>OW964551.2:15633849-18048669 GCA_943138885.2 Tholera decimalis
TTTCTCCAGGATCCCATCATCAGATCCTGATTTCGTAACAATGGGACCAACTAGAAACTATACCTATTCAAACGCAAAAAGAATTTTTCAAATCGGTCCAGCCGTCTCCGAGTTATGAGGTAACACACATGAAAAAAAAAAAAAAAAAGTTCAAGACGAATTGTAAACCTCCTTTTTTTGAAGTCAGTTAAAAATATATATCTTTTTTAGAATTTATATCAGAGTAAAAGTTGCCTTACCAAAATAAAAAACATGTGGAAGTTGAGGCAAAACAACCTAAATATTAATTTAATATAATTTTTTTATATTACCTCAATGCATTGTAGGAAAAAAACCAAATATCTCAAAATTACCTAAGCGCCTAACACTATATCGCCAGATACTGGAAACATTAACTAAGTGGAGTAATTACCGTACAAACAGAAATGTCAAACTTGACCAAATGCAAATTTAGCATTTCACAATTACGACAACCACCAAATTTTCAAAAATGCTCGAAAATTTTGTCGTTTAGTAAGGAAAAAAAAAGTGAACTCTCGCGAATTTCAAAATGTCGAAGCGACATCAAAAGTCGTCGTAGAAGGACGTGAGTAAGACCAAACGACGCAGAAAAATCAGGCAATTCCAACAATGTATATAACTCCAAATGGCCAAAAATGTCGCTTGGATAATTTTTCCTTTTCAGCGTCGATATAATGTCTGTAACAATAACTAATTATACACAATATTTAATTCGTTTACAGATATGCGATGCTGATTTAAATATTTTATGTGTGGACACAAGCAACCCAGGCTCCGCTCATGATTCCACTGTATGACAGAGTCATCCACTCAGTCTCCACATAAAACAAATTGTTGAAAATACTAATGAACAATTATTTTTACGAGGTATTACAATATTTTTTTATTAATAATATCCTACTATGACTTTTATCATATTCATATGTTAGTTGGAAACATTATTATAATTTTCAGGTGACAGTGGGTATCCACTGAGAAAAAGTATGATGACCCCAATCCTCAGTACTAAATGTAGAAGGGACACCACAACATCACTATTATGTGAAACATGTAACTGCTTGCAATACAGTGGGGCGTTGCATCGACGTATTAAAAGCACGTTTCAGGTAAAGAACATTTCTAGCCAATTGTTTTACATAGGTAATCAAAAACAGGCACTCAAATATGGCGAATTGGACCAATCGCGAATTGGACACCAAACTAAGACATTTAGTAAAATGGGGTTGTATAAAAGTAAATTGTTATTTTTTTAGGTGTTTGCTTGCAGCACGTGCTTTACATTATAGCCCAACAACTGCAGGCAAGATGGTGAATGCATGGTGCATATTGCATAATATTGCAAACATGTCAAGAGAACCATTGCCTCCTGATGAAGTATATGCAGAAGCACTTCGCTTGCAACAGGTATGCGATTTCTATTCCACTATTTTGGAATACGTATAATGAAGTTGGAATTTTATAAATATAAATAATACTACCATGTTAAAAAATCAACTTTTAAATTACTCTTTCTTTCTAAACTAAATATTTATTTAATATATATATAATATATTAACTTGACTTTCCAGCCAATTGAAAAATCTGAAATGTAAATTTACTATATAAAACAAATCAAAGTTACAATACCTAAATGTAGTAGTCTCATAATCAGTCTTCATACAAAATAATAACAAAAATATCTTCAATATTTTAATAGTCATAGTTTTAAATTATATAATAAAAATAACAACATTAATCATTAATCAGTCTTTTAATTTAAGGAGGAAAATAATTATGCAGCACCTAATTATGAAAGACCATCGAAGGGTGAACCGGGACCTTCTTGAAGGTCGGGCACTGCAGCAGGCTCTTGTTGACAGACTGTGGAGAAATGCATAAATTAAATTAGCAAGTGACGTGGAAAGTGATGACCCTCATAGTGCTGTGACATGTTTGTTATTGCTGGTATTCAAGAAACATATGAAACCAATAATTTGGGGTCAATTCTGTGAGTCACTTATTTTGAGCTGAAACTTTGCATAGAGACTCCATACCAGATGTTGTCTTCAGTCCTTATGGGTATGGGGTTTCCGTTACACGTTGTATATAGCTTGTGTTAACTAGAGTATCACAGTTACAATCAAGGTGTCAAATTCTGACCAATGTACTACTATTGATGTAAGCCTACACCTAACCCAAGTTTTTAAGCTTAGCTGGAGGGGTTTTATTAATTATTATAATTGTTATTGCATTGTTTTCAATTATCCTTATCACTCATTGTGGGTATGTTTGTAGCAGACACTATGAGTAGAAGTTCCTATTATGAGTGAAACCATTTCGTACCTATAAATCAACAGTAATTACCTTTTTTAAACACAGATGTCACAAAGCGCTCTAATAGGTTAACCACTTTCTCTGTGGTGGAGCTTTGTTTGTTAATGTCCGCAGCTAAATTATTAATGGCCTCAGCGTGTTTCAATGTTGCCTCAGCGTTCCTCGCTTCAATTGCGTCCAGCCTCGACTGAGCAGCTTCAAGAGCTGCATGGTCTCTATCTATAAAAAATAATATTTTGTTACTTCAGGCGATATACTTAGCGGAGTGGGCAGTTAATGGTCAAAACAAATATTTGCAAGATCTTTACCTTCTGGTGCTGCGTAACCCCGTGCAGATCTTTGGCGTTTGCGTCACTTTGGAACCTGGTTGCTGGTGGATGCTGAGCAAAATTTTCTTGATCCAAGCTGAAAAATAAAACAATTACAATGACATTAGTTTATATGTTATCCTATTTATTTACATACCACCCATCTGTAGAAAATTTTAGTATACCTTATTTCTATTTCTTGTGGTGGCACTTTTTCCACAAGCTCTTCTGGCATCACTACTGGCGTTTCATAATTTTCTAATAGTCTGTAAAAATAAAAACAATGTTATCAAAATAGAAACTAGTAACTTATGTTAAATGATGAAAGCTAAGCAAATTAAGCACAGAGTACCAAGTTAGCACCACTTACGAGAAAGAATTGTTTTGCAAATTATTACTAGTAGCAGGACTAGCATCCACCAAAGGAATCGTGATAGTTGGCTATTTAAAAAAAAAACATGCAGTTAATAATACAATACAAGAGAGTCAACAGTATGTGACTGTGAACAAATAAATAATATAGATAAGCATGCAAATAAAAAACAACATACAACTGTGACATATTAGTTTTTTAACAAGTTAGAAGTGCTTCCTAATGTGCAACAGAACAGTTAAGAATGATAAAAGATAAATGCTTACAGTGAGTGGGTTATGTCGGACACCTGGAAGTGGCTCTCCTACATCTCGCCCTAAAATAGTATATAGGCGCTCTTGGAGTGGGGTCAGTGTAATTTTTTTTGTAGGACCACCACCTTTAAATGTTATAAAATGATTACTATATGCTTCACACTATAATTCCACAAGGCTGCCAAAAAAAAGTATAGCTTACTTGTAGCACTTACTTCGCTCTTCTGTGATTTAATTGTTTTTAGCAATTCGCTTTTGTATTCATTGTAGAACTAAAAAAAGAGCAAACATTAGAATATAATGATACAATTTATCATTTTATAATGCTTACCTACTTATACTATATTTAGGTACTCACTGTTCGCCACTCTGCCGGCGTTTTATTGGGGCAGTCCACCGATACAGAATTTAAAATTTGGGCGCACTCCATCCAGTACCTTTTCGATAAACTTCGCCCTTCATTGGTGCGGCTGCAGTGGCCAAGCGCCAGGTCTTGGTGGTTTTCGAGAAAGTCGATAAGAGCCGAAATTTGCTTAATTAGCACCATTTTTACCAAATACTAAAATACCGGCCAAATAAACAAAGATAAAAACTTAAACTTCAACTATTGTTAAGTGGCGTTTGTGGAGGAGCCACCACAATTTTTCCGATATCACGTATAGAATGATAGATCATCAAACGCAGGAGGTTGTTCGGTTAAGTGTTTTGGATAGAGAAAGGTATTAAAGTAAAGAAAACCAAAACTATTTTGCACGCAAATAAAAATAAAAACAAATCAGATGGACCTCAGTAAGCAGTAATGTCACATTTGACTTTGACAGCTAAACAGACAAAATAATATTGCGTTTCTAAGGTTTCATATTTATCCCTGTTACACGTATAATAATTATGTTTTTTGGTATTTACGAACTTCTTACTACTTCAGATTGCTTATAACTTTAATAAATAATATGTAAAATTAAATATAAATAAAATCTGGCATGAATAAATGTTCAAATTTAGTAGTTTTTCGAAAATCATTTCTACTAACGGGTTTTATAATAATGGCAATACGGCAATGTTATTCTACCACAATTCTGTTACGAGACTACTGACCGACCATTATGAATTTAGTAGATTACGAACTATTAGCAAAATGACAATGGGATCATGATGGCATGACAAATTTATAAAAATAGCAGAATTGGGGCCCTGGACACATGTTGCCAACCGCAAAATTACAAATAAAATCCCTTCAACGGTTCACTACAATCAAATCTCCTCTAATGATCCTGTAACTACCTTGTAACTTATTCGCTACATTTTTCCGTTCTGTATATGAGCCGATAACTTTGACAATCACTCTTGGACACCACCCCCTAACAGTGCTGACAGTGATCTCAATTTGTGTAAGCTGCATCTTTCTCTTTGTTAAAGATGTAATATCTACACAATATGTTACTAAATAATGAATGTTGCCATCTGTCTTTTGTATTGTCGGTAGACATGTTTATTCTATGGTTTTAAATAAAATTATTCTGTCTGTGCCACTCGTCAATGGGAATACGTTGTTTTATTTTAGGTTATGGGCTACACGCTCATAAAATCGCGGTATTGAGTCGTTTTAATAAGTATTTTGCAGTAAAGCAAGTGTTAAAAGACAGTATTCAATGCGATTTAGCTGTGAACTGACTGATCGTATTAATTATCGCAGTGTATAAGTGTAGAAACTGTTCGTCAAAATGGCTACCAACTACCTTATCAATGTGCCGAAACTAAAGGGACGCGATAATTATTCGGAGTGGTGTTTCGCTGCAGAAAATTTCTTAGTTCTCGAAGGCATGAAGCATTGTATCAAGCCAGAACCGGGAAAAGAAATAGCAAGTGCGGATGACGAGAAAACTAAAGCCAAATTAATTATGACCATCGACCCGTCGTTGTATGTCCACGTCAAAACCGTTAAATCATCGAAAGAATTGTGGAATAAATTACGACAATTATTTGATGATAGTGGCTTTTCACGGAGAATAAGTCTGTTGAGAAATTTGATTTCAATCCGGCGAGATAATTGCAGTTCGATGACGTCATATGTGACTCAGATTATCGATACAGCGCAAAAATTAAGTGGAACGGGATTTGAAATAAATGATCAATGGACAGGGTCATTGTTGTTGGCTGGATTGCCTGATCGTTTTGCTCCAATGATCATGGCAATCGAACATTCGGGCATTTCCATTACGGCAGACAATATCAAGACAAAATTATTAGACATGGAGTCGGTAGATTACAATGAGAGTGAAATGAACGGTGCTTTCGTCAGTCATTCAAATCATGCAAAGCAAAATAAGAATTTGTCTATGGCCAAGAAAAATTGTGATGTTGGTAGTACTACTGTTCCGTCAAAGTCAAACACCAAGGCGGTCAAATGCTACCGGTGTAAACAAGTCGGCCATTACAAAAATCAGTGCACAAATAACGAAAATAATTCAGCAAATAAGAAAAATAAAGAAAGAATGCAATCAAACGCATTTAGTGCGGTATTTTTAAGTGCGAATTTCAACAAAAATGATTGGTATATCGACTCCGGGGCAAGTGTACACCTAACAGCAAACGAAAGTTGGGTTATGAATGCCAGATATGAACAAAATAAAGGAATTGTCGTAGCTAATAGTGAGAAGATGACAGTATTATGTTCTGGCAATGTTAAAATAACGACTTCAACTGATGATTGCGAGTACGACATCGTGATAGAAGACGTATGCTGTATACCATCTCTGACTACTAACCTTCTATCAGTCAGTCAACTAATTAAAAAAGGAAACAGTGTGTCTTTCACAGATAAAGGCTGTTGTGTTTACAATAAAAAGCAACAGTTAGTCGCTACAGCGGTATTGGTCAATGGGGTATACAAAGTAAACTTGGTATCCCAGGAGTATTTGGCTGCATCAGCTGTGTCAGGAGTAACATGGCATCGCAGATTAGGACATGTCAACAAGGAATACTTAAATAAAATGAAGAATGCTGTCTTGGGAATGTCATTTGATGAAAAAGTAGAAATAAGCAAGGCTTCTTGTACAACATGTTGTGAAGGTAAACAGTGTCGCTTACCATTTAAAGGCAGTGGTCAGAGAAGCAGTAACTTGCTAGATTTAGTGCACACAGACATTTGTGGCCCTATGGAGACTACATCGATAGGAGGAGCAAGGTATTTCTTGTTATTTGTCGATGATTACAGTCGCATAACATTTGTTTATTTTCTGAAGCACAAAAATGAGGCTCTGAAGTATTTCAAGATATTCAAAGCACAGGTGGAAAATCAAACAAAAAGAACAATAAAATTGATAAGAAGCGATAACGGTTTAGAGTATTGCAATAAGGACTTTGAAGATTACCTAAACAGTGCTGGTATTATCCACCAGAAAAGTAACCCATATACCCCAGAACAAAATGGTTTATGTGAAAGATTCAATCGCACAGTCGTAGAAAAAGCGAGATGTCTACTGTTTGATGCAAACCTGGGAAAAGAGTTTTGGGCTGAGGCCACCAATACGGCAGTGTACCTGCAGAATCGAACTGTGGCTGCTGCGTTGGATAATAGAACGCCATATGAATTATGGACTGGCACACAACCAGATATCAGCCATATTAGGATATTTGGTAGCACTGTCATGGTACATATAGCTAAACAAAAGCGTAAGAAATGGGATAAGAAATCTGTGAAATGTATTCTTACAGGATACCCAGATAACATAAAGGGATACAGAGTTTTTAATCCAGAAACAAGGACTGTGTTTACAAGTAGAGATGTGGTCATTATTGAGCCAGAAATCAATTCTGAATGTATGATTCAAGTGCAAGACCAGAATGTTGCTTCAGTGGGGGATGAGGTTAAACCAGAACAACAAGGCCAGAAGGTAACAAGTTTTGAATCAACATCTAATCTTGAAGATAACTCCAACAGTGAAAAGGATTATTCCTATGATGATGACAATGATAAAACATATGTTCCAAGTGATTATGAAGACTCAGAGAGTACACTTCAGTGTGAAAATGAAGATTTCATGGACAGACCCAGACGAACACGGAAACCACCAGAGAGATATGGTATGTCGAATCTTTGTACAAGCGCTGAAACCTACGATGATGGGGCAGGTTTGACATTGCATGAAGCTTTAAACGGACCAGAAAAGAAACAGTGGATGTTGGCCATGCAAGAAGAACTACAGTGTTTCAAAGAAAATGGTGCATGGGAATTATGTGATAGTCCACAAAATGGTAGGGTTGTACAGTGTAAGTGGGTGCTTCGTAAAAAATATGGTAGTGATAACAAAGTTCGGTTCCGTGCACGATTAGTTGCTAAAGGTTTTTCACAAATTGAAGGTATAGACTATACCGAAACATTTTCTCCTGTTGTGAGACATACTACATTGAGGTTACTATTTGCATTGTCAGTTAAGTTAGGATTTGACATTACTCACCTTGATGTAACTACAGCCTTCCTGAATGGTGCTCTTGATGAAACCATTTTTATGCAGTTGCCAGAAGGATTTTCTGAGCAGACCCATGAGGGTCAGGTACTTAAATTAAAAAAGGCAATCTACGGGCTTAAACAATCTTCGAGAGCATGGTACAGGAGAGTTGATGAATGTTTGTTAAATATTGGTTATAGGAGATCTAAGATAGAACCATGTTTGTACACAAAAATTAGAAATAATTTGAGGACTATTGTAACACTTTTTGTGGATGATTTTTTTATTTTTTCGAATGATTGTAAAGAAACAGAATATTTGAAAAATGTATTAGCTAGCCATTTCAAACTTAAAGATTTAGGTGAAATCAGAAAGTGTCTTGGTGTCAATGTAAGTATTAATAAATCTGAGAAAACTATCACATTAAACCAGTCTGATTATATTGATCAGGTGTTAAATAAGTTTAACATGAGTCAATGCAAACCCATTCAGACTCCTATGGAAACTAAGTTACATGTATCTAAGGGGGAAAACTATGTTGGAAAATTCCCATATCAGCAAATTATTGGTTGTCTAATGTACTTAGCAGTTTTAACTAGACCTGATATTACTTATACAGTTGGGTTTTTGAGCCAATTTAACAATTGCTATTCTAAAGAACATTGTGCATATGTAAAGCGTCTATTGAGATATTTAAAATTTACAAAAAATTATGGTTTGAAGTACACTGCTGATGGAAATTCAATATTAGAAGGATATGTAGATGCAGATTGGGGTGCAAATGTTATAGATAGGAAGTCATATACAGGATATTGTTTCACTTTATCTGGTTGTGTAATTTCATGGGAAACTAAAAAACAAACTACTGTAGCATTGTCTAGTAGCGAGGCCGAATATATGGCTATTACAGAAGCATGTAAGGAAGCTGTTTATTTAAGAAACTTACTTTATGAAATTACACAAAAGTTGTATACCATTGATTTATTCAACGATAATCAGAGTGCACAAAAGCTAACTATGAATCCAATGTTTCACAAGCGTACAAAACACATAGACATTAAGTTTCACTTTTGTAGAGAATGTGTAGTAAATAAAATTGTAAATGTGAAGTATTTGCCTACAGCTGAGATGCCAGCTGATGTATTCACGAAGGCCTTATGTGTTGTGAAACATTATAAGTTTTTGGATGTATTAGGTATTCAAAGATTGTAATATTTTTGTATATCCATATTGTTAGATATAGTGGGGGTGTTAAAGATGTAATATCTACACAATATGTTACTAAATAATGAATGTTGCCATCTGTCTTTTGTATTGTCGGTAGACATGTTTATTCTATGGTTTTAAATAAAATTATTCTGTCTGTGCCACTCGTCAATGGGAATACGTTGTTTTATTTTACTCTTGATGCTATACGAAGAGAATTGAAGTCACTCGATTCATCTAAGGGTCCAGGTCAGAACAGGGATCAGTTTTTCTAAAACGTGTCGTTTCTAATACGTGTGACACTTTGCTATCCCTTATTTATCATATTTAATAAATGCTTATATTTTGGTGTCTTTCCCGATGTCTGGAAATATGCAAATATTGTGCCAGTTCATAAAAGTGGATCCAAGCATGATGTAGCTACTTATCAACCTATCTCTATGCTATCTGCTTTTTTTCAAGCTCTTTGAGAAGCTAGTACATAATGAGGTACGAGTATATCCAGCTATTCACAGTGCTTTAATAAATGAACAGCATGGTTTTGTTACGGGTTGATCTTGTATTAGCAATCTCACTTTCACATCTCAGCTCTTTGAAAGTATAGACAATAGAGAACAAATCGATGCAGTTTATTCTGATTTCCAGAAAGCATTCGATAAAATTGATCATACCCTGCTACTTAATAAAATTGCGTATAACGGAATCAGAGGTGACCTTTTGCGGTGGTTTATATCTTACATAACTAACAGAACTCAAAAAGTGGTGGTTGATGGCTTCGAGTCCAGCGCTATTCAGGTCACATCTGGCGTTCCTCAACGTTCCATCCTGGGTCCCTTATTATTTATCTTATTCATTAATGATATAAAAATCTGTTTCCAACATTCTAAATTTCTTTTATATGCGGATGATTTGAAGGCTTATAAAAAAATATCAAATCAACAAGATTGTATTGATTTCCAACGAGATCTGGACCGTTTTTCTGACTATTGTTCTTCTAATAAGCTATATCTTAGTATTCCAAAGTATAAAATTTACCAAAAAGAAAAACACAGTTCAACTACTGCCTTGCTTAATACACTTCTTGATAAAGTTACTTCCCTCCGTGATCTTAGGGTTCAGCTTGATTCGAAGCCCTTCCACCTTTTTGCATTTATACAAATCTATAATAAGGCCACAATTAGAGTTTGCGGTACCTATATGGAACCCTCTGTACAAGAAATATAATGATACTTTGGAGTTGGTACAACGTAAATACCTTCGTGCTTTAAACTACAGATGTTTTCGAAAGATTGTCTCATACAGCTTATTTCTCAAAAAATACGATCTCCTTACCTTGCAGTCGAGAGGGATGTTATGACTCTTTTTAATGTGGACCAGAATAAATTTGATTGTCATGACCTAGTGAAGAATTTAAGTTACCTTGTTCCTCGAACAGTACATATACGTGGGGTGCGCACACGACACTTATTTGCTACTAGCCGTTGTAAATCCAATGCTGGTTCACGCTCACCTCTTCATCGTTTAGTTGAGACTTACAATAATGAGTTTGGCACAGTCGACATATTTTTCCTTAGCAAAAATATATTTAGGAATCAAATTCGTGCAATTATTAAGAATCGGCAGTTGACTTTGTGATTAACGTGTAATTTCATCTGCCCGTTTTGTGAAATCATTTATACTTTACATTTCCTGCACCACACTTTATTAACTGTTGCTTTTCTTTTAACTTATAAAGTACATCACACCGTATTATAATTATGTCGCTCTAGTTTTTATGTAGTAATCCGTGGAAAACGTTGTGGGTAGCATATTTGGGTCGTTCTACTTTTCATTGCAGATAAACATGTCCCAGGCACATAATAGTGACAAATCCTAAATTATATTCACAAAATACACATTATTATAATACTTTTAGAACTAAAATCAGTCTCATAATATGTCTACTCTAAGCATTGCTTGAGAAAATGTTTGTATTTTTGTTAAATTTAGTAACAGTGTTGTCTTTACCGGTAACAGAGTTGCTTTTCATAGTATTTACTCATGTCCCAAGCACTAAGGGATTACGACAAAAATCTAAAATCTTAAAAATTCTGGTCTAACGCTCGCAATTTTATTAAATAAAATAAAAGATAGCGAATACACGCAGTAATGCGAATTACTTTTGATTTTTTAACTATGGCATTTGATTTCAAGTAATTATTTAAAATTTTGTCCCTGATAACTTACGATTTTACCGCTATGCTCTGTTACCATAGTGATTTCGGAATAAAAATACAGATAGCGTTAGTCCTTTCGTGCGAGTAGGCATTCCGAGGTGTCATTCATAAGTGCTGCTCTTCCCCCAGTTAGAGGAATCAACATCGCGGATTCAGTCAACCAAGGGCCGCGTAACCACGTGCGTGTGTTTATTTGGTGTGCACTCTGTTACCAGTATATTTCTGTAAGTATTTATCTTTATCTACTAAATTTATACTGATTATGAAGACCAATGGTTAATTTATAACAATGACATGTAAATTCTTAATAAGCATAATGGTTTTAAGATATATTCTACACAATTCATAATATTTACAACTCTGTTACTATACAACTATGTTACTCTGGTGTGGTAACAGAGTCGAAAGTTTAGTAACAGAGATGTATTTGTCATACTATCTTGCCGACTATGACTTTTTATTGTGCAAATCAGTAGTATTTAATATAAATTGTTGTTTTAGACGTAACAACACGTACCTATGCTTCTAACACCCGCTGAGAAACAGCGAAGAATAGAGAGACGCAAAAAAGATCCGGCGAAGGAAGCTGAGGCAAAACAAAAAGATCTGGCAAGATACCATGCAAAAAAATAGTAAAGGACATGACACCACGCGAGCACCGTAGAATGAAAAGAAAGTAGCAAATTGCAAATTCAAAAAGAAAAGACCGTCAGAAAGCACTACGTGTTGGCATGGCTACACCAGAGCCATCTCCTGGAATCTCGTCGTCAAAATTACCTTCTCGAACAAATTTAAGTGAGACGGCCTGTATCCCACGGTGCACCGCACCTAATCTCGATACACCGCACCGTCTTTCTACACCGATATCGATAAGAGGATCTCTACATCATAACATTGCTAGTCTAGATGACAGCTTTGTACAAATGAGGGCGAAATCAAAATTATATAGAGATAAATTGAAACTAAAAGAAGAATTGGATAATATGAAAAAGAAACATGAGAAATACAGAAAGAGGTACAATAGAGCAAAGCGAAGTGAAAAACCCCATAATGATGACAAATACGTAGCATTGTCTAATGCTATTAAAGACCCTTACAAAAAAGTTAAAAGTGTGAAAGAGAGAATGACTATCCAGAAAATTTTTGAAGAAAATCCTGTTATAAGCTCCAAAGAGAAAACTGAAATTATTCATGATAGCATAGTAAAGTGAGGCAGCCAATACCCAAATATTATAAAATAGTTGATAGTTCATAATAAAAGAGTTTGATACTCCCTTTGAAGTTTTTGAAAAGTAAGAAGAGATTATTATCTTTATTGATATGAGGATAATATGATTATGTGTCTTGTTGATTATTGATAAGTATACTAATTATAGTTTATTTATTATATGTTAACTGTGTAAAATCGTTGAGATAACTTGTTATTTTTGAGACTGAATCTAAAGTAACTCTTACTACTTAACACGTACTTTGCTGTCCCAAATTTATTGGTCGAACCTCTTGAAAAAAACCCAGTTCATCACATCAAACTATTTAAATTTAAATATAATATTGTTTAGTAACTATATCTACCTAAGCTCATAAAGTTAAATGGTTTTCACACTAATGTCAAAAGAAACATTTAAAAAATTTGGCTTTGGTTTCGATCTTTAGTAACAGAGTTGTTTTGTTAATCTTATTTTTTGAAATTGCTTAAACTTATCTTTTTAATGTTACATGTTTCTAAAAGCATAGAAACTGTGATCAATGTAGCTACCAAAGTTGACTATAAGACTGATTGAGATAACAAAATAAAAAATAAATACTTCTAGTAACAGAGGTGTACATTTTTACTATCCTAGATCAATAAATCTACAAATTACCCAAAACTATAGATTGATGCTCAACAAAACATTGATGCTCGACACGCTATAAATTATCAATAAATGTTAGTTAACCAATACATTTTGCAAGTAATTATAGAATTGGGTTAAGATTATTTTTTTTCTGTTTCGTAAATATTTAGACTCATTTATCTGCAATGAAAAGTAGAATGACCCATTTACCATATTTTTGTATGTAAGCTTATACCATGTATAACTCGACCTATCCGTAGAATAAAGTTACTTCTGCAAAATCGTTACTTTACAGGAGAGCGATTTGAAATTTATCAAGCACAAAATCAGTAATAACTTTTTTCTTAATTGTTCTAGAAGATTGATTCTTTTCTTAAGCATGTAAAATACTATTTAGCTTTGTTTTCCATAAAAACATTCGATTAAAAACCTGTTTTCTGGCATTTATGGGTGTTTATTTACATATGTGACGGTTTATTATGGAAATGTCTGCGTCGTATGTGTACATATAACCTTATTCTTGGGAAAACTGTAAGCATCATATGTACGTATAACTTTATTTTATGTAAATAAGTATTGTGTTCAAAAGTTATATTTGATAAGATGTGAAAAATTTATAATTATATTCATAAAAAACTAAATTTTGAATTAAACATTATTTTTTTAGAATGACCGTACTATTTTAACATAATTATAGTTTCTTATAATAATTAGATAAGTACCCGTTTTATTTAGGAATTAGATAATAAATCGAAACTGTATAAAATAAAATTGGCACAGTAAGTATAAAGAAAGCACACAAAACGGTTTCTATTTTGCCCAGCGCATTTGGCCGACCAAAAGCGAAATTTCTTAACACCATTTTGTAAATTTGCTCTATAAGATCCAGTAAGCAACTGCCTACTTGAACGAAAACAGTGGCAAAGCGAAGGACAAATGCCCTTCGCTTTGCCACCGTTTTGTTTCACATATATATATATATATATATATATATATAACAATAGGCTTTCTTTCTACCCGTATCAAAAATTGTAAAATACAAGCAGGATAATTTACACTTATAATAAAACAGACTGACTTGACCATGAGGACATGATAAAACTTTTTGAAAATCAATAACAGCAGTTAAGATTTGACCAATAGAATCAACAGCATCACGTTTGTCAATATTTTTTTAATTTACGAGCTTCATTTTTATTATTGGACAAATGTGTATTATACATTTCTTTTACTTGATTAGTGTGATCACTTTGGTAACGAAAAATATGACAAACATCACACTTGGGAATAAAGAACCCTTAAATTAAATGTTGGCATTCAGTAAACGCTTTGCTAGAATAAAGAAACATCAAACCAATCCTTGTAAAGTTGAATTTTTAAAATATTTAAACTGCCGTTCAGATATAGCTTAGTAAAAGTCTTGCGAATGTATGTAGTGCGATTCAACGGGAACAAAGGATCGCACATGATCACTTACGCTCTTGACAGTGTCAGGCTTTATTATCTGATTGTGATTAGTATGGCGTCCCCTCATATCCTCCCCTAAAACAGTACTGCCGTCGTATTTTTCCCAAGATGTTTTGATTATTTTGCCACTAACCTAGAGAGTATGTAAAAACATTGTTTCACAGACACTGACTATTGTACTATGGCCTTGCTCATGATCACGTGTGATAAGTAGGAAGTACTTAAAAGTAAATTTACGAGTGTTAGGCACTTCGCGATTTAAGCATCTGTTCTTCAGTAATTTTTTAGAATACCTACTTGATTACAAAAGTCCACTGCTTTTCTCAGTTTCCCAAACGACAGAACTTTTGAAAACAAGCGTATCGTAAATCAAAGCACCAGTACCTGCATTGACACGGAGCACCTAAGGTTTTATCGTCTACTACCTTTCCTTTTTTCGTGACATATTTTTGATCAATGATTTTAAGATATTTACGTTTCACGTCAGATCACTCAGATGTACGACGCAACCGTTTCTTGGACCTTTTCTTCTATGGAGTAGAGAGCTCATCGTCACTGTAATAGTTGGGCATGCTATAGGTGTTACTAGTTGATGGTGACATAGTCCAGTGGTCATCGTCATGAGCTGGAGTCCTTATTTAATTCTGTTATGGTGTACAATAAAGAGTATATCTATCTATCTATCTATCTATCTGGACAGAAGGTATCATGACAATTTTTGTGTGTATTTTAAGGATGTTTCGTGTCAGAATTGAGGGTAGGTCGCTAAAGCTGACAACTGGTGAGTTTTCAAAGCTAGACGGTGCTTCAAGCGCAAAAAGCGTTAGATCATGGTTATCGTCAGGCGTGTGCGAAAAATGTTGGTTATCTGTTACAGAATTTTCAGCAACATGAACTAGTATAGGGTTAGACGCGTCGGTAGCATTAGCTGATCGTATATTATTTTGCACAGGATTTAATTGAGATAACTAATTGTCTGTGACCTATCATCTGTAGATCTAAAAACGACTTCCCATACTTTGGAGAGGTCTTTTGAATGTTTTCAGCTCCTTCTGGCAGTGGTGACGTCGCTAAAACGTCATAATTGTATGAGTCGTTTTCTAAAACCAAGCCATATATATTCGTTATATTACAATTGTCAACAAAACGAAATTGCGTCAAATAATTGTAAAAAGGTCTATATAAACTAACAATAGAAGAATAATTTACATATTGTTAGGCTTTCATGGCAATTTTGAGTTGGAAAAAAGGTATATCTCTATTTCAAACAAAGAATAAAGTGACATTTACCCATGGACCTCATAAGTCTTGAACCCATTCCAACGAATAAAGTAACATTCGCACATAGAACCCAATGTTTTGGTACAGTTTCCGAGCAAAATAGTAGTATGTTAAAAAGTGTGTGCTGAATTAACAGGTGATTATACTATTTAGACAAGTACTTTATATACAAAAATTATCGATACTTATTGTTTTATTATATTTTGAAACAATTGTTAAAACTCCATAGAAAAAGGATACATAAAAACTTGGAACCACTCATTTTAATTATTTCTTATTGGGAGCTATCA
The DNA here is from genome assembly GCA_943138885.2 of Tholera decimalis. NCBI lineage: Eukaryota > Metazoa > Arthropoda > Insecta > Lepidoptera > Noctuidae > Tholera > Tholera decimalis. The sequence continues at coordinate 15,649,862 of OW964551.2, forward strand.
GTTAAGAATATATAGTTAAAAGACTTTAAAAAGGCTAAGGATTTAATTAAAATAACTTAATATAATACACATTTGTGCTTGCATACCTGAAATATCCATATTTTTATTATTTATCGCAGTGGAGTCGGACAAATCACTATTAGTTTTATTAAGTGTAGGCTTTGATACAAGACTTAACATATATTTAGATCGCGTGTTTTTCATTTTAAAATCATAAACTATCTACATTCATAAAAATATGTATTCACAATTGCTGATTGTAACAAAGACGTGCGCACGGGTCGCCTCGCAGAGAACACAGTCACATCTGCCGATGTGACCCCCGCGTGCTTTGCGTCCACGTCGGTCTAGCCGGCGAGTAAAGGTACTCGTACTCATATCGCCTTATTCTTTGGAGAAATAAATCACATGTAGCTTTATTCGACTGGTATCTTCGAAACTACATAAAATTAAGAAAAAACGATTTTACTAATGGGATATATAGGTCAGCTTAGCTTTATAACTACAATAAAAGCGATTTGGTATTATAATCACATATAACTTTGTTCTTCGTATAGGTCGAACTATGTAATATGTTACTGTTTGTTTTTCCCTAAAATAAATAAATGTAACTATTTTATTTGTATGGACCAAGTTTGATTGAAATAAATGAATTGATTCATTGATTGATATCCAATTGGCCAAACGAGCAGCCACCGAATGGACCGTTATTGATATCTCAGGAAGGCTGCTATCCAAAAGCAAAATTCATTGGGTAAACCGAAAGAAGTAAGCTTAGCAATAAAGCTATTGTGCCACACCCTATCGAAAGCCTTGGAGACACCGAGGGAAACAGCAAGTGCTTCCCCGTGCTCAATGGCCGTATTGTCGGTCACTGAGGATGTCGTTAGCTTCTAGGTATGCCAGGAGCTTAGCCAAATTAACATTAAAAGACATTGATCATAATATCGTATTGATTATTCCAATCCAAAAGTCATACGCGTATAAGTCATAAACTCAAACAAGCCAAACGCTCTGATCGCAGTTTTTTTTATATCTTCTGGAGACAAAGGAATTAAATGATAACTACAGTTTAAATCTTATCTATAGTATCTATAGTTTTTAACTGCCAATAATTACTTGAGATCATGTATTCTGGAATCGTATAACGATCTGGCTTAGTTATGGCGTTTAACAGTCTGTAATCACTGCAAGGACGAAGTTCGCCGTTCTTTTTCGGCACACATGGCCGTGCTTTCGCGTAAACAGGCGGTTCAGACATTTTTACATGAGGAACAGAATGTTTAGGTGTATCTTCGTACGATTAAGGTTTAGAAAAATCTGGATATCTTAATAATAATTCATGCCGTATATTCTTAGTATCTAACGTCTTAAGTTTTTTTCACTAATTAAAATAAAATTAATTCACAGAAATTATGCCTAACGATTGAAATGAGAACATTTTCTTTTAGTTGACGTGAGTTTATATCAACTAACAACCGATTATGGCCTAAAAATCGGCAACAATTATAGGTTGTTCAGCAGCTGCCACTACAAAAGTCCATCTAAATGCTCTCCTTAAATTAAGACCTAAAACTAAAGAACGTGTACCATATGTTCTTATCTCCGTGCCATTTGCCGCGTAAACTTTGTAAGTATCACTCGCGCTTTTTTTAGACAAAATGTTTGGACACTGGAATCACTGAAATGTCGGCACCCGTGTCTATACAAAATTTTAGACCTGTTTTTTGTCCGTTACACACAGGCGGTAATTAGATACACCGATACAATCCTCCTCCCGTGGTTGTATTGCACTTAATTATCCACTGCAGGAATTGGTTTCTCCTTCCTCCAATTACATGGCTCAACGCATTTTGTAGCCTTGACTCCATAACGATAGTAGTAGAAACACAACCAATCTGGATGCTTACGACTTCTTCGTTGTATGCCCCTACTTATTTAGAAAAGCACTGCAATATCACGCACATTTTGCATTCACTAAAACAAATTATTACAGATATAATTGATCTGATATACGTGACAATTACGGCGTACAAAAAAAATAAAACTTCACAGAATTTAATTAAAAATATGAAATAATTTACAAACAAAATACATTTATAACTTAGATTATGATAAAAATTACTAAATACAATAAATTGAACAGTAAAAATACATTACAAGAGGTTTTAATTATACATTAATTTTATTATTGATTATATTCTTGATGCCAGAGTCCCTGACAGTTGAGTTAGACGATACCTCTACCACCTCGGAAGGTCTAGTCGCTTCAGTGATCTTGTCCGCCACTATCGCTAAATTTTCTAGGTCCTTCACTTCGGTTACCGCTAAAACTGCTTGTACTGCCGATGTAAGATGGCTGTTCCATATGATCTGGAGTGTGGGGTCTGGAATCTTTCCTCTCGCGAGATCTCTCATACTGCGTAATAGTTGGAAAGGTGTTTGATTTCCCAGTTCCTTTTCACCTAACAGCTTCTGGAACAGCAGCATCGCTAGCTTGCAATATGGCGGTTTTATGGAGTTAAGGCACGACTAGGTTTTGTTTAGCAGCATCACTTAATTTTTGACCTTCTACGGCGGCTTCAAATTGGACGAACCACATTCGCGGCTGGTCCGTCCAAAATTCGGGAATTCTGAGGACATTGTGATGCTCGCCAGCGCTGCTTTGTCACGTGTCTCGGTCTTATTATCCTGATGAGTCACCGGCGAGTATGAAATATTTATTCACACGATATACCATATGTACAACGTGTATCAGAATAAACGCAATTCCTGAAATTAGTGGGTTCAAAATCGGCTTCTGAATCAATTTCCGTCATAAAAAATAGGTGTTAAATTTTGACGGAAAAAACTTCATTTAATTTAAATTGGAAACTGCAACTGCAACTGGCCCAGTGCAACGATAACTGGGGTGTCCGGAACTGTCCACGGTACGTGGAGCTATAAACGTTGCTTACAATAAACAAGGTTACACAATAATCTACAGGCTCTCCGGCCGACAACAACCTATACAAATAGATACAAATAGTTACAAGTAACACTCACCTGAGCTGTAGACGTCAACCCGGATCTGTTTGATCACGTCCAAATGTGGTTTGTATGTAATATGAGGTGAGTAATTGAAACGTGTGATGTAAGTCAAGTGTGTGGACGTTCACCAGGCGCCAGTCTCCAGATGGCACGGGTCCAACAGCATCACTGTCTAACTCGTTTCCAGATTAAAGTTAATTTTCACTACCTTTTTTCAACAAAGCGCGTGCCACGAGGTGGCCACCAACCCGCGAGGCAAATCCCAAAATATCCCGGGGTTTTCGGCAAATGGGGATTACACTTCAACCAATAGATAATTCGCGACCCAATTATAGGTTTCAACAGGCGAATCCAACGATATTTTACCAATTATAATTAACTCAACAGGTCCCAAAAAGCGGACATTTTTTCCAAAAGAGCAAAGTCAATCTGTCAAAGTCAAGTAATGTCAAGATCAAATTCTTTATGTCAAAAGGGTGCGTTCTGTTTCACGTCGGACCGAACATCTACCCCCCCCCCCCCCGGACGGGCCTACCCGTCCGCTAATCAATTGGAAGTCTTGACAAGGTTGCAAATTCAACACAGCTTCAATGCGGCCAAATACCGTAGCTAGTTCATTAAAGGTGAGAACGGTGTCTCCCAACAATCTCCGCCAGCGTCCCCTTGCCGCTTTCACCGCGGCCCCAAAAATACCCCCCCAATGGGGGGCAGGCTGGCGGGTCAAACAACCAAGTGACCCCTTGGCGGGCCAAACCATTACCAATGTCAACCTGGCTCTCATTAAGGAAGGCGTATACCTCCTTCAAATAGTTACTTGCACCCTTGTAATTCGTACCGCAATCAGATCTAATCAAAGGTAACCCACGGCGAGACACAAATCCTTCCAAGTCGCCTCAAAAGCCTCTGTCGAGAGGGAGGTTACCAGCACCAAGTGTACTGCCTTGGTTGACGGGCAGACAAACACACAAATGAGCCTTAACAATCTTACTATTACGAAGGGTGGACGTCTTCAACAAAGGGGGACCAACAAAATCCGTTACGACGCCAGCAAAGGGCCTCGTCTCATTGACGCGATCAGCCGCAGAATCCAAGCCCCATAAGGAAGGCTAGAGAGCCTCAACCGTCCTCCAACAGGGTTTCCCGAAGTGGCTCGTCCCAACCAAGTTCAGTTATAACAAGGGCAGGAGCACCAATTTTAGGGTAAGGACAACTCACAAGGGTGATTTCAAACCAGGTCCTTCCCTCAACAGTGGTGACAGCCGTTTCGCCAATTCCCCAAATCTTGCCTGAAAGGTCGTTCACCTTCAGGCCAACCTGTCCCGCTAACCAAGACGACAAAAGGCAACCCTGGACTCCCGTGCCCAAAATGGCACGGACCACAATTGAGTCACCCAAGGGTCCCCAGACCTTGACCGAGGCCGTTGGCAACACAACCGTCTTGATCGGGAGGGTCCTTTAGCGGGGCAGGCGTCAATCTCTTAGTGATGCCTGGGCGGCGACCGATCGCCGCTTCCAGGCTGCCCTCGTTCACGACGGGGCCAACAATCAAAACATTCGTCCGCGCGGTGTCCCGAGCCGCTCGCCATCACTCGAGGGGCATATCCCATCGAATGCCCGAATGGCGGAGGGCGCGACTCCAGCCGGGGACGTTCCGCCAACGGAGGGGAAAGGCAGCGGCGCCGACCCGGCCACTGCTGCCTAGCAGCCAATGCGCGTTCTCCCTGACGAGGGGAGACCAAATGGCGCTCGTGGGGCTCCCGTTCAACCTGCGCGGGGGGTGGAGTGCGGCGTACAGAATCGCGGGTCTCAGCCCGGTGCTCGTCTCCGGGGTACCCCCCCTTGCGCGAACCCCCCTCAGAAGCTGGTCTGCTGGAGCGGTTCGCGTTGGCGCACAAAATCTCCAAGTGGGACCCTTCACAAATTCTACACGGGCGGGGGTCGGGGCAGTCCCTATGGAAGTGGGCCCCCAAACACGAGAAGCACAAACGGCGTGCGTTGACAATACGGCGGCGGGCACTTACGTGCAAATTCAAAAAGTCCGGGCAACGCGCCATGACATGCCCCGTTGCCTTACAAAAGTCACAATGAGGACTCCGGGCACCAGCAAAACGAGGGGCGGGACGAACATCAACAGGCCCCCTAGCCCGAAGATTCCGGGCGCCAGCCAAACGGGGGGCGGGGCGATCACCAACAGGCCCCCTAGCCCGAGGACTCCGGGCGCCAGCCAAACGGGGGGCGGGGCGATCATCAACAGGCCTCCTAGCCCGAGGACTCCGGGCGCCAGCAAAACGGGGGGCGGGGCGAACATCAACAGGCCCCCCAGGCCCGAGGACTCCAGGCGCCAGCCAAACGGGGGGCGGGGCGATCATCAACAGGCCCCCGAGCCCTAGTCCGTCCCTGGTCTCTAGGGTGAGAAGGTAGTGGGGGTGACCCCGTGGCGCCACGAGTGTTATCCGAAAACCGACACTCGTCTTCCAAAAATTTGAGGAGGTCGTCAAAGGGGGGAAGATGGGTGGCACTATCCCCACCATACTTCTGCTCAAAACGTGACCTCAACTCCGCGGGGAGCAACTGCAGCACTATGTGCACCAACAAGTAGGACCAATGTTCTACCGGTAACTCCAGGCGTCTCAAAGCGTTGGTCGCTGAGACCAACGGGTTCAGCAAGTCAGTGCGCAACGTCGACGTGCTGACAATGGCCGGTAGCCCCAAAATCTGGTCGATGTGCACATCAGCCAGGCAGCGCTTGTTCTGATACCGTCGGGAGAGAAGCTCCAGAGCGGTCGGGTAAGAGGAATCCGTCACCGGCAAGTGCTGCACCAAGGCTCTGGCTTCGCCCTCCAGGACAGACAATAAATAGGCCAGCTTCTGGGCAGGTCCGAGGTCCGAGCGTGCATCCACAAGACTTTTAAAAAGATTTAGGAAGCCCAGCCAGTGGTCCAAGCGACCGTCAAAATGTGGCAGCTCCAGGGTGGGCAGCCTACTCAATAGTCCAGGATCTGCAACAACAGGGGTCTGCGGCTTGGCCGCATCAGGCACCCGGCTCTTCAAAATTTCCCGCGCTCGTAGACATATGACATCCCCCAGGTGGACAATCTGGTCATAGTCACCCAAAACCTTATCGCGGGCTGTCTGATCCATCACCCCCAAATCCACGTCCATGATGTACTCGTTGAAGCGTATGAGCGCAGCATCAGCTGACTTGATCCTCTCAATCACTTGCCCATACCGAGCAAGGGTGAGCTCTTCCAATTCTACACGCTCAACCGTTGCAGCTGCCGATGTGAACCATCTCAACTGTGAGGTCAATCCGGCAGCAGCCTCCCTGACTGCCCTTAATGAGGCCATTGCAACAATCAAATATTAATACAAAACACCAATCAACAACCAACAATCAAATATTAAACAAACAGCAATGACTTGTTAGCCGACCAAATAATTTCAACAAAATAAAAATTCAAATTCAATTATTTCAAGTCCAAATCCGACCCTGTACTTATTCCAAGTATGAATCTAGCTTGGTACAGATGGCTAGTTACAAAATAAATAACAATTCAATATATATACTGTGCAGGATCAACTCCAATTAAATACAACAATTGAAGTATAATATTGAGCCGGAGAATCTCTAACAAAATCCAATAAATACAAATAAATGCAATAAGTCAATCCACACCGTTCAAGTCTTGTTATGTTAGACTATGTGTAATTATTATTTAGATAACCTTTCAAATTCAGATCAATGACATTCAATTATTAATTGCAACAAATACCAAATTATGTACCAAATTATAACCTAATAATTCCCAATTTCACAAATAAATCTTACCTGTCAATGCAATAAAAGGGGCTACAGTACAAATTACAAATACAAATTCAATTGATTCAACTTCAATTAGATAGCCCGGATGACATGGTAATATATTCAAAACTTATTAAGTTATAAGTTGTGTTAAGTAATTGAACCAAAGCTACTTTCAACAATAGTCAAAACTTCCAATGTACTATGTGGATTTTATTATTAAAAACCACGCTCTGCTACCACATTGTTCAAGACTGCAACTGGCCCAGTGCAACGATAACTGGGGTGTCCGGAACTGTCCACGGTACGTGGAGCTATAAACGTTGCTTACAATAAACAAGGTTACACAATAATCTACAGGCTCTCCGGCCGACAACAACCTATACAAATAGATACAAATAGTTACAAGTAACACTCACCTGAGCTGTAGACGTCAACCCGGATCTGTTTGATCACGTCCAAATGTGGTTTGTATGTAATATGAGGTGAGTAATTGAAACGTGTGATGTAAGTCAAGTATGTGGACGTTCACCAGGCGCCAGTCTCCAGATGGCACGGGTCCAACAGCATCACTGTCTAACTCGTTTCCAGATTAAAGTTAATTTTCACTACCTTTTTTCAACAAAGCGCGTGCCACGAGGTGGCCACCAACCCGCGAGGCAAATCCCAAAATATCCCGGGGTTTTCGGCAAATGGGGATTACACTTCAACCAATAGATAATTCGCGACCCAATTATCGGTTTCAACAGGCGAATCCAACGATATTTTACCAATTATAATTAACTCAACAGGTCCCAAAAAGCGGACATTTTTTCCAAAAGAGCAAAGTCAATCTGTCAAAGTCAAGTAATGTCAAGATCAAATTCTTTATGTCAAAAGGGTGCGTTCTGTTTCACGTCGGACCGAACACATATCATGACAAATTAATACAATCCTTAATTCAAGGAAATGCGCTGGTATGCGTGTCGGCCGCTAAAATTGCATGAGTGTATGCATCTGCGTAAGGATATTGTATGACGCACATACGTTTTGCATTTAGTAAGGATAACTATTTTTTTTTAATGTCTAGGTTTGGTTTCAATATATTTAGTCACAGATGATGTTTTAGACTTATATTTTAATATTGTAATTGGGGCGTCTGAGGTACTGTGCTTAATCTGTTACACCTTGTATATAGAAAATCTTCAAACCTCCCGCTGTGAGTGGAGCGGAAGGGAGTGTCAGACTTCTACTGACTAAAAACCCACCCTGCTCCTTCAGTACCCTTTGCGTTCCAGGGTCGCGCTATGTCGTTAGAATATTCACGCAACCCCGGTAGGCAATGGCGCTGTCGAGCCCCGTTAATGCTGCTGACTGCTCCTTGAGGTGGGTGCGGAACACGGCGCGTCACCGACTCCGGTCTGGTCCTTACCGAACGGTGAGCTATCCTTGCTCGCCGTCCAAAGGCCCGTCTACGGTGGCCGGAGATCGGCTCGCGATCCCCGACGTCCGGAGCGTCTCCCGCGGCGACTGGGGCATGAGGGAGAAAAAACTATCACCCCCTAAGGTTCACACAGTCCGAACCCAGACATATTGTATATATGCGCAAAATGACAAAACTTTTTCTCAAAAAGTTCTGGAACTGAAGCAGGATTTGTTGAACAAGCCACACCACGTGTTTGGAAATCATAGCTCATGCAAAGCTTACTATTGCAAAAGAAAACATAGTTCAGTTTGTTTTTGAGGAGTCATCGAAAGAAGTAATTCTGGTTTCAACGATGAAAAGTAAAGAGTGTGGCTTAATATTTTCAGCCATATTGAAATTCACTTCCAGACTGGTGAATTATGCTGCAAGCTTGGTGCATAATGTTAATAGAAACAATGCTGAATATTTAATAGTGTCATAGCGAAGTTTATTGGCGGAAAAAGAATAAATTACTCAGGCAGGCAGTCGTATGCTGGAAGATGTTCCGCATCAGTATCGGTATCATTGAATTCGAGACAGCCACTGTCATACCTGAGTAAAAAAGAGTCCAAACAAACTTATAAAACATCTCGAAACCAAGAGAAATCTCAAAAGATTGGCGTCAGTAAAACGCAGAGTACATAAATCGTTTAATAAAACAACGAAAAACCCTACTCTTTGTGGGAATGTCAAATATATAACCTGACAAAAGCAAGGCCTTTTTGATTTTGCTAAGACTTAGCATATGAAAACAATAACGTTAGCCGATAAAGATCGCCATGCACTAGAAAGGAGAACTATTCTGCAAGCTGATTCAACGGAATGGCGTCAGGAATGGAAACCGCGGCCCACGACATCTGTTTTTGGGAAAGGCTGCAAACGAGAGCTTACAAAGTGCGAACCTTTGGTCAATAGTATCGTGACCAAAAAATATTTAGATCATGTGAAGTTAATTAAATACTGTCAAAACAATGCACACCTTGCGCATGATCAACTGGAACTACATTCTGGAACTCCCATACGAACGTGTGGATTATTTATAGTCCTTACCATTTTACAAGTCCAGATGGAATTGTAGAAGACGACAAAATTGTTGAAATTAAGTGCCCTTACTCAGCCAGGGACATGAGTGTTGACGATGGCATAAGAGAAAAGAAAATTAATTACTGCAAAAGAGACAAGGAAGGTATATCAATCTAAATGAAAATTATGATTGGTACTTCTACCAGATTTCGTTTTTCGGCGTAATAGTTATGTGATAACATCGTTTAATCTCCTCACATATCTTTGATACCGTTTTCGTACCATTTTTAGGCATGTTATCACTTTTTAACCACGACCACTCTGGTCCATACGACCATTGTGATAAGTCGCCTGTCCCTATTATCAAGGTCGGATATGCAATTTTCGTGATTTTAGTTTTATTTAACTATTTACCCACAAAAAAACATTGTCTTTCAGTAGCATAACAAAAAGTTATTATTTTCTCATAGTTTTTGAAATAGCCTTGTTAACAAATAACAAAGTCGTATATGCCGCGACTGTCCGTTAACAATGATTGATGTTAACTCACGACATTTTTAGCGGGGTGCGACGGGAGCGTGCGTACGTCACGTGTATGTTTTGTGCTTATTCGTATTATTTTAAGTTAATTCCACAAAGTATTATTCCTAACCACCAACATGACGAGTCGATCAACCTGATTAATAAAACTTGCTACTAAACAATTAACAGTCGAGGACGAGAGTGCTAATCAAAATATTGCATCTGATATAAATGTACAATATGGAGAAACAGGTAGTTATTATTTATTGTGTTTATTAAACTTATGACATGGAATAAATCCAGCTGTTGACAGCCTCGGGCATCAAGGTCTGTCCTGTTGCAAGAGTGCAGGGCGCATAGCTCGGCACGCCAGCATTAATGACATTATTCGTCGAGCTCTTGCCACCGCCAGTACACCTGCGATATTAGAACCAAGCGGCTTAGATGGTATGATGTTGGTGCCTTGGAAGATGGGTAGGCCTCTAGTGTGGGACGCAACTTGTGTCGACACTCTTGCGCCATCTCATATTCCAAGTATGGCGAGCTGTGCTGATACAGCAGCCGCGACTGCAGAGGCCCTCAAACGGCGCAAATACTGTAACCTTTCTAGTAATTACAGTTTTGTGCCATTTGGGGTCGAAACGCTTGGGTCATGGAGCCCGAGTGCGCGTCTCCTTTATAAGAAATTAACTCGCCGGCTGATCGTTTCCTTGCGTGACCGGAGGGCTGGCTCATTCTTTGCCAAAAGAATAAGCATTGCCATACAACGTGGCAATGCTGCCAGTCTTCTGGGTACGTTGCCGGACGACAGCGATGTGGATGAGTACTTTGATGACTAAGCTTGTTTTTTATAATTTTTTTATGTACATAGGTTTAGCAGTGCTTTTTAAAATTCAATGTTTTATTTTGTTACATAATAAAACTTCGTTAGGTTGATAAAAAAAAAAAAAACAAAACAAAACTGCCTTTCGTAACACAAAGTATGTCGTAAGTACCACATCCGACTTTGTTATTAGTTTGAAAACATATGCAGTTTGTTTATGTAGTACAGTCAGCGTCAGAGAAAAGGAAGTTCCAAATCCGACTTTCATATTAATTTTAAAATAAATTCAATTTGTCGTAAGTGGTACTTTCTACACTGTTATTGGTAATAATATTATAACTTTTTGTAGGATATGGTATTGTTAAATGACAACTGTGACAACTCCCCGAGACAGCGTCGCCACGTGTATAAAAGGCATAAGGTCACGTGGACTCGTCCACCCCGTCCGATTACTATGTACAGCAAGCCGACCCCTTGGGATAAGCAAGCCAAATACTTCGGCGTGGTCCTCGATAGACACCTCTCCTTCGCTGAGCACATAAGGTTCGCGCTCCGTTTTAGCTCTAGGTACGCTCCACTTCATCCTTGCCACCCGCGGCAAATTATTACTCAGGTTAAAAGCTGCGTATTTTCACCACGGTCATCCGTCCCATCATGACCTACGCCTGCGTTGTTTTCACACACGAACCTCCTCCACAAGATGCAGACCCTCTAAAACCGATTCTTCCGTAAAAACATGGGAGCCCCTTTTTATGTTCGCAACGAGATCTTACACGTAGACCTCAAGCTGCCCACCATCCAGCAGTTCATGAAACGTATCTCCAAGCGTTTCTTTGAAACTTATCACTCAAGATTCGCCGACCAAGGCAAACCCTAGTCACTCCCGATGACGCTATCGCCCTGCTCCAAGAGAGCCATAGGGAAACCATCACTATACAAAAACACAGAAACCGACCGTCTTTCCGTCGTCACCAACGTCCCGACCCTTGCCAGAGCCAGCCCGCAACGCTGAGCAAGTAGCTTTAAATTCTCTTATTAATAATAATAATGATCTGATCCAACTTGTCCCTATCTGCCCTCCCACTGCGATCCGAGGTCCGTACCCCACAGGGGCCCTTAGTGTGTAGTTGCCTAGTTTGTATGTTTTTGAATAAGCCCTGGCTTTAATCAAGGCAACCACAAGCAAGCCCGGTTAAGCAGCCGAAAACCTCAGAGGTTGGCCTGCGAGATTCCACACAATAAAAAAATGGACTCATCCGTTTTGTCTGTTGTCATAGACTCGTCAACATTGTTCCTTTGCTCATTTTGTGTTGAATTTAATCATCGTGTAATGGTAGCAGTTTATAATCAATGTTATTTTATGAAAATTTTAAATGTTTTATTCATGATCTTATAGATCAGAAGTGGGATATGAAGGCCTTATCCGCTAGAATACCATCTCTGATTCTATAAATTTAAAGTGCATAGTTTTGTTAAACATGTTCTATCGTCAGTAGTTTTGAGGTTAAGTTGGGCAGAGACATAATGCCGTCTGATCAAGAAGAAAGGGAGACGTCATGCCCGAACTGCCTCACCTCCTAACCTACTAGACGAAATTCTGAAGAGGAGAGAATTCAAAATCTGGAGGAACGAACACGTGAGAACGAGGTGCAACGTGTTGGGCTGGCAAACCAGGGTCCTGCCGAGCTTTGGCCATGCCGAGCACGCCGCCGTTAGACGTGGAGCCCGCCACAACACCTGCCTGCGTCTACCGTCTCGATGCAAGAAGCTGCTGCCACTCCGTTTCCGACAGAGATTGACGCCAAAAACGTAGCTGAATGCTTTCTGGAAGCTATGATAACATTCCCGGTGAGATCAAACCAATATTTTGTCTCAGATTTTGATCCGAGTGTTCATGATATCGACGCGTGGTGCGATGAAGTTGATAAAGCTCGATCGCTTAATCATTGGGAGCATGGTGAATGTCTTGCTCGCGTAGGTCGTTGCCTTAAGGGGTAAGCCCATCCCTGGCTTAATGAATGGACAAGCAACACGCGTACATGGTCTAATTTCAAATTAGAGGTAAAATCGTTGTGTCCACGGTATGCCCATACCGCGAACATTCTATACGATGTCATGTGTACTGAGTCTGATAAGTATGCTATATGCTGAAAATGCGCATTTTTTATTGAAATTACGAATCGTTAAAGGATTAAGCAGTGAATTATTAACGTTAATTATTATACGCGGTATCACCGACCCTCAAGTTCGTGTGTCTGCGAGGAACTCTAAATTAACTCTGGAAAGCATGGTGGATTACTTGTCAAGCTTTGTAAAATATAGTGCTCCTAATATATGTATGTCAAATAAAACCGACACACCAATTATTTCATGGGTTAGGTGGAATGGAAGTTATTTCAAAGTCTATGATTACATTGCCGATACATTTAAATAACATTACGTTAGGAGTCGATTTTTATGTTGTTGATAAAAGACATTTAAACGTAATTATTGGTACGATGTATTGAATAGAAAGGGTGTTGCGAATATTCGTACCGATGATTCGCAATGTATCATTTATAGCGAGTTCGTGAATAATATTACGCAGATAGATCCTTCGAAAATATATCAAGGCAACCGGAAAGATAGGGAACGATTGTTATACATTTAACAATCGGAACTATAAATTTACCTAAATTAGCTACCTTTAAGTTGTTTATGAAATATTATCTGCCTCGAGTACATCTATACTAATACTAGTACTCACGCGGGGCTTCGCTCCCGTGGATTCTATCACGGTAAAAACATAACTCTCCTTTTTTGCAGTCGGGTAAAAAGTAGCCTATAACCTTCCTCAAGCTTCAAGCTACTTCCATACCAAATTGCATCCAAAGAGAGTTATGTTTTTATCGTGATAGAATCTACGGGAGCGAAGCCCCGCGTGAGTACCAGTAGATTATAAAGCGGAAAAGTTTGTTTCTTTGTTTGCTTGAACGCGCTAATCTTCGAAAGTACTGGGTGGATTTGGATGCAATTTGGTATGGAAGTAGCTTGAAGCTTGAGGAAGGTTATAGGCTACTTTTTACGCGACTGCAAAAAAGGAGAGTTATGTTTTTACCGTGATAGAATACACGGTAGCGAAGCCCCGCGTGAGTACTAGTGTACAATATTAGAGATATTTGATCTATCAGTGTGCATCATAATCATGTCAACGCAGTGTGTTATTTTGCCTTAGTTCGAACATGCTCGTTTTATGTGTGTTTTGGAAAGCTTAAAATCAAACAAAACTCCTATATAAACTGTTACGGCGCTAACTACTGTAGTTTAAGAGAAATAAATAAAATCGAGAAAAATCCTTAAAAACCATAGAAACAATATCTCGTTTTTTAGGGTTCCGTAGTCAACAAGGAACCCTTATAGTTTCGCCATGTCCGTCTGTCTGTCTGTCTGTCGGCGGTTTAGCTCAAAAACGATTGGTACTAGAAAGTTGTAATTTGGTATGAGTATACACACGTTGATGACGTCGAAAAAGTGGTAAAATAAAATTTTGAAAAAAAAAAAAACAATTATTTAGGGTACCTCCCCTACATGTAAAGTGGGATGATATTTTTTTTCATCCTTCCCGTATTGTGGGATATCGTTGGATAGGTCTTTCAAAAATATTTGGGGTTTGGGAAGACCGTTTTTTGATTAAGTAAACCGTTCGTGACTTATCAAGCTTTAAAGTACCAATTTTCGTTAGTCAAGTGTCTTCCCCCTCTATCAACTAAACGGTTGTAGTTAGAAATTCAAATGTCACGGCAGTAGTACCTATGTATAACGAAGTTTAAAGGAAAACTATCACACATAAGTGGGCTTTACAAGTTTACGAGTAATAGTCGACCAATTGTATTTGACTCGAAGATTTCGAACAACTCCATAGAAATGTCGATAGATGACGCTAAGCGTCAGTTGTATCGCGCTAGTTTCATATTTAACTGTGTCCTGTATTTAAATTCAAAACACCGGCTATGACAAGTTTTATACAAATCTCTAAAATAAATTAAAACGTTCCGTGCAAAATTGTCGGATCAGGTGAGGATTTGTATAGGAAGTCAAATTAGTTAGGTTAGGTTATAGGATTAGTCAGCGAATACGACACGCACTTGGCTTTTACAAAAACTACTGAACCCTACACTGCGCGTGAACCGACACGCACTTGACCGGTTTTTATTTTGGTTTTTGCATGAAATGTTTTAAGGTGTGATAGAAATTCACTGCCCGAACCCTTTTTTTCTTTAAAACTTTAAAAATCGCGCTCGCACAAGTGAGATTTTTTTTTTCTATGAATTTGAAAATATTTTTTTTGCAACAGACCCAGGATTACAAAAATATTGAATTATAAAATTATCAGTTAGGGTTGTCACTCAAACCTGTCTGTAATACTTACTTCATGCGAATATTAGGCGACGGTTAAACGTAAGGTATTTTTCCATCAGTAAATACTGACGTATCGTGGTATTTAATTAACGTGTAACCTAATGAATACATAAGGTTACAAAATACAACAAATAATTACATACATCAATAGATGTATGTCATTATTTATTCATGGGTTTCTAGATTTTTTGATTCTGTATTGATGATCCGTCGGATTATGATAAATTTTGATCGTGTAGCCTCGCGTCAATATTTATCACGTCAGTACACGTTACGCTAGCGATGGAGACGGACGACGTTTTGGATCTTGTAGAGGCAGACGCACCGACGTTGTCGCCGCCCCGCACCTTCTCGAAACTTACTAAAGATCAGGAAGTTTTAAAAGAATTTATTCTAAATTTAGAAGTATTGCCAGAGATATGGGATATTTCTTCAAAAGATTACAAAAAAATATTTAAAAAAAAAGAAAAGCACTACAAATATTACTGGAAATTTACAAAAAAATGAAGTTATGCCACGATTGATCACGTCAAGAAAAAGATTAATATTTTACGCTCAAATTACCGGAAGGAACTCAAAAAAATACTAACCTCAAAACGTTCAGGAGCCAGTAGCGATGATGTTTATAAACCAAAGTCATGGGTTTTCCATCTATTACACTTTATAAACAAGACATAACAGCTAATTACCCAGCAAGCAACACAGGCCAGTGTCTTCAGTTTATTTGTTTTTTTTTTTTTTATTGTTGATAGGCTTACGTTTGACCATAATCTCACCTGATCTTAAGCGATGATGTGGTCGAAGATGAAGCACGCTTGCCTAGAAGTATAGTAAGTTTCATTGTTTTACTATACAGAACGATTTTTTTATCACCATCCAAATTATTACAGGGTGTTCTACCCATGAACATGAAAAAATTTCAATATAGTTCCAATTATGAAATCACGAAAAAAAAAACCAGCTGTTTAATACAAAAGTTCAATACCTACTTGACCAAAATGTATTAAACAGCAGATTTTTTTTTTCGCGATTTCAGATTTGGTCCCATAGTGAAAGTTGTTCATATTCATGAGTAGAACACTGTAAGAATTTGGATGGTGATAAAAAAGTATAGATAGGTAAGGTAGGTAGGTATACTCGGCCGACTTAACATGAGACCTGGCGCGTTTGACGTTTCTTATAAGTACCGATTGTAAAAAGATTTGTTATGTTACTATGAAGTGTACGTGCAATACATGAATGAATTTTGGTTTTGATTAGGTATAGCTCGTTCTACGAGAAATATTCGAGGGTCTTGTTTCGATGTCTCATGTTAACTCGGCCGGGTAGTTGCGTTAATTTGTTTACAATTGATCAAACCAAAAATCAATGGTATCACTTTTCTAAGTACTTTAAGTTGATGTACTTATTCGAATGATTTCTGTTATAATGAAATTTTTCTATAAAAAATCATATAGGTAGGCCTACCTACTAACTTATAATTTGTGAGGGACCTACGTATTGATGCAGGCCACACACGCTATGCTTCCCTTTAACTAACTGTACAGTTTAAACTGCAGTTTTAACGGATGTGTTTAGATAAAAACTACATTTTTATCACATGATAAAAACTGTAGTTTCCACGCTCCGATCATCGGTGCAGTTTACTTAAAACGATTTCTCGCAACGTGTGTGCTGGGTGTAATAAAACCAAGTATTTCATACATATTTGTCATGTTTATTAATATCTCAAAAGGCCTTCATTGTTATAATAATCACAAAAATTATCTGTCTTAGTTTTTGCGTTTCTGTTTGCATTTCGATTTGTTGTTCCCTGAAAACCTAGCAGCTGTATCTATCAGAAATTGGTGTTTGATAGATCTGTGAAACCTTTTCAATTGAATAATTGTGCAAATAACAGCATGCTGCTGTAATCTTCGTAGCCTTCTCAGGACTGACACTGATGGTGTTCGGTCCGACGTGAAACAGAACGCACCCTTTTGACATAAAGAATTTGATCTTGACATTACTTTGACTTTGACAGATTGACTTTGGTTCCTTGGAAAAAATGTCGTCCGCGTCGGACCTGTTGGGTTAAATATAATTGGTAAAATATCGTTGGATTCGCCTGTTGAGACCGATAATTGGGGCGCGAATTATTTGTTGTTTGAAGTTGAAATCCCCATTTGTCGAAAACCCCGGGATATTGTTGGATTGTACGCCGTATTGTTGTCGATCGGCTGACACGCGGAATTTGTTGGAAATCGAATTGGATCTCACGAGATATGAGCGGATTGATTGTGAACAGTGTTTGATTGAACTTTGTACTCCCGGATTGACGAGAATCCAGGGATATTTCTCGGAACATATCGCCTTATTGCGTCACCTCGTGGCACGCGCTTGGTGGAAACGAGTTAGGCTGTGATGCTATGGGACCCGCGCCATCTGGAGATTGACGCCTTGGGAACGTCCTAGAACACACTTGACTTACATCACACGTTTCAGTTACTCATCTCATAATACATACAAACACTTTGGACGTGATCAAACAGATCCTAGGAAGCCGTCTACAGCTCAGGTGAGTGTTATTTGTAACTATTTGTAGGGCCTCGCAGGCTATAGATTGTTGTCGGCCGGAGAGCCTGTAGATTATTGTGTAACCTTGTTTATTGTAAGCAACGTTTATAGCTCCGCGTATCGTGGACAAGTTCAGACCGTCCAGTTACCGTTGCACTGGCCAATTGCAGGTCTGAACAGATGGCTTTTTGAAAAACTCCAAATTTACTTGATAAAATTCCAAAAGCGCATTCAACTGTACTTAAAGCCCTGGACAATCGTTTATTAAATATTTGTTGCTCTGTGGTAGCCGACTTTAGTGGATATGGTTTCATTAAATTGGGCTTTAACGCAAAAGCTTCATCAGCTACAATTATATATGGGAATAAAGTGGTGGTATTTGGTAATGATGATGGTGGTGACAAGTTTAAATAGTTTTGCTCAAAAAGTTCCCAGAATTTTGTGTAGAATAAGACTCCACCATCTGATACTCGCCCGTTGGTTCCGATGTCAATCATAATGAATTGTTTTTTAGCATTTACTAAAGCCATGAGAACTATACTAAAATATTCTTTGTAATTGTAATATAGAGAACCCGAGTAACGAGGATGTTTAATTTTTATATGTTTTCCATCAAGTGCTCCAATACAGTTGTAAATATGATGTAATGTTGCAACGTCATCAACAATGTTTTTCCATTCTTCTGTAGTAGCAGGTATCTGTAAAATTAGATAATAAATTAAATAATTTTTTTTCAGAGCACATCTGTTGTATCACAAGAATCGCAAAGAGATCTTCAAAAAAGTGGTAAAGAGGAACCAGGTCCAAGAGCTTTTACTTCTCTCAATGTCCGACAACCACCTATAAAACTAAGGAAAATGGGGACAACATCCAAACAAAACGAACTTTTGGATAAAGCATGTTCATTTTATCTCAATCTGTGAACTTGTCAAGTAATACACAAAAATTGAATCCAACAGCTTTGTATTGGACTCAGCTTGAAGACTGGATAAATTAAGTGCCACACAAAGAATGTATGCTGAAAAGTTCATTAATGATATTTTGTTTGAAGCTGAACTAAGAAATTTAGGATGAAACTCAATTCAGATTAATTCGCCACAGGATATTTTAATATTACGTCGCCCTCACCATCGCCTATTAGTGATACTCAAACACCATCACCAGGTTATTTTTTCCACTCATTATCGGCATTTAACATGGTAAACATAGCATCAAACCCTCATAATATTGTACCATCAACAGTTTTAAGTGGTGTTCCATCACATTTGATTATTTCTAGTTCTCACGATCATCACACGATGATACTATCACACTGCATAATATATCACAATCTCAGCATGATGAAACTGTTACGGTACATAATGCAACACAAAGTTTTAATACCCAACAGCAACAAAACCAATATTTGACTGTAAACGAAGATGCACAGGACACACAGAATAGTTACACAATTGGTTCACTTTTCAGGTCTTTCAGACCTAAATAAAAAAACCGGACAAGTTTGACTCGCGTTCCGAGGATTCCGTACAAACTAATATATTACCAAAATGCCAAATTTTATAATCCTAGGACAACTGAAAGTACCCCATAGGTTTTGATTTGAATTTCTTGACAGACGGACAGACAGACAGACAAACAAATGAGAACAAAGTGATCCTATAAGGGTTCTGTTTTTGTCTAATGAGGTACAGAACCCTAAAAATGTATAGTAAGTTACTTGTTTTACTATGTAAGTTTTAGGGTAGGTACAGTCGGCAACGGAACTAGCTCTACAGGGCCACTATATGAAGATTAAATTTATAGGAAAACTAATGTATGCTTTCGTGTTACATATATTTTTATCTAGGTGTATCTAATTTTACACTTTTACCAAATCCCATGGAATTATTATATAATGTAGCCCCATCTTATAATTAAAAAAACCACGCTGTACCAATTCAATAAACCTTCTTATGTTTCATGTAACTTTTAGGTTAATAAATAAAAAAACATTACTTTTCAATAAGATTTTTATTTATATTTACCTTTATATAGTCTCGAAGAACATATATTAATGTTTCGCAAGTATCCATGACTGCCTGGCGTATTGATGCCGGCAGTGCTTCCAGATGCACTGTAATTACAGTAGATTTACTGTATGACTTTTGTACTATATACTGTAATGATAAAATATAGTATATGAATATACTGTATTTAATTTTCATTCTTAAAACTTCGTCAAATCTAATACGTGAAACGTTAGGGTAATAAATAACAAAAATATTACTTTTCAATAAGATTTTTATTTATACTAGCTTCCTGCCCGCGACTTCGGCAACTCGATAATAAATTATACACTTAAACTTTCCTATTGAATCATTCTATCTATTAAAAAAAACTGCATCAAAATCTGTCACGCAGTTTTAAAGATCTAAGCATACATAGGGACAGACAGAGGGAAGCGACTTTGTTTTATACTATGTAGTGATTTACCTTTATATAGTCTCGAAGAACATATATTGATGTTTCGCAAGTATCCATGACTGCCTGGCGTATTAATGCCGGCAGTGCTTCCAGATGCACTGTAATTACAGTAGATTTACTGTATGACTTTTCTACTATATACTGTAATGATAAAATACAGTATATGAATATACTGCATTTAATTTTCATTCTTAAAACTTCATCAAATCTAATACGTGAAACGAAACGTTGCTAACCTACACCCACTGACCTTTATCCATAGACAATGTAAAGTGTTAGTAACAGAGTTGCAGATCATTAAGGTGTGGGGGATTCCCTAGCAACCGCAAATCGGTAAAACTTTTTATTTTGAGTTATATGAATGTGAAATAAAGTCTAAACTAAAAACTTATAGCGTTATTACTATAAAAAATAAGCTCAAGCAGTGAGGAAAGTGATGTGCGTGGCGATGTTGGTCCGTCAAGTGCTAAAAAGAGATATCGGCAACAATTCCGTGATTAATGACTCCAAATACAAGACTTCCGTAAGTGGTTAAAGCATGATAAAAAGTCTGCTTATAAATAAATGCATTTGCACTGTTTGCGATTCTTCATTGATTGTCGATCTGGGTGCAACTAAAAGACACAGCTGTGAAGGTGCTAAGCATAAACTTCGTCTTCCTGGCCTATCGCATGTTGTGCGTACCATTGATAAAGAACTTTACGTAATATTGCACATATGTTCACATTTCACAGATTTAATTTTTCTTTCAGTTGTCTCAAATCAAAGATAGCAACGGAGATAATAATTACCATTTTCTGCCTCGTTTTATGCTCCAAGCTTTATCGTTGCCTCACTCGAACGCTGAGTGCGAACGAAAATTCAGCGAAATAAATAATATAAAAACAAAGCAGAGAAACTGGTTAGTCACAAATTCTATCAAAGGAAATATTATATGCTAGCTCAGCAAACCATTCGGTAGACTTACGAAAATTGCGTGAATTTTAATCCAAATAAGGAAATGATTACCAAGACACATGACAGCAAAGATTTATGAAAATCATGAGCAAATTGTTTCGGAATAAGTAAATAACAAATGCTTTTTTTAACCGACTTCTAAAAAAGGAGGAGGTTCTCAATTCGGATGTTTGTTTGTTTTTTTTTATGTTTGTTCGGGCATAGCTCCGTCGCTTGCCAACCGAATGGAAAAATTCTTTTTTTATTGAAAAGGGTATACTTCCCAAATGGTCCCATGAAAATTTTATCGAAATCGGACAAGCCGTTTCTGAAAAATGGACAAAAGTCTAAAAAAATATTTACGTTGATGATCTTTTCGTTTACTCTGCATTGCGTTTTTTGTTCGCGCATAACTCCGTCATTTACGAACCGATTTGGAAAATTCACTGACCCACTAAAAAGTTTTTTTTTTAATGTAAATATTTATGTTTTTACTTATTAAATAACATATAGCAATTTGTATTGACAAACAAAGTCATAAAGCAGCTTATTTTTCCATCAATATTTAAACAAAGTTTGTCTGTAATTTTACTGTAATCGATTTATAAATCTACTGTATTGTTTGCAGAAACTCCCGTATTTTTAGCTGGCAACACTGTAATTTTACTTTTGTAATCTAGAAGCACTGGATGCCGGTGACATTATAGCCGAAAATCTTATATCTTTAAAGTTCCGTCCCGTTGCCAGGTAATGCAAAGTTAAAGCTAATTTTTCTCTCGGGGAAATAGATTTTCTCATCACGGTATCTTGTTTGGTTAAAAAAGGTGTTACTATTGTCAGAAGTTTTTCAAAGCAGGGTTCAGGCATTCGAAAATAATTCTCGTAATCATCCATTTCACCATCTAATTTAATTTCTGCCATTAAATTCAAATGTGTATACCTTTCCTTTTGTTGTAACCAATTTTTTGCCCATCACTTTCGCTTGACCTTTTTATTTAAACTATGTACTAAAATAATAGCCATGCAAAAAAAAAATAGGTTAAAAAATTAAAAAAAAAGAACCGACTTCACAAAACCATAAAAGCACTAAAAAGTTAAAAATAATACTATAGTTAGGGTTCGCTAATTTCCTTTTTTTATTTAATTAATTTGATTGCAAAAAGACTAGTTCCCAGACAAGTAACTATTTGATTTAAATATTTTGTACTGGCAACACTTTACTTTGCCAGTTGGTCGCTGGGTGACATTGCCATTCGTGATTGGTTGACGACATTAAATCGTTAACCAATCACAGATCTCGATTTTACCTCACAAATTTTCGTAAATATCGGAGGTAGGAAAAGGTCGGTTGTAGCGATGGGCGATTGTTGCAAAATACACAATCGACTGAATCGACAATCGCGCCTTTGCGTATTCGATTGTCGATTTAGTAGTTCCTCACGATCATTATTCGAATAACAATCGTTGAACTACTAACTACTAAACGCGTTCCGGTTGCGGGCATGGGCACACTTGCTCGCGTATGTATGTATGTATTGCGGTTACCGCTTGCGAACGACCTGTGCATCGTGCGACGTATGTTTGGGTGTGCGTACTACTGCGTACTGAAGTTGAACTTAGCTGTGTGCGTGATCTGTCATGTAGCTTCCTACATGTCACATGTACGACAAATCTTTCTTTCTGTACGACAGATCACCCACGCACATGTATTATAAAAGTTTTGAATTGACCGGAAATAGGTGTATTTTATTCTGATTGGTTGATAAATAGTTTACGGTGATTGATTATCGCAAAAATAGCAATAATCCTGTGAAATTTAAAATACTATGAGTCAAATTGTTTTTTAGTATTATTAATTAATATAACAAAATAATACAATTACAAACTAAACATGAAAAGTCTTTTTTGATGTATTGCTATCCTTTTTGATTTATTAAGAATTATTAAATAGTTGGTATTGTAAGCCTTTGAAATTGAAATGGCCGATTGGTTACCGATCCACTCATCTTTTCCCGCGCATCTCGCGCCTATCGTTGCATTTTGAACGTAAAGTACCTATTATTTTTTCGTTAGTCTGTTGATTGTTTAAGAGCAAAGTTCACACGCGCGGGCTAAGACCACTTGACACAATGCCTAAAAAATCGTTAGTCTGGGATTTTTTTGATAAAATTAAAGAATGAAACAGTGAAAAAGTTAAGTGTAAGCTGTGTTCACATTCAGTGATATACCATAAAAATACTACAAACTTAAAGGACCTAAATGGTTCTTTAAGTTAGTAAAAAGTTTGTAAAAGGAAACATCCTATACAATTAGCCAAGTATGAACAAGAAACTAGACCCCAAGAAAAAATCAGCAATTCCGCACCCCAGCAGCCATCAGGAACTTTGGACTCTGAGTCACTGAATGTGGCCACGCCAGTAGCGCCCCCAGCAGCAAAAAGATCTCGACAATTAAGACTGTACGCGGCGAGTAGCAAGGTAGATACAGAAGTTTTTGATAAGAGTTTAATCCGGATGATAGTAACTGACTATCAGCCTTTGTCTCTCGTAGAAAACAAAGGTTTTAAAGAGTTTGTGCACGTACTCCAGCCGAATTATGAACTGCCTTGTAGAAAGACTGTTTCAGAAAAGTTGCTGCCTAATGAACACCAAATAATTAATAAACCTTTATGTAATATGCCAGCGGCTTCGCCCGCGTGGGAAGTTTTTCCCATGTAAATCCCGATCCCGTGGGAAAATTTCGCAAAATCCTTTCTTAGCGGATGCCTACGTCATAACATCTACCTGCATGCCAAATTTCAGCCCGATCCGTCCAGTGGTTTGGGCTGTGCGTTGATAGATAGATAGATAGATATATTCTTTATTGTACACCATAACAATAAAAACAAAATTATGGGCTTAACAATTAAAAGGGTGATACAATGGGCGGTCTTATCGCTAAAAGCGATCTTTTACAGACAACCTTTGGATGGATTTGACACAGAAGGAGAAAATAATTACGCGGGTAGTCCACGGTGTACTAATTATCTATATAAAATACAAAACAATAAATAACGTTCTCAAAACATATATATACATACAAATATATAAAAAAAAGAAAGAAACAAAGACATACATAATAACAATTTAAGGAGAGAGATAAAGTTCAAAAGAAGCAAGTCAGTCAGTCACCTTTGAGTTATATATATAGATGATAGACAATATCTCTCATTTGTCTATAACTAGCGATATGTGGACATCCGACAGCAACAAAAGCTACATAACGATCACCGGCCATTTCATCTGGCAATATGAATTGAATAGCTGTGTTCTTGGGACTGAAGAAGTTATTGTAAATCACACTGCTATAAATATCGGGGAAGCTATCTTAAAAATATTAACCAAATTCCCAGGGTCTCTCAGTAAAATCTCCGTGGTCGTGACAGATAATGCAAGTAATGTAAAAAATCTGTCTGTCCAGGAATCCATCACAAAATGCACGGCATTCCAAACTATTTTAAATAAATTTCGTGCATTACACGCTCATTTTAAACATAGCAACGTCGAAAGCTACAAGTAAAAAGAAACTCAATAGCAAATGGGTTTACCTATTTTATAACTTAAAAAAACTTTTTACCAAAAAATTAAACCGACTCCCAAAAAACACTGCAGTGAAAAATAACTTTAATTTCGGTAGTCGGTGTCTTTAGTTTTATATTTTCGTTTTTGGCACCGTACTTACGCAAGTTATTTGATTTGTAACTTTCTACTGACATATATCCGAACGTATCACATATTAGAATACAAATTCATATTTTGCCGCGGTTTGAGTTGACCAATCATTCCTTCCTAGCTTCCTATTCCCACGAATCAGAGAAGAGAATTCGCCGCACGCGCCACTATTGGCACATTCATCGCTAACCAATTACCGAGCAGATTCTATGGTTCGAGAGGGTATAGTTGCCTCCGCCATATTGTGTCTCGGAGTATTCCAGAAGAAACCACCACGCGACTTGCACGTTAAGCAAGTGAGCATCCGCGTCTAGCCGAGATTAACTAAATACCGCTGTATATTTATAACTATCAAAATTATCCGTATTGGACACACACGTGTGACAAAACAAAGACTACAGTGAAGTGATTAAACATCCGAAGAAGAAAGTGATTCAATCCACGTGCGTCTTCTACTCAAGCTAATCAGCTCCAGAACATCCAAGTAAGTCCATCAACCTTTATTCCTACACCTGGTCAATTCAATACTGTGTGTTCAATACCTCACCGCCCACAAAAAATTATTTCCCCGCCACACGGTCCTTCGAGTTATTTCTACAACACACCGACTTCCGAAATTAAAGTTATTTTTCACTTTGCAGTGTTTTTTGGGAGTCGGTTTAATTTTTTGGTAAAAAGTTTTTATTTCACTCTTTTTAGTTGGTTGATTTTTAATTTACCTAGTCACAAGTGCCTAAATGTCAACTACTTATAACATTTTACAAAATATTGCTTTTCCCAATGCTGGGCCGTTAATTTTTGAGGAGTTCTCCTGGTACTTCACCATCAGCTATACATCACCATATGCATTGTGATGAGCATAAAGTGCTTAATATCCATATTCAAGTAATCGAATCGCAATCCACGAAATACTTATTATTGCGTAGTTTCGGCGACCATCTGTGGTCTTCATCATCAGTTCCACTTCCCGAAATGGTACTTTTTGAGAGCAACTGCACAAGTTACTATAAGAAATACCCAAAACGCCATAGGTGTGCCTATAATATTTGAAGAGTTCCCTCGATTTCTCCAGGATCCCATCATCAGATCCTTACTTGGTGACAAATGGTACCAATTTCGAAGTATACCCTATCAAACAAAAAAAGAATTTTCCAAATCGGTTCAGCCGTCATCGAGTACTCGGTGACCATACATTAAAAAAAAGAAAAATATATATATACGCGTCGAATTGATAACCTCCACCTTTTTTTGTCGTCGGTTGAAAATAGAACGATTTTCAGAAATCAAGGTTCCTCTATCTGCGTCACTAATTTCATTGATAAATGCTCCCGAGAATCTCGAAGCCAGTGAGTGGGCAATAATAGATGACATTATACCGATTCTAAAACCTGTCCACAAAATTACTGAAGAATTGTCAGGAGAAAACTATCCTACTTTGTCGAGAGTGATTCCTTTAGTAAGAGGACTGCAACACTTATTGTTGGCCAAAACTCCGACAACTGATATCGGAATCAGTTTAAAAAAACAGCCTTTTAGAAGTTTTGGGCAGGAGACTATGTTACTCAGAAACACATACATCAATCGCTCTCAGTACCCTTTTAGATCCTAGATTCAAAAAGAATGGGTTTGGTTTGCCAGAGAATGCGGCAAACGCTGAAAAATGGTTAACGGAGCAGCTGGCGAATCAGATTGGAAACTCTAATTCAATTGCGGATACTGTTTTGCAAGATGTAATAATCGGAGCTAACAATTATGAGGAGGATGATCTGTGGCAATTCTTTGACCAGAAAGCACTATCGCAAACTTCATCTACGACACCTACTTCATCAGCTACGTTGCAAATAAAACAGTATTTAGAAATGCCTTTAATTCACCGTAAGGAGGACCCTCTACGTTTTTGGGAAACACATTGTAAAACATATCCAATTATGAAGTACCTGTGCATACCCGCCACCTCCGTACCTTCCGAGTGCGTCTTTTCTAAGGCTGATATGTGTTAACTAACCAAAGACGGAATAGACTGGCGCCGAAAAAGCTTGACGAAATAATTTTTTTAAATAAAAATTTAGACCTAATATAAGTAACCTAAATTAATATACGAGTAGCACACCCTTTCTCGTTACGATACCTTGTATTTTTTTAAACTGCTCTAATTACTTTTTTTTTTTTGTTAAAAACGACGTAAGACGTGTTTTTTTGTTTAATTTTATTAAGTACTTACATAAATGTAAGATTTTTTGTTTAACTGTATATTTTTTCCTGATTATATATTTTTTTAATAATTTATACACTACTAATTTTTAATTAGTACAAATACTTAAAGGGCTTATTAGAAAAGGTCTTGTTATTATATATGTAAAGTCTCACTATATAATATTGATAAATAGCAAAGTTATTAGCGTTTGTTTATATCCCAAAATGTCACTCAATTTACGGACATATTGTACAGGCCATTCATGTATTCATTAATCGTGATGTCGCGGTCACGCGGTCTCGCTCAAACTTGCCCCGCCTCCAACAGCTGTTATCGTAATTGTAGGTAGCTTAGACGCATCTTTAAGCTTTACGAATTAAAAAAAAGTAAAATAAAAGGTTCACGAAAAATAATAGGCACTTATTAAATTCAAACTTTACCTACATACTTTAATTGGGCCATTTGCTTGTGTTGTTCAGTATCCACCTGCAGAACTCCATCCTTGGTTCATTATCCACAGTAGTCAATTCTTGACCCTTTCTTTAGTGGTATGGGTGAAATCCAGACGAACTAATGATCGTCTATGCACAGTACTGGCTGATATTAAAATGACGAGCTGCGTCATTCGTACTTCGCCGGGGATCTTCAAAGTAGTCCACTACATCGTCGTAAAAGTTTTGGGCCGGTCTTCCATGTCCTTGGCGATGGGCCGTTGCGCGGAATGATCAATGGTCGAGTAAACGTTGGTAAACATTTACCACAGTCCGAACCTTTGGCTAGCGAGCATTTGGGTACTCTTCCCTGTACATACGAACAGCGGCCACCAGACCAAAAGTACACACGCAACATAGCCACGTACTCCCGAGATGAAAACTGGTAAGCCATCGCGACAGTAAAAACGTAACAACTTATGTTTAAAAAGCACGCGCACACTTCCGCTAACAAATTGGCACTGTTTGTTCGTTCACTCGTTGTAAAAAGGACCGCTGGCCAGAGGGGGCGTGGCTTGAGCTTAGACGCGAGTTTGCCGGGATTTATGAATGACGATCTAACTGGACTAGCACTGCGCGTAGTATTTTCTAGTAGCAATTGTTATGAATGATTGATTCAATTATGAGTTTACCAGTTATGACAAATTTTCGTAGACAATTTTGGGGTTTCGTTTTTTTTACTTTTGACTACATAAATATGATCAGTAAAGGGTACGGATAGAGCCCCATTTTTTTTTGTACTAATTAAAAATTAGTAGTGTATAGTATTACAATGCTATAGAAATTTGCTATTATTGTATCGTTTTGTTTATTATTTGGATGATTTAAGAAAAGCATTTAAATTATGTTTTATAATTATAAAGTTGTTCGGTGTTCATACTGTCGTAGTTACTGATTGATCTCATAACTACCTAAGATTAATATTAAGATTTTGTGAAAAACATGATTAAAATAAGTATAACATTTTTTCTTTATTACTTTGGCCTATAGTTTAAATGTAAATAAGTAATTTATACTACGATGTCAACGAACGATTGTAGGTTCCTTCCTTTTATTGAAAGCAGTAGCGCAGCGCACGCCCGCTCCATCTTTTGTTCTACTATTACTTAATTAATAGTACTAATCGATACGCTGCGCTAAAAATTTGTAGTTAGTGACCGCAGTCGTTGTCGCCCGCCGCATGCGCACTACGCGCAGCCGTTAGTCGATAACAATCGACTGACGTCGATGTTTATCGACTTTTATCGACTGCATAGAACAATCGACTGATCCGATTACTTTTAGTATTAATCGCCCATCGCTAGTCGGTTGAGCATTCTGACTAGAGCTGTTGGACGAAAAGGTCGTGAGAGAGAATAAATTTGTGTTTCGTGTAATTTGGATTTTCTTCAATACTTCACCTGGATATCCTGAAAGTCTTTTACTCTATAGTAGCAGTTTACTTTACACTATAACCTACCTATATTTATAAACCTAACCTAACCTACAATTAACCTATAATAAAATTTAACATTCTTTTGGAGTCGGTGCCAAGCTAGGTAATGAAACAACTAGTAATTCCAGAGTATTATTCCATTTTACTACAACAAAGCTAGGTCTCTGACTCTAGATCTTGAATTTAATCCTCGAACTCCTTGCTTTTCTTGTGTTGTTGCATTGTGTAAACTGTGTTTGCTCTGATTTTCTTGATTAAGTATTAACGTTAGTATCTTTTTTCAGTGTGTCTAAATATTAGGTATCTTAAAGTATTTTTGTTGTTTGATGTTTTTCGAATTAAATGAATATTTAGAAGATGTAACATTTATGTGTTGTTTTTTCTGGCCTTAGTCTGTCTTAGTTTGTGTGTGTTATAGTCATTTAGGTATAGTACATTGCTTGGCACCGACTCCAAAAAATGTTAAATTTTATTATAGGTTAATTGTAGGTTAATATAGTATTATTTTAACTTTTTAGTGCTTTTATGTTTTTTGAAGTCGGTTCTTTTTTTTTTAATACTGATGGGCCCACTCTTGACCTCGATCTCGCATGATGGTAAGCGATAGATGAGGTCTAAGATGGGACGAGCGAGCCCAGAAGATGCCTATTTACTCGTGCTTTAAAGGCTGAAAGGTTATAAGTGGCAGGGAACACAGAAGCCGGCAGAGAATTCCACAGCTTGGCTGTGCGCACAATAAATGTGGAGGAGAAGCGCTTGGTACGACAGGACGGTATATCAACCAAGTGTGGGTGGTACCCAGCCGTGCGTCTGGTAGACCGGTAGTGAAAGGGAGATGGAGGAATCAGGTCATGGAGCTCCTGCGCACATTCCCCGAAGTACAATCTGTAGAAAACCGACAGGCAAGCAACGGTTCGCCGATGAGCCAGGCTATGAAGCTTGTCTACCAGCACCTCGTCACCTATAAGTCTTTTAGCTCTGCGCTCGATCGAGTCCAATGCAGCAAGTTGGTACTTTGCAGAGCCATCCCACAAGTGGCTGCAATACTCCACGCAGGAACGTACCTATGCTTTATACAGATTTAGAAGCTGTCCAGGCGTGAAGTACCGCCTCACCTTGTGTAGGATTCCCAGGTTTTTTGCTGCGGTCTGAGCTTTGGACTCGATGGTTGAGCCGAAGTTGAGGTCTGACGTCAACTCCATGCCCAAAAGCTCCAGGCGATTGGTAACTGGTACAGATGTACTTCGGAAAGTAGGAGTTAATTCAAAAGGGCTCCTTTTAGCGCTGAAAAGACAAGCCTGTGTTTCCAGAGATTTGAATCTGACCAGATTGTCGTCACCCCATTGGGAAACGAGATTTAAGGTCAAATTCATGCGCTCTACCATGGCCTTTCTGAGAGTGGCAATTTTGTCCCTGTCAGCTCTAGAACTGGATAAGTATCTCTCTGAGACTGTGCTGTCATCCGCGTACCCAACTGCTCCCAGCTGAAGTAGGTCATTGATATGCAGCAGAAAAAGAGTCGCAGAAAGAACAGACCCTTGAGGAACACCGGCATTAATTGCCATAAGATCCGATGAGCAGCCATCGATGACCACTCGGATCAACCGTTCACTCAAGAAGTCGGAAATCCAGTTACATAAACCAGCAGGGACACCGAATGCGGGAAGCTTGCTCAGCAGACTAGCGTGCCAGACCCTGTCAAAGGCCTTTGAGATGTCGAGAGATACCAAGATGCAAGGGCTTCACCGTGTTTCTCAATGGCCTCGCCCCAACAGTACGTGACATACACAAGAAGATCTCCGGTGGACCGACCACGGCGAAAGCCATACTGGTGGTCACTGAGGAGCTCATTGTCTTCAAGGTATGCCAGCAACTTGTTGTTGAGTACCCTTTCCATTACTTTACACAGTATGGAGGTTAAGGCAATTGGTCCATAATTGGCAGGACCGGCACGGCTACCCTTTTTCTTTTTTTGAAATTTTGTTTTTATTTGTTAGTTTTTAGTGACATATTTTTAATCTTATAAAATATTGGTAGCGCTATTAAATATGCTTCTCGTATGAGAAAACGGCGTCGAACTGAAACTGAGAATGAAAAAGGAAAACGATTCTATGTTTTTTATTGTTCGTGGTACACCTGGAAAGTGCATACCGTTACATTTCAACAAGCCCAAACACAGCTAAGATACATTGTCTTGTTATGGAGTTCCGGTGCCTGTCTCTTGGATTCATCATCAGATCTGATAGCAGAATGGTTCCTTTTGAACAAAAATCCTTCACTTGTTGTAGAAAATACCAAAATCGCTTTCGTCCTATATATTTTCCTATATTTGAAGAGTTCCTTCGATTTCGCCAACTTTGCGGCTTGTCAATTGGTGTAAACAAAACAAAATGTTTTTAAATATCAGTAAATGCTATTACATACAATTCACACGTAATAAAAAACAGATAGAGAATAGGTACTATATAGAGGGTATTGAAATTAGGAAACTGGATAGTGTTCGCGACCTTGGAGTTCAACTCGATCACGCGCTGAAGTTCGATGTCCACATTCTTGATACTGTCTCGAGATCATTTAAGGTGTTGGGTTTTGTTTTGCGAAACAGTAAAGATTTTAAAAATCCATCAACTAAAATAAAGCTCTTCAACACACTAGTTCGCCCTATCTTAGAGTACAGTTCAGTGGTATGGTGTCCGCATTACGAGGTTTACGTCAAACGAATAGAGAGTGTCCAAAAGCGCTTCCTTTACCACCTGAGCTTTAGTGATCACTTGGCTAAGCAACTATCGAGCTACTCCGGTAGGCTAGGACACTATAAAATAGACACTCTAGCTAGTCATAGGAAGAAGCTGGACTTCATTATCCTACATAAGTTGGTGAACGGAACGATAAATTGCTGTGAACTTCTGAGCTCATTACCTATCCAAATTCCAACTCGGATTCCTAGGCCTAACACGTTTCAGTTATTTAACATCCCCGGCTCAAAAACAAACCTGGGTCATTACGCCGCTTTACCAAGACTCTGTAGACTCTAACACGTTGGCTAAAGCGACTGATTTAGATATCTCGCACCGTATGTCTAAATATAACACATGTCTTAAAAGTTTATTAGTATGTAAGCCATAATGTATGAAAATGTTATCATTGTTATTTAACTTTTTAATTTAAATTATGATTAGTGTTTTATTTTTTTTAATTTTCTCATAATTGTTTCTCTTTTTAATATGTTATATGTAAATTTCGTCTATTGATAACCTTGTTAGCTTAGTTGTATTATCATTTTTTGCATGCTGTGGTCTCCTGTAAGTGAGGGAGTACACTAACGTAATACCTTATATATTAATATTTGTCATGTCCTGTGTACATCTTTTGTTGGAGATCCTAATAAGTAAATAAATAAATTAATTAAATAAATAAACATTCCATAATGAGATCCCGACTTGGTGACTATGGGACCAATAGGAAAGCATAGGCTTTGGAACAAAAAAGAATTTTCCAAATCGGTTCGTAAATGACGTAGTTATGCGCGAACAAAAAACGCAATGCAGAGTAAACGAAAAGATCGTCAATGTAGATATTTTTTTAGACATTTTTATTTTTCAGAAACGGCTTGTCCGATTTCCGTATAATTTTCATGAGAACATTTGGAAAGTATACCCTTTCCAACAATTTTTCAAATCGTTTAGCAAGCGATGGAGTTATGCCTGGACAAACATAAAAAAATACAAACATCCGAATTGAGAACCTCCTCCTTTTTTAGAAGTCGGTTAATTATGCTTATTTTTTTCGAATCTAATAAATATGTGTTTTCAACTTTCAAATTAGAAGCATATGACCGTAATTTTAATTTCGATGCCAACCCAGGGCATGGAAAATCTCAAAGTGACCCACAATATCAGTGTCCACCAACTTCATCTTTCAAAGATATAAACGCCGATTCGCCGATTCCTACTCTGAGTAGACAAAAAATTCAGTCTTACTTTGAAAGGTGAGTTCATTAATAAAATCTATTTCAACTTTCGATCTTTAAATTTAGATCTTAGGACTATAACGCTTCACACACAATGTGGAGATGTATACATCTTCACATTGTATCTGTAATATATTACAGATACAATTTTTATGATTTAAAGCTAAACATCCTGGGATGTAATGTGCTTCATAGCATCCATGTGTGAAGCACTTAACATACCTTCTCCAATGTTACATGACTTACCAAAGTGTAAAGTGTACCTACTATTCTATTTCTTTCAGATTTAATACTAAACCAAAAGGAAAAGCTATGTATGAAGCCAGGTGTTTATTGCCTGCGCGATACATCACTATAGGTACAAACACCTACATACACGGCCAATGTAAGGCCTAAATGAAAAAACTTGTATATGTTGTAAATGTTAAGCAATGAAGGCAACCTTGAACAATGCCATTCTGAATGTGCGGCAGGCAGTGGTATATGAAGCACACTGCAAACATGTGTCAGAGCTACTATGTGCTGTAGAGAATATGGTTCGAACAAAAACTATCATCCTGCATCAGGTTTGCACTCAAACGCTGATGAATTTTAAAAAACCAAGCAAGGTGTTTTATAAATCTATTGGATAGGTGATTTATAAAACACCTCAAAACAGCTCAAAATTTACCTTCAGTAAGAAAAAAAAAAGAGTCAAAGTGAACTTTGATCCATTGTCAAAAGAGGACGAAATTAAAAACTACAACGATTATGTTCGCAATTTGGCAATATATTTTGGAGACGCAAAAATGCCTATTTTACAAACATTTAGACCAGCCAGTCCTTATGGCCTAGAGCAAGATCATACTTATTCCAGTAAAGATTGCAAAGAAGCTGTTCTTGAGAGTTTCTTGTTGCAAAATGTGACCAAAGAGCAAATCGATAATGTGGGCTCAAGATAAATCAAGTGACTGGCATGAGTGGAGATCATACAGGGCCACAGCAATCATGTTTTATGCAATTTGTCATGCCCGAACTGGGAAAAAACTATTGATCAATAATTTTTTTTACGGTTAAAGATAACTAGCTATGTAGGTAGATTTCACATTACTAGCAATCTTGTTAACCCCTCCAACTATGCTAAATATGCTTGTCTGGAATGGGTTCACGGCAATAGTGTAATGGGTGGGATTCGAATTCCAGACCTCTCGATCACACGTCCGACACCTTATCCATTAGGCTATTGACGCTTGATCGATAAAATATTTTTATCACACTTGCACGTAAACAGTATCTAAACATACAGGTTAACTTGGCCGTAATGCCCCATACAAAACCCTCGGGCTTTCTTTTTGTCATGAAACCCAAGGTCGGTAAGTATTTTTTTTTTTAATTTATAGCACAGCACATAGGTCATGCAAGTTCAAGCAAGGAGTTAACACGCAATTGAAATTTTTTCTTAAAATGTTATCTTAACTGAAATGTCATTGCAATCTCGCTACATGTTACTTAAATACTCAACTAATGTTCATCGATTTTAATACTTTTTTGTATCAAACCGTCGAAATTATTTATATATTTTTCACTCCGTCATGTTTTTTTTTTTATTTATCGCCTTTATAAGGCAAGCATCGATCTAAAGACCATTCAGCCTCGTCATATTACCTACGTAAGTATTTGCCCTTAACATTTCTGAACGAAACATTTGTATAATCTGTGGTGTGGGCATAAAGCCCGCCATCCGCTTAAAAAAAATTAATTTATTTCGTAAGTTACGTAATAATAGTTGTGCTGACTTGTGTATTAAAGCTATAATTCATAATTATTTACCTTTTGTATTTGAAGACAAGTAAAAAAGTTATAAAAATGTCGTCGGCGTCGTCCGATGAGTGTGATTTAAATGCAATACCGCCAGATATTATCCATGCAGCAAAAACAATTAATGATGTACAGTGACTATAAATTTTAATAAATGAGTTTTTTCTGCCCTATAATTTTATTTATTTACTCGCAAATGTGATGAAAAACATTGTATGTATCACGGTTGGTACGGGAATTACGAACCTCGACTCAGAAAGCCCTCAGTCACCGACTTCAGGCTTCTACTAGAGCCTCGATCGTAATTCCTTACTTACCGCCTGTTCCGTCCCATACGTGTTTCCGAACGTATCTTTTTTGGTATGGCAATTGTCTATTGATTTTGACACTTGACATAACTTTTTCCTCTTGTTAGCAAAAACTCCGCGTTTGGGAAATTGACTTTTATTGTTTGTAATAGTGAATCCGGTTGAATCCCTTTTGTTATCGACAAGTTGGTCGCGATTAATGATTCATTGGACCTTGTAATCTCGTGTGGATAAAACCCTGGGATAATTTTGTGTTTTGGAACAATAACGCCGAATTGAGGTTAGATTGAACCGGCCTGTGAATATTGGTGAAAGTAACTGCATGCGAGCAATCTGGTGCGAACCACGCTGGACCACGCTGTGAAAACTTGCGTCTTTTGTGACCGCCGTGACACCACTTGACACCATTACACACTCAAATACACTGACCCACACACACCACGGACGTGATCTGAGAACAGGTTGGCGCCGCCGTATTCAGCCTCGCGGGTAAGTGTATTATAATTAAATACTGTTTGTAAAGCAACGTAATTTAGGGCTCCGTGTATTCGCGGACAGTTCGACAAACCAGTTTCGTTGCACTGGGATTGGGATCGAACATTCTGGTAGCAGAGCGTGGTTTTTACATTAAAAAATCCACATAGAAAATTGGAAGTTTTGAACATTAAATATATTGTTGTGTCAGCCGGGCTCTCAAATTGATATTTGTAGTGTTAGTCCCTTGTTGTTGTACTGACAATATAAGATTTATTTTGTGAAATTAGAAATTATTTATTCATTTGTTAACATAGCATAACATAACAAAACTTGAATTGCACAATATTATACATTTAATTGTTATTTTCTGTAACTAGCCATCTTTAGCAAGCTAGATTCATACTTGAAATAAGTACAGGGTCGGATTTAGGCTTGAAATAAATTGAATTTAAGTTTTATTTTGTTGAAATTATTCTGTTGGCTAACAAGTCATTGCTTGTCTGTTTAGTTAAATTTTAACTTGTTGGTATTTGATATTTGATTGTTGCAATGGCTTCATTGAAGGCTGTCAGGGAGTCTGCTGCCGGATTGACCTCACAATTGAGATGGTTCACGTCGGCAGCAGCAACTGTTGAGCGTTTGGACTTGGAAGAGGTCACCCTTGCTCGGTACGAGCACTTGAATGAGAGGCTCAAGTCAGTTGATGCTGCGCTCACACGCTTCAACGAGTTCATCGTGGACGTGGAATTGGGGGTAATGGACCAGGCAGCCCGCGATAAGGTTCTGGGTGACTATGACCAGATTGTCCACCTGGGGGATGTCATCAGTCAACGAGCCCGGGAAATTTTGAAGAGCCGGGTGCCTGAGGTGGCCAAGCCGCAGACCTCCGTTGTTAAAGGCCCTGGACTATTGGGTAGGCTGCCCACCCTGGAGCTGCCACATTTTGACGGTCGCTTGGACCACTGGCTGGGCTTCCTAAATCTCTTTGAGAGTCTTGTGGATGCACGCTCGGACCTCGGACCTGCCCAGAAGCTGGCCTATTTATTGTATGTCCTGGAGGGCGAAGCCAGAGCCTTGGTGCAGCGCTTGCCGGTGACGGACTCCTCCTACCCTACCGCTCTGGAGCTTCTCTCCCGACGGTATCAGAAAAAGCGCTGCCTGGCTGATGTGCACACCGCCCAGATTTTGGGGCTACCGGCCATTGCCAGCACGTCGGCGTTGCGCAATGACTTGCTGAACCCGTTGGTCTCAGCGACCCACGCCTTGCGACGCTTGCAGTTACCGGTGGACCATTGGTCCTACTTGTTGGTGCACATAGTGCTGCAGTTGCTCCCCGCGGAGTTGAGGTCCCGCTTTGAGCAGAAGTATGGTGGGGACAGTGCCACCCATCTTCCCCCCTTTGACGACCTCCTCAAATTTTTGGAAGACGAGTGTCGATTTTTGGATAATACTCGTGGCGCCACGAGGTCACGCCCACCACCTTCTCGGCCAAGAGACCAGGGACGGACTAGGGCTCGGGGGCCTGTCGATGTTCGCCCCGCCCCCCGTTTTGCTGGCGCCCGGAGTCATCATGATTGCGACTTTTGTAAGGCTACGGGGCATGTCATGGCGCTTTGCTCGGCCTTTTTGAATTTGCACGTAAGTGCCCGTCGCCGCATTGTTAACGCACGCCGTTTGTGCTTCTCGTGCTTGGTGGCCCACTTCCATCGGGACTGCCCCAACCCCCGCCCGTGTAGAATTTGTAAAGGGTCCCACCTAGAGATTTTGTGCGCCAACGCGAACCGCTCCAGCAGACCATCTTCTGAGGAGGATTCGCGCAGGGGGGGGTATTCTGGAGACGAGCACCGGGCTGAGGCCCGCAATTCTGCTCGCCACACTCCACCCCCCGCGCAAGTTGAACGGGAGCCCCGCGAGCGCCATTTGGTCTCCCCTCGTCAGGGAGAACGCGCGTTGGCTGCTAGGCAATAGTGGCCAGACCAGCACCGCTACCTTTCCCCTCCGTTGGCGGAACGTCCCCGGTTGGAGTCGCGCCCTCCGCCATTCAGGCATCCGGTGGGATACGCCCTTCCAGCGATGGCGAGCGGCTCGGGACACCGCGCGGACGAACCATTCGAGTGTTACTCTCGTCGAGAACGAAGACAGCCTGGATGCGGCGATCGGTCGCCGCCCAGGCATCGATAGGAAATTGGCGCCTGCCCCGTTAAAGGACCCCCCCGATCAAGACGGTTTTGTTGCCAACGACCTCGGTCAAGGTCCGGGGACCCTTGGGTGACTCGATTGTGGTCCGTGCCATTTTTGACACGGGAGCCCAGGGTTGCCTTTTGTCGTCTTGGTTAGCGGGACAGGTTGGCCTGAAGGTGAACGACTTTTCAGACAAGATTCGGGGAATTGGCGAAACGGCTGTCACCACTGTTGAGGGAAGGACCTGCTTTGAAATCACCCCTGTGAGTTGTCTGTACCCTAAAATTGGTGCTCCTGCCCTTGTTATAACTGAACTTGGTTGGGACAAGCCACTTCGGGAATCCCTGTTGGAAGACTGGCTCCAATTTGTATCCACGCTCCCTGTGGTCAATGAGGTCGCGCTACCACGCGCCATCCTCCCCACTGGGGTTTATACTGCTACCCTTCATGGGTTTTGTGACGCGTCCTCTCACGGTTATGCCGCCGTTGTTTATCTGCGCACCGTCAGCGCCACAGGCCAGGTGAAGTTGTCACTGGTCATGGCCAAGAGCAAGGTGGCCCCCCTCCGGACGGCTTTGACCATCCCTAAGTTGGAGTTGTCAGGGGCGGTGCTTCTTGTGCGTCTCCTAAACCACGTTGCGCACACCTTGGGCGGAACTGTTGACATTCGGGCTTCTTACGCCTGGACGGACAGTCAAGTTGTTTTGTGTTGGTTGAAGACGTCCGTCCACTCTTTGGAGGTCTTTGTTGCGAACCGAGTGTCTCAGATTCAAGGTTCTGAAACGCCTTTGATTTGGAGGCAC
Organism: Tholera decimalis; assembly: GCA_943138885.2. Lineage (NCBI taxonomy): Eukaryota > Metazoa > Arthropoda > Insecta > Lepidoptera > Noctuidae > Tholera > Tholera decimalis. Next base: position 15,688,225 of record OW964551.2, read on the forward strand.
GTGCCTGGTGACCTGAACCCGGGCGACGTAGCCTCATGCGGGTGCATGGCCCCCCGCTTGATTGCTCACCCCCTCTGGTGGGGACCGGACTGGCTGTTTCGCCCCGTGGACGATTGGCCTCGAACGCCAGTCTTGATGTCGGATCCTTTGCCCGGACTTAAGGTGTTCGCTGTTGGGACGAAGGACCCTCCGTTTGATACTGATTTTTTGTTGAATCGATACAGCTCCCTCGACAATTTGTTGAACGTTACCTCGTGGATCAGGCGTTTTGGTCACAATTCTAGGAATCCAGGGGACAAGCGCTTGTCACCAGTTCTCTCTTCTCAAGAGCGACAGGAGTCACTCCTCCTTTGGGTCCGCTCTGTGCAGGCTGCACACTTTGAAAAGGAGATCGAGGTCTTGAAGTCTGGTAGGGTTAAGTTGTCGGGAGTTGTTAGTAAGCTGAATCCCTTCTTGGATAAGACGGGTCTTTTGCGTGTTGGAGGACGGTTGAGGCACTCTAACCTTCCTTATGGGACCCGTCACCCCCCTTTTATTGCCCAAGAAGGGCCACTTGGTTCAATTGTTGGTGACTGATCGTGACGTTAAGAACTCGCATGCCGGTTGCAATGCGCTGTTGGCCATTCTGCAGCGAGAATTTTGGATGTTGTCGGCTCGTCGTACTATTCGTAGCATTGTCTTCCGTTGCATGCCGTGCTATCGGACTAAGGCCTCCACTATGCAGCCCCTAATGGGAGACTTGCCTGCTGATCGTGTCAATGAGGCGAGGCCCTTTCCTGGCGTCGGAACGGACTTTGCTGGTCCCTTTTCGGTGAAGACGTCCACCCTTCGTAATAGTAAGATTGTCAAGGCTTATTTGTGTGTTTTTGTCTGCCTGTCAACCAAGGCATTACATTTGGAGCTGGTAACCTCCCTCTCGACAGAGGCCTTTGTGGCGACTTTGGAAAGATTTGTGTCTCGCCATGGGTTACCTTCTCTGATTAGGTCTGATTGCGGTACGAATTACAAGGGTACAAGTAACTATTTGAAGGAGGTTATTATGCACAAATCCAAGGGCAATTATTATGCACAGGGAGAAAATTTTGCAACTTAATTTTATATACTTTTAAAGAAATTCAGGTCTGTTTTATAAGTCGAGATGATACATACATAAAGGAGATGGTATGTGGGCTACTTCATTTCTACGAGTGTGGCTTAAAACCAGAAATAATTAAGCAATATTTTTATAAAAATTATGATTTGATAATAAAACAAGAGTTAGTATTCTTTGTCTTTTATTTTTTAATTATACTCTACAATACTTTTAACTCTCTCTAAAATTACAACACATGACACAAATAAAAAATATTTTACTTGCTATAGGAATATAATTGTGATCTAATTCACTTTTGAGCATTTTATAGGTTTTAATAAGACCAATCAACCTTTAAATATATACGCGTATACTTGCTAAATTTCTATCCTTTATAACTGTTAAGCCTGTTAATTGGTTCTGACCTTTCAAAAATGTTGGAATATTAACAGGAACATTACTTTCAGCAAACATATCTTGAATATTGAATCCGCGATCTGCCAGAAAAACGTCACCGCTTTCACACTTCTGTATTAGGTCACTTCTTTCCACAATCGGCCTGTCACTTACAGATCCTACATGCAGGAGAGCAGTAGAACTATAGGCCACCTGGAGTAGCACCAATAACCTTCCAACCTTTAGAATGTTTCCATGCTTGTACATGAATTTCTGTACCATCTAAAATTCCCCTTACATTAATACTGTATTTCTTAAAATGATCTGGCATACAATACTGAACTAAATCTTTATCCGGCCATATATTTATTTTTGACCAAAGTTGATATATAAAATTAACCCACGTAATAAATATGTGGCAGATTGCACAGCACAACGCGAACATTTTACTAATTTGGCAATTTCCTTTTGCGTCCTACCTTGTTCATGCATAAGTTGGATTTTCACTCTATTTTCAAAACTGATTTCACACTTTTTTAGCATTTTAAAGTAAGTTGGCTATCTTTTTGCCCGATAAACAGACAAACAAATGAGTTTACTCTTTGGTGTCCCGACAGCAAATAACCAAACATCGACTGTTACAACGTTACAAAAAAAAAACGTTTTTCGGTCGCCAGATATTTTATAACACTGAAAATATGCCGTCTATTATTCTAGATAATTGGAAGGAAAAGGTACTTACAGGATGATGTAGATTATGAGTCCCTTCGATACGAGTACTCAGTGCGCCGGTTCAGATGATATTTCCACCAAGCTTCACGACAGGAGAGAGAGTTTGAGGATTCACCACACAACACCAGTAATTTATCACTTTTTAGTTTCAGCACGAGCGCATGATGATACGCGTCGCCAGTTAGCAAGCGGGTTTGCGAGTGGGATGAGGGAGGGGGTTGTTCAAATGAACGGAACAGGAAAGGGTGAGCCAATGAGTGAAGTATAATATAACTAGCGACCCGCCCCGGCTTCGCACGGGTGCAATGTTTATATTAAATATACTATAGAATGTCTTCATATACATCGTTTACAGCCTTTTTGTCATTCGACATACATGTTCTCTTTAGTAATTACTCTTGAAAGTCGCGGCACGAAACTTTAGCGGTGACCGTTATTGCGCAGAAGTAAAAATTAAGGTACCTGAGGGGGGCTAGCGGGATGAAGGGCGGGCGTGCGTAGCGCCTATTGGCTCTCCAGCCGCATTATGTTCCCCGCGCCGATACGACACTCCACGCACATCTCGTGTACAGTCGCGTCATTAATTGTATTGTTATTGCTGTTATTTTTTGTTGTTGTTTTTTTGTTAAGTTTGAATTTGTTTGTTAAATTAATTTTTTAGTTTGTTTGTGACTTTAAAGTGAATATACCTAGAAGAAATACTGTTTTGAAAAGACAGGCAAGGAAAATGGTTTATGACGTGAATTGCTTTTTAAAAAGGGAATCTAACGAATTAATTGATTCTTTGAAACAAATTAAAAGTGAGATTGACGAAGCTACAAATACTTTACTCAGTCATTCGGACAGCATTACTGTAAATTTGAGAATGGTTCTCTGTAGATTCAGATTCACTGTAGATTCTCTGATTCAGATTAGACTTAAATCTAAAGTAAAAATTTTCAAATTAACAAATAATGTTTTTATTTTTATACTCCCCACAAAACTTGTTAAAAATCATATCTTAGGTACCTACTATAAATCCTTGGACATTGGCATTGGAGATAAACTATTTATTAAAGTATAGGTAATATTATTTGCATGCGCGACAGTACTCATGCGCAGCTATCCTCTACATTTCGTTCAGCGCTAGACCTACTATTTGACATTACATTAAAATAATGTCATTAACGTTATTTAGCTAATAATTGTATTGCGTGCGCGATAGTCCCCATGCGCAGCAATCCCCTCCGCGTATCGTTCAGCGCTAGACTTACGTGCCGCTACCTATATCATGGGAAAAACATTCAACGCTCAAATCTAAGCAACATAGAAACGCCTGCCGTGCCTATGTTGGGGATAGGTGAGGGGATGTAAGGGGATCAGCGGGTGCGTCGGCTCAGCACCCCCTTATACCCTTCAGGGTGAAGCAGTCAATTGGAGTCGAGTGCTAGGTTTTGGCCTTGGGGGATCTCCTAGTCAAACCTAGTTACTGAGTTTCCTTTTCAGCTACACACCTAGTGTCAGTTGGGTGTGTCTACCCCTTCGCACTAGACCCAATAGGGCCCGGTTCGCACAATAAGACTCGCGACCGGTTACAAGCTTAGGGCTCACCATTAGGTACTCACCTCCCAGTCTCTACCCGACTGGGAGGGTTATACATCCCCGGACCCATCCATCCGGGGAGTTAGGTCAGTTAGGCTTTAAATAGGTCCCCCGCGGAAGAGAAATCTCCAAAAATTTCCCCATTAAATTTTTGATCCATTCGCCAATCATGGCAAACTCCAATATTTTGGAGATATTGCTAAAAATCCTTAAGGTCAACCCTGCTATTTCCGCCAAATATGGCGGAATAATCCAGCGTGAAATCGCTAACTGTCCTCCGGCTACCGAAGCCAACGTCGCTGATTTTAGTGACGCGCTTGACAGCCCATTATCTCCCCCGCTTGCTGATCAAGGCATTCCGGTTGGTCAATTCATGGAAGTGTTTATCAACTCCGATCCCATTGTTCATCGAACAACGAACGACTTCAAGGTAGATAGCCCTCTATCGCTCCCGCCCGCCGACAATGTCGTGCCGACCGCCCAATTCCCGAAATCATCCATTGTTTTCGGCCCATCTACTAATCCCATTGTTCATAAAACAATGGACGCCGCGCAGGTGTGCGCTGCAGTTGAATTCCGTGATATGGACACCACCGAACATGTGTCCAATAACAACTCTGACAATGAATTGTCATCATGCCCCTCGTCCTCGGAAGACGACTTTCAAGTCGTCACCGGTCGCAAGAGGAAGAAAGGGAAAACCTCCCAGGCCAGCAAGGCTAAAAAGACCACCGCGTCGCCCCCGTCCCCAACTCAAACGCCCGTTCGACCCGCTAGCCCCGTCCCAACTACCTATGCTCGCGCGCAGAATAGTCGTCCCCCTAGCCCGATAGCCCAAACTTCCTCAGCCCAAAGGAAGCAACGCCCTCCGCCCCCCTTTTACATCCAGGACAAGGGTAAATGGACTGACGTGTCCAAGATGTGTGTTGATCGAAAGATCAACTACACAAACGCCCGTGCCTGCCAAAATGGCATTAAAGTCACCGTCCCTACTTCGAACGACTATAGGGAACTATATCGCGCCCTCCGTGAAAGGAATATTTCCTTTCACACTTTCTCCTTCCCCGAGGACACGCCCACTCGTGTTATTATTAAACGTGTCCCTAAAGAAATCCTAGTACAGGATATTAAAGACGACCTTGCCGATCAAGGTATACCAGTGATCGCCATCCATCGCTTACATAAAGCGAGAGGCGGTGAATTGTACGACATGGTTCTTGTCATTTGTGAACCAACCGAAGGTCATCACCCGATTTTCAAGATTAAGTCCATTTGCTCCCTATCCGGTATCTCAATTGAAAAGCCCTACAAAACTGCAACAGTGGGACAATGCCACCGTTGCCAACTGTATGGCCATGCGCAGAGCAACTGCTATGCGACTCCCAGATGCGTCAAGTGTCTGGGCGAGCACAGCACTGCGGACTGCCCTCGGCCCAAAGACTGAACCCTCTGTTCGGAACCACCCAGCTGCGTTCTCTGCGGCCAGACCGGTCACCCGGCAAACTACCGCGGCTGTCCCAAAGCCCCCAAACTCGCTCCTAAATTAGCGAAGCGCGCCAACGCCCGCCAACAAAGAGAGGCACCTTCCTCTCAAATTCCCCAACGTCTCGCTCCTCAGAGACCATCCCCGTGGAACAGGCTAAACCACGAAAAAGCCTTTCCCTCCTTGGCCACTGCCAAACCTTTGCAGGCACTGATGGATATACCCATCGCAGCGCAGATCCTGCCTATAGCCGTGGCTCCAGAGGCCACAGCCAGTCCCCAACCAGAGCCTCAAACCACTGCTGCTCCTGCAGCCAAACAACCGCCCAATCCCTCACCCGTCGCGCACGGCGAGTCTTGCGGCCAGACTCTACTGCGCCACTATAGAATATTTATGACCCGCCAAGCCAGGTCTCTCCGCGATGCCCTTCTGGCTGCCGAGCAGCAAAATAACGGCAAAATTACGACGGCAATGTACAGCCAAATATTCAGCACACACAGTGATGTAGTGCTAGGCCTCGACCAGATGGATGCGATGGACTGATCCAATGGATTCCCAACGCACAAACCACACTAGGCCTCGATCCCTCAAATTAGGTTTTTTCAACGCCAATGGCATTTTCAACCAACGGGCCGAAATAACTAAATTCCTCCGCGACCACCAATTAGACGTCCTCCTTATACAGGAGACCCTTTTGAAACCCCACCGCGCTGACCCCAAAATTGCGAATTACCGTCTAGTTCGCAATGACAGAACACGCTGCCATGGCGGCGGTACCCTTATTTATTATAGGAAGGAGTTATACTGCATCCCTCTGACCCCACCCGCGCCTCTCTCTCACCTAGAGTACTCTGCCTGTCGACTAGGCATGACTGGTCATCCTCCGATATCCATCATCTCTGCCTACCATCCCCCACCATCGGTCGCGTCTCTTGCTTCAGACGATCCTATCGCGCTCACCAGCGATCTCACGACTATCTTTGGCCTGAGTGACTCCGTCTTAATAGCGGGCGATCTCAACGCCAAACACCCCGCTTGGAACAGCAACACGACAAATGCCAGAGGCAGAATCGTGTATAACCTAGGCGCGACCCTAAACTATGACGTCATCGCTCCAATGACTCCCACCCACTACTCACACGACCACAACCATAGGCCCGATGTCCTCGATGTGGCGCTCCTAAAGAATGTAAACCTCCATTTACACTCCATAGAAGCGCTTCACGAGCTCAACTCGGATCACCGTCCCGTTATCCTACACCTAGGTTCCCGCTCGGGTAACCATGATCCTACCCAACCTCCTCCGACCCAATTGATCACCGACTGGAGGAAAGTAAGTGAAAAACTGAAATTCACCACGTCGCCTCACTTGGACACCATTCCTGACCACATAGTCTCAGTCGCTGACACGACGGCGGCGATCGACTCGCTTACAGATCACGTACAATCCGTCCTGAACGACTGTTCAAAGGAAGTTCCTGTAGTGGAACACCACCGCTGGAAGCTCCCGGACGATGTACGGAATCTGATAACCGAGAAGAACGCAGCCGTCCGTGCGTACAGCGCTTTTCCCTGCGCCGCAAACAAAGCTCACATGCGCAACTTACAGCGTGCTTTAAGGAAACGCATTGCCGAGCAGCGTAATGCGAGCTGGGACAAGATGCTGAGCGAACTTGAGCCCACCCATCTTGCCTTCTGGCAGCTTCAGAGGAAGTTACGATCCACTGAAGAGGCCACAATGCCTCCTCTCATTCGTCCCGATAAGAGTGTCGCCTTCGATAACTCTGAAAAAGCAGAATGCCTAGCCGACAGCCTAGTCCCAGTGTTCTCCCAGCTCTCAACCAGTAGACCAAGCCCACCTCGATATGGTGAACGCCGAAGTCGAACGTAGAACTTCCCTTCCGCCCGTCGAAGATCCCGATAATCCATTGGCCCCCATCACTCCTGATGAGGTCCAGGATATCATTAAAAGTCTCCAACCGCGAAAAGCCCCTGGCTCCGACGGCATCACCAATAGGGTTTTCAAACTTTTCCCCGCCCAGCTTATAGTGCTAATGACTGCCATCTTCAATGGCGCATTGAGCAATAATATGTTCCCCGCAACCTGGAAACAGGCCACCGTCATAGGTATTCCCAAACCAGGCAAGCCCAAGTCTGAACCGTCTAGCTACCGTCCCATTAGCTTACTCAACGTCCTCGGTAAAATCTATGAAAGGCTTATATATAAGCGGCTCAAAGATTTTGCCGAAGCAAAGAGTCTAATACCCAATGAGCAGTTTGGATTTAGAACCGAACACTCATGTATCCAACAAGTCCACCGCATCATAGAACACGTCAGCGCCGGATTCCAACGGGGCGCAATAACGTGAGCCTTATTCTTCGACATAGCGAAAGCGTTCGACAAAGTCTGGCACAATGGCTTAATCTATAAGCTATACCAACTCGGCGTGCCTGACCGTCTCATGCTCATCCTACGGGACTTTTTATCGAATCGCACCTTTCGTTACCGAATTGAGGGGGAGCTTTCCTCCCCCCATCCCATTCGCGCAGGAGTTCCTCAAGGCTCCGTACTATCCCCCCTCGTTTTCACGCTATTCACTAGCGATATCCCCAAGCATAAAAATACTCAGCTAGCCCTATTTGCCGACGATACGGCTATCTATTATACCGGTCTTAAACCCGATGCTATCGCTCGCACTCTCCAAACTTCCGCAAACACTCTGGCCAAGTGGTTCCGGAAATGGAGAATCGAAGTCAATCCAGACAAAAGCCAGGCAGTCCTCTTTTCTAAGCCGCGGATAAACCCACCCTCCCCCCGTCAGATTACCATGTACGGCAAGCCGATCCCCTGGGAAAAGCAAGCTAAATACTTAGGCGTGGTCCTCGACAAACACCTTTCCTTCGCTGAGCACATAAAGCAGGCACGTTCGCGCGCCGCTTTCGCTCTAGGTAGGCTCCACTTCATTCTTAGCTCCCGCAGCAAGTTATCACTCAGGTGCAAGCTGCGTATTTTCACCGCGGTCATCCGTCCGATCATGACCCACGCCTGCGTTGTTTTCGCACACGCAAAGCCCTACCTCCTCCATAAGATGCAGACCCTTCAAAACCGATTCCTCCGTAGAGTCACGGGAGCCCCCTTTTATGTTCGAAATGAGCTTCTTCACGTAGACCTCAAGATGCCCACCATCCAGCAGTTCATGAAACGTGTCTCCAAGCGTTTCTTTGATACTGCAATCCAACATAGGAATCCCCTTATCGTGACGGCCGCCCAATACGAACCCTCGCGTATCTCTAAGATTCGCCGACCAAGGCATACCCTAGTCACTCCCGATGACGCAATCACCCTGCTCCAAGAGAGCCGTAAGGAAACCAGCACAGTTTACAAAAACAAAAATCGACCGTCTTTCCGTCCTCGCCGCCGAGGCCCGCCGCGACGTCCCCGTAATAGTGCGCCCCGACCCTTGCCAGAGCCAGCCCGCGACGCTGAGCCGGTAGCTTTAAATTCCCTTATTAATAATAATAATGATATGATCCAGCCTGTCCCTAGCTGCCCTCCCCCTGCGACGCCCTAAGCCGAGGTCCGTACCCCACAGGGGGTGCCCTTAGCGTGTAGTCGCCTAGTTTGTAAGTTTTTTAATAAGCCCTGGCTGGAGGCTTTAATTAATTTATTAATTAAGGCAACCACAGGCAAGCCCGGTTAAGCAGCAGACAACCTCAGAGGTTGACCTGCGAGATGCCACTCACAAAAAAAAAGTAAGTTAGTCAGTTCTAATTCTACATTGTAACGTGTCAAACCTCTATAATAAATAATATTTTATTTTAAATTGGTTTTACCATCTACCACATAACAAATTTGGCGCAGTCGGTAGGATCGCGAGTGCATAAGACAAAGTGCGCGAAATAAGTGAAACGTGTCAATTCCAAACGGTCAAAATCGCCTAGTGAAGAGGCACGGTAGCCGAAGGCTTTTAAAACGACTTTGCCGAACCGAGTAATGAAGCTCAGCAGCGCGACCTGTATTTTACTGTTATGGTAAGTGCTAAACTTTGCTCTGTTTCCCTAACTCTCTCTACCAAATCCTGTAACTACATCATAAATCAAAAATCAAACTCCTATTTATATAAATCTAAATCAAACCAAAATCTCTCATCATACAATCTTCCTCTAATTTCATACCAAAATAAAAATGTCGACCCCTAAAGTAGACTCAAAGGTAGTGGAGGTCCAACTCCAAACATTATTACAATTAATTCCCGATTTCGATACAAATCAAGCATCACAAGTATACAGATACATTCGTTCTTGTGACTCTGCATTCTCTTTAGCAAATATCTTACAATTAGAAATCTTACTAGTATATGCGTTAAACAAAATCACCGGACCATCTTCCTCAGATATTCATGCCAAACAATTTAATAATTGGCCACAATTAAAGACATTTCTCATCCAAAAGTTCTCACAAACCAAAACATTGGCACATCTATACTTAGAATTACAAACAATGTTCCAAAAACCCAACGAAAATGTCACTGAGTATTACCATAGAGTGGACTTATGCCGTAACAAAATTTTAGAAAAATTAAATACGGAAATAAAAGATGACTCATTATCCGGTCGGAAAATTACCGCTGAAGAAACAGCAGTTAACGTCTTTATAAACGGTCTAAGTTCTGACATAGGCATAATGTTGCGTACAAAGGAGTTTACTAACTTGTCCGATGCTGGCAACTTTGCCATGCAAGAAGACAAAGTTAGAAAAATGAATTGGGCAAGGCAATCTCTATATACCAACTCGAAACCTTCTAGACCCACATCACAACCTTACCATAATCAAAAACCTCAGATTCCTCCGAAAAACTGTAATTAATGTAAAAAACCGGGACATCTTATTTTAGAATGCCGTAAAAGGGCATTCAATAATTCGAAATCACAAAACACTCTGCCTAACAAACCTCAAAGTTATCAACAAATACATAATTTAAACTCACAAGCGGCTATGGAAACGGGCACATCTATGGAAACCGCTTTAGCGAATTACTCAGCTGCCCAAACACAAATGTCGAACCCGGCAACCGAGGAATTCGACAGCCAATAACTAAATCCCAATATACACGTAGTGGCAAACCGCTCAATCCAGTCCATCGGGGACAAGCGCAAGCCGAAAGTGTAAGAAATATCACGCTGAACGAACAGGCACAACACAACACGCCAGTCTATCGGAGACAATTCCGTGACTTTGGTACCCAGACTACCGAGTCATGGACGGCCTTTCGTTCGTCTCAACCCAACTCTTCTATTTCACATGATACTAAATCTTTTCCAATTCAATCCAAAATCTAAGAAATCGATAACTCAAAAACAAAATCAAGAAAATCTCCTAAATCTAAAAACTACGCTAAATCTACTAACTCCAATTCTACTAACTCCAAATCTACTAACTCCAATTCTACTAATTCCAAATTTACTAACACCAAGTCTACTGATTCCATAAATCTTACAAAATCTTACAAAATCCAGTCACTAAATATACCCTCCGAAAATTTACTACATTGTAAATTCCATGTCAACGGCCAGCCATTAACATTACTAATCGATACGGGCGCCGCCATATCCGTTGTTCGAAGAGATAAAATAGGAGACATTCCTATTAATGAGGAAAATAAAGTCCATAATCGGAGTTTCTAACAATGACTCAACAATTGAAACATGGTACATCTGAAATAATATTAGATCAACTTCCGAAACACGAATTCCATATTGCTGATCTAAACATAACATCAGATGGCATCCTGGGAAACGACTTCATGACCAAATTCTACGTTAATATTTATTTGCAATCAAAGACTATGCGCGTCCGCGATAGATCGTATAAATTATTTTATTTAGGAGAAGAAAACGAAATCAAAATCAATAAACAATTCATCCCCAAACGCTCAGAAACCGTCATCAATTGCTTCTCCAAAGAAATAGCTAACGGAACAGCTATAGTCAATAAACAACTAATTGGTCAACATCTCACGACTTCTAACGCACTCGTTAATATCATTAATAATCAATTTCTTATAACATGTGTTAATTCGAGTGACGAGGATCAATATATTTCAATGCCCACTATCTCCAACGTTAAACCCTACCTCGAATCATCAGATAGTTTCCAAATAAATTCATTAACTGCAAATCCCATCAATCACCAAAATAATTTTGACAAAGTAGACAAATTGATTCGACGCGATCATTTAAATCAAGAAGAATGCGATACCCTTGATCAAATAATTTCAAAATATTCGGATATTTTCTATATTGAAGGCGACAAACTCACATTTACCAACCACACAAAGCACAGCATTCCTACTACTTCAGAAACTCCAATTCACACGAAAATCTACAGATTTCCACACGTACACCAACAAGAAGTAAAAACACAAATAGATAAGATGTTAAACGAAAACATCATTCGTCCTAGTACATCCCCATGGAGTAGCCCCATTTGGGTTGTCCCTAAAAAAGCAGATGCTTCCGGCAAAGCGAAATGGAGAGTCGTGATAGACTATCGCAAACTAAATGACATAACTATAGGTGATAGTTACCCGTTACCTAACATCTCAGATATTCTAGACAAACTAGGTCATTCCATCTATTTCACAACTCTAGATCTTGCCTCTGGTTTCCATCAAATTGAATTAGAGTCCAAAGACATCCCTAAAACCGCATTCAATACTCCGTATGGACACTACGAATTCTTCAGAATGCCATTTGGGTTAAAAAACGCACCAGCCACTTTCCAACGTGCAATGGACAGCGTACTATACGGTCTCCAGGGTGAACGCTGTTTCGTCTACTTAGATGACATAGTTATATTCGCTTCTAGTCTTCAAGAACACGAACAAAAACTGACAGAAGTATTTGAACGGCTCCGACAATATGGTTTGAAAGTACAGCCTGACAAATGCGAATTCCTTAGGAAAGAAGTAGCTTATCTTGGCAACATAATATCGAGTGAAGGTGTAAAACCAAATCCAGAAAAAGTTCAAGCCGTTAGAAATTTTCCAATTCCTAAATCATGTAAAGATATAAAATCATTTCTAGGCCTCGCAGGTTATTATAGACGCTTTATTGCCAACTTTAGCCAAATCACAAAACCTCTAACAAGTCTCCTAAAGAAAGACGTACCTTTCATCTGGGGTGAATCCCAACAACGAGCTTTTGATACTTGTAAAAACATTCTCACTACATCTCAAGTTCAAGCCGTTAGAAATTTTCCAATTCCTAAATCATGTAAAGATATAAAATCATTTCTAGGCCTCGCAGGTTATTATAGACGCTTTATTGCCAACTTTAGCCAAATCACAAAACCTCTAACAAGTCTCCTAAAGAAAGACGTACCTTTCATCTGGGGTGAATCCCAACAACGAGCTTTTGATACTTGTAAAAACATTCTCACTACATCTCATTATCTTGATGATGTAATTATAGCTTCGGATTCAAAAGAAATTCATGCAAAACATTTAGAGCTAGTTTTAGAATGATTAAATAATATCGGGTTAACAATCAACACAGATAAATGCGAATTTGGTAAATCCGAGTTAAGCTTCCTCGGTTACCACATTAACTCAAAAGGCATAAAACCGAGCGCAAACAAAACGCAACTTATTAATCATTATCCACAACCCAATACAATAGAGGAACTTCAACGTTTCCTCGGAATGATGAATTTCTATAGGCTCAACATTCCAAAAGCTGCAGAAATTCAAACACCACTAAATGCGTACCAGACTTTAGTAAAGAATTCGTCCTAACTACAGATGCCTCAATTCACGCCATCGGCGATATTCTCTCACAAGGTGAAGTCGGTAAAGACTTACCAATAGCATATGCCTCACGCACACTAAATAAAGCCGAATCTAACTATTCCACAATAGAACGCGAACTCCTAGCAATCGTATGGGCTGTGAAACATTTTCGCCCCTACCTATTTGGCAGAAAATTCAAGATCGTTACTGATCATAAGCCTTTAACGTGGCTTTTCTCCATTAAAGATCCAGGCAGTCGACTTGTCCGCTGGAGATTAAAACTAAAAGAGTACGACTATGAAATTATTTACAAAGCAGGAAAAACAAACACAAATGCAGATGCATTATCACGTCCACCAATAATGAACTCTAATATTATAGATTTAACTTCAAATGACCCACCATCTCACAACGGTACTGATTATCTACAAATGAACTATGAGCATTTCATATCTCAAAATGTCTCTTTCGATAGTCCAAAATTAAAAATATCTCCTGATAACCTCCTAGATTCACGACATAAAAATATATTTATTCCTATATCTTGCCAGCTCTCAGATCAAAATAATATTTTTAACGAGGCTATAGAATCTTGTTCTCAGACCAAACCTTATTTAGAAAAAACTAAATCTCTTTACGATGTCGATCTCCTTATCTCGGATAACAATCAAAACTTATACTTCTGTCCCACAAGACCTACTCATTTCGATCCTTGGGATTCCGAAAGTTATTTCAAGTCACTATTATCATGTTTACAACGAAACAAAATAGATTCCCTTTTCGTGCCAGATCTAAAAAACGATCTTACTTGTAAGTTAAAAGGCAACGAACAATTACGCATCACAGCTTATTTGGCCGAAGTGTTTGAATGCGAAATTACAATTTGCCAAAACAATATTAAATACCCTAAATCAGAAGAAATCCCTCAAATACTGAAAGCCTATCACGACGAACCCCTCTCAGGACACCGCGGTATCATAGAAACAACTAGAAAAATACGCAACAACTTCTTTTGGAAAGGCATGACTAAGGATATTAAGAGTTATATCGAATACAACGGAAAAATTTCCAAGCTCCTATGATAATTACGTCACAATCAACCGAACCATTCGAACGAGTGTCTATGGACCTTGTCTCTTATTCCGATATTAGTGACAACGATAATAAATATATTCTAACGCTTCAAGATGATTTAACTCGATTTGTACAAGCTTACCCAATTCCTAATAAAGAAGCTATAACTGTGGCAACAGCATTATTACATTTCTCCCAACATTATGGTGTTCCTAAAAGATTTCATTCCGATCAAGGCGCTGAATTCACGAATAACATATTAAAGCAACTAACTAAATTCCTTGGTACCAACCATACTTTTAATACTGCTTATCACCCTCAAACAAACGGTGCTCTCGAAAGATTCCATGCCACTTTACGTGATCATATTCGTATGTATCATAGTCGCCGTCTTAAAAACTGGGATAAAATCATACCTTTCGCCATTATGTCTCACAATACATCCGTCAACAACTCTACTAACTACACACTCCATGAATTATTATTCGGTTATAAACCACGTCCATTTTACAATATTAAAACTATTCCCGATTACACAGCCTGTGACTACATAAGGGACTTAAATGAAAGGCTAAGGATTGCTCGGGACTCTGCCCTGAGAAACCTGCAATCTATGAAAGAAAAAGCTAAAGATCGATATGATAGTCAGATTAAAAACTCAGTCCAATATCAAATAGGTAGTAAAGTTATGTTACGAGTCCCTAATCCAAATAATTTGGACCCTAAATGGGAAGGTCCTTTCCAAGTGATACGTGTTGGTTTCAACAATAACTATGTAATCCAGAAAGCCAATCGTAATCAACTTGTGCATGCAGACAGACTCCGACCATACCATTTGCATGAAACCTTAGTGTAGAAATAAGAATAAATACACTTGAGAGCAATAAAATCGCACATCCCAAATTTGAACAAAAAAGCTAGATTTTCTTAATAAAATTGATAAAAAATTAAAAAGTTGCAATTTCAACTTAAAGGTTTATTCATTACCTTTCCAATGATGCCACTTAACCGTATGCAAAATGTTCAAAAGGATCTTTTAGGAGATGAAATGAAACTTACAAGTAAAATCGCGACTATTGCATTTAGAGAACAAGACGTTGAACTAAATGAAATCAGGAAATTATCAATAAAATCTGTATATAGGGAGAATGTTACCTACCGTGGCTCTAATAACAGCTCTTAATTTGTTTTTCATCGACCGTATTAATTTTACAATGAATTCCTGTGGTGTAGCGTTCCACTCCTCTTTGATGGCTGATTGTAGCCCTTCGAGGTGTGTAAGACCTGGACTTTATTCTCTTACTCGCCTTTTGAGCTCGTTACAAACATTCCCGATTGGGTAGAGACCAAGAATGCGAGCTGGTCACGCAATCGCGTTAATATTGGCATCTTCCATATAATCGCGAACTGTCCCAGCGACTTGCGGCCTGGCATTATCATGCATGAGTATGAATTCTTCCCTCATAAGCCATGAAATCGGCCTATCATGGTGTTTGAGAACTTCTTTCACGTGTCACTGAGCTGTTAAACCTCTCGATCTAGGGCCAGTATTGGTCCCAGTAATGAACACAATGTCGGTTTTAAAATCAAGCATTAACCCCACCCATAAACATACACTATCCACCACCATAAGTGACACGTTCACTTATGTAGCATTAAGCAAATTGCTCTGATGACCTTCTATAGACTCTTGAGCGTCCATTGTAGCCATGTAAAGTCATCCTGCATTCATCAGATAACATAAAAGCTCTCCCCTGATGAACGTCCAATTTGAATGCTCTCGGGCAAATTGAAGTCGGGCTTGTCGATGGGCTGTTGACAATTTTGGACCATTTGCTGGTCGATGTGCAGTCAATTCAGCTTCAGCTAATCTTCTTCTGACTGTTCACCAACTTATGCTGACTTTGCGTTCTTCTCGAAGCTGTTGTCCCAGCTCAAACACGTTCAGCTGTCGATTTCGCAGATCTCGTCACAAGAAAGTGGTCATCGCGCTCTGACTTTGTACGATAATGACTTGGACCTGATTGCCGAATATAGCCCCTTGTTTCTTGAAACCTCTGGTATACACGTCGAACTGAATAACGACTTAAATTTAACTGTCCAGCCACTTCATTTTGATTTTTTCCTGCTTCCAGCAAGACCATAACTTAAGTAGCTTCTGCAGGTGTAATATCCATGTTTTTCCAAAATATCCGTATGTATTCACACGAGGTGTTATCATGTTAAAGTTCAAGTGCACAATTTAAAAAATCCTTTAATTAACCCTTTTGTAGCTGTGGGAATGGGTGCAAGTAGTGTCTACTTGAAACGAGTTAATTCGCGGAATTTTGTTGTTTCGATGTTTGTGCGTGTAATTTCAGGTAAATGATTTTCTTATTACATTACATTAGTAACCTAAGACTGTGTATTTTTATTTAATATACTTTTTGTACTAAATGCCATCGAATTTTAGTCAAAAATTGACAACAAAACTCATGAATAAGGGGTGTGCGATTTTATTGCTCTCGAGTGTAGTTAAGTCAATTCTAAATTAGGTTTTTATTATACTTTACAAACATCTATTACTTACAGGGTCAGCTCTACAGCGGCTCAATCCCATTTTCCTTATAATTTCTATAATATACTAATATTATAAAGCGGAAAAGTTTGTTAGTTTGTTTGTTTGTTTGCTTGAACGCGCTAATCTTCGAAAGTTCTGGGTGGATTTGGATGAAATTTGGTATGGAAGTAGCTTGAAGCTTGAGGAAGGTTATAGGCTACTTTTTACCCGACTGCAAAAAAGGAGAGTTATGTTTTTACCGTGATAGAATCCACGGGAGCGAAGCCCCGCGAGAGTACTAGTAATTTCTATAAAATTATACAAAACCCATATATTAGTTTCGTTATTTGCTCGATTTTAAAACTATTCTTATACATCCTTCTTTATAAACTCTATGTCTATATTAAGAACCTTATAAGTAATCGTAAAGCTACTTTTCAATCTAACTCATGTCAAATTAAATCGCTTTCAGGGCAACCACGGGAACCGTTGCCAATCTAACGGAACTTTAGATTACATAGGACAATTCACAACGGACATCCAACACATATCGGGAAAGGACAACATAGTTGCCGATACTCTCTCAAGAATAGAGGAAATCATACAGCCTGTCGATTCGAAGAACATAGCCATATCACAGCGTAACGACACAGAACTAAGGCAACTCTTAGAAGGTGGATCTTCACTTAAACTTGTCAAAGTAACTGCACCTGGAACAAAACTGGAACTTTACTGCGACGACAGCACTCAGAACTCACGACCTTACGTCCCAAAAGAACTCAGAAAGCAAGTCTACGACAGCCTACACTCACTTAGCTATCCCGGCGCTAAAGCCACCGCAAAATTAGTGGCTCAGCGTTACGTATGGCCAGGAGTAAACAAAGATTGTCGCGACTGGACCAAGCTCTGTCACGCATGCCAACGCTCAAAGGTCACTAGGCACGTAACTCCACCGGTGGGCACCTTCAAGCTACCGAACGGCCGATTTACCTACGTGCACATTGATATCGTCGGACCTTTACCCCTCTCAGATGGCTACCGTTATTGCCTCACCGCCGTGGATAGATTCACTCGATGGCCTGAGGCAATACCCATGCAAGACATAACCGCTGAAACAGTTGCCAAAGCTCTCGTTCGTAACTGGATATCACGTTACGGTTGCCCCACAGAAGTCGTGACAGATCGCGGGAAGCAATTTGAGTCCGCACTGTTGAAACAGCTCTCAGAACTTGCCGGATTTCAACGCAACAGAACCACTGCGTATCATCCTGCAAGCAACGGAATGGTAGAACGGATGCACAGACAGCTCAAGGCCGCTATAATGTGCCAAGGAACCCTAAAATGGACGGAAAGCTTACCTCTGGTACTACTAGGAATGAGAAGCGCCTTCAAAGAGGACATTCAAGCGTCACCCGCCGAACTCCTTTACGGCGCACCCCTCAGACTGCCCGGAGAGTTTCTGCAGCCAGCCACCGACCAGTACATGACCAGCAACCTCACCGAGTACTTAGCACGACTACGTTCTATTATGAACAATATCCGCCCTCGGCCAGCCGCAAGACACAGCAGACGTAACATCTTCGTGTTCCGAGACTTACCTTCTGCTACTCACGTTTACATCCGAGATGACACCGTGAGAGGATCCCTTCAGCCGGCATATACTGGACCATACCTTGGCCTGCAACGAGGCACAAAAGTCTTTAAGCTACTTGTCAAAGGAAAAGAACAGACAGTATCGATAGAGAGGTTGAAACCAGCCTATATACTTACACCAGATACTCGTTCAGAAACTCGTCCGCTGGAAAATGAATCTCCAAACCCAAAACACAAAGAGAACGAAGTAAGAATTACTCGTTCAGGAAGAAAAGCGCACCGAGTCCCGCTACTCACTAGAACAAAAGGAAGCCTAGAAGCATCGCCGGCGCAACGACGCGCGCGCCCGCGCCAGCCAGTCCGTCTCACCCGCTCACGGCAGACGCACGCTCCTTTGCTACGCGAACATAATAAGTCTTCCGCTTGCGCTAAACCGCCTATCCGCTATACTTGCCTGTTTGTGTTTATTGTGATTATAACATTAGTAGTGAGAATAAACTATTGACAGTGTCTGGACCGTTTCATTGTGTTTCTTAGAGAAGAACTGGCATCCCGAAACGAAGGTACCCACAACACCATTATTCTCCTACAAGTCGAAATAATTGTGTAACCACCCCTCCCATTTTTTTTTTCACAAGCATGCGAGGTGCTTGCACCTCGCAGAACACGCAAATACTAAGCCCCCCCCATCACCCCGCCACTTTTTTTTTTTTTTTTCACAAGCACGCGAGGTGCTTGCACCTCGCGCAACACGCAAATACTAAACCCCCCCCATCTCCCCCCATCACCCACCCCTTTTTTTTTTTTTTCGCAAGCACGCGAGGTGCTATTGCGATTCGTAAACAAGTAACTCTGAAACCTACGGGAAAAGTACCAAACCTCCCGTTTTCACCCCCCTCCTCCCCCTCACTATCGTATCTCGGAAACTACGAGACCCGTAGTTTTTTTTTTACGGATTCGTATAGAGGAGGCTCGGTAAAGTAAAAACCATGTTTCAAAGTCGCCCCCCTTGCCCCCCTTCTCACCCTCTTTAGGCGGATCTCGGAAATTAAGAGACTTGGAACATTTTTTTTTCAGATTCATTTAGAGGGGCAATGCTTTAGTCGAAATAATTGTGCAACCCCCCCCCCCATTTTATTTTTCTTTTCACAAGCACGCGAGGTGCTTGCACCTCGCGCAACACGCAAATACTAGTCATATTATATAAAGCTAAATTACCACTCACTGACTGACTGACTCATTGACATAATTGTTCTCCCAGATGGTGGATCGGGAGGTGGGTATATTTTAACAGATTCTTAAACAAGTAACTCTCAAACCTACGGGAAAAGTGCCAAACCTCCCCTTTTCACCCCCCTTCTCCCCCCTCCCTATCGTATCTCGGAAACTACGAGACCCGTATTTTTTTTTCACGGATTCGTATAGAGGAGGCTCGGTAAAGTAAAAACCATTTTTTAAAGTCGCCCCCCTTCTCACCCCCTTTAGGCGGATCTCGGAAATTAAGAGACTTGGAACATTTTTTTTTTCAGATTCATTCAGAGGGGCAATGCTTTAGTCGAAATAATTGTGCAACCCCCCCCCATTTTTTTTTTTACAAGCACGCGTGGTGCTTGCACCTCGCGCAAGACGCAAATACTAGTATGTTATATATGCTCACAAAAATTGTAAATTTCTCCTCTGTAATGAAAGCCTACCATGCGTATGTGGTATCCACGTTGAGATATGGTGTTATTTTCTGGGGGAACTCGACGGAATGGGAATCTGTTTTTAAAGCCCAAAAAAAATGTTTACTGGCAATGTGTAGACTTAAGACAGCTGTGAACTATTTTTCAAAAAACTTAAAATTCTGACTTTACCTAGCCTCTTCATTTATGAGATATCAGTGTTTGTCAAAAGTAATATGTATATGTATGAAAAATTCCGAAGTGCTAGATATAGAAATAAAATTCAGACTGTACCCTGCCGAACCTATTTAATGAGCTCCAGTACATATTGCATGACATCCAAAATTTATAATAAATTGCCTTGTTGTATTACAGACATAGACAACTTACACATATTTAAGCAGAGGCTAAAGCAATTTCTAACTGATAAGGTGTATTACAGTGTGAAGGAATATTTAAAAGGGAATCCTTATGGACAATAATGGTAATTAATAATAGAACTAACATAACACACAATAATTTCATTTATTCTATTGTCATTTCATTTCTTACTCTGACATACTTCACTTAATTATTGACTACCAAATACTCCTTGACATTGAAAATTATAATGACATTAAATAATAGTGTACTCTTTATTGATATCGAGCATGTTACTCTATTTTTATTGTAATTCTAGACTGTAATTCATTGATGTGTCAAAATTTTGCATGCCCATATGCCGGCAGAGCATGGAGAACACAAACAAAACATGTACAACAACTATCCCCTACCCATGTTGGCAAAGAAATAAAGAATTTGAACATCCAGGGCATGTTCTCATATGGCCATTGGACCCCAAAGCATAGCTCGTACTATGGGTGTCAGAGACTGATCATCATCATGTCAAAAATCCACAGTCTAGTAATAACAGAGAAGCGATGACAAGCCAACCTTCATAACCGCAAGGGTGTGTCCACTTGTCCAAAACCCTTGAAAACATAGCTAGGATTGCTAGCAACTCTTTCATCGCCCCAGTCTTTCCAAAAGTGTTCATTAGGTCCTTACTTTTTCCACTTATCTGTAGGCTTGTTGACACCACCACCAATAGCATTCAAAATGTTGGTAAGTTCAAGCCATAATCGGTCTGACCTTACCCGACCTTGTGATCCAGCAAGAGGCCTCGCCAGGTCACCATGACTGTAACATAAACAAAGATTCAATATAAGTATTTCATTGATAAGATCGTGTCATTGTTTACATTACATACTCATGAATAAAACTTGGATTTACTTACGTTTCCATATACTCAAGCAGCGTTGACAATTGATCGGGACTTGCTCGCACTCTTGATTCCATGTTTTATCACTAAAAATTTAAATACAGATTACTCCTTCATCGTTTGAATACCAGTCACTTATTAAAATGAATCTATTTTGAATAACATTAACCCTTCGTGTGTTTAAGATGTGGATCCACGTTTGAAAAATCTTTACCCTTACCTATGTGCCTAAACGTAGATCCACGTCCAAACCTAAGAAACTTTTTAAATGTGATTTCGTTCATTAAATGTTTGCGTCATACAAAGGAACGCTCGCGCTAATTCGACGGTAACATACGACGGCGGCATACGGCGGTAATTATTACGAGCGTGGGTCAAGCACACGAAAGGTTAAGTTTGGAGACGATCTAAAAGCAATAACATTCTATTAACTTACCACTGTCAAAATATTGCTTTTATTATTTGAAAAGGATTAAACGCAACACTCACCTATTCTTCTAATTAAAAGCAACAACAAATAAAAAGTTCCAATGATTTTGATCCGATTTGACACTTCTTGACTGACACTAACATTGAGATACGAAAAGTACCTATAGTTTCCAAGCAGTGTTGCCACCTTGCAGAAAACTTTCACTAGTTTTGTTTTAAAATTTCACCAGAATTAAGGATTTTTTTAACTAAAATAATCCCCAGAATTCACTAAATAATTCAAATGAAATCACAAGGTAAGTCAAAAAAAATATTTTAATTGTGAATACAATGATTAAAAATAAATATAACAGAACTAAAAATCAACTTCAAATACCTCTGCTGGTATTTCTTCTTCATCTTGATTGTACAGATGTAAACGGCTGAGATGGATCATCAGTTTTGTCAGACTTTTTTAATTTAAAAGAGTATATATTTAGGATTGCTTCCAATAGCAGTAACTACATCAACCGGGAGCTCGTAACTGTAGGATCGTTTGCTACAGGTCGTAACCAAGTCTTGAACTCTTCTTGAGTTTCCCATTCTTTCCAATATTTTTGAGAATAAAAAGCCTTTTTTTTTCAGTGACACGTCCAATGATTTCGATAGGTATTGTCTCCTACTTTCGCGAATGAAAACTAGCAACTAACTAAATACAAACAATATTATGCAGTACTCACTCATACAAACTTTACAACCGTGTTGTTTTATTTATTAGTCGGGAAATCCCCAAGCATAACCAAACAAAGACGTCTAAAGCTACGTTCCAAAACAGGTAGTTGTTAATTTGTTACTCGGCAAAGTGAAAAACTTTAACCCGGATCCAAAACACAACATTCGATAATAATATCACTAAAAGTCATCAAATAATTATCCGTGTTTTATTTTTTGTCAGAATATCACTGTCTTACTCCTAAAATTCACTAAATCTAGTGACAAAATAACGAAACTGGCAACTCTGTTTCCAAATCAGTGGACACTAACAACTATATCATAGAGTACCTACTATAATACTAGAGTCTGGCTAACGAAAGCGTGACCTGAGAAAACGCGGCAAATTCAAAAAATCTTTATGTGGCTTTATGTGTTTATCTTTACTGACTATAGTAGGAGAAAAACGTTTTGACACTTGGAAATTTTAGGTATTTACGACAATCAATTTGTATAATAGTTGTTTACGAACTTAATTTCTAATTTAGGGATAATACCACATAATGTTTTTAAAGACTCCGTTTGGTGTCACGGAGCCTTGACTGTGATGGGGTGAATAAAAAGACGAATGCGTAGATTTATTTATTTATTTACATAATATTTTGTTTAATTGTATAATTTGTTTAATCAACTACAGGCGTTTTGAGTATGATAATTATTTAATCATCGTACTCAAAATCCGATCCTAAAAATTCAACCACTAAGGATTCTTCTGTATCAGTGGAGTCGTTATAACCTACACTTATTATGAATTTTTCCATGATTTGTCTCTCTGCAGTTATTCGGCCAAATGTGGTTTTTATCAGTGTTTCTGTTTCTTTTACGGGCAGATTGATGTTTTTTTTGCCACCATATGCTAAGCTGAGCTCCATATAAGCTCAATTGGGTTGAGATCGCAGTGGTAAGGTGGCAATCTCAGTACCTCATGGCCACATTGTTTCAAAAGTTCGTCAGCTACGTACAGGGGCTCGGGTTTGTTTGTTAACTAAACAAACAATTTCTTTTTTTTTATTACTGATTGGCCCACTCTTGACCTCGATCTCGCCTGATGGTAAGCGATAGATGACGTCTAAGATGGGACGAGCGAGCCCAGAAGATGCCTATTTACTCGTGCTTTAAAGGCTGAAAGGTTATAAGTGGCAGGGAACACAGAAGCGCTTGGTACGACAAGACGGTATATCAACCAAGTGTGGGTGGTACCCAGCCGTGCGTCTGGTCTGGTCTGGTAGTACAATCTGTAGAAAACCAACAGGCAAGCAACGGTTCGCCGATGAGCCAGGCTATGAAGCTTGTCTACCAGCACCTCGTCACCTATAAGTCTTTTAGCTCTGCGCTCGATCGAGTCCAATGCAGCAAGTTGGTACTAATAATATTCCACAACTTTCACACAACGCCATCTAGTCCCAAACTAAGCAGAGCTTGTGCTATGAGTACTAGACAACTGATAAACATACATATATATTTCTAAATACATACATATTATAGATAAATTACACCCAGACAAAGAACAAATGATCGTGCTCATCACACAAACATTTGTCCTGGGTGGCTGGGTGGGTGGGTGCTGCTTTTGTTAGGCAATCTTCGTAATTTATTCTGTTGTACACTGTGGTAGCTCACATTATTCATCACAATGACACTGGATTCATTCAAATTAGGTATCAATTTTTCTTTTAACCATTTATCGAAGTTTTCGGCATTCATGTCATGGTGGTAGTCGTACTGAAATCTAACAGTGCATTTGGTACAAACCTAGTTTCAGAGCCAGCATGTACTATAATATATCTTTTCCCTGTAGAGATATGTTACAGCGGGCTTGATTGCGAGGAAGCACTCGTTGTTGGACCTTACCATGACATTTTAGGCTTTTAATTTTTGTGTACATAAATACATTTCATCTAAATAGATAATTGGTTTTCCTTCCGTTCGTTTGGCAGCAATTTCTCGTAGATAACGATGTCTCCAAGCAGCAATATCAAAACGTTTGACAAGAACCATTCGTTCATTTTTATTTTTCTTCAACTCATACCCATTAGCAGTTAACATTTTACGTAGAGTTTCTCTGCATCCACTATAGCCAATGCTAGAATGTACTTCTTACAACAATGTTCGCAATGTCGGAACCTCCTTTCTCACAATATAAAATTCATTGATTTTATTTCTTATTGCATCAATACTCAGACCTTTTTATTGGTCTGAGTATCAAAAATGTCTAAATCCGACACTGAGCTTTTGTGAGGGCGTTTTTTTCCTGGAGTGCTCCACATCCCTTCATTCACAGATCCTTCCTTTTTATTTTTTTTTAGTGTTGTGACACCAACCTCTGCAAAACAAAGAATAAAATGCATATTAAGAAATTAAGGTACCCAAATAATTTCATAATATCAAATAACATAACTTTGTGAAATGGAACAATCAAATAAAACATTCTTAACCGTAACATACATACCAGTTTGTGAAGATATTTCTTCTAAGAACTTAGTCTGAGTTTCTATTAAAGATTTTTTCTCTAAATTTGCTAACGTTTCAACATGGTTTTTACCTTCGCAGATTCTTTGAATATCTCCAATATTATCTATAAAGATAAGAAAATGTATCATAATATCGTAAATATATCTAATAATCAGCCACCAAGGATCAACATTACAAAGTCGTACTAACCTAAAAAATCTGAGATCGCATGTAAACATTGTTGTTTCTCTTGGAAATCAATTTCTTTCTCTTCTTGTTTTTGTTTAAACTTATTAATCATAGTATGTAGCAGCTTTCACACGTTACTTTTTATTGTTTTACCCATATTATAGCGATTATTGTTGAATATTAATTTTCTTTACAAACTACTGACAATTGTAATCACAGACTTTGACAACTTAATAATGTTACCATATTAAACTTTAAAAAAAATCCAGGACACGCTTTCGTTAGCTAGACTTTACGGATAAACTAAATTTTCGATACCATAACCAATATTTTGGTTTTTTAAGGAATAAACAATTCGACACAACGATCGCGATAATGAGAGTCGATGACAGATTTAGATATCGTTTCGCTACGAAGTGATGTCACTTTGGCTAAGGACCAAGTACTCACAAGCGGAATATGTTGCCCTAACTACGGATGCCTAGACTTCTGCTTCTCATCATCAGTATATTACTGTAACAGCACATTTTGTTGAAAACAGCAATATTAAAGTGGTAATGTTGTAATGCATTCCAGACGCACAACGCCATACTGCACAGAACTTAGTTGATTTAATCAAAAAAATTTGCATCGAATGGAATTTACTTGAAAAAGTAGTGTCAGTTACTGCTGACAATACTTATAACATCCAAGCTGCCGTTGCTTTATTAAAATGGAAGCAAGTAACGTGTTTTGCTCACACTTGAAAAATGATTCATCAAGCAGGTTTCTGAAATTAAGGTGATCCAAAATAAAGTTAAAGCTATAGTGGAACTTTCCAAAGGAGTGTTTTGGCTAGTGAGCGCCTAACAGCCATGCAACAACGGCTAGGGAAGAAGCAGCTAAAAGTTAAACAAGACGTGATAACACGGTGTAACTCTACGTTCGATATGATTTTAGGAATAAAAAGAAGTGTGATTTCGACCATAGCCACCGATTCAACACGCCTTATTTGACCCCCGACGACATAAAAATTTTATCGAAATGTTGTGATTTGTTACGGCACTTTAAAACAGTCACGGAAATTATGAGTGCAGAAAAGCACATTAAAGTATCGCAAATAATAGTTTTAGCGAATTTGTTAAAAAAAGGTGTGGGGCGTTCACCACTCAAGACTCGAACATTCCCCAAATAGTTATGGAAACGGCCAAGCGATTCGTTATTGACATATCAACACTCATTAGGAATAAAAAGGAAAATAAATTATTTGCCGTTAGTACGCATCTAGACCCACGATTTAAGGCATATGGTTTTCCCGATGACAAAAAAGATGTACGTCAGAACCGCGGGTGTACTTTTTAGATCTGCCTAAATTTAGCAATTATTTGGTACCTTCTGTGTACCTTCACGTACCTCTCTTAAAAATCTGTGTTCCTACACCCGAACAATGATATTTAAAAAAATAGGTACACCCGCCATCCTGATGTCAGAACCGCGGGTGTACTGCTAACCAATATATGTAGCTAAGTGCACTCTATAAGTAGATTTGGTACCTCTTGTGTACCTGCAGAAACACGTATTTAATTAAAAAAAAATACTGTCAGGTTACTGCGAAAAGTAAAAAAAACGATTTTCTTTCTATGACGTTGTTATTATTTAAAAAAAAAACAATCTTCAGTATTAATAACTTAAGTTAAATATATAAAAAACCTGTTAGAAAAACAAACAACAGTTTGCCTATATATATTAGAATTGTGAAGGATTTATAGAATTAAGATGTTTGTCAGTGTTTTCAGAATCAAAATGAAACAAGAGAGAGTTATAAAGGATTTTTTTATTAATTTTAATGGTAACGAAATAAGTAATGATTAATATGAATAACGCATTGATTCCATGTGCATTTAACTCGGCCAAATAATTTGTTACAAAACTTATATAAATTAATCTTCGGTCCTGTATTATCACGTAAATAATTGTATTAATGAAAGATCTAAATGTTTATTACAGACTTGATTGATGAATCCATACATGACACATTCTGCAATCATACATTTAGAGCTTTTTGTTACATGATTATGAAGGTCGTCATAGCACTCCCATCGCTTGCCTCTGAAACAATGTGATCTGTAATGGCCAATACACTTAATATTATCTGTTTTAGGACCCGAAGGTAAAAATTCAATAATACCAAGCAAGGTATATGTCTTATCGTGTAATGTTATACTACGAGGCACATCATCTAAACATATACTTTCGGACTGGCTTAACTCAAATGACACAGTGTTGTGAAGTACATAAATGAACTAGCTTTTGCCCGCGGCTTCGCTCGCGTGGAATTTGGTCTGCCACATAAAGTTTCTGAAATTTCAGATGTCTAATTTCAAAACTGATGGATTCCATACAATGTTTGAACTCCTATTATATTAAGGGAAACTCTTGGAGGTGAACGTATCGAAATTTCTTTCTTAGTGCTCATTTAAGCTCAGTGGTTTCGGTTGTGCGTCGACCCCTAGGTGTGATAGTCAATCAAGTTATAGCTTTATTATAAACTTCGCCTGTGTGGTGTTGATAAAAAGTAGCTTATGTCCTTCCCCAGGCTTGAGATAATCCATATCAAATTTCATCATCAATAGATCAGCACAGCTATGATACATACAACATACAGTGACACTGATTAACAAACGGGACCAACAGAGGTTACTTTCGTTTATTGTTCGTGCCAGTCAAGGATTAGTACATAATGTTATTGAATTTATTGAAATGAATTACTTCGTTCGGCAGCAGCGAGCAAAACTGAAAGGATTAGAATAATTTACAATATAATTTATCAATTTGGCGGTCCTACTTATCCACTCAATATACTCCTGTAAACTATGTTTCTTGATTTATTTCGTTAAGCGAAAATACACACATCAAAAGTGTCTAGGGATCAAGCATTTTTATGCGGATTTCTTGAGATTGAGATGTGGCTTTGTAATAAATTTATGATTTTATAAATTTATATGGATCCTTTTTGGTGCATTTCATAATTTGAAACAGGAACTGTTAATCAAATTCGAGTAAAAGATGAAAATCAGCTGTCAATATTTTCCCTATAAAAGCATACAACGCATTGAAGACATTATTAGTGCTACTGTTTCCCTACTACTGATTAAAACCAACGTTATTATGGAGCGGCGACGTCATTTAAGCAGGGAAGAAATGCTCAGAGCCGTGGGAATGATAGAAGCTGGTTCCCGGCAACGTACTGTGGCTTTAGCTCTGAATACAAGTCAGAGTGTTATCAGTCGACTTTGGACACGTTACCGAAGCACTGGTACCGTGGCTGAGCGCCATGGAGGACGGTATCGCTGCACCACACGGAGACAAGACCGATACATTCAAATCTTAACTCGAAGAGCTCCAACAATAACCGCCATGATGTTAGCCGTGAGGCTTCATCACTCTTCAGGGAACTTAATTAGCGACCAAACAGTCAGAAACCGCTTGCATGAAGTGAACCTTCATTCCCGAAGACCGCTACGGGTACCACCTATAGCAATGCACAATCGTAGGATTCGATATCAATGGGCTCTTGAACACAGAAATTGGGCAGAAGAACAATGGCGTTTCGTGTGCTTTTCTGATGAGTCTCGTTTTGGTATGAGACCGGATACAAGACGTATACGACACTGGAGAACCCCTGGACGCCAACAGCGATTAAAATCCTGCCAGGAAGTCCATCCTTATAGTGGTGGAACCATCATGGTATGGGCGGGTATTTGGATCGGCGGAAGAACTGAGTTGATTTGGATCAGAGGCAACCTCAACGCTCAAATTTATGCTGAGACGATTGTATCTGACGTCATCGTTCCTCTACAAGTGCAAATCGGTCCCTTATTTCAGTTAATGCATGATAATGCACGACCGCACACCGCAAGAGTTGTAAGACAGACTCTCGCCGCAGCTAACATCAATGTTCTGCTCTGGCCTGCTCAGTCGCCAGACTTGAACCCGATTGAGCATGCATGGGATATGCTACAGAGAAGAGCTCTGCCGAATATGGAGGGTATCCAGTCGCAAGAAGACCTTTTTTTGTTGTTGCAACGAACATGGGCGGCCATTCCACAGCGTGATTTGGATGAACTCATTTTGAGTATGCCAAACCGATGTTCTTGTGTTGTTAGCGTTCGCGGTAGAAACACGGATTATTAATTGTTTAAGTTACCCAATAAAATTTTAAAGAAAACTGTTATTTCAGTCTTTTTTTCGAACTTTAATGTTAGTGGTTCAAATGTCAAAAATCCCTTTATTAGGAAAATGGCAAATTTCTTTATTAATGCAAAGGTGACTTGGTTTATCGTTACTGTGACAAACGAAAACACTTTATTTGATGAATCCTTAAAGAAAATTTTAATTAATATCAATCAGGAGAAAAGTTATTGCAAAAATATATGTTGATCCCTAGACACTTTTGATGTGTGTTTGTAGATTTTGCGAGTAAGAAACACGTAAGCGAGTTACGTAGAGCTAGCCGTGGGAAAAACAGGACGTGCCTAAATGTATCCCTGCTACCTTTAAAGTTTGCCCTTGCGATTTATTGATGGAAATTGAAAATGCAACTTTATTTATTTATTTATTTATTATTAGGGACAACAACAGCATACATTTCTTAAATGGGTACTTATCTATAATTACATGAGTAGCCAAACACAGTTATCCACAAAAAATATTCAAGGTGGATCAGTCTTAATATTAATATTAAAGATGATTGGGCACTTTGAAGAGAAGTGGGAACTGCATACATTAGAAATTAAAAGGTAAGTTATTGGGTATTATTGAGATGCGTGGTATAAGCACATTGTCACCTTTAGCTATTCACTTAATACAAACAAAATACTTATTTAAATATACATATAACAAACAAAAATAAAACAATCCTCTGTTTCTACTAAAAATACACAAATACAAAGAAATAATTATGCCTATTGTATGAATAAATAAATCGCTTCGAAAATCGAATTTGCTATAGAGAAAATACGCATAATGAACACAACCGTCAACGACGGCGACGTCTGCGCACTTTTTTTTTCTTTTTTTAACGTGGTAAAATTATCAAATAAGTCCTCCCACTCCGGGCAGGGTGGGAGGGACTGTCAGACTTTTACTGACTAAAATCCACGGTGTTCCTTCAATAACCCTTTACATACCGGGGCCACGGTAACGGGATGAGTCCCACGACCCCGGCGGGCTTCGGCCCTCTGCAGAGGGGGCCTCGTCATGTTGCTGACGCTCTTTGAGGCGCGCGTGGAACACGACGCGCCGTCGACCCGGGCATGGTCCATGGTCGGACAGCGAGTTGCCCTTTACTCGCTGTCCGCATGCCCGCGCCTACGGTGGCCGGAGATCGTCGGCCGACGTCCGACGCCGTGGGCGTCTACCACTGCGGCTGGGCTGGAGGGAGGACGCCATCCTCTCCCTCGCGCGGCCCGCCTCCTCCTTCGGAAGCATGACTGCTTCGCAGAAGGAGGCGACCGCTTCCCACTCCCTCTCACCCCGCAGCATGGCCTCGACCAATGCCGGGCGCGAGAGGTCTCCGCCTATCGCCGCCGTGAGGACACGTCGGTGCTCTGCCCAGGCGGGGCAGTCGTGCACCGTGTGCTCTACGGTGTCCTCAGGGCGACCCTCGCAGTGGTGACACCCAGGCGTTTCCTCCTTTCCCATCAGACACAGGTACCTCCCGAAACTTCCGTGTCCGGTGAGGACCTGCGTCATGCGGTAGGTCAGGACGCCGTGACGCCGATCTAGCCACTCCTCAAAGAGGGGTCTTACCGCCGCAATTGCGGCGTGCGTCTGCGCACTTACGGCCGAAATTAATAATCGATCTAATCCAATATTTTTGGATTGAAGATCGAAAATAAAATCCAGATTTGTATTAAAGTGCACCAAAAAGCTATCCACGGATTGAAAGCGCAATTTTAAAAACCAAGCTATCCTTGAGAGGACGGATCACAGATAATGGATCGACCTCTGTTCGGAAATGACAGTTTGAGCGTGTCAATAACCTATCCGTTGAGTTTGACATTTGCTGTGATCGGTGTAAACAATCTCAATCGTAATCTTAAAATTTCGTCAGATTTAAGATTTGTTTTATGGATTTGATTTGTAAAAATGGCAATGTCGATATTCTCCAGTGATAGTGACAGTGATATGGAGGTCCTGGCTGAGTTATCAGATTGGGATGGCACAGATAGCGAAATGGGTGAAGATTTACGACGCCGACGCGCTAATTCAAGGAGGATAAAAAGGGTGAACTATATGCAGAGTTTGGATGATGCTGACCTTATATTTAGGTTCAGATTATCGAAATCTGCAGTAAATTTCTTGTTGACTGAAATAATGCCTGTCGTCCGTGTAACCTCATCAAGGTGAGTTTAATAGTTAGCGATATAAAATGTCCAGTAAAAAGTTTTAGAAATTTTGTATTATGGTATAAAAATGTGTAAACATGATTACAGAAACCATGGAGTGCCACCGCTGCATCAACTCTTGATTACATAAGATTTTACGCATTAGGCACTATGCTAATTTCCATAGCTGACTTTGTTGGAGTATCAAAATCAACAGCAGGCCGAATAATAAAGGATATTTCATCAGCAATCGCCTACTTTTATGATAAATATATTTTTATGCATAGTGGGGCTTCAGAAAAATTCTATGAGATGGCTGGATATATTCGTATACAATCTCCATGTACGTAATTGCTTTATGGAATATATTTTTTAATGCAATTTAACATACTCATTATTTTAATTGACATAAAACTTCTTTCAGGTGTAACATTAGGTAAGAAATATAGAAACAGGAAGGGTTACTTTTCTTTCAATGTGCAAGCTGTTTGTGATGCTGATTTGAGGCTCATGAATGTGGTTGCTCGCTGGCCGGGTTCTGCCCATGATGCAACTATTTTCAACAATTCTATTCTCAGAGGTAACATTTTCACAATGTGATTAATAACTACATAATTAGTAAAATATTATATTGAAATATGGTTCTATAATTTTACAGCCCAATGTGATGCAGGGCAGTTAAATGGCCGCTGGCTAC
The DNA here is from genome assembly GCA_943138885.2 of Tholera decimalis. NCBI lineage: Eukaryota > Metazoa > Arthropoda > Insecta > Lepidoptera > Noctuidae > Tholera > Tholera decimalis. Next base: position 15,720,294 of record OW964551.2, read on the forward strand.
TTGCAGATAGTGCCTATCCAAACACAAGTTATCTACTAACACCTCTATTAAATCCAAGGAGTGAAGCTGAGCGCAAATACAATGAAGCACATATTCGCACTAGAAATACAATTGAAAGGTAATCCTATTATATAATATAAGAGTTTGTGAACATGTTTGTTTGTTACTCAAACACTGAAAAATGTCTGAAAGGATTTCAAATAAATTTGGCACACAGATGGACCATATCTTAGATCAATTATAAGTTAAATTTTTTACAGAGTTAACATTATTTCCTGCTAATGCATTAATTTAATGTACCCTTTAATTGCCTTGGTAATTATTATCTAATCAAAGTGTATGTTTGTTCGCAGAACATTTGGTGTTTGGAAACGTAGATTCCCAGTTGTGGCACTCACACTGCGTGTTTCATTGCCAGTTGTCCGGGCTATAATTACAGCTACTGCAGTATTGCATAATATATGTAGGAATAATAATATAGCAGAAGTTCCTCCCGAGGTTGACTTGGAAATAACACAAACCTGTGATGAAAATAATAGCCAAAATATGAATGACCATGATATCCAAACAAGAACGGATCTTGTAGAATTTAACGCTTGCTTGGTTTAGCATTAACTTCCGAGTTGGTTGATATTTGGTTTATTTGGTGTTATATTAGACTGGTTTAATGATACGAAATGATATGGTTTAAAGGATATATTGAATATTGGTGATAATTATTAGATGGTAAATCTAAGCTAAATTAGCACTAAGATGGTTTGATCTAGTTTGGTTTGAGTTACGCGATTGGTAGTCGAACACGTACTAACTGGTAATAGCTGCGATACATGCATTTATGGAAATGCACGCAGACAAAAGTGCTGAGCTGTTCGGTTGCAAATATTGTACCGAACATATTCCCGAGCACAAGATGAGATACTCGTAAGAAAAGAATAAAGTAATCATCAAATCACCTTAGTTGAAATAATAATACAAGTCAAATGGTAAACGAAATAAAGTAATTATAAGATGGTACACAATTCTTATAAGAATGTAAACATAGTTAAATTCTTGTAAAAATAGTAAAAAATTAAAAGTATTATAAAATGGTAAAAAAGTAAGCCTTTTAAAATGGTAAATAAAAGTAGAATTCTTATAAAATAGTAAACACAGTAAAAGTATTTTAAAATGGTAAATAAAGTAAAATTCTTATAAAATGATAAACATTGTAAAATTATTATAAAATGGTAAACAAATTAAAAGTATTTTAAAATGGTAAATAAAGTAAAGTATAAATTCCAGTTGTTCTTAAAAACATAAATTCTAATTACACTAGTGAGTCTTCAACTGTAAGCGTACGCTCTTTTCTCACTTTAGGCAACGTAGCCCTTTGCTTTTTACCTGTGCTACGCATAGCACTTGGCCACCGTCTGGCGAAATATGTACTTAAACCTATCGATTCACTCTCACTTTGCTGACGGTCAGCAGTGCTCTGCTTTCGCGGTTGCACTTCACTTTGCACTCTGGTTGACTCCGATGTAGTCGCCATAGACTCCTGTCTGTGGTGAGGCTCCGCCCGGCTGGCCGAAGAAGGCGAACTGCATCTCACTCTTTGCCAGACTCAGACTGCTGCCGCGCATAGGACAACTCCCAGCAGTAGATATACAATGGTGTACTGGTGAATGTCATGGAATGATATGTCATCGACCCCTGCTTTGGTGGATTTCAGTGTTTTGATCTGTTCTCCAAGAATGGATAGAGATCTATTAAGACTTATGTCTTCTGGTAATGCAGTTTCCGTTGGTATTTCAACGTTCACAATATGGTTTATTTGGTCGAGCTCTGGTACGAGTATATTTGGTGAAAAATTCAGTTGGTTGGATTGTTGTTGTAAATAATACAGTGTGAAATCTTTACTTTTAATAAAGCATTTCTGAGTCATGCTAATGATCCCTGCTCGAGTCAGCTGACGAACAGTAACTTGATCGTCGCATATGATTTTGATGGAATACGTGTTACAGCAAAAATATAGGTATTGTGACGTTGAGTGCAATTCTACCCATCTGTTTTTGCACGCTGTTTTTTCTGTTTTGCACCTTTGATTTATTGGACTTGTTTCGCAAAAATTTTCGTCTTTTTCCAAATTTAGGATGGGTTTGAAGAGCTCACACATGAAGGATTCGCCGTGGTATAAACATGTGTCGAGTTCATGGATGGTTGGTACAAAGTAAGCATCCTTTTTTAGGTTAACTGCGACGTATTCCGATATTGGTATTATGCTGGTCATACTGTAGATGGTTTGTTGCGGAATTGGTATTATCCTATATAATTGAAAACTTTCTCTTGCTATGAGCGGGAATGTAATTTCGAAGATAATATATTTTTCAGTTACCCGAGCTTTTGTTCTCAGTAGCTTGTAGATGTGCTGAAGGTCTGTCTCTATGTTTTCGATTGGTAGGCCTAAATCTTGAGGTATTTGGCCATAGATAATTTGTAGCTCCCGTCTGAGCTGTTCTGGTGTCAATAGATGCAGACTGATTTGACCATGGTAGATTTCTGATATTGTATCGATTAAAGTATCCTGTATTTGTTTCAAGTTTTGCATCATGTTTATGGTAGCTATAGAGACTAATGTGAAGTCCTGTTGTATTGTCATCACATCGATTTCTTGTTGCAGCTTGCTATTAACCTTGTCCAAAGTATTTAAATGTTTATTTATGGTTTTGTGTTGCTTTGCTATTATGTCTTCAGTCCTTTGTAGTACATTGTGCTCTGCTTCGACGATGGATGTCAAGTTCTTCCATAACTGACCTTGGTGTTTTAGATTACGGTGCACAAGTTCAATGTCCTGTCTGTATTTTTCCGCGAAACTTTCGTCTAATACTCCGAACAATGAGTTTGCAATTGAGCCGACCGCGTTGATAAGGCCGCGTCGTGTTCGTATACGCTCGCCGTAATGCTGGCTAAGCAGCAGCTGGTTGTAGTATTGCAGTTCATTGTAATCGTGACGTATTTGTAGGAGTATCATATGACAGTGACTTGATTCCATAATTATTTCGCATGTTTTCTCGAGGTAGCTCGTAAAGTCATTTATGGCTTTGTCTCCTTGCCAATATGGAGACATATCAAAGTATGTGACTAGTTTCCACTTATCCCGGATCAAGTGCACTTTCCCCACAGTGTCAAAGTACAGAGTTTTATTGGTATTAAATTGCGTAATATTGTATGAAGCTGTTGTTGGTAATATTATACTTAATAACAGTAATAATGCCATTGCAATGTTTACTATCTTGGGATAGGTCCTGTACGTTCTGGTGTTTGGTTGCGGGCTCTTACGTGGTTCCTTTTCGGCTCTAGTATTTTGATGCTGTAATAGTGGTTCACCTTTTTGTTTTTCTGGTATGGTTGGCTCTGTTTGGTTTATTGGTAAAACGGATAGTTTAACAATAGGGCGCTTCGTGTAGCCGTTTTTGGTTTTTAAGGTCACTACTCTGACCAGTTCATCTTTTCCTGGATGGACTTCCATCACTCGACCCATTGGCCATTTCCCTGCCGGTAAGTTGTCGTCATGTATCATTACGAGATCACCCACGTTGACGTTCTTCTGGTATTTCGTCCATTTGTTTCTGGTTGATAGTTGAGTTAGGTACTCTGTTTTCCATCTCTTCCATAAATCTTCGAATAATTTCGACACTAAATGCCACCTAGTTCTGGCGTCTTCTGCTGTGTCAATTACGGTTAAACCTGGTTTTGCCGAAAGGAAATGGGCTGGTGTGAGGAAATTTAAATCCTCCGGGTCTTCTGATAGCGCACAGAGTGGTCTTGAATTCAGGCAAGCTTCTAGTTTGGATAACAATGTGGTGTATTCTTCAAACGTAAATTTTTGTTGTCCAATCACGCGTTTGAGGTGGTGTTTGAGACTGCGCACGGCTCTTTCCCAAAGTCCTCCCGCATGAGGCCAAGAAGGTGCGTTGAAATGCCATTCGATTTGTAATTCTGTTATCTCTTTGAAGAAGGATTCATTGAAAATATTTTGAAGATGGTCGTATTCTTCTTGCAGCCTTCTGTTGGCTCCAACAAAATTGGTTCCATTGTCGCTATATATATGACGTGGAGCTCCGCGTCGTGCTGCCATTCTGGTTATTGCAGCTAAGAAAGCTGAGCTCGTTAAATCTGAGACGAGTTCTAGATGCACCGCTTTCGTCACCATACATACGAAAAGCGCTATGTAGCCTTTGGTAGTTTTTATCCCGCGTCCTTTGTTCGCTTTCACTTCCACAAAGCCTGTGTAGTCGACACCACAATGATAGAAGGCGCTTTCAGGGTTCACTCGGGATGTTGGTAGATCACCCATGAGTTGGTATTGTTGTATAGGCTCTTGCTTCTTGCATGTAACGCACTGTCGTATGACTTTCTTTGTGGCTGAATATCCGCTGATTATCCAATAATTTTGTCGAATGTTTGACAAGGTAAGGCGTGCTCCACCGTGGTAGGTTAGCTCATGAGCGTATTTAATGATTAACGTGGTGATTCGATGGTTGTGTGGTAATATGATCGGGTGTTTCATCTCTGAACTTATCTGTGCATTTCTTAATCTACCCCCTACCCGTAGGATACCATCTTGGTCTAGGATAGGGTGTAATGGTAAAAGTTTACTTTTCGATTGTACGATTCCATTCTTAAGCATGCAATTGACGTCACCGGCAAACTCCATGTGTTGCACACTTTTAATAATCAGCAGTTTTGCGCGACGAAGTTCATGCAATGTGAGATAAGGTTGACGGCCGACCTTTGCAGTAGGTAATCGTAGTATCCATGCAAAAACGCGCACGATTTTTGCAAAGGAATTCAATTTGTTTAATAGATGGTGAATAATGTTTGGTACGGTCATGGTTGCTTTTAGATGTTTTTCCACAACTACTGCATTCGACTGTCTTATCTCTAAGCTGGTTTCATACGTGGTTTTAGGTGTATCATGGTTTTGAAATGATTGAATCCATGATGGTCCCTGCCACCATAGATCATGTTTTCTGAGCTGGTTAATTTTCAATCCACGACTTGCACAGTCAGCTGGATTTTCCATGGTTTTGACATAACTCCATTTTTCTTTTGGTATTATTTTGGTGATAGCTTTCACGCGGTTTGAGACGAATGGTTTCCATCTCGCGGGATCCCCTTGAATCCATCCTAACACTGCTGTTGAATCACTCCAGCAATATATTTCCTGGTTATAAGAATCTAAGCAAGTTTGAACCTTTTGCATCAGCTGTGATAATAGTTGGGCACCCATCAACTCCAACCTTGGTATTGATATATCTTTACTAACGGGCGCTAATCTTGCTTTTGCTGCGACCAGGGTTACCTCGTTACAATTATTATGGTTGCTGACTTTGCAATATATAGCAGCGGCATACGCCTTATTCGACGCATCACAGAATCCGTGTAATTGCAAGGTATTGTTTTTCTTTATTCCTAGCCATCGTTTTACTTCTATGGTATTTATGTCTTTTATTTCTCCTCTTAAGTTTAGCCACTTTATCTTGATATCTTCTGGTAGCGCGTCATCCCAGTTAAGACTTGATGACCAGACATTTTGGAATAGCATCTTCATGGTTATAGTTAACGGTGTGAGGCAGCCTAATGGGTCGAAGATTTTCGATATGTCGGAGAGAAGCGATCTTTTGGTTGGTTTTGATATTGGTACTGACTCTAGTTTTGAGTCAAAAATAAATTTATCCTGTTGCGGATTCCATCCAAGTCCCAGTGTTTTTGTTGAGTCTGACTGTTTAAACTCGTAGATTTGCTGGTTCCACAAATCTTTTTCTAAGTCAGCGAGTAGTTTGGGTTCATTAGTGGCCCATTTTCGTAGATTAAACCCACCCTTGCTGAGTAGTTTTATAAGGTCTGATTTAAGTTGTTTTGCTTGTTCCATTGAATGAGCCCCTCCACAATAGTCATCCATGTAGAAACACTCCTCTAATGCTTTTGCTGCGTCAGGAAAATTGTGTTTTTCCTCGGCAGCTAGTTGTTTTAAGCACATCATCGCCAAAAATGGTGCAGGCTTTGTGCCGTAAGTTATGGTTGTAAGTTGGTATGTTTGAATAGGTTGGTATAGTGAGTCCCTCCATAATACTTTCTGGTACGACTGATCTTCAGGATGTACCATTATCTGTCGGTACATTTTCTCGATGTCAGCTGTGAAAACGAACTGATACTGTCTCCATTTTAAAATCAGCTCCTGCAGATCTTGTTGTAGGTTGGGACCTCGGTACATAACGTCATTCAAGCTAAGTCCTGACGATGGTATAGCAGACGCGTTGAACACAACACGCAACTTGGTAGTGGTTGACTCAGCACGAGTGACGCAGTGGTGTGGTAGGTAGCACTCTGGTTTCGTGTTTGTTGCTGACGGCATCATATGGTTTAAATTAAAGTACTCGTTCATAAACTTTGTGTATTCTGTTTTCAATTCTGGATCTTTATGTAACTTTTTCTCTAAGTTACGAAATTGTGCCAATGCTAATGGTTTGGTAGACCCTAGCTGTTCCTTGGCTTCTGGTTTGAACGGCAGTCGGACTTGGTATCTCCCATTTTCCAATCTCTCTGTTGTTGACAGGAAATATTGTAAACATTCATGATCTTCGGTAGACATTTCAATCTGCTGGTTTATATCTTCGTTTTCCCAAAATCTGCGTAAATCGTCCGTATTGTGAAGAACGACGTTACACTTGTATCGTGGTGTCATTGTCCCACAAAGCAACCATCCTAATTGCGTTTGTTGGGCTATTGGTTGGTCGTCGCTATCACCCCTCAAAAGGCCACCTAAAGCTATTTTGCAGTATACATCTGCTCCAAGCAATAGGTCCACTGGTCGACTGGTATTAAATTCTGGGTCTGCCAAATTAATGTTTTGTATGTGTGGCCAAGATGGTTTTATAAATGATTTATTCGGTAAACTTTTGATGAGATTGTTCATTATAAGGGCTTCTCCTTCTAAGGCAAACTGACTATAGATAGATTTAATTTGGATGGTTATTACTCCCTTGCAGCTGTTTTCTTTTTCGCCTACGCCGAATATGGTTCCTTTGCAAGATTGTCGTCGTAGCTTTAAAACTTGCGCCGCTTTCTCGCTTATCAAAGAAATTTGCGAACCTTGGTCAATCAAGGCTCTCATGGTGTGATATGTACCATCAGAACCCATCACTTTGACTATAGCCGTAGCCAAAAGTGTTTCCGATACCTCATCCCAGGACACATGAGTTGAAGTTGGTACTGGTTCATTATTGGTTACGCAAGACGTGCTAGGTGTGTGTACAGCCTTATGGTTAGATTTAGCTGATATGGTTGGTTTACTTTTCGTAGCGATTGCTTCATGCAATAATGAATTATGCTTGGCGTTGCACTTGCGACAAGTTTTGCTAGAAAAACATGTTTTATCATAATGGTTGAATAGGCAATTTACGCAACACTTTAGATGGTTGACAGTTTTCAGTTTTTGCTCATCAGACATCTTTAAAAATTGGGTACACATCCATAACCCGTGCTCAGCATTACACAATGCGCAAGTGATTGACCGCGATACGTGAAATGATTTCGTATTGTTTTTCATGTCGTTTGAATAGTTTTTATTTGATGATTGCTGGTTTTTATTCGAACTATAATATTTCTTCTGGTTTGCTTGATAATATTGATGGTTTTGTGGTTGGGAGGTCACCTTTAGGTTATTTGTCTCTTGTTTACGCCGCGATGCTTCTAAGGCGGTAAACTTGTTTTCCAAGAAATCTAGGAATTCTTGTAGGACTGGTAGTTCCCTGGGATTTTTCACAGACTCAATGTATTCAGTGAATGACTCACTGTCAAGTTTCTGCGCTAACAAGAGTACCAACAGTGGATCCCAGGTGGTGATATCTACTCCTAGGTTCTGAATTGCATGGAGACATTCTTTGGTCACATCATGCAGTTTTTTGATCGCCCCGATGGACGGCTGCTGCATACTAGGAATGTTCATCAGTATGTTGACGTGAGACGTGAAAATAAGTCTATTGTTGCCATATCTGTGGTTCAGTATTTTCCAGCATACCTCGTAGTTCTCCGAGCTAATCTGAAGATGGTGGATCAGCCGCTCAGCTTCTCCTGCTACTTTGCTCTTTAAAAACTGCATTTTTTGTGCGTGTGATAATGATGGGTTTTTGTGAATGGTTTCTGTGAACAAATCTTTAAAAGAAGTCCACTGGTGGTAGTTACCCTGGAAAGTCGGAATATCCATCTGTGGCGTACATTTGTCGCGATGGGATACGGACCACATTTTTGAGCTGATCGTTTTCTTCAGGTCATTATACATTTGTTCGTATCTGGTAAATTCCTCCTGGTACCAAAAATCTTCATTTCCATTTTCGCTTTCTATCTCCCAGTGCAGATTGTCGATGATGGTCCACCGACTTTGGAGAGATTTCAAAGCATCGTCGAACTCCCACTTGCTCTGCAATTGGTCGATTTCTATGGTGGTCACTGTTCTCATAAACGCTCTGAAGTTAATGGTTTGCTTTTTAATCAATCCCTCTAACTTGCTGTTTTCTTCTGGTTCTGGTATCTCACTACGCTGCTGTTGAGATGCCTGAGAACGAGACGAATCCCCTGATTGGTTCGTGGTCCTGGCCTCTGCCAGCGGCTGTTTGACGCCTTGCTGCTTTGGTAACAGGTTCTCCATGGTTTTGGTAATTAGTTGCTTGATCGACACATAAATTTCCTCTGCTTTATCGAAACAGTTTTTGGTAAAATATACATGATCAAATTCCGCAAACTCACAACATTTCCTATGGTTACGTTGGTAATCTCTCCAATAATTCTCTAATAACTCCAACTTCCGCTTGCAGTAATCTATGTTTTTGCGGTCTGCTCCGTCTTTTTTGATATTGGTTAAAAGTTTAACTAGAGAGTCATATATTTCAGTTTGGTTGATTGCTAACTGCTCCATTTTTCTCACGAACAGATAAATTGTTAAGAAAAAGGATATATAAAATGGTTTGGTCTGACCTTATATGCTGCTTACGCTCCACAACTGGTAAATCTCCTCCCTACTTTCCCTACAGACACTTCACACTGGTTGCAAGGTCCCGGTACACAAACACTTCACTGCACTTCGCGAACTGAGGCCCTTAATACCCGAAGGACCATGTAGAATTTAACGCTTGCTTGGTTTAGCATTAACTTCCGAGTTGGTTGATATTTGGTTTATTTGGTGTTATATTAGACTGGTTTAATGATACGAAATGATATGGTTTAAAGGATATATTGAATATTGGTGATAATTATTAGATGGTAAATCTAAGCTAAATTAGCACTAAGATGGTTTGATCTAGTTTGGTTTGAGTTACGCGATTGGTAGTCGAACACGTACTAACTGGTAATAGCTGCGATACATGCATTTATGGAAATGCACGCAGACAAAAGTGCTGAGCTGTTCGGTTGCAAATATTGTACCGAACAGATCTTATTATCAATTATTTTACTTAAGCAAATAAAACATTATGTAACAAATCAGTTTTATTATTTTTTCTTTACAAACTAAAAAATTAAATACTATTATATTTGCATGCTACTGAGAAACTTTGTTTAGATGCAAAATTACAAAATATTTTATTGCAAAATTAACATTTCTTTGACAACTGCTCCAATTCTAATTTCAGTTTTTTGTTTTTCAATTTCATATTTTCATTTTCTAGTTTCAAATTTTCATTTTGCAATAAAATATTTTGTAATTAAGTAAATGTAATTTTGCATCTAAACAAAGTTTTTTGGATGTGTAATATTCAGCTTTTTTGTTTTTTTTTAACGTGGTAAAATTATCAAATAAGTCCTCCCACTCCGGGCAGGGCGGGAGGGACTGTCAGACTTTTACTGACTAAAATCCACGGTGTTCCTTCAATAACCCTTTACGTACCGGGGCCACGGTAACGGGATGAGTCCCACGACCCCGGCAGGCTTCGGCCCTATGCAGAGGAGGCCTCGTCATGTTGCTGACGCTCTTTGAGGCACGCGTGGAACACGACGCGCCGTCGACCCGGGCATGGTCCATGGTCGGACAGCGAGTTGCCCTTTACTCGCTGTCCGCATGCCCGCGCCTACGGTGGCCGGAGATCGTCGGCCGACGTCCGACGCCGTGGGCGTCTACCACTGCGGCTGGGCTGGAGGGAGGACGCCATCCTCTCCCTCACGCGGCTCGCCTCCTCCTTCGGAAGCATGACTGCTTCGCAGAAGGAGGCGACCGCTTCCCACTCCCTCTCGCCCCGCAGCATGGCCTCGACCAATGCCGGGCGCGAGAGGTCTCCGCCTATCGCCGCCGAGAGGACACGTCGGTGCTCTGCCCAGGCGGGGCAGTCTTGCACCGTGTGCTCTACGGTGTCCTCAGGGCGACCCTCGCAGTGGTGACACCCAGGCATTTCCTCCTTTCCCATCAGACACAGGTACCTCCCGAAACTTCCGTGTCCGGTGAGGACCTGCGTCATGCGGTAGGTCAGGACGCCGTGACGCCGATCTAGCCACTCCTCAAAGAGGGGTCTTACCGCCGCAATTGCGGCGTGCCCGGCCGTCGGTTGCGACAGTCGTTCCCTCCATACTGCCCTGAGATCGCGCCGGAGCTCTTCCCGCCGCGCCTCGACTTCTCGAGGCAGCGGGGATACGCCCCGGCGCTGCGCCTCCACGCGCCATTCATAGACGCGCTGGAGGGCAGTCGCCTCCAGATCCCAGAGCAGCAATCCGGCGAGGAGGTTGGCCGATTCGCCGGCGATCGTGCGGTATCCCCGGATCATTCGGATAGCCATGACCCTCTGGCATGCGACCAACTTTAGTGGTCGCGTCCGGATGCACAGGGCCCACACTGGGGACCCGTAGAGGGCCATGGACCGACACATGAGGGACATGGGCATGGACGCCGGCGTGAAATATTCAGCTAGAGCAATATTTCGGGATGCTTTGCCATCGTCTGCTGTTCTAGATTTCTTCTTCCATGGAAAAGAAATAAGTTTAATGCTAATTTTCAGAAATATGTTCAGCTCTCCACATACCAGTTCATTTTTGTGAGTTGGTTTTTATAAAAAGGTGTAGATTGCCATCAACACTAAAAAAGTATTATGTAAGAAACTTCTTAACAATGTCTACTACAAGCTTTTCCTGTTAGTTTTACCCGGAACAATGATAGTAATTGCTATTTCAAGGCAACACAGTTTTCTGGAAAAAGGTATCTAGATTCTAATTCAGTAAAATCTATATAGCTTCTTAACGGAGCTAAGTAACAAATACAAAATAATGTAATAACCTTTACCATTTCATAAACTAACTTTATGAAACAGTGAAGGTTATATTGTAATTTCAACAGCTTATAATATTTATTAAACAATAACCATTACCTGTTCTTGGTGTACCTAATGTAAGCCTCTTGGGTGTAGCTACACTCACAACTGGACCACTATCCCCTGTCAGTGCACATCCAGACACTTCATTTACGTCTAACGGCACTGGGACTGAAGTGCTAGCATTAGTGTCATTAGACACTGGTATAGCAGTACTCATACCTGTGTCTATCGACACCGGTACATATAGTGACTTTTCCAAGCCTTGTATATAGTTTATTGGTAACACCTCAGCCTGTCCTCCAATAAACCCATCACCACTACCATCACCATCACCACCAAAATAAACATCTGGCTCCTTGTCACCACCAAATGGCACAATAAAACCAGTGGCTGTACTTCCAAGTAAATCTGCCACTCTGTCCAGTACGTCATCAGGGGGTATGTAATCTGGTGTCCCACCACCAGTCTGTAAAAATAAAATGTATTAGTTAAATATCAATGGCTTTATTACTGAACTTGGAAAAAAGCAACGAAGACTTACTTGGATCCGGTTCATTCTTAGTTTAGTACTGCGTTTACGAGCATTCTTTTTTAAATTCTCCCATTTCAAACGTAGCTGCTGTGGTGTCCTGCGATGAACCGTGGCAGTGGCATTAAACTGATTCGCTAGTCGGAGCCATTCTTCTGTCTTCATTTTATTGTTCGTAGCGTTGGTAGTTTTAGATAGAATTACCTTGCTGTTTTCTATCAAACCTAGCAGGGATTTCGTCTCCTCTTTTGATAGAGGTTTGCCTCTTACCTACAATAAGGACCACTCGTTGTTTTGTAAAAATGTTTACGAGAAATAAATGCGCAGAATAACGATTCCAATGAATGAGTCAATACACCTCCATAAAACAATAAAGTAAAACAAAACCACTTACTATTTCAGAGTCTATAGCTCGAATTGGTTAATTGTATCAGTCAAAATCTAACATATAAACTAATAACAGGCAAACAAACAGAGGAGAGTTTTGGAGGCAAGCACAGCGTCAACCCAATTTAATTTGTAAAAAAAAGAAACACCCGCCAAGCTTCTACAGACTAACAAAACGCGTCCTTTTGAGTCCGTTCGTTCCATTTTAGCCAAAACATTTAGAATTATGTCACCATTTAAATGTTTATTTAATCGTTCAAGTTTTATACAAATAGAAGTGTGTACAACAAAAAGTACCTACAATAAATTAGAACACCTGTTTATGCATAATTATTTTATATCATGTATAAATTAACGATGATTATGTTCATAGGGATTGCATAAAACGGAATGAGCAAGAGGGAATGGATTTCCACATATCTGCGGATTGAGCAACGGTAGGATCGCCGTTTTTCGATATTGGGACTAGGATTGGAGATCGATCCATAGATCGGTGTATATCTGCGATCGATTTCTATCTTGGATTACGGATTGATTATTAATTTCGGCCGTTAGACATGACGCGCGGCGCCATTGCTTGGATCACATCGCCCCTCCTCCCACTCCCCCGCTTTACTCACCGCGCGTATTTATGTTGCTCGAGCTCCATCCAATCAATCTTATCGTTATAACTTTTAAACTTTTTCAAACTTACACTAAGTTTGAAGGCAAAGTTTAAAAAGACAAACTTTACATTAAATACTTAAAGCGACAGATGTATCGATTTTGATAAGTTTAATAATTATTCTAAAATGTGCATGGTAAAAAAGTCTCCAATTTAATTGTATTTATGGTTCACTATTTTGGTCATAGTGGCTTCTGCACTTTTCGTAAATACATGCTGTCGCGGTCTTTTATTTAGAACTATTTAAGACAAACTGGTCCAGAATGGACACGTACTGCAAGAGGCCGAGCAAAATGGAAAGCTTTAGAGGAGGCCTTTGTCGAGGGACAAGCTGTGAAAGAAAAAAATACCGGTTACCGATATAAATAAATAAAAATAAAAAACATATTATGTATAATTTTTAAGTAAAAGTTATAAGTTAGTTAATTGTAATTTCACAGCAATAAAGGCTTATATATATATAAGACAAACAATCCTACGGTACATTATATTTATGTATCTCCAACGGTTTTAGTAGCGCATGCGAACATTGCTTTCAGAGGGCAGAATTTTTTGGACTTACTTGATATTTATCGTTATATTATGACGAAATTCCAAAAAAAACAACATTATAAATTCTACCCTATGTGTTATTCTGGTGTATAACCTATATTACTGTAAATTTCATTCAAATATGTTTTTTAGTTTTTGCGTGGAAGAGTAACAAACATACATCCATCCAACCTCACAAACTTTCGCATTTATAATATTTCTAGGATAAAAATCTTAAGGCGGTTCACAAATTACTTCTACCTACCAAGATTCAACTCTGTTAATTGGTTCCAAATAAAGTGGCTGTGACATACGGACGGATAGACAGACAGATATGACAAATTTATAAGGATTCCGTTGTTTGCCATTCAGCTACGGAACGCTAAACATGAGCAAGACTGACAGCGTTTATGCAAATAACAATACACAACTATTTTGTAATATTATGACGTGGGAGCTTTCGCTAAATAATAACAGCCTAATGGGTCGATCTTCAAGGTTAAGGAACATTTACCGAGGTGGTTCATGGATGGGTGTCCATTTAATCAATAAATTGTCCAAATTCAAATATCTTTATTTCGAGCCACATAGCTCATATATGTAATTATGGTTAGTAAACAATTACCTTAAAAAACTAGGGTTAGTACACAACACGATACGAAGACACATGTAATTGACAGCAGTGGACCATATATGGACAGTCCACTCTATCCGCGACCATCTTCAGAACCCTGTTGGGACTAGCCATGACACGAGCCACCAACGATGCTGCACGTTTGCGCATTATTGTGTGAAAACAATCAACACGCGCCGCTGCAAACATCCCTGACGCACTGCAACGCCATGACAACCCCAACAGTTTTCTGAAGGCGTTATTGAATTGGATACGGCTGATGACCCCCATATGATGCCTGCGAATACGTCTCCCACAAGATGCACGTGTAGAAGGTGGTACAGAATGCTCTAAAGAGCGTCACCTTTACTTCTGCAGTACAACGTGCAAACCTGCGGGCTATCATATTCGCACGCACGGACAGGGCCCTCCGTTCCCTCTCTATATCAGCATTGTCTTTGAGGTCAGTGGTGATCAAGTGACCGAGGTATTTAAATTGAGTCACTCGCTTCAGAGGAACACTGGTAAGCCGTATAGAAGGCACATCATGATTATACCTGGTACCCGCCTCAAAAACAATGTACTGACTTTTCTTGTTATTATACAATAAGCCATGTGTTGCCGCATAACTTTCACACATGGCTAATAACGTCCGAATACCACCGACTGACGCGCTGAGCAGCACATCGTCCGCATAACTAATATTATTGACACAGACACCATCAATATGACAACCGACATGATGACTGCTAAGCGCCTCAATCAGGGCATTCATATACAAATTAAAGAGGGACGGCGAGGTTAACCCCCCTTGTCTCACTCCGCACTCTAATTGATATGGGTCCGATAAAACACCTGCCCACCGCACACTGTTGACCTGGCTTCCATACCAATGCTTAAAGATTCTTATAAACTCTTTAGGTAAGTTGAAAGAAATTTTTGAAATCGTTCCAGTAATTCGTTGAATGTGTATGTTGTATGCGTACCATTCGCTTATTGCATGTTTATACTCGTGATAACTTCGAAATTAAGTGGCCAAATCGAATAAATTAAAAAGTACTTTGCTGCTACATAAATACCCTTGATGATAAAACTATTTATTTGGATAAGAATTAATATTGCGACACGAATGTTATGTTATGTTCTACGAGCGATCTATTTCAATTTTCAACCGACGACAAAAAGAGGAGGTTATCAATTCGACGCGTATATATATATATATTTTTATGTATGATCATCTAGTACTCGAAGACGGCTGAACCGATTTGGAAAATTCTTTTTTTGTTCGAATGGGTATACGTCGAAATTGGTACCATTATCACCAAAGTCAGGATCTGATGATGGAATCCTGGAGAAATCGAGGGAACTCTTCAAATATTATAGGCACACCTATGGCGTTTTGGGTATTTCTTATAGTAACTTGTGCAGTTGCTCTCAAAAAGTACTATTTGGGGAAGTGGAACTGATGATGAAGACCACAGATGGCCGCCGAAACTACTCAATAATAAGTATTGAGTGGATTGCGATTCGATTACCTGAATATGGATGTTAAGCACTTTATGCTCGTCACAATGCATATGGTGATGTAGAGCTGATGGTGAAGTACTAGGAGAACTCCTCAACAATTAACGGCCCAGCATTGGGAAAAGCAATATTTTGTAAAAGGTTTTAAGTAGTTGACATTTAGGCTCTTGTAACTAGGTAAATTGAAATCATCCAACTAAAAAGAGTGAAATAAAAACTTTTTACCAAAAAATTAAACCGACTCCCAAAAAACACTGCAAAGTGAAAAATAACTTTAATTTCGGAAGTCGGTGCCAAAAACGAAAAAACAAAACTAAAGACACCGACTACCGAAATTAAAGTTATTTTTCACTTTGCAGTGTTTTTTGGGAGTCGGTTTTACAACAAAAAAGTTGCTATTGTAACTTAACTATGATAGTTAGATTTATAAAAAAGTCCACGAGGGAATATATTCCCTCGTGGACTTTTTTGTAGGTAATAATGAGTACTTCAATAATATATTAGCTTTATTTACGGGTTTCTTATACAAATTTTTTATTCCCAATTTAACTCTCTTCTGAGATAATTTTTCAAAAACGTTGATACATGTAATTATTAATTACAAACCAAAAAGAATACAGATTTTCATGGTTTGAACTACAAAACGAATAGGTTTCCCATTCATACTTTCAGCCCCTATTTTACGCCTTCAGGGGCTGATTTTCCAAAAACACTAAAACATGTGATTTTTAATTTTTAATCAGACTGGAAACCACCAATTTTCAAGGTTTTTGGTGTGAAACTACAAAAAATACGATTTTCCATACAAACTTTCTTCACCTATTTAACTCACTTAAAGGTTGAATTTCGAAAAACACTGAAATATATGCTTATTAATTTTTAAACAGAAAGATAACTACTAATTTTCATGGTTTGAACTACAAAAATGACGATTTTCCATGCAAACTTTCATCCCCTTTTTAACTCACTTAGGGGTTGAATTTCGAAAAACACGGAAACATGTGCTCATTAATTTTTAACCAGAATGATAACCACTAATTTTTATTGTTTAAACTACAAAAATGACGATTTTCATTACCAGCTTTCATCCCCTATTTAACTACCTTAGGGGTTGAATTTCGAAAAACACTGAAACACATGGTCATTAATTTTTTGCTAGAATACTAACCACTAATTTTCATGGCTCAAACTTCAAAAATGACGATTTTCCATACAAACTTTCATCCCCTATTTAACCCACTTAGGGGTTGAATTTCAGATAATCCTTCCTTATTCCTTGTCTACATTATAAAAGGAACCTCTGTGCAAAATTGCAGCATTATAGGTCCAAGGGTATGGGCTGCGCGTTGATGAGTCAGTCAGTCAGTCAGGACTTTTCGTTTTATTTATATATAGATGTTCTTATTCCCTTGCAATTATTACGCCGACATTCAACAATATTTACATCGTCGCACAACGAATCTTGCGCGGATTTATTTAGGAGAGATATATTTCCACAAACATTTGTGTCTATAGGAATAAATGCAATTATTCTGCTGACTTTTTTAAGTGGACAAGATTCGTTTGTACAAGATTCTATACGCTCAGCACTGTATATATCGTCCATTAATATCTTATCGAAGATATTTGTCACCGAACTCTCACAATTTATATGGGTTTTATTATTATTAGAAACTTTGCTGTCACAAAATTTGTCTAAAATTTCAGCTCCACGTTTGTAGAAATCTTGTTTCTTGCTATTTTTGTCAATCATCGCTTTTACGGATTGGCAGTACATGTTGTCGCTATTTAGCACCGAAGTGCTTAAATTAAAACCATCAATACATCCAACAGCAATTATTTGAGAAACTGCATCGAATGCACAGGTGTTCGTTACCATAACATCTTTAATACCAGTAGCGCGCGAGCGGTTATACGAGGCGCACGTCTTATAAGACCGCGATCGTTATCTACAATATTTTTCATTCTACCCACAAGTTTCTGTTTGTTAACTAACCAAATGTTAGTTATTTACCGTGATAATGGCTAGTTTTGGACGATCTGAAAGTGTTTCCTCTAGTGTATCGGATACTGTACAAGACCGTGAATTAATTGAAATGGATGTTCAACGAGGTGAGAGTGTAATAGAAAGTGTAGAAGATAACCTGATAATCGTCTCTAAAAGTCTCGAAAGGGCTCAGAAAAGAGAGCGAGACAGGATAGTGACGAAGATAAGGAAGAAAATAACACTGGTTTTATCACTGTTAATAGACGAGCTAAACGGTTATTGAGGAGAATTTCCGACACAAATATTGACTCTGAAATTTCGGAAGGTTGGTTTATAAATATATCATCTAAGGAAGCACTTCCAAAAACATTTGGTTTGGCGAAGCTTTTAAAAGCCGAAAATATCAATAACATTTTAAGGATTAAGTATAAAAGCCCCTTCAAGATTAATGTCACACTAAAACATAAAGAGGATGCAGACAAACTTCTAAACTGTTCAAGATTTCAAGAACTCGGTTATAGATGTCAAAGTATAGATGAAGTGAATCTCTCGTATGGTATAGTTAAGAACGTGGACCTGGACATTAATGAAAAAGAGATAATCGAACAATTTAAATGCGAATATGAGATTGTGTCTATCAGAAGGCTACAGCGCTTAGCCGAGGATAAACAGTGGGTCGACAGTTCAGCAATCCGTTTCGCGTTTAAGAGTTCTACTTTACCCTCGTATATATATGCATACGGGTGCCGGTTTAAAGTGGAACCCTATGTTTTTCCTGTTACCCAATGCTCCGGATGCTGGAAGTTCGGGCACGCAAGGAAAGTATGCCCTACTAGGAAAATAAAGTGTCCCAAATGTGGTCAGGATCATGAGAACTATCAGGCAATCCAATTTGTGTGCTTAAATTGCAAAGGGCCACATATGGCACTTGATAAAATATGTCCGGTATTTATAAAAGAGAAAAGGATAAAAAATATTATGAGTCAAAATAATTGTACCTACAAGAAGGCCATTACATTATATAATCAAAGTCATGCTCAACAGAAAATTACTAATGAAATATCAGAGAGAAAAGATACTCATGAAGCAGGTCATTCGATTTCCTACAAAGATATCTTAATGGGTAATAATAAGAATAGCCTGAACGCGATGACTGTGGAGGAGAATAAAAAAGGAGGAGAAACTGTAAAAGTAACAGAGATTCATCGTCAATCAATATCCAAAAAAAAGAAAAACAAAACAACAGGAAAACATGTATATGGGGCTAATGAAGAATCACAGGAAGAAGAATTAATACAGAACCAGCAAGAAAACACATCGGAAGAAGAGAGTACAGGAATAAAAGAGAAGAGCTCTAGGATTATGAGAATATTCCACAAAATCAAGGAATTAATTTTATCAAAAAAGCCTTTAGAGGAGAAAATTTGTTTAAGTGTCCAGTATTTCATAGAAGAAGTGACATCGATATTTTATGAAAAGCGTGGAAGCATAATTAATTCCTTTCTTAGTAACATCGGAAATAGGTGAAGCACAACATTTTAGACTAAACGTAGCCCAATGGAACGCACAAAGTGTTATCCCAAAATTAGTAGATATTGAAGTTTTTTTAAACAGAGAGAAAATTCATATTGGCATAATCAGTGAAACTTGGCTCAAGTCTGATTCATATATAAACTTAGGAGGATACAACATTTATCGACAAGACAGGTCAGATTGTTATGGGGGCGTGGCCATTTTGTGCCATAAATCTCTAAGAACATATAGAATTCCTGTTGTTGTAAGCAATTCCGGTATAGAAATAGTTGCTATCAAAATTCTTAACTGTAAGTTAGTACACAATATTATCTCCATTTATTGTCCGTCGTCTGTTCGTACTTGTCAAACAGATTGGGATAATATATTCTCATTATTTTCAAGTAAAACTATAATTGCAGGCGATTTTAACGGCCACCACAGTAACTGGTCGAACAGGACGGACACAAGAGGCAACCAGATCTTTGATAGTTCCCTAGATAATGGCTACATCTCACTCAACGATGGCAGACCTACAAGGGTTAAACTTGTAAATGGCATACTGCAACAAACCTCACCCGACATTATGTTTTGTTCTACAGATATTGTTGTGAATGCTGAGTGGGATGTAACCAACGAAAGTTTGGGTAGTGATCATTTGATTATTAGAGTTTGTTATAAATTTCAAGATACATTAGTATATATTTGCAGAAGAAATTTTAAATTAGCTAAATGGTTAGAGTATAAAGAAACACTAACAGAATTATTTTTACAAAGTGGTTCTGATTTCCCCGATATTCAAGGAATGTATGACTGCTTTTTAAAACATATACATAAAGCCGCTGAACTTAATATACCTTTCCGGAAAATATGTACAGATCCTAGTAGTAAATTCGTACCTAAAGCTTATTGGAATGAAGATCTATCAAGGTTAGTGGCCCAACGGCGACTTGCCTTGAAGCAGTTCAGACGAAATCCTACTCCTCAGAACTTCGTTCGTTTACAAGTTAAAATCTCTGAAACTCAGCGTTTGACAAGACGAGCAAAATCTCAAAGTCGGCATAGTTTTTATGATAGTATCGATGAATCGACTAGTCTGTCAGAAATGTGGAGACGAATGAGATGGATGAAAGGTATAAGAACTAGAACATACTCCCCTGATACCAGTCAACAGGAGCTATTAAGTTCGTTAACACCCGATTTTGTGTCTGACCCTCCTCTTACGTTTTCTTCGTCCAATGTTAAACTTGACGCTGACTACGTTGCACGAAATGGAAAACTGTTTTAAACGCAAAGATACTTCCCCGGGACAGGACGATATATATTATTCCATGATATATAATCTCCCCGACATAGGAAAACACTTTTTGCTTCGGATGTACAATCTCATATTTAGATCTGGATACGTTCCTACTCAGTGGAGGAACATACATATCATACCAATACCTAAACATAATAATAATTCTGGATCAAAACTACGACCTATTGCATTATTGTCGTGTGTTTGTAAAATATTTCATTTAATGCTGACCAAGCGCCTGGAATGGTTTATTGAAAATAATGAGATCATATCACCAAATACAGTAGGATTTAGAAGAGGAAAATCTTGTATGGACTGCTTGGTCCGTTTGGTTACAACTGTCCAGATAGGTATATCTCAAAATAAATCTACTTTAGCTTGCTTTTTAGATATCGAGGGGGCGTACAATAATATCCACATCAATAAAGTGGTGGGCACTTTAGAACAATTACAGGTTGGATCTAAAATATGTACTTATCTCTGGGAGTTCCTGAGAGAAAGACATCTTCACATAAAGTGTGATGAGGAAGATAGTAGCATTACGAGATGGACAAATAAAGGAATCGCTCAAGGTGATCCCTTATCACCTCTACTTTTTAACATTGCTACTACAGAGATTTGTCGAAACATAAATCAGGTATTCATTTGTCAGTATGCAGATGACTTCGTTATGTATACTCAACGTAATAATCTAGAAGATAGTGTATCAAATATGCAAATAGCATTAAACGCTATATTAACGTTATTAGAACAGCTTGGATTAGATTTGTCAACTTCTAAATCTAAATATTGTATATTTGGTAGAACTCGTAGAATGCCGAGGGTACAGCTTGACGTTAAGGGTTCATTACTAGACGCAACTGATTGTGTCAGATATCTGGGTGTTTGGTTGGATAGATCTTTGCGATGGGGAAAGCACATAAATGAATGCTGTGAGAAAGCGATGAAGTTTTTAAGTTTGCTGAAGGTATTGGCAGGCTCTTCGTGGGGTACTCATCCCAAGCATATTCTCTTCTTATTAGAAGCCAAATAGACTATGGAAGCTATTTATATGGCGCCGCGGCGAAGTGTCATACATCTAAGTTAGACAAACTCCAAAATCAGGCACTTCGCGTTATTGGTGGGTTTCTCAAGTCTACTCCTATTCATGTTATGGAGAGCGAATTGGGAATACCTCCTCTCCATATTAGAAGACTGTACTTATCGTTTAAATTCTGCTCAAAAACGAAGTCTTGTGCCGGAAATATAAATACAAATCTCTTAAGAGAACTGAATAGTTTGTGCAATAATAGATACTGGCTACATAAAAATAAACCCATATTAGCAAAATATTATAATGAAATCCAACAAGATGTGTCAGCCTCCTCTTATCCGCTAGAAATGTTTACGCTGGACTCCTGGTTATCCAATATCAATTTAAAAAATGTGTTACATTATAATTTGGATGCTGTTAAAGGAGCAAAATCGCAATATTTAACCCATTTGATAAAAGTTGAGGTGTTGCAGGAGTTGCATACAAAATACTCTGAATATTATACTATTTACACCGACGGATTTAAGTCACTTACAGGTGTTGGTGCGGCATACTATGACCCTGTCAACAAGAATCGTGGCATAAACAAATTAAACAAACATTTTTCTATAATGTCGGCGGAACTACTTGCGGTGTCACAGGCTTTGTCCTATGCTGTCAATTTAGAGGAAAACAGATTTATACTTATTTTAACGGACAGTAAAAGTGCTTTATTTCATATTGCTCGATGCGCCTCTGGTATCAGAGGAGTATCGATAGCATATAAAATATTAGAACAAATTAAATTAGCTAGTGAAAAGAACATAACCTTGGCACTGCAATGGGTTCCATCCCACATTGGACTGATGGGAAATGAAGAGGCCGATTAATTCGCAAAACAAGCTATATCCGAAGGGCTCGAATTAAATATTTTACCTGACTATTCAGAGATGCTTACTAATTATAAGAAAATATGCTTCAAAATATTTAAAGAATACTTTGATGAAAGATCGAAATCTAAGGGAATATGGTACAAAAGTATACAATGCGAACCTCTTCATGTCCCATGGTTTACCAGTGTGCAACTGAGTAGACATCAAATAGTGACCTCAT
This sequence comes from Tholera decimalis, assembly GCA_943138885.2. Classification (NCBI taxonomy): domain Eukaryota; kingdom Metazoa; phylum Arthropoda; class Insecta; order Lepidoptera; family Noctuidae; genus Tholera; species Tholera decimalis. Next base: position 15,742,796 of record OW964551.2, read on the forward strand.
GTCGATTGCGTTCCGGACACATTCCTACTAAAAGTTTTGCATTCCTAATGAAAAAAGTTGACTCACCTAATTGTGACATATGTGGGAAAATTGACGACGTGCAACACTTTTTGGTGGAATGTGTGCGTAATGCAAACAAAAGAGAACAATTAGTGAGGCAATTTAATCTGAACTATCTAGATGTTGGTGTCTTTCATAGCATTCTAGCTTCACCAAGTTCAGATGCAGCTAGAATGCTATACACCTTTAAGTTTATTTAAGCGTTAATTGTATGAATTAGGATTAGACATTAGTATAAGGTACGATGGGATTGTCATCGTCATTTTTATGTACAAAAATCCCTTATAATCAATAAAGAGAGAAAAAAAAAAATCTTTAATACCAGTCCTTGTTCTACTTCCATTAAACAGTAATGGAATAGAGTTTTCACCTATCTTACACTTTGATGTGCTTCGTTTACCTAAAACCTTCCAATTTTCTACGAGAGATGGATTTTCTGAGAAAATTGATTCATCCTTGAACTCTTTTTTAAATATTTGTAATTTAATTTTCTTTGGTTTATTTTTTCTTTTGGTGATTGTTGGTGATGAGGTATTTTCCATTTTTTTTAAACATGGCCGTTTTGACTTCGCCAGCCAAAAAATCTGAATGGATTTTCAAAAACTCATCAACTCTCAGTCTCTGGCTCTTTGTGGGAATACTACAGAGGTATCTTTTTATAGTTTTAAAATAACTTTCCACGTTGGATGAAGTGGCCACGGTATTGGTGGAGTTATAAACCGTCATCATTACATTAGACCATAGTGGGAGTTGGCTAACTAAACGAGTTAGCATTCGTATAAATGATGGCATGTAAAATTAATTTTCATGACAACTGGGTTCATCATCAGCCAGAGATACTAACAACTTAGCTTCGTCGATTTGATCTCTGTACCATTTGGGGACATTGGAAATTTCTATCAAAGGATGCTTCCTTTGATAGAAATTTTCAGATGAACGACCTTTGCTTATATTAATTTCATAAAAAATGGAATACGCATTTGCTTCAGTTTCTTCATTGGAAGTGCTTGTATCTGTTACTTCTTTGTTCGTTGTAATAATGTTTTTGAGTGTGTTTATTGCCGTTTCGCATGTTAACCCTGTATTTATGAATTTATGTAGAGAAACTGTTATTACATCTGCGATCACGTCTTTTGAGCGATCATAATTATCTAATAATTTAATAAACAGGATACATTTACAATAAAAAGCTTTCACTCGTGAGTCTACATTTTGAAAACAGGATAAATTGTACACTGTTTTCACAAAGTGGCTTGTATCTAAACGTATATATGTTTCTTTTGACGTTTTAGCGTCCGAATTTAATTTGTTGAACGATGAAGTTATGTAATCTTTCGTGGACACGGCTTCTTTGGATGATAACAAACGATATGGCAAGGGTTTTCTAATCCTATGTCTACGTGTGTGGAGTATATTAGATATTTCAATACATTGATACCAAAGGCCGAATGTTTAAAATTAAGAAGAACGAAGAGAATTATCGTTTTATTGGCAAGTGACGTGGAAAGTGATGACCCTCATAGTGCTGTGACACGTTTGTTATTACTGGTATTCAAGAAACATAAGAAACCGATAATTTGGGGTCAATTCTGTGAGTCACTTATTTTGAGCTGAAACTTTGCATAGAGACTCCATACCAGATGAAATAATTATGTTTATTTTGCAAATAGGTTATAAATAACACTTTCACACGTCCTTTTTCGTAAATTTAAACTAGATGAGGCCAGTGTTTCCTAACTGACTACTCTGAGAAGAAACACTGAAACAAACTCAGAGGTCAACGTCTCTTTTAAAGTCCAGACAATCTGTAGTGATCCAAATCATATGAGAGTCATGTAGGTTAATGTCTGTGGCGCCCTTTAGAGGACAGAATCAAACAGATTTGAGCAGGCCCGTCCAAACAGTGCAAGTGTTATATCTTTGAAATTTTTAGCACAATATTTTGAATTGTTTAAATAATATTAAAACTCTTTGATCCCAGAAGTTGATTCGGTTGTGATTCTTATCATAAACTCATTGTTAAAACCACTGTTATACTATTTATATAGCAATATTTAAATGCATAATATTGATACATTAAAACCAGTCTAGTTAAGCAACATTGTAAACCTCGTTAGCAACAGTTCGATGGCGCCACTCGTAATTCCAAACACATGTCTTTTTCCAAGTAAAACGGCTTAATGACTCGCCTCAGTTTTTTGTAAGACTTACTTAATTGGTTTTCGTAGAATCTTGTGCAGAATTCTAAGGGCCGGTATTTCAATAGTAGCTTATCTCGAAGTGATCCAGGATTGAAGATAAGAACGACATAAGTGTATTTCAATATAGGATAAAGTTAAGCGGCAAATAAAGTCCACCATAACTAGCCTTAATCTAAGTGGAGGATTTCAGTCGCTTAAGTTCCGATCTGAGATTGGCGTGTGGCTACCTCAAAAAAAAGTTGCTTTATGGTAATTTATTTTTGACCCGCAAAAATCAACATGCTATGGCAGGTTATGAAATAAAATAAAATAAATAAATAAAAATCATTTAATTCAGGTCTGTGACCCATATAAAATACAAAAGTTACACATGTGCCATTGGTCGGCTTACACTATTATACAAACAAATACATGCAAAAAAAAAAAAAAAATATCATCGTTGTGAAATTTAAATTAAATTTAGAATAAGTAATACAAAAATTTCAATAAAATAAAATGAGAAATGTCAAAAAATTTATAAAATAAAAACAATGTCAGATTATAAACGATGTCAGATTATTAAATATTTACGCATGTCAGAGGTAATAATACGTGCAGGCACTGACATGCAGCTGCAGCCATCTCCGCAAGAAAGGAGAATCCCACCGCTCGGACAACACGCTCAGGATCCCGTTCGAGCTGCCCCGACAGCGACGCAGCAGCGAAGCACTTCTTTTCCGGATTATTCCGTAGAAGTCATCGGTACCGGCCTCAGCGAACATCGCTGACGCACTACAAAACCGGGGCCGCCCCAACAGAATCCTGAACGCGTTGTTGTACTGGACACGAAGGGCGTTGTACGTCCGCTGAGTAAAGTTGGTCCACAGGCTGCACGTGTAAAAAGTCTGGCAGTATGACTTGAATAGAGTTATTTTCACCTGTGAAGAACAACGCGCAAACCTGCGAGCCAACATGTTGCACCGGACAGACAACGCCCTGCGCTCCCTCTCGATGTCCGCATTGTCCGATAGATCATCAGAGACCCAGTGACCCAGATACTTGAACCGATCTACTCTCTTCAAATTAGAACCGCAAAGAGTGACAGGAGGCGCTGTTACGTAGCTTTTAGTACCAGCTTTGAAGATCATGTATTCACTCTTTTTAGGGTTGTATCTGAGTCCATGGGCCTCTGCGTAGGTTTCACAAACCCTCAAAAGCCTCCGCAACGCAGAAAGGGACGGGCTCAGCAACACCATGTCATCCGCGTAACTTATGTTATTTATACATACTCCATCAACGGAACAACCGACCTTAGTGCTGCTGAGCTCTTCAATCAATTTGTTCATATACAGGTTGAAAAGGCGCGGCGAGGTTAGTCCCCCCTGCCTCACACCACAGTCCAACCTGTACATGTCTGAATGCGACCCTGCCCATCTGACACTATTTTGCTGGTGACTATACCAATACTCACATAATGATACAATGTCATGTGACACCTTCGTCTCGCATCGCAACTTACGCCATAACTTGTCATAATTAACAGTATCAAATGCTTTTGAAAGATCTAAGTAGCAAGCATATACAGGCGTATTTCTATCTGTGTAGTACTGAACAGTTTGCTTGAGACAGAGGATAGCACTTTCAGTTGAAAGGCCAGGCCTAAAGCCAAACTGAGCGTCGTTCAGAAGTATGTGCTTCTCCAACTGTTGGTCAAGCAAACTATCCAGCACCTTACTAATGACCGTTGCTAGCGAGATAGGTCTATAGTTTGAAATATCAGATAAATCACCAGTTTTATTTTTAACAATGGGAACTACGATAGTGTACATTAAGTCATCAGGCAAGTAACTGTGACTTACACATAAATTGTAAAACAAAGCGAGTACTCTAGGTAGATGTACACCCGCGTACTTCAGATGCTCGATGCTAAGCCCATCATGGCCCGGAGACTTACCTCTAACCATCTTCTTTATGACAGCGGCCACATCTTTGGCAGAGAATCTAACGGCAACGTCACCGGGGCGATCCTCAGCAGCGAGCACCCGCGACCCGGACCCGAGCGGTGATTCGACCTTGAAATGGCGCTGAAAGGCACAGGCTATGTCCCGGGGCTCATGCGCTCCCCCGACACTCACAGGGCGGCTCGACACAGGATTTAAATTTCTTGTGTTTTTCCAGAAATCGCTAAAGTTGTTATTTGCGTGATGTTCAGCAATAATATTCATTTTAATTTGTAGTTCATTATTTTGGCCATATTTCAATTTAGATTTAAATATTTTCCTAGATTCACACATATCTCGGTACACAGGTCCAGAACTAGGCTTACCGTTATTTATCCAAGTCTGAAAACAATGTCGCGCCCTCCTATGAGTGTCACTCACAAACTTATTCCAGCCTGGTACATGTCTATGCTTTATACGCCTAGATACATGTTTGTTACAGGTGCGCTTAGCGGCTTTAGTTAAAACATTTACAATTGTTTTGTACATGTCACTTATTATGACCTTGTGGGACTCATTATCACACAGTCGATCCGCACAATAAGTAAACTCTAATGGGAAATCTAACTGTTTCAATTCTGAGTTACAATAATTTAAATACATTTCTATTTGTTCATTGTTTCTAATACCCCAATTTATGTGATTTAATGTTGATGTTGTTATCTGACTTTTGGGTAAAATTACATTTAAGTTACATTCCACCAATAAAGGGAAATGGTCAGACCAATAGGTATCGTGCAGAACAGACACATTAACTACCGTACGTCGCGCTGAACCCGTTACCACACAGTGATCAAGCCATCGCCTGCACCCGTGTGCCTCACTAATAAACGTAAACGCGTCGGAAGGTAACATTTCCATGTCCACGCACGACCACATCTGTTCGGCACAAAACGTTAATAATTCGCAAGAAAACAGCTCACCTGGGTGCGCGTTGAAGTCCCCCAGGATAAATACAGTTTCCACTTCATTACTCTCGATTATGGCATGTAATTCACTTAAACACTCTGTGAACTCGGACAAATTTTCAAAAGAATCAGTTGGCATGTACACTGTTATAACTAAAACCGACCTGTCGTCAAGCACTATTTTGATCGCGGCGAGTCTAACACTTCTACACCCAATAACTGATACCGACGGAAACACAGACTTCCTCCACAGCAGGGCAACCCCGCCATATGGTCTACCTCTAACAATTCCAGCCGACATATCCACAGCGGAATTGCCGGTGTATGAAAATGAGTCATCGATGGTTCCCAGGAACGGTATATCGTGCGGAAGCAACCAGGTCTCTTGAAGTGCAATAATATCTGCTGCTCGACATAGATTTCTTACACAGTCAACAGAACGAGTGACGCTTTTACAGTTAAAGCTTACTAGCTTAGATATATTTTTATTACGATCCATTATTGGTAGGTTTTACTGTAGCCAAATCCCGATAGGTACGCTGTGCCGTGTTCCGACTAAAGTCCACAAAACGGCGGTATAGTATCCCATTGGGCCAAAAATCATCATTTAAAAACATATCAACTTTATATTTAGGAACATAAACAATGTATGCATTGTAATCCTTCGCAGTCTTCATATTCATTTTCTCTAAATGTACGTCTAAGTTACACTTGTTGTTTATATATGACTTGATGTCACACACAGACGTTTCGGTTGACACGTTGTAGATATAAATCGGAATTTTAATATCCGCTGCCTTGAAGTTAATATTGGCGTCTACAATAGCTGTGCCCGTTTTACCCAAAAAACGATTTCTTAATCGCTTCCTTTGAACGAGCTTCCATTCTTCAGTCGGCTCATGGATTTTTGGTTCTCCACTCTGCACAACATCCGCAAAACTTCTACTTTCGTGTTGACCAATCGCCCGGGCTGTGAGTAACGTGTCGGCAGCCGCAACCGATGTAATAGCACGGCCATGAGTCATCACTGATCGTGGTGTGTGAACGGTCAAATTCTCGCTTCTCCGTGGCGATGATGTAAAACCACCTGTGACATTACGCGTAGTTTTTATGGGACTACCCTCATTAGTAAAAACCAAAGGCGTTTTTTTAGAGATGATGATGACTCAGTTGATTGTTGCTTTGTTTTTTTATCACTACAAATCGGCGAAAACCCCATTGGTCCACTTTCATTCTCAAAGCTAGGTAATAAGCAGGCGCCTCTTTTCACATTAACATTCCGAGGAAAGTTGTTGACAATTGACGCCTTCTTAAGCGATTCCACCTCAGCACTAAGCTCCTTCATCTGATTCACTGTTGCATACTCATTAACAATACGGTTTATGTCACTCTGCATTTTAACTATATCTTTCAAAACTCTGGTCACATCGACATGGTCAAATAAAACTGGAGGTAGTTTGTGCAAATCTCTGGCAACGAAAATTGGAATCTCCTCTGGATCTAAGTTCTTCAGTATCCATACAATATCGTCAATATTTCGTAATGTCTTTCCCTCTCTCCTTCTTATCTTCTTGCGCTTTGGAGTCGAAACAGATTCGAAGAGCAAGTTCTTTGCTTCTACAATATCACTTTCTGAAAAAGCACTGACACAGATACTTGCGATACTTTGCTCATCCATCACTTGTATCTTGTTACATATAAAGGATAGCACCTCGTTGATAACTATGTTACAACTCGAACATTTTACAACCGTTGAAGCCATTGTTTAACGCAATGGTTTCCCGACCCGAAATTACGATAATGAACACGACGTATCACCGGCGCGTGCGACGGGAGACTGTGAAAAACTGTGAAATAATGGCTGTTTGCTTGTTTAATAATAATTTTCTTACGCAGGTACGCGAATTAATAGTTGCCAAGCCTTTAGCGAAGCCTAAACAGTTTTTTTAATGATAAGTAATTGCCAATTTGTTTTTTTATGTCGCGTAATGAATAGCAACATTTGTAGGTTGATAGTAGAAATGTCAAAATTGAAGTATTGCCGGTGTGAGTGTGAGTTGTGGTCGCGTGTTATTTGTTTTCGGATTCAGAATGGAGAAAAAACGATGCACCAACTTTAGTGCAATCGAAATAAATCTGCTAAAAGATATAGTCATAAGTAAAGCACATATCATTGAAAATAAAAAAGTGATGCTAGTACATGGAAGGCGAAAAAAAACTGCTGGGAAGAAATTAGCGTTGAATTTAACAGCAGATCTTTAAATTCAAAATCTGCTGAAACACTTCGAAAAAAATGGGACAACATGAAAAAAACTGTGAAAGATAATGTGACAGGCCAAAGAAAATATGCTCATGGCACGGGGGGAGGTCCTCCAATGCCACCTCCAAACCTCACCAAAGAAGAGGAAGGAATATTTAGTTTGATTAGTGTTAAAGCAGCTGGCACTGAGTCTGTTTGTGATAGTGACTATCAACCTGATACTCCTGTACAAGTTCCAAGTCAGGCCACCATAATTCTAACAGATATCACAGTGGATAATATGACCAATAATGACAACGAGAATTTGAACATCTCTGAGGTAATGCTACAAGAAATTGTCCTACCTAACCTATGTTTCTTCTTATCTTTTCAACTTCCCCGCCACATTTGTTTACTGACAATTTTTTTTTTGTTATTATTTTCAGAGTATCTATTTGGAAAATGATTTACAAGAGGATGAACTTAATAAGTGGAGTGACTACACTCCAAAAACATTAAGGACGAAGCCATCCCTACAATTAATAACAGATGATGACAAGGAAAATCCATTCCGCAGATACCGGAAGCGCAATCACACTGGTCAATTGACAAATAAAGCCTGGACTGAATTGGCAAATGATAAAAAGGAAATATGTAAAATGAAAAAAGAGCACATAAAAGCCCTTATTGCTGAAAGCGAATCAAGAAAAAGATACTATGATTTGCTAAATCAAATACTCGAATTAGAATTAGCAAAGAAAAAGAAAGAGAATTCACATTCGGAAAATTAAGCAAATGCTTTCTTACTTGTTAATTTAAATAAATAAAACACTAATAAATGTATATAATTTATTTTATTACCCCTTGCTACAAATTATTAAAATAGTGAATGTATGGCACAACATGTGGAGAGACATTCTGGCTGCCTCTATAAAATGGATCTACTGGCACACTGCTAGTCTCCAAGATGGCCAGTTCAATCTCTGGTAAATTGACAGGCGGATCACCATTATTCATTTTTACTGCAACATTATGCAATATTGCACAAGCCACACATATATGCTGCCCTTTTGAAAGTGCCAAACGAATACCAAGTGCTAATACAGGGAACCTTCTCTTCAGAAAACCAAATGTCCTTTCAATGGGGTTTCTGGTTCGAATTTGAGCTTCATTAAATAATTCTTCTGCTTGTGTAGTAGTCTGTGCAAGGGGAGTCAGACAATAATTTGTAACAGCATAACCACTATCCCCTAGCAGAACAGATGCATTAAATTCTCCCCTTTCAAATCTCTCTTTCACCAGACTATTTTGAAATATTCTTGAGTCATGTGCTGATCCAGGCCAACGAGCAACAATATCTTGAATTATCAAATCAGCTGTACATATGGCTTGAACATTTAATGAAAAAAATTGTTTTCGGCACCGAAAAGTCTCAGCCTGTGCACCACCTACAATGTTAATAAATAATAGTTACTTTATATATTGCACCCATCACAAAATTAAAGGGGAAATATTATACTATGGCAGGCAACTAATAACTGCAGCACAGATTTTCACTACTTAAAACTTTATGAAAATAACTAGCTAGACAAAATCTGGAAGCCGATTACAATGACTTCCTTGGAATATTTTAGTTGTAATTTCTTTTCCTAATATGTCACTCACCTGGAGATACAAGTTTTATATGAGTACAGTCTAGGGCTCCAACCACATTTGAGAATTTTGAAATTAAATAAAATTTCTTTTTAATTTCTGCAATATTTTGATTTGTTGGCATTGCTATATATTTTGAACGTAATTTTACAATTGCTAGTAACACTATCCATATATGTTTTCCAGCTGTTGACTTGGGTATGCTAATAAAATCTCCATTGCATAGCAAAAAATTACCAGTTGCCAAAAACTTCAACGTTAGCAATAGCATTTGTGATGGTGTTAATGCTTGATTTCTGAAACAAAAAATAATTACTGAATTATCTAGGTAACAATAGAAGGCTGTGAGGGATCTATGTACCTATAGGTAGGTACAGACATTCCTGCGAAATATTACCTTGTAGTAGGCCATTTGATTTCGTCTCTTATCTGTTCCAGCACAACGTAGGCTGTACGTTTCGTTAGACGAAATCGATCGTAGAATTCACTTTCATTCCATTTTTGGAAATGATGCTCTCTTGTTCTATATATTCGTATAAGTCGTGGGGTCGTAGAATAATTGATAAATTCAATAATATCCTCATCATTACTGCTCGAGCTAGAAGTATAGTTACTGAAACAAAAAACATTTTCTAATTATGTACCTAATAAATTGCCAAGTTGTAAAATCGTGGAGAAAGAGGAAAACGGTAAGCAGGTACTTACGTAATACTACTCAATTGTTGAGAGAACTCTTCATTCATTTTTCGCAGCAGAAACGTGAACTTAATTGATTATAAATTTATAATATTTAAATAAACAAACAGCTACAGAAGTGTCATGTTCATGTCAGTCAACTGTCAATGACAACAAAAATCATAGACAAATGACATATTCTGTTTATTATGTTGCAATATTGCGGTTTATCCTAGATTAGATAAGGCGAGGAAGATCCGGATTGAAATACGCTTCTGTCTTTCAAAAGTGAGACTTAGCTTAAATGTGGGGTTTAACTTAAGCAATAAGTTAAGATTACATTGAAATACCGGCCCTAAGAAAACTAATTAAGCATCTCGGAATCTTCAACTGTTAGTTTTTGTACTCACTACGACTTAATTGATTTTCGTGGAAGTCTTGCGACGAATTCTGAGAACCCGGCCATTACGCATCAACGGTTATTTTTTTATAGCAACAAAGTAACGACTGTACTTGTCTGTCACTGTCTATAAAAGGTGAACCGAACCTCTTGTAGATCATTCTTTTCAAAAACGTGCTGAAGCCGGAGAGCTATCGGCCTATCACCTTGCTGCCCACGATCTCCAAGGTGTTCGAGCAACTCCTGCTGAGTCACCTCAGCCCAGCACTACAACCACGCCCAGGACAGTTCGGGTTTCGGGCGGAACATAGCACGACGCTCCAGCTGTCGAGGGTACTGCACCTGCTGTCCAGCACAATGAACAAAAAAGAGTACGCGGTCGCAGTATTCCTCGACATGGAGAAGGCTTTCGACCGCGTCTGGCACGATGGCCTCATCTACAAACTGGCCACGTCAGACGCGCCCCGTCGCGTTGTCAAAGTGGTCTCCTCTTTCCTCACCAACCGAAGCTTCAGAGTAGCCGTGGAAGGAGCACTGTCCGCCCCCGCCCAATAGCCGCGGACGTACCGCAGGGAAGCTGCATTTCGCCTGTGTGTTACTCACGCTTCACCGATGACATCCCCACAACCCCGGAATCTACGCTCGCGCTGTAGGCAGATGACGCCGCGTATATCACTACGTCAGTGAACGCCAAGCACGCGGCTGTCAAGATGCAGCGCGCGCTCGACCAACTCCCCGAGTGGCTCGCCAAGTGGCGACTATCGGTGAACGTGGGTAAGACGCAGGCCCTCATCACGGGCGGGGTGTCCCTCCCGCCGCTCCTGAAGCTTCAAGGAGTCGACATCAATTGGTCACCCCAGGCCAAATACCTGGGCGTAGACATTGATCGTCGACTCACGATGAGGTCGCATGTTCGCAGGGTCGTCGCGTAAGGCCGCGCCGCCCGCAACCTACTACGCCCAGTGCTCTCATCCCGCCTCCCGGCGCGCGTCAGATTGTGTACAAAACATACATACGCCCAATACTGATGTACGCCACACCAGCTTGGTTTGTCCTCACCAGCGAGGCGAACCGCAAGATGCTCCGCGCCCAACAACATCTAGCGCTGCGGACAATACTGGACGCCCCCCGCTACGTGAGGAACGCCGTGATCCAGCGCGACCTCGGGATTGAGAGCCTGGACGTGTTTGTGCGGCGCCTCGCGAAGGGTATGTTCGCGCGTGCCGACGCATCCGCTTGGCCACACATCAAGCAGATAGCGCCATGACATACGCGCCCACCTGACGCGAGACGCCTGCCCCGCGACCTGGTAGCGGACGACAGCGCCCCATCCCACCGGACAGACGCCTGAGTTAGCCGCCCCCAGGCTACACGCGGCTAACTCAAACAAATACTCTGCTCACCTGACTCACACCACAGTGCGTGATGTGTTCTAAGTTAATATAGGCACATCACGTACTGAACCACACATTCATAACTCAACATGCGCCTAAACATAACCCGCACCGGCTAGCAGCGCACGCTATCCGGTGCAGATGCACTGAGCGGTGACTCACAACACAATATCGCTCACACTCACACACGACACGGCTCTGCAATCCGAAACGTGACCGGCCAGTTCTGGAAGCGGGACGGACGGGAGCAACTCACCCACTATAGGTGCGTCAGAGTCGACACTCTCGTCGCTGGTCGACCTTCGCCGGGCCTCCTCCAAGAAACTGGAGGTCTCACCTGGCGGGGTCAGACCGCCGGAGTGTCGTGAAGAAACGGCGCTGAGTCACGGCGCCGCGGCGCACCTATAGTCACACGACAAGAACTCTATCACACGAGTGCGAGATTGCTATTCATATTTGAGTAGGCACTCTCGCACTCGAAATACTACGCCTAGTTTAAAGGCACCACAAGGACGGGCTCGTTTTTACGAGCCCCGGTAAAGCACCCGCGGTCGAGAGGCGTACGCCTCGACACCGCTCGCCACGCCCCCTTACGGGGACGTAGCGACTTCCACTCATGTAGATCATTCTAAGTCGAGCAGTCGGACCGAGCAGATCCTCAGCTAAGTACCTTAACTATTTAAAATGTTTCTAAACTATGTACATTATGTATATACTGTGTCTATAGATATAACACTATGACATAAATGAATATGTGTTATATCTATGTTGTGTGCTCACTAAAATGTTGTGTCATCCCTAATAATGTTGTTTGAAGTAATATTTTCTTTAAAGTAATGATGATAAATCTAAGTAGTAATTCTAACGATATTTTTGATATGGTTATTTAAATATTTAATTTGTTCAATGTAATTTACTTTCCCGAATATTGTGAAATCAATAGTGATGTATTAGTGTGATACAATGTATCCTTGGATACAATGTAAATAACCTTATGGATACAATGTAAACATGTGTTAAGATGTTTGAGTGATGTGTATAGTGTTTAGCTTCGATAGCTTCAGAAGAGAAATGAAATTCGTAGACTATAATTTAAACGTATATTAAGGTTTTAACAAACAAGATGCGTCTACGCGTAGTTGATTTGAAGTGGTGGTCCGCGTCGCGGCGCGGCGCTAGTAATTGTAGCGCCCACCCTCTCCCCTCTTCACCGTGGAGACCCGCTGCCGGCCCTCCGCCCGCGCGCGTCTCCCCGCCGCACATCTCCAGTCCGTAGACAATGGATCTTGCATAGACATACTCCCCGGGTTGAAGGATACTTCAAAGAGGAAGCGGGCAGATGTTGTTGAAGCCGCGCCGAATTGTCCCTCTCTTCGTCTTCAACTCTGCGACCCTCGTGACGCCGTCGCTGCCGGGATATACCTGCACGACGCGCCCCAGTAACCAACAGAGCGGCGGCAGCGTTAACAAGGACAAGTTTTTGTCTTTAACAAGGACAAGCGACCCCAACTCTATTGCGCCATTGGAACAAGCCGGCCATCTCGTTTTCTGCTGTAGGTTAGAAATATATTCGAGATTAAACCTCTTCCAGAAATGTTGTTTGATGCATTCCACACGTTGGTAGCGCTCCAAACGATTGATGCTGGCGTCTGTGACCTGCGGATTTGGAACTGACATCAGTGAGCGTCCAATAAGGAAATGAGAAGGAGTAAGGGCAGAGAAGTCGAGAGGATTAGTGGAAAGAGGAGTAAGGGGCCTAGAATTTAAAATTGCCTCTATTTGAGTTAGGCATGTAGCCATTTCCTCATAGGTAAAATGAGTAAGCTGTAAAATTCTTTTTAAATGTTGTTTGGTTGAACGAACCGCAGCTTCAGCGAGGCCGTTAAAGTGTGGCGAATACGCCGGTGCAAACCTGAATTCTATTCCCTCCTGAGCTATGTCGCATGCAACATCAGAACCCTGCAAAAATTTGTACAATTCATTATACGCTTCGACAAAGTTTGTGCCATTTTCGGACAAAATAGTACGAGGCTTGCCGCGACGAGCAACAAAACGACTTAAGGCAGCCTTATAGGCTTCTTTAGAAAGGTCCGTGACAAGCTCGAGGTGTACAGCTTTTGTAGCCATGCATACAAAAATGCACAAGTAGGACTTAATCAATCTAGATCCTCGACCTTTCCGGTCAGATATCAAAATAGGCCCAGCATAGTCGACACTACTATTAAAAAAAGGAAATTCTAAAATGATTCTTGTGTTGGGTAATTGTCCCATGATTTGCTGTACATTTTGAGCTTTAAATCTAAAACATTTTAGGCATTTGTTTACAGTCAACTTGGAAAGATTTCTACCTCCTAAAGGCCAATAAGTTTGACGAATATTTGCTAAAAGCAATTGTGGACCTGCATGTAGAAGACTTTTATGTTGCAATTGAAATAATATTTTTGTTAAATAATGTTTACTACAGAGTAAAATTGGGTGTTTTACGTCATATTCGTACGGGGAATTATCTAGTCTGCCCCCTACACGAATAATATTATCACGGTCTAAGAACGGAGACAAAGAAATTAGCCTGTTTTTACGTGGCAATGACTTCCCGGATTTAAGGACAGCGTACTCATGTTCGAACATTTCAGATTGAGCTACACGTAGTATAAGAGATAAGGCATTTTTATATTCTTCAGAAGAAAGAGAACCCGTTAATTTAGAATTAGTATTCTTTAAATTGTAAATAAATCTTAAAATGTAAGCAACGACACGTTGTAAATAATTAAAATTAGAATATTTATGAATTAGTTGTTGTATAATTGAATAATATGTTAGGTTAATATTAGAATTATTACTATTGCGACTATCTACTATGTTAGAAATTACTTCAGGTAGATCCTGTTTTACATATTTATTGGGCGGTGTCGGCCACATGCTTTCATTATTTACTAAAAATTGAGGGCCTGACCACCAAAGTGCGCAATTGCTGATCAGATCAGCCTTCACCCCACGAGAGACAAGATCCGCTGGATTGTCCCTAGATGGCACGTAACGGCTCTCTTGAATCTCGTTTACACGATTTCGAACGAAAGGCTTCAGTTTCTGAGCTGGTGTCGCCAACCATCCCAACACTTTGTGGAATCACACCAATATTGAAATCGGTGGATTGCTAACGTGAGAGAATCTTTAACCTTTTTGCACAACCTGGAACCTAACAGAGCCCCACACAGTTCTAGCCGTGGAATAGTAGTAGGCTTGACTGGTGTCACGCGACTTTTGGAAGTTATAAGGTGAACAGTGATTGTACCTGAATTACATACAGAACGAATGTATACACAAGCACCGTAGGCTTTTTCAGACGCATCTGTAAATACATGAACTTCATGAGTTACTGAATTATTACATAAAACCCATCGCGGAATTTTTATGTAATTTAAAAAAGGCAATTTATTAGCAAATAATAACCATGAGCTTGCAACATCCTGCGACACTTCGTCATCCCATTCACATTTGTTTATCCAGAGTCTCTGCATTAATATTTTTGCTTCGATAATGCATGGACTGACCAAGCCTAGTGGGTCAAATATCTGGCTAATTACAGACAAGATGTTTCGTTTTGTTACCTTACTGTTAAGTTCCATATTAATAGAAAATCCTAATTTATCAGGATTGCATAACCAATGTAATCCTAACGTTTTAGAAGGAGTATTGTTGTTGTTGTCTGAAAGATCTAATATTGTGTGGTTCGATTTGTTTAAACTACCTAACTCTTTTAAAATTTCAGGGCTATTAGACTGCCACTTTCTCAAATTAAATTGAGCGGATGCCAGAATAACCATCGTTTCTCTGCATAACTCTAGTGCACCTGAAATTGTGTCTGAACCACTAAGGTAATCGTCCACGTAAAAATCATGCTGCATAGAATGCTTGACGACAGGATTCGATGCGCTGTCAGCTAGACTAACTAAACATTTAGTGGCCAAATATGTAGCAGACGTAGTACCGTATGTGACCGTGTTTAATGTATAGGTTTTTAAAGGTTCTGTAGGATTTTTACGAAAAATTATTTGTTGTAATGATCGTTGAATCGGATTGACTTCAATAGCGCGATACATTTTTTCTATATCTGCTGAGATCACAAATTTATGCTGTCGAAAACGCAACAAAATAGAAAACAAATCGTCTTGAACGGTCGGGCCTACCAATTGCAAATCGTTGAGAGATATTCCTGTTGTAGTTTTTGCAGATGCATCAAATACAGTGCGTAGCTTTGTAGTGACACTAGACTCGCGCATGACTCCATGATGAGGTAAAAAATAGTACACCTTGCCTCCTGGTTGTAAGGTAGGATTTTCCGTCATATGACCTAAACTTTCGTATTCAGACATAAATTCTAAGTACATACATTTAAAACTAGAATCACGTTCGAATCTCTTCTCTAAAGATAGAAATCGACGTGTTGCGATGCTAAATGAATCACCTAGTGCAGAAGGATCCGTTTTAAAGGGTATTGTAACCACAAAACGACCATTATCGTTACGTTTTGTATTTTTATAATAACTATCTTCGCATGCCCGTTCTTCTGAAGAAAGGGAATGCTTTTCAGGAACTGAGTCCAGTTCCCAAAATTTTGATAAATCTGTACTGACTTTGGTTTCAGCAAAATTACAAAAATGTGAATGAGACGTACGTGAGTGACAGTTTACTGTGCCTGAAACTAACCATCCTAGTTTACTCTCACATAAAGTCGGTTGGTTCTTGCCTAGTTTTATGTAATTGGCTGAAATTACACTCCAAAAGACATCTACACCTACTAATATGTCAACAACTGAGGGAATATTAAATGTTGGATCCGCTAACTGTAAACCCATTGGTACAGGTATGTTTTTTAAATTAATTGGAGATGATGGCAAAAGATGTGTGATTTCTGGCAAAATTAGACAGTCAATGTTAACTGAATAATCACCGGAAATGGATTCAATTGCCAGGTTACAGGTTTGTGCACTAGTGCTAGTCTGGTTGCTGATACCTGTTATCGTGGAGCCCGTGTCGTTTCGGGACAAACGCAGCTTATTACATAAGTCTTCTGTGATGAAATTGGCTGTACTACCGCTATCCAGCAGTATCCTTGCATCACGTCTCTCGCCAGTAGGATCCACCGCTTTCACCATCGCTGTGGAAAGCAAAACAACCGAACGAGTACATGGTTGCATAGTGGCTGAAGTGTTAGCAGAAAGAGCAATACTTTCACTCGTATTGGGCATTGGATTTTGTACGAGAGGAGTCTCTGTGCGTTCCATGTGCAACAGGGTGTTATGCCTAGCTGCACAGTACCTATAGCGCGTCATTCTACACCTTGATTCGTTATGACCTGGTCTTAGGCAGTTCATACAAACTTTGAGGTCTTTGGCCTTTTTATGACGTTCTTCTATCGTTAACCTTTTAAAAGACTCACAAACGTAAAGGAAATGATCGCCAGAACACATTAGACATTTGAATTTACTTTTATTAGAATGAGTGTTGTTACCTTTATTTGTAGCATTCTGTGAAACGATTGCAAAACTTTTTGATTTATTATTTCATTTATTTAATCTATGTACATATAAATTACATTTTTAAATATTAATATAAAAAAATAAAAACATTTAAAAATATAAAAAATAGTAGCCCACCGGTATCGGGAACAGGGTCCAAGCTACCGGTGGTCAGGGCTCCATAGAGAGGAACCTCCTCACAATACGCGCCGTTTCCAGGAGTACTACTTTCTGGATCAAGCCCTTGATCCAGCTGCCCAACGAGAGCCTCCTTAGATGTTGGTCGAGGCTCTTGGCTATTATACCATTGGCTGTGACGACTATCGGCACAATGATTGCTGTCTCCACATCCCACATATCGACAACCTCGCGCGCCAGGTCAAGATACTTATTTTTTTTATCTATCTCGGCTTTCACGAGGTTCTCGTCATGGGGAACTGCTATATCAACAATCATTGTGCGACGCTCTAATCGGTCTATCACCACTATGTCAGGCTTATTGGCAACAATAGTCCTGTCAGTAATGATAGACCGATCCCAGTATAGTGTAATATTGCCATTATCGAGAACTGGGTCGGGCACATACCTATAGTATGGTACTTCTGATTCCACAAGATTGTATTTAAGAGCAAGTTGCTGGTGAATAATCCTGGCTACGAGGTTGTGTCTATGCAAATATTCTCCGTTAGCCAGACGAGAACAACCGGAGATAATGTGACGAATGGATTCTCCCGGTTTGTGACATGCCCGACATATGTCTACGGTACCATCCTTCACAATATATTTCCGATAGTTATTCGTCATCATAACTTCGTCCATAATCGCACAGACAAAACCTTCGGTTTCCCCGAAGAGGTCACCAAAACGTAGCCAGGCTACGGACGCTAATGTATCTACATCAGACCCATGAAGGGCCCGGTAATAGCGTCCGTGAAGCTCCTTGCTCTGCCATACTTCTCTGCGGTCATTAGTATCTAATACTACAGGTTTGCGCCAATTCTCGGTACCTAAGGAGAGCGGAGTGAGGCCTTTGTCCACCGCTACCACATCCCGATGCATACCCACGTCAGCTTTTAGGAAATATTCCCTAAGGCTGCATACCTCGCGGTTATGCAGGGTCTTAGTATTTAAAAAACCACGACCACCGCATTTCCGGGGGATATACAGCCTCATCACCGATGAACGTGGGTGATGCATCCGATTGGCAGTCAGCGTTTTGCGGACCCGCCTGTCCAAGGCGTCAAGTTCAGTCTGAGTCCATTTAAGTATGCCAAAAGAATACATCAATACTGGCATAACCCAACCATTGAAAGCACGCACCTTGTTTCCGCCTGATAGAAGACTATTCAGTACTTTATTCAGACGGCCAAAGAAGCGTTCCTTCAATGACTGTTTAACATAAGCAGTATTGATGCCTAGTGCTTCTGACATACCCAAATACTTGTAAGTTTCAGTTGATCCGAGGGATCTCAGGTGTATGGAATCCGAGAGTTGAGTTCCCACGGATTCCATAATCTCTCCTCGCTTTACATGCATGACCGCACACTTGTCCACCCCAAATTCCATTCCGATGGCGCTACCGAAAGTTTCTGTTACCTTCAGTAGCTCCATCAGTTGCAAGTTGCTGGTGGCAAAGATTTTCAAATCATCCATGTAAAGCAAGTGTGATATGACCTGACCACCTCTTCTCAACTGGTAGCCTAGCCCTGAACCCTCCAGCAATGTACTGAGAGGGTTGAGAGCCAGGCAAAACCACAGAGGGCTCAGACTGTCGCCTTGAAATATGCCACGCTCAATCCTAATCGGTTCGCTGTTTTCCTGGATCTGTCGACATCCTGGGTAGCAGAGGACCGTCTTCCATTGCCCCATACATGACTCAAGAAAATTGCGTAGCATTGGATCTATTTTATACAACTCCAACACCTTCTTGAGCCATGTATGTGGAACAGAGTCATAGGCCTTCTTATAATCTATCCAACATGTCGACAAATCTCTTCGGAAACGACGAACCTGTTGGTTTATGGCAATATCAATGAGGAGCAGCTCCTTGGTACCACGGGACCCGTTCCTACATCCATTCTGAGAAACAGACATGATTGAATTTACATCAATATGATTATTAATTTTAGTTCTCAGGATGGACGTAAGAACTTTATAGACCGTAGGAAGGCACGTGATCGGTCTATAATTTTTAGGTTCCGTAGTACTACCTGATTTATGGAGCAGGTGGGTTATTCCTGTAGTTAGGAATTGAGGTAGCGATCCTGACTCTAGGGCAGACTGGAACTGAAATGCCAAGCGAGCGTGCGATCTTTGGAACCATTTAAGCCAAAAATTGTGCAGCCCGTCCGGCCCTGGGGATTTCCAGTTAGATAACGGACGGACTGCACGGGTTACATCTTGGGGGCTGATCGTGATTGCCCCCATTTCTGGTAAAAGATCGCACGTGCGCCTGATCTCCCGCATCCAGTCACCCTCAGTGTGACTGACAGGAGCCGACCAGATGCTGCGCCAGAACGAACACATGGCGTCATCATCCGGCAAGCACGTATCAGTCACACCTTGGTCAGGTCGCTCCCAGGCCCTATAAACCCACCTTTCATTGCTTTGGAATGTGCGATTCTGAGTGCATCGCTCCACCCGCCGCTTATATCTGCGAATTCTATTTGCCCACGCATAGACTTTCTGCTTCAGGAAGTCGATGCGCTCTGTGACGCAGGTGAGATAATCCCGAGGACTAATATTAGTCCCCGCGAACGCCCGCCTCACAAAGCGCATCACTCTAGGGCGAGTGTTGCCCTGTCTGAAGCAGATAAGTTTGCCAATGAGTGCTCTAGCCCCAGCGATACGACGTTCGATCCTGCACTGCCAAGCTGGTACAGCTGGTCGAATAGCTCTGTCAGTCTTTGGAAACTTGACATGAGCTACCTGACATGCTGCAACAGCGGCACAGTACAGGATCGAATGGGTATCGGTGAGGTCTTCGCTATTGTCAAAATAATTTGACAACAGTGAATCTAGAGCACACACTAGCGCCCTATTTTTCTTATGCATGGGCAAACGAGGCAGACGAGGTCTCAGCTCAGGTGGTGTGGAGCGATACTCCCGTAATGCACACTCCAAAGCACTCCTCAATTGTTCACTACACTGGGTACTCACGGATGTAGCCTGGTCCTCATCATCTTCACCGACGTGGTCGGGTCGCGGTGAGATACTAGGTTGCAGTTGCACCGCAGCCTGTGGTGAAGCAGATGAGACACGACTGCACCGTGATTCGAGGCGTAGTCTATCAAGTACAGCATCATCCAACATATGGTTACGCTGGATGACCCGCACCTGATCCGATAGTCGTTGGGCCGAAACGTTGACAGCTGGTTCAAGTACCTGAAACAGAGAGAGCATCCGACCACGGTACGCAGTCAGGTTAGTTCCCCCCTCTGTAGCCCCAAAGTATGAGCGCATGACATTTTCATTGATGGAATTTGTCCATCGCATGCGCTGCACACTTCCACCGGCAGCGGGGACCCTATCAGAGGCCGGTGGGCCTCGAAGTCCGAAGCTGGCCGGAGGGCGGCCTCTTCCTCGCCGACGCGCAGGTGGTGGTGTCGTCGGCGGCGAGAAGTATTCGTCGCTCGAGCTCGACGCAACTGCAGCGGCCGGAGTCTCTTCACTCACGGCTGGAGCTGGTCCCGGCGGCTGCGAGGCGGAGCTGAGCGGCGATTCCGCAGGTCTTGGGGGTGTGGGTTGTTGCAATCGTGCCCGGCGTCTTGTCAACATTTTATCTTCATGTAGGGTTTTTCTTACCAAGATGTAGATGGTATGTTCTGCATTTCTACTCGTATATACGTTTGTTCTTTTTTTCTTACGGATTTCGTTTGGTTAAACATTGTACGTAACTATTATTTTATTAAATATTTATTGAAACAGAATTGAGAAGAAAATTTTTGACAAGCTGGTTGACAGCCGGGCCACAGATTTATGATTATGATTTATTATTATTATTGTTTGTGTGATTGTGCTTATTGTTGTCTTCTAATGTTTCCAACAAATCAGCTTTGTTATTGATAAATGTAGTAAATTGGGCAAGCGTAGGTTTTCCTGATAATGTATTGCGATGCTCTTCCCAATATCTACTAGTGTTCGCATCTAATTTAACTGACATCATATATATAATAATAGTATCCCAATGTTCAGTGGGCTTATTGAGAGTCTTGAGTGCCCTTATATTTTTACTCGTCGTATCTATCAGACGACGTAAGGAAATGCTAGACTCAGAAGTGCTGGTTCAAATTCAAACAACGCCTGCATATGTTTGTCAATAAGAAGGCGACTGTTATTGTACCTTTCACACAATAAGTCACAAGCTACTTGGTAATGATCGGCTTTAAAGTCGATATTTTTAATAACTTCGGCTGCCTTGCCCTTCAAAGAAGCGCGTAAATAATGGAACTTATTTATGTTGTCAATACAAGTATTGTCGTGAATTAAAGAAATAAAAGTGTCTCTATACTCCAGCCAACTCTGATAACTGCCATCAAAGTGCGGTAAATTAATCTTAGGTAATCTAACAAAATTATGTTTAGTCCCACCCGACATTGATGCCCCGGAACTTGCCTCGGAATCCATGGAATCACGACGGTGACGCTTGCCATCCAATCCGGGCAGCAAACTTCGCGCCAAAGCTACCAGCGAGTAGTACTGCTGCTCAAACTGGTTCCTCGTCGCGTAAGCCTCGTCTGGCTTGTCCGAAGATATCTCGATCTCCGTCTGCAATTCGTCAAATTCGGTATATAAAGCGTTGAATTTGTCGAAGCGGGTTTCTAGCTCGATTATCTGTATATTTGAAAGCTTGTCACAGCTTTGAAGCACATTTAAATAAGCGCTAAAATTTGTAAGCTTAGCCTTCATTGAACTGCGTTTTTTCATCAACTTGTCAGCCATTTTGTTGTAAGAAAACTAATGACTAAGCAGAAAAAAATTAAATTTAAAATAACGGCTAATGACAATATTGAACAAACAATGGAATCACGCCTAAAAATCAAATTAAAAGAATGTTATGTACTAAGCAGCACACTAACGAGCAGCCGATTCCTTGTAAATGTGTCAAGGTCACGCTTTGTATTGCACTAGCGAAGTAAACAACCATTATAAAAACTTAACGAGAAAGGAATTAGCTATCAACCAACTCAATAGGGCAATGAATCGGTAACTACTAGAAAAATAACAGCGTTATAAACACTATAACCTGTTTAAATATAAAAATAGGATATGCACTGATAAAAGGAATAGGAAAATGGAACGATCTCAAGAATATCCGAATCCTTATCTGCAAAGTCCAGTTGCGACTTCAAATCTTCAACCGTAGGCGACGATGACACTGCTTTTTTCAAACGAAGCGACGCGACGCCGGGCAATATACACCAACGTCCCGCCTTGTTCTTGTAAAACGCTTAATCTTCCTGCTATGTAGTTCTACTTGCGAAGGACCAATGTTAAGATGTTTGAGTGATGTGTATAGTGTTTAGCTTCGATAGCTTCAGAAGAGAAATGAAATTCGTAGACTATAATTTAAACGTATATTAAGGTTTTAACAAACAAGATGCGTCTACGCGTAGTTAGCGAATGCAAATCCGTCCTGTTTTAAAATCCGGATTTTTAAGAACGGATTTTTGGTCCAATCCGGATTATCCGGATTTTACGGATTTTTTTATGAAAATTAACAAACCTACTTATAACAGTTTATTAATATGATGTTTCTTATATTTGTGTAAATGGATTAAAATAAAAACACTGGAAAATCAAATCAAATTATTTTTATTTTATTTTTGTTATTTGGAATTATTCAGTTTCAATACTAATCAATTTTAATACTAATATTTTGGTGCTATAGTTATAATATTCTTATTAAATAATCAGTTTGTAACTCGCGTGCTTAGTAACGTTATTAAAATAATAAGTACAAATTAAAATAAACTTTGGAGATCAAAAATAAAGACAAATTACTAAACTTCTTCTCAAATTATTAAACATTACAAACGAAAATAATCCGCATTATAAAAATAATCAGTCTGTGACTCGTGAGCTGAGTAACGTTAGTAAAATAAAAGTAAAAATTAAAAGAAATTCTGGAAAACATAAATAATAGACTTCTTGTCAAATTAATAAACATAACAAAAGTAACAAAATAATTTAACTTCACTTTAATCAACATAGATTAAAAAAAAACTATATTATTTTATGAGACATAAAATGTGACCTCAAAAATAATAAAGCATCTAAAGTGCTATCGTTTAACCTGCTGCGAATTCGGTTACACATAATTCCTGCTGCAGAAAAAGCACGCTCTGATTCGACGCTTGTAGGGGGAATGCATTGAAGATGCTTGTAAGCGGCCTCCAAATATCGTCCTCGTGAACCACTATCCTCGAATAACGCCATCTCCACTCGCACTAAACTGGGAATATCAGTTTCAGGCTTTCGGCTGATGAGCACATTTTCTTCTCCAGCCTTATTGATTTTGTTTAATTCAAATGCTAATCTCTCTCGAAAACTCATTTCTTGATCTAAAGACTCTTGTTCTCTGGAAATAGTTTTATGTGATTCAACAGACTCTTCTATAGGATTCATACGGCTTTCTACAGTTCTGCAAATTACTTCTTCTAATTCTGTCTTAGATGGCTTATAAAATACTTCATCAGAGGGTGAGTTGGAAAATTCATGCGGATTGTGGAGATAAAACATTGTTCCTGCAACACAATGTAAGCGTCGTTCTTTAACTCTTTTTTTTAAGGCGTCAGAAACACTTTTTGACAGATTTCCTTCTTTTTTCTCCAAACTTTCGATCATCAGTTTCAGTGTAGTATCAGCAGTGATCAGAGTTGCGTCTCTTCTGCACAAAGCTTCCACAGTCGCTTTAACAATATCTAAAGATATTTGCAGATCTTGGATTAAGTTAAACTCTTCATCAGTGAAGTTGATATCGCTATTTAAATCCAGTAAAGACTTTTGAATACAGGTTTTTAATTTAATAAATCTTTCTAGCATCGTGGCCATACTACTCCACCGTGTCTTGCAGTCGAGCAACAGTACAAGTTCTTTCCCAAATTCATTTTGGACATACTTTTGTAAGATAGAATCGTTTTTAGTCGGAGAATTTCTAAAGAGTTTTACTGTTGTCCTAACTTTTTTTAAAATGCTTCGAAAGTCTAAGTTTAATGGAGAAGCAGATCCAGCTCTTTCAACGAGAAATTCGCCTTCTATAACTGACTCTTCCTCGTCTTCAGATGAAACACCAATATCTGTATTTAATGAAGGAAGCAGATCATTAACCGACTGCGACGGTAAATGGCAATGGTTTTTGCTGTATAATACATCACATATACCTAAATGTATCCCATGAGCTAGACATATTTGATGAAATATGGGCAAAAGACGTCCTACTTTGCACAT
The DNA here is from genome assembly GCA_943138885.2 of Tholera decimalis. Classification (NCBI taxonomy): domain Eukaryota; kingdom Metazoa; phylum Arthropoda; class Insecta; order Lepidoptera; family Noctuidae; genus Tholera; species Tholera decimalis. The sequence continues at coordinate 15,767,273 of OW964551.2, forward strand.
CACACTCGCTCCATCTGTGGTCATGCCAAGAATATCACAGTCATCCAAGGTGAGGTCGTATAAAGCCAATCTACTCCGTATCAAAGAAATGCACAGCTCAGCTGGCATAGATCCAAATATTCGAATCAAACCCATGTTGCGAAAAAAGCCACGTTTGAAGGATCTGCTATGTATATTCATATTTATGTAGCGGTGGTTGTTAACAGAGGTCCATTCGTCGAACGTCAAACCAAATTTTTGGTTTTTTAATTTTAATTCATGAATTTCTTGCATCAGTCTCTTTTTTTCATCTTCATAAACTCCCATAACAATATTTTTGATTGTATTTGGGGAACTTGGCAATTTTGTATAACCTCCTTTACGGAGTACTTTTTTTAGGTCCTCAGATGTGCAAAACACCTTAAAAGCAATTCCATCTAAAGATACCATTCTTGCAATAACATATTCTAGCGAATCTTCACTTTTGTAATAATCAGAAATTTTTGGTCGTTTGATAATAGACATTTCATCACCATTGTTGCTACTCGTCGTAGCAGTAAAAGAAGCCCGAATTATGGCATGACAATTGTTAAGGTGATTATGTAAGGTTGATGTACTGCCTTTTATCTTAAAAATTCGTTGACAAATTTTGCATTTTGCTTCCGAGCCATTCGAGGATCTTAAGAAATGAGCCCATACACTTGATGCATCGCCAGATTTTTTGGAATATTCTTTGAAATCCATAGTCTATAGTTTATACTGAAACAAGTCAACATTATTATGCAATATAACCAAATGCAATTTACGAATTTCGGCGTGAATTATACACAAACCAAACGGCGGCGTAAGGTGAAGGCGAGATAAAGGCGCATAGCAGGCGTGGACCTTATTTTTAGTTTCCACGCCTGCTATGCGCCTTTCAATAAAAAAAAACATCAGCTGATCCATACATTTATGTTCGTATAACTCAACATAATGTATGTGTGCGACATACAGGCTGACTTTGTTGCGATAGCATGTCTACATCTTCAGAAGACGAAGTAGCGATTGCTATATTTACTTACTTACTTATTAAATAATTATATTGCACATAAAATAAACAAAAATATCGTAGAACATTATGTTCAAATTGTCCCTATATTTCCTAAACTTCTTGCCCTATTGACTTGAATCCTTTTGTATATTAGTTTTTAAATATATATCTATCTTTTTACACTAATTTTATTTCTATACCTACACTGATTAAAATTCACATTTTCAAGTTACGTAATTATATCTACCTCATTTAATAACTCAATATTTTACTTTTAAACTACTATAAACTAGTCATATTGACATAAAAAAAAGAAAGGCGTTATTGTACTAAGCTAACAGTGTTATTGACTAACAATATTGTACCTACTTCTAACTTCAATCATACCGATCCGAATCAGATAATCTTTTCAAGGAACATTTATATGTATGCAATAAGTATTTCTCATTGTAAGTGAATAATTGTACTCTATTTTAAAGAAAAGAATAATGAATATAGATAATTATTTTATCTACTTACGTACGAAATCGCCGGTCTAATACAATCGCGCGCACAAAGATGTTTCTCTCGCTCGTCGCTGTTGTCGAATGAACGAAACGATCCACTCAAGGACGCACTCGCGTCCCGCGCACGGCGCCGCGCCGGCGGCGCCCCGCTCGCGTCCTCCAGAGGCGACGACATGAATATACGCGTGATAATGTAATTGCGAATTTCAATTTCTTATTATTCAGAAAATCCGCGGATTTGATTTTCGACTCCGGATTTACAAGTCGAGTAAAAATGTGCGGATATGCGGATTTTTCGGATTACGGATAGTCCGGATTGCATTCCCTACGCGTAGTTGATTTGAAGTGGTGGTCCGCGTCGCGGCGCGGCGCTAGTAATCGTAGCGCCCGCCCTCTCCCCTCTTCACCGTGGAGACCCGCTGCCGGCCCTCCGCCCGCGCGAATTAAGTAAGCGACAACGGAAGTATATATAAAAATAACTTTATTTGGACAGAGTTACAGCTAAACAGTAATTTAATTAATCTAAACAAATCTTAATCTTATATACTAACTTAATTGCTAGCGTAGTACATACATAGCGTGATCAGGTATGACGCACGTCCTAGATAATTAAGGATGCTGATCAAGCAATGGAACCTTTTGGAAATAAATGCATGTAATACACTTATTAGCTGACAAAGCTAATACTTGTGGATTGGGGTTCCTTAACTCCTCCCCCCCCAAGAGAGAAATTATCCGAAGATGTCGCAGACGGTTTCGGAGAATTTCGACAAAAATTTATAAACCTAAATTTATACAATATAAAGATAATTATTGCTATTATAATAATCACATACTCGAAGATGGTCCATATACTAATTTCTATTGTCACTGTTTGCGTTGTATCGCCTATTTTACTAAATTTTGCACTTTGTAACACTTCTTTCACATCACTGAAGTCCGCATTTCTTAGATCCACTTTCTTTGATCTTCTCTGGATGTCCTGTTGCAGCTCTGGCATCTGAATCAATGGTAACTGGAGACTAGCAACTGTAGTGTTTGTAGTAGCGGCAACGATGACTTCGCCTATTTGCGTCTCGCATTTTTGACCAGGAGTCACGATGTATGTCCCAAGGACAGTGTATTTCAGGATTTCTGTATTGCAATTCTCGGTGATGATGAGATTTTCTTCTGAATAGACTAACCAATGGTTGTCGGTTTTTTTGTATCTTAGTTTTCTCTATTTCAATATGGTTCTGTATGCAGCTTTTGTAGTTGTTCTTCATCAACATTATTTGTTCAATGCAGGTCTCAGTTGGATACTGGGCAAAATTTGTTTCAGAGCAAAGAAATTTGTCGTTTTCAATCTCAGCACATGGGCTTACCACGGGCATGTATTTCAATCTATTCACCATTAGGTAAGGATATTTAGGTATAATAGTGAAGGTATTTGGGGAATGGAATATAGGAATGGGTATAACCTTGTAATAATTATATGTTTCGTTATCTATTATGGGAACTTCTAAAACAAAAACTAACTTGTTGTTGTTTATGTATGACTTGAGTATGATATTACGTTCTAATTTTAATAAATTACGTTTACTTACTGGGTATATTATTCTAGCATGTTTAGCAAAGATTTCTAACGTATTATATAATTCTGTATTATTTATAATGGATTGGTGCAATGTGTTTAATTTGCTAAAGGCTATGGCCGTCTCAATCTCTTGTATGTTTTCGTAACAAGTTCGAAAGTTACTTAAAATTTGATACATAGTATTCAATATTTGAAAACGATTGTTAAACCTCAACTCATGTTCAACTAATTTTTCCATTTCATTGGTGTGTAAACCCAAGTTTTTAATATTTGTATTTATTATTTCAGAGTCATTTACTAATTTATCAAAAGCCTTTTGCATTGATGAAACTTTACGTTCGACTACATGCTCTTTATTTTGTATCATTTGAATTTCCCTATCATATTTAATTGCATCATCTTCATCTAAATTTCCAGAAATTGCTTTTACAAATGATCCTAATGGATTGAACAATGCTCGTTTATTTCTATAATGAAAGGGTAAGATTTGAAAAAATCTGTCCTTAGTTAGTTTAACTAGATAATCTATTTGATTTTCTATCCCTAAGGTTTCATTATTGACTTTATTTTCCTTAATTTTCGTTTTTAAGTTAAACCCCGAATGTTATTATCTATTTATAATCCTAGTGATTCTAAATCTATTGTTTTATATATAGTCCAATAACTATTCCTCTTCACTGCTACTCCCTTCTTTATCGCTGCTATCCCCGGATTCTGACCGAGGTTTTGGAGGTCCAGCGTGAATGTTGGCACTATTAGTACCAGAAGTACCAGGCACGATCTGTGGAGGACGTTTTACATTCTGTAACGCTACTCTTGTTTTCCTTTTCTTTACTTCTACTGGCACTACATTTCTTTCAACTTCACCTATTACTTTCGCTTTTTCGTATCGCGGTTTTTCTTTAGCTTTTCTAATCCTAGTGTCTTTCATATAGATATTATCGTCTGTCTCAAGTACCGGTGTCGCTTCACCACCTTTTTTATTTATCACTTTAATTTTATCGGCTTCTAATTTTTCTGTTGTGAATTCATAAAGTTTTTTAAGGCGTTTTCTATGATCTAGCAATAGTTTTTGAGTTAAATTCTTTTCTCTATCCACGTTAAATGCGTTATCTGAATAAGTGTGACCGAATACTAATTCAAAAGGCGTAAAATCTGTTGCTGAATGAATGGTGTTGTTATACGCCATGATAGCATAAGTCATAACGGATGCTGCATCTATATCGCTCTTATCGTATTTTGCTATACGGTAAATCTCAATAATGGTAGAATGAAACCTTTCTACTATTGCCATTGAACTGGGATTATTTGGAGTCCCTATGTGAAGTTCAATTTTGTATAAGCATAGCATTTCTTTAATCAGAGCATTATTGAATTCTGTACCGGAATCACAACTAATTTTCCTAGGTACCCCATACATGCTAAAATACTTAATTAATGCCCTAACTATCTCCGGTGTACTCCTATTTGGTACCTCTATGGCTTGTGCTATCTTACTAAATGCATCTACTATAGTTAAATAATATTTCCCTTCTATATATAATAAGTCCATAAAAGCTTCCTGAAAAGGACCATCCTGCGTTTGTGTTAATTGAATGTGAGGTTTGATCGGTTTTCTATCGTATTTCATGCGTTTACATGTTTCACAAGCGTTTATGATTGCCGTAACTGTTTCCTTCAAGTTTGCCCACCAGTAGTGTCTTTTAAGTTTGGTTAAAGTTTCTTTAATACCTCTATGACAAGTTTTCCCGTTGTGATATTTCAAAATAACTTCCTTTTGATCTTCTTCTGATTCTGTCAAGTTTACAACTCTTTCTGTACACTCTGTTAACTGAACTGAATCCTTTTTAAATAGTTTAATTACCATGTTTGAAAAAGTTTTTCTAAAAGATGGATAATCAAAGTATATAAAGTGCCTATGTTTTGGATCTATATACTCTTTCAAGAAGTCTTTAACTAATGTATCATTATTTGTCGGTAAGTGAACTTCGAGAATTCTCTGTTTTTTATTAGAAATATCTTTTACATCTAATTTATTTTTAAACCATGAATGTACTAAAATCTGTTTTGGTTTCGTATCGATAGCTTCGTTTAGAATAGGAATACCTTCGTGTTCCCTATTTGAAACCGAATTGGCTGTGACCCCATCATCAGAATCCGAAAGTTCTATCGTTTCTATTGGATTTCCGATATCTTGCAATTCGTTTTCTATTATTTTTTGTATTTGCTCCTGCCTGTCTCCTACATTTACAAATATTGAATCTAAATCGTCGTCAATCGCATTAATCTTAATCCTAGATAAAGCATCTGCATTCGTGTTTTGAGGACCTTTTGTAAAGGTTTATGTTGATATGTTAAATAATAGAAAGGAATGTTCTCTAAAAACTGTATTGTTAAAATGCTATAAATAATATATGTTGGTTGATAGAGCGAGGGAGCACGCGCGACGTCCTTTAAGGCGATCTGATCACGTACTGATTTGCTTAATTAATAATTTTGATTGTTTGGCGTAGACGCACAAAGTGATGATTTGGTAAAATGCAATTAAATGCTATGATGTGCGGTTCACCGTACACCTTTCTTATACTTAATTTCAAAATCGTATTCTTCTAACCTAAGCCGCCATCGCGTGAGCTTACTATTGGGCTCTTTTAATGAATACAGCCATGCTAATGGTCTATGGTCTGTAAATATGGTAAACTTATTACCATACAAATACGGTCGAAAGTGTTTAACTGCCCATATTATGGCTAATAGTTCCTTTTCGATAGTGCTGTATTTTACTTCTGTATCACTCAAAGTCCTACTGGCATATGCTACAGGCTTATCTGAGCCTATTGTCCCTTGTGATAGTACAGCTCCGATTGCAAAATTGGATGCATCGGTGGTTAAGATAAAAGCTTTACTAAAGTCAGGAAATTGTAACAAAGGTGCATTTGTTAAAAGTTTTTTACACGTCTCAAAGCTTTCTTTATATTCTTCGTTAATAATAATTTTACGACCTTTCCTTAAGCAGGCTGTTAATGGTCTAGTTATTTTGGCAAAATCTTTGATGAATTTCCTATAATATCCGATAAGCCCTAAAAGCTTTTAATCTGTGTAACCGTTTCCGGCATGGGATATCTAAGAACAGCATCTATTTTATCATTATTTGGCTTCAAACCCTCACTCGTAATAGTATGCCCTAAGTAAAGTACTTCCTTTCTAAGAAAATCTGATTTATCTAGTTGTACTTTCAAATTCGTTTGACGGAACCGGTCAAAAACTGCCCTAAGTTTTTCTACATGTTCAGGCAAACTTTTAGAGAAAATGATGACGTCATCAAGATATAATAGGCAATGTAAGCCTTGAAGGCCTCGTAAGACGTTATCCATTGCTCTTTGAAAGGTTGCAGGCGCTGTCTTTAACCCAAATGGCATTCTGTTAAATTCGTAATGTCCTGAAGGTGTACTAAACGCGGTTTTAGGTCTATCTTGCTCCTGGACTTCTAATTAATGGTATCCACTAGCTAAATCGAGGGTTGTGAAGTAGGTACTATTACCTAACATGTCAAATAGATCGTTAATATTGGGCAAGGGATATTTATCATCAATTGTAATTTCATTAAGCCGTCTATAGTCGACTACCATCCTCCATTTTTGTTGACCTGATGCGTCTAACTTTTTCGGCACCAAATGTACGGGGGCACTCCAGGGAGAATGCGATTCCTGGATAATGTTATCCCTTAACATTTTCTCTACCTGACTCCTGATTTCTTTTGTTTGAATAGGAGGTAACCTATGTGCTTTAATGTTTATTGGGTCTTCATTTTTTGTTCTTATTCTATGTTTAACCTGATTTGTGAAGGTTAATGGAATATTCTCACAATAAAATATATCTTTGTATTCCCTACAAAGTCCCTCAATAGCTGTACGTTCTTCTGCGTTCATATGATCTAACTGTAATTTTTCTAAATTTTTTGTTAATAATCTGTCTGCTTCGATATTATTATCCATAAAATTAATACTATCAGATGGGTTCTGTATGTATGGTTCTACTTGAAAAGGCTCTGTAACTACTAAGTCTCTAGTTTGATTACTGTAGTTCTGAATAATAGTTGTTGCGTAGCCTTTAACACACGTAACTAATGCGGAGGGCATTCGAATCCCTTCCGTAAACTGTGTAAAATCTAACACGGCTTCTCCGTCCAGTAAGTTAACTGGAAGTCTTACTCTAAGTTCACTACGAGATGGTAGATTATATACCTCTCTCATAGGTGGTGAATATACAATGGGAATATCAGTATTTTTTAAATGTAATATCTGAGTTTCCATATTAATCTTTGCCTGTAATTGCTTCAGCAAATTACTACCTATTAACCCGTCATACCTATCGTCAACACTGTAGACATAAAACTTATGGAACTCTTTACTACCAAAGGTAACCGGTAATGGGATAATTGCCGTTTCACTATGAACGCTCGATGCGTGAGTGCTAACAACTTCGAAGGGTTCATACTGTAAATAATTTTTAAAATATTTGTTTGCTACATACGGGCTTATAAATGACCTAACACTCCCCGTATCTATCATAAAAACTGCTTTTAATTCTGGTATAACTATATGTGGTAAATTTAAGCGTTTATTACAGTTTATTTTTATTCGTTCTCTAGTGTAGAGGCCCTTATGCAAAAATTTCCCGCCCCGTTTTCTACAGGGGGAAATTCCTGACACTCGTATGAGTTACTTGCACTTTGTTCATTATTAGTAGAACTATTTGTGTAATTAACGCGTCGCGAACTTGCAGTACGCATGGTGACGTCAGTATTAGTACCCGACGTAGATGCTTGCGTTGCAAAAGTCGGCATGCCCGGTGCATTTGCCGCGAACTGTTGGTTCTGTTGTGCAAGCGGAAAAGATGACCTACTTGACTGTGGTGACGAATTATTGTTGTTTATACGATTAAAACTATCTTGATTATTTTGAATATTATTATGTTGCTTTAAATGTCTGAACTGACGCGAATTGTTCGGTGTAAATATGTTGTTTGTCGCGTTATTCGGTACATGTGTACTCGATATGCTATGCGTATTATTCTTTTGACTATTAGAATCAGATAAATTTTGATGATTAAAGAAATGAGGTCTGTTAATTCTATTAGAATTACGTCTATCGTTGGTTTTAGAATAATAGACCGCCTGGAAGTTTTGTTCTTCCAGAACTACTTTTAACGCGTCCTCTAAGGTTGTTACGTCGCGCAAACGAACTAATCTAACTAGAAATGGTGGTAAATTAAACAAGAAAACATTCATCGCTCTGTTACTATAAATTATTTGCTTTGCCTTACGTAGAGATTCATCAATGATAGTTTCTGATATTTTAGCGAATAAAACACTTCTCATCTGCTGTATTCTATGACAAAAATCTAAGTAACTTTCACCCTTATTTATTCTACAAAACTCTAACTCCATTGCTAAACAATCCTCTGTGCGTGGGTCACCGAAGTGTTGGTTTAACAACTTCTTCAGCTCATCCCACGTATCTATAGAGTCTCTTTCGCCTACCAAACTGGCTGCTTCGCCTGATAACCTACTTGTTACGACGTGGAATAAGTATTCGTTTTGGGCTACAGTTCCTTGGAACTTAGACAGAATGTATTCACATTTTTTTATGTATAACGGTAACATTCTAGCGTCGCCACTGAATATTGGTATGATGTTAACCATTTCCTGTGGGACACGGGTTACGTTTTCCATTGTAAAAAGTTATCAATAACAAAGAGAGAAAGAAAAGAGAAAAAAAAAATTACACCAATGTGCTGCTAAAATAACACTATTCTAAAATATTAATACAACTAAAATCTATGCAAATATTATTACGGCGTTGTCCAATCCCTAATAATACACACACATAGACTTATTACAAGGTTGGGATGTAAATGGAAGAGCTGAGAGGAAGGTGAAAAAGATCTACTCACAATTCCGCAGCTAGCTTCATGCTCTGCTGTGGCTGGTCCTCCTCCGTAACTCGAAGTGGCTTCTTAATGAATTTATTTGGTCGGTGATCTCTGCTAAACCGTAGACACGGACGTCGGCTGCTTCTCGTAGAATTGTATACACGGCAGACTGACTACAGAGATCCTACCGGCTGCGCCAATTAAGTAAGCGACAACGGAAGTATTTATAAAAATAACTTTATTTGGACAGAGTTACAGCTAAACAGTAATTTAATGAATCTAAACAAATCTTAATCTTATATACAAACTTAATTGCTAGCGTAGTACATACATAGCGTGATCAGGTATGACGCACGTCTTAGATAATTAAGGATGCTGATCAAGCAATGGAACCTTTTGGAAATAAATGCATGTAATACACTTATTAGCTGACAAAGCTAATACTTGTGGATTGGGGTTCCTTAACTCGCGCGTCTCCCCGCCGCACATCTCCAGTCCGTAGACATTGGATCTTGCATAGACATACTCCCCGGGTTGAAGGATACTTCAAAGAGGAAGCGGGCAGATGTTGTTATATTTTGAAAAGAGTAACTGTGAAGTTTCTTGCCGGTTCTTCTCCACAGAAAACGACCCTATTTCGAACCGAGCAAGACTTCTGACAGGTACTGAAGGTTTATGTGAAGTAAAATATTTTGAGTTGGGTTTACTAAACTTATTATTGAAATGGTTTAAAGTAAAATAAATACTTGTCAGATTTGTATCTTGTTTTTATAATAAATCTGCCGTGATTCTTTAAAAGGCAGTCATCTGACAATTTACCGATTTTGAGTTAAACATTTGAGCGTCATCAGGAAAAAAAGGCGCGTCGACCTATCTAACCCGTTTTTCTGAAACTTATTTAGCTTTTGAGATATTTTTTTTCATTAAAAGCAGTGAAGTGGTTTTGATACCAGTGCCAAATTTATAAAAAGACAGTCATATCACATTTATTCTTAAAAAGGCAGTTAAAGTCCCTTAAATGCAAAATATTTGGGAATATTTTAAGAAAAAACTTACTTAAAAGGCAGTGGGTTACAAAACTGTCTTTTGCAAATTCTATTCTATAGAATTATCTTTACAAGAATTCACTTAAAGGCCGCTTTTGAGGAAAAAAATCTTAAAAGGCAGTCATGAGACTTTGGCTGCCTTTTTAATAATTATTTGATAGATATTAATTTCTTCTATACTTCAAAAAAAAGAAGTTTACTTTGCCTTCAAAATTTTTATTTACTAATATTTTGAGTCTATCGGATACTAGAAAGCAGTTTTCTAGCAATGATTCATTAAAAGGCAGGCAAGTTTTGTCGCGGTAGTGAATTTTTGTATAGAATCAGTGTCTTCAACAGTTCAGTTATTCAACTGCAGGGCCTTCTGGTACTTCTAATCGCACACAAAAGTATCTTGTCAAGCGAACGAACGAAAAATGTCTCAAAAAATGTTTCACTAAGATCAGTGAACTTCGTCGGGAAGAAATCAACAGCTACTATTGGAGCTTAAATTGGAACGAACGGCGTATATTTATACAAAGTTACTCTGCTACTGCAACCCCTAAAAGAGTGACTACGAAGAATCCTAAAATAAATAAACGTCGGGCATTTTCGTTAAAAAATAGCCATGATGAGATTATCGAAGTTTGTAAAGTGTTCTTTTTAACAACGCCAGGTTTTAATTAAAAAAAAAAAGATAAAGTTTTGTATAACTCTTTACAAAAGCCGAACATCGACAATCGAGGCAAACATGCTAAAATTCCGAAAATAGATTCTACCTTAGATCAGCATATATAGACTCATTTCAACCTCAAATTTCACACTATTTCAGAGAACATGCACCCCAAAGTTTTTATTTGCCCAGTGATATTACAATAAAATTTATGTTCGAGGATTTTACGCAGAAAAATCCAGATATTAAGTTTAAATACGATTTGTACAGAAAACATCTGAAAAGTAGAAACATTTCTTTTGCCCAACTTGGCAATGAAGAATGTGAGAGTTGTGAATCCTTTAAGATACAATATTCTATCTGATTGTTTTGTTGTGATATATGCTCAAACTGGATCAACCATCGTAGGAAATACACTGAAGCACGAAAACTATATAAGGAACCCAAAAATATATAAAATAAAAATACTATATATATAGATACTATATATTTTAGTACGGATCTTGAGAAAATTATAATGCTTCCAAGATTGGATACATTTAAAAAGTTTTGTTTTGCCAACGTTTAAGTGTTTACAATCAAACGTTCGCTCCGTTAGGCAAAAATTCTGAACACGATACTTTTGCAGTTTTGTGGCATGATGCAGTGGCGGGAAGAAAACAGGAAGATATTATGAGCTGCTTTTACGAGTTTATGCTACGTTTTCGTGAGTAAGAACAGTAACATTTGGATGAACAACTGCACCGGTCAGAATAAGAATTGGTTACTGTATTTCCTAATGGTTCACCTCGTAAATTCTGACCTATTAAGTACTGAGAAGATAACATTTCACTACTTCGAACCCGGTCATACTTTTATGAGTAGTGACCACTTTCATCATCAAGTGGAACTCTCTATGAAGAAGATGGGGAAGATCTATGACTTTGTTGATTTTTGCAATGCACACTGCATTGCTGCATTGCACACTGCATTGCTGCATTGCACACAGGCTTGTTCCAAAAGGGTGTTGTGAAAGAAATGTTTCCGCCAAATTTTTTCGATGTTCGTGATAATGTTTCTAAAAGACGCGTGCAAAATTCAAATCCAAGGGGCATCAGTAACATGACAAAAGTTAGTTTTCAAAGAGGGTCATATGACCTTTTTTATGAAAATGACTATAATGGTCAAGAAATTTCAATGTGCTTTTTGAAAGACACTTATCTAAGAAATCCTAGTCTTATCTCGGTTTTGTCGTTCCGTGAAAAACCAAAAAGCATTCCAAGAGAAAGGAAGGATAATATTATTTCTAAACTCGGCTCTATAATACCGCCGCATAAATTATTATTTCCGAAGAATTTACCGATATCAGATGATGGTCATATTTAAACAGTATTTTAGATACCTACTTTATATTTTACATTATCCATTTTTTAACCTTTTATTTTTAGGTATGCTGTAAATTAATGTTTGTGCTACGAATATGATTACAAGACTGATAAGCATTAAAATTTGATTATAGGAATAAAACCAAAGACTGTTATGAGACTTAAAAAAAACTATGTTACGTTAAGTTATCTTAATTCATAACTATATTTTATAATTAATTGTGACAATAATAATTTAAACACGTTTGACGTGACTAAAGTTGTTTTCAATGTGCCATACAGTTTAGTATTTTATATCTATTACTATCCGTATCTACTGAAACTGTTGATCTCTTGTTTAAGTGCCTATTAGTTATCTTAAGAATGAACAAAGTTCCTAATAAATAATATTGTAAGTATGTAGAGGTACAATAGCGATCTAATAAAATTAATCAGTTTATGTGTTCGCCCGTAATTGGAGTTACAAAGCCTTTACACAACGTAAAGTTCGACTGAAGTTATAATTGTTTCTATTTAATAGACGTACCTTCACTTATTTATGCACGTAAGTATACAAATTACTTTAAGTGAAAGATACAATTATTCTCTATACAGTGCATATTCGTGTAACGTGTGTGTAAGTGACGTCATATGGTGACTAATGTATAAGCCGTAACGATAGTTTTAAGTTTTTTACTGATTTTTGTATCCTGCCAATTAATAAAATTTTGATTTTTCTTTTCTTTTTTCCTCTAATTTAAAACTCAATTACCCTTGACTGCTGCTTATCCAAGCTCAGTTAAAAGAATTACATAAGTGGATAAAAAACAGCAAACTGCAGTTGAGAATTTTTGGCTGCTTTTTAATGATTTCCTTAGATGCTATATTTATTCAAAAAGGTTTTTAAGAAAGTAGTTTGCTGCAAAACTATATTAAAAGGCAGTTATTGGACTCTCACGTCTTTGTTAGAAGTTTTTTAAATAGGATTTTTATTTTCAATACTTTTTAAAAACGCAGCTCAATGAATAAACGGTCTTTTAAAGAATTATGTACAGTGAATTTGGTGACTAAATGCTTTTCAACAAAAAAAAGTTACTAATAATTCACTAAAAGGCAGCTTCGGGACTGAAGCTGTCTTTTACTGGATTATTATAAGATGTAAAATTATCCCAATAATGTTAACAAATATATAATTCATAAAATTTATTTATTTAAATGTGTAAAAATTGGTCCAAAAACACTAAATAAGATACAACAGGCACCCCTTTATAAAAAAAACCCACCAGATATGTTATATTTCTTACACAAATTAATTAAAATAAAAAAAAACAAAATGAAGACTGCTTTCGCAGTTTTCTCAAAAATCAGTTTTGTCAGAAGGTTGCCTTTTAAAGAATCACGGCAGAAATCTCCTATCACTCCACACCACATATATATCTAGGTATCAATATTTAGGTACATACAAATATCTAGGTATCAATAATATCCAGTAAATCTAACATCAGAAGTGAGATACCAAGTACCATACTAATTACACTATATTTCCAGGTATTTTTCACCACGGAAATGGATCCAGAAGTTCTCCAAGGGCTGCTTACTGCCGGCGCGTTATCCAGCAAGAATCGTCGGGATGACGTGGCTCTCCCGACATTCGGTCCAGCGACCAGCGACAGCGGCGCAGTGGCGTGGTGTGCAGATATTAACAAGCTTGGAGAATAATTTGGTTGGAGCGACTTGGCTAGTCGCTAAGGCAGGTAAGGCCTTTAAGGGCTTTGCTTTAGTATGGTACGAGACCTGGCAGCCTGAAGGGTCTGGCCTGGAAGGTCAATCATGGGAACATTTCTGTGTCGTGATAATTTCACTGTGTCCGGAAAAGAAATAAATTGTATGAAAGATTATACAAAAATATTGCGAGTAGGCAAGGTAGAAGATTATGTTATTAAGAAATACTAAATGTGTAGAAAATAATGTGAAAATTGCATCCTTCAATAATAGCGTCAAAACAACGTCAGAATTATTAAAACTAAAAAGCGACCATAAGATCTTTGTGAAACATTGGCTTATTTATAAGATTTTAACGTAACCTATATTAATAATAAATAATTAATTAATTTATCGATCGCTTGACAATTTGCCTAGGCCAGGTAAATGTTTCAAACCTATACCAAAACTAGCGAACTAACTTATTCACTTTTGATAAAAATGTGGGTATTGTAACAAAACATGATGCGAAAGTTTTGTTTAATCCTGTAAATTCGAACAAACGGTAATTAAATCCTAAGAAAAATCAACGGCTAGGTACGCGAGTCAATGTCTTATGAGCTATTACATAACTTAATTATGTCCATACAATAATTTGATAATAGACATTAGAAATATAATTATACTAGTACTCACGCGGGGCTTCGCTCCCGTGGATTCTATCACGGTAAAAACATAACTCTCCTTTTTTGCAGTCGGGTAAAAAGTAGCCTATAACCTTCCTCAAGCTTCAAGCTACTTCCATACCAAATTTCATCCAAATCGACCCAGTACTTTCGAAGATTAGCGCGTTCAAGCAAACAAACAAACAAACAAACAAACAAACAAACAAACTTTTCCGCTTTATAATATTAGTATAGATTCTTTAATAAATTGAAGCGATATCTTGAATCCAAATCATCAAATTTTCTCGAATACAAATAGAGTTTTATGGTTTAAGAACTTTATTTATTCCTCATACAATAATTCACTTATGAAAAACATTTTTATAATGTTTCAAGTGTAGGTAAGCATACAGAGATAATATAATGGTTAAAACTACTTTGATACAAATGACAGATTCGTAAAATAAAGAAATAAGTGGGTATGCGGTTATTTGAACAGAGATCTAAAAAGTGATTCTTACTAGATGTGGTAAATATGGCAATGGCGATTATTTGAACAAAGATCTAAAAGTTGATTCTTACTAGATGTGGTAAATATGGCAATGTACTTTTATTGTGTTACATTTGTATTTTATTTATATTAATCTGACTTTTTAACGTGACTTTTTAATTTTTTTTTTTAAAGTTGACATGCTTTTTGTTTCTCTTATTTCTACTGGAACTTTATTATATTCATACAAATATCCATCCAGCCTTCCAAACTTTCGCATTATAATATTAGTAAGATTTGTACCCTCGATATTGGAAATAACGAATGTTATGGAAATCCATTAAGTTATTTTCGATTATGTTATTAGAATTGAAACGTTTTGAATGCCAAAATATGCAATCCCATTACGAAATAAAAAATAGGGTTGTTAAATAACTGTCCTAGGCTGCATAATTATTGTTGTTGCATGGTCATAAATAAATTTAAAATGCTTGCCTCACTGATAATCAAATGTAAACCAATTTCGAAATAGTTTTTTTTTCACTTCTGTTAACAAACTGGTCAACTACAGATCAATAAATCCCGAAAAGGTTGTGGAAATTCTAAATACCTTCGAATAGTTTAAATAAGAAATTGCTCATTCTAGTGTGTTGACTTTTAAGATGATAAATCGTTTACAAAATAATTTTCAAAAATACATACGATAATATAGATACATAAATAATTCAATTGAAATTCATTAATATTTTTACTCCATTTTACTCATGAATCATTAGTTAGCCTTAAAATATTCGAAAGCCAAATGGTTTAATAATTACTATTCTTTATTTTTTTATTTAAATGTTGTTTTGTTGAGTCGAGTTTTGTTTATGTATATTTTATTCTAATTGTAATTTCTGTTTTTGTTCTTGTATAGTTTTTGTATTATGTTATTGTAATTGGTTTTTGTAAGCCGTTATAACATAAATAAATACAAAATGAATAATTTAGTAGCACTTATCCTATGTTAGTAAATAATAATAATTGTTTTATCTTAACCCTAAATACACTACATTCGATCTAATAATTAATGATAAATTTGAATAACTTAAAAAATCATAATAATAAATTATTGAGAAATTCGAATGTTAAGCCTATTTATAGATTATTTTGTCGATACGGAAAAAGTTGTAACACTATAATGAAATATATTGACAAGTCTAAATTTTAAATTTTTACCATACGCAATATAGGTAACGGTAAATTCGAAAGATACACCTCAATCGTAATCAATATGTTGGCTACTAGGTTTACTAACGTGTCAGATTGGCCGAACGAACTATGAAAAATTCAACAGTCCTTAAATACCATCATTTAGAAATCTACAGTTTTCCCAAATACGTCTACTAATTGGTAACGATGAAATGAAATGAAGTATTTTATTTTGAAAATTGGTTATAAATTAAACACATTTACCCGCCATGTTTTTTTTCGTGTTAAGTTTAGTTTAGCTAGATGAGGCCTGTAGGGTCTTTACACCTTTTAATGATGATAGTTTTGAGTGATACGCAGGAATACGTAATAATAAGATTTATTGATTGATAATTAATTGAATGATAATGAGTGCACGCGATTTGAATGATATTTGTGTACTAAAGTATAGACTACGCGTAGCAAGTAAAGTGCTGACACAATGATGTCAAATTTGTACGTGTTTACACTGTACATGCTCCGGAGCCCGAGAATATGTGAATGAGATGAAGGATAATGATTTACAAGATGATAACTAACAATTGTGCTTACAAACTTAAATAGACTAAGCTTAAGGTATTTCATTGAATTGAGTTCGAACGGACGGTGAAGTCCCTCTGTTGGTGGTGGCGATGGTGGGACGACTCACAGCGGTGGCGGCGGAAGGTACATAGCTCACGCTAGCCTCTGCCTGCTCTGCTGCGGGAGGTGAGGGCGCTGGTCGCGGCTGGCGCGCTCGCACGCGTCGCCATGCATACAAGATGGCGCAAACCACGGCGACCCCAGTCAAGGCGTAAATGGCGACATAGTGGTGAATGTCATGGAATGACACTCGATCCGCCAGTTCCTGATTGGATTTCATATCTTCGAGTGCTTTTCCAATCGCCTTTATCTCTTTCCGTTGCTCGGTGATATCATCTGTCTCATTCAGTGGAGTGATGAGAGGTATCGACAGATTAATGACTCGATTTATTGGTGGAATCTCTATGTTCATGACATCGATCTTAGATTTAATTGAGTTTGATAAAGATTTGTGTGCGTAAATCGTAAACATTCTGTCTTTAATGACGCAACTGTCTCCTAGTGTAATGACACCTGTTTTGCTGAGTTGCTCGGTCGCCATGATGATTTCCGAGTAAACTTCTGCCCCCAGCAATAAGTCGATTGGTCGACAAACGTTGAAATCTGGATCTGCTAGCTGAATATTTTGAAGATATTGCCACGATGGTTTTGAGAAACTATGATTTGGCAAGTTGTCAATTAATTTCTTCATAACAACAGCTTCTGTTTGGAATGTGTAATTGGAGTATAATGAGGATGCCACAAGACTGAGAACTCCCTTACAATTGGTTTGATTTGCACTGACTCCAACTATGACGCCTTTGCATGCTCGGCGGGGGAGTTTCAGGATTTGAGCTGCGTTCTCAGTGATGAGGGAGGCTTGAGAGCCTTGATCTATGAGAGCCCTCATTGTATGATATTCCCCATTAGCCCCTTGTATACGGACAAGTGCTGTTGCTAGCAGAATTTCAACAATAGATTCCCTGGACACATGTGTTACATTACTTTGTGTTTTGTCATCACGTGACGTAAACGGTGACGTATTCATGTTACTGGACACCGCGTTTGTCTGTAGGGCATCGTGTAGCACGGTGTTATGAGTTCCTTGACACACCCTGCATCTTGATTCAGAACGGCATAATTTATTTTTATGATCAGCCAGGCAATTTTTACACAAGTTAAACCTTTGAACTGTGTTTCTTTTTTCTTCTGGCCCAGATTCCAAAAATGGTTTTTGCAATAAAATAATCCGTGGCTGTCATCTTTGCATAGTGGGCAATATTGTGCCCTCGTTGCACAACTTTTTGCAGTGGAATTACGTAAAAACGGTTTATTAGAATCGTTTTTATTATTAAAATTATTTGATTTTGATTGAATCTTTTTGTTGAATTGATATTCAGAGTCTTTGTTACTACTCGGAGATGACGACGATGATGATTTAGATGGATGCTTGCGCCGTGTTGATTCGAGAGCGGTATACTTGTTCTCTAAAAATTTAAGAAAATCTGCTAGAACAGGCAAGGCTCTAGGATTTTCTAATGATTGAGTGTATTCACTGAGTGTCTGGGTATCCAGCTTCAGTGTAAGTAAATGCACAACCGTTGGTCCCATGGCAGTTACGTCTATACCAAGATTTTTCAACGCATTCATGCATTCATTGATGGTGTCGAACATATTCTTGATCTGTGTGTCGACTTGGTTTTGCATTGTAGGTATTGACAGCAGTATATTCATATGAGATGTAAAAATTAACCTGTCATTGTTATACCTATGGTTCAGGATGTCCCAGCAGATTTGGTAATTCTCAGAACTGATATTGAGGTGTTGAATGATCCTTTCTGCTTCGCCTTTCAGTTTACTTTTTAATAACTGCATCTTCTGGGCACTTGGGATGGATTTGTTGTTATGGACTGCTTCTTGAAATAAATCCTTGAATTATATCCATTTGTGATAGTTCCCAGAGAAGGTAGGAATGTCCATTTTTGGTGTAAAACTTTCCCGATATGAAACGGAATACATCTTGCTATTGACCAATTTTTTTATGTTAACGTACAGTTGTTCGAACTTCGAGCTATATTCCTGTTCATACTCCTCATCTTCCGAGTACGTTTCACTATCAATTTCCCAGTGCAGGGAATCGACTGTGGACCATTTTGTTTGAATGGTTCTGAGCACATCTTCGAATTCCCATTTTTCGGAAAGGCTCTCTATGTTCACGCTTTTGATTGCCCGTGATAAAGCCTTGAAGTTACTCTTCTGCTTGCGCAGCATTTCTTCTAATTTACTGGCATTCCCTTGAGAGACAATCTTCCTAAACAATGATGTGGATTGACTCCCACTAGGCTTGATGTTTGGTTGATCTGGATCAACCGACATTGTGTCCGTTTGCTGACGCTCATCCGCAGCTTCTTGATTGTGAGTGTCTGATATATGAATTGATGAAGCGCTAGGCGACCTATCCCTCTTCTCCAAACTAGTAGGCGGTTTGTATAGTTGAATGATGTTCCGAGCTTCATTGTAGAAAATCATCGTCTTATTGTAGACGTTCTCCGAAAAGTAGGTATAACCACGATCTTCAAACTCACATAATCTAACATGATTCTCTTGAAACTCCCGCCAGTATGTATCCAGGGTTTGCAAACGTTTCTTGATGTAGGCCGGAGTTTTGCGATCCGCAGAATCCTTCCTGAAATTCCGCAGTTGCTGCTCCATGGCTTGAATGATCTGATCTTGATTAGCCAAAATTTCTTCCATGTTGGCGCTCATGATTGTTGTTGTGTGATTGGCTTACCGCTTTTAGTAGTTCGTGATATTGCAATCTCTTCGTGATGGATGTACCGATTCGCACCTATGAAGGGAAAGTTGTGGCACACAAACTGCTAAGATGGAGTAAGCAATCGTTGTGTTCCAGTAGACGGATGTTACTCTGTCCACAGGTCGTAGTCGCAGGATCTATACTTACGTGCCAACAGCTTATTCACACTGTTAAGAACGCGAAATAGTCCCGCTTTTACGGTAGCTCGAAGGACCAATAAGATGTAGGGTCTTTACACCTTTTAATGATGATAGTTTTGAGTGATACGCAGGAATACGTAATAATAAGATTTATTGATTGATAATTAATTGAATGATAATGAGTGCACGCGATTTGAATGATATTTGTGTACTAAAGTATAGACTACGCGTAGCAAGTAAAGTGCTGACACAATGATGTCAAATTTGTACGTGTTTACACTGTACAAGGCCGGTGTTTCCTAACTGACTACTCTGAGAAAAAAAAACACCAAAACAAACTCAGAGGTCAACTTCTCTTTTAAAGTCCATACGAATTGTGTTGGTCCAATCATATAAAAAACATGTAGGTTCATGTCTGTAGCACCACAAATATACCATGCTATATAATATGCAAATATACCTTGTGTTCAGGCTCACTTAAACAAAATTTATGGTGATCACGCCGCGCACCAACTATAGATGCTGGCGGGAAACATTCCGAATCATTCCCGTCGAATACTTCGGAAGTATTCTGAAATATTCCGAAACTTTGGGAATATTTCAACTGTCAAAAAAAGAAACAGGAAAATCGACCTTTGAAGTCTGTTAATATACCAAAACCTGCTCCTAAGTAGGTAAGAACAAATACTTTTCTGAAAACCGCATCAAAACGTGTTTGCTTGCAAGGTTTGCCTTTATTTGCTTTTATTGACTGGGCTATTATACACGTTAAGTAGGTAGGTAATGATTAATACCTACCAATGCGACTCGCGAATACTCGCGATGCGTACAGAGCTACATACAAACTAACCAAAAACATAGGTAACCCTTTTTCAAATAGCAAATCAAATATGCCTGGCCTGGTTTTTTTATTTCACAACTGACATTTAAGGCTATAATCGCATAGCACGACTTACAACTCGATCGCCTAATTCATGTATTTTGACCAATAGGATGCACGAAGCGTATTTTAGTAGTGTTCGTAATAGTAAGTATTAATATAATGTTACACGCCCTGTACTCACAAAATGCATATTATTTCTAATTGGGCGAAAACAGGAAGGGATGTGGTTTGTCACTAGCTGCGCTTCCGCAGAAATATTTTCATAAGTGAGTATGCGTATCTTTGGCCGATAGTACCTACCTAAAAACAAAAGAATAAAAATCCTGTTAATCGCAGGCTAATAAATCTACCTATAAAAATATCAACATATACTTAATCAATCCCATTTATAATAAAATAAACATTTATATTTTACTCTCGTAGCGTACATACGTACTCTCGCAGTGAACAATAATTAACTCACCCACCACACAACAAGCAAACACATTTATTCCCATTGAATTATTCGGGCGAAATATTCGGAAACATTCGATTGCGGGGTACAAATCTTTCTCGCGCGGGTGAAAACTTCTCCGGGGAGCAGCATCCCTTCCATCTTACCGCACCCCGCACCGCCATCGCCTGCACGCACGACTCGTGGCCAGTGGCAGTCGGGTGCGCGCGTCGCGTCGCGGTGCCAGCGCGGCGGCAGCGGCCGGCGCACAGAGATCGACGATCGATGCAAAATACGATTTTTCAGCAAAAAAAGTTGAAATCTTAATAAATAATTAAATGTTTCTTTAAATCAGAATGATTCAAAATGAATTTATCATTTTGAATAATTCCCATTTGAAGAAACTTTCCCTGAAGTATTCCGGAATTATTCAGAAGTTTTGCAACTATAACCAAGACTGACATTCGAGCAGATCGAGAACTCGCTAACAATAGTTTTAGGGTAGTCGCTCAAAATTGAAAAAACGTTTCGATGACGACGACGTAATTAACGTCGTCAGTTTTTTTTAGGGGTATTTTTTATGTTTATAAGGACCATAGACGTCACGAAAATCTAAAACCAAAATTTAGGGGACCGTACGATATTTACGAGATTTTGAATAATGATAGTTATGGGTTGCGTGGTAGAAGGTCAAAAGAATCTCATTATTTCTAAAGACAAGCTAAATTTTTGGGCAAATGAAATGGTCGATGACGCTATTGTTGGGCATGCTATTTAAGTCTCTAAAATGTGTAAGTTGCTATTATTACTTAGTCATATTGAATTTATTATTTTGAAATAAAGAAAAAAAGAAAAACACGGATTAACACGCTGTGCCTGTGGCTCTGCCTGTGGCTGTGCAACACACGTTGTGTCTGTGTCTGTGGCTGTGGCGATGCCTGTGCCTGTGACTGTGGCCAATTCATAATTACACCCATAAATGCTGTGCCTGTGGGTTGCCTGTGGCTGTGCAAAACACATTGTGCCTGTGTCTGTGGCTGTGGCGATGCCTGTGTCTGTGACTGTGGCCAATTCATAATTATACACATAAATGCTGTGCCTGTGGGTTGCCTGTGGCTGTGCAAAACACATTGTGCCTGTGTCTGTGGCTGTGGCGATGCCTGTGCCTGTGACTCTGGCCAATACATCATTATACACATCATCACACAAATGAAAAAATGACTTATGACTTGTGACTTATGACTACATGCTGTGCCTGTGGGTTACCTGTGGCTGTGCAAAACACGTTGTGCCTGTGTCTGTGACTGTGGCGATACACATACGCACATCATCACAGACATACACATCTCATCATACACACATACACACACCCTCTCACACATATAGACATCATCATACACAACACCCATTCTCACAAAAGTCTACAGAAAGATAATTAGTTGTTAAATTATATGCTATATGACAAATGTATAAAGTACAATGTGTTTAGGTACTGGAGTACCAAGTACATAGCAGAATAACCATGTTATATCTATGTTATATTTTGTGAAAATGCACTTCGAGAACGAAGTACATATCAGAATGGCCGTGTTATATCTTTTAAATTTTTAGCACAATATTTTGAATTGTTTAAATAATATTAAAACTTTTTGATCACAGAAGTTGATTCGGTTGTGATTCTTATCATAAACTCATTGTTAAAACCACTGTTATACTATGTATATAGCAATATTTAAATGCATAATATTGATACATTAAAACCAGTCTAGTTAAGCAACATTGTAAACCTCGTTAGCAACAGTTCGATGGCGCCACTCGTAATTCCAAACACATGTCTTTTTCCAAGTAAAACGGCTTAGTGACTCGCCTCAGTTTTTTGTAAGACTTACTTAATTGGTTTTCGTAGAATCTTGTGCAGAATTCTAAGAGAACTAATTAAGCATCTCGGAATCTTCAACTGTTAGTTTTTGTACTCACTACGACTTAATTGATTTTCGTGGAAGTCTTGCGACGAATTCTGAGAACCCGGCCATTACGCATCAACGGTTATTTTTTATAGCAACAAAGTAACGACTGTACTTGTCTGTCACTGTCTAGAAAAGGTGAACCGAACCTTCCGTCCTTATGGCGGGGGATCTCAATGCAAAACATCCCGCATGGTGTAGCAGTACTACTAACCCCCGGGGGAAAGTATTGTACGAGCTATGCTCCCCGCTTCAGTTAGATATCATAGGGCCTATGCGTCCTACTCACTATCCTTTTGAGCCAACTCACTTACCTGACGTACTCGACATCGCTCTCCTGAGGAATGTAAACTTACGTTTGCACTCCCTGGAGACGGTGGACGAGCTCGACTCAGACCACAGACCGGTGATCTTGGAACTAACTTCCAGATCGGGTCCCTACGACCCTAACCGCCCCTCTCCAACACAGGTGATCACTGACTGGGGGAAAGTAGGCGACTTGCTGAAATCCAACACGTCTCCTCACCTGGATAAAATACCAGACCTCATCCAGTCCGCCGCCGACACGACGGCCGCGATCGACTCATTCACGGAGCACGTACAATCTGTCTTGAACGACTGTTCAAAGGAGATTCCGTTGACAGAGACCTGGCAACGGAAACTCCCTGACGATGTACGGGCCCTGCTGACTGAGAAGAACGCGGCTGTCCGTGCCTACAGAGCCTTCCCCTGTCAAAATAACAAAACTTATATGCGGTACTTACAGCGCAAAGTAAGTAACAGCATAAAAGAGTGGCGTGAAAGTTGCTGGGATAAGACTCTGAGCGAGCTGGAACCTAACCACCATGCCTTCTGGCAACTTCAGAGGAGATTGCGCGCCACTGAAGTCACCTCTATGCCTCCCCTCATCCGCCCGGATAAAAGCATTGCCTTCGATGACGAAGACAAAGCTGAATGCATGGCCGACAGCCTGGAAGCCCGGTGCTCTCCCAGCACTCAGCCAGTCGACCCAGCCCACCTTGCCCACGTGGATGCTGAGGTCGAACGTAGGTCAGCCCTACCCCCATTCGAGGACCCTGATGCTCCCCTCCCCCCCGTCACGGAGGACGAGGTGGAGGAGATCATCAGGAAACTCAAACCCAGAAAAGCCCCCGGGACTGACAGACTGACAAGTAGAGTATTTAAACTCCTCCCCCGCTCCATAATAGTTTTACTGGTAGACATCTTCAACGGCGCCATGTCAAACAATATGTTTCCACAAACGTGGAAAGAGGCTACCGTAATAGGCATTCCAAAGCCCGGTAAGCCCAAGTCCTCCCCAAGTAGTTATCGCCCCATCAGTCTACTCAGCGCCCTCGGCAAAATCTACGAAAGAATTATTTATAATCGGCTCAAGGATTATGTCGAAGCAAAGAGCCTCATCCCAAATGAACAGTTTGGCTTTAGAGCCCAACACTCTAGTGTCCACCAAGCCCACCGCATCGTAGAGCACGTCAATGGCCGCTTCATACACGGTCATCTGACGGGAGCTCTATTCTTTGACATCGCGAAAGCGTTCGACAAAGTCTGGCACAATGGCTTAATTTATAAGCTATACCTACTAGGTGTGCCGGACCATTTCGTGCTCATCATACGAGACTTTTTGTCGAACCGCTCCTTCAGATATCGTGTCGAAGGAGCGCTCTCCACTCCCCGTCCCATCAGAGCTGGCATTCCACAAGGTGCCGTGCTCTCCCCCCCACTCTTCACGCTATATGCTAGCGACATCCCAAAAAGTCGTCGCGTAGAATTATCCCTGTTTGCCGACGATACGGCTATCTATAACTCGGGACTCAAACCCGATACAATCGCTCGTACCCTCCAGACCTCAGCCAACGCACTAGGCGATTGGTTTAGGAAATGGAGAATCGAGGTAAACCCCGACAAGAGTCAGGCAGTCCTATTTTATAGAGCTCGCCATAGAAAACCTACCCTTCCCCGCCCAATCACTATGTTTGGCACGCCAATCCCTTGGGAAAAGCAAGCTAAATACCTAGGAGTGATTCTAGATCAAAACTTAAACTTCAGAGAGCATATAAAGTCGGTACGCTCGCGAGCCGCCTTCACTCTCAGTAGGCTATATTGCATGCTGAATGCACGCAGCAAACTCTCCCTTAAATATAAACTACGCATTTATACTACGTGCATACTCCCCATATTAACTTACGCCGGTCCGGTGTTTGCTCACTCTAGTCCGGCTCAGATCCATAGGATGCAAGTTATCCAAAACCGATTTCTCCGAAATGCCACGGGCGCGCCCTGGTACTTGAGGAACGAGGATCTTCACGTAGACCTCAAAATCCCGACTATAAAGCAAGTGTTGAAACGCCAGTCAGCGTCAGCGCGTTACTTCACCTCTGCTGAAAAACACACAAACCCCCTGATTGTATCGGCCGCCCGGTACACACTCTCAAAAATTTCCCGGGTTCGTCGTCCACGCCTTGTCCTTGACGAACCTGACGATCCCACCACTATCCGTCAAGAGAGCAGTAGGGAAACTAGCACTTTAATAAAACACATAAACAAAACGCGTTCCGTATTCCGGCCTCGCCTGCGAGGCCCATCGCGACGTCCGCGCTCTTGTAACGTCAACCCTCCCCGACCTTTGCCAAACGAGCTAGCCCGCGATGCTGAGCCAGTAGCAATAAATACTCCCTTAAATAATATGACCCAGCCTGACCCTTTGCTGTCCACCATCAACGACCCCGCTGAGCCGAGGCTCGTACTCCACAGGGAGTGCCCTTAGCGCGCGGTTGTTTAAATGTAAATACTAGTTTGTAAGCCCTCGCTGGGGGCCTTTAAATTTTAGAGGTCACCACAGGATCGCCCGGTTAAGTAGTATATTAGCCTTAGCGAGCTAAACTACGAGTGGCCCTATCGGAAAAAAAAAAAAAAAAACTTGTAAATCATTCTAAGTCGAGCAGTCGGACCGAGCAGATCCTCAGCTAAGTACCTTAACTATTTAAAATGTTTCTAAACTATGTACATTATGTGATATTATGTGTATACTGTGTTTATAGATATAATACTATGACAAATGAATATGTGTTATATCTATGTTGTGTGCTCACTAAAATGTTGTGTCATCCCTAATAATGTTGTTTGAAGTAATATTTTCTTTAAAGTAATGATGATAAATCTAAGTAGTAATTCTAACGATATTTTTGATATGGTTATTTAAATATTTAATTTGTTCAATGTAATTTACTTTCCCGAATATTGTGAAATCAATTGTGATGTATTAGTGTGATACAATGTATCCTTGGATACAATGTAAATAACCTTATGGATACAATGTAAACATGATATTTTGAAAAGAGTAACTGTGGAGTTTCTTGCCTGTTCTTCTCCACAGAAAACGACCTTATTTCGAACCGAGAAAAACTTCTGACAAGTACTGAAGGTTTATCTGAAGTATAATTTGAGTTGGTTAGTTGACTAAAATATTTTGAGTTGGGTTTAGTAAATTTACTATTGAAATGGTTTAAAGTAAAATAAATACTTGTCAGATTTGTATCTTGTTTTTATAATAAATCTCCTATCACTCCACACCACATATATATCTAGGTATCAATATTTAGGTACATACAAATATCCAGGTATCAATAATATCCAGTAAATCTAACACACGCATTTATCAAATATCGCGTAGCTCAACTTAGAACCTTAAGGAGCTGGAACGATTTGACGAACAATACCAAAGTAAGGACATTTGGGTGGGCGTAAAAAGCACTCAAACTGCCAGACAGTCTGATAAGATGTCAGTCCTTTTGGATAGATATGGGGTTTCCGTTACACGTTGTATATCTATCTATCTATCTACCTTCCAATTAAGCCGTGGCAGATATTTTTATAGCACCTTACATATATATTTATTTAATTAAATACTTTTTCCATTTTTGATTGTAGGTCCAACCTCTTGTATGGGGACAATCCACTGTGCGCCGCTCACAGAGCCTCAGCTCTCGGCAGGAGCGGGCGCTGGTAGCGGAGCGGCTGCGCCTGTACCGGCTGCTCAGCCTGCCCAGATTTGGTCGAGGAGTGGCGGCACATGGAGGAAAGTGCGCTGGTGGTCGCGGGTCATCGATGGCGCTCGGCAGTCGCGACCGCCGAGACCAGATTGGCTGCAAATCAAATCAAAATTATATTATTTTACATAGGCCTACTGAGTGCCCATGCCCTCATAAAACGTCAGAAGTTAGGCCGTGTCCCCATCATATACGGCGCGGCGCCGTCACCGTGCAACGTTACAACGCCGCCGCCGTACCACGGCACGGCGCCGCGCCGTAGCACGGTGCCGCGTACAGTGCGCCATCCATTGCCCCTATTTAGTCGATATTTCGCTGTTGGCGTGCGCGCATGTGTGTAAAACAAAATGGTGGAAAATATCGATCTAGACTTCTTTGTTTCTAACTTCTAGTTTTCTTTGAAACTTCGGTACTTCGACGCATACAGACGTGCTCAACAAAATTTCCATAAAATAACAATTAAATAATAGTGACCTAGTTTAGTGTTTTAGCGTACTATACACATTCTAGTTGCAGTGATGAGTTTATTTTTAAGTTATATATGTGTATAAACATTAGTGATATTTTTTGCAAAAATGGATGGTAGTCCCTTTAACAGGAGTGGTATAACACGCCGCACTCCTCCACCTATGTCGCCTCAGAAGCCCAAGGATGATAAAGACGAAAAGATGGAAGTGGTCTCAACTTCAGAAATGCAGAACTGGTTGGGATCTATTGAGCAGTGCTTAAATGAGGTCTGTACGATTGCATCCGACGGAAAGCTAAATTCGGACCAAAAAATAAAAATAAATAATTTGTGCCGTAAAATTGCAAGTAGTACCTCTCACATGGCTGTCCTATACCAGTCTTTAAAACAAAAAGCACTACAAACGCACTTCTCCCTTCAAGCGTTAGCCGAAAAACAGGAGTTGGCAAATAGCCTAAATGACCTTAAGAAAGCAGTACAACAGGCCAACACAGGATCAAATACGCCTAGCACATCTTTTGCGGATATGGTCAAAAAGGGAACCAACAGCTTTGTTCGTCCTAGCACTTTTAGTTCTGTTGCGATTTATCCCAGTGATAGTTCAAAGACGAGTGACGAAACTAAAAATATAGTCCAAAAAATAATATGCCCTGAGGATATGAAACTAAAAGTTCGAGGAGTTCGCAAGACAAGAAACGGAGGTGTGATCATCAGCACTGAGTCCAGATCTGATATTGAAAAAGCCGTCCAACTTGCTTCAAAAGGCCTTACTGTTGATGAGCCAAATAAGCGCAAGCCTCGTATCATAGTTTTAGGAGTTCTCTTCAGTAGTAGTTCAGATCTATGGATGAGAGTGAGGTCTATAAATGCATATACGAGCAAAATTTAGTAGAGAAAATACCATCATTGACACGAGACGTATTTATGACCTCAATAAAACTGAGTCACAAATCGGGAAGAAAAGTGAGGCCAATTGCAACTACGTCATTGAGGTCCCTGCGAACATACGTAGAGCCCTCATCACACAGGACAGAGTATTCATAAACTGGACATCCTGCCCAGTAAGAGACTTTACATTAGTCACAAGATGTTTTAAGTGTCAGCAGTATGGGCATGCAGCTAAAACCTGTAAGGCAATGGCTTCTACGTGTGGGCATTGCGGAGAAGACGGTCACTCAATCCAGGACTGTACAAAGAAGATAGACTCTCCTAAATGTGCAACATGCCTGCGATTTAAGAAGCCTCATGAACACAAGACTGGAAATGCCGATTGCCCAGCTAAAAAGCAGCTGAATATAGGTATATTAACTCGGTTGACTATGACGGCGCCTAAGAGCGCCACATACTTATTTGTAATTAAGAGCTTAAATTATAATATTTAGTATAATGGATGTTAATTTGATTACAGAATTAGATAATATATTTCTATCGGAAGCAAAATCTTGTGAGGTCGAGGAGTGTAGAAAGTATCTTACCGGCTATCAAAATTCACTAACTGTACTAACACAAAATATTCGCAGTATTTTCAAGAACATAGACAGCTTTAATGTTTTCCTGAGTAGGCTAGACTTTGCATGCGATATAATAGTGCTTACTGAGTGCTGGATATCAAATCGACAAAGTAACATACCGGAATTACCGGGGTACAATTTATATTACAGCACAATAAACCATAATCAAAATGATGGAATCATTGTCTATGCTAAGTCATCGCTAAAAGTCACAATCGAACAACCAACCCTACAGGATTGTAATTGCTTAGTTATCAAAATTGGCTCTAATACAGCAATTATTGCTATGTATAGATCCCCAGCCCATAAAAACTTACACTTATTTCATAATTCCCTTAACAGTACACTTCAGGCGACATGCTCTTTTCAAAACATAATACTAACAGGTGATATAAATGTAAATATAGGATCTGAATTTTATGATGCAGGCACCCAAGACTATCTTAATATCTGTGCATACCATGGGCTTCTCCCCGCTCACAGATTGCCGACTCACAAGAGTGGTTCTTGCCTTGATCACATGTTAATAAAATCAAATCATCAATATATAACGCTTGTCACTAACTCAACGATCACTGACCATCATGCTGTCCTACTTACCGTAAATTTAACGCTGCCTAAGCTAAATCGCCGTCCGACTAAGTCTAAACTAAACATAAACAGACTCGAATATGACTTATGCAAGATTGACTTCAGTGACGTCTATAATACTGCTGACCCAAATGTGTCATTATCGTATTTTATAAAATCTGTCCAGCAAGCCATATTACATAATACAATAGAAACCCCAATAAATAAGAAGTTGTATAACATTAAACCATGGATCACTCCCGGGCTTATTCGATGCATAAGGCACAGAGACAGACTACATCAAAAGTCTAAGAAATGCCCTAATAACTTAATTCTTCAAATATCATACAAGAGATACAGAAACTTCTGTAACAATTTATTGAAGAAAATTAAAATTGATTACGATAAAACCAAATTGCATAGCGCAGGTAAAAACACTAAGCAAATCTGGAAACACATCAAAGACGTCACTCATATCTCAAAACAGCACGAATCACATTCGAGTTCACTATTAACGAATTCCTCACCGCTTTCGTCTGCCAATTATGTAAATAACTATTTTGTTAACGTGGGTAAAAACTTGGCTGAAATGAAAACTAACCTAACTGGCTATCAGACAACTCCACCTTCGCACAGTTCGAGCACTAGAGCTTCATCTTTCGTTATGCTGGACACAGATGAACATGAAATAGCGCGAATTATCACAGGGTTAAAGGACGACTGTGCTGTTGGTTGGGATAGTATAAGCAATAAGATCCTGAAAAGATTCATGCATATTTTTGTTCCTCCTTTAACATATATATTTCAAATATGCCTCTCTGAAGGTATCTTTCCTAAATTCCTTAAAAAGGCTGTAGTTATCCCTATCTATAAATCCGGTAGCAAAGATCTAGTTGCTAATTACAGACCAATATCATTACTTCCGTCGGTATCTAAAATACTTGAAAAGATTATAAATAGCCGACTACTTAACTTTCTGGAGAAGACACATTATCTTTCACCCTTCCAATTCGGGTTCAGAGCCAAATTATCAACAGCTGACGCGGTGCATAGCCTGACTAGTTATTTGACACAGGAATTAGGAAGAGGTAACAACACCTTAGGGATCTTTCTTGATCTAGCCAAGGCATTTGACACTGTTTGTACGACTTCGCTCTTACACAAATTAGAAGCTCTTGGTGTAAGAGGAACGCAGCTAAAACTTTTTGCGGACTCCTTAGATGATCGGCATCAATGTGTTAAGATAGATAATATTACGAGCAATTATCAAAAGAACACTGGATTTGGTTTGCCTCAAGGAAGTATTTTGTCCCCCACATTGTTCTTAATATATATTAATGACCTGTGCAACATCAATTTAGATCAAGGCAAAATAATATCATACGCCGACGATACCACACTTGTATTTACCGCCACAACTACTGACGAACTATATGAGAAAGTGCAGTCAGGATTTAATATAGTAAACAACTGGTTGAGACATAATTTACTCACATTAAATGCTGACAAAACAAAATACATTCATTTTGTCATGCGCAGGCCTCAATACGCTACTTCTAACCCTCAGCTATACGCCCACGAATGCATGACACCATCTCTGAACATGTGTAACTGTCCTACTGTAGCGTTGTAGTCGATTAAACTAGAAGTCGACTACCACACTAATCTCTAATGTCTATGGTTTCACGGAGTGACAACACTTAGGCGTTCTCAGCTATAAATTCTAATCCCTAGTCCGCGAAGCTCCTTTTCTCGCCGCCTACTGTTGCAAGTAACTTATATAGAAACCCTCTGTGCCCAAGGGTAAGTGCTCGTTGTATCTGCCATTTTCTCTACATCTTGCCAAATTGTAATCCTTTTATTTCGCCATAATCTGCAGCGTTTGTAAATTTATATAATTGCCCGGTTATCAAGATGGCTTCCGTCTGGAATGTAAATGTGTTATTTCATTGTCATCTGTTTTCCACTAGTGTTTCTAAATTTGTGAAGCGTACGCAAGCCGCAGCATTCTTTTCCTGCTGTGTCATAGCAGCTACGGGCTTAAACGCTTTGTCACGCGGTTACCTTCTATATCGTTGCATGCGGCATGCGCACGCTTACCTATAACCATTGTGAACCGCCGCGATGGTGAGTTTCCCATCCATTTCCCGGGTACTGTTCCGTGGGGCTTACGGCTGGGAGACGCACGCATCGCTGGCGCTCGCGATTCCTGGCACCACGCTTACGGAAGCACCCTTCGTGTTGATTCCAGGGTTTTTTTTTTCTCCTTCTTCATTTCTACTATCAACTACCTCTACGTCCGCCGCTCGACGGGTGTCACGCTGCCTCTGTGACTGTCTGCGTGCTATTGCGTGGCCTGCCCGCATAACCTCTGCGCCCGTCTGCGCGCTATTGCGTGGCCTGCCCGCATAACCTCTGCGCCCGTCTGCGCGCGAGCTGCCTGCTACGGGGTCGGCCCGCCGGTCTGCGTGCGTCGCGGCCTGAGCCCAGGGCAGTACCTCCCTTAATCCATCGACCAGTGGAGAATCTTGTGAACTGAACCCACCCCCCTTATCAAATAAATGCTGTAAACCTGTGGTCTATTAGTTTTTTTATTCCACCTAAACCACTACGCCACAGTGGCGCCCACTCGGTAAGGTTCACTAAGGTTATCTTCACTGGTCGCTATTTACCTTTTCTCACACATCGTGGCGGTAAGTACTAGTGTAATTACCATATTTTCTAGTGCGTGTGTGTATTTACTAGTGTGTTCTTACTGTATTTTTTTTAAATTTGTTAATTTTGTTTCTGCTAGGGGTTTGATCTCAATAATTGTAAAGATCACAATGAGCGCTAATCCAATTAACTTTATCCACCTAAGAAAGGCCGAATTAGAATATGAGGTTATCATTAGAGGCGGTGAAAAGGGCACAGTCACTGACCTTAGAAAGCAAATTTACAAGCTTTCTAGACTACATGACACTGAGGATATTTTTATGTCCGGGATGGATGAGAAGGATGATTTGAGTGGTCTGAGTCAGACGCTAGAGGATTTTAAAAACTACTTATCAACCATAAACACTGAACGTTCTCTTAGTGTAGCTACTTCAATTAGGAACCACATATTCCATAGATTAGGAAGAATAACTCCAACCACACAAGACTCTATTCGGTTGCAGAGAGAACTTGATTCACTGTTTGGTTGCTTAGACACTCAGTACAAAACTCTCCTGAGTAAACTCACCCCTAGTACATCAGATAGTTCGGCCAGTGGTCAGCAGGCTGAAGCAAGTGTCACAGAATCCCCAAATATAGTTGTCACTTGTCCTAGTCACCATGGCAATAAACCCAAATACGATGGGAATACGTGTGTAAGGTCATTTGTTCAGAAAATTGAGGAATTCAGACTAAGTAAGCGAATTTCTAGGGAGGACATGTTGAATTTTTCCTATGACATATTCACTGGCAATGCTTTACACTGGTATAGACACATAAAAGCTGATATATTGTCTTGGGACCAGTTAATCAAGCAACTTCAGTCTGCCTTTGATGGTGATGATTTTGACTATAGACTCCTTTCTGAAATCAGGCAGCGTACACAAGGTGAAACTGAAAATATAACTATTTACATTTCTATAATGAGCGGTCTCTTCAACCGACTCGAAAAAAAATATTTCAGAATAGGAAAAATTCGACATTATCTCTCATAATGTTAAACCCGTCTATGCGGATGTGCTAGCACTAAGTAGTGTGCAAACGTTAGACCAATTACAACGGGTTTGCAAAAACTATGAGAAATCAAAAGCAAAAGTAAACTGAGCACTCTTGCACCAGAGTTTGCATACCACAGGCACAATAAGTCGAGTAATAGTTATAACACAAGTACTAATAATTCACCAAAACACTACACTAACTACAAGAAACACTCTGCTCAGTCGGAAACAGAAAAGGTTTCAGCTATTAACACTAAAAAAGAATCACCCTCTAAAGGAGGTCCCTTCTGACCTAGGTGTAGAGTAAACAGTCACTCATTGAGAAAGTGTACAGCAGAAAGATTTCCAATTTGCTTTAAGTGTGGTCTCAAAGGTGTGATTTTTTCAAACTGTAAAAAGTGCCACTCAAAAAACTAAAGGTTGTGGGTTGTTGTAAAAAACCAAATAAAACTAAAAACGGTGGTGTGTGGGCAGATTGGCCACCAACATTAAAACCATCTTCCACTCATTATGCTGTTACAACAATCCACAATAAACCACTAAATGATACTAGGCCTTATGCAAGTATTCTAATAAATAACTTGCCTACTTGTGGACTATTGGACTCAGGATCCGCAGTCACCATAATTGGAGATAACTTTCATGAAAAACTCATCGATTTGGGCCTAACCCTAAAATCATGTGAACAGTTTTTAAAATTTGTTGCCGCTGGGGGACAGATGTTATCACCAATAGGTATACTAAATCTACCTATAACCTTTGAAAGTAAACACCACATACTTAAGGCCTATGTAATACCATCAGTTGACATACCCATTCTGCTGGGCATTGACTTCTGGAATCTTTTTGAACTGTTCCCTAAAAACACTAAGTCAATCTTTCTTATGAGTCATAATGAACAAATAATCAACTCTAATACAGACTTACACCTGCATTCCTTCGCTCAACTTTCAAGGACTCAACAAATAAAAGCAGATAACATTATTAAACAATATGAAACTATATCTTCAGATAAAAAAGGTCTAGGTCGTACCAATCACATCACACACTGCATTGATACTGGAGACTCACCTCCAATCAGACAGCGTTACTACAGAATGTCGCCTGAGAAACAGCGCATTTTGTGTGAAGAGCTAGACGAAATGCTAAAGCTAGATGTTGTTGAGCCCTGCGAAAGTCCTTGGTCTTCACCAGTACTCCTCACACCTAAAAGGGATGGCAAATTGCGGTTCTGTTTGGACAGTCGCAAGCTAAATACAGTAACTAAGAAGGATGCTTATAATTTACCTTATATCTCTGAAATTCTAGATAACCTAAAGGATGCTAAATACCTAACAAGTCTAGATCTTTATAAAAGTTTCTGGCAGCTACCCTTGAATGAAGAGGACAAAAACAAGACTGCTTTTTACATTCCTGGCCGTGGAACCTTCAGATTCAAAACTACACCCTTTGGA
Source organism: Tholera decimalis (assembly GCA_943138885.2). Taxonomy (NCBI): domain Eukaryota; kingdom Metazoa; phylum Arthropoda; class Insecta; order Lepidoptera; family Noctuidae; genus Tholera; species Tholera decimalis. The sequence goes on from OW964551.2 coordinate 15,801,984, forward strand.
CTAACTAATGCACCTGCTACTCAACAGAGGCTTGTTGATAAGTTATTCTATGGCCCGGAATTTGAAAACAGAGTTTTTGCTTTCTTAGATGACATAGTTTTGGTTTCTTCTGATTTTGACCACCATATATCTCTTTTATTAAAAGTCCTTAAAACACTAACTAAGGCCAATTTAACAATTAATTTAAACAAATGCCAATTCTTCCGGGATGAACTTAAATACCTGGGTTACATTGTAAATTCAAAGGGCTTGCACCCAGACCCAGAAAAAGTAGAAGCAATCACAAAATTTCCAATCCCAACTAATCCTAAAGAAGTAAAGAGATTCTTGGGAACAGCATCCTGGTACAGACGTTTTGTCCCAAACTTTAGTTCACTAGCAGCACCGTTAAATAAACTTACTAGCTCCAGCAAGAAGGCTCCACCTTTTGCTTGGACCAATGAGTGCCAAGAATCATTTGACAAACTCAGGAATATACTAGTATCAGCCCCAGTCTTGTCATGTCCAGATTATAGCTTACCTTTTGAAGTACATACAGACGCTAGTAATCATGGTATTGGCGCTTTGCTCACTCAAACTAAAAATGGTATCGAGCATATATGAGTAAGTCCTTGTCAAAACCAGAACAAAACTATAGTATTACGGAGAGAAAAGCGCTAGCAGTATTATTGGCTCTAGAGCACTGGCGATGTTATCTTGAAAATGGTCTAAAATTCACAGTCTACACAGATCACTCTGCACTAAAGTGGTTCTTAAAACTACAAAATCCTACTGGTAGACTAGCCCGCTGGGGAATAAGGCTCTCTGCATTTAACTTCGATATTAAACACCGCCGTGGTTCCGATAATACTCTCCCCGACGCTCTGTCCCGCGCTCTCCCAATGGCTGAAATATCCACTCAGTCCACCCCACCAGTAACTAACGATACTTGCTACCTAAAGGTCTATAATGGCTGTATACAGAGCCCAATCTCTTATCCCAATTATCTTATTAAGAATGACAAGTTATTTCGGTACATGAAAAGTAAATTCGCTATTTTTAATGAGTTTGACTGGAAGGAAGTAATTCCATATGAATCTAGATCTAAAGTTGTTATTGACAACCATGCAGAACCCACGGCAGGTCATCCAGGCATTTTTAAAACTTATAAAAGACTAGCTCTTCGTTACTACTGGCCAGGAATGCACAGTGACGTAGTGAAAGCTGTAACTTCATGTGAAATCTGTCTAGCTCATAAACAAGTAAACCATGCTCCACTGGGGGTCATGGGGAAACCTAAAGAATGCTCTCGACCATTCCAGATGCTCAGTATTGACATTGTTGGCCCTCTGCCTGTCTCTAGACGCCAAAACGCATATCTTTTTGTAGTGACATGTTGTTTCTCTAAGTATTGTCTTCTTTTCCCAATGAGGAATGCTAACGCTAAAACTATCTGTAAACTAATGGAGGATAATGTATTTTTGGTACATGGAATACCTCAATGTATAATTTTAGACAATGGCACTCAGTTCACTTCAAATGAAACTAAAAACTTATTCAGTAAATATAACATACCTAGCATACACTATACTCCTAGGTATGCACCACAGATTAACACCGTGGAAAGGTACAATAAGACAATCATAACAGCTGTTTCTACCTACATTGATAATGACCAGCGCTCTTGGGATCTACATATTCCAGCTGTACAATTTGCACTAAATAGCTCAACTAGTGAAGTTACTGGTTTCACTCCTGCATTCCTTATATTTGGTAGGGAATTAGTAGCTGACGGTTCCATCTACCAAAAAACTGACTTAAAGGAAATAGTATTCCAACCTAGAGACCAGTATGCAGAAAACTTAGGTTGCCTTTCTAACATTTTTGACCAAGTACAGTCTGCCTTACTACGAGCACATTCTAGAAATGCTACAGACTACAACTTACGACGCAAGAATGTAGAATTCAATGTAGGTGATGTGGTCTGGAAACGTACTTACTACCAGAGTGATAAAGAAAAATATTTCAGTAAAAAATTAGCTCCTAAATTTACTAAATGTAAAGTATCTGCCAAACTCTCCCCTATAGTTTATGAGTTGGTAGACATGCAAGGAAAGCCTTTGGGTGAGTGGCACGCTAAGGATCTAAGGCGAAACAGCCCACCCTAACTCCCGTAGGCCTAGCTATCTAACTAGTGTTTGACCCCATACAGGGTCACACGATGCCAAGGGAACACACACCCACGACTAACTACCATACTGGTCGTGGAGGGTCGACTTGTACCTAACTACCTAAGTTAACTATAACTCTGGTTATAGCTATCCTAGTATCATATTTCACACCCACCTAAAGTGTGGTAATCCTAATTAAAACCTACTGACTAAAGTTACCAAACTGTTATTCTAAAATTAACTATATTTATTTGTCTTTTAACAGAACTAAATACCTAGACTGCATGGCAATAAGCCAACATAACTTCAGTTCCATTACCACCTTTCTGCTGACCACACACACATACACTACACACCTAATCTCTTTGATTATTTTCTCTTTACGGCGTGACTATAAGAGGCTACATAGTGGGCCTTCAGGGCGATTCTTTAGTATCATGGCAGAGTAGTCTCCATAGTACACTACCTTTAACTTTTATTTATGTTATTATGTCCTCATGGATGTCTTAAAGACGGCCCCCTGAAACATGGGTGTCCGCACACTAGTTAATCTATATTAATTCCTAAACCTACTGTTCTGAAAACATAAGCCAACATAACTTTACGGCGTGACTATGAGAGGCTACATAGTGGGCCTTCAGGGCGATTCTTTAGTATCATGGCAGAGTAGTCTCCATAGTACACTACCTTTAACTTTTATTTATGTTATTATGTCCTCATGGATGTCTTAAAGACGGCCCCCTGAAACATGGGTGTCCGCACACTAGTTAATTTACATTAATTCCTAAACCTACTGTTCTGAAAACAGCTTCAAGCCGGTAAATTTCTATACAAATACCGTACCTACCCATTAACTACTTGCATAGTAGTCTATAACTTTATAGTCTAATTATAACTGTAAAACTTTCTCACTACTAACCTTAAAACTATTCATAAAACAATATATAGCATAGTCCATTGTATTGTTCTCAACTAAACTGTTGGTGATCTGCCACCACAGTTAAACTATATACCAGTCTACCTTGGTAAAAAATCTAACTTTAATCTAAGCACTAAACACGAAACCTAACTTGCACTTCATCAATCGTTTCATAATAGCATCTACATGAAATATTCTAACAACATTTAGTCTACAAACAAATCTAACTTTTACCTAAACACTAAACTAGAAACCTAACTTTAACTTCATAACACCTTTTAGTATTGAACACGCCTATCCTGAATATCACTTAGATTCAACCTGCCCTAATTAAATTAATTAATTCTCTTAGAAAATATTTCCGCGTGTTTCATAACATAACCTAATTAATTCAAGATCACAGACATATTATATTTTGACGTTTACGTACTGACTTTGACATCTCGACGTAGTTACCAACCTTGGATACTTGTCTTTTAGAATTACGTCTATAACGTTCGGATATTCTCGCAACAGTATGGATATGGACTTGATATATTTTTAAAAAAAATTTCACTCACGTTCGGAAACTCACTCGAATAGACTTTGACATAAGATGCGTGTTCCAGAAATGAAACTTAAACCAATTTGAACATATTTATTTATTTATTTATTTATTTATTTTAGGGAAAAACAAACAGTAACATATTACATAGTTATACATAGGCTTACATACAAAAATATGGTAAATATGCTACCCACAACGTTTTCCACGGATTACTATATAAAAACTAGAGCGACATAATTATAATACGGTGTGATTTACTTTATAAACTAAAAGAAAAGCAACAGTTAATAAAGTGCGGTGCAGAAAATGTAAAATACAAATGATTTCATAAACAGGGCAGACGAAATTACACGTTAATCACAAAGTCAACTGCCAATCCTTAATAATTGCTCGAATTTGTTTCCTGAATAAATTTTTGCTGAGGAAAAATATGTCGACTGTGCCAAACTCATTATTGTAAGTCTCAACTAAACGATGAAGAGGTGAGCGTGAACCAGCATTGGATTTACAACGGCTAGTAGCAAATAAGTGTCGTGTGCGTACCTCACGTACATGTACTGTTCGGGGAACAAGGTAACTTAAATTCTTCACTAGGTCAGGACAATCAAATTTATTCCGACACACATTAAACAGAGTCATAACATCCAGGAGCTTCCGTCTCGACTGCAAGGTAAGGAGATCGTATTTTTTTAGAAGTAGGCTGTATGAGACTCTCTTTCGAAAACATCTGTAGTTTACAGTACGAAGGTATTTACGTTGTACCAACTCCAAACTCTCATTATATTTCTTGTACAGTGGGTTCCATATAGGTACCGCAAACTCTAATTGTGGCCTTATTATAGATTTGTATAAATGCAAAAAGGTGGAAGGGCGACGAAATTCCCTAGATGCTCTCATTACGAAACCAAACATTTGGTAAGCCTTACTAACTATTTTGTCTATATGAGCATCTAGATGCAGCTTCGAATCAAGCTGAACCCCAAGATCACGGAGGGAAGTAACTTTATCTAAAAGTGTATTAGCAAGGCAGTAGTTGAACTCTGTTTTATTTTTCTTTTTGGTAAATGTTATAACGTGACACTTTGGAATACTAAGATATAGCTTATTAGAAGAACAATAGTCAGAAAAACGGTCCAGATCTTGCTGGAAATCAATACAATCTTGTTGATTTGATATTTTTTTATAAACCTTCAAATCGTCCGCATATAAAAGAAATTTAGAATGTTGGAAACAGATTTTTATATCATTAATGTATAAGATAAATAATAAGGGACCCAGGATGGAACCTTGAGGAACGCCAGATGTGACCTGAATAGCGCTGGACTCGAAGCCATCAACCACCACTTTTTGAGTTCTGTTAGTTATGTAAGATGTAAACCACCGCAAAAGGTCACCTCTGATTCCGTTATACGCAATTTTATTAAGTAGCAGTGTATGATCAATTTTATCGAATGCTTTCTGGAAATCAGTATAAACCGCATCGATTTGTTCTCTATTGTCTATACTTTCAAAGAGCTGAGATGTGAAAGTAAGGAGATTGCTAATACACGATCTACCCTTAACAAAACCATGCTGTTCATTTATTAAAGCACTGTGAATAGCCGGATATACCTCATTATGTACTAGCTTCTCAAAGAGCTTGGAAAAAGCAGATAGCATAGAGATAGGTCGATAAGTAGCTACATCATGCTTGGATCCACTTTTATGAACTGGCACAATATTTGCATGTTTCCAGACATCGGGAAAGACACCAAAAGATAAGCATTTATTAAATATGATAAATAAGGGATAGCAAAGTGTATCACACGTATTTTTTAGAAAAACTGATGGAATCCCGTCCGGACCTGGACCTTTAGATGAATCGAGTGACTTCAATTCTCTTCGTATAGCATCAAGAGAAAGCTGCAGCTTACACAAATTGAGATCATTGTCAGCACTGTTAAGGGGTGGTGTCCAAGAGTGATTGTCAAAAGTTGTCGGCTCATATACAGAACGGAAAAATGTAGCGAATAAGTTACAGGTAGTTACAGGATCATTAGAGGAGATTTGATTGTAGTGAACCGTTGATGGGATTTTATTTGTAATTTTGCGTCTGGCAACGTATGTCCAGAACGTCTTAATATTGGTAGAAACACTATCTTCAACAGCATTGATGTAACTTTTATAGCATCTATATACATGGATCATTACCAAAAATTTTTGTAAACTTAATAATTTTTTTTTTAATTTCTTTTAAATACTCTTAGCTTTGAACTTTAACATAATTTAATTTTAAACCTAAACATAAAATAGAACTTTAACCTATTATTAAATTGTTGTTAAAACTTTGATAATTTAAACTTCAACGATGAACTTACTTCTTACTTTGAAACCTAACATTAGCTATAGCCTGCAACATTCCACCAAGTTTACCTAACCCTATGGAGATACACTTGCTTTATCTTGCTGTTTTTCCTACTGACTGTCTCGAGTTAAACTACTCTATAATTAGCTTACCTCTCGTATGTAATTGTACGTCACTGACTTAGGACTACTTCCAAGTCAGGGATGGACTTAGAATGGATGGATGAATGATTAATAGTATGGAAGCACATAAATGGGATGTATGAACGTATAGGTAGTCAGTAATAGTGGTTTAGGCCTTCTAGCGGATTTATCCTAGGGAAAATCCTTCGCTAACAGGCGGGGTACTGTAGCGTTGTAGTCGATTAAACTAGAAGTCGACTACCACACTAATCTTTAATGTCTATGGTTTCACGGAGTGACAACACTTAGGCGTTCTCAGCTATAAATTCTAATCCCTAGTCCGCGAAGCTCCTTTTCTCGCCGCCTACTGTTTCAAGTAACTTATATAGAAACCCCTCTGTGCCCAAGGGTAAGTGCTCGTTGTATCTGCCATTTTCTCTACATCTTGCCAAATTGTAATCCTTTTATTTCGCCATAATCTGCAGCGTTTGTAAATTTATATAATTGCCCGGTTGTCAAGATGGCTTCCGTCTGGAATGTAAATGTGTTATTTCATTGTCATCTGTTTTCCACTAGTGTTTCTAAATTTGTGAAGCGTACGCAAGCCGCAGCATTCTTTTCCTGCTGTGTCATAGCAGCTACGGGCTTAAACGCTTTGTCACGCGGTTACCTTCTATATCGTTGCATGCGGCATGCGCACGCTTACCTATAACCATTGTGAACCGCCGCGATGGTGAGTTTCCCATCCATTTCCCGGGTACTGTTCCGTGGGGCTTACGGCTGGGAGACGCACGCATCGCTAGCGCTCGCGATTCCTAGCACCACGCTTACGGAAGCACCCTTCGTGTTGATTCCAGGGTTTTTTTTTTCTCCTTCTTCATTTCTACTATCAACTACCTCTACGTCCGCCGCTCGACGGGTGTCACGCTGCCTCTGTGACTGTCTGCGTGCTATTGCGTGGCCTGCCCGCATAACCTCTGCGCCCGTCTGCGCGCTATTGCGTGGCCTGCCCGCATAACCTCTGCGCCCGTCTGCGCGCGAGCTGCCTGCTACGGGGTCGGCCCGCCGGTCTGCGTGCGTCGCGGCCTGAGCCCACGGCAGTACCTCCCTTAATCCATCGACCAGTGGAGAATCTTGTGAACTGAACCCACCCCCCTTATCAAATAAATGCTGTAAACCTGTGGTCTATTAGTTTTTTTATTCCACCTAAACCACTACGCCACACTACTATATTCCCTACTAACAACATAAAATACCTCGGGATTACAATTGATGATACACTTTCCTTCCGACACCATATTAAAAACTTAGTTAGTCGAGTCCGTAAATTAATATTTGTATTTAAGAAACTACGATCAATCGCGGACTCCAAACTAATCACGCAAGTATATTTGGCATGTCAATCTATAATTCAATATTGCATTACTTCATGGGGTGGCGCTCTGAAAACAAATATACTGCCTCTTGAACGAGCGCAAAGGACGATCTTAAAAGTAGCAACCTCCCGCCCCTTTCTCTTTCCTACATCCCATTTATATAAATCCTGTAATGTACTAACAGTCGGTCAACTTTTCATCATGCACATAGTTCTAAAACAACATACAATGCTTACCTATAATTCGCACATTACTAACAAGAGGCGGAAAGATATAGTCTGCGTCTCACATCCGACCTCAAAATTTATCTTTACAAATCGATTTTTTTCGTTTTTAGGTCCACTATTGTACAATAGATTAAATAGAATCTTAACCCTTTAATTCGTAACGTTAGCTATACTTAACATTCAAAATTCGAAAAATCCACTGACAATATTATCGGTTTATCTTACGATTTTTTCTAATTAGTAAGTAAAGGATATCACTATGCGTCCCTAGCAAAATAAAATACGTCATTTTAATGTCAATTTTGACAGTATTGTGCAAAATGTCGTTTCGATCACGAGCTGCTCCCGCGCAAAAGGTAAGAAATATTGTTTTTTTTTATTAAACTTCGTATTTCATGTAAAAATAATACATTATTTATGTTTTTAATGTTTGCAGTCTACGACCGTACAATAGCCTTGTTACAAATAATGCAAATGAGTATGCGCAATAACTTGTTCAAGTTGAATGTTAGCTATGGTTAACATTGCGAAGATACCGGTGATTGTCATAGATTTAAGAGTGTAAAAAATAGCTAACATTGCGAAATGGTGGAGGATGTACATAATTGCTTTTATTGGTGTTTGAGGGTGTTCGCATGCATAAATTTGCTTTATTTATTTTTAGCGTAACCCGCGATTAGAACGTGTGAGGAAAATACTAGCACTTGTCCCAACTCAAGATGCTTCTTCCAGCGATAGTAGCACATTAGAAGATGATAATGAGGTTGATATACTAGCTGACGATACCGAATACAGTTCCGAACCCCGCTCATTAGATTCCTCGTTTGAGCGACTTAATATATTAGAAAATGATGAATTTTTGCCGGAAGATGTGATACCATCCACACCCGCTATAAGTGAAGTACTCGCCACACACGACCCACCACAACATTTGCCTGCACTGCAATCCATTTCTTCATTTTTATCCATGTCGCCTAGCCCTGTTGCTTCAACAATAGTCAAACAAACTCGTTCAAAAAAAAAATACTAATTTACCTCATCTACTGACAAAAAAAAAGAAAGCATTTGTAAGAAAGCCACTTGAATTTAAATGGGAAGGCGGTAAATTTAAACATGGTGCAACGTTGGAGGAAATAACCTTCACTCAATTTGGTTCGGAAGCGAAGTCTCCATCAGATTATTTTGCCGATGTTATTGAAATAATTATTCAAAATACAAATTTATACGCAGTGCAACGAAATCTCAAATCTGTAAATGTTACCCATGACGAGTTGTTGGATTTTATTGCTCTCAATCTGTTAATGGGTGTTGTTAAGATGCCGTCCTATCGCGACTACTGGAAGAAGGACCTTAGATATAATCTTATTGCGGATATTATGAGCTTAAAGCGTTACGAACAAATACGCCAGTTTTTGCATTTCGTTGATAATTCTCAACAAAATAGTGATCGTTACTTCAAAGTCCGGCCGATTTTAGAAGCAGTACGTAGAAATTGCCTTAAAATAGAAGAGGAACATCGCTATAGTATCGACGAAATGATGGTGCCCTATAAGGGTACAAGAGCTGGCAACAGGCGCCAATATTTGGCAAAGAAACCAAAGAAGTGGGGTTTTAAAATGTTTGTTAGGGCTGGGGTATCTGGCTGTGTCTACGATTTTGTTCCTTATGCTGGAGAAGATACATTTAGATACCATTCCTTCACGGAATATGAAAACTCATTAGGAGTTGGCGCCAAAGTTGTAATAGCTCTCTGCCAGAGTATTAAACACAAACCGGCGATTGTATACTTCGATAACTTCTTTTCATCTCTAGAATTGATGCATGTGTTACGTAATGAGTATGGTATCTTTTCCTTGGGCACGATCAGAGCTAATCGTTCAAGAGGGTGTCAGAAAAACTGCCTAGCGATAAAGACTTGTTAAAAAAAGGGAGAGGTTCCAGTAAACAAGTAGTTTGCAATGAAAATAAACTAAGTGTTGTAAAATGGCATGATAACAAATCTGTTATATTAGCAAGCTCTTATGTAGATTCGTTTCCTATGGAGAACATAAAGCGATTTTCTAAAGAAACCAAGTCCAAGATTGATGTTTCATGTCCTCAAATAGTGAAACATTATAACTCTCATATGGGAGGTGTGGATTTATGTGACATGCTGATCTCCCTTTACCGTACTAATTATACAACGAAGAGATGGTATATGGCATTATTCTCTCAAATATTAGATATTTGCGTAAATAATGCATGGATTATGTATAGAAAAGATTGTGCTCATTATAATAAAGTTCCTAACTCACTAAAAATATTTAGAATTATGATTTACTATGAACTTCTCTCGAAACAACGAACGACTGCTGGTACGAGTAAGTCTTTAGAAAAAACTCAACAGGCTAAATTTGAAAAAAATTCAAAAGCCCTCCGGGCCACGGTCTACTGACGCTATCCGCCGTGATAATATAGGTCATATGCCTGCGCCGGGTAGATGTAAGTTCTGTAAGAAAGGGATGACTAACGTAATTTGTTGCAAGTGTAATTTAAGATTATGTTTTGTGAAAAAACGTAATTGTTTTAAACAATTTCATGATCATTGAACGTTGTAATATCTTGTCTGTAATTTCTTTAAACACTTGCTTTTATTTTAATAAATTAATATTATAATTAAACAACATTAAGTTTTATTTTTAATTTCCTGTACATTTCGTAACGTTAAGAATACATAACATGTCTTTTGTACACTTGAACACTGTCTACTTCGCAATGTTACGTATTTTTAACATACAATTTCCAAAAACCTGTTTGTTACAGATTTTTTTTTCTATTTTTTTTAGGTAAATAGCAATATTACTAATCCGATTTTCTAAAAAAAAAAAACATTTTTGATCATAACTTTTTCTGCGAACTAAAGGGTTAAATATATATAACTTAAATTATTTTAGTTGTAAAAAAGCAACATGTAATTATTTACAAAATATGACATATGACCAGACGGAAGAGTTACTTGCAATATGCAAATAGAATGTAAAACACTAGTAACATATATTTAACTATTATTATCTAGATTTAGTTTTAGTTATTTCATGGATTATGTACCACTTAAGATAGTTTGTAGTTCATCGCCTGAAGCACAGGTTTTTAACCTAGTACAGGCAAATATGTTAATTTTCCTTAATTTAATTAATTCTTAAGACTTATATTGTAACTGTATTTTGCACTATTACTTAAATAAACAATTTAAATTACGGCTTATCGATGCCCCGCGATGTTGTTTCGTTAGTGGAGGCACGTCCAGTGCTCTGGGATAAATGACTATAAAGACAAACTTCTAAGAACAGAAGCGTGGAAAGATGTTTGTAGAAACATTTTCGAATCCTTGGATGACAAGAACAATAAAGAAAACTAAACTGGGTGAATACTAATATTTATTTATCTTTGATGTTTTCATGATAATGGAGTACAATCGTGGTCTCGTAGATATATTTTTTTGTCGAGTAATAGACCTTGTGCTGTTGTAATAAGATTCATAACAATGGTTAGGTTGTTAAATCCGACCGTGACTGTATTTGCTAGTATTCTTAATATATCTAAAGCGTCACAACTCACATACATTTCAATATAACGCTAAGAAGTTTAAGAAAATCAATGGTCAATATTATTACAATTTAGGATCAAGCGTTAAGCAGAAGCGGAACAAAGAGAACCATGTTGCGCGATGCCCGTGTATACTTGTCTCTGTCGCACACATTGATATTTTTATATTGACGTTATTTCTTCAACACAGAAATGCAGTCTTGATAATAGAAGCCAGGTAGTATTTTTTTTTGTTCCGTTACTGGTCTCGAGTTATGTTTGTTTAATTGCCAACTAAGCGCGCCGACATCGCTATTAAAATATTTAGAAAATTCGTCTCTTATATTTACTGGATTTGATAAAATAACATCATCTATAGTTTGTTGTAAGTCCAAAAGGGAGTCATCAATATACATTTCTTCGGACATTTTACTTCCATCTCAAGATACAACAAAATTGTGCAATACACAGCATGCTTTGATGATGTCTATTGCATAATCATATTTTACGTTTAAAGGCCTGTGAAATATGCGCCATTTATTTGCAAGTATGCCAAAAGCACACTCGACGTTTCGTCTGGCCCGACTCAAACGATAATTAAAAACTCTTCGATCTATATTAAAATGTTTCACTGAGTATGCACGCATTAGATTGCTCATTAACGGTAGGCCTTCATCTGTAATAAAGACATACCGAACTGGTTTGTGAAGGCCTGGCAAAGACTTTGGAACTGGTATGGGGAGTCTATGTTGCAATAATAATTCATATAGTTTTGAGTTCTGAAAAATTGTCGAATCGCATTGTTTTCCATATGCTCCTATATCGACATATACAAATCTGTATTTAGAATCGACTAGTGCCAGCAACACGATAGAATTAGCCTTTATTGTTATAAAAAAGAGATCCACTGTGGGCGGGACTACAAATGCGAATGTGCTTCCCGTCTAAGGCCCCCATACAATTTGGGAAATTGTTTTTTTTTTGTCAAAGTCTTCCGCTATTTGTTCTATTAGGTCTTCGACTATTAACGGCATGCATTCAGATAAAATTATGTCCCATACAGCACGACATACTTCTTGCACTCTCGATAATCTGTAAATTCCATATCTCTAAATGAATTCACAGTTGCCGAAAACCTGAAAGGAAAAAATATATTTCTTAGAACGGAGTTACCACAAACTATTAAGGTGGTTGTCACGAAATTCATAAAAGAGCGTACGTTCATATATAAAACACGAATCAAATATATCTTTTGCGTAGTTAAAACTGATCTTTGATTTATTCGTGTTTTATGTATGAACGAACGTACGCTTTTTTATGAATTTCGCGACAGTAGTACCGGCATAAAAACTTTTGCGCACATATTTGTTCTAACATTATCTATATTGCACCCGTAAAGATCGATGGTTTTTTGGATGAAAATCGTACCACCTTAAAGCAGCTCATTTATCGAATTGACTTGGATAACATATAATACACACTTGGTAGAGCATTAAGACAGAGCTATTCTTAAGTTGAGCTACTTTGACAGCTTGTGAAACGGGTTCCGTCAGTAGGAATATTATTCAAAAATTAAACTAAAAGGAACTGCTTATTTTAACTAAGTATTAATATTTAATTTAAACCTGCTTAAAACAAGCTGTTCCCACCTATGTTATTGGGCTCTACCTATATTTATGTTAAATACATGCAGTCATAAGAAAATTAATCGAATGTTTTTATGTTCCAGGAAATCATATAATTAAAAAATGGACTAACATAAAAGAAAACTACGTGAGATACTTGAAAAAGAAAGAGCTCGCAAACAAATCTGGAGCTGGGGAAAAAAAAATTGAAAGAATACCATTCGTTCAAACAGCTAATGCTTTTGAAAAAAAAAACGCACCAAATCTAACTGACAGTAGTATATTGGACTGAAGATCCAAAGCCAAATGAAAAAATACAAGGTCTCGTTACCAACCTCATACGACGACTTTGCGTAACAGAAAATACTGTGAAGAAGATTTTGAGAATGAAATTCTCCAAAGTTTGTAAAATGCAGAAAACAGACACGTTTCATTTTTTAAATAAATTTTACCGTTTCTGGAAAAACTAGACGACCAAGAAACATTGACCTATCAAAGTCACGTAATGCAAATATTGTCAGATTTCAATCAACCCACATATCAATACAATCAACCGTCATACAGCGACTACCAAACAGCATTTCAAAGTAGCTACGAAAGACCACAACAAACTACAGCGACTTATTAAACAACTCGCAATCCATCATCTGCAAGCATCCATGGCCAGACTTCGGCAAATCCATCCATAGAAGACATATTTAAGCGATGTCTGAAAGTTTGTTTGTGTCGCAATTTATAAACCGAAATTAAAATTTCATGAAGCTTTTGTGACAAAGACTAATAATTTAAACAATATTCAAAAAATTTCTAAACATAATTAAACATTTTGATTTATGATAAGTATGTTTTACTTCTTACCTGATAGTTAAACCAAGCATCTCCATAGAATTAATAGGTTTTCTGAACACATGTTGTTTTTGTAAACGAGGTGCTATCTTGGTAAGTAGTTCTTCAAAAGTTGATGTGGTCAGTCTAAAATATTCAAAAAATTTTTCACATTCCCACTTAATTTTAGCGCTACATATTTCCTTTTGAAATGACCTCCGTCTGGGTTCATTGTACAAATATACAGATTTACCTAAAATTTCCTGATTTTTTTTTTCATTCATCCTCTTAGTAACTACAAGAGAATAATTCTTACGCCATCCATATCCACGCTCCAGCACGTTCGAGCGCATCTACAGTGAAATATCGACTGAACAGGGGCAATGGACGGCGCCTCGTTCGCGGCACCATGCTGCGGCGCGGCGTCGTGACGTTGCACGGTGACGGCGCCGCACCGTGCATGATGGGGACGCGGCCTTAGAGCACGGAGCTGCAGGGATTATTAAGGGGTCGAGGCCCTAATAATCCCTATACCCTTATGTACAGGCTGTCTCAAGATTTTTTATATTTCTTATTAGTTTTAAGCTGTAGTTTGTAATTATTTTTGCGAGAAAAAAATGGGTCCATTTTCGTTAATTTTACATAGAGATTTTAGCCTTTGGAGCTATGTAGCGGGTATTTCTACTGAAGACAGGGCCATTGAAGCAGCGAAACGGTGGCTGCTAATTTCGTCGTAGACACCGCGCTGCCCATCCTGTAGGCGTCCTATGAATGCGGAACGCAACGCAAACTATAAGTTGGGGTTTACATGACGTTGTAGTAGAGCAGGCTACAAAGTCATTAGGTCTCCGTCTCCTTTAAAGGAAAATTTTAAATTCGCTCAGGCTTTTGCTCCATTTCTTTCGGAGAGACAGTGTCACAGGCCGCTAGAAACGTCTGTGAGGTGGCGGAAGCATATGACCGCGATATAATCGGCGGGGACAACGACACAGTGGAGGTCGACGAAACCCACCTTTTTACATCAATAAATCCTACAGTGGTAGATTATTGCAAAGGCAAACGTGGTCATTCGGTTACATAAGCCGACTCACCAAAAAATTCATATGGGGCTGATACCAAATAAAAATAGGGCCATATTATATAGCATAATCCAACAAAATGTTAGACCTAACTCCTACATAATGTCAGACTAGCACCGGTCATACATGGCCGTGTACCTGAGACTGGGTATGTGTGGACATTCCAGTGTCAACCATAGCATACAATTTACGGCAGGGATAGTCAAAATCCCTGTGGATCCCAGCCTTGGGATATCAGTACCAGACACAAATACTGTTAGGTGCAAAGTGCATACAAACACAATAGAGCGGCCATGGCTAGAATTAAAACGCCAATGTTGCACCTGTAGGAGTTAGCGGCGGATAAAGTGGTACATGGGGGAATATATGTTTTTTGTGGGTAGGTGGCAAAAAGTAAACACATAATATATATATAGTATATATATGTCGTAGAAAGTGATTTAAATTACACGACAACATTATCGAATTACTAGTTTCAGAAGTACTCAAATGAAACTTAATTCCTATTGGTTGGAGGGTTAGTACAGTGAACGCCGTGAGAGGGCGCTGCCTTCCTCGTAGACAGAGTCGATCGAGGAGCACCGCATAACATAGCAGACACCGTAAGGTGCAGACCATACGATCTAACCTGTCACGTTCACCGTACAAGCTACTTATGTATTTACTTTAATTGTGAAAATACCTACCGAATAAAGTGATTGTGATTTATAACCTACAACCTACGTTTTACTTGGTTTGCCTGAATAATCATTTTCTTCATGGAACCTGTACCGAGAAGCGAAGATGATGAGCCTACTGCCGCTACGCTACCGCTCCCGCCGTCATCAGAAGTGGGATACGATCAAGCATCCACCACGGATATCTATTGGCGGCAGATCCTCGAGCAGCAAAATCAGAAGACACTGCGCATTATTGAAGCCATGCGAGGATCACTGCCGAGACCAGTTCCAATAAATCTACCCAATTTCAACCCAGACTTACCAGACGTCGACCCACGTTCCTGGTGTTCGACAGTAGATATTTGCATCATAGAACATCCAATAGAAGGAGGCGTTGATTATTGCACTTACCAGTTCCCTGAAAGGAAGAGCATCGACATGGCTCTCTCAAGTGTCTCATACCGGAATGACTTGGAGCCAATTCAAGAACCTGTTTTTAGCAAGATACGATTGTGCGGAATCCTGTGCAGCAACAATCATAAACGTCAATAATAGCCAACAAAAGGACTGTGAAAATTGTGCTGCATACGCGAGCCGTTTGATGACGTCATTTATAGCTGAATGGAAGGACATGATCTGCGAGGAGATTGCAGGGTCTTATGTTCTTGCCCACTTAGCGAAAACGAATAGTTGAATCAACCGTCTAGCTTTTACAACAGAAATAAAAACTAGAACAAAATTAATCCAAGAGTTGAATGTATTTTCGTTGAAGAGAAAACATGATGTTCACGCCGAAAACTCCACTTTGGACGTTAAACGTACGAAGACAAATGAAACGCAGCTTGAATGCAATTATTGTCATAAAATTGGACACAAAACAATTGATTGTCGTCGACGTAATCGAGCGCTTGCTACACAAAGGAACACTTCTACCACTACATCTACAACATCGGAACCTAAGAAGGATGTCACCTGCTTCCGCTGTGGAGAACGAGGCCACATCGCACCGCACTGCCCGAAGACAACCGACTCAGCAGCCAGCTATGGCATGACTCTGGAGCGAAAAATCAACTACTGCCATGTTCAAGGTGTACGTGGAGAACTTACACATTCCGGTGAGTCATACCCTTTTAATTTCGATAGTGGTGCTGAATATTCTCTTGTAAAGAAAAGCATTGCAGATAAATTCATAGGTGAGCGATCTGTTGTTAACATAAGATTAACTGGCGTAGGAAACGCTCATGTTTACTGTACCGGATGAATTTATACCACATAGCATAATGTTAAGTGCCGATATTTTAAATTATAATCTGAGTATTACGTTGTCGAGTAGACGTCTTATAATAACAAAACCGGTTTCTTGTTTTGTTGCGGTGACAGAAGTAGATTTCAGTTCAATTAAAAAACATTTTACCAAAAATTAAACCGACTCCCAAAAACACTGCAAAGTGAAAAATAACTTTAATTTCGGTAGTCGGTGTCTAGTTTTGTATTTTCGTTTTTGGCACCGACTTCCGAAATTAAAGTTATTTTTCACTTTGCAGTGTTTTTGGGAGTCGGTTTAATTTTTTGGTAAAAAGTTTTTATTTCACTCTTTTTAGTTGGTCGATTTTTAATTTACCTACTTAAAAGTACCTAAATGTCAACTACTTATAAACTTTTACAAAATATTGCTTTTTCCAATGCTGGGCCGTTAATTGTTGAGGAGTTCTCCTGGTACTTCACCATCAGCTCTACATCACCATATGAATTGTGACGAACATAAAGTGCTTAACATCCATATTTAAGTAATCGAAGCGCAATCCACGAAATACTTATTATTGAGTAGGGTCGGCGGCCATCTGTGGTCTTCATCATCAGTTCCACTTCCCCAAATGATATTTTTTGAGAGCAACTTTACAAGTTACTATAAGAAATACCCAAAACGCCATAGGTATGTATGCCTATAATATTTGAAGAGTTCAAACAAAAAAAGAACTTTCCAAATCGGTTCAGCCGTCTTCGAGTAATCGGTGATCATACATTAAAACAAAAAAAATAAACGCGTCGAATTGATAACCTAGAGGAGGTTATCAATTCGACGCGTATATTTTTTTTTACTTTTTTTTTATGTTTTGGTCGTCGGTTGAAAACTGATGTTCCGCTCGCTTCTAGAGATAGTCTTGTGCGTGTGTTGAGTGAATTTTCGTTTGGGTTTATTGATGGTTTACCGTTAAATCTTGTAACTACAGGCCAAATGAAAATTCGTTTAAAGGATCCAACCCGTACTGTTTACCGCCATCCTTACCGACTTAGTCCCCGCGAACGTGATGCAGTGCGTGAAAAAGTATGTGAGTTGTTGAATGCAAATATAATCCGACCGAGTAGTTCACCATTTGCTAGCCCGATTCTTCTTGTGGTTAAAAGTCATGGTTCAGAGCGTATGGTAACTGATTATCGAGAGTTAAATTCTATTACAGTGCCAGATAGATTCCCACTCTCGCGTATAGACGATCAAATAGCTCTAGACTGAATGGTGCCAACTATTTTACTTGCCTTGATTGTGCTAGTGGTTTTAACTAGATTCCAATCATAGGTCCTGAAAGCATTGGGCGCACGGCGTTTGTAACACCCGATAGGCAGTTTGAATATCTAGCGATTCCCTTTGGTTTGCGTAATGCGCCCAGTGTTTTCCAGCGAACAGTATCCAACGCTCTAGGGTATTTAGCTATTTTATGCTATTCTTTATTTAGATGATATCTTAATTCCATCGACCAACGTAAAAGAAGGGCTTACTAGACTACGTGAAGTGAACCGCTTTGACTGATGCTGGTTTGTATTTAAAACTCTCCAAGTGTTCTTTCCTTAAACAAAGGGTTGAATTTTTGGGCTACGATATTTCCTCAGGACAGATCCAACCAAACCCGCGTAAAGTGGAGGCCCTTAGTAAACTCCTTCTCTCTGAAAATAGTTCTCAATTAAGGCAATTTATAGGCCTGGTTTCCTATTTTCGAAAATTCGTGAAAGACTTTTCACTGATTATGGTCCCATTGTTTCATTTAAACACCAGTGCCCAATTCAAATGGAAACCCGAGCACGAAGAGGTAAGACAGATTTTTTTTCCTTTTTAACCGACACACCCGTACTTACGATTTTTGACCCCGATCTCCCGTTTGAATTGCACACTGATGCCAGTGCTATCGGCTATGGTGGTTTTCTATTTCGAAAAGTTGAATGTCAGTTACGCGTTGTTGAGTACTACAGCTGCAGAACTACAGACGTTGAGTTAAGATACCACTCTTATGAGTTGGAAACTCTGGTGGTGGTGTACGGTTCACGCACAGACAAATTGCTGACGCCGCGACCTACTTTTTACTACTCGATTTATTTACTTTTATTAATATAATATTTTAGTTGACCAATAGCTGCCGTAGCACTATAACCGCGGATAAGCATCCAAATAAACTCATGTAAACTACGAATAAACTTAACTATTGTGCAGTCTGTGGGTTTCGTCAACTCACCGTAAGTAACTGGCTACCTCTGAGCCATACAGGTGGTGAAAGCAATAAAACATTTCCATCATTACCGTCACATCGGGACGTCACTTTGTAGTAGTGACTGATTATAACTCCCTGAAAGCATCTCACAATAAGGTCGATCTTTCTCCTCGCGTCCACCATTATTGGGCTTTCCTCCAAGCATGCGATTTTGAGATAATCTACAGAGAGGCTAAGCAGATGAGCCATGTTGATTTCTTATCTCGCAATCCCTTGCCTGAATTACCTTCATTACCTAAGAATCCGTTCATAGTCGGTAGAGCAGAATAAAAACGTGTTAACCTAACAACACTATTAGGAAATTGGCTATCAGCTGAACAGTTGCGAGACGATGAAATTCAAGCTATCGTGGTAAAGCTCAAAGATAATCAACTCCCAGCCGACATTGCCAAGACGTATGAGTTGCGATCGGGTGTATTGCATCGTAAAGTACAAAGAAATAATCGCACACGTTGTCTGCCAATAGTACCACGGTGTTTTCGTTGGTCGGTCGTAAATCATGTACTCGAGTCGATAATGCATCTAGGCGCGGATAAAACATTAGAAAAGGTTTACGAACATTATTGGTTTGATGGTATAGCTAAGTACGTGCGTAAATTCGTTAGTTGTATTACGTGAAGTTTCAAAAATCTCATTTCGGACGTGTCGAAGCCGAGCTACATCCCATCCCAAAAATTACTGTCCCTTGGCACAAAGAGCATACCGATATTAGTATTACTGGTAAATCAAGCGGTAAAAATTATCAAAAAGAGTACATAATAGTGCTAGTATGTAGTAATGCTTTCACAAAACTTTTGTTCCTTCATGATATTTCGTATTGACACTATAAGTGTTGTCAAAGCGCTCGAATCTAGTATCGCTCTATTTGGTGCTCCTTCACGCTTGATAGCAGACCAGGGTCGTTGCTTTGCCAGTATAGAATTCAAAGAATACTGTAATTCGCATACCATACACCTCCATCTGATCCAGCAGAGCTAACGGTCAGGTAGAGCGCGTGATGAGTACACTAAAGAGCATGCTTACCGCAGTAGAAATATCGCATAGGTCGTGGCAGGAAGCCCTTAACGAGGTACAACTCGCGTTAAATTGCACTGTAAATAGAATGAAAGGCAAGCCCCCTCGAACTTATGATCGGTCGTGTAGCCAGGCCACTGAATCTTTTGACTGCTGACGATAATGAAGTTGACGGAGACATTTCTGAAACGACAGAGCACGCAGCCCACAACATGTAACGAAGTTCCAATTATGAAAAATCTCGTTTTGATAGTACTAAAGCTAATTTAGTTAATGTCGGTGATATGGTTCTTATTCAGAATGAGGAGCGGAACCAAACAAAATTAGATCCGAAACATAAAGGTCCGTTTCAAATAACCGATGTACTTGAATGTGATCGTTACGCTTTGAAATCGTTGACTTGTAAAAGAACTTATAAGTAAGCGCACGATCGTCCTCACAGTGAAGTTCCATCTGATTTGATTGTTCACTTAGAATCTGATGCAGATAGTAATGGTACATTCACACGGCGTCGAGTGTTTCTCTACCGAATCGGTTTTTTGCAGGATTTGGTTTAGTGGCAACAGTATTTCAATGAATGAGTTCACGCATGCATTCAGTTTCAAGACACGGCAAAAAAACCAAATCTTGCTAAAGTTGACGTCCGATTTTGCGACTATAAGCCTGTGGTGATGAGGCAACACTCGCTCTCTGGTGTGCTAGTCGAAGTGAATAAACGTGTGATTATGAATAAATGTCTTTAATTAATAAAACAATTTGGGAAGTCCTAATTCATAATTTGAATTTATGTTAATTAAGGGCCGGTTGTTCAATCCTCAGATAAAGTGTCAGATAACTATTTTATGAATAGAGTTATCTCGCTGTTTAACTGACTGATAATTGGTCGCCTATTTTTCAATCGTTATTTATTCCATGGATAACTATCTGACCGAATATTTATTCTCTGGCAACTTTAACTTCGGAGAGTTGAAACAAATATATTGCTTAAACCAGCGTTAGAGCAGGACAGACTATTGTATTCATTTCCTGTCAAGCAAGTGGTGACACTTGCTTGACAAAATAACACGAGTGAGTGATCACTCGTGTTATTTTGTGGTTACCAATGGTATTTGGTTCGACGACGCGACGTCTAGTTATTTTGATATTTTCAATTACTCTGATTTTTTAGCATCGCATCGCAATACAATCTCTAAAAAGAGAGCGGTCGGCGAATTTCAGCACTGCTGAGGTCCAATTATTTGTAAGTTTAGTCGAAAAGTATAGACTAATTATTGAACACAAAAAGACTGATGCCGTGACGAATAAGGATAAGGAGACTGCATGGAAGAAAACAGAGAATTCTTTTAACTCCTGTGGAATCTCAACTAGTATCCGCTCATGGAAAACATTACAATTAAAGTACGAGGGAATAAAAAAAACCACGCAGAAGAAGTCTTTGCAAAGGCAAGAGATGTACAGAACTGGAGGTGGGCCTTCAAATGCTCCCGAATTCAACGACGTCGAGTAAAAGGTGTTGCGCATTTGCTCGAATATTACAGGACTCGAAGCACGTCACAACAGTGATATTATCTCAAGTAAGTATTAGTCAAGATTTAACATGAAAAATGCATCTTCTTTATTACATGTTTCATACCTACTTTTTGAACTGATTGTGGTCTACCTATATCTACAGTTAAGACTTGTAATTTAATTATATTCTATATTTTGCAGTACCAATTGCCATCGAGGAAATTATATCAGATGATACTTTTGCAGTTAAGCTCTGCCGATACACCAAAACATGAAATGGAGAATACTGCCCAAGCTACACAAATGCCAGGTATGCATGATAATTCTGTCTACTATAAATTGGTTGCAAGACATTTTTATTTCAAGATCATCATGATTGCAATGTTATGTGTACATTTAATTTTTAATTGTTATTTTCGTTCAGGCTTCATAACGCTAAAAACTTAAAAAATAATTAATGAGTAGCTACCAAAAAATATATTTTATGTACTATATACTGTATGTTACAAGTTACAACATACATTCTATAAATTATTTGCATGCCATTATTACATGGCGGAATGTCTTTGCACTGTAATTATAAATAACATCTTTTGTAACTACCACATTTTGTGCTAATAAACGATTTTGATTTAATTTGATTACAATAAGTTTTCCCTTTTTTTTAGATCTGGATAAGTCAGCCATTCTGCAAGTCTGTGAAGACAATGACTCTCAAAAAGGTATCTATAGCATTTTACACCATCATAATTAAAATTAAAAGCTACACAAATGCCAGGTATGCATGAGAATAATTCTGTCTACTATAAATTGGTTGCAAGACATTTTTATTTCAAGATCATCATGATTGCAATGTTATGTGTGTGTAACATTTAATTTTTAATTGTTATTTTCGTTCAGGCTTCATAACGCAAAAACTTAAAAATAATTAATGAGTAGCTACAAAAAATATGTTTTATGTACTATATACTGTATGTTACAAGTTACAACATACATTCTATAAATTATATGCATGTCATTATTACATGGCGGAATGTCTTTGCACTGTAATTATAAAAAAACATCTTTTGTACCTACCACATTTTGTGCTAATAAACGATTTTGATTTGATTTGATTACAATAAATTTTCCCTTTTTTTTAGATCTGGACAAGTCAGCCATTCTGCAAGTCTGAGAAGACAATGACTCTCAAAAAGGTATCTATAGTATTTTACATCATCATAATTAACATTAGATAACACACGAAGACAGTGAACTGAACCGTTAAACCTATGTCTGTAGCAGGCTTTAGACATTGATATAAGGTAGACACTGCTGCCGGTCTCGTAGAAGTCTCTATAGTCTTATTAGCTAAAATAATATTGATATTGTTATATCGATACCGGAAATTTCAATTGTCGTAAAGGACAAAACACGAGTTTTCAGTAGAGCCAAAAAACAAAAATAAAATGTCTTTTTCTTGAATAATTTTCAAACAAAGTACTAGGTATTTATGATGTCAAAAGAAACCCTAACTATTTTTTCGTGATCTATCCATATAAATTATCAAAATAAACCAAATTTAATTATTGACGAAAATGAGAGTCCTTTACAGCCCAAAAAAAAATGTAAATGAAGTACTTTACAACCACGAAAAATTGGTTATGATAAAGTCAGATATGTCCGTAAAGGACTAATCATGATCATCAATGGGTAGTACAAGTCAATTAAATCAGAGACTAAGGGGGTAAAAGGAACAAAAAACCTAAAGTTCTAAATAGAAATTCAACTACAATAGGCAGTAAAACCAAGTGAAAAAAGTATTTTTATTATGTTTCATTTATTATTTAAATATTTGTAAAAAAAGTATCAAAAATGTTATTCTAATAGGAATTCAAAATTTAAACACAATGTTATGCAACTTTTTTAAATTTAAATCGCCAGTAATCGTTGCAATGCAAACAACTCAAGTTTTAGAATAATCAGCTAATAGACTAATCTACTAACTAGTATTTTTTCACAATTAATGCAACTCAAACAACGTTCTGTTGTTTGCATTGCAACGATTACTGGCGATTTAAATTTAAAAAAGTTGCTTAAACATAATAATAAAGTTAAAATAACCAAAATGATAACAAATTTTGCCCACCAGAGCTCAAAACTCAAACAATTGACATTCTAAAGTATTAATTAAATGACAAGAAAATTCAGTCTTTTAAAATTATAGTAATGAATCTTAGGCCTAGCTTTTTGATCCGTAGTTAACTCAACCAATGGTTAAATATTTTAACCAATGGTTGCAAACGGTAAAATACCATGTTTCTTCATTTGTTAGTCTCACAAATGGTCAAATAAGTTGGATAGTTAATTATTAGACCATTAAATTTGTAAGACTAACAATTGAGGATAGGGATTAGGGATACAATTAGGGAAATTTTACCATTGGTTGAGTTATCAAAAAACTGGGCCTTAAACACACACAATATGACTAAGCAAGAACAGAGATTATATGATAAAAATATCAATAGTTTCAGCAATTATTAAAAATAATGGCAGGTCCAAGCACTTCAATGGAAACCGAGGAAAACGTAGCTAGGGAACGAGATATAGAGATTAATAATTTAGTGTTAATAATTGAGATTATTATAACAGAATTAGGAGAAACTAAGAGAAAACAAATAGAGGGTGAAGTAGGCAAATTTTTGGTGGATTTGGACTTATCAGATGAGTTGTCGGGATTCCTTATGACTGTTTTCACATGCCTTCGTAAGGAGGAGAACGACAAGCCTGGTCACTTGAGGTTTTTGGAATACACAGCTAAAATCTCTGGGATTGACGTGTCAGTTAGAACAGTGGTAGAGAAAATAAAAGCTAAGAAAATTGAAATAAACTTTCTAATTTGTACCCCTATTGTGGAAATAATAACATTGTTTAGATCCTTCTACGACGAAGTGAGAACAGGGGTGACAAGATTTAGAGTGCGGGAGTCAGTAGCTAAGAGAGGTGTCAAGAGGTCTCGTGAGGGCAAGCTTGTAACTCAAACAAAAGCTCAAGAACACACCCAAAACATATCCCAATACGGCTTAACAAATCAACATATTTCGTTGCTTCAGGGTGTGACACTGGCACCAGAAAGAATTTTATTCAGAAGCAATTTTATTAGTAATGGAGGACAAATTTTATGACAAGCTCAAATCAGCAATGGGCCATAGTCTCCAAATGCTCCCGATGGCTTCAGAAATAATTAACTCCCTTAAGGAGGCAACCCACCCAGGAAATGTGTCTGGAGTTATGAAAGAGTTGGGAGATATTTTACTTTTAACTACCTCAAGATCAACACAAAAAGCATATTTCCCTCTATTACTTTTCTATATTATGTGGGCATATAAGGGTAGCGTTCAATGGAGTTTTTCGGGGGCTCCCATTCTCAAATATTACACTGATCTAGTATCTTCAAAAGGACTGAGATTCAAAATGCGGAGTGGAGCTGATCCGATAAAAACATCTGAAGTGGTATTCCATGCCATGTTTGGGACTTACCTTGAAAATTTAACAGTTCTTGAGAGAATAACTAACAGGCCCAAGTGGCATACGAGAAAAGAAGTAAACTCCGTATTTTTGAAGAGGAGTGAACAACCTTCAATAGTGTTTTCCCCCATAACATTTAAGTACGTTTCTAAAATGGCCCAGGCGTTGCTCACTAAATCACTTGGCAATATTGACCCTATGTCAGTAAGCAGGCCATCATTTACAGGTTTCCGGAAACGTCATTTTACCCAAGAATTCCTTACGTATATAACAACGGGCAAGAGTGCTCTAAACTTCACGAGCGAACCGACGCAGTTACAGTATGCGCTTAAAAAACTCAAGGATGAATTGCTCTCAGAAAAGGATAAGTTACTGTCTGCTGGAACAAGCAAATGGGAAACTAAAGATGAAAAGGGTGATTGGGTCAAGTGTGATTTCTGCGTGGAAGAAGGAGAACTATTTTTCTATGGAAATTAATATACACATTTTTGTTCATTAGTCTTAAGTTTTATTGTACCTTGATTATTATATTGTATTTCTTATTCAAATTATTTGTAATTGTAAACAGTAAAATCTTAGAGATCATTTGTGTCGATATCGTCTTCCTCGTCAGTTTCAGGAAGACTGTCTTTAACAGTCCCCTAAGGACGGTAGATCGAAATATTCCTTATGAAATCGGTTTGGTATAGTTCCGTTAGTACATAAACGCTTTAAATCGTTATACTTGGCGACCGGTATAGGGTTAGGTTTGTCATAAAGCGTTGATAAACCAATATTAGAAGTATCATCTTCTACTTTGTTACCTGTTAAATCTTGGTTTTGTGTTTTTATTTTTTTTCCATTTGCCTTTTCCTTTTGATCCTCTTCCTTTATATTCATCATATAATGTTACTACTTGAGCGTCTTTGTTTTCTTTCATTGAATATTTTCCTTCCATACTTTTAGCATCTGAATGCACAATGCGCATTGCTTTTAGCTGTATTTGTCTTTGAGAAATATTGGTAAATTTTTCAGACATCAAGCTGTCTCAATTGAGAAAATCGGAGTACTCCAAAACATTAATTTTGTATGGTTCAGGACGTATTCTTGCAGATTCTATGTACGTTGGTCAT
Source organism: Tholera decimalis (assembly GCA_943138885.2). Classification (NCBI taxonomy): domain Eukaryota; kingdom Metazoa; phylum Arthropoda; class Insecta; order Lepidoptera; family Noctuidae; genus Tholera; species Tholera decimalis. The sequence continues at coordinate 15,828,102 of OW964551.2, forward strand.
TGACTCGGACTCCAAATAATAATTCATCTAACCTCGCGTTCATTGATTGCATGCATTGAATCGACGGGCATATAAGTATGCCCAGGCAGTAAATAATTGATTTGTACTACTTCAACGTTTTTGGAATTCTGTACAAAGTAGTGTAGGGCTGTGAGAATTATCTTATTTTTATTCTGCCCAGGGCAAGAGTCGCAATAAAGTAAAACGGCGTATTTCCTAGACTAATATAACAACATACTCACTCCATGAGGAGTATTAAGCACTTTTTGCAGGTCAAAGATAACTGTAAGCATATCGTTGAAAGTTAATTTCTGATGAATTTTAAATCTTTGGTAGCTAGCCTTTTATTCCTCGAGATGAACAGCCATGTCCTTGATTTCTTTTTCTGATAATAATTTTGTATTTTCAGCTTTTGTACATGTGGCACATTTGTCTTTTTTTGGTGTATGAAATCGTTAAATATTTTAATAAGAACTTTTTCACTGAAGTGTAATTTAGAATCTTTTTGGCAGTGTTTGAGATAAATTCTGATTAAATTTGTAGCATTTTAATATTCTGAGGTAAATACAGATATGAACTTTTTTTACGACAATAATGGGAAGGAACGGCTGGAAGGCTTTCGATAAAAGCTTTTGCGTATGCTTTATCTTCATCACTATACTTCTGTGCATGGCATGTTCTTTTCTACGCTTGCCATATTTTCGTGTGCATTTTTTACTGTATATAAAATAAACTTTTGGGTAATATCTAATGTGTTGATCAAAAACTTTTGACATACTGGTCTAGATCCTTCACCTTCGTTTATAATGTAATCAAGTCAACCTGTCGCACACGTCTTTGCGCCGTTGGCAATAAGAACGAAACAAAAACTTTAATTGTGTTTTTGTTAAAATTAGGGTCGTAAAGGACAATAAATAAAACAAACGTCCTTTACGCCCTAATTACGTAAGTTAAAACAAAGTATAGATTTGGTCGTAAGGGTTTCGATTATCAAATAACATGTTTACGACCTTTTGATTTGTTATAATAATAATTATTTATAATGTCGTATAAAAAGTTTAATGCAAAAATGAGGATTACGACCTCTTAAATAATTAAAACATGACTTTACGCTCCCTATTGAAAAATATTTTTACGATACATCCCAAATAGTAAAAAAAAATCGCGCTAGAGATGTTGGAAAGCCAGGTCGTAAGGGAATATGTGACGTGGCAATGCCTCGGGTCCGGCCAGTACGTGCCCGGCGCCAAGTGTACTGGTGGTCGCAGGAGCTATCCGCACTTCGCAAAGCCTGCGTTGTGGCACGACGCCAGTACGCTAGACACCGCAGGCTACGCATTCGCCCTATAAATGCGGAGGCCAGAGAGGCGGAGCTATACGAGGAGTACAGAGCAGCGAAGACCGTCCTCAAAGTGGAAATCCGGCGGGCTAAAGATCTGGCCCGCAAGGAGATGCTGGAGACTCTCAATCGGGATCCGTGGGGACGCCCATACAAAATGGTGCGAGACAAACTTCGCCCCTGGGCTCCCCCGCTGACACAGAGTCTCCGGCCCCAGCTAGTTGAGGACGTGGTGAGCGCTCTGTTCCCCTCGTGAGGGGAGCATACTCCCCCGCCCATGGCTCCGCCACCTGCGGTGCCCGACGCGGGCCACAGCGACGACGACGACAATATTCCAGAGGTGACCGAGGTAGAACTGAGAGTGGCGGTACTCAGGCTGAATGCCAGAAATACCGCCCCGGGACCCGACGGCTTACCTGGCAAAGCCTGGGTCCTGGCCTCGGAGGCTCTCGGGCCTCGACTTATAGGGCTCTTTAACGCATGTTTGGAGAGGGGCCAGTTTCCGCTTCGCTGGAAGACAGGAAAACTGGTCCTTATCAAGAAACCGGGGCGCCCTGCGGACACTCCGTCCGCATACCGGCCTATTGTGCTGCTCGACGAGGTGGGCAAAATCTTTGAAAGACTTATTGCAAACCGCCTCGTCGGGCACCTGGAGAGGGTAGGCCCGGATCTTGCGGATAGCCAATTTGGTTTCCGCAAGGGGCGCTCGACGGTGGATGCCATCATGCGTGTAAGAGCTCTCTCGACAGAGGCTGCGTTGTCCCGGGGTGGGGTCGTCTTGGCGGTGTCTCTCGACATCGCTAATGCCTTTAATACCCTGCCCTGGAGTTGCATAAGGGAAGCACTCCGGTATCACCGGATGCCGACCTACCTCTGTCGTGTGGTTGAGGCCTACCTGACGGACAGAGCCGTCATTTACCCTGGTCACCATGGAGAGTGGAATCGGCGAGAGATGTCGTGCGGTGTCCCACAGGGATCAGTTCTGGGACCACCCCTGTGGAACATCGGTTACGACTGGGTGTTGCGCGCCGACCTCCCTACAGGCGTCAGCGTAGTCTGCTACGCTGACGACACGCTGGTCTTGGCGCATGGGAGGTCGCATCAGGCGGCGGCCGAACTGGCGATGCGAGGGGTTGCGACAGTCGTAGAAAGGATCCGGCAACTGGGACTCGAGGTGGCTTTGCACAACTCCGAGGCCATGTGTTTTCATAGCCGTCGGAACGCGCCACCTTCGGGTTCCCAAGTAACGGTGGGAGGGGTTCACATCGGCGTCGAGACGACGATGAAGTACCTGGGACTTGTCCTCGACAGCCGGTGGAACTTCGTCGAACATTTCCGACGTTTGGCTCCAAGACTGGACCGGGCGGGGGCTGCACTCAAGCGGCTCCTACCAAATCTAGGGGGGCCAAACGCCTCCTGCCGGAGGCTATACGCGGAGATTGTGCGGTCCATGGCCCTCTATGGGGCCCCTGTGTGGGCGCTGAATCTACAGCGGCGACCAGCTCGCCAGCTGGTCGCGTCTCAGAGGGTCATGGCTATCCGGATGATCCAGGGATACCGCACGATCTCTGGGGAGGCGGCGAACCTCCTTGCCGGATTGCTACCGTGGGATCTGGAGGCGGTAGCCCTCGCGCGCGTGCACAATTGGCGCGCGGAGGTGCTAAGCCGGGGTGAAACTCCGCTACCGCGGCAAGTCGCGGCTCAGCGGATAGAACTCCGGCGCCATCTCACGGCAGTATGGAAAGAGCGGCTGTCGCAACCGAAGGCTGGGCACGCCGCAATCGCGGCGATAAGTCCCCTCTTTGAGGAGTGGCTGGAGAGAGGCCACGGCGTCCTCACCTTCCGCCTGACGCAGGTGCTGACCGGACATGGCTGTTTTGGTAGGTACCTGTTTCGGATTCAGCGGGAGGACACGCCCGGGTGTCGTCATTGTGAGGACCACCTGGAGGACACGGTGGAGCATACGGTCGAGGTCCCTGCTTGGGCGGAGCACCGCCGTGTCCTCGTAGAAGCAGTCGGCGGCGGCGACCTCTCGCGCCCTGCTCTGGTTCAGACCATGGTGCGGAGCGAGAGGGAATGGGATGCGGTCGCCTCCTTCTGCGAAGCAGTCATGCTAGCGAAGGAGGAGGCCGAACGCGCGAGGGAGAGGCAACTCTCTTCCTCGCGCCCCAGCCGTCGTGGTAGACGCCCCGGGCGTCGGGGATCGCGAGCCAATTTCCGGCCACCGTAGGCGCGGGCTTGCGGACGGCGAGCAGGGGTAGCTCACCGTCCGGCAAAGACCAGGCCCGGGTCGGCGGCGCGTCGTGTTCCACGTGCGCCTCAAGGAGCCGTCAGCATTGGTGACGGGGCCTCATAAAGCCATAGCCTGCCGGGGTCGCGGAAATATAGTAAAAAGATACCGCGGCTCCGGAACTTACAGGCAGCTGAAGGGACAGGGTGGGTTTTTAGTCAGTAGAAGTCTGACACTCCCTCCCGCTTAACCCAGAGCGGGAGAAGTTATTCGATGATTTTCCCACCCAGAAAAAAAAAAAAAAAAAGGTCGTAAGGGGCTTTTTTTAACGATAGAATTTTTTTATTACTACCAATCGATAGAGCTTGCGACGCTGATTCCAAATATATATATAACTCATTTTCGGCAAAATGTCCTTTACGACAATTGAAATTTCCGGTATCGATATGTATATCTTGTAACTATAATAAAATTGTTAGCTATTAATTAAATAACCTACCAAAAAATTTTAATATTTTTTATGCTTTCACAAAATAAATGGGACAAATGGCACCCACAGACACTAAAAACAAGGGTGTCAAAAGCACTCAAATCACACACAACCAGAGCAAGTGTCACCTCTCAGTTGGACAAATTGAGCACAGCTCGGTTGGAACTGGTACAGCTGCAAATTGAGAATGCCAGAAGACAACATCAGTTTAAGGAGGAGCAACGTAAAATTAAAATGTTGCATTTATCTAATGATGAGAGAAGGGAAGAAAGACATGCACTGATTCTAGAAAAAATTAGTTGTGGGTCTGTTTCAAGTGGCATGCATTTAGTATAGAAATGTAAATAGTTAATAGTTTGCCTACTTTTGTCTGTCATATGTTTTTGTTTCATAGTGTGTTTGTGTTGTGAGTGTTTTATTTCTTGAATAAATACTTATAAAAGTGCATCGCAACTGACTTTGTATGTAGAAAAATAAAAACTTGTTTGTAATTAAGATATTTTTTTATTATTATAAAAGTACTGCCTACATAAAGATCTAGATTACTTATTAATTAATCTATTATAAAATTAAAGAACAAAAATAACTTAAAATTAAGTTTCTAGTATGGTGCCTTTCTTCACCAGGAGGATTGGTTACGGAGGGGAAAAATATTGGCTGTGGTGGAATGATTACTTCTGGGTCCACTGGAGGTTCTTCTTCATTGTTTTTTCTTGCCAAGTTATGTAATATAGCACAGGCTACAATTATATCTTGTGCAAGCGGTAGCTTACACCTTAATCCAATGCTCAGAACTGGAAAGCGCCTTTTCCACACTCTAAAGCATCTTTAAATGACATTCCGGGTTCGTATTTGTGACTCATTGTACAAACTTTTTGCTGGTGTGTCTGGGTTTTGAAATGGAGTCAGTAGGTAATTGGTTTGTTCATAACCAAATGCATGATCCTCACAGTGGAATTTTACACATGAATTTGCAAATATCACGCAATCATGGGTAGAGCCAGGCTAACGTGCAACTATATCGTGGAACATCAACTCAGCTGATCATATTACTTGCACATTAAATGAAAAAAAGCCTTTTCGGTTCCTAAATTCCTCAGCTGTGTTTCCACCGGTTGACTGAATCCTAATGTGGGTGCCATCTATAGCTGAGATCACTCTAGGAAATCTAGCTATTTAAAAAAATTCTTCCTGACACATTCTGATATCTTCATCACTTCTTGGCAATTTTATGAAAGTTGGCCTTAGAGATGCCACCTATAGCTTCTGTAACTTTTTTTACAACACGGCATATAGTGGAGCTATGAATGCCACCAAAATCATCAACAGTTATGTAGAAACTCCCAGTGGCATAAAACCGCAGTGTAATTAGCAACTGTAACATGGGTGGGATACACTGGTTCCTGTAACAAATAAAAGCGCATAGGTAAGTATTAGGTGGGCGCGTGGGTACCTATTATTAGGTTTTGCGCGTGGTAGTTTTTTTTAGCTTAACCTAACATCATAAGTCACAAAACTTACCTTAGTGTTTCGTGCTTGATTTTATCTTCTATCAGGGAAAGCAAATATAACACAGATTCTTTTAAAAGTCTGAGTCGGCGATGAAATTCTTTTGAATCCCACTCATTATAGTGTTCAGGCCTAGATCTGACGATTCTTTCTTTTCTTTCAGGTGGATTTATATATTCATATATTATGGCCTCTTCTTCTATTGCCAGATCGTCAATAATATCGAAAATATCCATTATTATTATCACTTTGCTGGTTGTTTAAACAATAACCTCAAACCAAATGATTTTTTACGTTACGTCAACGTCAAATTTACCGATCGAATAAGCGGTTATTGGTCGGTCGAAGCGGCAGATAGATTTATTCCTCAGTTAGCGGAGTTATTCCACCGATAAGTCTTATCCGACTATTGAAATATTCTGTCGAATAAAAGCTATTTGTTTGTTTATCTGAGAATTGAACAACCGGCCCTAAATAAATTAATTTATTTTTGTGAAACTTTTAGCCCTAACAACTATTGTTGACTACGAAAAAAGAGTAGTGGTGAACCCCGAAACCAGTCACTTGGGACCACTCTGGAAGCCACAGAAACACATTTTCACCAACCACGTACTATCCGGAAGTCGTAAACGCTACAGATACGGACTTCTTCGCACCGAAGACACAATTTGTGAGTGAACAAGATAAGAGATATTTCTGACCCTCTCTAGCAATAAAGTACCAGGACCTCATAGATAATAGAGTCTAACTACAATCCTGTACCAATCTACTTTTTTAACTGTGAAGAGTAACGAGCGAGTGGCGCAGTCCTCAAGTATTACGGCTCCGTGTAAAACAGAGCTCGAGTTCGAATCCTGTACAGATACTAACTTATTGTGATCCACATTTTTGTTTTTAATTTTGCACATCAGTTATTTTTATTTATCTTATTACATTATGCCACTCAAGCGTACACCCCACCCCCCTCGACATCACCAGCATTGCGTACTGATTTAGAGCCTGAATTTCCTACACATTCCCTTGAATAAGAGGATCCCAAAGTAACACTACGGAAACGGAAATTCGATCAGGTGGATGATATTAAAATATTTATGACTGAAATGAAGACCACATTCTCGAGTTTTGAAAGACAGCAAAATGAAAAGTTTACGTCACTCCGGGCGAGAGTAGCTGAAATAAAGGTATTGAACGTGGCCTTAAAAGAATCAACGGACTTTAGATAGATAGATAGATAGAATATACTTTATTGTACACCAATAATTGAATCACACTTAAATAACAATATTGTAAAAAATTGGTTACAATGGCGGTCTTATCGCTGAGAGCGATATCTTCCAGACAACCTTTGGAAGGACTTTATGAGCTTTAATTAAAATGGGGAGGGCTATATTAGTGTACTACTGTACAAATATTCATTAATAACGGAAAAACTAATAAAAATACAACTAATATATATATATATATAAATACAATACATAATTATATAAAATATATAAATGTAATGTGTTCTTTATCATCGTGTGGAGAAAAACAAAGAAATAATCATAAAGAAAGAAAATGATTGGCAACCGAGCTTTTAAAAGCAGCGAGTGACTGTGCTTGTCTTACTGACACCGGCAATGCATTCCACAACCGAATAGCCTGCACCGTAAAATAATGGTCGTAAAATTTAGTGGAATGTGTAGGCATCAAAAGTCTCAAATTTTCCGATGATCTCAAATCTCTACCTTCATGAAGGAACTTAAATCGTTCTTTGAGATAAAAGGGAGTCGTTGGATTGAAAACAATACTGTAGAGTAATGATAAAATATGTGCATTCCGGCGAAGGCGAATAGGCAGCCACTTGAGTTTAGTGCGGAACTCAGAAACATGATCATATTTGCGCAATCCAAATATGAATCTGATTTTGACTTTATTTCTAAAAAGTATGATGATATCATATTACAATTTAATAAATTATCAGCTGAGCGTAACGAAAACCTGGCATATATCCAAGTTCTAGAAGAAAAGGTTGAGAGTCTCGAGAGATACCAAAAAGCCACTTGTCTTGAGCTAAGAAACCTATCGCTCTCAACTTATGAAACTAAACAAGATCTAATTAAATTAGTTATAGATGCAGGCGAAGCTCTAAATACTCCAATAAACAATTCAGACATCCGAGATGTATATCGTATGAAGACAAAGTCCGGAAACAAATCTTAATGAATTTTACTTCATCAATCATGAGAGAAAAAATAATTCAATCTTTCAAAACCTATAAACAGATCAAACCAAAATAACCAAAATTTTCAACAGAAAATGTGCAACTGGGTGGCCCCGTCAAACAAATTTACCTATCAGAAAGTTTAACTTTTAAAGCATCTGTTACCTTGCTCGAAACTTTTCAAAGACAATTAATTTTAAATTCTGTTGGACCGCAAACGGCAAAGTATTTATCCGAAAGGTAGAGGGCGCTACAGCTTATACAATAAACAGTGAGCTAGATTTGAAGAAAATTAAGTTAGCCGACTGACTATTTTTTTATTGTTTATTTTTGCATGCCTTATTTTTTATTTCAATTCTAAAATTTTCATTTGTAATTATTATTCACCATATATACCTAAATGCTTTTTAAAATCTAATGTTCAATCATGTATACATAAAACAAAAACACTTTCAAAAACAGAAAATAACACTCACTTGGTGAAGTCATTCATTCAAAGTTAAAAAAGAACATTTACTCCTACACACACAATTAAAAATAATTTAAAACATAGTATCGAAATTTACATACATGAGTCAGTACGAGACATCCCAACATGTTGGGGTCTTCTCGTCGTTGACAGGTAACCCGGTCGTTGTTAAAGGAACACCAAACCACTGTTAAATTCCAGAGTTTATTCTAAACAGTTTAGGAGTGTTTAGTAATCTGAGCCGCACTTAATGTTATGTTTTTCCGCCCATTAATGCGTGTCGGAGTTTTAGTTACGACTTGATTCATAAGTGATATCAATGAGTACTTCCCAAGCAGCAAAACCTTGTCCTAAAGCAGCTCATTGAACGTTTTTCAAAGAACTAATTGATGTTGCTGAGCGGTTCTATAAAAGACCAAAAAACGTTAACACAACCTAGATTGGGCCCATTTATATCGTTAAACGGTGATATAACAGATCTACAGCAGCTTTGGCGTACCATTTTTGACCTATAAGATTGATATTACAGTGAGATATGTCACCAAACGGTGATGTAGTAGCCACTGCAACGCTGTTATTGTTCTTTTATGTTTTAAACTAGTGGTTGTGGTTCTTTTACATTACATATCATACCATATCACAACAAATCGTGCAATCTTTTGTTCATTCTCATACTGTCAGGGTTATTAAAGTGGTTGTGTGTTAGAGTTATATTACTAATTTCAACAAATCGTGGTAAGTAAAATTACAATATCAAAATATTTATTATGGCGTCTATCCAATAGCAAAATGCGCTAGTAGTAGCAACCCACGCATTGAAATAGTGTTACGATTATAATTTTATTGACAAAGTAGGCATAGTTTAGTATCTAATTTTTAATGCCCCTCCCAAAGTAATAAGTTTTATCTAAATTAAAATAAATCAATCGTAGATTAGTTCCATAATTTTCTATTATAGAGTAAAAAGTGTAACATTGGAGATTACAGGCCTACAGGATTACAGACTACTTTGATCATAGTACTATAGAAATAGTACTATGATCAAAGTAGTGACCGCCATTGTGGTTAAATAAATTAGGGTTCCTTCTAATTGCCGCTGCAAAGTTATGTCGCACTTTTATGCGGCTTCGCGTCGTCTTGGCCAAAGGTTTAGTTTAGAAGTAGTAGTGGTTTAGGTTAGAAGTAGATTTCATGACATATTTTTAACTTACCGGTGATATGAAATGTTATAATTTTTTTTATTGTGCTTTTTGTTGTAATTCATGCAACCCTTCACGGCACAACTTGGCGTTTGTGCTTGTAAAAGTTACAACCGCTCCCGAAGATAGCCGATCGCGTTCTAGTTCACTTCGATAAAGGGAAGACCATTTTTGGACCAAGTTCGAGGCGTCATTGTAATATGCGGTCCGCCCAGACCTTACGCAGTAATATATATGTCAATGGCCGTAACACAGCAGTGGCACCTGTGTCGTGGTGAAACAAAGCCAGATCCTCCAAATTTATCTTATTAATTAATAAATAAAATAAATTACTACTATATTGCGGTCCGCATTGCTCGGAAATGGACTACACTTTAAAAATTGAGTGACGTATAGGTACCTACTGAATTCATAGTATAAGCACGGTCTAAAGATCATCATATAATTTTTATCCTGTGGTATAAGTTTGTGATGTCTTATGTTTCACCCTGTTATGTTGATTATGTTTAATAATTATTTTATGTACTTGATTATAAATGGCATTTGTTGAATTCAATTATCAAAAATATTTATTATTGTAACATCATAAACAGCATAGTATGCTTTTGAATTAAAGGTATGCATAAACAATATGCATGAATTATACGAATATATATATAATATAAAAAATATATAAAGAATAAATACCCGAAGCTAAACGATTTTATTTCATCTGCATAATATTCTAATAAAAATATTTCCAACCGAAAATTTAATTTTCATCCTGTATATGGAGGACCTTCCAAGCGACATCGTCGCGGCGTCAGCTGTGTCGCTCTGTCGGTACGTTCCGATGATCGTCTATGCGTCTCTATGGAACATAATGCTTCTATAATAGTGTGGTATTACACTCATTCAACGTGTCTGTCCAATGTACCTTTCATTAAAGAAATTAGACGCCTTCATCTAATGTGCTAGAACAAAACTTTACCATAAAGATCTTGGGTAAGTGGAATACTAGCCATGATATCGCGTCCGCATTGCTGGATCTTTATTTACTTTTAGCGTCTAATACCAAACTGCTGCAGCACCGAAGCGGTTAGGGAGTAGAACAGCATATGGATGGACTATTTGTTTACTGTCCAACACCCAAACTACTACAGTACCATTAGCCTACTAGCAGCAAATGCTCAAATTAAAATAGCCTTAAATGTTCAAATAATTAAATGTATACTTATAACAAAATACAAAAAAAAATGTATTTCTTTTTCTTTTTTTTTATTAACGGAATACTATTATCACCTTTAATCATAGCGCGTGCCGAATGATGTAATGAAAGCTCGAATTTTGACGTCTATTATTTTCTGTTTTCCATTGATCGTGACTGATAAGCCATTTTCAAGTATTGTGGCGACACATTGTATTTTGCTGAGCTACCTCCTTCAGACCTCTCACGGCCAACCGCTCCTAATGAATTCAGTCGCTACCCATAGGCCACAGTATAGACCCGCGTATACACCGTATATAGACTTACATCATATACCGTGTCATTGTACTAAATTAAGTAATATATAGAATACATGTTTATCTGTTTCCAAGGTGTCCACTTATTTTCTAAATTCAGAACCTTCTGACTAAGGACTAATTAACGTCTACACAAAGAACAATTAAATATCGTTAAATTGGTGACCCCGTGCGAACTCTAAAAATATAATAATTCCGGTAGCGGCTCACTATACTCGTGGTCAAATCAAACATTATAGTTTGTGTGAACAAGACTTATTAGTCAGTGAAAATGAATCCTGTGCAACCACCAACACCGTCGACTGCACCTGTCGTCAAGGTCGAACAGAGTGATCTCGGAGCCATTTCAGTAGCGTCATGAATTTCGGAATTCTGGACTGATCAGCCTCGAGTCTGGTTTTTCCAGACAGAAGCCACGCTTTTCCCGCAGAAGATATCGGACGAAGCCAAATTCAACATAGTTGTTTCTAAATTAGGGAAGAGCGTCATCCAACAAGTAACAGATATATTTCTGCGTCCACCTGAGTCAAAGAAGTATGAAGCGCTAAAAGATCGCCTGCTAGTAATTTATGAAGAATCGGAAACAAGGCAGATTCAGAAACTTATAGGTGAAATGGACCTTGGACACCAACGGCCATCTCAATTACTTAGACGCATGAGAAATTTAGCAAGGGATAAAATAACAGATGAAACATTACGAGTTCTGTGGCAAGGCCATCTACCTGTATCAATGAGAGCCATAATTTCGGTATCAGAAACCAAGGACCTTGATAACTTAGCCTTGGTCGCAGACAAGGTAACGGAAAACTGAACATAGTATCTCAAATAATTAAATCAAATCATATATCTGTAAAGACTATTGAGCCTTCACACCCCTATTATGATATGATTTCACAGTATACAGATTTGATAAAACCTGTTTCTTTTAAGGAGACCCCTAAACATGCAGTTTACCATCATATAGAGACTACAGAACCACCCGTTTATGCAAAGGCGAGGCCACTCCCACCCGAAACATTAAAAAAGGTAAAAGAGGAATTTCGCATTATGCAGAATTTAGGGATTTGCCGTCCATCTAAGAGTCCATGGTCAAGTGCATCGCATGTAGTACCTAAAAGCAACGGTGATCTACGCCCGTGTGAGGACTATCGCCAACTCAATGCGATCACCAAACCAGATCGCTATCCTATTCCGCGATTATATGATTTCACTTATATTTTATCAGGATAAACAGTTTTTTCCAAAATCGATATTAATAGAGCCTTTCACTGTATACCAGTTGCTCCTGAAGACGTTGAAAAGACCGCAATTATTACTCCTTTCGGACTTTTTGAATTTCTTCGTGTGTCATTCGGTTTACGTAATGCGGCACAGTCATTTCAACGTTTTATGAACAACACTGTGTTAAATAATATTGAAATTATTAATGCTGACGGCTCAATTGAGCCAGGTTCAGACTTTATATTCTGTTATATCGACGATCTAATTATAGCCAGTTCATCAAAAAAACATCATGAAAAACACCTAAAGGCAGTATTCGAACGCTTGAATGAATTTGGTGTAACAATTAATTTAAATAAAAGTTGTTTTGGTCAATCAAATATCGAATTTCTAGGTTATGAGGTAACACCTGAAGGTACCAAGCCGACCAATTCCAAGGTCGAGGCAATAGTCAATTTTCCCAAACCGGAAACGGTGCAAGATTTAAGACGTTTCCTCGGCATGGTTAATTTTTATAGACATCATTTGCCAAAAGCTGTAGAATATCAACATTTATTAAATAATTATTTACATAACTCTAAGCATAAAGATAATACTAAAATTATTTGGTCAGACGAAGCATACAAAGCATTTTTGGCAGTGTAAAACTAGTCTGCAAAATGCGGCTACCTTATCGTATCTGACACCGCATATACCGATAGCTCTTATGACCGCGACGCTTCAAATACTTGTATAGGCGCAGTTGTCCAACAGCGTATTAATAATCGCTGGAAACCATTAGGTTATTTCTCGCGTAAGTTAACTACGGCTTAAACTAAATATAGTACGTACGATCGTGAATTACTAGCTATCTATGAAGCTATCATCCACTCTCGCAAATTATTTGAGGGTCGGGAATTGACCATTTATACGGACTATAAGCCCTTAACTTACGCATTTGCTAAATTAAATAGCGATAAACTCCTCATAGAACTCGTCAACTAATGTATATAAGCGAATTTAGTACAGTACAGATATACGTCACATAACCGGCGAGAATAACATTGTAGCCGACACCTTATCGCGCGTAGTAACAATAATATGTCCTACGGTTCTTGACTTCGCAGAATTAGCCACTGCGCAAAATAACGATGCTTACTTAATGCAACAATTGCAACAGTGTAATTCTAGTAATAATATTGTTATGAAGCGAATTAAATTACAAGATAGCGAACAATATATTTATTGTGAAACCTCTACACATAATATTAGACCTTATTTACCTGAACATTTTAGGAAAATAGCATTCAATTCTATACATAATCTAAGCCAGGTAAGGTATTAGAACAACCAAGAAATTAATAAGTAACCGTTTCTTCTGGCCAGGTATGAACAAAGATATTACGTTATGGTCAAGAACTTGCATTAAATGTCAGAGAACTAAAATTGCGCGTCATACCATTTCTCGTGTCGAATGCTTTCCTAAGTTAGGCTGTTTCGAACATATATGTACATGTCGAAATAATAGGTCCTTTAAATACATCTGCAGATGGTTTTAAGTACTGCGTCACAATTATAGACCGATGTACACATTGGCCAGAAGCCTTTCCCGTTAAAGACATAACTGCTGATACGGTAGCAAAAACTATTTATGAGGGTTGGATCACTCGTTTTGGTTGCCCGGTGCGCCACAGTAGTGATCAAGGCCGTCAGTTTGAAAGTTCATTGTTTAATGAATTAATGAAATGTATGGGAATAGAAAGAATTCGAACCACACCTTACCACGCACAGAGCAATGGTACCGTGGAACGGTGGCACCGCTCCCTTGGCTTGAAGGCAGCGTTAAGAAGCCACTCAGGTTTAAGTGCTGCAGAAATCACATATGGTTGTAGTTTTCGTTTACCAGAAGAATTTTTCGATAAATATAACAAGGAACCATCGGATCCTCATACTTTAGTCCAATAGATACGCGATACCATAAATAAATTCAAACCTGTATCGATGTCAAAAACCAAATCGAATTCTGTATTTATTCACCCTGACCTTAAACAGTGCGAATACCACTTGAACTACCACTATAGACCACTTCAACCACCTTATAATGGTCCCTTTCCGCGTAATCAGGAGAAGTGACAAGGTGTTTAAAGTTCAATTGCTCAATAGGCAAATAAATATTTCAATCGATAGGTTGAAACCTGCTTATATTTTGAACGAAAATATTAGCTCAGACGTAGTAGAACCAGACACATCTGGTAAAACTGGCACTACTGAGCGCACTTCCACAGTTCGCGACAACGCATCTAGTAGATTTATATCTCGGACCGGACGTGTAATCAGACCTCCGATTCGATTTGCCGATCAGGCATTATAACTTAAAATAACTAAATCTATACTAATATTATAAAGCGGAAAAGTTTGTTTGTTTGTTTGCTTGAACGAGCTAATCTTCGAAATTACAAGGTGGATTTGGATGAAATTTGGTATGGAAGTAGCTTGAAGCTTGAGGAAGGTTATAGGCGAATACTTTTTACGCGACTGCAAAAAAGGAGAGTTATGTTTTTACCGTGATAGAATCCACGGGAGCGAAGCCCCGCGTGAGTACTAGTTTAGTAATAAATAGTAACGCAATTGCCGAATAAACACATTAATATTTGTACCTAATCTAAGTGCTTAGTTAGAATTTTTACGATATTATTTCAGTACAACATAACCGTTCGACAACAAGTATCAGTCTCTTAATTGTGTCAGAATATTTAATACACTAGTTCACAACATGGGAAAGAATCAGAGTAAAGATGTTGTCATAGCCCAAAATAATGGGCAGGTTGAAACCCAAATCAATCAGCATGGTTATATCCTAATATTTATACTTACGTTGTTGGCAATAAACGTCATCTACGTTTTACGGAACCGTTGCCGTTCCGCTGTGAAACGCTGGCTGCGTAAGGAGATTGTAGACCTCCAGCCGCCTAAGATCGTGACTGTGTCAGGCCAGGCTCAAACTCAGCCACATTCGGTCGCGCCTTCCACATCTTATGTCAACGCCGGATTGGTAAACTAGTGAACCCGCTATCGCGGGGTAGCAGGTTCGATCCCAAGGTATTACCGTAGGGCTAGTGAATCATATCATTATTTCATAATTCTAAACTCCGTAAACACGTACGTCAACGACTCCCGAGAAAAATCAATCGAAAACAGTGCCAAACAGTGAAATTTTGTGAAGTGAAGCGCAAAACTATTAAAACAAAGGACAATAATCACACGCAAGAAGTGGTCACAGTGAAAGTGCTAAGTATCGACAGAAAAACGAAAAATTACATTCGGCATTATAACCTCAAACAGGCCAAATCATCGCTGTTCCGTCCCATACGTATAACCGAACGCATCTTTTTTGGTGTGGCAATTGTCTATTGACTTTGACACTTAACATAACTTTTCTTCTTGTTAGCAAAAAATCCGCGTTGAGACATTGATTTTATTGATTATTGTGTGTAATTGTGAATCCGGTTGAATCCCTTTTGTTATCGACAAGTTGGTCGTAATTTAGTAAATCTTGAACTGAGTAATCCCCTTTTGAGTGAACCACTGGGATATTTTGAACAATAACGTCGAATTGAGGTTACATTGAACCGGCCCGTGAATTGGTGTTAAGTAGCTGCATGCAAGCAACTGGTGCAAACCACGCTGGACCACGCTGTGGAAACTTGCGTCTTTTGTGATCGTCCACCACCACTTGACAACATTACACACTCAAATACACTGACCCACACACCACGGACGTGATCTGAGAACAGGTTGGCGCCGCCGTATTCAGCCTTGGGTAAGTGTATTATAACTATTGAAATAAGGCCTAAGAGCCTAAACAACGTTAGAGCTCCGCGTAGCCGCGGACAGTTCGGCCATCCAGCTTCGTTGTACTGGTTGCGGGACCGAACAATCGCCATAGTCAGTTGAGTCGTGCAAGTAGTGCCAACCGTACGTCAAGTTTGAAGTTTGACGTTGACACTTGACAGGAATAACAAGTGTTGCCATTATAGATAACCTAAATTCTACTAATCATAAATCATAAGTTATCTGTGGTCGAACGATTTCGCTCTACGTTTTGTAATTACTCAAAATGTCTTCACCGATAAATAAATCTTGTTCAGAGTTGGAGATTCACCAAATGCGTGATGACGCAAATAGAACACCACCAAATTTTGTGTTCTAACGGATTAAGAGAAGTCGAGAGGATATTACCATTACTGAGCAGCTAGAAGACTTTAAAAAAGAAATGAAAGATATGATGACTCTGTTCTTAACACAACAAACACAACAAGTCACTTCAACATTAAAAGAAATACAACAATCTAACCTAGATGTTAAAAATTCTATAACGAACCTTATGCTACAAAATCAAGATTTGGAAAAAAAATGATTCTGTTAGAAAACAAGGCCAAAGAAGACAAAAAATGTATTTTGCTTTTAGAGCATAAAATAGAAGAAATGGAAACGGGAAGCCGCAAAACCAATTTTGTGATTAAAAATCGAAATTAGCCGGTGAATCTAAAGATGCACTTATAAATATAATAATGAGTCTTTCGAAAAGTGTAGCCTGTTCAATAACAAAACATGACATTAAGGACATTTATCGAGTGCGGGGAAAAACAGACTACCAAAATACTCTTATTGTCGTAGAAACTGGATCCAGTCTTCTAAAATCTGAAATCCTAAAAATGGGAAAGGTATTCAACAAAAATAATAAGCACAAACTGTGCTGTAAGCACCTCGGTTTCAAGACACAAGAAGATACTCCTGTCTATTTGTCTGAGCATTTGACTCCGAGGGGATCTCGGTTGTATTTTCTTGCCAGAGACCTTATAAAAACAGGGGAGTACAAATATTGCTGGACAGCATATGGAAAAGTGTACATCAAAAAGGATGATCAATCGCCAACCATAACTATACGGAGTGAAGATCAAGTCCATCAACTTATAGTGAAAACATGACTATTTACAGTGAACTTTGTCTGCATACAAAATTTATTTGCGCTATTATTGACAGAGTTTCCAGTAAATATAACATGCAGCGTACGATATCCCGGACCAATTTACTACAACAATTATGTTAATACGTCTGTAAGAACAAGGTATCTATTGTATATTTTTTCTGAATACTATAAGGTTATCTTAAAACACAACTTACTCAAATTCAACACTAAAAACACAATACATATTATAAATTACACTTTACTATCACATAACTTCAGTCAATACAATATAAACATAAATTACACAAACGTACACAACTTTTATACATTAACCGTCTACGCAATGAATCAAATCACAAGAATCAATAAAAAACCAAATAAAAAGATTAAACTCACACTTAACTTTAATAAAAGACACAAGACTACAAGAATAAATTCTTACATATGTTTATATCTTAGAATTTATTTTTTTGCAAAAAATACTTAAAACTTATCTAAAAAATACAATAATTAAATTTAAGCACTCAAACCCATTAACTTGTGAAACAGCATATATTTTAGTAAATATTTATAAAACTTGTCCTCTAATAACTCTCACATTTCTTACCTACTGTATATATCAGTGTGGTATGTATCAAAGACTGACTTGTCATGACATTTTTTAAATTTATAAATGTATATATGAGTAACACTTTGCAAACAGTTAAGGAGATAGACAAAATTGAAATTGCAACGGTAATAGAATGTGATTCTTCCAACCTTTCAGATCACATACATTTGGCAAGAAATGATCTTACTATAATTTCTCAGAACATAAGAAGTATATATTGCAATTTCGATGACTTCGTTGTTATTTTGTCCTCTTTTAAATTCGAAACGGATGTGATAATACTAACAGAATGTACATTAAATAGTAACAAACCTTTACCGCAACTCAGTAATTGTCAATCATTTGTATCAGTACGTTAGAAGAATCAAAATGATGGTGTAGTTGTGTTCGTAAAAAATATACATAAGGTAAAAATTCAAGAAATCCCGCTAAACCAGGCAACCTGCCTAAAGCTGGATATATTAAATAACACTCTATTGTGCATATATCGCTCACCATGCAACACAAACACTGATATTTTTCTGGATTCACTAAGTGCACACTTAGATACGTTACATTCACAAAAGAACATAGTAATAGCTGGAGACATAAATATTAATATTAGAACGAAAGACAATGAAATATCCCATGATAAAAAAGCCGAATAAACTACCTAAATATGTTGTCTGGCTATGGTATTCTGCCTGGTCATTTATTAGCCACCAGAGAAAGAAATTGCTTAGACCACTTTATGGTGAGAATTCATCAAAAAAGACAACTGCATCAATTGTTATTTTAAAAACTACAATCACTGATCACTACACTACATTTTTATCGTTGTCCAAAACAAAAAGCAATCAGCAACGAAGCAAAATCACCACGACCATTAACTTTGAACACGCAGTGAAATATTTACAGGAAATAAATCTTGCAAACTTGCTGTTATATGAAGATCCAAACGTTCTCAACTCATACAAACTTTAATTGATACTATTAATCAAAACACTAAAACAAAAAGTATACCTAACAGTAAACGTATAATTAAGCCTTGGATCACCCCAGGGCTATTAAAATGTATCACAATTAGAAATAAATTACAAAGACAATCTAGGTCAGATCCCTATAATGCCACACTGAAAATTACTTATAGTCGGTATAGGAACTATTGCAACAATCTCATTAAGAAATTGAAAAGAAGATATGAACGAGAACTATTAGCGAAATCGGTTACAAATACAAAGTTACTTTGGAAAAATATAAAATCAATCACATACTCAAATAAACCTAAAAATCAAAGCACAGAATTATTAAATGTCTTGCCGTCTCCAATAGAATCAGTTAATTTTGTTAATACTTACATGGCGAATATAGGAAAGCAATTAGCGCAACAAATTCAACATAATAAAATTCCAAATAAAATTGATATACCACCTACGCAAATTAACTCTTTTGTGCTTCTGGATACTGACTCCGCGGAAGTCGAAAGCGTATTAATGAGTCTAAAGTCCGACAGCGCCTCAGGATGGGATAACATACAAACCAAATTTTTAAAATATGCTAACAAGGAAGTCGTTCCTATCATTACTCATCTTGCAAATCTTTGTTTTAGAAAAGGTATTTTTCCATCTCCTTTGAAGCAATCTATTATTACACCTGTGTATAAGGGAGGGAGCAGAGACGATGTCAATAACTACAGACCTATTTCTGTCTTACCAGCTCTGTCTAAAGTAATAGAAAAATTAATAAATACAATACTCTTAAACTATTTTAACAAATTCAACATAATATCATCTACTCAATTTGGTTTTAGACAGGGTGTATCAACAGAGGATGCAGTTACTGCACTGAGCTCGTTGATAATTGATAGTCTTGATGCAAAAAAAAATGTCTGACAGTATTTATTGATTTTAAAAAAGCTTTTGACACCGTCTCTGTTCAAATAATTCAAACACACTAGCACACATATACACACACACGCACACACACACACACACACAGAAACACGAAACAAGTAAATATTTGATTATGTAACATTTTAAATGTTTAACCTACATAAATGTAAATTTATTAGTTAAGTCTGTTAGCCCTAGAAAATTAAGTTATTGGAAGAGCGGAGTCTCCTAACACAGGCATCAATATGCTTAAAAGGAGATTCCAATCACCAACTAATGTAAGACTTTTGGTAAATTAATAAAACATTTTGTATTTTGTATTGTATTTGTATTGACCATAAGTTTAGGTTACAGTACACCGGTAATACAGATTTACATAGTAAATAGTATAGGACACAATCACTTACGTTCAACTACACTAAGGCCGTGCGCGCACTGCCTTGCGGTGGCCGCAATTCCGGTAGTTCTACCGCACCGGTAGACTGACCGCAGTGCGCGCACTTCTATGACACTCCATACTTCACAAATTTTGCGTTCCCAAAACGCAACGCAGTGCACGCACGGCCTAAGTTAGAACTTATCTATAACAATACTACGTGGGTGGGGGAGTAGAAGAACAGTTAAGTTATAATAATGCTATCATAAAGTAATGGATTACATACTTGATAAAATCATAAATGCCCAATGAAGGTATACAGAGAAAAGTTCTTTACCTCCCGTTCTTGTCAAGGACTGTGTTACGGCAAGGTAAGATTCTCGCTCATGGAATAATAGTCATAATGTAAACACTTTAAGACACTTTTTACCAAATACATTTGTTTTTCTGTGAATCATAGATGACTATAACGAGTTACTAGCTTAGCGTAAACAAGTAGTATATGCAAAGAAATCAGACAATGCAATTACTAACGTTATTTCAATGTAAACAAAGTGTTTTCACAATACAATATTTGTTTGGAAAAGTTGTAATTTTTTATAACTTGAAAAGTATCCCTTTCCTATATATATATATATATATATATATATATATATATAATTTTGTACTGAATTTACTGTACGTATGTATATGTATATATTTATAATACAAATAATGTTTGTGTACATATCTTCAATTTATAATGATTACTTTTTAGTGCATACATTTATATATATTACTTACATATGACGTCGGCAAAGCAAGACAGAGATAGCGATATCACGCGCTAGTGGCACGTGCACCGGACGTCATCGCCCCACTTCTAGAGTATAAAAAGGGCTGCGCCGTAGTATCGGCACGCAACCCACCCTCCCCCCGTCCGATTACCAAGTACGGCAAGCCGAACCCTTGGGAAAAGCAAGCCAAATACTTAGGCGTGGTCCTCGATAGACACCTCTCCTTCGCTGAGCACATAAAGCAGGCACGTTCGCGCGCCGCTTTCGCTCTAGGTAGGCTCCACTTCATTCTTAGCTCTCGCAGCAAGTTATCACTCAGGTGCAAGCTGCGTATTTTCACCGCGGTCATCCGTCCCATCATGACCTACGCCTGCGTTGTTTTCGCACACGCAAAGCCCTACCTCCTCCACAAGATGCAGACCCTCCAAAACCGATTCCTCCGTAGAGTCACGGGAGCCCCCTTTTATGTTCGAAATGAGCTTCTTCACGTAGACCTCAAGATGCCCACCATCCAGCAGTTCATGAAACGCGTCTCCAAGCGTTTCTTTGAAACTTCAATCCAACATAGGAATTCCCTTATCGTATCGGCCGCCCAATACGAACCCTCGCGTATCTCTAAGATTCGCCGACCAAGGCATACCCTAGTCACTCCCGATGACGCAATCACCCTGCTCCAAGAGAGCCGTAGGGAAACAAGTACAGTGGCACACAAACACAAAAACCGACCGTCCTTCCGTCCTCGCCGCCGAGGCCCGCCGCGACGTCCCCGTAATAGTCCACCCCGACCCTTGCCGGAGCCAGCCCGCGACGCTGAGCCAGTAGCTTTAAATTCCCTTATTAATAATAATAATGATATGATCCAGCCTGTCCCTAGCTGCCCTCCCCTGCGACGCCCTAAGTCGAGGTCCGTACCCCACAGGGGGTGCCCTTAGCGTGTGGTCGCCTAGTTTGTAAGTTTTTTAATAAGCCCTGGCTGGAAGCTTTAATTAATTAATTAATTAAGGCAACCACAGGCAAGTCCGGTTAAGCAGCCGACAACCTCAGAGGTTGACCTGCGAGATGCCTCACACAAAAAAAAAGTATCGGCACGCATTTCAAACGAACGCGTCTCGGTGCACGGACCACTGTCTCTCAACAGTCAGTACTGCCCAGTTACTAGGTGTGGAACACTGTCTCACGATAGTCAGTACTGCCCGGTTATTAGGTGTGGGACACTGTCTTACGATAGTCAGTACTACCCGATTATTAGGTGTGGAACACTGTCTCACGATAGTCAGTACTGCCTAGTTCTTGGGTATGGAACGCTGTCTCATGACAGTCAGTACTGCCTAGTTCCTGGGTGTGGAACACTGTCTCACGACGGTCAGTACGGCCTGATTATTGGGTGGGAACCACTGTCTGAAGTTCTGCCTCCCTCATTACCATTTGTCGGTACCTATCTCTAGCTATTGGTTTATTAAGTGAATATTTCCTGATTATTGTAAAATTAATATTAATACAGTTAATTATACGATCTTATCTCCTTCCTTACGTTTTACTTCTGATGTTTCAGCCTATCCCGACACATATATTCGTATGTTTTTATTGTTTATATCAACTTATTTAGTACTTATCGGTGTTCAATAAAATATATATTTATAAATAAATAATTACTGACATATTTGTATAAGTTTTTCAGTCTGTTCATAATCCAGATTACTCAGAATACGATGTAGCGGTGGCTAGAGCCGAAACCAAAAGGAAAAACTTAAAAGCTAGACTTAAGTGTGACTCTTACAGTGATCGTCAGTTTGTGAAGAGATATAGACTCACAAAAGAATTCCCCCCGTGCCCCCTGTTTTTACTGCGATTTCTTTATTAATATATTTAGATTTTATGTAACCGGCCGTTGAACATACTCTATGCACTTTTACTAGTTAATACATCGAAGTCAACGGCCAAGTCACATAAAATCTAACTATATTAATAAAGAAATCGCAGTAAGGATCCTTAGACTTGGCTTCGCTTTGCTTGGAGATTTCATTACTTTTTTCAGAGAAACAAGCAGCTTAGGCGAGACTTAACTAATTTTTTACAGGATGTTTTTGGTGGGATTTCACTTCTTTTTGCAGAAAGCTATTTTTTACTTGACTAGTTTCTTAATTTTTCAGACTCCAGTTTCACATTCATTTATAAGAAGGGGCTCGTCACATTGAATAACTTTTGTCAAGGTGCATTTCCATATCTCCCATAGTTCAGCTGAGCTCTAAGGGTTCTTCATCTGATACTTCAGACCTTCAATTTTTAATACACATCAGTAGAAGGGACTCGTCACTTTGAATAACTTTTGTCAAGGCGTATTTCCATATCTCCCATAGTTCAGCTGAGCTCTTAGGGTTCTTCATCAGATACTTCAGACCTTAATTTTTTATAAACATCAGTAGAAAGGGCTCGTCACACTGAATAACTTTTGTCATGGCGCATTTCTATATCATCCATAGTTCAGCTGAGCTCTTAGGGTTCTTCATCAGATACTTCAGACCTTATTTTTTTTTTAATTTCAAAAGAAAGAGCTAACCACGCTCAATAAACTTTGTGAACATAGCATGTCGATAATTTCAATAGTTTGGCGGGTCTGTTACGGTTTCTCCTCAGGTACTCCAGAGCTTCCATTATCTTAGTTTTGATAGTTTTCCCTTCATATAGGCACTAAACCCTACCTCTATGTCAAATTTCAGCTCTCTAGGTTTATGGGAATTACTAGTTCTATTTTGATGATCAGTGAGTCTATATATGTCGAAATAGTACAACTTTGCTTTTGCATAACTTAGAAAATAAACAAGCTACAAACATGAAATTTTGTGGTTTAAGTATGTGCTGGTAGCTTACTAGATAACGATAATTTCAGCGTTCTAAATCTATCCAGAGGTCCCCAAATAGGGGCCTGAAAATACGCCGAAATGGTTCCAGAAAAGGATGGTACGGCAGTGTTTGCTTTGCGCTCGACTTGGCGGGGGCACTGCCGTGCCCCCAGATTCAACTTACATTGTCTTGTCATTTGTGTAGAGGGCTGGCGTGAGGCACGCTCTACACCTCACAGCCGAGTGGGGTCTCGTACCCTTCGGACTCTTTCTGAAAGTAGCAATTTAAAAATTTACATGGTGATACTATTAATTAGTTTAAGCAATTATGTTGAACAAACCTGCACTTTGCCTTTGCGAGTTTTGTAAAGAGTCTGTCTGTTCCACTAGACTGGGAACAGGGGACACAGGCAGCGACTGCACGTGCACTGGTCATACTGAGGGTGGTCAATCAAACTGTAATAAACTTAAAATAATATAATATTAATAAAACTTATATATGTATATTGCTAATTTTAAGCAGTATAAACATTGTTTTCACAAGAGATATAACTCACTTTGCTGATGAAGCTTCAGTCTCTTGCAATCGGTGTGATAGTTCATCAACCACTTTCACTGTCACTGTACCGTCACCTTATATATTGCGTAGTATTAATAAGCATGATGAAACAATGGTTTACAAAAGTTGATTGGGAAATAGCTAAAGATACAAATTACGTCATTTGAGGCAAATTGGTCCTGCCTAACATCGGCTAGCGGGCCAATATCCCTGCCTAAAATATTGGCTATCCTCTTCTCTAATGGTGACAATATGGGAGCATTACTGGGTCCACCACCAGTAGCTCGTTGGTTCGCATTAATATTCACCAACTTTTACCGATCCTGGCACTTGTAGTCATTCCACACCTAACAAAAGAATAAAACAATATAATATTATTTTAATTAGGAAAACTCGGGGTATGACATCCACTTTTATCTGCCTCAATGATTCTCACCTTTGACCATTCTTTCCCTGTTCGGGCAGGCTCTTTAACATTAAACTTTGTGGCACACTCATTCCATAAGCGTGCCGCAACTTCACGAGCCTCTTTAGACCTAACTCGTCCAAGAGCAAGGTCTCGATACTGCTCTAGGAATTGCACCATCAGCTCCATTTGCCGGACCGTGGTGCATCTGCGACGCTCATCCATTTCCACCAAGAAGTAAAGAAAATAAGAAGTGAAGTGTTAGGAAGTGTCTGAGTGATTTATGAAACAATCACACTCCTAATGAAATGATAACAAATGTCTAAAGTGTATAATATAACTTTGAATGTTTATTTACGTTTAAAAAATGCTTACCTTTTCAAAAGTTCTAGTACAGACCGCGCTTTCAGCTGTCGAAACTAGAGGTGTACACGTCAAAATTTATTACTAAACGCTCGGATATACATTTAGTTTACAATTAGTTTAATTAACATTATGTATTTATTTAAATATATGTTATTTTATTGCATTATAAGTATGTGTAGGTATATTTAATATTTTAGTTTAAGACTTCACATATTCGTATTTATTTCTCTTCTTGTTCTCACACACTATTGTCTACATTTCTTTTTCACTTCTCCTTTCGCAGGTCTGCTGGAAGAAATTTCTTTAAGCAGTACCTTTGTACTCAAATATTATAAATATGCTTATCCTAATGTATTTTACTGTGTGTACGTAAATAATAAAATAAATAAATAAATCACTAACGATTGACGTAACGAAACGTTCCAACTTCTATTAGCTCGTCACATCGTAGAACTCATCTATCGCTTACCATCAGGCGAGATCGAGGTCAAGAGCGAGCTCATCCGTAATAAAAAAAAAATAGCATTTCGTCCATACGCCTGCCAAACCCGTTATGTAAATTTCTTTGATTTTTTTTTTCCTTAGCTGACCTTATTATCGAATAACGCATCGACTTCAAAGACAACTATGTGTTATTTCCCTCTAGAAACCGATTTGTCAAAATCTATATGTGCACCTGATTTTGATTTATGGCAATGAAAAATTAGATATGTGTTCACATCTAACGTTTTTTATCGTTATGTTGCACATGACAGAATTGGATGTCACATAGATGGTTTGGCAGTTTGTATTTTAGTGGTTTGCGATTTGAATGTTTCGTGTTTTTTCTTTGTAAAAGCGTTAAATTGTTTGTAATACTACATAAGTCAAGGCACAGGTGAGTAAATTTTGTACAATATCATTACTGTCTTTTTAGATTTATTGAAAATCAGGCATGCGGGCCTCAATATTGAGGCCATTCATACTTAACCTAAAAATAAGTTTCGGATTCATTGTTTTTAATTAAGAACTGTTTTTTTTTGCGTTCAGCTGTTGGTTGTTGCAATAAAATTCAATAATTGTTTAAGGGTATCGTCGGACTAATATCTTGGGACATGTTTGAGGTGATAATGACTAGGTGCTTAAATTAAATTTACAGATGGATTGAGTTGCTTCATTGCTTTTATTTTTCTGTTTCAGGTGTGCATGACTAAAGTTTCCGGTTGCTTCCTAATATTCCTGAGTGTTGAAAAATAATGGCGTTCCGAAGTAATTGGAGAGGGAGACTTCTAGTTGACATGAGCACAGGAAACGTTTCTACAGAAAACTCAGGTCAATGTACTTAAGACCCTTTCATATCTACTAGCTACGATCCAACAGCAGCAATTCAACAACATCACGAGGAACCGCCACCCGCGCATTCTGCTACAGAGTTTGTAGAAAATGGTGATAAGACCACAGAACAGATAAAAGAGGTTAGAAAGGAAATAGTTCCTGATTTGTATAAGAACGCGTGTCGCCGCTTGTCCCCCCACTCTTAAGCTCTACTAAAAGCAAAAGGCCCGTTACGTATGCGAATTACGCACACAAATAAATTACACACATTAAATCGAGAGCTTGCTACTGTTTGTAACTCACTGTTGATAAACATGCGCCGTGCATCACGGCCAATCAGGGCAAAGGACAAAACGTCAATGGTTGAAGATAATGGATACAGTACATTGTAAACGGACTTGGTCATTGCGTTGATTAAGCGAGTACACAACGGGCAATGTATACTTTTTGTAACAATGTTGCAATAATGTTATTAATGTTCGGAATTTCATAGTGATCAGAATATTTTTATGTTTTTTACAAATGAAATTGTAATTAAATGTTATTTTCGACTTACCGATGGAAAGATATACCTCCTCGCTCTATACTTGCGGGTCTGACTTTTTATTTTACAGGTTATAATTGCACAACACGGCATTTTAAAGCAGAGCTCTGTGTTCCGAAGTAATCCGAAACGCACTAAACGCGGTGAATGAATTAATCGGTCGCGTTATGATTGTCGTATCATAAATGTGGCGCGCGCGCCACGCCCACATCACCATTCCAACCTTAATCATCTATTCCGTGGATAAGACCATGACCACACTCGTGTCGGTCGATTGCTTAGAAACGATCACACCGACACTAGATTTCGTTGCAGAACCTGTTAATTATGCAAATATAACAATCCTTT
The DNA here is from genome assembly GCA_943138885.2 of Tholera decimalis. NCBI lineage: Eukaryota > Metazoa > Arthropoda > Insecta > Lepidoptera > Noctuidae > Tholera > Tholera decimalis. Next base: position 15,855,223 of record OW964551.2, read on the forward strand.
CTGACTAAATTTTTGCTACTGAACCATATGAGAACCAAGATGCTATCATCCCCTCTATTGCTACCTTAACAGTAAATCATGAGTCCGAGATCAACTCTCATCCATTGCCGATGGAGATAGCAGATCCTGAGTGCACGGATACAGTAATAGTTGGACATAAAACGTACTCGTACTTAGATGAAATTACTGGAGAGTTGTTAGAAATTGATGCGAGACCAGACGAAAACCACAGTGAGTTCGATATTAATGAAATACATGACAAGAAACAGGGAATTCAATAAGAAGCAGAGAGTTAAAAGGAAATCATACATGGGAAGAAAAATAGAAGTTGATACTGAAAATTGTAAAAAGACACTTAGTTTTATTGCGAAAAACCCAAAAGATATGAAGACTAAAACCTGTACCCACAGCGCTACTGAATCAAAGTCACCTAGGACATTTTTATGTGGAGCTTTAAGTGAAGAACAAAGAGAAGCTACTTTTCGATATTACTGGAGCTTAGATACGTGGGATGCTAAAAAGGTTTACCTCAAAAACTTAGTTCGACTTCGTCCTATTAAAAGAAGACGTAAAGCTACGCAATCCGTTAACGCTATGAAAATGCAAGGATTTGATTGTTTTTTACCTAACGAAAATAATGAATTAATACGAGTGTGCAAAAGTTTTATGCTTAATACGCTTGTTATGACAAATGATACGTTAAATACATGGGTAAAGGAATTGCATGAATACAAATCAGGCTCATCTTCAGCTGAAAATATGCCAAAAAATCCTTCCCCTAAACCAGCTTCAGTGAGAGAATGGTTGGATTTATTGCCAAAAGTCCCTAGTCATTATTGCAGGGCAAGAACATCGCGCAACTATGTTGAGGGCTCGTTTAGAAACAAGACACATATGTTTGAAGTTTACAAGAAGTGGAGCCAGGAAAATGAGAGGGAAACAGCAAAGCGTAAACTATTTACATCAATTTTGGAAGCTGAAAAAGTCTCTATATTTAAACCAAGAAAGGATCAGTGTGATACATGCAACTCATTCAAAGAAGGAAATTTAACGCTAGAAGATTATGAAATACACAAAACTAAGAAAGAAGAAGCATACAAAGCCAAGACTAATGCGCAGTATTTGTGTTCATCTGAAGTTTTAGTGGTAACCATGGATGTGCAAAGCGTTTCATCAAAACTGCAAGTGTCTGTGCAGTACTACTAGCAAAAACTGCAAATACATAATTACACTTTGTATTGTAGCAATGATAAAGATGTTCATTTATAGGTTTGGCACGAAGGCAATGGAGGAGTGACCGCAAATGAGTTCACCACTTGCCTCATCGATTTTCTTAACATTAAAATTGACGAAGGATACAAAAAAAAATATATTAATATCAGATGGCTGTTGCTACAAGAATAGAAACAAAGTGTTGTCTATCAAATTATTATATCTATCATTAAATAAAATAGTTTATTGTCTCCAGTGAAAACTTTAGTAAAATCACATAGAAGTTTTGGCAAGCGCAAGGACAATTTAAACTTTAACGCAATACCGAAATCGGAACAGCTGAATCGAAACCTAGCCGTTGTCGCAATTGTACCGTAACGTTGTCATAAACGTTTGCAGATGTTTGAAATTAGCGCGATTGAGCTGCTGCCCAACTTCCCCAAAATCATCAGCTATTAGCCCTGGCATCATCATCCCAACAGCCACCAGTTCAACTGCGCCAAACTCATCAGCTATTAGCTTAGCCACCATCAGCCTTCCCAAGCTACCAACGCAGCTGTCACAGACTCGACAATCACAGGCCCAAAGTGAAGTCTCAAGACAATACCTCATTGTCTTACAACGACAGTAACGACAATACTATATCTAATGAAAAAAACGACGACGACGATGCCTTATTGAATAAATACATTAATGCATTGTGTAATAAATTGCTTTTTAGGGTTCCGGCTAAAACGCACTTGTCAGTTTTTTTCTTTATTTCTTACGCAAAGATTTCTAATTACTAAATGATTTAGTTAATAAAACATAATTATTAATATTTATTTGGTTTCATTTTAAACATGATCCTAAATATTAGTTAAATTCTCGGTGGGTGATTCTGCTGCCATTTGAGTAACAACTAAAGTAAACAGCCATGAAGTATTTTTTGACATTTCAATCTTTTAAAAAAAGTTAATAATTTAATATTTCTTGACATACGTAATACACTCTTTTGCAAAAATTAACGGGCACCTAAGGAAATTTACGTTGTAAGGTCGATTTGAGTTAATCAAATGAAATTTATTGCTTTGACGTACTCTCTATACTTATAATCGTGTAAATTAATGCGCGTGAAGTGTATTCGGGCATTAAAAGAAAAAAAAAACGACGGATTCTTTAAAACCGATGTACACGCCCAAACAATAAGAAGTGGTCGGCAATAAAGACAAGATTTTTTTTTACTTTTTTTAATTAAATAAAGTTACAAATGTAAAAACTTAATAACGAGTGTGACCTCCTCTTGCCAAAATCACAGCTTGAATCCTTCTAGGCATGCTTTCCACGATGTTTTTAATAACGTTTTGAGGAATACGTTCCCACTCTACTGCAATGACTCTTTTTAGCTCCCTGATGTTTTGTGGAGCAGGTTGCACTGATCTTACCCGTCTCTTTAGAACATCCCAGACATGCTCAATTGGATTGAGGTCAGGACTTCGAGCTGGCCAATCTAAACGACGGATCCTAACTTCTTGCATGTACGCTTCCACGTCGCCAGAACGGTGCGGGCGAGCATTGTCGTCCAAAAAATGGAATCTTCCCCAAGTGCAGTCAATGTGGGTTGTGCATATGGAATTAGGACTTCCATTATGTACCGATGTGCATTTAATGTTCCATTTTCCATGAAAACTAACTCCGTACGCTCCGTCGAATTAATTGCTGCCCAAAACATAACGGAGCCTCCGCCATAAGGAGTGATTTCTTCGAAACACACTTCCGCATAGCGTTCCCGTGGTTTTCGCAGCACTCGCCGGCGTCGGTTCTCTCCACACAAAGATATTCTAGCTTCATCAGAAAACAATACTTTATTCCAGTCCTCCAGAGTCCATGAAGCACAGTTCCGAGCAAACTGAAGTCGAGCAACACGGTGCTCACGGAGTAATTTAGGGCCCGGCGGGCTGATTATGTAACTTGCAGAAGCCTAGCGACAGCAAAATTTTGGCAATAATTGCTCTATAATTGCAAATCGGTATTATATATCAGCGACAGCAACACCATAACAAACCAGCGATAGTGCTGCCTCTATGAAAAAATAAGTAAACTAAATATGCATTCAATGTGAACTGAGTAGCGATTATTTCGTATTACGTATGGTTTTTGACAGCTGAGCGACAGCGATCGCCAAACGAATTTCACTGTCAGATTGAGATAACATTTTCCCTAGATGTTAACCGATTGCTTATCGTTCTCTCACACATTATCTTTAATAATTAGTCCAAAAGTAGTGTTTTCCAAACATTTACTCTATTATCGCCATCGTGTGTCAATAAATATTAGAAGAGACTGCGTTTTCATAATAAAAGACTTCGTACGACATTAAATAAAAAGTTATACGTGTGGATTGGTTGACTCGTGCTGTTATCTTGCTTGAAACACTTGAGGCCAGAAGAATTGAAAACCGTAACACAGCAAAGTTGCGGCGAAGCCTTCGAGATGAAGCCAATGCTTTGAACTTAAGTGACGCCGAGTTCAAAGCTCATTACCGACTCTCGAAAGAGCTGTTTCAGGGTTTGTGTAATGAGATAAGACCACTTTTGTCTCGAAAGAGGAGGATAACAAAAGTTAGTGTAGAATGTAAAGTAAGTAAATAAATAAATTAACCATTGTTTTTCTTGTAACACAGTACCTTATTTAGTAACTTAGCTATACCTATTACTAAAATTATTGTGATATTACAGGTTTTAACAGCACTCTCATTCTATGCTACGGGGTCATACGAAAAACCTGTTGGGATGAGCTATCTGCATGGTCTCTGCCAAGCCAGTGTATCCATAGCTGTAAAAGAGGTGACCTCTGCTATGAATTCACTTAGTATTTTAACTAAGTATATAAGATTCCCTCAAACACAACAAGAAAGAATCACAATCATAAATGGGTAAGAGATGTTAACCTATGATTCCTACTACACAAAAGTGGTTGGAGTATTATTAATTTGTGAGTGATGGTATGTTATGTGTACAGATATAAATTTTTATACTTTTTTAGGTTTTCAAACAAATTTGGTTTTCCTGGTTGCCTAGGATGCATTGACTGCACTCATGTAGCATTAGTTCAGCCCACAGAACATGCAGAAAGATTTTTTAATAGAAAACATTACCATTCCAGGAATGTGCAAATTGTAAGTCAAATAAAATTTCTGAAATTTCAATGTGATTTATATTGTCGAAAGCTACATAAATAACTATCATGTTTATATTTTTTAGATATGTGATAGTGATTTAAATATAATTAATATTGATGCATCATTTGGTGGAGCTACACATGATGCTTACATTTGGAGAAACTGTGAGATACAGGAACATCTCCAACAACTACAAAATAGAGGAGAAACTATCTGGTTACTAGGTATATAACATAAAGTTATTACAAATTTGTATGTATGTTCAATATACAAAATATAACATCTGCTTTAAAAGATAGTAACTAGTTTATAACTAAATTTATGTTGTTGTAAACTCAAGTTAAGAATGTAATTTCATTAATCAACAGCTAGCTAATGTTTATTATAATCTGTTAATAACATAGTGAGTAGTATATTTGTTATTATTATTCAATCCTGTACAGCTTATAATCTTTATTATACTACTGTTTGTTATTCCTATGAAATAAAATATAATTTATTAGTATATAATCTTAGAGTGCATTTTTTATTATTTCAGGTGACTCGGGATATCCACTGAGACCATGGCTTTTAACTCCCATTGTTCAGGCTGAACCTGGTAGTGCAGATGAGCATTATACTAATAATAAAATAATAATAATAATAATAAAATGTTTATTCAAAATCTTAAGGTAAATATTAAATACAATTTCACTTAAATCTACATTAAGTTCACACATGTCATGTGCCTGAACTAGGTAATCCTGTGTTTCAGGCGAGAATAGGTATTTATATTTTTTTAAATAATCACATTTATATAAAATAAACTGTATATGGTCATCTTAGGTAATGTATAAAGGTGTAAATAATATGAAAATAATCTTAGTTCTTAATCTTAATTACATTTAAATAAAATACGAACTATCTCTATTTTAGTACTACTAATAACTTTTCTGTGTCTTCGTAGGACATACTTTGTAGAGCTTCCTTGAGAGTCTTCTTGCAGTTACAATAATTTAGGGAATAAATGTTTAATTTTGCGTTTAGTCTGTTATAAAGTAGTGGTCCAAGGAACATATGAAATTTGGTTGTGAAAGCATGTTTTGTACTTCTTTTAAGGCAAACTAAATCTTTCCGTCTTTTTTTAGTAAATTCAGTGCAATAGGGAAGGGCTATGTGTTGTTTTAGTACGGTGTTCATTATAAATAACTGACGAACTGTTAATACTTCACAAGATTTATAGAGAAGGTTAGTGGGAAAAAGGAAAGGGCGACAAGTAGATACCTTGAGGATAGCTCTTTGCGCTCTCTCGATGGGTAGTAACAAAGTTTTACCTGCCCCGCCCCATGAGGTAATGCAATACGTCAAAATTGACTGACATAGAGCAAAGTAAACTTGCTTTATTAGTTTCGGGTCTGCTATATATCGCAGCTTTTTAAATATGAATATAAGCTTACGAATTCGACTATTTAAAGCTTCTATGTGTGGTTTGAAAGTAAGGGTGTCATCTATAATGATACCCAGGTATTTTATTTTGTTAGTAATTTTAATATGGGGACACATGCACTGACCATTGAGAGGGACTGAACAACAATGAGCATACAACTTTGAGGCAATGGTAGGTGTTTGTTTCCGCATCGAAAATTTAATGAAATTTGTCTTTTCCGCATTAAGGGTTAGTGAATTTTGTTGAAGCCAATTATTTACAATATTGAACCCATGTTGCGCAAGTTTGTAGACTTCACTTTCTGAATCAGCCGAAAAAAGTAGAGCAGTGTCGTCAGCGTAAGATATGATAATGCCATGATGTATCTTTAGATTGCAAAGATCATTTATGTATATTAAGAACATAGTAGATGCTAAATGTTCATTAGAAGAACTAATGTTCATTGCATCACTAGAAATACTGTAGAACGCTGCATAGGGGTTTTAAAAGCACGTTGGCGATGTTTACTGGCACACAGAGTCTTGCATTATGATCATCATATGGTGGCTATGATTATAAATGCCTGTGCTGTATTGCATAATATTTGCAACAGATATCGGCTGCCAGTACCACAGTTACCAAGTGCTGATACAGAAGGAGATCTTAGCAACGAAGTCACATCTCAATCACAGCAGGATGTAGGTGCAGCGGGTGTTGAACAACACCTCCTAGCCAGAGGCCGACAACAAAGAGATCGCATTGTCCAAAGATTGTGGTCGGCTAGGCTTTAATATTTTGTTTACACATTATTAAAGGTGTGCCTAAACAATGCTATATGTTCTGAACATGTATTTTAATGAAGTGATTAAATAAATTGAATTACCTAATATAGGTAAATTATTTATATACTTATATGGGATTCTGGATTCCTAGAGTTTTGTTACAATTATTACAATAATTTATTTGCAATAAAACAATTCACACAGTTTATTTTGTAAAATGTGTTTTTATAAAAAATATGTAACATAACTTACTGTGAACATAATAATAGTGTAGTACCCTTGTTAAGTTGTTAAGAACAACTTGTGTTATAGATGCTAGGCCCCGACGAACTATATTCTATCTTTATTGCTTAGCTCTTAGTATTATACAATCATTATAGAAGCACAAATGTTTGGTTTCACATCATAAATTATACAGAGTTATAAATAAGATAAGAAAAAAGATTAATAGAATGGAATTAGGCGTTACTATGTATGCTATGTGGTACTATTATATATATACTATCCACACTAAACTAATACTTCAGGAAAATATCTAGTGTTACATTATAACTAGATTATTTAAAAAAGAGTAAATTAAATTTTATATTATGATGGCATTTGTATGTAATCTGCATGATAAAAATATAATTATTTGCATTATGCATTTGTGTATGTGGATGCGTGAGTATGTTTGTGTGTGCAATTTTTGTACAGTTTTTCAGTAGGGAAAAGAACAGGCCGAAAAGTAGTACATAAATAAATAAATATAGCTCCTTTTGTATCCTCTAGTTAGATTTTAATGCAAATAAATAATGTGTAAAGTTGTTTTAATTATAAGATGTATTTATAAAGGTTCTGAAATTAAGGTTGTTTACAATAAGAATAAAACCAACAAAATTGATATTTCAATTTTATTAATTTACAACATAAATATATTCCTAGTCAGACCTAGCTGCCTTCTCACGTAAGACCTCCACTAGGGTGCTGATCACCTCTAATTGTTTGCGAGACGTCTCGGCACTTATAAGAGACGCCTGTCCAATCACTTTAGTGGCCTCGGCAATCATTAATGCAGCATCAGCCAACTTGTGCTCTGCCTGAACTCTGCTCCTCTCTAATTCCATGACCCATTCTGGGTCAATCCTAGTTTGTGATCCTGAAATAAGTATTATCATTGTAAATTTGTATCCATACTAATATTATAAATGCGAAAGTAACTCTTTCTGTCTGTTATCTTTCACGCTTAAACCGCTGAACAGATACAGATAAGATTTGGTATGGGAATAATTTGGAACCCTGGGACGGACTTGGAATAGTTTTTATCCAAGTAAAAGGTCCCCGAGGGATATTTTTCGAATTGCACACAGGCGAAGCTGCTGGCAAAAGCTAGTAGTAATATAATGTTAATGAGCCCCATATTGTAATGGGTGTTCCGAAGTGAAATACAAACACGAAACACTCGCTGTTATTTTATATTTCAAAAAATTTTGCAATAATCACAGATTATACCCCAACGTCTCACTCGCCCAAAAACAAGAGTACCGCTCCAGTAGGAAGTACCAGTATATATAATACACTCTGTGAAGTCAAACTAGCATCCCCTTTATATTATTTATAATTAATCTAAACACTTACATAAGTTGACATACCTATAACAAAAATCTTAAGAATGAAAGCTATAGGTTTAAGAACTACAATTTTATAATTGAATATGATTTACAGTAATATTTCCATGATAATAAATGAATGCTCCGAGAATAAAGGACAAGATATTAAATATTTAAAATGAACACAACACATTAGTGTCTATATGAGTTGATAGATGGCGCTAGTGAGTCTGATATGTAGATTGCATTGGTCGATCCTACCTGACGACTGATGACTGCTGTTATACTAGTTTCTTTCAATGCCGGTAGATGGCGTTCGCCCTTAAGACGACCCACTGAGCTAATTAATTACTACATTAAATAACTATAACTCAAATTGAATCCCCAATGGATACATAACATAATGTATGTATATAACTAATTTACTATACAAAATTTACTCACTTGGAAGACTAGCTCTATGTTGTCGGTGAGTGCGATATCGTGCTGGCTGTCTCACAGTTTCATCTGTTCATGAAAAATATGATTTAGTTAATAAAAACCTCACCTAAAATAAATAACACCATTTTACATAAAGTTAAAATAAATCTAACAGATTGTACCCTGTTCATAGAGGTATTCTAGATATTATTACCTGTCAGATTTGGCTCAGGCTCTAGTACTTGTATTAATTCTACTTGTGATGGACCGGCAACAGGTTCTGGAAATTCAGTGTCTGTAAAGATGTGGAATGTAAAAGTTAAATTTTAATTAACTGTTTTTCATATTAATCTAATTTATGCAAATATAGACACAAGTATATTATTAGATGCAATCTGTGCATTATAACTAGGGCTATAATGAAATAGATATTTTTAACTTACCGGATATGACAACTTCTTCAGAAACAACTATATCCTCAGGTTGCACAGGAGCTCTAGTTGCTTCAGACTGAATATTCTAAAAAACAATAATTATAAGTAGGTGCATATTCAAACATACTATGTGTGTTTACATTAAATGTTTTAATATGTAACTTACAAATACTGGAACTCTGTGCTCGCTGTCACCGTACACAGCTCTTTCTCCGATGATAGCCAGAACTTTTTTGTCGATCTCTGACAAATCCTCTTGACTACTTGGGCCACCACAAGTTCCTAGAGCATCCTGTCTCCGTCTGGTTAGTCTGGACTTCGTTTTGAATTTTAAATCAGCCCAATACTGTAAAGTTTATAAACAAATTTTAGTAGATCTATTAATTGAAGACTTAATATAGCATGCAGTTATTGGAAAACTTTTTATTTACTCTTTTCCATCGATCACCAGTCTTCGATGACCCATTACCAAAGGAATTGAGCCTCAAAGCAAGATCATTCCACTGCTTGTCCACTTGTTGTTTCGATCTCACTCCAAGGCCAACACGCCTTTGGCTAAACATGGACGCGCGGCCAGAAACTCGAGGAGTTCTTCCAATTGTTCATTAGAAACTCTATTTCCTGCCATTTTATACTGAAACAGGATGTTTTATTATGTAGAGTAACTATAAAAATTTAAACATGAATGCACCAGGTAATCACATTTGAATAAACTTGTTGATAGAACAGCCAAATATCGTTTGGAATCCAAATAAACACTGACGCCGTCCACTTGAAACCATCTTAAAACCGATCCAAAGCTATTTTTGGTAAAAATCAAGTGGATTCCAAGTTTTTTCATAATGTAAACAAAACTTTTGTCACATCTGTTTGACAGAGAATTAGTACCAGTGCTGCTACTAAATTGTTATTAGCGCTAGTGTCGTTGCGATAAATGCATTAAAACAACCAGCGGGCGATTAGCAATCGGTCTTTATATAATACTGATTTTTTTAACGATAAGCAATTGATCGCGCGATAGCTGCCGCGCAGCTATGTGTAATTTTTGCTGATTGCTATTTCATACGTAATCAGCCCGCCGGTCAAAGACGTAAATGAAAGAGAATTAGAGTGTCCATGAATGGGAACCATGAATGGGAACCATGTTTGGCGTCCATCTATTTGACTTAAGTTTTTTGGAGCCACGCCGAATGGCGTGACCGTGAATGCCCAGCTTAGGATCTTACTTTTTCGTCTAATTGCACAACTACACTCGGCGTCACCAAAATCGCACCTCTCTGAAAATATGTTTCAAGCATGTCCCGCCATCAACGAATACATTAAACCCAATTAATATTGGTATCGATTGAAAGTATGTTTATCGACCTTTAAATTAACAACAGTTAGAATTCCTAAACACAACAAATCACATTAGCACGTAACGTTAAAAAGAAGTTCTCAAAATACACATTACAACGGTCACTAGTTGCACCACCCTACAGGGGTATAAAACGGGCGACCCGCTTCAAAAGACCGGTTAAGTAGACGCACAGCCTTACTGAGCTGATCTACGAGTGGCCCTAACTAAAAAAAAAAAAAAAACAAATGTGGGTCATTCGCTATCCAACCTTTGAAGTGAACACACGTGAACAGCTGCAGCAAGAAAAATAACCCTGGAGATGCATACAACTGCAGATGAAGCCGCTCAAGTCATTGCACTACTGCAATCAGGGATGCGGCAATGTGATGTTGCTCGGCAACTGAATTTGAGTCGTTTTTCCGTTCGACGAGTGTTCCAACGCTTCCAAGAGACTGGTGGCTATATCCGAAGACGTGGATCTGGAAGACAACGCTGCACATCCGAAAGAGACGATCGCGTCATTGTTTCGACGTCTTTACGTAATCGGTTCTCCAATTCTGTTGAGCTGCAGCAACAGCTCCGATCAGCTCGCAGAACTTCTGTAAGCGTCTCCACGATAAGAAGAAGATTGCGGGAGAAGAAAATTGCAGCTCACAGGGCTGCTACAGGGCCAAAATTGACTGCACAGCACAAGAGAGACCGGTTAGAATTTCCCCACGACCATGTGGATTCACCTCACTACGGTCAAAAATCAATTGCTGAATCACAGTATTCATGGATAGTTGAACTTTCTACGCACCGCTCGGCCAGTCTGACACATCAGTACAAGAAGTGTTTATCAATATATGTATTGCACAGTTTCACTATAGAAATTAATTTTTAAGAATTTGTAAGAGCAAATTCTTGAAGGTAAATGGTATTAAGGATCTTTTTTCTAGCATATGAAAATATAGCAAGAGTAACTTTTTTTTTGGAACGGAGTGGATCCTAAATAATATTTATGACAGTGCTGTTATAAATTGCTCACTGATTATATACTTAATAGTATTCAAATAAATATTGGAAAAAATATCAATAGATATATTAAAAGAAAACAAAGTTATATTTAAAACTAAACCGAAATGCATGTTTTTTTTTTAACTAAATATTGGTAAATATATGGCGGTATTACAAATTGTAAATTGTACCACATCTTGAGAAAATGTATACCATTCCTTAAACTTATTAGCAAACTTGTATGGGATGCTGAAGTTCTGTTTTTCTATTCAAATCATTATTGAAATAAATAATTATTGTAATCAATTTAAGTTAGGAAACACAGGATTCATCTAGTAACTGAAAATGGCAAAAATTATGGAACTATGTTCAATGAATCTGTACTTGAGAAACATTCTAAAATTGAATCTCGACTCAAAACTAGTTTTAAAGAGAGATCAGTGCCTATGTGACCTAATTTGACTATTGAAATAAATTATTTGGTAACATTTTGAAAACCATTTCTGATTATTTAATAATTAGCGACTATGGAACCCATAATGAATTTTGTTTTCAATTGTGATAAGTGTAAGTTTCAAAAATTCAAATTAAATATTCTCTACACAAATCGTGTCGCATTACTACCTCACAAATTCGTCAACAAGTGAACAAACATCAAGTTTTCTAAATGATATAAATTATCATCATTCTGAAATTTATTTGTGATTTCTGTATAAAAATGAGTTGCAAATGGTTGTACATTATCAAAACGTATAAATACTTCTGTAAAAACCACACAAAATTTATTTAATAAAAACAAACCGGTTCCGGATTTACACTTCTCACAATCAACGAGAAATCAAGTAAATAGCCAGAAAAAATATCTTGGACTTTGGCTGGACGATAGGCTCAATTGGAAAGTACACATTGATCGTGTTAAAACAAAATTAAAAACATTGATAGGAGCGTTATGCAAATCTACAGAATATAGAAAAAGAAGATGTGCCTGATTCTTAAAATTTCATGTTTAATACTTAATCGAGACATGGAGATCAGCTTGTAAACATAATCTTAACCCCCTACAAAGAACACAAAAAAAAACAGAACTTCCTTATTTCACTACAACTGAATATTAATAAGTTGCAGCAAATGACTAACAAGTGCATAGACTAATTACGGGAAAATTACTATATTGTTTGTGTACGGCTGTACTTTGGTCTGCCGGAGGATTTGAAGAAACTAATAGTGTCCATAAAAAATAAACTGAAGAAGCATGTTCGAACAAAGTAACATATCGCCTCCAACTTTTTCAAGAGTGAACACTACTTTATAATTATTATTCAAATATATACAATACTTTGTATCTCATTTTAAGTGAATCATAATGTTCTTATGAAAAGTAACTTTCCAAGAAACTTTCTCAGAGAAATTGTGATGATATAAAGCCGAATACAATTATTTTTTATTTATTTATGTGAAGACTACCATTATTTGAACAACCCATGACAAAATTTAAGTTAGTTAGCAATTGTGCTTAGTTGGAAGTTTTAATATTTTTCAGCACAGGAGCATAAAAATCTAAATTATTTTTGAAACATACACATATCATTATGGCGTCAATTTTAGGCATATTTTTACCGTGTGCTTTGACAAAATTAGTATCTATTATCATAGATCTCTATCGAGTACAGTATACAATTGTAATAAACCCTTTAACACATTGCGAAAAGTAAACGAAAATAAACACCATAACAGTAGTAACGAAGTGACATTGAAAAGTAGGGTTTGGAGAAAAAAAAAAATATCGATATTCTTTTATAACATAATCAACAACATATAGACAACATTTTAAATCTCAATGAATCTATAGTCAATTTTTAAACAAGAATATGAATAAAACTTGACGAAAAAAAAATATCGATACTTATTACATTTCCTCGATAATAATCGTTACAGTTTAAAAATAATGATTCCATATTTACCGATATATTTCTTTTAGTTAATTTATATGGATTACTCATAATAACACTTTTTTATATATAGCTTATTGGTTCAATGTTATTTAGTAGTTTTTTTTTTTCTTACTTGACTCCCGTTATGATGTTGGTCCATCCAATTTCTTTGCAAAGTTTTTTGATTCCATAGCACCATCAGGCTGCATCGCTGTCACTAGAATGGAAGCGCCGCATAATCATCTGAACGGCGGCAACAGCCCGAGACAGCATCACGGATGAAGAGCCTTCCAATATTGCAGGATTCATTCTGAAACTTTCACTCCAATGCATTAGTATTTGGAAATAAAGGCCTAAAACAAATGTACAGCTAACCAAAACTAACTTGCAAGAAAAGTAACTGCAAAACAATCTGACAATAGTGACCTATATTCAAGTACCCTCCGCTTAAAAAAATATATTAAGTATATAATCAGTGAACAATTTATAACAGCACTGTCACAGATATTTTTTTGGATGCACTCCGTTCCACAAACAAGTTGCTCTTGCTATATTTCCATGTCTTAGAAAAAAATCCTTAATACCATTTACCTTCAAGAATTTGTTTTTACAAACTCTTAAAAAGTAATTTCTATAGTAAAACTGTACAATACATATTTTTATTCTTAAAAATTTGGTACGGGACTAGAGTCACGTACTGTAATACGGACCTTACCACTTAACTTCGGGAAGCCCTAAAAGTAATGGACAAGTGAAACAATGTGGCCACGATTACAAACATGATAAATACTTCTTGTACTGATGTGTCAGACTAGCCGAGCGGTGTGTAGAAAGTTCAACTATCCATGGATACTGTGATTTTGTTGTTATCTCTAGTATAATTATAAATTTTATCTTTGACATTTTATTTTAAAATTAGATGACATATTGTTAACATTTTTACACATTTTTTATTTTATTGCTTAATTTTTTTTAATTTACATGTCATAAATCTCTGATGTTTATTATTCCATAACAATATTTGGTTTTCGATTTTCCTTTTTATTTGACTATTGTTTTATTGTACTACTAATTATTTTTACATTGAATGTGGGTTATTATCACTTTAAATTTGTTTGATATGTATTTTTTCGTTTTTTTTATATTTGAATGGTACTGTTTTATTTTATAAAATCTCTATATAATGTATACTGTTTCGATATAAGTGAAGAAACATAATTGTATAATGAAAGACTTTATAATAGAATTTATGTATATTATTATATGATGACAATGAATTATTGTACGATGAAATAATGAGAGATATTTATCTTGACTGTTGTCTGCCATTCATGACTGCAGGTGATCGAGCTTCACTGATGGCCGGTGTTTGGCCAGGCACACTAAGATAAGATTATGTAAACACGATAATAATAATAATAATATTCCACAACTTTTTCACACAACGCCATCTAGTCCCAAACTAAGCAGAGCTTGTGGTATGGATACTAGACAACTGATAAACATACATATATATTTCTAAATACATACATATTATAGATAAATTACACCCAGACAAAGAACAAATGATCGTGCTCATCACACAAACATTTGTCCTAGGTGGGAATCGAACCCACGACCTTGCGCATAGCAGTCAGGGCCACTGACCACTATACCAACGGGCCAAATGTAATAATAAATTAAGGTTATGGCCAGATATATGGGTTGATGAGAATAATGTTTAAAATTGTGTAGGTTTAAGTTTACAAAATATGTTTTATGCCATATATAGCAATTAGTAATTAGTATTAGATATTAATTAATTACATAACTATAGATATTTGATAATATTAAATTAAACTGTTGCTGTGTCAACACCATATGTATGTATATTTGAAGAATGAGAGATTTGAACTGCTGAAGTTAGTTGTTTTACTAGCCCGTCTCATGTGCAGCAGGTGTGGGGCTAGATGACTAAAACAATAACCGTTGTTACTTAGTCGACTTAATGTGAAAAGATCGACGATAACAATGAAAATGTATTAGACTAGTATTATGTTTATCAATCATCTTATGTAATGTAATTTGTACTTCGAGAACGAAGTACATGTCAGTATGGCCGTGACAGATACTAGATTTTGCTAAAGATATTTACATTAATTTAATATTTATTTATTTATTTATAACAATCTTACCTACACTATCATTACAGATCTATGATCCAATGCGACAGAGTGGCCTTACTAACTAAATCCTAAATCTACACCTTATACCTAGTTAAAAATATCTTAATCTGAATAACTTATTACATATAGTGTAACTTTTGCGAATTCACTCAAGTTGCACCACAATACATCAACCCTCCCGTGAACCTCATTCACCACGCGCATGGCTCTAGTGAGAGGAGTTCTCGCCAGTAGGTTGGTCCTGGCTGCAGGCACAGCGAGCAGGGGCGGGCGGTGCCGCCTCCACACGTATCGGTCGGGCACACACAGCTGTAGGTGTCGCAGCACTCCCGGGTTATGCGCCATGCCACGTAGTAATTTCACTACATACGCTACGAGCGAAAACTCCCGTCGTACTCTTAGTATGAGTATTCTAAGTTTCTTAAACAGTGGTTTACAGGATGTGAGTGGGTCTACATTACAAATCGCACGTATACACCTCTTTTGTGCGATGAAGACTCTTCCGAGATGCACCGAGTTTCCCCATACCAGTATACCATAACGCAGTATTGAACCAACATATGCATGATAAGCCTGTAATGTGGCTTGTCTACTTGATAGGTTAGATAAACGCCATAGAACATAAGCAAACTTACTGAGTTTTCCACATATCATATCAATATGACCAATCCAGGAACACTTCCCATCTAACACTATCCCAAGAAAAGTCATACTATCTGATTGTTGTATTTGTTTATCTTTATAAGTAATGTTTAAATTAATTTTATTCCAGTTTTTGTTAAGAAATTGTACATATTTGGGTTTATCTACATATGTTAGGTTTAAGATTATTCTTTTCCATCCAAGACATAATTTTGGTTACGGTACTATTTATTTCTTCATTATAGTTTTCTTTAGTTTAGGGGATAATTACGGACACATCATCTGCAAAGAGTATGCAAGGATAGTCAGTTACTTCTGTCAGGTCATTGATATATAACAGGAAAAGCGGGGAACCCAAAATACTACCCTGTGGAACGCCTGTACAATTGTAACCCAATTCGGATTTAAATTTCATTTCACCATTTTGATTTGGTTTGTCCACAGTTATTTCTACAAATTGCGTTCTGTTTGTAAGGTAACTTTTTAACCACGCATTTGCTTTACTGCGTATTCCATATTTGTCACATTTTTTAGTAGTAGCTCATGCGATACAAAGTCAAAGGCTTTTGACATGTCAAAAAATACAACAGTGGTCGGGATTTTCTGGTCAATATTTTAGTAACTAGGTTAATTAAGTTAATTGCCGCTGTGGTTGTCGACTTCTTTTTTTGGAATCCATGTTGTTCATGTTCCAAAACTCGGAACTTATCGATAAAATTTATTAATCGCTTATGCATGAGCTTTTCGTAAATTTTCGCTAAAATGGGCAATAAGGCTATCGGTCTGTAATTATCAATAAGTTTTTTATTACCTTTTTTAAGTATTGGTTTAATATGTTATTTTCAATTTCTCAGGAAACACTCCCGTGTATAACGACAAGTTTATTAAATGTACCAGTACCTGACTAATAGTGGGGCTTATGTATTTGATAATTTTTGTAGGTATTTGATCATAACCTGTTGAGTTTGTATCCCTGAGTGATTTTATTACTTTTTGTATTTCGTCATCATTGGTGTGCATTAAAAACATACTAGAATTTATAGGATCGATGTCATAATTACTATTATTAATGTCAAAATCGTTCTTCGTCAAATTGATATAATAGTCATTTACATAATTGGCAATGTCCGTGGGGTTTGTTAGAGGTCCGGTTTCAGTTTCTATCTCATTAATATTTGTCTCCTGAATTTGATTATTATTGGAATAATGTTTTATTAAGTCCCATGACGCCTTACATTTATTTTTAGCCCTAGTTATGTAATTAGAATTATGATTTTTTTTGTGCTTTTTGTATACATTTTCTAAGTAATTTATTGTAGTTTAAGTATTTTAATTTATTACCTTTATCTGATGAGAAGTAGTATTTAAAACGCAAGTTCCTTTTGGTCTTAGTTGATTTTTTTATACCTTTGGAAATCCATTTTGCATATTTTTTTACTAGGTCGACTTTGATCTTGATTTCCGGGAAGCATAAATCAAAAAACAAGACAAGTGTATCGTGAAACTGATTAAACGCACTGTTGGCTTCCTGATCAGAAAAAAACTTCTGTCCATTTTAACTTCGACCTAACAGTTAAAGAACTTTTCTTTATTTTCGGCGCTAAAATCACGCTTATGAATTGTACGAGAGCGTAGAGGTGGAACTTTATTATGTATTTGTATGGATATCATCTGAGCTGTTTCGTGATCTGACAGTCCCAGCGGTATAACCTCACATATTGCATCCTTACAGATACTTATTTTTTTGGTCAAGACATGAATTTCTTCTTGTTGGTTGTTTTATATGTAATGTTAATCAAAATTATTTACAATCCTAATTAATTCGTCTATACATTTTTTATTTCTATCGATTTTATTGCTCAAAATGTCAATGTTAAGATCACCTACTATCACTAATTGTTTTTTTGATTTATTTCGAAGGTTACACAACATTACTTCTAAATTACGTAGGAAAATAAAAGGGTTTGAGCTTGGCGTACAATATAAGGCTATTATAATAATATAATATGGTAAGAGTTCAATTCCACAACACTCAAACTCGTTTTCAGACGCATATTTTTTCAATTGCGTCAGTATTTTGTACTCAATGTGATTCAGGCAGAAAAAACAAACACCCCTCGCTTTTTATTCGTTCTTGAGTAGCAGTCTCCTAGTTTGTAGTCATTTAAGGCAACGCTACTCTCCTCACCCGCTTTAATAAAAGTCTCGGTCAAGCATATTGTCTTGTATAACAGCATATTTAAACGTTATTTAAAGAATAACGTTGCTTGTTTACTAATTCTGTCATCGTAAGACTAATATGTAATTGAACTAATTAATTTCAACATATCTACTGTATTTTTATATCATTTAATCATAGCTTAATGTTAAAATTCAAAGGTTAACGAATCTGTTTTAAAATCGTATGATGTGACGTCACTTGTTTACACTGTCTATAAAAGCCGCCGCTCAGTCGTTCTAGACACAACAGCCCGGTTAAGTAGACGCACAGCCTTACTGAGCTGATCTACGAGTGGCCCTACCTAAAAAAAAAAAAAGTTCTAGACACAGTGACTCTCCGCCCGACGCTCGCCCGAGACGGTCGTGCCGCTCTGCGCTCCCGATCGTTCTGTGTTTGTGTCATCGCTTCGTCGCGCTCGCCGTGACGTCATTCGTAGTCGCCGACTACAACTCCCGATCCGGAACCGCCTTTTTCAAGGCAGTGAAGGATATTTTGTTTCTATAACAGAGTATCGTCAAAAACAATTTGGTTTGGCCCCTTCAGGGTAAAACCACAGTTTCGTGGTCCTTGGTTGGAAACCTCACGGTGTCAACAATACCAAGGGGGTGCTGACCCGACGCACCCGCTGATCCCCTTCAGGGTGAAGCAGTCAATTGGAGTCGAGTGCTAGGTTTTGGCCTTGGGGGATCTCCTAGTCAAACGTAGTTACTGAGTTTCCCTTTCAGCTACACACCTAGTGACGGTTGGGTGTGTCTACCCCTTCGCACTAGACCCAATAGGGCCCGGTTCGCACAATAAGACTGGCGACCGGTTACAAGCTTAGGGCTCACCAATAGGTACACACCCGACTGGGAGGCTCACACATCCCCGGACCCATCCATCCGGGGAGTTAGGCCAGATAGGCTTTAAATAGGCCCCCCGCGGGAGAGAAATCTCCAAAATTCCCCGATAGATATTTTTTAATCCCTCGTCATGGAGGACGCCTTGCAAAAGGCGCACCTCTTGGACGAGCTAAGAAAGGACCCCGACTTTTGCGCCAGATATGGCGGAAAGCTCGCTGCTTTGCAGCGAAATATTTCCCTGGCTACTAAAGCCAAAGTCACTGATTTTAGCGACGTGCTCGATAGCCTGCTATCTCCCCCGCTTGCAGATCAAGGCCCTCCGGTTGGCTCATTCACCGAAAAGTTTATTGTTTCGAACCCCATTGTTCATCGAACAATGAAAAAATCCGAAACTAATAGCCCCTTACCACTCGATTCCCAGACCCAGCTATTGTTGCCGGCCCACTCTCTAATCCCATTGTTCATAGAACAATGGACGCCGCGCAGGTGTGCGCTGCACCTGAATTTTACGATATGGACACGTCGGCGCCGTTATCTAACCCACCCTCCGACCAAGACGAAGTCTCTTCTTGCCCTTCGTCCTCCGAAGACGACTTTCAAATCGTCACCGGAGGCAAGAGGAAGAAAGGGAAAACCTCCCAGGCTAGCAAGGCCAAAAAGACCACCGCGTCGCCCCCGTCCCCAACTCAAACGCCCGTACGACCCGTTAGCCCCGTCCCAACTACCTCTGCTCACGCGCAGAATAGTCGTCCCTCCAGCCCGATAGCCCAAACTTCCTCAGCCCAAAGGAAGCAACGCCCTCCGCCCCCCTTTTACATCCAGGACAAGGGTAAATGGACTGACGTGTCCAAGATGTGTGTTGATCGAAAGATCAACTACACAAACGCCCGTGCCTGCCAAAATGGCATTAAAGTCACCGTCCCTACGTCGAACGACTATAGTGAACTATATCGCGCCCTCCGTGAAAGGAATATTTCCTTTCACACTTTCTCCTTCCCCGAGGACACGCCCACTCGAGTTATTATTAAACGTGTCCCTAAAGAAATCCTAGTACAGGATATTAAAGACGACCTTGCCGATCAAGGTATACCAGTAATCGCCGTCCATCGCTTACATAAAGCGAGAGGCGGTGAATTGTACGACATGGTTCTCGTCATTTGTGAACCAACCGAAGGTCATCACCCGATTTTCAAGATTAAGTCCATTTGCTCCCTATTCGGTATCTCAATTGAAAAGCCCTACAAAACCGCAACAGTGGGACAATGCCACCGTTGCCAACTGTATGGCCATGCGCAGAGCAACTGCTATGCGACTCCCAGATGCGTCAAGTGTCTGGGCGAGCACAGCACTGTGGACTGCCCTCGGCCCAAAGACCGAACCCTCTGTTCGGAACCACCCAGCTGCGTTCTCTGCGGCCAGACCGGTCACCCGGCAAACTACCGCGGCTGTCCCAAAGCCCCCAAACTCGCTCCTAAATTAGCGAAGCGCGCCAACGCCCGCCAACAAAGAGAGGCATCTTCCTCTCAAATTCCCCAACGTCTCGCTCCTCAGAGACCATCCCCGTGGAACAGGCTAGACCACGAAAAAGCATTTCCCTCCTTGGCCCCTGCCAAACCTTTGCAGGCACTGATGGATTTACCCATCGCAGCGCAGATCCTGCCTATAGCCGTGGCTCCAGAGGCCACAACCAGTCCCAGACCCACGGCTTAAACCACTGCTGCTCCTGCAGCCAAACAACCGCCCAAACCCTCACCCGTCGGGAACGGCGAGTCTTGCGCCCAGACTCTACTGCGCCACTATAAAATATTTATGACGCGCCAAGCCAGGTCTCTCCGCGATGCCCTTCTGGCTGCCGAGCAGCAGAATAACGGCAAAATTACGACGGAAATGTACAGCCAAATATTCAGCACACACAGTGATGTCGTGCTAGGCCTCGACCAGATGGATGCGATGGACTGATCCAATGGATTTCCAACGCACAAACCACTCTAGGCCTCGATCCCTCAAAATAGGATTTTTCAACGCCAATGGCATTTTCAACCAACGCGCCGAAATAACTAAATTCCTCCGCGACCACCAATTAGACGTCCTCCTTATACAGGAGACCCTTTTGAAACCCCACCGCGCTGACCCCAAAATTGCGAATTACCGTCTAGTTCGCAATGACAGAACACGCTGCCACGGCGGCGGTACCCTTATTTATTATAGGAAGGAGTTATACTGCATCCCTCTGACCCCACCCGCGCCTCTCTCTCACCTAGAGTACTCTGCCTGTCGACTAGGCATGACTGGTCATCCTCCGATGACCATCATCTCTGCCTACCATCCCCCACCATCGGTCGCGTCTCTTGCTTCAGACGATCCTATCGCGCTCACCAGCGATCTCACGACTCTCTTTGGCCTGAGTGACTCCGTCTTACTAGCGGGCGATCTCAACGCCAAACACCCCACTTGGAACAGCAACACGACAAATGCCAGAGACAGAATCGTGTATAACCTAGGCGCGACCCTAAACTATGACGTCATCGCTCCGATGACTCCCACCCACTACCCACACGACCCCAACCATAACCCCGATGTCCTCGATGTGGCGCTCCTAAAGAATGTAAACCTCCATTTACACTCCATAGAAGCGCTTCACGAGCTCAACTCGGATCACCGTCCCGTTATCCTACACCTAGGTTCCCGCTCGGGTAACCATGATCCTACCCAACCTCCTCCGACCCAATTGATCACCGACTGGAGGAAAGTAAGTGAAAAACTGAAATCCACCACGTCGCCTCAATTGGACACCATTCCTGACCACATAGTCTCAGTCGCTGACACGACGGCGGCGATCGACTCGCTTACAGATCACGTACAATCCGTCCTGAACGATTGTTCAAGGGAAGTTCCTGTAGTGGAAGACCACCGCTGGAAACTCCCGGACGATGTACGGAACCTGATAACCGAGAAGAACGCAGCCATCCGTGCGTACAGCGCTTTTCCCTGCGCCGCTAACAAAGCTCACATGCGCAACTTACAGCGTGTTGTAAGGAAACACATTGCCGAGCAGCGTAATGCGAGCTGGGACAAGATGCTGATCGAACTTGAGCCCACCCATCTTGCCTTTTGGCAGCTTCAGAGGAAGTTACGATCCACTGAAGAGGCCACGATGCCTCCTCTCATTCGTCCCGATAAGAGTGTCGCCTTCGATAACTCTGAAAAAGCAGAATGCCTAGCCGACAGCCTAGAGTCCCAGTGTTCTCCCAGCTCTCAACCAGTAGACCAAGCCCACCTCGATATGGTGAACGCCGAAGTCGAACGTAGAACTTCCCTTCCGCCCGTCGAAGATCCCGATAATCCACTGGCCCCCATCACTCCTGATGAGGTCCAGGATATCATTAAAAGTCTCCAACCGCGAAAAGCCCCTGGCTCCGACGGCATCACCAATAGGGTTTTCAAACTTTTCCCCGTCCAGCTTATAGTGCTAATGACTGCCATCTTCAATGGCGCATTGAGCAATAATATGTTCCCTACAACCTGGAAACAGGCCACCGTCATAGGTATTCCCAAACCAGGCAAGCCCAAGTTTGACCCGTCTAGCTACCGTCCCATTAGCTTACTCAACGTCCTCGGTAAAATCTATGAAAGGCTTATATATAAGCGGCTCAAAGAATTTGCTGAAGCAAAGAGTCTAATACCCAATGAGCAGTTCGGATTTAGAACCGAACACTCATGTATCCAACAAGTCCACCGCATCGTAGAACACGTCAGCGCCGGCTTCTAACGGGGCGCAATAACGGGAGCCTTATTCTTCGACATAGCGAAAGCGTTTGACAAAGTCTGGCACAATGGCTTAATCTATAAGCTATACCAACTCGGCGTGCCTGACCGTCTCGTGCTCATCCTACGGGACTTTTTATCGAATCGCACCTTTCGTTATCGAATTGAGGGGGAGCTTTCCTCCCTTCATCCCATTCGCGCAGGAGTTCCTCAAGGCCCCGTACTATCCCCCCTCGTTTTCACGCTATTCACTAGTGATATTCCCAAGCATAAAAATACCCAGCTAGCCCTATTCGCCGACGATACGGCTATCTATTATACCGGTCTTAAACCCGATGCCATCGCTCGCACTCTCCAAACTTCCGCAAACACTCTGGCCAAGTAGTTCCGGAAATGGAGAATCGAAGTCAATCCAGATAAAAGCCAGGCAGTCCTCTTTTCTAAACCGCGGATAAACCCACCCTCCCCCCGTTCGATTACCATGTATGGCAAGCCGATCCCTTGGGAAAAGCAAGCCAAATACTTAGGCGTGGTCCTCGATAGACACCTCTCCTTCGCTGAGCACATAAAGCAGGCACGTTCGCGCGCTGCGTTCGCTCTAGGTAGGCTCCACTTCATTCTTAGCTCTCGCAGCAAGTTATCACTCAGGTGCAAGCTGCGTATTTTCACCGCGGTCATCCGTCCCATCATGACCTACGCCTGCGTTGTTTTCGCACACGCAAAGCCCTACCTCCTCCACAAGATGCAGACCCTCCAAAACCGATTCCTCCGTAGAGTCA
Source organism: Tholera decimalis (assembly GCA_943138885.2). NCBI lineage: Eukaryota > Metazoa > Arthropoda > Insecta > Lepidoptera > Noctuidae > Tholera > Tholera decimalis. Next base: position 15,878,905 of record OW964551.2, read on the forward strand.
CGGGAGCCCCCTTTTATGTTCGAAATGAGCTTCTTCACGTAGATCTCAAGATGCCCACCATCCAGCAGTTCATGAAACGTGTCTCCAAGCGTTTCTTTGAAACTTCAATCCAACATAAGAATCCCCTTATCGTATCGGCCGCCCAATACGAACCCTCGCGTATCTCTAAGATTCGCCGACCAAGGAATACCCTAGTCACTCCCGATGACGCAATCACCCTGCTCCAAGAGAGCCGTAGGGAAACAAGTACAGTGGCACACAAACACAAAAACCAACCGTCCTTCCGTCCTCGCTGCCGAGGCCCGCCGCGACGTCCCCGTAATAGTCCACCCCGACCCTTGCCAGAGCCAGCCCGCGACGCTGAGCCAGTAGCTTTAAATTCCCTTATTAATAATAATAATGATATGATCCAGCCTGTCCCTAGCTGCCCTTCCCTGCGACGCCCTAAGCCGAGGTCCGTACCCCACAGGGGGTACCCTTAGCGTGTAGTCGCCTAGTTTGTAAGTTTTTTAATAAGCCCTGGCTGGAGGCTTTAATTAATTTATTAATTAAGGCAACCACAGGCAAGTCCGGTTAAGCAGCCGACAACCTCAGAGGTTGACCTGCGAGATGCCACATACAAAAAAAAAAGTTCTAGACACAGTCTCTCTCGGACAGCCACAGTGTAAACATCTTAAGAGCGCGTCTAAAGCCAGCAAAATTTTAGAATTCACCCGCACTGTCCTACCCGCTCCTCACATCGAATACGATCGCGCTTGTACCTACGCGCTCGCTCGACGCGTATCTTCTGTAGTAAGTATACGTATAATATTCAGATGAAACAACTGTATTCAAAAAGTATGACTGCGTTATACAATATTACGAAATGTGTACGCGAATAATACGTAAATAGTAAGTTAGTAGGAGGTGACTATACCACTGATACTGAACACGAATCAATAAAAAATCAATACCAAAAAGTAATATTATATTATGTATAATATAATATTATTTTGGCGCGTGATTTTGGTGTGGCGTAAATAATGGATAACTCTGAAACTGTCGATTGGCCAGATTATCATCTATCATTTACCCCACTTATATCGTCATATGCCCATGGATGACCAAATTATTGATATTTTAAATAAAAATCGTACTTACTCTTACAAAATTAGGTACCATTTCTAAAATTGGTGATATTTTTTTCGTTTTGCTTTTTTTTTTTATATCAGTCCTGAATATTTGTATTATCAGATCAGTATCAAGATTTTTTATTACATTCTAAATCAATATTGCAAAAATACTTATTCTTAAATTTTAACATTTTTTCTACGGAATTACGCAATTTTGGGCCCCTGTATCTATAGTTGCAAAACTTCTGAAAAATTCGGAATAATTCCGGAATACTTCTGGGAAAGTTTCTTTAAATCAGAATTATTCAAAATGAATTTAAATAAAGCCCTCTGTGCGCCGGCCGCTGTCGCCGCGCTGTGATGGCGGCGCGGGGTGCGGTAAGAGGGGAGATGCTCCCCGGAGAAGTTTTCCCCCCACAAGAAAGATTCGTACCCCGCAATCGAATGTTTACGAATATTTCGCCCGAATAATTCAATGGAAATTAACGTGTTTGTTTGTTGTGTGGTGGGTGGGTTAATTATTGTTCAATGCGAGACTACGTACGATACAAGAGTAAAATATAAATGTTTATCTATACTAATATTATAGAGCGGAAAAGTTTGTTTGTTTGCTTGAACGCGCTAATCTTCGAAAGTACTGGGTGGATTTGGATGAAATTTGGTATGGAAATAGCTTGAAGCTTGAGGAAGGTTATAGGCTACTTTTTATGCGACTGCAAAAAAGGAGAGTTATCTTTTACCGTGATAGAATCCACGGGAGCGAAGCCCCGCGTGAGTACTAGTTTTATTATAAACGAGCTTCCGCCCGCGACTTCGTCCGCATGGAAAATAAAATCCCCCGATTTTGAAACATTCTTCATCAGTGCTCCGCCCCTATTGGTCTTAGCGTGATGATATATAGCCTATTATAGCCTTCCTCGATAAATGAGCTATCACTGAAAGAATTTTTCAAATCAGAACCGTAGTTCCTGAGATTAGCGCGTTCAAGCAAACAAACACACAAACAATCAAACTCTTCAGCTTTATAATATTAGTATAGATGGGATTGATTAAGTATATGTTGATGTTTTTATAGGTAGATATGTTAGCCTGCGATTAACAGGATTTTTATTCTTTTGTTTCTAGATAGGTACTCTACTTATTTCGAAATTGAATGCTATTTTTATAAATGTCAGTTGTTAAATAAAAAACCAGGCCTAGAATATTTTTTTTTGTTTTTTGAAAAAGGGTTACCTATGTTTTTGGTTAGTTTGTATGTAGCTCTGTACGCATCGCGAGTATTCGCGAGTCGCATAGGTAGGTATTAATCATTACCTACCTACTTAACGCGTATAATAGCCCAGCCAATAAAAACAATTAAAGGCAAACCTTGCAAGCAAACACGTTTTGATGCGGTTTTCAGAAAAGTATTTGTTATACTTAGATAACTAATACTACTACTAAATACTTAAAATATTTAAAAAAAGAAATCGTTCAGGCTTTGGATAATGCAATCGACTGGCTCGAAATAAATAATTTAAAAATAAATATGACTAAAACACACATCATACAATTCCAGACATACAATTCAAATATAAATAAACTTGACATTAATTATAAAGATTCTCACGTGACAACTCTCGATAATTGTGTATTTTTGGGTATAACGATCGACAAAAATTGCAACTGGAAAGCACATATAGATAAAATTCTTACAAAAATAGATCGTTTTATATATGTCTTGAAAAGAATCAGAGAAACGGTAAACTGTGATACTGCAATGCTGGCTTACCATGGTTATGTATCATCCATACTTAGGTACGGTATTATAATATGGGGTAACTCAGTAGACTTTGACAGAGTTTTTAAAGCTCAAAAAAAATGTATTCGAGCCATTTGTGGAGCTCAATTTTTAGACAGCTGTAAGCCACTATTTCAAAAACTTAAAGTTCTACCGTTGCCATGCTTATATATTTTTGAAATATGTGTTTTGTTAAGAAAAACTACAATTTATTCGAGACGAACACTGACAGGCCAAATAGCCGAACACGGCATAAAAATAGACTTCGACTGCCACAAATAAGGCTAAAATTATTTAAGAAAAATGTATACTGCATGTCGATTATTATTTACAATCATTTACCAAATAGCTTACAAGACTTACCACTGACAATGTTTAAAAACATACTTTTCAATCTGCTATTATTTAAAAGATATTATACCGTTAAGGACTATTTAGAAGACAAATCAATAGAATCTGTAATCGGCAAGTAGTTAGTAATTGACAACACTGATTGTGAACACATTTGCACGCCATATTATGGCAGGATATGCTGAAACTAATCTACTGTAACACCTTATGTACCATATTCTAGGAAATAAATATTTTGATTGATTGATTAGGTAGGAGCAGGTTTTGGTATATTAACCGACTTCAAAGGTCGATTTTCCTGGTTTCTTTTGACAGTTGAAATATTCCCAAAGTTTCGGAATATTTCGGAATACTTCCGAAGTATTCGACGGGAATGATTCGGAATTAGTCCCGCAAGCATCTATACCTGTATCGAAAAAAAATGTACTACACTGCGGTGGCCCATTATTTTAGATAATTGCCTATTTAATGCAAATTCTAAAATGGTATAATAATAACCAGTATCTTGATAAAGTACAAAGTTATTGCTGTTCGAATCTTAAAGGAGAATTTTTATACAAAGATTTCAAAATTAAATTACTTTAAAACTGCTGTAACTAATTTTAGACTCAAAGAGAATGAGAATTTCCTTAAAATTTGATCACTATGGGTTTGTTGACACCATAAAAGACATTAGTAATTAAACAAATTTATTGAAAAAGAAAATATACAAGATGTTCGAAGTGGGCTCCTTCAGCTGCTATGCACGCTCTACACCTTCTTATGAAGGACCGTCTCAATCGGCGCGCAAATCCTGCCGACGATATTTCGTCAGCAGCCGAACGTATGCGTTGTCGCAGCTGTTCAACTGAAGTGATTTCTTCTTTATAAACTACCTCCTTTAAACAGCCCCAGTAAAAAAAAGTCCAATGGGTTTAAATCTGGCGAGCGAGGTGGCCACATTCTGAAAATAAAATATTATTTCAAAACAAATTCCTTGTTATACAATCACGTCCACAATAAATTGATCTACAAAAATAGGGTTTAAATACCTAATGGGCATACTTAAATAGGTTCGTAATCGATATAAATATATTTCATCGAACAAACACAGATACCAACTAAAAGCTTGTGTTTATTTTGCATATACTATTCTGCCCGCGTTACCTACGACTGCGAGTGACCATAGAAATATTAAATAAGAAGTGGTATAGGTAGATATTTTTTTTTATATATAGAATACTCGCAAGATCATTATTGTTGTCCATCCGTGTATCTAGATTTTTGGAAGATCTCATAACTACATTATGGGAAAATGATCATAAAATTGTATCGTGAAGAATAACATAAGCAAAATAAAAAAGAATAAAATAGCAAAAGTAAATAGCTACCTATTATGAATGTAATTTATTACCTATTATCCTAATAATCTAATAAAGTACCTACCATGAATTTTTGATATCGTCGTGTCTGGGTGTTGTTTATCAATATATGTATGTATTTAAAAATGTATTTGTCTATATATATCAGCTGTCTGACACCCATAGTACAGGGTAGTCAGATAGCCGTGTGTGAAATGTCCCCACATATTATTATGTCTAGTTACCTACTCGGTCCACGAAAGTGCGTAGGTAAACGAATTTAGATATTGTGTCAAAAATAAAATCTAAAATCACCTGCATAAACTTTCTCGAAAGTATAAAAAGTATTTTTTATTTTTTCAGTATATAACAAACAAGTAACTCACAAACTTACCTTCGACAATTAGCCATCCTGTCAATTTGTAACTTTTTTAGTTCTCTTTTCGGAAGTCTTTTCAATGTTTTTTTTTGTTTCCCATTTCACTATTTAGTTCGAACAACAACAACAATTACGGTTGAAATGATTATAACTCGGCGCAGCTAAAACACTTGAGCGTAGTCCTCTTGTCTCAACAGAGCGGTAGCGACTGATGTGTGAAATAGAAATATGCTTGAAGCTCCCGCAACGAGCGACGGAAGATGACTTCTTGCGCGGAATAAAAACGTAGTATGCGCCAAAAGTGTTTTATCGTAATAAATCCAAACCTAAAAGGAATTACATAAAATGCCTAAGCAAAGCCTTTACTCTTGTATAAATATAATTAATTATCAAATTTTTGTCGCAATAGGCATTACCATATCGAGTACAAAACGCAAAAACATAAGAATTAGAGGTTATTTCGTGATTTTTTTCTACCAAGGAAATGTTAATATTTTATGTTTTTGATCAAAGAGAGCCCTTGAAAATATGATGTAGTTATTCATATATTTTTATTTTAAGATTTGGTCTCGAATTTTTCACGTAAAATCAAATAGAAAATTGGTAATTTTGCTTTATACGCGCTCTTAAGGTACGATTTATTTTTATATATAGAATTATGTTGTTGTATCGGTGTCCTAATAATATTGTGTAATAATTAAACATAAAATTATGTGTAGATAAGTTGATATAGCCATATGCTATGAAGTAACCACGTTGTGGTTATAGAAATGACTTGATTATGTGTTAATTTTTACTTGAAATTATGTGAAAGTGACGATGTTTTGAAAAGAGTAACTGTGGAGTTTCTTGCCGGTTCTTCTCCATAGATAACTACCTTCCGAACCATGTGGTAAATTAATAAACTGATATTGCTATACAGACTGCTAATTATTTCTATAAAACACCTAATCATGGTAATACCGATTAATAGGTAATTAATCGCTAAATACGTAATTAATCGATAATGATAATTAATTAATTCTATAAATAACAACATTCTCTATATATCTTTATATCTATATATCTTCCATTTCTGACATCAGAAGTGGGATAGTTCACAGCCCACATATTTTATTTCGGTATTAAGGTTTGATTCATAGCCCATGTGATTTTATTTTTTCAAGAGGAGGGTACTTGAATATAGGTCACGATTGTCAGATTGTTTTGCAGTTACTTTTCTTGCAAGTTAGTTTTGGTTAGCTATACATTTGTTTTAGGCCTTGATATTATTTCAAGTAGAAGGTACATGTATGTAGATCGTTCTTGCCCAAATACTAATGCATTGGAGTGAAAGTTTCAGAATGAATCCTGCAATATTAGAAGGCCTCTTCATCCGTGATGCTGTCTCGGGCTATTGCCGCCGTTCAGATGATTATGCGGCGCTTCCAGTCCAGTGACAGCGGTGCAGCCTGATCTTCCATTTCTGACACGCGCGTGGTGGAGGAGGTGGTGTTGCCATATATCTTCCTCCGCAGATTCCTTTTTCAACTGTTGATATATCAACAAAACCTCCACCACAGAATGCGGGTGAGCATCTCTTTCTGGAAATTAACCTAAATCATGTGAAAATTCTTCTTGGTGTTTATTACAGTCCTTCACGTGTGGATTTATTTTCCTTTGAAAAGATCCTTGAAGATTTAACTCCTTACAGTCATACAATAATTACGGGGGATTTTAATACTTGCTTATTGAAAAATGATTCTCGTTCTTTATCATTAGTCGTCAAACATGGCTGTCCTTCCTTCAAGTGCCACACACCACTTCCCAAACTGTAATCCCTCTCTTTGGATCTTGTAATTGTATCCTCTACACATCATGACAGTAAGCATGGCCATGTTTTCCTATCACGATTTAATATACCTTTCCTACAAGATTCGCCCTCCCAATGCCAAGCCTAAAACTCTTCTGTTACGCAGTTTTAGTAGTATGAATGTTGATAATGCAACACATGCCAAAGGGAAATGTCCATTTGATAAGGAAGTTTTGGCCAAGTGACGCCCACGAAAGAAACAAACACTATTTTTTATATCGAACTCGGTTGCACTTTTATAAATCATAACTAGTATTTGCGTGTTGCGCGAGGTGCAAGCACATCGCGGTTCACTTTTAAAAAAAAAGGGGGTGGGGGGGGGGGGTGTTGCACAATTATTTCGACTAAAGCATTGCCCCTCTAAATGAATCTGAAAAAAAAAATGTTCCAAGTCTCTTAATTTCCGAGATCCGCCTAAAGGGGGTGAGAAGGGGGCAAGGGGGGCGACTTTGAATAATGGTTTTTACTTTATCGAGCCTCCTCTATACGAATCCGTAAAAACAAAAAATACGGGTCTCGTAGTTTCCGAGATACGATAGGGAGGGGGTAGAAGGGGGGTGAAAAGGGGAGGTCTGGCACTTTTCCCGTAGGTTTGAGAGTTAGTTGTTTACGAATCTGTCAAAATATACCCACCTCCCCATCCACCATCTGGGAGAACAATTATGTCAGTGAGTCAGTCAGTGGTAATTTAGCTTTATATAGTATAATATAAAAATTCAAATTTAACAAAAACATTTTTATAGATTTTAGTAGCTACTGTAACGTTACAATTTCCCTGGGTGGAGGGAAATATAAGGTTGCAATAACTAATTAGGAGGAAGCACGTTTTAATAGGGAATATGACCAGGAAAAGAGATCAAAGTGAAGAAAAATGAACAGGATTTATAAAAGAAATAATTATACAAATTAGCTGGAGACACGGAACCCTAAGAGCATAGGAGATGACGGAGATTGCGAGCAGAACGAAGATGTGGTTGCAGGACGGCTGGCCTTCAGTCGGATGGCCTCAGTTTTCCTTCTTCCGTCCCTCCTGCCGTAGTAGTGGGACGGGGGATGATCAGGCTCCGTCGATGCAGCAGTCGGATGGTGATCGTGGAGAATTCGGAGGATGTCAGCATGTCTGGAGGTCCGGGCCACGGATCGTATAAATCCAGGCCATGGATCGTATATTAGAAGATGACCATCTCACTTCGATGGCTATTAACAGTATTCTTGCTGACTTCTTCTCTGTTTGAACTCCAGGCGTAGAGTCCTCTCCCCAGTTATCTCTCTAGTTAAATCGACTTTTACGCATTTGAATGAGGTTCAAGAATGAAAAGAGAAATAAAAGTAATTTATCACGAGGTACAATATCAGTTACATATGCGACCTTACCTAGCTCCAGCAATGAATTAAGAAGAAAAACTAGTCCTGTCACTAATGACTTTACAGAAATGTTTATATTTTAGAAAGAAAGAATAATGAAAGCAAAAGATTATATAAGGTGACCACCTTCCCACACCGATTTGTACGACATTAGGTGCCTGCTTCGATGGTATATATTTGCAGTTACTGATGATCAGCCCACTCGGCATCCACACCAATGAAAATGCTCCTCCTATCGGGACCCGGTTGGCTGTAGTGGTATATATATCGGAAAGTCCCAGGGAATGAGACAGCCATGCCAGTCACAGATACCACGTGAATGCTTGTCCAATCCCAACGAGCATGGTGTTTTATAATGTGTTGAAGGTGGGCCACCGCTACCACCACCTTGCTCGGGAGATTAGAACTACCATCCATGCCAGGGAATTCACTGCTCGTGATCCTCAATGGTCCTAGATCCAATTTCACAACTAGTTGCTGAGACCATCGGTGGAGAAGGGGCTCTCCTTTCACCAGGGGTTGATACCCATGAGCCGGCTGGCATGACCAGGACATGGCCCTTCCTGGCACCGTGCACAACTCTACTGGCATCTCAAATACCCGGTGGGACCCACCAAATAACGATGCCGACTTAACAAGAAAGAACATCACGATGCTACTCTCCCCCATATGATGAACTACTGCGGTATTCCTTGCAAATAGACCCATGCGTGCAAGCATGCTCCTATGCTCCGCTTGTATAAATATCCTTGTCCAGTATATGGTGACCACTAATACCACTAATGCTACCAAAAGGTCAAGATGGAACACAGCTGAAAAGATGTGATCCACATAACTGATCATCGTAGATGACAGTGTGGTATTAGTCGCCAGCATAGCCATATCAGATGTAGACACATTGACAACCGGCATGATTATCTCTGTAACATGTGTGACGTTCGGTCCGATGGCAGCAGCAAACCCCTTGAGGGGAAGGTGGGCCATAGTCGCTACCGCTGGGGCACAACAGAATCGTTTGCACACGGCGAAAATAATGCATGCGGTTAGTATAACAGACAGAATCCCAAAGATCCAAGCTAAGATAGACTTCCATCCTGAGAAAAGGTCTGAGAATGACCACCCACTGGATGCATCACTAAGAATCTTCTCCCTTAATCTAACCATCTCTGCCGCCAACATTTCGATCTCCGAATGATACTGGTCCGAAGCATTACTTGTCACTTTAACCAAATCCTTGAGTTTTGCCACACTCCCAGCAACCTGCGGGGCCGTCATATTGGCGATTTCATGGGCCCGTCTAAGTCTGATCTTGTCCTCTTCTCCAGCTCCGAAGTTCGCAGTCTCAATGACAAGCTCTGGCAACCCGGCAAACACATAACGATCTCCCACCAATGACTCACTAGTGACAGCATCCAGGACCTCCTGGGTGGGCTCTATAGTATATCCATCAATCTTAGCTACACAATTGGCAGGTAATTGCAGTCGGGTCTGACTCTTCAGCACCCGGATTCCCTGATCAGTTTTAGTTCCATTCCGACAGATGACAGTGAGGTCACGGCTCTCAGAGTTGTGTGTTATCAACCAGGTGTCCACCCCAATCGGTGCTATGAACACTTGATTTGGGAGCTCATCATGAACGGCATCCATCAAACAGACATCACGGATCTTAGACCCTCTCAGGACTGCATGAGCCCCGCAGTCACGATCTATATTGGTACTCCAAACATGCGGTAGTTTACAAGTGCCAAATGGCGAAGTTGAGCACAACTGATAATCCTCCTTGGTCATGCTTATCCATTCACCTATGTTTTCCTCCACCAGATAGACAGGAAGTGGGATCCTTGCCTTGTACCAGAATCCACGAATGTAAGTAGGATGATTGACCAACTGATACGCTGCATATTGCTTTGGTTTCTTAATAATGGGCACACTCAACACCATCAGCACGGACCCCTTCCGTACACCCACTTTCACTGGCAGGTGACTTAACATGTCATCATACAATATCGAAGGCGGTAGTGCCAATCTATCAGGGATCTTGGTGGAGATTGCCTTCAACACACTTACAATCTGGCTAGTATGGATCAGTGCCAACGGGAGGTTCCCACTAACCATCGCATCACTCACATAGATATAGAATTCAGCAGAGGTTAGGAGGGAGGTCTCTAACAATGAGGTCTTAGCATCACATTCGGTCAGTTCAATGAGGGTCTGTAATAACGCTTGCGTCAAGTCAGTAGCTCGATCCACCTCATTCAACGCCGTTGTCAGTACACCTAGATTTTCCTTCATACTGTCACTTGATTCACGGAGAGCTTTTTGTGTAGATGTAATCACATCTGACAAGGATTGGAACTCCTCAGCTGTTGTTTTCGATATTGATTGGATACTGCGGGCATTTGTCTCAATGAACTTAGATTGGGCATCCATCTGCTTCTTGTACTTGTCCATGAGTTCCATAACATCTTGTATCTGCCCATCTGTGGCAATACCGGTGAACCAGTGATAGAATTCACCTATAAAATCCAAAGCTCTGGGCCTCCTGTAGTGACGCGATCTTCCCCCACTGCGAGAGGTTGCCCTAAAAGGTGTTCCATACATCCTACCCTGCATATTGAAATTAACGGTACTAGTGTGACTGGGGGATCCCTCTACAGGTCTTGCATATCCAGCATAATGATTACCATCCTGATCCTTCAAACTAATGTCTAGGTCAGGGATATTATCACCCCTAGCTGACACTCGACGCACAGTTGCTTTGTATCTCCTCCTATCATCTGAGTATCCCTCCATATCTTTGTAAAACCGGTGCATATTGGCCAGGCGCAAATGTTCCCTCTCTCTCATGGAGGCCTCTATGATTTCAGCTGTTCCAGAACTCGATGGCCCTGACATGTGTCGATTGTCAGACCCTCTAGCATCCGTTTGGACATAGACCGAGCCTATATTAGCGCCATAGAAGTCTGGCTTAGCAACATGGGTCGGCCCTTGAAGTGTCACTTCACTCTGCTCCACCAGTTCCGACATCTCACTGTCCGGGGATCGCTTGGCTCGAGGTTTCCCAAATGATTCATCACAGAGGGAAGATGTAGACCAACCCCACAATGTCTCTGCATTCTCTGTCCTGTCTTTTAAGGTCGCTTCACATCTATCTAAACGGTTCAAAATAATGCTGGCAAATTGCAACATCTGCTGGAAAGAATCTTTATGCGAAGGGCGCATACTTGGGTGGGCTGCCAGAAGGGGTAATTGTAAAGCATCTCGTAGCTTTATCACATTATCCCTAGTCATCTGTATGTGAGCTAATAGGCTGGTCGAATCATGGCACGGTGGAGTTAGGACAAACGTGTGCGTCCACTCAGACACCTTGATGTAAACGCTGGGGAGCTTTACAGTAGCCATAGCTATGTCCGGGTAGAACCCGACATCTGCATAGGCCCGTAGGGCTACAGTGATCAAGAGCACTAGTGTTTTCATCTCTATTGTTTAAATTGAGAGAATAACACTTGTTTTTTTGATAATGTAAACAAACAAAGTATTGCATAAAAAATAGCTTAATATGAGCATATTATGAAATTCTAAACTAATAATGATGTTATAAAGTAAGTATCCCTATAGACTCACGCAAAATATTTAATAATAAATTAAAATGGTGTCAAAAAATGCAGAAAAATTAAAAATGAACCTTATTGCTCAACATCATTATAACAAAAACTTTAGTAAATTTTGGAAATGTACAAATAATCTTAATCCGATGTCGAGTCTTCCTGTGAGTGTTGACGGTAAGAGTGACTCAACCGAAATCACTAATGCTATTCAGCGGCATTTTCGAGTTGAGTCACCCTTGAGTTCATCGCCGTCGATGCCTGATACTGAGTGCCTTAATGGAGAACGTCGTGTGAAATTTTCGGCCAAACAAGTAGCATCTGTGATAAAACTAATGACCAGAGGTAAGTCTCCAGGACATGACGGACTCAGCATAGAGCACCTGCAGTATGCGGAAGTTCATTTACCCAGAGTCCTAGCTATGTTTTATACTCTGTGTCTAGAGCATTCTTACTTATCTCAAGACCTAATGTGCACTATTGTCACACCCATAATAAAAAACAAGACAGGAGACGTATCTGACCTGTGCAACTACAGACCAATCTCGTTGGCCACCATCATTGCCAAAGTGTTGGATAGTCTGCTTGATAAACACCTGATCGAACATATTCAGCTGCATGACATTCAGTTTGGGTTTAAAGCCGGTCTGTCAACAGAGAGCGCGATTATGTGTCTCAAGCAGACTGTCCAATACTAAACAAGTCGCAAAACACCTGTCTTTGCATGTTATCTGGACCTGTCAAAAGCGTTTGACTAATGCCCGTTTTCACCAACGACCCCTAAACTATACCCTTGGTAGGGATCCCTTAGGCTAAGGTACCCCTTAAATGCATCCCTTAACTTAATTCATTTTCACCATGCTAAGGGACACCTACTTAGGGCCTACTTAGGTAAGTGACAGATTTCTTTGTCATAGTTAATCCGAAAACCGCACTTTTACCGACAACATTTTTAAGTTAAATTTTTACAATAATTCAGAACAAAATAAAAATATTTTACATCAGGAACATATTATAATAACAATTAAGTTACAAACATTAGTTACAAAACTATATGTCAACATCAAAAACCTATCATATTTACAAAATTTTTTGGCTGTTTAACGAAATTCCAGTGCCTTTTTTTTAAGTTTTCTTTCTGAGACGTATCATCTTTGACAATGACATTTCGGTCATTATTTCTGATTTCTCATGATGTTAGGTCATTATTTCTGTGTGGTTATTTTGTTAGTGTTTGTCTGGATTTTATACCTATTAAATTAATAACAATGGCTGAGAAAATAAAACGTGGACACATATGGTAGCATAAAATCTAAGGGCACATAATAGTTGTTTGATCAGGGTCACAGATTTATTTCTATAAAAATAATTTAAAAGTTAATGATAACATAGATAGAGGTACTTGCTAGCATAGCAAACAAAACTTTTAAAGTTTCTATACTTGCACCTACTAAGACCATCTAACACTTTATAGCAAACAGTTTTAGGCATTGCATAGATATTGGAGGTACCTACTCTGCTTTAATATTTAATGCATAGGTAGCTTACCTGTCGTCTGGATATTCTAAAATATGTTCTAGTTTTTGTAGTAGAAATATCACGCAATCCTTGGATAACCTATATCTTGTACAAGTCTTTATCATCATACTGTGTGAAAAAGTGTGGTCTTTCACGATAAACACGTGGCCGTGTATTTAACCTAGGGTTTGCCAATAAGTCCACCGTCTCGACAGCTTCAATACTAACAAAAAACTCACTTGATAGATCTTCCATTTTAACAAAAATTAATGAACACGCGACTTGTTTAACAACTTAAAACTAACCCTTAGGCTAGGGGTCAGTTAGGGGCCGAACATTCGGGCCCCTAAATATAAGGGATCCCTTAAGAGTTTAGGTGTCCCTTAAACGTTGGTGAAAACAAAACTTGCGTTAAGTGATACTTAAATTGGCTTAAGGGTTACTTAAAATTTAGGGGTCGTTGGTGAAAACGGCCATTAGTGTCATATAATACGCTGTGGCATAAGATGCGGTGTGACACTAGTGTACCAGATGAAATCACTCCGCTTTTTCAGTATTGGTATAGTAATCAATGTAACAGTGTAAAATGGGCGAGTTCATACTCAAACAGCTACAAACTTGATTGTGGGGTGAGACAGGGGGGTATAACCTCACCTCGTCTATTTAACTTGTACGTTAATGCTCTGATTGAGGAACTCAGTAACACTGGTGTTGGATGTCACATAGATGGTATATGTGTAAACAATATTAGTTATGCTGACGACATGGTGTTGCTAGCTCCATCAATGCATTACAAAAACTATTACAGATATGTGAGCGTTACGCAGAGGCCCATGGACTCAGGTACAATGCGACCAAAAGTGAGCTTATGCTATTTAAAGCTGGAAGTAAAAGCTATGAGTCTTTATCACCCTTAACTCTTGGTAATACGCCGTTCAAAAGAGTGACTCAATTTAAGTACCTGGGTCACTGGGTAACTGATAACCTAGGTGATAATTGTGATACTGAAAGGGAACGTAGGGCGTTGGCTGTCCGATGTAATATGCTAGCCCGTGGATTTGCTACGTGTGGTAGGTGTAGGCGACGCATATTATTATTGTAATAAATTAAATTAGAAATAAGATTTTAGCAATTAAGTAGTTGTAAGATACTTTATTTCTGAACATGTAACGCCATCTATCGGATTATTTATAAATAAATAAACATAAAGAAGTTGGCGGGTAGCTACTTTAATATTGATACATTTTTCTAAGCAAATTTTATACACCCGCAGTTAGTAAAATATCAGTGTGTCCGCCGCGTTGAATCCTTTTCGCTCGCACCAACTCCTTTTCCCTTTGTCTACCATAAATAACGAGTTTTCTTTACCCTATCACCTACAATAAGAGTGGTCTTCGAGCCAAATAATAATCAGTGTAATGTTTACAACTCCGCTGAGTAAAGTTTTGACTCGCAAACAGCATCGGGAATTCGAGCGCCAGCAAATGCAAATGGCGAGCACATCGGTCAACGCACCTGCGGAACCTAAAGTCAAATTACCTGTCCTAGGCACCGATAGTCTCATACCGTCTAAGGACATGGAACGAATGAAGATTAAAACAGCAAAAATAAATACACCGTTTGCGTCCGTGAAAAGTGGTTCGATTACGTCTGCAAAATCGAAGCGATCTACGTCATCCATTGTTAGACGTAAGCAATTGGAATTAGAAGCCGCTGAAGCAAAAGCACAGATTCAGCTGGCCCTCATAGATAAAAAGCTGGAAGCTGACCTTGCACAAGTTGATGCTGAAGAGCTCCAAGGTGATGGCAGCGAAGCTAGCAGTAATGAGATCCTCGATGAGCAAGCATGTTCTAACGTCGAGGATTGGCTAAATCAAGATCAAACCGAACCTACCTGCAGTTATCAGCATCAGCCAACGGCACCAGCAACTAGCCGTGCTCACGTCGGCCCCGTCCAGTGCACTGATGTTCCTGTTGATAGTATTCAGCAACTCGCACTTACCTTAAAAGACATGATGGCACCCTCGTCAGGCCAACGCGAGGACCGTTTACTCAGTCGCTTGTCTACTCCGCGTGACTTACCTGTCTTTAGTGGAGACTGTGTTGAGTGGCTACATTTTAAGAGTGCATACGATGAATCTACACGAGTGTGTAAATTTAGTGAATCCGAAAACCTGTGGAGACTGCGCAAAGCATTGCGAGGCGACGCTAAGGAGGCAGTTACCGATCTGCTAATCGGTAATACTCCGCCCGCAGCTGTAATGGAAGCCCTAGACTTAAGGTTTGGTCGACCGGAAGTGATTATACTGAACCTTACGACGCAGTTAAGGAAGCAACCTGCGTTACCTACCTCGTACCTGTACGATCTAATAAATTTTTCTATTAAAATTAATAACTGTGTGGCCACTATTCGTGCACTTAATCAACCTGATTATTTACGAAGCCCTGAACTCGCGTCAGCTGTTCTATCTAAGCTGCCGAGCACACTGATAGCAAAATGGACCGACTTTGCCTACCAGAGTTAAGTGATAATCAGTCGAAGTTGGAGTTAGTCGCAACATTTCTTAAACATGAAGCAGAAATGTTATCGCTAATCGGAATACCTCAATGTCGTGAACAAAAGAAGCAGAGCGAGGGGACAGTGCCCGCGAAACGAGATGACAACAAATTTCGCACTAATCGACCCATATTAGCTACAACAGCTGTTGAGGAGGGCGATAAATGTAAATTTTGCACAAAGATTAATCATTCACTGCCCGAGTGTCGCGCTTTCAAACGTGCAATGCGCCGTGATAGATGGAAGTTTGTAAAAATGAATGGCTTGTGTTATTGTTGCCCGACGTCACGACATGATAGGAATGCATGCCCCGCACCTGTATGCGACATAAATGATTGTGGGCTTGCACACCACAAGTTGCTACACTGGAGCAAACCGACGTCATCACAATCGACCAACGTGCCGGGAGCCGCGCGGCGCGAGCCCGCTGCGCCGCCGCCGCCGCCGGCCCCGGGGCAAGCGCAACCGTTATCACCGCCACCGCCGGCGCCCGCTTAAATACTACCGTGGCACACGTCGCGTCAAGCTGTGATAAACGCTTATCTTCGGATCACGTCATGTTAAAAGTAATGTATCGTAGTGGCATTGACTGGAACTGCCGCATCCAACCCGACGAACATAGTAGATGGGTAAGGTGGCTCGAGGAATTAAAACTTATATACCAAGATGCTATGCTAGTGCTGGAGTTTGGACCCAATGCTACGATGGCATGAAGCACGAAGTGAGTGCACCTAATATTATTAGGACTGAGTTACACATATTTTGTGACTCGAGTACTAAGGCTTACGCAGCCGTGATTTATTGGCGATTTATTCGCTCAGATGGTACTGTGTCACTTTGTTTTGTAGCGGGTAAAAGCAGGGTTACGCCTTTGCGTCCTGTATCAGTCCCGAGGCTTGAACTGCAGGGAGCCGTACTCGCAGCTCGACTTGTGAGCACAGGTGGATTGTTCGGTACTTCGACGCATACAGACGTGCTCAACAAAATTTCCATAAAATAACAATTAAATAATAGTGACCTAGTTTAGTGTTTTAGCGTACTATACACATTCTAGTTGCAGTGATGAGTTTATTATTAAGTTATATATGTGTATAAACATTAGTGATATTTTTTGCAAAAATGGATGGTAGTCCCTTTAACAGAAGTGGTATAACACGCCGCACTCCTCCACCTATGTCGCCTCAGAAGCCCAAGGATGATAAAGACGAAAAGATGGAAGTGGTCACAACTCCAGAAATGCAGAACTGGTTGGGATCTATTGAGCAGTGCTTAAATGAGGTCTGTACGATTGCATCCGACGGAAAGCTAAATTCGGACCAAAAAATAAAAATAAATAATTTGTGCCGTAAAATTGCAAGTAGTACCTCTCACATGGCTGTCCTATACCAGTCTTTAAAACAAAAAGCACTACAAACGCACTTCTCCCTTCAAGCGTTAGCCGAAAAACAGGAGTTGGCAAATAGCCTAAATGACCTTAAGAAAGCAGTACAACAGGCCAACACAGGATCAAATACGCCTAGCACATCTTTTGCGGATATGGTCAAAAAGGGAACCAACAGCTTTGTTCGTCCTAGCACTTTTAGTTCTGTTGCGATTTATCCCAGTGATAGTTCAAAGACGAGTGACGAAACTAAAAATATAGTCCAAAAAATAATATGCCCTGAGGATATGAAACTGAAAGTTCGAGGAGTTCGCAAGACAAGAAACGGAGGTGTGATCATCAGCACTGAGTCCAGATCTGATATTGAAAAAGTGAAACAAACCGTCCAACTTGCTTCAAAAGGCCTTACTGTTGATGAGCCAAATAAGCGCAAGCCTCGTATCATAGTTTTAGGAGTTCCGGCATCTATGGATGAGAGTGAGGTCTATAAATGCATATACGAGCAAAATTTAGTAGAGAAAATACCATCATTGACACGAGACGTATTTATGACCTCAATAAAACTGAGTCACAAATCGGGAAAGAAAAGTGAGGCCAATTGCAACTACGTCATTGAGGTCCCTGCGAACATACGTAGAGCCCTCATCACACAGGACAGAGTATTCATAAACTGGACATCCTGCCCAGTAAGAGACTTTACATTAGTCACAAGATGTTTTAAGTGTCAGCAGTATGGGCATGCAGCTAAAACCTGTAAAGCAATGGCCTCTACGTGTGGGCATTGCGGAGAAGACGGTCACTCAATCCAGGACTGTACAAAGAAGACAGACTCTCCTAAATGTGCAACATGCCTGCGATTTAAGAAGCCTCATGAACACAAGACTGGAAATGCCGATTGCCCAGCTAAAAAAGCAGCTGAATATAGGTATATTAACTCGGTTGACTATGACGGCGCCTAAGAGCGCCACATACTTATTTGTAATTAAGAGCTTAAATTATAATATTTAGTATAATGGATGTTAATTTGATTACAGAATTAGATAATATATTTCTATCGGAAGCAAAATCTTGTGAGGTCGAGGAGTGTAGAAAGTATCTTACCGGCTATCAAAATTCACTAACGGTACTAACACAAAATATTCGCAGTATTTTCAAGAACATAGACAGCTTTAATGTTTTCCTGAGTAGGCTAGACTTTGCATGCGATATAATAGTGCTTACTGAGTGCTGGATATCAAATCGACAAAGTAACATACCGGAATTACCGGGGTACAATTTATATTACAGTACAATACAATAAAGAGACTAAGCTCTGGAAGCTCTCGGCGTCCGATGCCGAGTCAGTCTCTGACCCGAGCACCAGCGCCCCCTTCCTCCGCTCTGCGCTCGCTCAATGTTCGGTGCCGGTGAGGTGGACGTACTGGACAAGTCCAGCGACTCCACCTTACGGGCACGTGAGCCTCCCTGGCTCAATGCGGCGACTGCCGGGGCAAAGATGGGGTAAAAGCCTTTGGTGTCCCCCCCAGAGTACGACGGGACTGACCGGACGTGTCCGGTGCGGGACTCCCCAGCTGAAGAGCAGCTGGGACCCGCCTGGGTAGCTTTAACAACGACTTTGTTTTCCATTATTTTTTAACTTTTTTAGAGAGGTGGGTTCCTCTGTCCCTATCTCCCATTTCCCCTCCCCTTGTTCACTTCACGGTTACGTCTAAAGATTAGACGCATACCGGAAGTGAACATTTCCTCCCCCTTGGCCCGATCTCTGAGACCGGGCCCCGCGCCGTCTAGAAGCTCGAGCTAGCTGCTCGATCCTCCAGGCGGCGCGCCTTTCCCCCGGTGTGTCCCTCTTGGTCTGGTTTCTCCCTCTGGGCCCGTCCGGCATGAGTGCCTCTACCGGCATGGCCCCAAAGATCATCGAAACACGCAAGCCCCACCACGAGGACAACGCGGGGACACAGTTGGTGGGGAAGTTGTTCGTGCTAGGGGTACAATCTCTGTAATTTACATTTCTCGTTACATAAGATACGTACAGAGTTGAAGTCATTAGATGTTTCCAAAGGACTGGGGCTAGACGGTATCCCCTCAATCTTTTTGAGAAACACCTGTGACACTCTCTGCCTTCCTTTATTCATATTATTCAATAAATGTATATCCATGGGTGTATTTCCCGAGGTTTGGAAACTTGCTAATATTGTCCCGATCCACAAAAGCGGCTCCAAAACTGATGTATCAACATATCGTCCAATCTCTTTACTGTCAATCCTAGCCAAAATATTTGAAAAATTAGTACATAATGAAATCTACCCAGTCCTACACAGTGTAAACTACACTTAAAGAGCAACATGGATTTGTAAAAGATAGGTCTTGTGTCAGCAACCTCCTTATTTTTACGTCACAGCTATTCGAAGGTATTGACAATAGACAACGAATTGATGCTGTTTACACGGATTTCCAAGAGGCATTTGATAAAGTTGACCACGAGCTCTTACTTTATAAAATAGCCTTCAATGGCATAAAAGGAAATCTGCTACGGTGGTTTGTATCTTATGTAACTAATAGGTCACAAAAAGTAGTGATTAACGGCTACGAATCTAGTTTTATAAAATTTACGTCTGGAGTCCCACAAGGCTCGATTTTGGGTCCATTATTGTTCATTTTATTTATTAATGACATTAAAAGCTGTTGTGAATTCTAAATTTCTTCTTTATGCGGACGATTTAAAAATTTATAAAAATATTACCAGTATTTCTGACTGCATTGACTTCCAGAATGACCTTGATCGCTTCTTTGATTATTGCACTGTTAACAAACTTCATCTTAATCTTTCGAAATGTCATAGCATTACGTTTACCAAAAAAAGTGTCACCAAATATAAATACTGCTTTGGCAATAATTACCTTGACAACGTTACGTGCCTCCGTGATCTAGGTATTTTATTGGACTCGAAGTTACATCTGAATGCTCACGTAGAAAATATTGTTAATAAGGCTTTCCAATTGTTTGGATTCGTAATGAGAGCGACTAGGGAATTCCGCCGCCCTTCTACTTACTTATTATATCTTTACAAATCCATTATCCGGCCCCAACTGGAATACGCCGTTGCCATTTGGAACCCATTCTATAATAAATATAGTAATATTATAGAGTTAGTTCAACGTAAACATCTTCGCACCATGCACTATAGATGCTTTCGGAAAAAAAGTATCAAGTGATTCTTTACTGCAAAAGTATAAACTTCTCACACTAAAATGTAGACGTACTGTGCTAGAAATGATGACTCTTTTTAGTATATGTCGCAACAAGGTTGACTGCGTCGAACTTGTGAAAAATTTGTGCTTTCTGGTCACTCGCACTGTACACAGTTGAGAAACTCGCACGAGACATTTGTTCGCAACCAACCTCCGTCGTACCAACTCTGGCGCACGCTCCCCATTACACCGCCTAGGTGATACTTATAATAAAAACTTCTGTTCTATAGATATTTTGTATCTAGGTAAAAATGTATTTAAAAAGATATTACATCTGCTTTAAAGGATAGTAGTTAATGATTAAATTTATGTTGTTGTAAGCTCTAAGTTAACAATGTAATTTCATTTATCAACAGCTAGCTAATCCTTATAATCTGTGAATAACGTAGTGAGTAGTATATTTGTTACTATGATTCGATCATGTACTGTTTATAATCTGTATTATACTACTGTTTGTTATTTCTATGAAATACAATAAAATAAAAATAAAACAAAATTGTGAGCTCAGTCACTTTTATGTCTGCATTATCGTCTTTATGAAAATGAATTGATTGCTCATCAGCCAGTGCTTTCATATCATAAAAGTTGATAAAATACATCTCATGAACAATGAAGGGGTTATCTTTTTTTTAGCATCTCGTATCAAATTTACGTATTGATCTGGCACGTAGATGGCTCCAGATTTTTTGGCTCTTTTTATAGACTTCTCAATCAGAGAATGCGCATTATCGCCTTCATTTTGACTGTGGCCGCTGATTAAAAATTTATGGCATATAGAATTTATAGCTAATTTTTCGACAGTATAGCAGTACATGCTAAACACAAATCTGAAAATAAAAACATTAATCAGAAATCAAATAAAACACGATAAATACTTTAATAAATATGTATGAATAATTATGACATCAGAATCTGGATGCTCTTCAGCAACGCGCTCTAGAAACTTGTACACGCAAGTTCCTATTTCTGTAGAGCCTTTAGAACCAAAGCCCTCATGCCAAAAGTAACAAGTAGTTGAATCGTTCTTAATATTTGTTATCTGAAATAAAATGCATAAATGTAGTACCTACATTCAAGAGTTACCTACTCACTTATTATTAAAGTAGGGTTACCGTGAAGTTGTAGCAATTCAACTTGGACCTGTAATAAAACGCTGACGAGTTGCCGATGGGCACAGGCAACTGTGCTTGTAAGTCATATATCGCTACTATAACTTTGCTCTCTTGTTCACGGGAAAGTGCAATGTCTGCCGCTTTTTCTGCACGACTTAACATTTTCTCTATTTGGTGTCTTATATACTGTTGTTCAATTTCCGCTTTTTTAGCACCTTCTGCACTTTTGTATGATTCGCAAAAATTACATTGATCCTTTTTGGGTATGAAGAATGAAATATTTAATTGAGTATTAAATATCTGGCTGTACATGTACAATGTAGCAGCTTCTTTACCAGCACTTCTGCGCTAGCATTCATAGTCACGATGTAAGGCTGCTTTTTTTTTTAACGTGGTAAAATTATCAAATAAGTCCTCCCACTCCGGGCAGGGTGGGAGGGACTGTCAGACTTTTACTGACTAAAATCCACGGTGTTCCTTCAATAGCCCTTTACGTACCGGGGCCACGGTAACGGGATGAGTCCCACGACCCCGTCCCGTTACCGTGGCCCCGGTACGTAGGCCACGGTAACGGGAAAGGAATCAATAAACTCGCGACTGGTATTAGCACGTAAATAATGGCTTTCGATTCTTGGGCCTGTATTTATATGCTGGTGAACTGATTCTAGCACTTCTGGATCTGATTTCGGTTGATTACCATGTCTACCTCTTCGGTCAATCGGCGCGATTCTAGACTCAGAGGTTTTTGCTTCAATTACTGTACGTAATGTCCGTTGTGCTATTCCAAGGGTATTTAACAAAAACGTCGATACCAAGAAGTGATTTGTTTTTAAAAATAATTTTCGACTTTTAGCACAAATAATGCATACTTTAAATGTATTGTGGTGTGCTCATAATAAAGAAGTGTGGCTTAGACGTCTAAGTGAAGACATAAATCGTCAGTGCATGGAGACAATTAATGAAATGCCGGAAAGTTTATTTCTGCAGCAATTTCGGCTAAATAAATCTACTTTTTTTTTTTCTTTGTGAAGAACTCCGCCATAAAACATCATTGAAAGGAACCAAGTGTTTTGTTACGCCAGTTGCTTAGCAACGTACGTCGAGAAACTTCGACAGAAATCTACAATGTTCGAGACACTAATGCCACCTGGCGGCCAGTAGCAGTACTGAGTATATCGAGTAGCTTCTGGAATATTCTTGGCAGTATAGGCAGTGAGTCGATTATACAAGAATGTTCTAGAACACATAGTTCGGGGTATAAATAGATCGCAAAGGAACACAGAGCAGCTAGTGGAACTGGTGGTGGGCCAGCAGTATTTGCCAAATTGACTGATTTAGAACAGAGGTTTCTTAATATCACTGGTGTGCAAATGGCTACGGGGTTGGCAGTAGAAGAGGCTGGGTTGTCACAGGTTGATTCTTCTTTACTTTTGAAACACCAATCGCTATTATAATTTTGTTACTTTATTGATGTCTCAATTGTTTTCTCTTATAGGGCATTGACATTCCACCCAATCCCACCAATGTAAACACAGTGTAAGGTACACAAACTACCCATCAATTTGTAGAATGTAAGTTGGTCTTGTGGGATATGCATATTATTATTAAATTGTTGTTCATTTTGGACAATTATCCTACTTAATATTATAACATCAATTAAATTAGGCCCAGCCCCAAATGTTGGCTCACAATCAGTGAAGAGAGCTATTTCTTCTCCACCCCTTACATTTATAGAGGCAGAAGTTCAAAGTAAGATATAAGCTATTTTTATTCCTAGATAAATAAGCAAACTAATTAAGAAAGTCTTAACAATTAAAGCATTCATAAAATAAAGTATAAGTACTGTTCAAGATCTCAGGGAGATGAATTGAAAGTGGACTGTATAATATGAAAATATATTTGAATAGCAAAAAACAAGTAGCGTTACAGTGAGGGGTCGATAGAGGGACGCGTGTGCCTTAGAAGCTGTCTGATCGAGTGAGTGGCGCTGCTCGCCGTCTGCTGCGCGCCGGTGCTCCACCCCGCGCCCGCCGCCTCAGCCGTCGGTGACGTCAGTCTATATGCTCACGCGTTTGATGCGTGAACATTCTCCCGCCTGTTGACGTCTTCGAAGGGAAGAGGGCAAATATTATTGAACCCTCTTGTGATGACTCCTCTCTTTGTCTTCACGTCTGCTACGCGTGTGATGCCGTCGATGCCTGCATATGTTCGTACCACACGTCCCAGTGACCAAACAAGTGGTGGAAGTGTTTTGCCTCGGATGAGTATAAGTGTTCCTTCTTTGAGGTTCCTGTCTGAAGCAACTGACCATTTAGTCTTCCGTTGAAGTAAGGAAACATATTCATTAGCAAACCGCTGCCAGAAGTGTTGACGTATGTATTCAATCCTTTTGAAGCGGTCTAAGCAGCTGATGTTTTTATCAGGAACCTGTGAAGACGGTACAGACGTGAGTGTTCGTCCAATTAGGAAGTGGGAAGGTGTGAGGACAGTCAAATCAGATGGATCACAGGACAAGGGAGTTAGAGGACGGGAATTTAGAACGGCCTCTATTTGACATAGACAGGTTGCCAGTTCCTCGTAAGTGAAGTTGGTGAGATTTAGCAACTTTCTCAAATGGTTCTTAGTGGACCTTACGGCGGCTTCAGCCATGCCATTGAAGTGTGGGGAATGAGGAGGAGCGAAAACAAATTTAATGTCTTGCTGTGCCATTTCAGATGCAACATCAGAGAGTTAGTAATAATTCTTTGCAAGTCATTATTAGCCCCAACAAAGTTCGTTCCGTTATCGGATAATATACTGTGAGGTTTACCCCGACGAGACGTGAAACGATTCAGTGCAGCAATAAAACCTTCTTTTGTAAGGTCGGTGACGAGCTCCAACTGGATTGCCCTTGTTGCATGGCAAACGAAGATGCATAAATATGACTTTGTTAGCTTACAACCGCGACCCTTCCGGTCAGCTATCAGCACTGGGCCAGCATAGTCAACGCTACAGTAAAAAAATGGAAAATTGATAATTGTTCTAGATTATGGAAGTTGACCCATAATTGGTTGTATGTTTTGGCACTTGTATCTAAAGCATTTTCACATTGTTTGACGACAGCCTTAGCAAGATTCCTGCCGCCTAAAGGCCAATAGTTGAGTCGTATGTTTGCCAACAACAATTGCGGACCCGCGTGAAGCAATTTTTTATGTTGCATATGAAACAGAATCTTAGTCAGATGGTGTTTACTGCAAAGTAAAATTGGATGTTTCGTATTAAAATCGTAAGGTGAATTGTCAAGTCTGCCGCCTACGCGCATAATTCCCTTTTGGTCTAAAAATGGTGTCAGTGAAATCAAACGATTTTTACGAGGCAGAGATTTTCCGGCCTTTAAAATGTTGTACTCTTTTGGGAACATCTCCGCTTGTGCACTATACAGTAAACACGTTAAGGCTTTATCTAATTCATCACTAGAGAGCGAACCAACCAATTTGCAATGATTATTCCTTAAATTAAATATAAATCTATTGATGTAGGCAACGATTCTTAGAAGATAATTGAAATTGGAATGATTATGAATTAAATTAGTTAGAGTTATTATTTGATTGATTAGAATTGTGAGTGGGTAAACTGTTATTTTGATTAGTGAAATTACACACTACTTCTGGTAGATCGTGTTTCACGCTATTACAGGGCATACTCGGCCAGCTACTTTCGCAGCTTTGCAAAAAAATAGGGCCCGACCACCATAACAAACCAGCATTCACCGATAGAATCGGCCCTCGCCCCGCGAGAAACAAGGTCCGCCGGATTGTCCTTCGATGGTACATACCTCCACCTGTCACCGGCAGTGCTTTCCTGAATTTTAGCGACTCGATTACGTACAAAGGGTTTTAGCTGATTAGGTAATGTGTTAAGCCACCCCAATACGATCATCGAGTCGCTCCAAAATAGTCGCTTAACTATAGGCATAGTTAGAGATTCCATTACGGTAGTACACAGTCTTGTACCCAATAGCGCAGCACAAAGTTCAAGGCGCGGAATAGTTACAGTCTTATTGGCGCTACGCGATTTTTGGACACTAAAAGTTGTACACATACTGATCCATCACTACATACTGACCGAACATATATGCATGCACCATATGCCTTTTCTGAGGAATCACAAAAAATATGCAATTCATGTTCCACTGCTAGGTTGCAGCAGACCCATCGTGGAACGTTTAACCTGTTTAGACTGGGAAGTGTGCGAACAAAAGTAGACCACATCTCTATTATTTCAGGTGAGACTTCATCATCCCATCCGGACTGCTCAACCCATAGTCGTTGCATTATTAACTTTGCTTCTACAATACAAGGGCCAACCAGTCCTAGAGGATCAAACACCTGACTGATCACAGAAAGAATGTGTCGCTTTGTTATTTTCTTTACTGCTGGAATATTAATTAGGAATGATAAAGTGTCAGTCTTACAAAACCAGTGCAAACCTAAAGTTTTAGAAGACTGGGAGTGACTAGACAAGTCTAATGAACTGGATTTTTCTGAGCCACCTATTGCTTCGAGGATTTCCGAGCTATTGGATTGCCACTTTCGCAAGAAGAAGTGGGCAGATGAAAGAATGGAATTGATTTGTTTAACCTGATCTGTCGTTTTTGAGATTGTCGAATTACCGCCCAAATAATCGTCCACATAAAAATCTCGTGAAATTGCAGACCTCACGTCGTTTGTGGGAGCGTCGTCTGCAAGACTAACCAGACATTTGGTTGCTAGGTAAGGCGCAGATGATGTTCCATAAGTGACTGTGTTTAGTCTGTACGTTTTTAACGATTCTTTGGGATCCCTTCTAAAAATGATTTGCAGCAATGGTCTCTGTTAATCAGCCACTTCTATGCAACGATACATTTTTTCGACATCACCTGAAACAACATACTTGTGTTGGCGAAATCTTAACAAAATTGAAAACAAATCACCTGTACCTTGGGCCCTACCATTTGGATGTCGTTAAGTGATACTCCAGAGGAAGAAATGGCAGATGCGTCAAATACAGCTCTCAGATTCGTTGTCAAACTTGATTCGCGAATTACTCCATGATGAGGTATAAAATATTCGGCATACTGGTTTGAATGAGGGTTTGACTTGCTGTCCACTTCGCACATATGTCAGGGTCCCGTTGAAAGCGACGCTCTAGCGACAGAAAACGGCGTTTTGCCGTATAGTACGAGTTCCCTAATACGCTTGGATCTGCTTTCAAGGGCATTGTAACTATAAATTTACCGTTAGCGTTACGAATGGTTTTTTGTTTAAAACTTAATTCACAGTCCCGTTCCTCTTAGAGACAGAGAGAGCTTAGAAGAAATGGAGTCTAGCTCCCAAAATTTGGTCAAATCTGGTTGTTCGTTTGAGTGGGTAAAATTACAATAGTGTGAGCTTTGTGTACGAGACGAACGAAGCTGAGAAACTGGACCAGACACTATCCAACCAAATTTGGTGTCACATAGCTTCGGCATCCGCTTGCCTAAATCAATAGTAGCAGTACCTATCACACTCCAAAATATATCTGCGCCTACTAAGATGTCAATGACAGATGGAATATTAAATGTAGGGTCAGCTAAACGAAGGCCTGACGGAATAGGAATATTCTTCATCTCGACATAAGAGGTTGGCAGAAGTTTCGTAATCTCAGGTAAAATTAGGCAGTCCAAATTAATCCTATAGCCACCATTAGAAGACTCAATGTTTAGATTACAAGACTGTGTACTATAGGAAGACTGTTGGTTGATACCTGTGACAGTGGAGGTATGAAGTTGGTCATGGTCATGAAGTTGGCCGTGCTGCCGTTGTCAAGCAGGACTCGAGCGTTGACTCTTTCACCGTTGTAGCTCACCACCCTCACGATAGCTGTGGACAGCAATACATTGGGTGTACTAGTATGATGTTTTGCATCTGCTGATAAGACGACACTATTTGAAGTAGCGATTGGTAAGGCGACGCTATTTGACGTTGACGGCATGGGGTCTTGATAAGGCTGCTCAGTCGGTTTAACATGCAAGAGAGTATTATGCCTGGATTTGCAATATTTGCAACCAGCTAATCGACACTTCTTGGTCACATGACTAGAGCGCAAACAATTTAAGCAGACCTGTAAATCCTTTGCCTTTTTCATTCGCGACTCAGTGGGTAATCCTCTAAATAAGTCACAAGTATATAAAAGATGATCGTTTGAACATAACGGACATTTTATTTTTTTCTGTAAATTATCAGTTACTGATTTTTTATTTTCTAAGTGGGTACCTTGCTTTTCCTTTGTGTTTGAAATAATAAAACGTTTTTGTTTATTATTCACACTTGTGGTTAATTTACTTTGGTTGATCTCTAGTGTTTCTAATAAATCGGCCCTACCACTAATAAATGATATTAATTTTGATAATACCGAGATAGTTAGACGTGAGTTGTCGTTGCTGTCCGTTTCCATCATAATCTATGGAACATGGTCCATTCAGCATGCTCGAATTTTTTCTGCCGAGATGAGATACAAAGTTCTGGTAATGGATGATGTCTTCCTCAAGATCAGCGACACCATAGTCATTCGGCATTATAGCATCAGCATTCAGTAGCAGGGGATGGTTCTGATGTCCAGCGGCAGCTCCAGCTGGTATTCTTCTTCTTCGGCGCTCATCCTCATTTATTGGGAGGGTCCATTCCGCATATGGAATTGGTTATTGTCGTAAAACTCCTGACGAACTGCTACCGGAGTATTGGCATCTGACATTGCCACAACGACGCGCCTGGGATTGCTAAGCAATATGCCCAAACAAGGGTGCTTGAGGGGACGCACATAGAACTGTTTTCCTGCGCATTCAAAGTTGCCTATAGTATGTATGGTATTAGTAATTGGAGTGATATTAACTGGTGAGCTTCTTATCAAATCTTTAAAATCATTCCCGAGACGCGGGCGGTTGAATAAATCCTCTTGTCCAAAGCCGGAGGACAGGACTTGTCCTTCATTGATGATAAAAGATTAAGTTCCACCTGGCCTAGAGAAACACGATAAAAGGACCAGGGACTGCAGGTATGTTTCGATACAAATTATACGCTTTACTGAACACGGCCTGAGTAGTAAGGCCGATAGAGCGTGTTGTCACTGGGAGGGTAACTGCGCATTTTATTGTGGCGTAGGGGTTTAGGTGGTAGAATGAAAAAATAGACCACAGGGTTACAGCATTTATTTCGTAGCGGGGTGGATTCAGTTCACAAGGGTTTCTTCCACTGGTCGTAGGTATGTGGATGGTACTGCCCTGGGCTCAGGCCGCGGCGCACGCAGACCGGCGAGCCGATCCCGAAGCCGGCAGCGACCACGTGTCAGACGCAGAGGTTGTGCAGGGCAGGCCACGGGAGAGGATGTGTCTCCTCCCCACCCAACTCACACGTGGCAGGCGCAGAGGTTATGCAGGCAGACCACGCGACAGCGCGTCTCTCCAGCGGTTGTACGTGGAGGCAGCGGTGACACCCGTCGCGTGGCAGACGCTGAGGTAGTTGATATTCGAGATGAAGGCAGTAGAAGTAAAAAAAACCCTGGAATCAACACGAAGGGTGCTTCCGTAAGCGTGGTGCCAGGATTCGTGAGCGCCAGCGATGCGTGCGTCTCCCAACCGTAAGCCCAAGGAACAGTTCCAGGGAAACGAAAGGAAACTCACCATCGCGGCGGTTCACAAAGGTTATAGATAAACGTGCGCATGCCGCGTGCAACGATATAGAAGGTAACCGCGTGACAAAGCGTTTAAGCTCGTAGCTGCTATGACACAGCAGGAAAGGAATGCTGCGGCCTGCGTACGCTTCACAAATTTAGAAACACTAGTGGAAAACAGATGACAATGAAATAGCACAGTCATGTTCTAGACGGAAGCCATCTTGACAACCGGGCAATTATATAAATTTACAAACGTTGCAGATTATGGCGAAATAAGAGGATTGCGATTTGCAAGATGGAGAAAAATGGCAGATACGTTTGAGCACTTACCCTTGGGCACAGAGGGGTTTCAATATTAGTTACTTGTAACAGTAGGCGGTGTGAAAAAAGAACTCAGCAGACCGGGGATTAGAATTTATAGCCGGCACCGCATAAGTGTTGTCACTCAGTGAAACCATAGACATTAGGGATGAGTGTGGTAATCGATTCTAGTTTAATCGACTACCACGCTACATTATCACGGTAAATTCTTGTTTGACTTGCGCTTCATATGCCTCCTTGAATCCAAAGAACAAAGTTTTATTAATCAAATCTTTTATTTCTTGCTCCTTATCTTTAATCGGTTTTCCATTTTCTCTAAACTCGTCACGACGTTTTGAATCGCGATCTCGCTGTTGGCGAGTGCGTTGCTGCTTTCGCCCAGAAGGGGCAGAACGATTAACAGAAGGTCCGGGGTTGACCTCACCTTCATAAGAAGATTGGTATTGGAGCGGGGGGCGGGTGCCTCCACGACCTCTATAGGCTGTAGCTCCTCTTCCACGGTACATTATGAGATTTTCAGCGGAAAATTGCGATTTAAAGCCTTGGTAACCTCTTCAATATGAATACAGCACATTTTTTGTGATATATTTTTTGCAACTCCCACTGGCCACTGATAAGACCCAATTGCATAAAAGAATAGTGCAGTAAGTACCTAAAAATAAAGTTTATTTAAACGTATGGACTGTGTTTAGCTATAGAGGCAGGTTGAAGAAAGTGTGTCATTAGTGTTGATACGTTACCTTGTCTTCCAAAGTTACCCGTTGGGAAGACTTTAAACCAGTCAGCTGTCTCAGCTCTCGGCATAAAAACCTAACCACTTTCTTCGGAAGCCGATATTTTCTCTTTAATTCGGCCTCCGGAAGATCTCTTAGAGGATTGCTAGAAATGCGAGCTTTTACACGAACCGTGGACATGTAATTACGCTCATCTTGTTGCCTAGCGGTCTCAAACATCTTCCAAGCAAAATATAAACGTGATGCCATAGTTTTCTTAAATCCACACAACGAATTAAAACAAATTAAATAACTTTGTTATTTCACCACACTCACGACGCTCTCACTACCAATCTTTCCGTGAGCACTTTACGTTTTCGAAAGTGAACGCGTTTCACAAACGAGCTGTCAAAACTGTCAAAATTGGAACTCACACTCGCGCTATCGCAGGTTAACGCTGATTTATGCGCTCACTTACGAGTGGGAATCGATCGTCACCTTCGACAGAGTAAAATAAAAAACTCACACTCGCAATTTTAGTTCCCGCGTAAGGCACCAGGTGGCGCTTACTCAGAGCCATACAAATCTGCATTAACGCTAACGCGATGGTGAAATTACAAAAACTCGCACTAAGTACTATTCTAGCACGAGCGCCCTCTGGCGTCGTTCAGCGCCTTCTGTCGTCGTTCAGCGCCTTCTGTCGTGTTTCAGGTACATTGAAGATATCCACATTCCATTGCGGTGCTTGCTGCACGAGATTATCAAGTTCTTGAGTTCTCCCGATTGGAATTGCACAGAAGTTTGCAGTTGTTTCACTTCATGGGATAAGTCAGATATATTCTGTTTTAAAGTATGGTGCTCAGTACGAAGATTGCTCATCTCGTCTCTTATTTCACCCAGGGCTGATCTTAACTCGCTATTCAGTTTATTCAAACTTGTATCCATGTCGTCACGTGCCAACAGTTTAATGTACTCTTTATATCTTCCTTGAAACCTTCAAGCGTATTATTTATGTCGCTTCTCCACCCCTGCAGCGTTATGAGTAGCTTATTTGTAATTGCTTGATAAGTATCAGCTGTATCTTGATTGACGGATTCATTAGCTAGAGTGATCGAGGTACTAGAGTTGCACGTTGAGGTAGGACCATGTTCTATAATATCGCATGACATGTTCATGCTATCTTCGAGTGTAGGTACTAGTGCGGCGCGTACAGGTGTAAGCAAGTTAGACCGCGCACGGTGCGTAACATTGTTGCATGACGGGCATTTCCAGGCTGCCTTATATTCATTTGTGACAGCTTCAAATTGACGAGGCGTTATATTTAGGCATTCAAAATGATAATTACCTACGCAGGTTTTACATTTAAGTAGCCGTGCCCCGGTTACGAGAAATTGGTTACAGCCAGCACAGTTCATTTGACTATAACCTCGTAATGCCCAAGAATAAAAAAATCCATGAGAGCTAAATGACCAGTGTTCATTTTAATGTACATAATATATGAATATGGTTAATGCCCAAGCAAGTCTGCGCTTATTTTTGTGTAAATAAATGCTTAGGACTTTTTTGTATATTTTTGGACATACTCTGGCGTTATGTAGAAGATCAAGAATTGATTTTTAAGGCGATTTATTTTGTTCATTTAAATGTACATTGGGTGTTATATACTTTTTATGGATAAAATGAAAAAATATTAATTAATAATTTTATTTTTATTTTGTTTATGTTAATAATTATTACATCGAGATCCTTAATTGAAACTAGTCTTACGACAGGTCTCTTAAATTTAAACCACCATATTTACTGAAATATGCCTCTAAAATCATCAACAACAAACAATTTTTTTTATCTAATTAAAATCTGCTCTAAATTAATCAACTTCGAAGAACATAATAACACAAAAAAAGTAAACATAGTTTTAGCAAAAGAATCAGTCTTAATAACAAGTCTTTTAAATGTAACCACCTTATTTTTCACTTTTCAGTACAGTGATTATACTTACAGAAATATGCCTATAAAAGAAAAAAATATAAGCCTCTAAAAACAAACAAAACTTATTTATATCTAGTTAAAATTTGCTCAAAATAATTAACTTCCAAGTACTACCTCTACAACACCCAAGTAATACCACTCAAAAAATAAACATTATTGTTACGAGCTGGGGTTCGGGATAGAATAATTAACGCCAATTAAACTAAAATTAACACTTTAACCCTCCGTGTACCAGGTGTCTAAAAGTCTCGTCCCATACCAGGGGGGGTGTGACAAACCCCAAATTAAAGTGATAAAATTAACATACCTTTTGCTTTTTTGGTGGATTTAAATATTAGGTGTTATAAGTACACTATAATAATCAGGTTTAAGTAAAACTCGGAACTAAAAGTATGTATCAAAATATTTAATTTATAAAAGAAAAAAAATCACAACTTTTGTAATTAACAAAACATAACAGTCCTTTTCTTATGGACTAATTTTAAATGGCACTTTTAATTATCACAATCATTTTCATTTTACAAACACAACATTTTTTCCTAAAATTAAACATAAATTGAAAACAACAGATACACATTTTAATTGAGATCATCGTTGGTCAATTGACCACAGACTTGACAAAAAAAATTAGTGTGCTCCATACATATTGGCACGTAACATTTCTTACACGAATATTTTGTTTACCGGTCTTTGTTTCTAGGGCAACTTAAGCATCTGTTTTGAGTATTAGACCTTCTTGCTGAAATTCTGTTAAATTTTCAGCCGAGAAAATATCCATTCCTGTCCCATCGGTAGCCTATAAATCGAGTGTACGATATTTCTTTGATGTGCGACATTTTTCATGTAAACTTTTATCTGTAACAAATAAAAATAAGTTTAAAATGCTAAACATACATAACATAAACACACAAAAATAAAAAAATACATAAATGACATCGAATTAAACTCTTACCTTTTTGTCAACATGCCGTACGAGGTGGGGTGTGTGACGCCCACGCGCACTTTAAGCGCGTGTAGCTCGTTTGGCGGTTGCCGCCTGACTGATTTAGCGGCACTGATCGAAACGGCAATGTCTCAATTCCAGCTACTGAGAATTCGAGCATCGGCGCGTACACAGTTTTAAAATTATTGCGAAATTTGAAAGACTGGGGTTTGTTAAACCCCACCTGGTGCACGGAGGGTTAATTAATTAAACACGAAATAAAAATTTAACACAATTATTCGGACCAAAACTCTTGTCACTTAACACTTAGATCACACTCGAATCGCACTAAAATTCACTGGTAAAGCTTCGATTATATCTCGTATTCGCCTCGTAATAAGACTGACTCTCTGCGCTCCTTTGCGCTCTATTTATACCCCAGTCAATGAGTTCGAGAACATTCTTATAAAATCGACTCACTGTTTATACTGCCTAGAAAATTCCATGAAGCTATTCGAGATACATAGTACCGCTATTCGTCGCTAGATGGCGCTAGTGTCTCGACTAGATATACACATTACCGCTATTCGCCGCTAGATGGCATTAGTGTCTCGAACATTCTAGATTTATGTCGAAGTTTCTCGACGTACTTCAGTAAGCGACTGGCGTAACATTATTCTCTAATAACAAAAAAAAATACACATACCCAATGTAAGCTGTACCCAATGTAAATTGTTTAGAAAAAACATAACAATGATACTAATTACCTGAAACAATTTGATGGAGATCAAAAAAACAATTACGGTATATCGTGAGGCATAAACTTACTTCGCAATGCATACATTTGAATAGAGTTCTATTGTAATGACAGAGACGGCATTTACTAGCATTACCATCACTTATCATGGGTAGGTGTTTAGCTGCATGGGTACGATATTTCACTCTCGGCACTACTACCGTTGAAGGCCTGCCCTTTCTTTTAACTGAAGCTAATTCTTCTTCAGATGCTTCTTCGTCTTTAGAATTTATAAGAGCGTGAGACTCAATGAGCATTTCTCCTAGTTCCATTTTGAAGGCACGTAATTGCAGTATTTTTGTTGAAGGAACTCCTAGATTTATCTGTTCTTTTTTGTACTGTAACCAGGAGTTTGTAACAGCTAAATCAATTATGTGTGAGAAAAATCGTTGAGTCCATTTTCTGGTACGATATCTGTTAGGGCAAACAGCCAAAATACGATCGGCTAAATCGACTCCTCCCATTTTTTTAATATACTCTCTAACAACTCTTGGTCTTGGCACAATTACATACCGTTTATCTTTCTTGCACCATTATTTGCATTCGTCAGGCTCAACATCGGCCTCCACAGAAGACAATAATAGTACTGGCTTGTTATCATACCATTTCGTAAGTGCAAGACGTTTATCATTTCTGACCAAAACTTGAAAGCTTCTTCTGCCTTGAGACTTAGTTCATTATCACTTATTATTGATCCTCTCACATCATGTGGTATTCTTTTTTTTCATAATAGTTCCTGTCCCTTTGATGCCCCTTTTTTCAAGTTCATCAAACAACTTTTCTGAGGTAAAGAATCCATCAAAATAGAGTATATGTCTTGGTACTAGTTGGTCAGCCAATGTTAACACTGCCTTTTCACCCAACCCAAAAGGTGTATCAGCATAGTCTGAAAAGGTCGTTTGCCCTTGGTATACTTGGAAATCACTGACAGTACCGTCTGGATTTGCTAAGACAAATGCTTTTATGCCTACGGGATTAGGTTTTCCTGGACAGTACTGTTTTATGGAACATGACCCGGAGAATGGGATGATTATTTCGTCTAAGCAGAGGCTTTGGTCTTTTTGTTGAGCGCGACATCCAACCTGCATATTTTGGATTAGAGGGTGTACTTCCCAAAGTATATTCTGAGGTCTCATTTGC
This sequence comes from Tholera decimalis, assembly GCA_943138885.2. Taxonomy (NCBI): domain Eukaryota; kingdom Metazoa; phylum Arthropoda; class Insecta; order Lepidoptera; family Noctuidae; genus Tholera; species Tholera decimalis. Next base: position 15,914,054 of record OW964551.2, read on the forward strand.
GACGTGATATCATTGTCAAAAAAAAAACTTTCAAACTGTTTCTCAGCTGAAGGAATCTGTTTCGAGACATATTATCAGCTATGATAGGCACCTTCCAATTCTTCTCCCAAGCCATTCACATATTAGGATAATTGATGGAAGACATTACTAATGTTATACCCAGGTACACGTATGTTTCATCTGCGGTCAAGTTTAAGCTCTGCTCATGTCTCTCAACTGCGGTTTGGTTGCTTTTCTGGATAATTAAATTGATTAAATCGTGGTTTATATATTGCTTCCAAAAATCTTGCTTCTGATAACCTTGACTATTTACTGGCAAATATGCGGGCTCTAATAAAACTGGAGATTGAGGAAAAAACTCTTGAATGGTCCAGTTGCTTGAAGGTACCGATGATCCATCCGATGGCTCAACAATTAAATTGTTTTTCGTTTCAATATTGTATCCACGACCCCTCCCCCTTACCCTTCTTACGCCTCTCGGCTGTCCAGTTCCACGGCTCCGACCTCGCCCAGCACCACGTCCTCTCACAGCACGGCGTCCACGACCTTGACCACGTCCAACCGGCCTCTCTTCCGCCTTTGATTCCGTGTCACTCGATTCGGATTTATTATGTGCCCTATTTTCTGGGGAACCTAGAACTGGCATGAATTCCGGATCCCCTACATCTTCGTCTGAAGGAATAAAATCTTCAGTTTCCGAATCTACCAGTAAATGTTCAATATCGAACTCCTCCAGACCTAGAGAGTAAAATAAAACCAAACCATTAATTTATACAATAACCCACTGTACATTAGAATGTACATATTATTTAGGAGGTTAAATTGAAGTAACGCTCAATGTGCAATAAAATGTACATAATATTATAAGAGCGATTTAAAAAATATTTTTGTATCTATGTATTAAAATAATAATATCAAACAACAGTATAGTAATAATTCATTCGCTAAGATCAAAATCTCAGACAAAAAACTGTAAAATTAAAAAGATAAAAGTGGATCAAACTTACGTGGTATCCGCCGGCGCGACATCTTGCCACGTGTGTGAAATTTTGACGGACAACCAATGCCTTTTATAAAATTGACAGACGTCAAAACGTTGACAACACTAAACACGAATCAAATAATAGTCACCATAAACATATGTGGCGGGAATTTAAACTAGACACAAAATTTATTTTGTACATCGTAATGTACTCTGGGCATTTACGCGTACTTTTTAAAACTATGTTTGAGCTTTAATGATTTCTAATATTATGTACAATAGAATGTACATGGGGCGGTACGAGGATAAGGTGTTATCGGTGTTTGTTTACAAACAATAAATTGTTCGTCAGACGACAAGCAGCGCCACCTAACGCCGTGTGACAGATTTAAGTAAGGCGTCAACACTCGATCGATGTATCGCTTGCACGTATGTCGATTAGCAAATTAACTGAGTACGCTAATGAGGGCTTTTGGCAGTTCATATAAGTCACAGATGCGTTGGTTTCTATGGGAGACGTAGTATGACAATGCAAAATTGAAGTGTTGCAAATCACCGGTTGAAGTCTCAAAACTTTTAGGAGATAATGATTTTGAATTTGAAAGTGTCTGAATAAGGATTTACGTCACTTGATAGGTTCAAATATTTTATTTACGGCTTAAACAGTACTGTTGATAGTACGTACTCAAACACTGTTCACACACAAATAATTCAGTTCACTTCAACTCAGGCCTACTTCGAAGATGTGTTTTAACCAATTATGGTAAATAAGCACAACAATAATAGTTGTAGGAATCAGTATTGAAAAAAAAATAAAAAAATAAGCAACCGGGATATACCCTCAAATTTAGTTAACAACAACACAGACTGAATTACAACTGTAATTTTACCTAATAACAGGGCTCGATTTTCATAAAACAACCGTCAATATTCACAGCGAGAATAACCATAAAATTACAGAGAAAATGGAACAAACTCACAGCAATGTAGCGTGGACACTGTCAACGTCACCGTTCAACGACTGGCCAACTAATGGTTGACATAACTTTTTTTTGTGATTGGCATCTCGCAGGTCAACCTCTGAGGTTGTCGGCTGCTTAACCGGGCTTGCCTGTGGTTGCCTTAAACTACAAATATACGTAAATAAAAAATCAATAAATAAATAAAAGGGTCAATAAATTAATTAAAGCCTCCAGCCAGGGCTTATTATAAAACATACAAACTAGGCGACTACACGCTAAGGGTGCCCCCTGTGGGGTACGGACCTTGGCTTAGGGCGTCTCAGGAGGGCAGCTAGGGACAGGCTGGATCATATCATTATTTAAAGCTACTGGCTTAGCGTCGCGGGCTGACTCTGGCAAGGGTCGGGGCGGACAATTACGGGCACGTCGCGGTGGGCCTCGGCGGCGAGGACGGAAGGACGGTCGGTTTTTGTGTTTGTGAGCAACTGTACTTGTTTCCCTACGGTTCTCTTGGAGCAGGGTGATTGCGTCATCGGGAGTGACTAGGGTATGCCTTGGTCGGCGAATACGATAAGGGGATTTCTATGTTGGATTGCAGTTTCAAAGAAACGCTTAGAGACGGGTTTCATGAACTGCTGGATGGTGGGCATCTTGTGGTCTACGTGAAGAAGCTCATTTCGAATATAAAAGGGGGCTCCCGTGACTCTACGGAGGAATCGGTTTTGGAGGGTCTGTATCTTGTGGAGGAGGTGGGGCTTTGCGCGTGCGAAAACAACGCAGGCGTAGGTCATGATGGGACGGATGACCGCGGTGAAAATATGCAGCTTGCACCTGAGTGATAACTTACTGCGGGAGCTAAGAATGAAGTGGAGCCTACCTAGAGCGAAAGCAGCGCGCGAACGTGCCTGCTTTATGTGCTCAGCGAAGGAGAGGTGTATATCGAGGACGCGCCTAAGTATTTGGCTTGCTTTTCCCAAGGGATCGGCTTGCCGTACATGGTAATTGGACGGGGGGAGGATTGGTTTATCCGCAGTTTAGAAAAGAGGACTCGCTGGCTTTTATCTGGATTGACTTCGACTCTCCATTTCTGGAACCACTTGGCCAGAGTGTTGGCGGAAGTTTGGAGAGTGCGAGCAATGGCCATCGGGTTTCAAGACCGGTATAATAGATAGCCGTATCGTCGGCGAATAGGGCTAGCTGGGTATTTTTATGCTTGGGGATATCGCTAGTGAATAACTTGAAAACGAGGGGGGATAGTACGGAGCCTTGAGGAACTCCTGCGCGAATGGGATGGGGGGAGGAAAGCTCCCCCTCAATTCGATAACGAAAGGTGCGATTCGATAAAAAAGTTCCGTAAGGTGAGCACGAGACGGTCAGGCACGCCAAGTTGGTATAGCTTATAGATTGAGCCATTGTGCCAGACTTTGTCGAACTACTTGACATATTTATTTGACATATTTGCTATATGGCAACAATTTCTGTTAATGCGTAGAGTTTAGCATCTGTAGCCGAACTAGGCATAGCCTGTATTTCGGCTATCAGTACCATTCCCCTCGCTTATTTTATACAATAATATAGGTGCCAAACAGTGGAAGCATGCATAATCAGTTGTAGAAAAACATAATTTAAGTTACTCTTTAAACAAGAAATATGCAAGGTAAGTACAATTTTATCATCTTATTATTAAATGTATTGTGTGTAATGTATTGAGTTTTGTGTGGTGTATCTACCAATATGTGCGGGTACGTGCTTGTGATGTATGTATTAGTGAGTTTGTAGATGTGTGTGATGTATGGATATGTAGGTGTGTGTGTAGGTGAGGGTAATTATGTGGGAATTTTGAGGGCGTGATGAGGCGTGTGTTTACAGATATGTGTGTAGGTAACTATGGAAAGAGTGTATCTATGTTTTTTGTTCTTAGCCCTAAGTTAGTGTGGTACAAGTAGTAGTTGTTCCGTCTCCACGTAGCTCAATTTATGCAGGTATTCGCATACAGTTAATTTGCATCTTTTTCTAGTTAAGGGGTATATATTTATTTTTTTGTTTTTCCTATTATAAACGTATGGGCCTAGAAAACTTGCAAATCGTTTACTAAAGTTTGTTTTTAATGATTTTATATTGTCACATACGTGATAAATGCGAACGCTTTCGCTATGTCGAAGAATAAGGCTCCCGTTATTGCTCCCCGTTGGAAGCCGGCGCTAAGGTGTTCCACGATGCGGTGGACTTGTTGGATACATGAGTGTTTGGTTCTAAATCCGAACTGCTCATTGGGTATTAGACTCTTTGCTTCCGCAAAATCTTTGAGCCGCTTATATATAAATAAGCCTTTCATAGATTTTGCCGAGGACGTTGAGTAAACTAATGGGATGGTAGCTAGATTGGTCAGACTTGGTCTTGCCTGGTTTGGGGATACCTATGATGGTGGCCTGTCTCCAGGTTGCGGGGAACATATTGCTTAATGCGCCATTGAAGATGGCAGTTATTAGCACTATAATAAGAAATATGTATTTAAAGCATGTAATGGAACAATGACTAATTACATTCAAAACATGTTAAAATTGAAGGAGGTTTCATAAACAATAATTTCGTCAGACAATTAATTATTAATGAGTCTCAGATCCAGTCGTATTTATTTATTTATTTATAACAATCTTACCTATAATCGTATTATCGTCTGGTGTACGGTTTTTGTTATTAGCAGTATGTATGGTGGATGCGGATGATGTATTTGCCTTCGAGAATAGCATTATCAATGGGACCAGACACAGAGCACGGTAATATTACCATACAGTATTGTAACTCGGCCGTATCTAAGAAATAAATGCCTACAACCGCGCGGTACGTAAACATGCGATAGGGCTGCTCGCCTCCATCATTTTAATTACATTTGCCTACTTTGCGTTTCCATTTAGTATTGTGATTGTAAATATACTTTTTTTTATATAAACAAATAAAATAGTTTGTGAATTGAATAGGAAGTGTTCAATAAAAATGCGTGTTGTTTTTTGATTGGTAGATTTAATTATTAAAAAAACATGTTTATATTTTTTCTAGTATTATTCATACACACAGTACAATAAACAACTATTATTAATAATAAAATACCACGTCTTTACTTTGAATTATACAAACTAACAAAACAAAACACACATGCCCCGAGGTTTTAACACAAGCGTACCTACCGTATCATGATTCATGAACCGCCTATAACTGCCTATTTCACTCGTGTCTATCACTTTGCTTTACCCTATTCACTTTATTTATTAATCCAGACATCATTTTTTTACGGGAGATATTTTTTTTTTTTATTGAAAATAGGTTCGCGTTTGACCACTATCTCACCTGATGGTAAGTGATGATGTGATCGAAGATGGAGCACGCTTACCTAAAAGTAACCTATTCACTCTGGACTTAAAGACTCCTAGGTTATAGCTATCAGGAAACACAGACTCCGGCAGGGAATTCCACTCCTTAGCCGTACGCACAATGAAGGTATTCCCAATATAATAAAAGGAAATAGTTATCCATTAAAAAGAAACAAGTTATGTACATACCTACTAGTAAGTAAAATTATTTTAGTGTTAAGCCGAGTCCGCTGCGCCAATTATCTAACAAAACATGTTAGTAAAACCGCCCGTCCGCTGAGCCAATTGTTGTAATGTTTTTGTTAAGTTTTAGATGTTCAGAAAGTGATTATCAAGAGCTGTGATCATTAATTTTACCAGATATAGAGAAGAAAACAAAGTATCAAAAGCATTGATATACAAAAAGCCCAAGATGCACACTCAACATCTCAAAACCGTCCGCATAAAATGTGTGCTTAATTCTAAATGATGCGCTTGATGGATTATTCAAATAATTTCAGTTGGTTTATTACATTAACTCAAGTTTGTTTCTTTAATTGAACACAAATTAAAATATCACTATAATAATTATAACCTTTTTAACATGTGATACACAAAATTTAACTATTTATTATCAAAACATTGTAAACACTATTACGAAACCTATTTATAAGATAGTTTAAACTGTTCTTTCATTGTTGTCTTGTATAACAACATACTTGAACGTTATTTAAAAAATAACGTTGTTTGTTTACTAATTCTGTCATCGTAAGACTAATATGTAATTGAACTAATTAATTTCAACATATTTACTGTATTTTTATATCATTTAATCATAGTTTAATGTTAAAATACAAAGGTTAACAAATCTGTTTTAAAATCGTACGATATGACGTCACTTGTTTACCACTGTGTATAAAAGCCGCCGCTCAGTCGTTCTAGACACAGTCACTCACAGTCGCTCTGGAGCAGTCACACCGAACGGACCTAAGTTAAGTGAACTTGTGTTGTTTCTAACTTTTATTTATATTTTTATGTGTAGAATTGGTATAAAAATCCTATCGTATTGCTATTGTATTTGAATATAAATTAATTATTTTGTATTTGTTACTTTAATGTGACAGTGTTATTAATTGATAATTGTGTGATAATTTAATGAACATTTGGTATTAATTCTATAAATAACAAGTAAATAAAGCTAAAGTTATAACGATAGTAATCACATTGTGGTAATATTGTAAAGTACATATAGTGAATTGATGTTTATGTGAAAATGAATTTTTTTGAAAAGAGTAACTGTGGAGTTTCTTGCCGGCTCTTCTCCATAGATAACTACCTTCCGAACCGGTGGTAAATTAATAAACTGATATTGCTATACAGACTACTAATTATTTCTATAAAACACCTAGTAATCATGGTAATACCGATTAATAGGTAATTAATCGGTAAATACGTAATAAATAGATATTGATAATTAATTAATTCTAGAAATAACAACATTCTCTATATATCTTTATATCAATATATCTTCCATTTCTGATATCAGAAGTGGGATAATTCACAGCCCACTTATTTTGTTTCGGTTTATTGAGTCTTGGTTCATAGTCCATGTGATTTTATTTTAAGAATAAAATATTCAAGTACCCTCGTACTTGAATATAGGTCACTGGTTGCGCTGATATACGATTCTTTTCGTTTATATTTTTAATTATTGGCAACACGCATAATCGCTAATTGGTTAGACATTCCCCTTCCGCATATTATCCTTTCTCCCTTGCACTAGACCTTCGTCTATTCGAGAGTGAGGGAGAGAGACTATACCGCTCTAGAAAAATCGATCGCGTCTGGATCTTTCGATGGACAGGATCGGACCTTCAATGGCTGTCGAGTCGCGTTAGAGCACAAACGCATCGAATCGCATTCGAACGGTCGCGTCGTTTTGTGCGACCAATTCGTAGCAGAAGAACGGTTATACTGTGGTGGTGAACTGTGATCAGAGTGCTGGCAGTCCTGAATATCCTGGATTATCAAGGTTAGTGCTGCCTTTCCTATACGACGCTGGACTCTTATCTTTTGTTCCAACCAGCGCCGGTTCCCGTCAATTGTGTAACCGAAAACTTCTAAGTCGCATACGTTGCATTACCGCCCATCCATTTAATGGTCCTTCCCGAGTCGGATAATAATCAGCACAGCCATTCCCTAGAATTCGCTAGGTATATCGTAGTTTCGTATTCGTATTTCGTAGTCAACCCCGCATAGATACTTATTTGCCAACGCGTGGCAAGTAAGTACATCATAATTCATTACGTCGTTTTCGTGTCTTCCTAGCTAATAATCGATTAGTAAGGAATTTCGCAACCCCGCTAGTAGTTAATTATCGTTACTTGTAAATTAAATACCAATCGGTCGAGTCAAGGTTACTCGAGACCGCGTCGCGCACCCGGCCGTTATTTCGCAAAACGGTGGGTAGTTACTAAATATTTCTTATAATAATTAGTTTGATATTCATAGCTCATAAATATGGCACCGACCGATATTACTCTTAAAAGACTGATAGCAAAGAGAGATCGTATCTTTGCTCGCATGCAGAGTATTGCAGATAAAATAAAACACATTCATTCGGATGAAAGCGTTAAGGAATCATTTTTGTGCGACATCTCGTTAGTACAATCACTACGTGTGGATTTTGAAAGTGCTTTGGATGAAATTGTTATTCATGAGCTAAAATTAAACCCTGAATATGTTGTAGATTATCAATCGCTTTCTGCGTTCGAAGACCTTTTAGGGCGCATTTTACGGGCTGAGAAGAACCTGACGGCTCACTCTCATAGTGAGGTCCAAAGGTCACCTCGATTGCCGCCAATTGAAATACCCGAATTCAACGGAGATATTAAGAATTGGCCATTATTCGTCGCTAGTTATCGTAATGTCGTGCATAATAATGTTTCTCTAACAGACTGTGAGAAATTATATTATTTATTAGGTAAATTAACACATAAAGCTCGTACAATTTTCGCTGGTATTACCCCGTCTGCGGATAATTACCCACTCATTTTCGATTTGCTTTGTAAAAAATATGAAGATAGTCGACAATCGGCAACTTCATACTTAACTCAAATATTTGAATTTAAATCTATTACATCAGGTACCCCTAGTAGTTTAGAATTATTTATTGATAAGTTCGCTTCGTCGGTAGTTGCTTTAAAACATACAAAAGTCAGTGACCTGGCTGATTTTATATTATTGCATGTCGCGCTTAAAAAACTGGACCCAGACACCGTTCGTACGTTCGAATCCAATTATCAATTAAAGTCGAATGGATCCGAAATCCCATTGTTTTCCGATTTAGTTAATTTCGTTAGTGATCATATAAAGGTTTTAGAACGAACTTCGATACCTGTTGCTCGAGTCAATACTAATAAAAGGCCTTTAGATCGTAAATCAAGTAACGCATATGTGTCCAGTTCTCAACCAGTCGCTTGTAGTTTGTGTAAGGAAAACCATGACTACATTTATAAGTGTACGGTTTTTAAGAGTTATAACCCCGATCAACGTTTTAAATTCGTTAAGTCAAACAACTTGTGTATAAATTGCTTAAGTAGTGGTCATCGCGTGTCTGCGTGTGAGTCGACGTCTACATGTAAAAAATGTAGGTACAAACATCATACATTGCTATGTTTTGGAAATAGGCCTGCGTCAAATATGTCGCCGTCACGCTCAGTCGAAGAGCCGAGCGCGGGTTCGATTCCCGCGAACTCGGATGTAGCATTATGCTCAAGTGCAGTCGGCCCTTATAAAGGCTCTAGAACTGTGTTGTTGGGTACCGCACGTATCGTTATTCTGGATTCTCGTGGTCACGAACACTGCGTTCGTGCATTGTTGGACAGCGCGTCTCAGAGTAGCTTTATTACTCGCGATTGCTGTCAACGTTTAGGATTAAACATAAATAATAGACCTACTTGTTCCACTGTTAGGGGTATAGGAGGTTCGAGTAAACCCATTCAAGGTTCCGTACAATTTAAAATTCATTCTCGTTTCGATCATAATATAACTTATGATATTGAGTCGTTGGTAATAGATAGGATTACCGAACGTCTGCCAACCGCGACAGTCGACACTTCGCGACTGTCTAACTTCGAAGACTTACCGTTGGCAGACGATACATATTATTCATCAGGCCCGATTCACGTATTGATCGGCGCTTCGATTTTTCCGCACCTGCTTTTGTCGAACAGAGTTCAAGGATCGACTTCGAATTTATCGCCGCTCGCATTAGAAACGGTCCTTGGCTATGTGATCGTAGGTGACGCACCAGCATGTACTGACGGTAATTCGACCGTATCGCATTGCTGTATCGCGGACACATTAGACTCTGCTGTCCGGAAATTCTGGGAATTAGAGGAAGTGAGTGTTCCCCCGGTATTCAGCCCGGACGACCAATTGTGTGAGGAATTTTACACCCGCACTACCACTCGGGATAGTGAGGGACGTTACGTAGTAGCTTTGCCTTTCAAGGCTGGTGTCGAATCCCTTGGCAATTCGCGCCAAGCAAGTGAACGTCGGTTTTACTGCTTGGAAAGGAAGATGCAAGCTCCTCCACAATTAAGGGTCGCGTATGACAGTGTCATCCGGGAATATTTAGAAAAGGGCTACATTTCATCTACGAATCCTGATTCGTCGGGAAGTTCGTATTTTATTCCGCATCATGGTGTGATCCGAGATGATAAGGTCACAACCAAACTTCGTGTCGTTCTCGATGGTAGTTGTAAAACTACTACCCGCATCTCGCTTAATGATCTCTTGTATGGTGGACAGAACCTACAAGGGAACTTGTTCAATATTATTATTGGTTTTCGTTGGTTTTCGATAGCGCTTTCCGCAGACATTCGTCAGATGTTTCTCAGCATTGGAGTCCGGGAATCTGATCGGCGTTTCCAACGCATTTTGTATCGCTTTTCCCCGCAAGAACCTTTACAGGTTTATGAATTTAATCGTGTCGTTTTTGGGCTTAAGTCTAGCCCCTTTCATGCACTTCGAACTATTAAGCAGTTGGCTGAGGATGAGGGTGACTCCTACCCTCAGGCCAAAGATATTGTCGCTGCGGGGTTGTATATGGACGACTACGTCCATTCCGTTCGCACGGAAGACGAGGGCATTTCCACCGCTTCGGAAATGATAGGTCTCATGAAGGCTGGTCAATTTGAGCTAGTTAAGTGGACCAGTAATTCCCAAGTCGTATTAGATTCGATCCCACCCTCGCACCGCCTGCCAGTTGTCAAGGAATTCGATGAGTCCGACCAACATAAAGTACTGGGCTTGTGTTGGTCACCTACGTCGGACAACTTCGGCATGAAAATTAATACTCCCGCTCAGATTTGTACTAAGCGTACAATATTGTCGTGTGTCGCTAAAATATGGGACGTCATGGGATTTGTCGCACCTGTTGTCCTGTACGCTAAACTTCTAATCAAGCAGCTTTGGCTGTCTGATTGTGACTGGGATGATACTCCACCTGAAGATATAGTCAGGCTGTGGATTCGCTTCAAAGAAGAGCTTCCCTTGCTCTGTAATATAAGGATCCCACGTCACGTTGGTATCGTCGGCGATAGTGTGGTTACTATATTGGCTTTCGCGGACGCCAGTGAGAAAGCATACGGGGGGGTTATTTACTTCCACGTTCAAAATAGTGATGGCAATATCGTTAGGTTGTTGACCGCTAAGTCGAAGGTCTCCCCTAAAAAGGTCGTTTCTCTTGCTCGTCTGGAGCTGTGCGCTATTCTTGTGCTAGCTCAACTCATAAAAAATGTCGTAGTCGCTTGTCAAAACCGCATTATATTTCGCAACATATTCGCATTTTCGGATTCAACAGTCGCTCTCTGTTGGGTACATTCGTCGCCCCATCGGTGGAACACCTTCGTGGCCAACAGAGTCTCGAAAATACAGGACGACTTATCGCCACAAAACCTGTATCACGTGTCCGGTACGGACAATCCCGCAGATTGTCTGTCACGTGGGCTCACACCTTCCCAAATCATTGATCATCCGCTTTGGTTCAGTGGTCCTCCGTGGGCCAGCTTAGACGTTTCAAAGTGGCCTGTCGTCACCTTCAATCCCTCTTCGGTATGCGAAGTGCCTGAAGAGAAGAAACATTCGTTGCTCTCCGCTACACCAACCGAAAGATCTACTATTCTTTCTTTGGTCGATCGTATCTCGTCTTGGAGTAAATTACTTCGAGTAGTAATTTACATTTGTCGTTTCGCTAAACTATTGCCTATTGGTTACCGCATGGCGGCAGCGGATTACAACTTCGCTGAATTGCTCATACTTCGCGAGCTTCAACGCTTTTATTTCTCCACTGAGTTGGTTAAACTCAGGAAAGGCAAACATTGTAGTCCTGCTTTTCGACACTTAAAACCGTTTCTCGAAGACGGACTCATTAGAGTCGGAGGCCGTTTAAGAAACTCGGATTTAAGTTATGATGGGAAACATCCCATTCTGCTTCCAAGCAAGGACCTCGTTTTGAATTTGTTAGTCGATTATCATCATAAATTGAACTGTCACGCAGGTCCCGACCTGCTAATGTCGCTCTTGCGTCAGAAGTATTGGATCCTTTCTGCACGCAATTTAATTAGGAATAGGATCCATAAGTGCCTTCCCTGCTTTCGGCTGCGCCCTAAGCAGAGCTTTCCTGAGATGGCCGATCATCGCTCTTGTCGTATCGTTCAAACCGCTAAGCCATTCGTCCACACGGGCACGGACTACGCCGGTCCGTTTAAGGTTACGATGTCTCGCGGTCGAGGTGTTCGCTCCACCAAGGCCTACGTGTGTCTGTTCGTCTGCATGACTACACGCGCGGTGCACATAGAGCTCGCTGGGGATCTTAGCACAGCTAGTTTTATGGGCGCCTTTAAACGGTTCCTGTCAAGGCGTGGCCCGGTTAGTAGAATTTATTCCGATAACGGGACTAATTACATAGGCGCTAAACGGAAACTCTCGGAACTTCACGCATTTCTTTGTTCGAAGTACCATAATTCGGAATATGGTCATACATTAGCTATAAATCGAATAGATTGGTCACTCAATGTCCCGACGGCTAGTCACTTTGGCGGCAATTGGGAAGCTAATATTAAAAGTTTAAAGTCACACCTATATCGGGTCATAGGCGATACTATTCTGTCGTTTGAAGAATTAAGTACCGTTCTTATTCAAACAGAATCGGTAATGAACACTAGACCTCTTTGTAGGACACTCTCTAGTGATCCTTCAGAGCCGCTCGCATTGACTCCAGCGCACTTTTTGAATCTCACGCCTCTGAGATACTTGCCTGCCGAGGAAATAGACGAGAGAACTCTTACTGCTAGACACGAGCTACTAGATAAGTTAGTACAGTCGTTTTGGAAGCGCTGGAGAACTGGATATCTCCATACTTTGCAATCTCGCCGCAAATGGAACACGCCGGTCGATCCGGTCTCTGTCGGCACGGTCGTGATTCTTATATCCGACAACTCGCCCCCACTACACTGGCCTTTGGGTGTCGTGGAGGAAATTTTCCCTGACTCAACCGGAGTCACTCGTATCGTTCGGGTTAAGACAACCACTGGATCCTACTTGCGTCCCGTGGTGCGTCTTTGCCCATTGCCTAACCAGTAGTTTATTTAATTCGTCTTTAAGGTTAGGTTAATATTACTTATTAGGTATTTAGTTTCGTAGTTATAGGATAGTAATTATCGAATAGATTAGTTTTCTTGTGGTTTGCCTCACTCTTGAAGGCATCCCTTCAAGCCCGGGGGAATGGTTGCGCTGATATACGATTCTTTTCGTTTATATTTTTAATTATTGGCAACACGCAAAATCGCTAATTGGTTAGACATTCCCCTTCCGCATATTATCCTTTCTCCCTTGCACTAGACCTTCGTCTATTCGAGAGTGAGGGAGAGAGACTATACCGCTCTAGAAAAATCGATCGCGTCTGGATCTTTCGATGGACAGGATCGGACCTTCAATGGCTGTCGAGTCGCGTTAGAGCACAAACGCATCGAATCGCATTCGAACGGTCGCGTCGTTTTGTGCGACCAATTCGTAGCAGAAGAACGGTTATACTGTGGTGGTGAACTGTGATCAGAGTGCTGGCAGTCCTGAATATCCTGGATTATCAAGGTTAGTGCTGCCTTTCCTATACGACGCTGGACTCTTATCTTTTGTTCCAACCAGCGCCGGTTCCCGTCAATTGTGTAACCGAAAACTTCTAAGTCGCATACGTTGCATTACCGCCCATCCAGGTCACGATTGTCCGATTGTTTTCTAGTTACTCTTTTCAGTTCTAGTTTTGGTTAACTGTACATTTGTTTTAGGCCTTGATGTTATTTCAAGTAGAGGGTACATGTATGTCACTATTGCCCTAATTCTAATGCATTGTGTGAAAAGTTTCAGAATGGATCCCGCAATATTGGAAGGCCTCTTCATCCGTGATGCTGTCACGGGCTATTGCCACTGTTCAGATGATGATTTGGTGCTTCCGGACCTTGATCCAGTAGCCAGTGACAGCAATTCAGCCTGATGGTGCCATAACATCAAGGAACCTTGTGAATAACCTTGATGGACCAGCATGAAAACAGTTACAAAAGCCGATGATAACGGGAGTCAAGTAAGAAAAAAAAAAACAATTAAATAAGTTTGAACCAATTTTAGCAGTAGTCAAATTAGGTTATTTTTAAGCGTATCACAAGTAGAACGATATGTATTCACTGTAACTAAATGCCTTAGTATGTTTTGTAGTATGTTTGCTGAATAGTCAGATTGGCCGAACGGTCTATGTATAATTCAAGGATTGGTTATCACAATGATACAAACATTTACCGTTTTCTCTCCTTTGCGTATACCAAATCATGTTAAATAATAAGTAACCTTTATTTTGCTACTACCAAGTTTCTGTTCTAAAACATGTTAAAAAAAATTAACTTAATAACGTCACTTTTTTCTTCTCTCGATAATTTGATTTGGATGAGGCAGTTGTGTATTAAAGCAGATACCTGCTGTCCAGATCCGTTAATAAAAATGAAATTCATTTCATTATGACAAACTGAATTTGAAGTTGAACTGAATTTGAAAATGAACTGAATTTGGAATTGAACTGAATTTGGAATTGAACTGAATTTGGAAAATTAAATCTAAATAAATTAAATTAAAATGAATTAAATTAAAATAAATTAAATTAAATCTAAATAAATTAATTTAAAATAAATTACATTAAATCTAAATTAATTAAATCTAAATTAATTAAATCTAAATTAATTAAATCTAAATAAATAAAATCTAAATAAATAAAATCTAAATAAATTAAATCTAAATAAATTAAATCTAAATAAAGTAAATCTAAATAAATTAAATCTAAATAAAGTAAATCTAAATAAATTAAATCTAAATAAAGTAAATCTAAATAAATTAAATCTAAATAAATTAAATCTAAATAAATTAAATCTAAATAAATTAAATCTGAATAAATTAAATCTGAATAAATTAAATCTGAATAAATTAAATCTAAATAAATTAAATTAAAATTAATATAAAAAATAAATTAAAAAAAAAATTAAAATAAATACAAAAAAATGAATTAAAAAAATAAAATAAATACAAAAAAAATGAATTAAGAAACATTAAAATAAATACAAAAAAAATGAATTAAAAAAAAATAAAATAAATACAAAAAAAATGAATTAAGAAACATTAAAATAACTACAATAAATTAAATTACAAAAAAAATACAATATATTAAAAAAATACTGTAAATAAATTAATTAATATAATAAAATAAATAAATACTGTCGGTCATAAAATTCATTAATACTTATGTCTTTTCAACTAGAAATAAAAGTGAATTTACGCTTAAAATGGCTGACGTTTCCCTCATTGTTCTTCTTCTTCACCCTTTGGCAATGTAATATATAGTTTTGGAGCCATTAAACTATTTGTAACTGGTCACAACGACGTTTTCTATTTACTCTAGAAAATATATGTAAATTAATTTTGACGAACATGAATATTTCGTATATATATAATGAGGGAACTGTTAATATTTCTATCTGTACTCTTTAAATTACAAATCGCTCTAAGGCATCTTTTTTGGAACTTAAATACCGTATCTTTATCTGTTGTATTACCCCAAAATATAATTCCGTATCTCAATGTTGAGGTAATCAGGCCGTGATATGCTGTTAAGACTTGTTTGATTTGTTATTTTACTTAACATATGCAAGGCATATTAATTTTTCTTTAATTTAGTACACACATTGTAAATATGTTTATGCCATTTTAATGTGCTTTCTATATTTAATCCGAGAAATTTCGTCACTTTGGTCTCATTAATAGTTGTCATCGTAACTAATTGAAGTTCAGATTCCGGAAAAGCCTCTGTTGGAAATTCATTATAACTGTCTTGTCTAGATTTATTACCAAAATTATTATTCTGTAGCCAATTCACATCCGATTTTATGCTAGAATCAATATCCGTCTCTAGTGCACTTAATTCATCACTATTAGAAAATAAAGTACTATCGTCTCCATGGATAAATGGAAGCTGTTGAAAAGTCATTAATGTAACCAAACGTTACAGTTCTCTGGTCAGATTTGAAAAATATATCCGTTCTTTTTTTTTTTTTCACTAATCCTGACTACTACAGTTATTTGCTGCCTATTACTAAAATAAGATTCGATTAAATTTAATACGTTTCCTTTTGTTCCGTATTCGTTAAGTTTATTTACTAGTATTTTATGATCTACGCAATCAAAGCTTTTGACATATCCATGTAAAGCGCTAGAGTTGGTAGTTATTTTATTGACTCTATTGCTGTTTGCAAGAAATCGTATATGGCTACATCAATAGATTTTTTTTTTCTAAAGCCTTTCTGGATTATCAACTAGTAAATATATTCCTCAAAGTATGGATTAAGTTGGTTAGATATTGCTGAATTAGAATGAATTTAAATAAATTTAATTTAATTTATTTATTAGGGAATAACAAACAGTAACACATTTTTATAAACTATAAAATCATAACAAATAAATGTAAGTTAATGTGCTCCCACACCGTTACCCACAAATTATATATTAGGGACGTGGCATAAATTTTAATGTTTCTTTTTTTTTCTAACTAAAGTGTGCTATATTATACAAAACAATATTACTTACTTAATAATGCATATTATTTTGTCATCATTATAATTTGTTTATCACTTATTACCGGAGAAACGATAAGCTTTACGAATTAGTAAAGTTAGCAAAAGTAAATAAATTCAATAATAACAATAAAATCAATAAAATTAGGGTTAATATTAATTAAATTATTTCTTATAATTCTATCATAATATTTAAAAAAAAATAAAGTAATATAAAATATAATAACATAAAATTGAATTGGATTGTAGTTAAATAATTAAATATAAATGGTTACTATGGTTTCCTGGGAAATAAAAATATCTATATAAACAAAAAGAGAAGTCCTTACTGACTGACTCATCAACGCCTAGCCCAAACCCTTGGACCTAACAGCTGCGATTTTGCACAGAGGTTCCCTTTTTATTGTAAACAAGGAATAGGGAAGGATTTATTTTTTTTGAAATTCATAATTTACCCAGAGGTTACGTGAAAATGAATTTAAATAGAGGATCAAAGTTTGTATTGTTGAGGTAACCATGATTTTTGTTTTTAAATCTTTATTATAATCACTAGCTTTTGCCCGCGACTTCGTCCGCGTGGAATAGTTAGTTAACATTAAATTTAACCCCGATTTTGAAGCATTCTTCATTGGTGCTCCGCTCCTATTGGCCTTAGCGTAATGATACAATATAGCTGTACCCGCGACTCCGTCAGCGTAAGTTAATGTATTGGTAATATTGTTTAGATCACGTTCACATGAGGCTTAAGTACCTAGAGAACGCTTCGACCGCGAGACGCGTCGAGCGCGGCGACCGATTCTCAAAAATAATCCTTATAGCATGATTCAGTATTCACGCGCGATGTCTTATTATTATAAGCGTATTTCATGTATAACTTTGGTTCCATACCGATTTATATGATTCTTTTTAGGGTTTCGTAGCCGAATGGCAAAAAACGGAATCTTAATAGTTTCGACATGTCTGTCCGTCAGTCTGTCTGTCTGTCTGTCCGTCCGTCCGTCCGTCTGTCACAGCAATTTTATTCCGAAACTATTAGGACTATACATGTGAAACTTGATAGGTAGATGTATTCTGTGAACCGCTTTCCGATTTTGTGATAAAAATTAAAAAATATTTAAAATAAAGGGGGGCTCCCCATACATGGAACTAAAACTGAAAATATTTTTTTTTATGAAATCGATGCATGTGTGGTATCTATAGACAGTTCTTTAAAAACGACATCGGGGTTTTTAAAACCACTTTTCCATAAAGTCAATCGTTTAAAAGATATAAGCTTCCAAAGTGGTAAAATGTGTGTGTGGCGGACACAACCTCTAACTTCTATAATAATGGAGTGAAAAATCTAAAAAAAATATATGTCTGTAGATCTTAATGTAAACTTTCAACCAAAATTAGTTTGATTATGAAAAGAGATCAAAGTGAAGAAAAATGAACAGGATTTATAAAAGAAATAATTATACAAATTAGCTGGAGACACGGAACCCTAAGAGCATAGGAGATGACGGAGATTGCGAGCAGAACGAAGATGTGGTTGCAGGACGGCTGGCCTTCAGTCGGATGGCCTCAGTTTTCCTTCTTCCGTCCCTCCTGCCGTAGTAGTGGGACGGGGGATGATCTGGCTCCGTCGATGCAGCAGTCGGATGGTGATCGTGGAGAATTCGGAGGATGTCAGCATGTCTGGAGGTCCGGGCCACGGATCGTATAAATCCAGGCCATGGATCGTATATTAGAAGATGACCATCTCACTTCGATGGCTATTAACAGTATTCTTGCTGACTTCTTCTCTGTTTGAACTCCAGGCGTAGAGTCCTCTCCCCAGTTATCTCTCTAGTTAAATCGACTTTTACGCATTTGAATGAGGTTCAAGAATGAAAAGAGAAATAAAAGTAATTTATCACGAGGTACAATATCAGTTACATATGCGACCTTACCTAGCTCCAGCAATGAATTAAGAAGAAAAACTAGTCCTGTCACTAATGACTTTACAGAAATGTTTATATTTTAGAAAGAAAGAATAATGAAAGCAAAAGATTATATAAGGTGACCACCTTCCCACACCGATTTGTACGACATCAGGTGCCTGCTTCGATGGTATATATTTGCAGTTACTGATGATCAGCCCACTCGGCATCCACACCAATGAAAATGCTCCTCCTATCGGGACCCGGTTGGCTGTAGTGGTATATATATCGGAAAGTCCCAGGGAATGAGACAGCCATGCCAGTCACAGATACCACGTGAATGCTTGTCCAATCCCAACGAGCATGGTGTTTTATAATGTGTTGAAGGTGGGCCACCGCTACCACCACCTTGCTCGGGAGATTAGAACTACCATCCATGCCAGGGAATTCACTGCTCGTGATCCTCAATGGTCCTAGATCCAATTTCACAACTAGTTGCTGAGACCATCGGTGGAGAAGGGGCTCTCCTTTCACCAGGGGTTGATACCCATGAGCCGGCTGGCATGACCAGGACATGGCCCTTCCTGGCACCGTGCACAACTCTACTGGCATCTCAAATACCCGGTGGGACCCACCAAATAACGATGCCGACTTAACAAGAAAGAACATCACGATGCTACTCTCCCCCATATGATGAACTACTGCGGTATTCCTTGCAAATAGACCCATGCGTGCAAGCATGCTCCTATGCTCCGCTTGTATAAATATCCTTGTCCAGTATATGGTGACCACTAATACCACTAATGCTACCAAAAGGTCAAGATGGAACACAGCTGAAAAGATGTGATCCACATAACTGATCATCGTAGATGACAGTGTGGTATTAGTCGCCAGCATAGCCATATCAGATGTAGACACATTGACAACCGGCATGATTATCTCTGTAACATGTGTGACGTTCGGTCCGATGGCAGCAGCAAACCCCTTGAGGGGAAGGTGGGCCATAGTCGCTACCGCTGGGGCACAACAGAATCGTTTGCACACGGCGAAAATAATGCATGCGGTTAGTATAACAGACAGAATCCCAAAGATCCAAGCTAAGATAGACTTCCATCCTGAGAAAAGGTCTGAGAATGACCACCCACTGGATGCATCACTAAGAATCTTCTCCCTTAATCTAACCATCTCTGCCGCCAACATTTCGATCTCCGAATGATACTGGTCCGAAGCATTACTTGTCACTTTAACCAAATCCTTGAGTTTTGCCACACTCCCAGCAACCTGCGGGGCCGTCATATTGGCGATTTCATGGGCCCGTCTAAGTCTGATCTTGTCCTCTTCTCCAGCTCCGAAGTTCGCAGTCTCAATGACAAGCTCTGGCAACCCGGCAAACACATAACGATCTCCCACCAATGACTCACTAGTGACAGCATCCAGGACCTCCTGGGTGGGCTCTATAGTATATCCATCAATCTTAGCTACACAATTGGCAGGTAATTGCAGTCGGGTCTGACTCTTCAGCACCCGGATTCCCTGATCAGTTTTAGTTCCATTCCGACAGATGACAGTGAGGTCACGGCTCTCAGAGTTGTGTGTTATCAACCAGGTGTCCACCCCAATCGGTGCTATGAACACTTGATTTGGGAGCTCATCATGAACGGCATCCATCAAACAGACATCACGGATCTTAGACCCTCTCAGGACTGCATGAGCCCCGCAGTCACGATCTATATTGGTACTCCAAACATGCGGTAGTTTACAAGTGCCAAATGGCGAAGTTGAGCACAACTGATAATCCTCCTTGGTCATGCTTATCCATTCACCTATGTTTTCCTCCACCAGATAGACAGGAAGTGGGATCCTTGCCTTGTACCAGAATCCACGAATGTAAGTAGGATGATTGACCAACTGATACGCTGCATATTGCTTTGGTTTCTTAATAATGGGCACACTCAACACCATCAGCACGGACCCCTTCCGTACACCCACTTTCACTGGCAGGTGACTTAACATGTCATCATACAATATCGAAGGCGGTAGTGCCAATCTATCAGGGATCTTGGTGGAGATTGCCTTCAACACACTTACAATCTGGCTAGTATGGATCAGTGCCAACGGGAGGTTCCCACTAACCATCGCATCACTCACATAGATATAGAATTCAGCAGAGGTTAGGAGGGAGGTCTCTAACAATGAGGTCTTAGCATCACATTCGGTCAGTTCAATGAGGGTCTGTAATAACGCTTGCGTCAAGTCAGTAGCTCGATCCACCTCATTCAACGCCGTTGTCAGTACACCTAGATTTTCCTTCATACTGTCACTTGATTCACGGAGAGCTTTTTGTGTAGATGTAATCACATCTGACAAGGATTGGAACTCCTCAGCTGTTGTTTTCGATATTGATTGGATACTGCGGGCATTTGTCTCAATGAACTTAGATTGGGCATCCATCTGCTTCTTGTACTTGTCCATGAGTTCCATAACATCTTGTATCTGCCCATCTGTGGCAATACCGGCGAACCAGTGATAGAATTCACCTATAAAATCCAAAGCTCTGGGCCTCCTGTAGTGACGCGATCTTCCCCCACTGCGAGAGGTTGCCCTAAAAGGTGTTCCATACATCCTACCCTGCATATTGAAATTAACGGTACTAGTGTGACTGGGGGATCCCTCTACAGGTCTTGCATATCCAGCATAATGATTACCATCCTGATCCTTCAAACTAATGTCTAGGTCAGGGATATTATCACCCCTAGCTGACACTCGACGCACAGTTGCTTTGTATCTCCTCCTATCATCTGAGTATCCCTCCATATCTTTGTAAAACCGGTGCATATTGGCCAGGCGCAAATGTTCCCTCTCTCTCATGGAGGCCTCTATGATTTCAGCTGTTCCAGAACTCGATGGCCCTGACATGTGTCGATTGTCAGACCCTCTAGCATCCGTTTGGACATAGACCGAGCCTATATTAGCGCCATAGAAGTCTGGCTTAGCAACATGGGTCGGCCCTTGAAGTGTCACTTCACTCTGCTCCACCAGTTCCGACATCTCACTGTCCGGGGATCGCTTGGCTCGAGGTTTCCCAAATGATTCATCACAGAGGGAAGATGTAGACCAACCCCACAATGTCTCTGCATTCTCTGTCCTGTCTTTTAAGGTCGCTTCACATCTATCTAAACGGTTCAAAATAATGCTGGCAAATTGCAACATCTGCTGGAAAGAATCTTTATGCGAAGGGCGCATACTTGGGTGGGCTGCCAGAAGGGGTAATTGTAAAGCATCTCGTAGCTTTATCACATTATCCCTAGTCATCTGTATGTGAGCTAATAGGCTGGTCGAATCATGGCACGGTGGAGTTAGGACAAACGTGTGCGTCCACTCAGACACCTTGATGTAAACGCTGGGGAGCTTTACAGTAGCCATAGCTATGTCCGGGTAGAACCCGACATCTGCATAGGCCCGTAGGGCTACAGTGATCAAGAGCACTAGTGTTTTCATCTCTATTGTTTAAATTGAGAGAATAACACTTGTTTTTTTGATAATGTAAACAAACAAAGTATTGCATAAAAAATAGCTTAATATGAGCATATTATGAAATTCTAAACTAATAATGATGTTATAAAGTAAGTATCCCTATAGACTCACGCAAAATATTTAATAATAAATTAAAATGGTGTCAAAAAATGCAGAAAAATTAAAAATGAACCTTATTGCTCAACATCATTATAACAAAAACTTTAGTAAATTTTGGAAATGTACAAATAATCTTAATCCGATGTCGAGTCTTCCTGTGAGTGTTGACGGTAAGAGTGACTCAACCGAAATCACTAATGCTATTCAGCGGCATTTTCGAGTTGAGTCACCCTTGAGTTCATCGCCGTCGATGCCTGATACTGAGTGCCTTAATGGAGAACGTCGTGTGAAATTTTCGGCCAAACAAGTAGCATCTGTGATAAAACTAATGACCAGAGGTAAGTCTCCAGGACATGACGGACTCAGCATAGAGCACCTGCAGTATGCGGAAGTTCATTTACCCAGAGTCCTAGCTATGTTTTATACTCTGTGTCTAGAGCATTCTTACTTATCTCAAGACCTAATGTGCACTATTGTCACACCCATAATAAAAAACAAGACAGGAGACGTATCTGACCTGTGCAACTACAGACCAATCTCGTTGGCCACCATCATTGCCAAAGTGTTGGATAGTCTGCTTGATAAACACCTGATCGAACATATTCAGCTGCATGACATTCAGTTTGGGTTTAAAGCCGGTCTGTCAACAGAGAGCGCGATTATGTGTCTCAAGCAGACTGTCCAATACTAAACAAGTCGCAAAACACCTGTCTTTGCATGTTATCTGGACCTGTCAAAAGCGTCATATAATACGCTGTGGCATAAGATGCGGTGTGACACTAGTGTACCAGATGAAATCACTCCGCTTTTTCAGTATTGGTATAGTAATCAATGTAACAGTGTAAAATGGGCGAGTTCATACTCAAACAGCTACAAACTTGATTGTGGGGTGAGACAGGGGGGTATAACCTCACCTCGTCTATTTAACTTGTACGTTAATGCTCTGATTGAGGAACTCAGTAACACTGGTGTTGGATGTCACATAGATGGTATATGTGTAAACAATATTAGTTATGCTGACGACATGGTGTTGCTAGCTCCATCAATGCATTACAAAAACTATTACAGATATGTGAGCGTTACGCAGAGGCCCATGGACTCAGGTACAATGCGACCAAAAGTGAGCTTATGCTATTTAAAGCTGGAAGTAAAAGCTATGAGTCTTTATCACCCTTAACTCTTGGTAATACGCCGTTCAAAAGAGTGACTCAATTTAAGTACCTGGGTCACTGGGTAACTGATAACCTAGGTGATAATTGTGATACTGAAAGGGAACGTAGGGCGTTGGCTGTCCGATGTAATATGCTAGCCCGTGGATTTGCTACGTGTGGTAGGTGTAGGCGACGCATATTATTATTGTAATAAATTAAATTAGAAATAAGATTTTAGCAATTAAGTAGTTGTAAGATACTTTATTTCTGAACATGTAACGCCATCTATCGGATTATTTATAAATAAATAAACATAAAGAAGTTGGCGGGTAGCTACTTTAATATTGGTACATTTTTCTAAGCAAGTTTTATACACCCGCAGTTAGTAAAATATCAGTGTGTCCGCCGCGTTGAATCCTTTTCGCTCGCACCAACTCCTTTTCCCTTTGTCTACCATAAATAACGAGTTTTCTTTACCCTATCACCTACAATAAGAGTGGTCTTCGAGCCAAATAATATGTAATGTTTACAACTCCGCTGAGTAAAGTTTTGACTCGCAAACAGCATCGGGAATTCGAGCGCCAGCAAATGCAAATGGCGAGCACATCGGTCAACGCACCTGCGGAACCTAAAGTCAAATTACCTGTCCTAGGCACCGATAGTCTCATACCGTCTAAGGACATGGAACGAATGAAGATTAAAACAGCAAAAATAAATACACCGTTTGCGTCCGTGAAAAGTGGTTCGATTACGTCTGCAAAATCGAAGCGATCTACGTCATCCATTGTTAGACGTAAGCAATTGGAATTAGAAGCCGCTGAAGCAAAAGCACAGATTCAGCTGGCCCTCATAGATAAAAAGCTGGAAGCTGACCTTGCACAAGTTGATGCTGAAGAGCTCCAAGGTGATGGCAGCGAAGCTAGCAGTAATGAGATCCTCGATGAGCAAGCATGTTCTAACGTCGAGGATTGGCTAAATCAAGATCAAACCGAACCTACCTGCAGTTATCAGCATCAGCCAACGGCACCAGCAACTAGCCGTGCTCACGTCGGCCCCGTCCAGTGCACTGATGTTCCTGTTGATAGTATTCAGCAACTCGCACTTACCTTAAAAGACATGATGGCACCCTCGTCAGGCCAACGCGAGGACCGTTTACTCAGTCGCTTGTCTACTCCGCGTGACTTACCTGTCTTTAGTGGAGACTGTGTTGAGTGGCTACATTTTAAGAGTGCATACGATGAATCTACACGAGTGTGTAAATTTAGTGAATCCGAAAACCTGTGGAGACTGCGCAAAGCATTGCGAGGCGACGCTAAGGAGGCAGTTACCGATCTGCTAATCGGTAATACTCCGCCCGCAGCTGTAATGGAAGCCCTAGACTTAAGGTTTGGTCGACCGGAAGTGATTATACTGAACCTTACGACGCAGTTAAGGAAGCAACCTGCGTTACCTACCTCGTACCTGTACGATCTAATAAATTTTTCTATTAAAATTAATAACTGTGTGGCCACTATTCGTGCACTTAATCAACCTGATTATTTACGAAGCCCTGAACTCGCGTCAGCTGTTCTATCTAAGCTGCCGAGCACACTGATAGCAAAATGGACCGACTTTGCCTACCAGAGTTAAGTGATAATCAGTCGAAGTTGGAGTTAGTCGCAACATTTCTTAAACATGAAGCAGAAATGTTATCGCTAATCGGAATACCTCAATGTCGTGAACAAAAGAAGCAGAGCGAGGGGACAGTGCCCGCGAAACGAGATGACAACAAATTTCGCACTAATCGACCCATATTAGCTACAACAGCTGTTGAGGAGGGCGATAAATGTAAATTTTGCACAAAGATTAATCATTCACTGCCCGAGTGTCGCGCTTTCAAACGTGCAATGCGCCGTGATAGATGGAAGTTTGTAAAAATGAATGGCTTGTGTTATTGTTGCCCGACGTCACGACATGATAGGAATGCATGCCCCGCACCTGTATGCGACATAAATGATTGTGGGCTTGCACACCACAAGTTGCTACACTGGAGCAAACCGACGTCATCACAATCGACCAACGTGCCGGGAGCCGCGCGGCGCGAGCCCGCTGCGCCGCCGCCGCCGCCGGCCCCGGGGCAAGCGCAACCGTTATCACCGCCACCGCCGGCGCCCGCTTAAATACTACCGTGGCACACGTCGCGTCAAGCTGTGATAAACGCTTATCTTCGGATCACGTCATGTTAAAAGTAATGTATCGTAGTGGCATTGACTGGAACTGCCGCATCCAACCCGACGAACATAGTAGATGGGTAAGGTGGCTCGAGGAATTAAAACTTATATACCAAGATGCTATGCTAGTGCTGGAGTTTGGACCCAATGCTACGATGGCATGAAGCACGAAGTGAGTGCACCTAATATTATTAGGACTGAGTTACACATATTTTGTGACTCGAGTACTAAGGCTTACGCAGCCGTGATTTATTGGCGATTTATTCGCTCAGATGGTACTGTGTCACTTTGTTTTGTAGCGGGTAAAAGCAGGGTTACGCCTTTGCGTCCTGTATCAGTCCCGAGGCTTGAACTGCAGGGAGCCGTACTCGCAGCTCGACTTGTGAGCACAGGTGGATTGTTCGGTACTTCGACGCATACAGACGTGCTCAACAAAATTTCCATAAAATAACAATTAAATAATAGTGACCTAGTTTAGTGTTTTAGCGTACTATACACATTCTAGTTGCAGTGATGAGTTTATTATTAAGTTATATATGTGTATAAACATTAGTGATATTTTTTGCAAAAATGGATGGTAGTCCCTTTAACAGAAGTGGTATAACACGCCGCACTCCTCCACCTATGTCGCCTCAGAAGCCCAAGGATGATAAAGACGAAAAGATGGAAGTGGTCACAACTCCAGAAATGCAGAACTGGTTGGGATCTATTGAGCAGTGCTTAAATGAGGTCTGTACGATTGCATCCGACGGAAAGCTAAATTCGGACCAAAAAATAAAAATAAATAATTTGTGCCGTAAAATTGCAAGTAGTACCTCTCACATGGCTGTCCTATACCAGTCTTTAAAACAAAAAGCACTACAAACGCACTTCTCCCTTCAAGCGTTAGCCGAAAAACAGGAGTTGGCAAATAGCCTAAATGACCTTAAGAAAGCAGTACAACAGGCCAACACAGGATCAAATACGCCTAGCACATCTTTTGCGGATATGGTCAAAAAGGGAACCAACAGCTTTGTTCGTCCTAGCACTTTTAGTTCTGTTGCGATTTATCCCAGTGATAGTTCAAAGACGAGTGACGAAACTAAAAATATAGTCCAAAAAATAATATGCCCTGAGGATATGAAACTGAAAGTTCGAGGAGTTCGCAAGACAAGAAACGGAGGTGTGATCATCAGCACTGAGTCCAGATCTGATATTGAAAAAGTGAAACAAACCGTCCAACTTGCTTCAAAAGGCCTTACTGTTGATGAGCCAAATAAGCGCAAGCCTCGTATCATAGTTTTAGGAGTTCCGGCATCTATGGATGAGAGTGAGGTCTATAAATGCATATACGAGCAAAATTTAGTAGAGAAAATACCATCATTGACACGAGACGTATTTATGACCTCAATAAAACTGAGTCACAAATCGGGAAAGAAAAGTGAGGCCAATTGCAACTACGTCATTGAGGTCCCTGCGAACATACGTAGAGCCCTCATCACACAGGACAGAGTATTCATAAACTGGACATCCTGCCCAGTAAGAGACTTTACATTAGTCACAAGATGTTTTAAGTGTCAGCAGTATGGGCATGCAGCTAAAACCTGTAAAGCAATGGCCTCTACGTGTGGGCATTGCGGAGAAGACGGTCACTCAATCCAGGACTGTACAAAGAAGACAGACTCTCCTAAATGTGCAACATGCCTGCGATTTAAGAAGCCTCATGAACACAAGACTGGAAATGCCGATTGCCCAGCTAAAAAAGCAGCTGAATATAGGTATATTAACTCGGTTGACTATGACGGCGCCTAAGAGCGCCACATACTTATTTGTAATTAAGAGCTTAAATTATAATATTTAGTATAATGGATGTTAATTTGATTACAGAATTAGATAATATATTTCTATCGGAAGCAAAATCTTGTGAGGTCGAGGAGTGTAGAAAGTATCTTACCGGCTATCAAAATTCACTAACGGTACTAACACAAAATATTCGCAGTATTTTCAAGAACATAGACAGCTTTAATGTTTTCCTGAGTAGGCTAGACTTTGCATGCGATATAATAGTGCTTACTGAGTGCTGGATATCAAATCGACAAAGTAACATACCGGAATTACCGGGGTACAATTTATATTACAGTACAATAAACCATAATCAAAATGATGGAATCATTGTATATCAAGTGTATCATCAATTGTAATCCCGAGGTATTTTATGTTGTTAGTAGGGAATATAGTAGGACAGTTACACATGTTCAGAGATGGTGTCATGCATTCGTGGGCGTATAGCTGAGGGTTAGAAGTAGCGTATTGAGGCCTGCGCATGACAAAATGAATGTATTTTGTTTTGTCAGCATTTAATGTGAGTAAATTATGTCTCAACCAGTTGTTTACTATATTAAATCCTGACTGCGCTTTCTCATATAGTTCGTCAGCAGTTGTGGCGGTAAATACAAGTGCGGTATCGTCGGCGTATGATATTATTTTGCCTTGATCTAAATTAATGTTGCACAGGTCATTAATATATATTAAGAACAATGTGGGGGACAAAATACTTCCTTGAGGCAAACCAAATCCAGTGTTCTTTTGATAATTGCTCGTAATATACTGCTGACACTTAAAACATCTTGTGACTAATGTAAAGTCTCTTACTGGGCAGGATGTCCAGTTTATGAATACTCTGTCCTGTGTGATGAGGGCTCTACGTATGTTCGCAGGGACCTCAATGACGTAGTTGCAATTGGCCTCACTTTTCTTTCCCGATTTGTGACTCAGTTTTATTGAGGTCATAAATACGTCTCGTGTCAATGATGGTATTTTCTCTACTAAATTTTGCTCGTATATGCATTTATAGACCTCACTCTCATCCATAGATGCCGGAACTCCTAAAACTATGATACGAGGCTTGCGCTTATTTGGCTCATCAACAGTAAGGCCTTTTGAAGCAAGTTGGACGGTTTGTTTCACTTTTTTAAATATCAGATCTGGACTCAGTGCTGATGATCACACCTCCGTTTCTTGTCTTGCGAACTCCTCGAACTTTCAGTTTCATATCCTCAGGGCATATTATTTTTTGGACTATATTTTTAGTTTCGTCACTCGTCTTTGAACTATCACTGGGATAAATCGCAACAGAACTAAAAGTGCTAGGACGAACAAAGCTGTTGGTTCCCTTTTTGACCATATCCGCAAAAGATGTGCTAGGCGTATTTGATCCTGTGTTGGCCTGTTGTACTGCTTTCTTAAGGTCATTTAGGCTATTTGCCAACTCCTGTTTTTCGGCTAACGCTTGAAGGGAGAAGTGCGTTTGTAGTGCTTTTTGTTTTAAAGACTGGTATAGGACAGCCATGTGAGAGGTACTACTTGCAATTTTACGGCACAAATTATTTATTTTTATTTTTTGGTCCGAATTTAGCTTTCCGTCGGATGCAATCGTACAGACCTCATTTAAGCACTGCTCAATAGATCCCAACCAGTTCTGCATTTCTGGAGTTGTGACCACTTCCATCTTTTCGTCTTTATCATCCTTGGGCTTCTGAGGCGACATAGGTGGAGGAGTGCGGCGTGTTATACCACTTCTGTTAAAGGGACTACCATCCATTTTTGCAAAAAATATCACTAATGTTTATACACATATATAACTTAATAATAAACTCATCACTGCAACTAGAATGTGTATAGTACGCTAAAACACTAAACTAGGTCACTATTATTTAATTGTTATTTTATGGAAATTTTGTTGAGCACGTCTGTATGCGTCGAAGTACCGAACAATCCACCTGTGCTCACAAGTCGAGCTGCGAGTACGGCTCCCTGCAGTTCAAGCCTCGGGACTGATACAGGACGCAAAGGCGTAACCCTGCTTTTACCCGCTACAAAACAAAGTGACACAGTACCATCTGAGCGAATAAATCGCCAATAAATCACGGCTGCGTAAGCCTTAGTACTCGAGTCACAAAATATGTGTAACTCAGTCCTAATAATATTAGGTGCACTCACTTCGTGCTTCATGCCATCGTAGCATTGGGTCCAAACTCCAGCACTAGCATAGCATCTTGGTATATAAGTTTTAATTCCTCGAGCCACCTTACCCATCTACTATGTTCGTCGGGTTGGATGCGGCAGTTCCAGTCAATGCCACTACGATACATTACTTTTAACATGACGTGATCCGAAGATAAGCGTTTATCACAGCTTGACGCGACGTGTGCCACGGTAGTATTTAAGCGGGCGCCGGCGGTGGCGGTGATAACGGTTGCGCTTGCCCCGGGGCCGGCGGCGGCGGCGGCGCAGCGGGCTCGCGCCGCGCGGCTCCCGGCACGTTGGTCGATTGTGATGACGTCGGTTTGCTCCAGTGTAGCAACTTGTGGTGTGCAAGCCCACAATCATTTATGTCGCATACAGGTGCGGGGCATGCATTCCTATCATGTCGTGACGTCGGGCAACAATAACACAAGCCATTCATTTTTACAAACTTCCATCTATCACGGCGCATTGCACGTTTGAAAGCGCGACACTCGGGCAGTGAATGATTAATCTTTGTGCAAAATTTACATTTATCGCCCTCCTCAACAGCTGTTGTAGCTAATATGGGTCGATTAGTGCGAAATTTGTTGTCATCTCGTTTCGCGGGCACTGTCCCCTCGCTCTGCTTCTTTTGTTCACGACATTGAGGTATTCCGATTAGCGATAACATTTCTGCTTCATGTTTAAGAAATGTTGCGACTAACTCCAACTTCGACTGATTATCACTTAACTCTGGTAGGCAAAGTCGGTCCATTTTGCTATCAGTGTGCTCGGCAGCTTAGATAGAACAGCTGACGCGAGTTCAGGGCTTCGTAAATAATCAGGTTGATTAAGTGCACGAATAGTGGCCACACAGTTATTAATTTTAATAGAAAAATTTATTAGATCGTACAGGTACGAGGTAGGTAACGCAGGTTGCTTCCTTAACTGCGTCGTAAGGTTCAGTATAATCACTTCCGGTCGACCAAACCTTAAGTCTAGGGCTTCCATTACAGCTGCGGGCGGAGTATTACCGATTAGCAGATCGGTAACTGCCTCCTTAGCGTCGCCTCGCAATGCTTTGCGCAGTCTCCACAGGTTTTCGGATTCACTAAATTTACACACTCGTGTAGATTCATCGTATGCACTCTTAAAATGTAGCCACTCAACACAGTCTCCACTAAAGACAGGTAAGTCACGCGGAGTAGACAAGCGACTGAGTAAACGGTCCTCGCGTTGGCCTGACGAGGGTGCCATCATGTCTTTTAAGGTAAGTGCGAGTTGCTGAATACTATCAACAGGAACATCAGTGCACTGGACGGGGCCGACGTGAGCACGGCTAGTTGCTGGTGCCGTTGGCTGATGCTGATAACTGCAGGTAGGTTCGGTTTGATCTTGATTTAGCCAATCCTCGACGTTAGAACATGCTTGCTCATCGAGGATCTCATTACTGCTAGCTTCGCTGCCATCACCTTGGAGCTCTTCAGCATCAACTTGTGCAAGGTCAGCTTCCAGCTTTTTATCTATGAGGGCCAGCTGAATCTGTGCTTTTGCTTCAGCGGCTTCTAATTCCAATTGCTTACGTCTAACAATGGATGACGTAGATCGCTTCGATTTTGCAGACGTAATCGAACCACTTTTCACGGACGCAAACGGTGTATTTATTTTTGCTGTTTTAATCTTCATTCGTTCCATGTCCTTAGACGGTATGAGACTATCGGTGCCTAGGACAGGTAATTTGACTTTAGGTTCCGCAGGTGCGTTGACCGATGTGCTCGCCATTTGCATTTGCTGGCGCTCGAATTCCCGATGCTGTTTGCGAGTCAAAACTTTACTCAGCGGAGTTGTAAACATTACACTGATTATTATTTGGCTCGAAGACCACTCTTATTGTAGGTGATAGGGTAAAGAAAACTCGTTATTTATGGTAGACAAAGGGAAAAGGAGTTGGTGCGAGCGAAAAGGATTCAACGCGGCGGACACACTGATATTTTACTAACTGCGGGTGTATAAAACTTGCTTAGAAAAATGTACCAATATTAAAGTAGCTACCCGCCAACTTCTTTATGTTTATTTATTTATAAATAATCCGATAGATGGCGTTACATGTTCAGAAATAAAGTATCTTACAACTACTTAATTGCTAAAATCTTATTTCTAATTTAATTTATTACAATAATAATATGCGTCGCCTACACCTACCACACGTAGCAAATCCACGGGCTAGCATATTACATCGGACAGCCAACGCCCTACGTTCCCTTTCAGTATCACAATTATCACCTAGGTTATCAGTTACCCAGTGACCCAGGTACTTAAATTGAGTCACTCTTTTGAACGGCGTATTACCAAGAGTTAAGGGTGATAAAGACTCATAGCTTTTACTTCCAGCTTTAAATAGCATAAGCTCACTTTTGGTCGCATTGTACCTGAGTCCATGGGCCTCTGCGTAACGCTCACATATCTGTAATAGTTTTTGTAATGCATTGATGGAGCTAGCAACACCATGTCGTCAGCATAACTAATATTGTTTACACATATACCATCTATGTGACATCCAACACCAGTGTTACTGAGTTCCTCAATCAGAGCATTAACGTACAAGTTAAATAGACGAGGTGAGGTTATACCCCCCTGTCTCACCCCACAATCAAGTTTGTAGCTGTTTGAGTATGAACTCGCCCATTTTACACTGTTACATTGATTACTATACCAATACTGAAAAAGCGGAGTGATTTCATCTGGTACACTAGTGTCACACCGCATCTTATGCCACAGCGTATTATATGACACTAATGGCCGTTTTCACCAACGACCCCTAAATTTTAAGTAACCCTTAAGCCAATTTAAGTATCACTTAACGCAAGTTTTGTTTTCACCAACGTTTAAGGGACACCTAAACTCTTAAGGGATCCCTTATATTTAGGGGCCCGAATGTTCGGCCCCTAACTGACCCCTAGCCTAAGGGTTAGTTTTAAGTTGTTAAACAAGTCGCGTGTTCATTAATTTTTGTTAAAATGGAAGATCTATCAAGTGAGTTTTTTGTTAGTATTGAAGCTGTCGAGACGGTGGACTTATTGGCAAACCCTAGGTTAAATACACGGCCACGTGTTTATCGTGAAAGACCACACTTTTTCACACAGTATGATGATAAAGACTTGTACAAGATATAGGTTATCCAAGGATTGCGTGATATTTCTACTACAAAAACTAGAACATATTTTAGAATATCCAGACGACAGGTAAGCTACCTATGCATTAAATATTAAAGCAGAGTAGGTACCTCCAATATCTATGCAATGCCTAAAACTGTTTGCTATAAAGTGTTAGATGGTCTTAGTAGGTGCAAGTATAGAAACTTTAAAAGTTTTGTTTGCTATGCTAGCAAGTACCTCTATCTATGTTATCATTAACTTTTAAATTATTTTTATAGAAATAAATCTGTGACCCTGATCAAACAACTATTATGTGCCCTTAGATTTTATGCTACCATATGTGTCCACGTTTTATTTTCTCAGCCATTGTTATTAATTTAATAGGTATAAAATCCAGACAAACACTAACAAAATAACCACACAGAAATAATGACCTAACATCATGAGAAATCAGAAATAATGACCGAAATGTCATTGTCAAAGATGATACGTCTCAGAAAGAAAACTTAAAAAAAAGGCACTGGAATTTCGTTAAACAGCCAAAAAATTTTGTAAATATGATAGGTTTTTGATGTTGACATATAGTTTTGTAACTAATGTTTGTAACTTAATTGTTATTATAATATGTTCCTGATGTAAAATATTTTTATTTTGTTCTGAATTATTGTAAAAATTTAACTTAAAAATGTTGTCGGTAAAAGTGCGGTTTTCGGATTAACTATGACAAAGAAATCTGTCACTTACCTAAGTAGGCCCTAAGTAGGTGTCCCTTAGCATGGTGAAAATGAATTAAGTTAAGGGATGCATTTAAGGGGTACCTTAGCCTAAGGGATCCCTACCAAGGGTATAGTTTAGGGGTCGTTGGTGAAAACGGGCATTAGTCAAACGCTTTTGACAGGTCCAGATAACATGCAAAGACAGGTGTTTTGCGACTTGTTTAGTATTGGACAGTCTGCTTGAGACACATAATCGCGCTCTCTGTTGACAGACCGGCTTTAAACCCAAACTGAATGTCATGCAGCTGAATATGTTCGATCAGGTGTTTATCAAGCAGACTATCCAACACTTTGGCAATGATGGTGGCCAACGAGATTGGTCTGTAGTTGCACAGGTCAGATACGTCTCCTGTCTTGTTTTTTATTATGGGTGTGACAATAGTGCACATTAGGTCTTGAGATAAGTAAGAATGCTCTAGACACAGAGTATAAAACATAGCTAGGACTCTGGGTAAATGAACTTCCGCATACTGCAGGTGCTCTATGCTGAGTCCGTCATGTCCTGGAGACTTACCTCTGGTCATTAGTTTTATCACAGATGCTACTTGTTTGGCCGAAAATTTCACACGACGTTCTCCATTAAGGCACTCAGTATCAGGCATCGACGGCGATGAACTCAAGGGTGACTCAACTCGAAAATGCCGCTGAATAGCATTAGTGATTTCGGTTGAGTCACTCTTACCGTCAACACTCACAGGAAGACTCGACATCGGATTAAGATTATTTGTACATTTCCAAAATTTACTAAAGTTTTTGTTATAATGATGTTGAGCAATAAGGTTCATTTTTAATTTTTCTGCATTTTTTGACACCATTTTAATTTATTATTAAATATTTTGCGTGAGTCTATAGGGATACTTACTTTATAACATCATTATTAGTTTAGAATTTCATAATATGCTCATATTAAGCTATTTTTTATGCAATACTTTGTTTGTTTACATTATCAAAAAAACAAGTGTTATTCTCTCAATTTAAACAATAGAGATGAAAACACTAGTGCTCTTGATCACTGTAGCCCTACGGGCCTATGCAGATGTCGGGTTCTACCCGGACATAGCTATGGCTACTGTAAAGCTCCCCAGCGTTTACATCAAGGTGTCTGAGTGGACGCACACGTTTGTCCTAACTCCACCGTGCCATGATTCGACCAGCCTATTAGCTCACATACAGATGACTAGGGATAATGTGATAAAGCTACGAGATGCTTTACAATTACCCCTTCTGGCAGCCCACCCAAGTATGCGCCCTTCGCATAAAGATTCTTTCCAGCAGATGTTGCAATTTGCCAGCATTATTTTGAACCGTTTAGATAGATGTGAAGCGACCTTAAAAGACAGGACAGAGAATGCAGAGACATTGTGGGGTTGGTCTACATCTTCCCTCTGTGATGAATCATTTGGGAAACCTCGAGCCAAGCGATCCCCGGACAGTGAGATGTCGGAACTGGTGGAGCAGAGTGAAGTGACACTTCAAGGGCCGACCCATGTTGCTAAGCCAGACTTCTATGGCGCTAATATAGGCTCGGTCTATGTCCAAACGGATGCTAGAGGGTCTGACAATCGACACATGTCAGGGCCATCGAGTTCTGGAACAGCTGAAATCATAGAGGCCTCCATGAGAGAGAGGGAACATTTGCGCCTGGCCAATATGCACCGGTTTTACAAAGATATGGAGGGATACTCAGATGATAGGAGGAGATACAAAGCAACTGTGCGTCGAGTGTCAGCTAGGGGTGATAATATCCCTGACCTAGACATTAGTTTGAAGGATCAGGATGGTAATCATTATGCTGGATATGCAAGACCTGTAGAGGGATCCCCCAGTCACACTAGTACCGTTAATTTCAATATGCAGGGTAGGATGTATGGAACACCTTTTAGGGCAACCTCTCGCAGTGGGGGAAGATCGCGTCACTACAGGAGGCCCAGAGCTTTGGATTTTATAGGTGAATTCTATCACTGGTTCGCCGGTATTGCCACAGATGGGCAGATACAAGATGTTATGGAACTCATGGACAAGTACAAGAAGCAGATGGATGCCCAATCTAAGTTCATTGAGACAAATGCCCGCAGTATCCAATCAATATCGAAAACAACAGCTGAGGAGTCTAACATTAGTGATCTATCACGGCGCATTGCACGTTTGAAAGCGCGACACTCGGGCAGTGAATGATTAATCTTTGTGCAAAATTTACATTTATCGCCCCCCTCAACAGCTGTTGTAGCTAATATGGGTCGATTAGTGCGAAATTTGTTGTCATCTCGTTTCGCGGGCACTGTCCCCTCGCTCTGCTTCTTTTGTTCACGACATTGAGGTATTCCGATTAGCGATAACATTTCTGCTTCATGTTTAAGAAATGTTGCGACTAACTCCAACTTCGACTGATTATCACTTAACTCTGGTAGGCAAAGTCGGTCCATTTTGCTATCAGTGTGCTCGGCAGCTTAGATAGAACAGCTGACGCGAGTTCAGGGCTTCGTAAATAATCAGGTTGATTAAGTGCACGAATAGTGGCCACACAGTTATTAATTTTAATAGAAAAATTTATTAGATCGTACAGGTACGAGGTAGGTAACGCAGGTTGCTTCCTTAACTGCGTCGTAAGGTTCAGTATAATCACTTCCGGTCGACCAAACCTTAAGTCTAGGGCTTCCATTACAGCTGCGGGCGGAGTATTACCGATTAGCAGATCGGTAACTGCCTCCTTAGCGTCGCCTCGCAATGCTTTGCGCAGTCTCCACAGGTTTTCGGATTCACTAAATTTACACACTCGTGTAGATTCATCGTATGCACTCTTAAAATGTAGCCACTCAACACAGTCTCCACTAAAGACAGGTAAGTCACGCGGAGTAGACAAGCGACTGAGTAAACGGTCCTCGCGTTGGCCTGACGAGGGTGCCATCATGTCTTTTAAGGTAAGTACGAGTTGCTGAATACTATCAACAGGAACATCAGTGCACTGGACGGGGCCGACGTGAGCACGGCTAGTTGCTGGTGCCGTTGGC
Source organism: Tholera decimalis (assembly GCA_943138885.2). Lineage (NCBI taxonomy): Eukaryota > Metazoa > Arthropoda > Insecta > Lepidoptera > Noctuidae > Tholera > Tholera decimalis. The sequence continues at coordinate 15,950,334 of OW964551.2, forward strand.
TGATGCTGATAACTGCAGGTAGGTTCGGTTTGATCTTGATTTAGCCAATCCTCGACGTTAGAACATGCTTGCTCATCGAGGATCTCATTACTGCTAGCTTCGCTGCCATCACCTTGGAGCTCTTCAGCATCAACTTGTGCAAGGTCAGCTTCCAGCTTTTTATCTATGAGGGCCAGCTGAATCTGTGCTTTTGCTTCAGCGGCTTCTAATTCCAATTGCTTACGTCTAACAATGGATGACGTAGATCGCTTCGATTTTGCAGACGTAATCGAACCACTTTTCACGGACGCAAACGGTGTATTTATTTTTGCTGTTTTAATCTTCATTCGTTCCATGTCCTTAGACGGTATGAGACTATCGGTGCCTAGGACAGGTAATTTGACTTTAGGTTCCGCAGGTGCGTTGACCGATGTGCTCGCCATTTGCATTTGCTGGCGCTCGAATTCCCGATGCTGTTTGCGAGTCAAAACTTTACTCAGCGGAGTTGTAAACATTACACTGATTATTATTTGGCTCGAAGACCACTCTTATTGTAGGTGATAGGGTAAAGAAAACTCGTTATTTATGGTAGACAAAGGGAAAAGGAGTTGGTGCGAGCGAAAAGGATTCAACGCGGCGGACACACTGATATTTTACTAACTGCGGGTGTATAAAACTTGCTTAGAAAAATGTACCAATATTAAAGTAGCTACCCGCCAACTTCTTTATGTTTATTTATTTATAAATAATCCGATAGATGGCGTTACATGTTCAGAAATAAAGTATCTTACAACTACTTAATTGCTAAAATCTTATTTCTAATTTAATTTATTACAATAATAATATGCGTCGCCTACACCTACCACACGTAGCAAATCCACGGGCTAGCATATTACATCGGACAGCCAACGCCCTACGTTCCCTTTCAGTATCACAATTATCACCTAGGTTATCAGTTACCCAGTGACCCAGGTACTTAAATTGAGTCACTCTTTTGAACGGCGTATTACCAAGAGTTAAGGGTGATAAAGACTCATAGCTTTTACTTCCAGCTTTAAATAGCATAAGCTCACTTTTGGTCGCATTGTACCTGAGTCCATGGGCCTCTGCGTAACGCTCACATATCTGTAATAGTTTTTGTAATGCATTGATGGAGCTAGCAACACCATGTCGTCAGCATAACTAATATTGTTTACACATATACCATCTATGTGACATCCAACACCAGTGTTACTGAGTTCCTCAATCAGAGCATTAACGTACAAGTTAAATAGACGAGGTGAGGTTATACCCCCCTGTCTCACCCCACAATCAAGTTTGTAGCTGTTTGAGTATGAACTCGCCCATTTTACACTGTTACATTGATTACTATAAAAATACTGAAAAAGCGGAGTGATTTCATCTGGTACACTAGTGTCACACCGCATCTTATGCCACAGCGTATTATATGACACTAATGGCCGTTTTCACCAACGACCCCTAAATTTTAAGTAACCCTTAAGCCAATTTAAGTATCACTTAACGCAAGTTTTGTTTTCACCAACGTTTAAGGGACACCTAAACTCTTAAGGGATCCCTTATATTTAGGGGCCCGAATGTTCGGCCCCTAACTGACCCCTAGCCTAAGGGTTAGTTTTAAGTTGTTAAACAAGTCGCGTGTTCATTAATTTTTGTTAAAATGGAAGATCTATCAAGTGAGTTTTTTGTTAGTATTGAAGCTGTCGAGACGGTGGACTTATTGGCAAACCCTAGGTTAAATACACGGCCACGTGTTTATCGTGAAAGACCACACTTTTTCACACAGTATGATGATAAAGACTTGTACAAGATATAGGTTATCCAAGGATTGCGTGATATTTCTACTACAAAAACTAGAACATATTTTAGAATATCCAGACGACAGGTAAGCTACCTATGCATTAAATATTAAAGCAGAGTAGGTACCTCCAATATCTATGCAATGCCTAAAACTGTTTGCTATAAAGTGTTAGATGGTCTTAGTAGGTGCAAGTATAGAAACTTTAAAAGTTTTGTTTGCTATGCTAGCAAGTACCTCTATCTATGTTATCATTAACTTTTAAATTATTTTTATAGAAATAAATCTGTGACCCTGATCAAACAACTATTATGTGCCCTTAGATTTTATGCTACCATATGTGTCCACGTTTTATTTTCTCAGCCATTGTTATTAATTTAATAGGTATAAAATCCAGACAAACACTAACAAAATAACCACACAGAAATAATGACCTAACATCATGAGAAATCAGAAATAATGACCGAAATGTCATTGTCAAAGATGATACGTCTCAGAAAGAAAACTTAAAAAAAAGGCACTGGAATTTCGTTAAACAGCCAAAAAATTTTGTAAATATGATAGGTTTTTGATGTTGACATATAGTTTTGTAACTAATGTTTGTAACTTAATTGTTATTATAATATGTTCCTGATGTAAAATATTTTTATTTTGTTCTGAATTATTGTAAAAATTTAACTTAAAAATGTTGTCGGTAAAAGTGCGGTTTTCGGATTAACTATGACAAAGAAATCTGTCACTTACCTAAGTAGGCCCTAAGTAGGTGTCCCTTAGCATGGTGAAAATGAATTAAGTTAAGGGATGCATTTAAGGGGTACCTTAGCCTAAGGGATCCCTACCAAGGGTATAGTTTAGGGGTCGTTGGTGAAAACGGGCATTAGTCAAACGCTTTTGACAGGTCCAGATAACATGCAAAGACAGGTGTTTTGCGACTTGTTTAGTATTGGACAGTCTGCTTGAGACACATAATCGCGCTCTCTGTTGACAGACCGGCTTTAAACCCAAACTGAATGTCATGCAGCTGAATATGTTCGATCAGGTGTTTATCAAGCAGACTATCCAACACTGGCAATGATGGTGGCCAACGAGATTGGTCTGTAGTTGCACAGGTCAGATACGTCTCCTGTCTTGTTTTTTATTATGGGTGTGACAATAGTGCACATTAGGTCTTGAGATAAGTAAGAATGCTCTAGACACAGAGTATAAAACATAGCTAGGACTCTGGGTAAATGAACTTCCGCATACTGCAGGTGCTCTATGCTGAGTCCGTCATGTCCTGGAGACTTACCTCTGGTCATTAGTTTTATCACAGATGCTACTTGTTTGGCCGAAAATTTCACACGACGTTCTCCATTAAGGCACTCAGTATCAGGCATCGACGGCGATGAACTCAAGGGTGACTCAACTCGAAAATGCCGCTGAATAGCATTAGTGATTTCGGTTGAGTCACTCTTACCGTCAACACTCACAGGAAGACTCGACATCGGATTAAGATTATTTGTACATTTCCAAAATTTACTAAAGTTTTTGTTATAATGATGTTGAGCAATAAGGTTCATTTTTAATTTTTCTGCATTTTTTGACACCATTTTAATTTATTATTAAATATTTTGCGTGAGTCTATAGGGATACTTACTTTATAACATCATTATTAGTTTAGAATTTCATAATATGCTCATATTAAGCTATTTTTTATGCAATACTTTGTTTGTTTACATTATCAAAAAAACAAGTGTTATTCTCTCAATTTAAACAATAGAGATGAAAACACTAGTGCTCTTGATCACTGTAGCCCTACGGGCCTATGCAGATGTCGGGTTCTACCCGGACATAGCTATGGCTACTGTAAAGCTCCCCAGCGTTTACATCAAGGTGTCTGAGTGGACGCACACGTTTGTCCTAACTCCACCGTGCCATGATTCGACCAGCCTATTAGCTCACATACAGATGACTAGGGATAATGTGATAAAGCTACGAGATGCTTTACAATTACCCCTTCTGGCAGCCCACCCAAGTATGCGCCCTTCGCATAAAGATTCTTTCCAGCAGATGTTGCAATTTGCCAGCATTATTTTGAACCGTTTAGATAGATGTGAAGCGACCTTAAAAGACAGGACAGAGAATGCAGAGACATTGTGGGGTTGGTCTACATCTTCCCTCTGTGATGAATCATTTGGGAAACCTCGAGCCAAGCGATCCCCGGACAGTGAGATGTCGGAACTGGTGGAGCAGAGTGAAGTGACACTTCAAGGGCCGACCCATGTTGCTAAGCCAGACTTCTATGGCGCTAATATAGGCTCGGTCTATGTCCAAACGGATGCTAGAGGGTCTGACAATCGACACATGTCAGGGCCATCGAGTTCTGGAACAGCTGAAATCATAGAGGCCTCCATGAGAGAGAGGGAACATTTGCGCCTGGCCAATATGCACCGGTTTTACAAAGATATGGAGGGATACTCAGATGATAGGAGGAGATACAAAGCAACTGTGCGTCGAGTGTCAGCTAGGGGTGATAATATCCCTGACCTAGACATTAGTTTGAAGGATCAGGATGGTAATCATTATGCTGGATATGCAAGACCTGTAGAGGGATCCCCCAGTCACACTAGTACCGTTAATTTCAATATGCAGGGTAGGATGTATGGAACACCTTTTAGGGCAACCTCTCGCAGTGGGGGAAGATCGCGTCACTACAGGAGGCCCAGAGCTTTGGATTTTATAGGTGAATTCTATCACTGGTTCGCCGGTATTGCCACAGATGGGCAGATACAAGATGTTATGGAACTCATGGACAAGTACAAGAAGCAGATGGATGCCCAATCTAAGTTCATTGAGACAAATGCCCGCAGTATCCAATCAATATCGAAAACAACAGCTGAGGAGTTCCAATCCTTGTCAGATGTGATTACATCTACACAAAAAGCTCTCCGTGAATCAAGTGACAGTATGAAGGAAAATCTAGGTGTACTGACAACGGCGTTGAATGAGGTGGATCGAGCTACTGACTTGACGCAAGCGTTATTACAGACCCTCATTGAACTGACCGAATGTGATGCTAAGACCTCATTGTTAGAGACCTCCCTCCTAACCTCTGCTGAATTCTATATCTATGTGAGTGATGCGATGGTTAGTGGGAACCTCCCGTTGGCACTGATCCATACTAGCCAGATTGTAAGTGTGTTGAAGGCAATCTCCACCAAGATCCCTGATAGATTGGCACTACCGCCTTCGATATTGTATGATGACATGTTAAGTCACCTGCCAGTGAAAGTGGGTGTACGGAAGGGGTCCGTGCTGATGGTGTTGAGTGTGCCCATTATTAAGAAACCAAAGCAATATGCAGCGTATCAGTTGGTCAATCATCCTACTTACATTCGTGGATTCTGGTACAAGGCAAGGATCCCACTTCCTGTCTATCTGGTGGAGGAAAACATAGGTGAATGGATAAGCATGACCAAGGAGGATTATCAGTTGTGCTCAACTTCGCCATTTGGCACTTGTAAACTACCGCATGTTTGGAGTACCAATATAGATCGTGACTGCGGGGCTCATGCAGTCCTGAGAGGGTCTAAGATCCGTGATGTCTGTTTGATGGATGCCGTTCATGATGAGCTCCCAAATCAAGTGTTCATAGCACCGATTGGGGTGGACACCTGGTTGATAACACACAACTCTGAGAGCCGTGACCTCACTGTCATCTGTCGGAATGGAACTAAAACTGATCAGGGAATCCGGGTGCTGAAGAGTCAGACCCGACTGCAATTACCTGCCAATTGTGTAGCTAAGATTGATGGATATACTATAGAGCCCACCCAGGAGGTCCTGGATGCTGTCACTAGTGAGTCATTGGTGGGAGATCGTTATGTGTTTGCCGGGTTGCCAGAGCTTGTCATTGAGACTGCGAACTTCGGAGCTGGAGAAGAGGACAAGATCAGACTTAGACGGGCCCATGAAATCGCCAATATGACGGCCCCGCAGGTTGCTGGGAGTGTGGCAAAACTCAAGGATTTGGTTAAAGTGACAAGTAATGCTTCGGACCAGTATCATTCGGAGATCGAAATGTTGGCGGCAGAGATGGTTAGATTAAGGGAGAAGATTCTTAGTGATGCATCCAGTGGGTGGTCATTCTCAGACCTTTTCTCAGGATGGAAGTCTATCTTAGCTTGGATCTTTGGGATTCTGTCTGTTATACTAACCGCATGCATTATTTTCGCCGTGTGCAAACGATTCTGTTGTGCCCCAGCGGTAGCGACTATGGCCCACCTTCCCCTCAAGGGGTTTGCTGCTGCCATCGGACCGAACGTCACACATGTTACAGAGATAATCATGCCGGTTGTCAATGTGTCTACATCTGATATGGCTATGCTGGCGACTAATACCACACTGTCATCTACGATGATCAGTTATGTGGATCACATCTTTTCAGCTGTGTTCCATCTTGACCTTTTGGTAGCATTAGTGGTATTAGTGGTCACCATATACTGGACAAGGATATTTATACAAGCGGAGCATAGGAGCATGCTTGCACGCATGGGTCTATTTGCAAGGAATACCGCAGTAGTTCATCATATGGGGGAGAGTAGCATCGTGATGTTCTTTCTTGTTAAGTCGGCATCGTTATTTGGTGGGTCCCACCGGGTATTTGAGATGCCAGTAGAGTTGTGCACGGTGCCAGGAAGGGCCATGTCCTGGTCATGCCAGCCGGCTCATGGGTATCAACCCCTGGTGAAAGGAGAGCCCCTTCTCCACCGATGGTCTCAGCAACTAGTTGTGAAATTGGATCTAGGACCATTGAGGATCACGAGCAGTGAATTCCCTGGCATGGATGGTAGTTCTAATCTCCCGAGCAAGGTGGTGGTAGCGGTGGCCCACCTTCAACACATTATAAAACACCATGCTCGTTGGAATTGGACAAGCATTCACGTGGTATCTGTGACTGGCATGGCTGTCTCATTCCCTGGGACTTTCCGATATATATACCACTACAGCCAACCGGGTCCCGATAGGAGGAGCATTTTCATTGGTGTGGATGCCGAGTGGGCTGATCATCAGTAACTGCAAATATATACCATCGAAGCAGGCACCTGATGTCGTACAAATCGGTGTGGGAAGGTGGTCACCTTATATAATCTTTTGCTTTCATTATTCTTTCTTTCTAAAATATAAACATTTCTGTAAAGTCATTAGTGACAGGACTAGTTTTTCTTCTTAATTCATTGCTGGAGCTAGGTAAGGTCGCATATGTAACTGATATTGTACCTCGTGATAAATTACTTTTATTTCTCTTTTCATTCTTGAACCTCATTCAAATGCGTAAAAGTCGATTTAACTAGAGAGATAACTGGGGAGAGGACTCTACGCCTGGAGTTCAAACAGAGAAGAAGTCAGCAAGAATACTGTTAATAGCCATCGAAGTGAGATGGTCATCTTCTAATATACGATCCATGGCCTGGATTTATACGATCCGTGGCCCGGACCTCCAGACATGCTGACATCCTCCGAATTCTCCACGATCACCATCCGACTGCTGCATCGACGGAGCCAGATCATCCCCCGTCCCACTACTACGGCAGGAGGGACGGAAGAAGGAAAACTGAGGCCATCCGACTGAAGGCCAGCCGTCCTGCAACCACATCTTCGTTCTGCTCGCAATCTCCGTCATCTCCTATGCTCTTAGGGTTCCGTGTCTCCAGCTAATTTGTATAATTATTTCTTTTATAAATCCTGTTCATTTTTCTTCACTTTGATCTCTTTTCATAATCAAACTAATTTTGGTTGAAAGTTTACATTAAGATCTACAGACATATATTTTTTTTAGATTTTTCACTCCATTATTATAGAAGTTAGAGGTTGTGTCCGCCACACACACATTTTACCACTTTGGAAGCTTATATCTTTTAAACGATTGACTTTATGGAAAAGTGGTTTTAAAAACCCCGATGTCGTTTTTAAAGAACTGTCTATAGATACCACACATGCATCGATTTCATAAAAAAAAATATTTTCAGTTTTAGTTCCATGTATGGGGAGCCCCCCTTTATTTTAAATATTTTTTAATTTTTATCACAAAATCGGAAAGCGGTTCACAGAATACATCTACCTATCAAGTTTCACATGTATAGTCCTAATAGTTTCGGAATAAAATTGCTGTGACAGACGGACGGACGGACGGACAGACAGACAGACAGACAGACGGACAGACATGTCGAAACTATTAAGATTCCGTTTTTTGCCATTCGGCTACGAAACCCTAAAAAGAATCATATAAATCGGTATGGAACCAAAGTTATACATGAAATACGCTTATAATAATAAGACATCGCGCGTGAATACTGAATCATGCTATAAGGATTATTTTTGAGAATCGGTCGCCGCGCTCGACGCGTCTCGCGGTCGAAGCGTTCTCTAGGTACTTAAGCCTCATGTGAACGTGATCTAAACAATATTACCAATACATTAACTTACGCTGACGGAGTCGCGGGTACAGCTATATTGTATCATTACGCTAAGGCCAATAGGAGCGGAGCACCAATGAAGAATGCTTCAAAATCGGGGTTAAATTTAATGTTAACTAACTATTCCACGCGGACGAAGTCGCGGGCAAAAGCTAGTGATTATAATAAAGATTTAAAAACAAAAATCATGGTTACCTCAACAATACAAACTTTGATCCTCTATTTAAATTCATTTTCACGTAACCTCTGGGTAAATTATGAATTTCAAAAAAAATAAATCCTTCCCTATTCCTTGTTTACAATAAAAAGGGAACCTCTGTGCAAAATCGCAGCTGTTAGGTCCAAGGGTTTGGGCTAGGCGTTGATGAGTCAGTCAGTAAGGACTTCTCTTTTTGTTTATATAGATATTTTTATTTCCCAGGAAACCATAGTAACCATTTATATTTAATTATTTAACTACAATCCAATTCAATTTTATGTTATTATATTTTATATTACTTTATTTTTTTTTAAATATTATGATAGAATTATAAGAAATAATTTAATTAATATTAACCCTAATTTTATTGATTTTATTGTTATTATTGAATTTATTTACTTTTGCTAACTTTACTAATTCGTAAAGCTTATCGTTTCTCCGGTAATAAGTGATAAACAAATTATAATGATGACAAAATAATATGCATTATTAAGTAAGTAATATTGTTTTGTATAATATAGCACACTTTAGTTAGAAAAAAAAAGAAACATTAAAATTTATGCCACGTCCCTAATATATAATTTGTGGGTAACGGTGTGGGAGCACATTAACTTACATTTATTTGTTATGATTTTATAGTTTATAAAAATGTGTTACTGTTTGTTATTCCCTAATAAATAAATTAAATTAAATTTATTTAAATTCATTCTAATTCAGCAATATCTAACCAACTTAATCCATACTTTGAGGAATATATTTACTAGTTGATAATCCAGAAAGGCTTTAGAAAAAAAAAATCTATTGATGTAGCCATATACGATTTCTTGCAAACAGCAATAGAGTCAATAAAATAACTACCAACTCTAGCGCTTTACATGGATATGTCAAAAGCTTTGATTGCGTAGATCATAAAATACTAGTAAATAAACTTAACGAATACGGAACAAAAGGAAACGTATTAAATTTAATCGAATCTTATTTTAGTAATAGGCAGCAAATAACTGTAGTAGTCAGGATTAGTGAAAAAAAAAAAAAGAACAGATATATTTTTCAAATCTGACCAGAGAACTGTAACGTTTGGTTACATTAATGACTTTTCAACAGCTTCCATTTATCCATGGAGACGATAGTACTTTATTTTCTAATAGTGATGAATTAAGTGCACTAGAGACGGATATTGATTCTAGCATAAAATCGGATGTGAATTGGCTACAGAATAATAATTTTGGTAATAAATCTAGACAAGACAGTTATAATGAATTTCCAACAGAGGCTTTTCCGGAATCTGAACTTCAATTAGTTACGATGACAACTATTAATGAGACCAAAGTGACGAAATTTCTCGGATTAAATATAGAAAGCACATTAAAATGGCATAAACATATTTACAATGTGTGTACTAAATTAAAGAAAAATTAATATGCCTTGCATATGTTAAGTAAAATAACAAATCAAACAAGTCTTAACAGCATATCACGGCCTGATTACCTCAACATTGAGATACGGAATTATATTTTGGGGTAATACAACAGATAAAGATACGGTATTTAAGTTCCAAAAAAGATGCCTTAGAGCGATTTGTAATTTAAAGAGTACAGATAGAAATATTAACAGTTCCCTCATTATATATATACGAAATATTCATGTTCGTCAAAATTAATTTACATATATTTTCTAGAGTAAATAGAAAACGTCGTTGTGACCAGTTACAAATAGTTTAATGGCTCCAAAACTATATATTACATTGCCAAAGGGTGAAGAAGAAGAACAATGAGGGAAACGTCAGCCATTTTAAGCGTAAATTCACTTTTATTTCTAGTTGAAAAGACATAAGTATTAATGAATTTTATGACCGACAGTATTTATTTATTTTATTATATTAATTAATTTATTTACAGTATTTTTTTAATATATTGTATTTTTTTTGTAATTTAATTTATTGTAGTTATTTTAATGTTTCTTAATTCATTTTTTTTGTATTTATTTTAATGTTTCTTAATTCATTTTTTTTGTATTTATTTTATTTTTTTAATTCATTTTTTTGTATTTATTTTAATTTTTTTTTTAATTTATTTTCTATATTAATTTTAATTTAATTTATTTAGATTTAATTTATTTACATTTAATTTATTCAGATTTAATTTATTCAGATTTAATTTATTCAGATTTAATTTATTTAGATTTACTTTATTTAGATTTAATTTATTTAGATTTACTTTATTTAGATTTAATTTATTTAGATTTACTTTATTTAGATTTAATTTATTTAGATTTTATTTATTTAGATTTTATTTATTTAGATTTAATTAATTTAGATTTAATTAATTTAGATTTAATGTAATTTATTTTAAATTAATTTATTTAGATTTAATTTAATTTATTTTAATTTAATTCATTTTAATTTAATTTATTTAGATTTAATTTTCCAAATTCAGTTCAATTCCAAATTCAGTTCAATTCCAAATTCAGTTCATTTTCAAATTCAGTTCAACTTCAAATTCAGTTTGTCATAATGAAATGAATTTCATTTTTATTAACGGATCTGGACAGCAGGTATCTGCTTTAATACACAACTGCCTCATCCAAATCAAATTATCGAGAGAAGAAAAAAGTGACGTTATTAAGTTAATTTTTTTTAACATGTTTTAGAACAGAAACTTGGTAGTAGCAAAATAAAGGTTACTTATTATTTAACATGATTTGGTATACGCAAAGGAGAGAAAACGGTAAATGTTTGTATCATTGTGATAACCAATCCTTGAATTATACATAGACCGTTCGGCCAATCACATACTAAGGCATTTAGTTACAGTGAATACATATCGTTCTACTTGTGATACGCTTAAAAATAACCTAATTTGACTACTGCTAAAATTGGTTCAAACTTATTTAATTGTTTTTTTTTTTTTCTTACTTGACTCCCGTTATCATCGGCTTTTGTAACTGTTTTCATGCTGGTCCATCAAGGTTATTCACAAGGTTCCTTGATGTTATGGCACCATCAGGCTGAATTGCTGTCACTGGCTACTGGATCAAGGTCCGGAAGCACCAAATCATCATCTGAACAGTGGCAATAGCCCGTGACAGCATCACGGATGAAGAGGCCTTCCAATATTGCGGGATCCATTCTGAAACTTTTCACACAATGCATTAGAATTAGGGCAATAGTGACATACATGTACCCTCTACTTGAAATAACATCAAGGCCTAAAACAAATGTACAGTTAACCAAAACTAGAACTGAAAAGAGTAACTAGAAAACAATCGGACAATCGTGACCTATATTCAAGTACGAGGGTACTTGAATATTTTATTCTTAAAATAAAATCACATGGACTATGAACCAAGACTCAATAAACCGAAACAAAATAAGTGGGCTGTGAATTATCCCACTTCTGATATCAGAAATGGAAGATATATTGATATAAAGATATATAGAGAATGTTGTTATTTCTAGAATTAATTAATTATCAATATCTATTTATTACGTATTTACCGATTAATTACCTATTAATCGGTATTACCATGATTACTAGGTGTTTTATAGAAATAATTAGTAGTCTGTATAGCAATATCAGTTTATTAATTTACCACCGGTTCGGAAGGTAGTTATCTATGGAGAAGAGCCGGCAAGAAACTCCACAGTTACTCTTTTCAAAAAAATTCATTTTCACATAAACATCAATTCACTATATGTACTTTACAATATTACCACAATGTGATTACTATCGTTATAACTTTAGCTTTATTTACTTGTTATTTATAGAATTAATACCAAATGTTCATTAAATTATCACACAATTATCAATTAATAACACTGTCACATTAAAGTAACAAATACAAAATAATTAATTTATATTCAAATACAATAGCAATACGATAGGATTTTTATACCAATTCTACACATAAAAATATAAATAAAAGTTAGAAACAACACAAGTTCACTTAACTTAGGTCCGTTCGGTGTGACTGCTCCAGAGCGACTGTGAGTGACTGTGTCTAGAACGACTGAGCGGCGGCTTTTATACACAGTGGTAAACAAGTGACGTCATATCGTACGATTTTAAAACAGATTTGTTAACCTTTGTATTTTAACATTAAACTATGATTAAATGATATAAAAATACAGTAAATATGTTGAAATTAAGTAGTTCAATTACATATTAGTCTTACGATGACAGAATTAGTAAACAAACAACGTTATTTTTTAAATAACGTTCAAGTATGTTGTTATACAAGACAACAATGAAAGAACAGTTTAAACTATCTTATAAATAGGTTTCGTAATAATGTTTACAATGTTTTGATAATAAATAGTTAAATTTTGTGTATCACATGTTAAAAAGGTTATAATTATTATAGTGATATTTTAATTTGTGTTCAATTAAAGAAACAAACTTGAGTTAATGTAATAAACCAACTGAAATTATTTGAATAATCCATCAAGCGCATCATTTAGAATTAAGCACACATTTTATGCGGACGGTTTTGAGATGTTGAGTGTGCATCTTGGGCTTTTTGTATATCAATGCTTTTGATACTTTGTTTTCTTCTCTATATCTGGTAAAATTAATGATCACAGCTCTTGATAATCACTTTCTGAACATCTAAAACTTAACAAAAACATTACAACAATTGGCTCAGCGGACGGGCGGTTTTACTAACATGTTTTGTTAGATAATTGGCGCAGCGGACTCGGCTTAACACTAAAATAATTTTACTTACTAGTAGGTATGTACATAACTTGTTTCTTTTTAATGGATAACTATTTCCTTTTATTATATTGGGAATACCTTCATTGTGCGTACGGCTAAGGAGTGGAATTCCCTGCCGGAGTCTGTGTTTCCTGATAGCTATAACCTAGGAGTCTTTAAGTCCAGAGTGAATAGGTTACTTTTAGGTAAGCGTGCTCCATCTTCGATCACATCATCACTTACCATCAGGTGAGATAGTGGTCAAACGCGAACCTATTTTCAATAAAAAAAAAAAAATATCTCCCGTAAAAAAATGATGTCTGGATTAATAAATAAAGTGAATAGGGTAAAGCAAAGTGATAGACACGAGTGAAATAGGCAGTTATAGGCGGTTCATGAATCATGATACGGTAGGTACGCTTGTGTTAAAACCTCGGGGCATGTGTGTTTTGTTTTGTTAGTTTGTATAATTCAAAGTAAAGACGTGGTATTTTATTATTAATAATAGTTGTTTATTGTACTGTGTGTATGAATAATACTAGAAAAAATATAAACATGTTTTTTTAATAATTAAATCTACCAATCAAAAAACAACACGCATTTTTATTGAACACTTCCTATTCAATTCACAAACTATTTTATTTGTTTATATAAAAAAAGTATATTTACAATCACAATACTAAATGGAAACGCAAAGTAGGCAAATGTAATTAAAATGATGGAGGCGAGCAGCCCTATCGCATGTTTACGTACCGCGCGGTTGTAGGCATTTATTTCTTAGATACGGCCGAGTTACAATACTGTATGGTAATATTACCGTGCTCTGTGTCTGGTCCCATTGATAATGCTATTCTCGAAGGCAAATACATCATCCGCATCCACCATACATACTGCTAATAACAAAAACCGTACACCAGACGATAATACGATTATAGGTAAGATTGTTATAAATAAATAAATAAATACGACTGGATCTGAGACTCATTAATAATTAATTGTCTGACGAAATTATTGTTTATGAAACCTCCTTCAATTTTAACATGTTTTGAATGTAATTAGTCATTGTTCCATTACATGCTTTAAATACATATTTCTTATTATAGTGCTAATAACTGCCATCTTCAATGGCGCATTAAGCAATATGTTCCCCGCAACCTGGAGACAGGCCACCATCATAGGTATCCCCAAACCAGGCAAGACCAAGTCTGACCAATCTAGCTACCATCCCATTAGTTTACTCAACGTCCTCGGCAAAATCTATGAAAGGCTTATTTATATATAAGCGGCTCAAAGATTTTGCGGAAGCAAAGAGTCTAATACCCAATGAGCAGTTCGGATTTAGAACCAAACACTCATGTATCCAACAAGTCCACCGCATCGTGGAACACCTTAGCGCCGGCTTCCAACGGGGAGCAATAACGGGAGCCTTATTCTTCGACATAGCGAAAGCGTTCGCATTTATCACGTATGTGACAATATAAAATCATTAAAAACAAACTTTAGTAAACGATTTGCAAGTTTTCTAGGCCCATACGTTTATAATAGGAAAAACAAAAAAATAAATATATACCCCTTAACTAGAAAAAGATGCAAATTAACTGTATGCGAATACCTGCATAAATTGAGCTACGTGGAGACGGAACAACTACTACTTGTACCACACTAACTTAGGGCTAAGAACAAAAAACATAGATACACTCTTTCCATAGTTACCTACACACATATCTGTAAACACACGCCTCATCACGCCCTCAAAATTCCCACATAATTACCCTCACCTACACACACACCTACATATCCATACATCACACACATCTACAAACTCACTAATACATACATCACAAGCACGTACCCGCACATATTGGTAGATACACCACACAAAACTCAATACATTACACACAATACATTTAATAATAAGATGATAAAATTGTACTTACCTTGCATATTTCTTGTTTAAAGAGTAACTTAAATTATGTTTTTCTACAACTGATTATGCATGCTTCCACTGTTTGGCACCTATATTATTGTATAAAATAAGCGAGGGGAATGGTACTGATAGCCGAAATACAGGCTATGCCTAGTTCGGCTACAGATGCTAAACTCTACGCATTAACAGAAATTGTTGCCATATAGCAAATATGTCAAATAAATATGTCAAGTAGTTCGACAAAGTCTGGCACAATGGCTCAATCTATAAGCTATACCAACTTGGCGTGCCTGACCGTCTCGTGCTCACCTTACGGAACTTTTTTATCGAATCGCACCTTTCGTTATCGAATTGAGGGGGAGCTTTCCTCCCCCCATCCCATTCGCGCAGGAGTTCCTCAAGGCTCCGTACTATCCCCCCTCGTTTTCAAGTTATTCACTAGCGATATCCCCAAGCATAAAAATACCCAGCTAGCCCTATTCGCCGACGATACGGCTATCTATTATACCGGTCTTGAAACCCGATGGCCATTGCTCGCACTCTCCAAACTTCCGCCAACACTCTGGCCAAGTGGTTCCAGAAATGGAGAGTCGAAGTCAATCCAGATAAAAGCCAGCGAGTCCTCTTTTCTAAACTGCGGATAAACCAATCCTCCCCCCGTCCAATTACCATGTACGGCAAGCCGATCCCTTGGGAAAAGCAAGCCAAATACTTAGGCGCGTCCTCGATATACACCTCTCCTTCGCTGAGCACATAAAGCAGGCACGTTTCCGCGCTGCTTTCGCTCTAGGTAGGCTCCACTTCATTCTTAGCTCCCGCAGTAAGTTATCACTCAGGTGCAAGCTGCATATTTTCACCGCGGTCATCCGTCCCATCATGACCTACGCCTGCGTTGTTTTCGCACGCGCAAAGCCCCACCTCCTCCACAAGATACAGACCCTCCAAAACCGATTCCTCCGTAGAGTCACGGGAGCCCCCTTTTATATTCGAAATGAGCTTCTTCACGTAGACCACAAGATGCCCACCATCCAGCAGTTCATGAAACCCGTCTCTAAGCGTTTCTTTGAAACTGCAATCCAACATAGAAATCCCCTTATCGTATTCGCCGACCAAGGCATACCCTAGTCACTCCCGATGACGCAATCACCCTGCTCCAAGAGAACCGTAGGGAAACAAGTACAGTTGCTCACAAACACAAAAACCGACCGTCATCCGTCCTCGCCGCCGAGGCCCACCGCGACGTGCCCGTAATTGTCCGCCCCGACCCTTGCCAGAGTCAGCCCGCGACGCTAAGCCAGTAGCTTTAAATAATGATATGATCCAGCCTGTCCCTAGCTGCCCTCCTGAGACGCCCTAAGCCAAGGTCCGTACCCCACAGGGGGCACCCTTAGCGTGTAGTCGCCTAGTTTGTATGTTTTATAATAAGCCCTGGCTGGAGGCTTTAATTAATTTATTGACCCTTTTATTTATTTATTGATTTTTTATTTACGTATATTTGTAGTTTAAGGCAACCACAGGCAAGCCCGGTTAAGCAGCCGACAACCTCAGAGGTTGACCTGCGAGATGCCAATCACAAAAAAAAGTTATGTCAACCATTAGTTGGCCAGTCGTTGAACGGTGACGTTGACAGTGTCCACGCTACATTGCTGTGAGTTTGTTCCATTTTCTCTGTAATTTTATGGTTATTCTCGCTGTGAATATTGACGGTTGTTTTATGAAAATCGAGCCCTGTTATTAGGTAAAATTACAGTTGTAATTCAGTCTGTGTTGTTGTTAACTAAATTTGAGGGTATATCCCGGTTGCTTATTTTTTTATTTTTTTTTCAATACTGATTCCTACAACTATTATTGTTGTGCTTATTTACCATAATTGGTTAAAACACATCTTCGAAGTAGGCCTGAGTTGAAGTGAACTGAATTATTTGTGTGTGAACAGTGTTTGAGTACGTACTATCAACAGTACTGTTTAAGCCGTAAATAAAATATTTGAACCTATCAAGTGACGTAAATCCTTATTCAGACACTTTCAAATTCAAAATCATTATCTCCTAAAAGTTTTGAGACTTCAACCGGTGATTTGCAACACTTCAATTTTGCATTGTCATACTACGTCTCCCATAGAAACCAACGCATCTGTGACTTATATGAACTGCCAAAAGCCCTCATTAGCGTACTCAGTTAATTTGCTAATCGACATACGTGCAAGCGATACATCGATCGAGTGTTGACGCCTTACTTAAATCTGTCACACGGCGTTAGGTGGCGCTGCTTGTCGTCTGACGAACAATTTATTGTTTGTAAACAAACACCGATAACACCTTATCCTCGTACCGCCCCATGTACATTCTATTGTACATAATATTAGAAATCATTAAAGCTCAAACATAGTTTTAAAAAGTACGCGTAAATGCCCAGAGTACATTACGATGTACAAAATAAATTTTGTGTCTAGTTTAAATTCCCGCCACATATGTTTATGGTGACTATTATTTGATTCGTGTTTAGTGTTGTCAACGTTTTGACGTCTGTCAATTTTATAAAAGGCATTGGTTGTCCGTCAAAATTTCACACACGTGGCAAGATGTCGCGCCGGCGGATACCACGTAAGTTTGATCCACTTTTATCTTTTTAATTTTACAGTTTTTTGTCTGAGATTTTGATCTTAGCGAATGAATTATTACTATACTGTTGTTTGATATTATTATTTTAATACATAGATACAAAAATATTTTTTAAATCGCTCTTATAATATTATGTACATTTTATTGCACATTGAGCGTTACTTCAATTTAACCTCCTAAATAATATGTACATTCTAATGTACAGTGGGTTATTGTATAAATTAATGGTTTGGTTTTATTTTACTCTCTAGGTCTGGAGGAGTTCGATATTGAACATTTACTGGTAGATTCGGAAACTGAAGATTTTATTCCTTCAGACGAAGATGTAGGGGATCCGGAATTCATGCCAGTTCTAGGTTCCCCAGAAAATAGGGCACATAATAAATCCGAATCGAGTGACACGGAATCAAAGGCGGAAGAGAGGCCGGTTGGACGTGGTCAAGGTCGTGGACGCCGTGCTGTGAGAGGACGTGGTGCTGGGCGAGGTCGGAGCCGTGGAACTGGACAGCCGAGAGGCGTAAGAAGGGTAAGGGGGAGGGGTCGTGGATACAATATTGAAACGAAAAACAATTTAATTGTTGAGCCATCGGATGGATCATCGGTACCTTCAAGCAACTGGACCATTCAAGAGTTTTTTCCTCAATCTCCAGTTTTATTAGAGCCCGCATATTTGCCAGTAAATAGTCAAGGTTATCAGAAGCAAGATTTTTGGAAGCAATATATAAACCACGATTTAATCAATTTAATTATCCAGAAAAGCAACCAAACCGCAGTTGAGAGACATGAGCAGAGCTTAAACTTGACCGCAGATGAAACATACGTGTACCTGGGTATAACATTAGTAATGTCTTCCATCAATTATCCTAATATGTGAATGGCTTGGGAGAAGAATTGGAAGGTGCCTATCATAGCTGATAATATGTCTCGAAACAGATTCCTTCAGCTGAGAAACAGTTTGAAAGTTTTTTTTTTGACAATGATATCACGTCGCAAATGAGACCTCAGAATATACTTTGGGAAGTACACCCTCTAATCCAAAATATGCAGGTTGGATGTCGCGCTCAACAAAAAGACCAAAGCCTCTGCTTAGACGAAATAATCATCCCATTCTCCGGGTCATGTTCCATAAAACAGTACTGTCCAGGAAAACCTAATCCCGTAGGCATAAAAGCATTTGTCTTAGCAAATCCAGACGGTACTGTCAGTGATTTCCAAGTATACCAAGGGCAAACGACCTTTTCAGACTATGCTGATACACCTTTTGGGTTGGGTGAAAAGGCAGTGTTAACATTGGCTGACCAACTAGTACCAAGACATATACTCTATTTTGATGGATTCTTTACCTCAGAAAAGTTGTTTGATGAACTTGAAAAAAGGGGCATCAAAGGGACAGGAACTATTATGAAAAAAAAGAATACCACATGATGTGAGAGGATCAATAATAAGTGATAATGAACTAAGTCTCAAGGCAGAAGAAGCTTTCAAGTTTTGGTCAGAAATGATAAACGTCTTGCACTTACGAAATGGTATGATAACAAGCCAGTACTATTATTGTCTTCTGTGGAGGCCGATGTTGAGCCTGACGAATGCAAATAATGGTGCAAGAAAGATAAACGGTATGTAATTGTGCCAAGACCAAGAGTTGTTAGAGAGTATATTAAAAAAATGGGAGGAGTCGATTTAGCCGATCGTATTTTGGCTGTTTGCCCTAACAGATATCGTACCAGAAAATGGACTCAACGATTTTTCTCACACATAATTGATTTAGCTGTTACAAACTCCTGGTTACAGTACAAAAAAGAACAGATAAATCTAGGAGTTCCTTCAACAAAAATACTGCAATTACGTGCCTTCAAAATGGAACTAGGAGAAATGCTCATTGAGTCTCACGCTCTTATAAATTCTAAAGACGAAGAAGCATCTGAAGAAGAATTAGCTTCAGTTAAAAGAAAGGGCAGGCCTTCAACGGTAGTAGTGCCGAGAGTGAAATATCGTACCCATGCAGCTAAACACCTACCCATGATAAGTGATGGTAATGCTAGTAAATGCCGTCTCTGTCATTACAATAGAACTCTATTCAAATGTATGCATTGCGAAGTAAGTTTATGCCTCACGAGATACCGTAATTGTTTTTTTGATCTCCATCAAATTGTTTCAGGTAATTAGTATCATTGTTATGTTTTTTCTAAACAATTTACATTGGGTACAGCTTACATTGGGTATGTGTATTTTTTTTTGTTATTAGAGAATAATGTTACGCCAGTCGCTTACTGAAGTACGTCGAGAAACTTCGACATAAATCTAGAATGTTCGAGACACTAATGCCATCTAGCGGCGAATAGCGGTAATGTGTATATCTAGTCGAGACACTAGCGCCATCTAGCGACGAATAGCGGTACTATGTATCTCGAATAGCTTCATGGAATTTTCTAGGCAGTATAAACAGTGAGTCGATTTTATAAGAATGTTCTCGAACTCATTGACTGGGGTATAAATAGAGCGCAAAGGAGCGCAGAGAGTCAGTCTTATTACGAGGCGAATACGAGATATAATCGAAGCTTTACCAGTGAATTTTAGTGCGATTCGAGTGTGATCTAAGTTATATATAATATTTATTTCATCCAAAATTTACAATTAATATACATTGGTCAATAAATCAAAAGATTACATAAATGTTAAAACTAATGCTTAGGTATATATAATTGATTTACAACTATTATTTATTTACTTTTAAATTAAATCACCTGTACTTAAAATACCTCTTAACGACTTGCCTGAGCTAGGTTAAACCTGTGTTTCAGGCTGTCGCTAATAATGTTTTTTATTGCAGGATCAATTATTATTTGTAAAACTGGTCTAAACAAGAACAATTATACAATAAATGTTTAATAACTAAAGGAATATGGATACATTATATAAAATTCAAAATAGAAACTAATCACATAAAATTATTTAAAAATTATTTTAAAATTTGTAACAAGTTCTCAGTGTCTGCATAATTAGGCTTAGCTAAATATTCCGATAACATGATACTGCATTTTTTGTAATTTTTGCTATGTATGTCTATTATCTTATTAATTTTATTATATAAAAAAGGTCCTAAAAATATGTAAAATCTATAAACAAATGCATGTCTAGTTTGTGGCCGAGTACAGACCAGGTCTTTCCTTCTCTTGACTGATGGTGCTGGGTTAAAAGGTAGATCAGTATGCTGTTTTAATAAGGTGTGGAGTATAAATAATTGACGAACTGTTAATACTTTGCATGCCACGTAAAGCTGATGTGTTGGAAATAAAAAAGGACGAAAGGTGGCTACCTTTAGAATAGCTCTTTGAGCACGTTCTAGAGGAAGTAAGATGGTTTTTGCGGCACCACCCCAAGCAATTATGCAGTAGGTAAGTATGGATTGAACTAAAGCTAAATATACCTGTTTTATTAAGTTATAGTCTGTAATGTAACGTAAGTTTTTAAATATATATATTAATTTACGTACTCTATTGCATAATAAGTCGATGTGTTTACGAAAATTTAGGTTAGGGTCAAGAGTGATACCTAAATATTTCATATTGTCTGTTTTCTCTAAAGTGGGACAAGTACATGCAAAGTCAGCGTTATAGGTTGTGCAGCTATGTGCGTAAATGTTTTGATTAGTAATTAGTTTGTTGTTATTCTTCATTGAAAATATGATATATTTAGTTTTATCTCTATTTAAGGTTAGAATATTATTATAAAGCCAATTTGATACGATATTAAATCCCGACTGAGCGTGTTCATAGACCTCTTCTCTTGTTTTTGCTGAGAATACCAGAGCCGTATCATCCGCATATGAAATAATGGTACCGTTTTGGAGATTCAGGTTGCAGAGGTCATTTATATAAATTAGAAATAGTGTCGGACCCAAAATTGACCCTTGTGGTATACCAAAGGAACTGTTTTTCAGGTCAGAACTTACATAATGACCAATTTTCACACATTGATGTCGGTCTCTAAGATAATCAGCAAAAAGTTCTAGTTGAATTCCTCTTATTCCCAGAGCTTCAAGCTTGTGTAATAATATAGAACAAGAAATAGTGTCGAACGCCTTGGCAAGGTCTAAAAAGATCCCTATGGAATGCATACCACTATCTAAACTGCTAGTTATATAGTCTGTCAGTTGGGATACTGCCTGGCTAGTTGACTTTTTTGGTCTAAAACCAAATTGCCGATCTGAGAGTAAATTTTTAACTTCTAAATATTTCATTAGTCTGCTGTTTATAATCTTTTCTAGAATCTTTGACAGACCTGTTAAAATTGATATGGGTCTATAGTTACTAATACTCTCTTTGTTTCCAGATTTGAAAATAGGAGTAACTACAGCTTTTTTAAGTAATTTAGGGAAGACTCCCGTATTTAGGCATAGTTGAAAAATATGAGTTAACGGTGGGGCAAGTTGTTCTTTGAATCTTTTGAGTATATTATTAGGTATATTGTCCCATCCAACAGCGCAGTCATCTTTTAATCCAGATATTATACGTAATACTTCATCCACATCTGTATCCAACAGTACAAAAGAGTTAAGGGTGTGAGAGGTTGAAGGCATCGTATCATTTAGAGTAGGAAAACTTCTTGTATTTAAGCTTTTTTCTGCTAAGTTTTTACCAACATTAGCAAAATAATTGTTCACCTTATTTATAACTGTTAATGGGCAAGGCTCTGTTAGAAGTAAGTCCAGGGGCGGGTCCGGGATTTTTGACTTGTATGTATATTTTTTTATGAATTTCCAGACAAGTTTACTGTTATTCCCTGCCTTTTTTAATTCCATTTTATCATGCTCAATTTTAAGTTTTTTTAAAAGATTGTTACAATAGTTTCTATATTTTTTATAAGTTATGGTGAGTACTTCATTTTCGGGAGAAAGTTTTGATTTTAGGTGAAGTTTATCCCTATGTTTAATGCAACGAACGAGCCCGGGCGTAATCCAAGGTTTAATGTTTTTATATTTACGAGGCAAATCTGTTGTTGTAGTATTTTTTAAAACTGCACGTTGTAAAATATTAATAAAACAATCTAAGGAGTTATTTGCATCATTACACTTATAAACTGGGTCGAAATTAATGCTGCGTATGTCACTTTCCAGGTTAGTCATATTAATTTTATTAAAGCTGCGCATGCAAATTTTTCTAGGTACAGACAATTGTAAACTGAGTATTATGGCCTGATGATCAGTAATAGCAGAGTTAGTGACTAAGGTTATGGATGGTTTACATGATTTTATAATAAAATGGTCCAAACATGAGCCGCTTTGGTGGGTAGGGAGGTTATGTGCTGGTAGAAGCCCATGAAATGCGCAGATGTTCAAGTAGTTCTGCGCATGAGTATCGGTTCTACCTGAAGCAATGTTAATGTTTATATCGCCTGTTAAGATTATATTTTTAAATGAACAAAGTTTTTTTAAATTTATGTCAAGAGACTCCAAGAACAAATCTAAATTTTGAGAGGGAGGCCTGTAAATAGCCACGACTACGGTGTCGTAATTGATTTTAATAATTAAACAATTACTGTCCTGATATGTTGGTTCTTCTGCGGTTACTTTTAAGTTATTTTTTGTGTATATAACTACACCAGCATTTTGATTGATTATTTTCTTTGTACTGTGTAAAGAGTAACCATCCATTGATGGTATCTCATTTGTATGATTTGATAGCCAACATTCTGTTAAGACTATGATATCACAACTTATATCGAGACTGTGCAATAAAACTTCTAATGCATTCATGTTACGGTTTATGCTGCGAATATTTTGAGTCAGTAGTGTCAAAGTTTTCTCATTTGGGGTCAAAAAATTCTTACACTCATCAATATTACAGGTTATGATTTCAGACACAGAGAAATTATCGAGTTCAGAAAGTAATTGATCAGTCATTGTTAATTAAAATTAACTGTTAACTAAAATAGATTAATATATAACTGTTTAAGTGCTCAGTAATAAACTAAAATTAGTGGCGCTCTTAGGCGCCTTCATAGTCTATTGAATTAATATAATTGATCTCAGCGTAATTACGTGCTGGGCAACTTACGTCACCAGTTTGGTGGTCACATCTTCTGTTGTAACGCTTACACGTTGCACAATTGGGGGGAGAAGTTTTATTGGCACACTCCTTAAAGGTATGTCCAGTCTCTCCACAGTGGTTACAAATAGGGCTGGTTTCTCTGCAAAATTTCGCTGCGTGACCGAATTGCTGGCAATTGAAACATCGTGTGACTATCGTAAAATCTCTGACAGGACATGAGGTCCAATTTATAAATAGTCGTCCTTGATTGATTAGGGCTTTTCTGATGCTAGCGGAAACTTCAAGTATGTAGTTGCAGGTAGATGCGGTTTTTTTACCCGATTTATGGCTTAATTTCATTGCCGCCAGGAGGGATTCTTGAGTTGAATCGGTAAACTTATCGGCCAGGTTTTGTTCATAAAGGCAATCAAAAACCTCTTTTTCACTTAGAGCTACGGGAACACCAATGACTATAATTCTAGGACGGCGTTTAATCGGTTCTTCAACTGTAAGGCCCGAGGAAGCAAGCTTCTCCGAATTCCTCAATTTTTCAATATCTCCTTTACAGTCGGTGCTAATAATAACACCTCCATTTCTAACTTTTCGAAGGCCACGAACATGAAGTTTCAGTTGCTCTGGTGAAATAATTTTTTGGACGAGAGATTTTGTGTCTTCACTTGTTTTAGTCTTATCGGAGGGATAGATGGCAACCGAGCTAAGATTATTAGGGCGAATGTAGTTCTCAGTGCCTTTTTTTACCATATCGGCAAAGGTCCGCTTTTCACCTGATTGCCATTTATCCTCAATGACCTCTTTTACTTGGCGTAGGGTATTTGTAACACCTTGTTGTTCCTGTAGGTGCTGAATGGTCGTGTGCGCATGCATCGTTTTTTGTTTCAGCGCTTGATAAAGGACCGCCATCTGAGATGTTCCATGCGAAACCTTACGGCAAATATTAGTGACCCGTAATTTCTGCTCAGAATTCATTTTTCCATCAGAGACTGTTGTGCATATTTCATTTAAAAGGGACTCAATGGAACCAAGCCATTTTTGTATCTCCTGAGTAGGCACGACTTCACTTGGCAACTCATTTACATTGGGCGCAGGTGGATTATCGGCGATCGGTTCGGATGGTTGAACTGGGGTTGGCGGAGGACTACGTCGTATTAATTGGCTTCGCCCAAAAGGACTAGACCCCGGATTAGACATAACTAACCGAGAAGCACTTTTTTCTCCGAAAATAATTCTAGTTCATAGTTGTTGTTTAGTAATGATCGCGAATACACTTGACACACTTATATTACTCACACCGCGGAAATTATAATAATATTGTTTATATTTAATTACATTTCATTGCAACACAAATAACACGTCCGTATGCAACAAAAAACATTAGCAGTCTCAAGTGTTAAGTGACAAGAGTTTTGGTCCGAATAATTGTGTTAAATTTTTATTTCGTGTTTAATTAATTAACCCTCCGTGCACCAGGTGGGGTTTAACAAACCCCAGTCTTTCAAATTTCGCAATAATTTTAAAACTGTGTACGCGCCGATGCTCGAATTCTCAGTAGCTGGAATTGAGACATTGCCGTTTCGATCAGTGCCGCTATATCAGTCAGGCGGCAACCGCCAAACGAGCTACACGCGCTTAAAGTGCGCGTGGGCGTCACACACCCCACCTCGTACGGCATGTTGACAAAAAGGTAAGAGTTTAATTCGATGTCATTTATGTATTTTTTTATTTTTGTGTGTTTATGTTATGTATGTTTAGCATTTTAAACTTATTTTTATTTGTTACAGATAAAAGTTTACATGAAAAATGTCGCACATCAAAGAAATATCGTACACTCGATTTATAGGCTACCGATGGGACAGGAATGGATATTTTCTCGGCTGAAAATTTAACAGAATTTCAGCAAGAAGGTCTAATACTCAAAACAGATGCTTAAGTTGCCCTAGAAACAAAGACCGGTAAACAAAATATTCGTGTAAGAAATGTTACGTGCCAATATGTATGGAGCACACTAATTTTTTTTGTCAAGTCTGTGGTCAATTGACCAACGATGATCTCAATTAAAATGTGTATCTGTTGTTTTCAATTTATGTTTAATTTTAGGAAAAAATGTTGTGTTTGTAAAATGAAAATGATTGTGATAATTAAAAGTGCCATTTAAAATTAGTCCATAAGAAAAGGACTGTTATGTTTTGTTAATTACAAAAGTTGTGATTTTTTTTCTTTTATAAATTAAATATTTTGATACATACTTTTAGTTCCGAGTTTTACTTAAACCTGATTATTATAGTGTACTTATAACACCTAATATTTAAATCCACCAAAAAAGCAAAAGGTATGTTAATTTTATCACTTTAATTTGGGGTTTGTCACACCCCCCCTGGTATGGGACGAGACTTTTAGACACCTGGTACACGGAGGGTTAAAGTGTTAATTTTAGTTTAATTGGCGTTAATTATTCTATCCCGAACCCCAGCTCGTAACAATAATGTTTATTTTTTGAGTGGTATTACTTGGGTGTTGTAGAGGTAGTACTTGGAAGTTAATTATTTTGAGCAAATTTTAACTAGATATAAATAAGTTTTGTTTGTTTTTAGAGGCTTATATTTTTTTCTTTTATAGGCATATTTCTGTAAGTATAATCACTGTACTGAAAAGTGAAAAATAAGGTGGTTACATTTAAAAGACTTGTTATTAAGACTGATTCTTTTGCTAAAACTATGTTTACTTTTTTTGTGTTATTATGTTCTTCGAAGTTGATTAATTTAGAGCAGATTTTAATTAGATAAAAAAAATTGTTTGTTGTTGATGATTTTAGAGGCATATTTCAGTAAATATGGTGGTTTAAATTTAAGAGACCTGTCGTAAGACTAGTTTCAATTAAGGATCTCGATGTAATAATTATTAACATAAACAAAATAAAAATAAAATTATTAATTAATATTTTTTCACTTTATCCATAAAAAGTATATAACACCCAATGTACATTTAAATGAACAAAATAAATCGCCTTAAAAATCAATTCTTGATCTTCTACATAACGCCAGAGTATGTCCAAAAATATACAAAAAAGTCCTAAGCATTTATTTACACAAAAATAAGCGCAGACTTGCTTGGGCATTAACCATATTCATATATTATGTACATTAAAATGAACACTGGTCATTTAGCTCTCATGGATTTTTTTATTCTTGGGCATTACGAGGTTATAGTCAAATGAACTGTGCTGGCTGTAACCAATTTCTCGTAACCGGGGCACGGCTACTTAAATGTAAAACCTGCGTAGGTAATTATCATTTTGAATGCCTAAATATAACGCCTCGTCAATTTGAAGCTGTCACAAATGAATATAAGGCAGCCTGGAAATGCCCGTCATGCAACAATGTTACGCACCGTGCGCGGTCTAACTTGCTTACACCTGTACGCGCCGCACTAGTACCTACACTCGAAGATAGCATGAACATGTCATGCGATATTATAGAACATGGTCCTACCTCAACGTGCAACTCTAGTACCTCGATCACTCTAGCTAATGAATCCGTCAATCAAGATACAGCTGATACTTATCAAGCAATTACAAATAAGCTACTCATAACGCTGCAGGGGTGGAGAAGCGACATAAATAATACGCTTGAAGGTTTCAAGGAAGATATAAAGAGTACATTAAACTGTTGGCACGTGACGACATGGATACAAGTTTGAATAAACTGAATAGCGAGTTAAGATCAGCCCTGGGTGAAATAAGAGACGAGATGAGCAATCTTCGTACTGAGCACCATACTTTAAAACAGAATATATCTGACTTATCCCATGAAGTGAAACAACTGCAAACTTCTGTGCAATTCCAATCGGGAGAACTCAAGAACTTGATAATCTCGTGCAGCAAGCACCGCAATGGAATGTGGATATCTTCAATGTACCTGAAACACGACAGAAGGCGCTGAACGACGACAGAAGGCGCTGAACGACGCCAGAGGGCGCTCGTGCTAGAATAGTACTTAGTGCGAGTTTTTGTAATTTCACCATCGCGTTAGCGTTAATGCAGATTTGTATGGCTCTGAGTAAGCGCCACCTGGTGCCTTACGCGGGAACTAAAATTGCGAGTGTGAGTTTTTTATTTTACTCTGTCGAAGGTGACGATCGATTCCCACTCGAAAGTGAGCGCATAAATCAGCGTTAACCTGCGATAGCGCGAGTGTGAGTTCCAATTTTGACAGTTTTGACAGCTCGTTTGTGAAACGCGTTCACTTTCGAAAACGTAAAGTGCTCACGGAAAGATTGGTAGTGAGAGCGTCGTGAGTGTGGTGAAATAACAAAGTTATTTAATTTGTTTTAATTCGTTGTGTGGATTTAAGAAAACTATGGCATCACGTTTATATTTTGCTTGGAAGATGTTTGAGACCGCTAGGCAACAAGATGAGCGTAATTACATGTCCACGGTTCGTGTAAAAGCTCGCATTTCTAGCAATCCTCTAAGAGATCTTCCGGAGGCCGAATTAAAGAGAAAATATCGGCTTCCGAAGAAAGTGGTTAGGTTTTTATGCCGAGAGCTGAGACAGCTGACTGGTTTAAAGTCTTCCCAACGGGTAACTTTGGAAGACAAGGTAACGTATCAACACTAATGACACACTTTCTTCAACCTGCCTCTATAGCTAAACACAGTCCATACGTTTAAATAAACTTTATTTTTAGGTACTTACTGCACTATTCTTTTATGCAATTGGGTCTTATCAGTGGCCAGTGGGAGTTGCAAAAAATATATCACAAAAAATGTGCTGTATTCATATTGAAGAGGTTACCAAGGCTTTAAATCGCAATTTTCTGCTGGTTTCCGCTGAAAATCTCATAATGTACCGTGGAAGAGGAGCTACAGCCTATAGAGGTCGTGGAGGCACCCGCCCCCCGCTCCAATACCAATCTTCTTATGAAGGTGAGGTCAACCCCGGACCTTCTGTTAATCGTTCTGCCCCTTCTGGGCGAAAGCAGCAACGCACTCGCCAACAGCGAGATCGCGATTCAAAACGTCGTGACGAGTTTAGAGAAAATGGAAAACCGATTAAAGATAAGGAGCAAGAAATAAAAGATTTGATTAATAAAACTTTGTTCTTTGGATTCAAGGAGGCATATGAAGCGCAAGTCAAACAAGAATTTACCGTGATAATGTAGCGTGGTAGTCGATTAAACTAGAATCGATTACCACACTCATCCCTAATGTCTATGGTTTCACTGAGTGACAACACTTATGCGGTGCCGGCTATAAATTCTAATCCCCGGTCTGCTGAGTTCTTTTTTCACACCGCCTACTGTTACAAGTAACTAATATTGAAACCCCTCTGTGCCCAAGGGTAAGTGCTCAAACGTATCTGCCATTTTTCTCCATCTTGCAAATCGCAATCCTCTTATTTCGCCATAATCTGCAACGTTTGTAAATTTATATAATTGCCCGGTTGTCAAGATGGCTTCCGTCTAGAACATGACTGTGCTATTTCATTGTCATCTGTTTTCCACTAGTGTTTCTAAATTTGTGAAGCGTACGCAGGCCGCAGCATTCCTTTCCTGCTGTGTCATAGCAGCTACGAGCTTAAACGCTTTGTCACGCGGTTACCTTCTATATCGTTGCACGCGGCATGCGCACGTTTATCTATAACCTTTGTGAACCGCCGCGATGGTGAGTTTCCTTTCGTTTCCCTGGAACTGTTCCTTGGGCTTACGGTTGGGAGACGCACGCATCGCTGGCGCTCACGAATCCTGGCACCACGCTTACGGAAGCACCCTTCGTGTTGATTCCAGGGTTTTTTTTACTTCTACTGCCTTCATCTCGAATATCAACTACCTCAGCGTCTGCCACGCGACGGGTGTCACCGCTGCCTCCACGTACAACCGCTGGAGAGACGCGCTGTCGCGTGGTCTGCCTGCATAACCTCTGCGCCTGCCACGTGCGAGTTGGGTGGGGAGGAGACACATCCTCTCCCGTGGCCTGCCCTGCACAACCTCTGCGTCTGACACGTGGTCGCTGCCGGCTTCGGGATCGGCTCGCCGGTCTGCGTGCGCCGCGGCCTGAGCCCAGGGCAGTACCATCCACATACCTACGACCAGTGGAAGAAACCCTTGTGAACTGAATCCACCCCGCTACGAAATAAATGCTGTAACCCTGTGGTCTATTTTTTCATTCTACCACCTAAACCCCTACGCCACAATAAAATGCGCAGTTACCCTCCCAGTGACAACACGCTCTATCGGCCTTACTACTCAGGCCGTGTTCAGTAAAGCGTATAATTTGTATCGAAACATACCTGCAGTCCCTGGTCCTTTTATCGTGTTTCTCTAGGCCAGGTGGAACTTAATCTTTTATCATCAATGAAGGACAAGTCCTGTCCTCCGGCTTTGGACAAGAGGATTTATTCAACCGCCCGCGTCTCGGGAATGATTTTAAAGATTTGATAAGAAGCTCACCAGTTAATATCACTCCAATTACTAATACCATACATACTATAGGCAACTTTGAATGCGCAGGAAAACAGTTCTATGTGCGTCCCCTCAAGCACCCTTGTTTGGGCATATTGCTTAGCAATCCCAGGCGCGTCGTTGTGGCAATGTCAGATGCCAATACTCCGGTAGCAGTTCGTCAGGAGTTTTACGACAATAACCAATTCCATATGCGGAATGGACCCTCCCAATAAATGAGGATGAGCGCCGAAGAAGAAGAATACCAGCTGGAGCTGCCGCTGGACATCAGAACCATCCCCTGCTACTGAATGCTGATGCTATAATGCCGAATGACTATGGTGTCGCTGATCTTGAGGAAGACATCATCCATTACCAGAACTTTGTATCTCATCTCGGCAGAAAAAATTCGAGCATGCTGAATGGACCATGTTCCATAGATTATGATGGAAACGGACAGCAACGACAACTCACGTCTAACTATCTCGGTATTATCAAAATTAATATCATTTATTAGTGGTAGGGCCGATTTATTAGAAACACTAGAGATCAACCAAAGTAAATTAACCACAAGTGTGAATAATAAACAAAAACGTTTTATTATTTCAAACACAAAGGAAAAGCAAGGTACCCACTTAGAAAATAAAAAATCAGTAACTGATAATTTACAGAAAAAAATAAAATGTCCGTTATGTTCAAACGATCATCTTTTATATACTTGTGACTTATTTAGAGGATTACCCACTGAGTCGCGAATGAAAAAGGCAAAGGATTTACAGGTCTGCTTAAATTGTTTGCGCTCTAGTCATGTGACCAAGAAGTGTCGATTAGCTGGTTGCAAATATTGCAAATCCAGGCATAATACTCTCTTGCATGTTAAACCGACTGAGCAGCCTTATCAAGACCCCATGCCGTCAACGTCAAATAGCGTCGCCTTACCAATCGCTACTTCAAATAGTGTCGTCTTATCAGCAGATGCAAAACATCATACTAGTACACCCAATGTATTGCTGTCCACAGCTATCGTGAGGGTGGTGAGCTACAACGGTGAAAGAGTCAACGCTCGAGTCCTGCTTGACAACGGCAGCACGGCCAACTTCATGACGGAGAGCCTCTGCACCAAACTGGATTTGTTACGACGTAAAACTACCTCCACTGTCACAGGTATCAACCAACAGTCTTCCTATAGTACACAGTCTTGTAATCTAAACATTGAGTCTTCTAATGGTGGCTATAGGATTAATTTGGACTGCCTAATTTTACCTGAGATTACGAAACTTCTGCCAACCTCTTATGTCGAGATGAAGAATATTCCTATTCCGTCAGGCCTTCGTTTAGCTGACCCTACATTTAATATTCCATCTGTCATTGACATCTTAGTAGGCGCAGATATATTTTGGAGTGTGATAGGTACTGCTACTATTGATTTAGGCAAGCGGATGCCGAAGCTATGTGACACCAAATTTGGTTGGATAGTGTCTGGTCCAGTTTCTCAGCTTCGTTCGTCTCGTACACAAAGCTCACACTATTGTAATTTTACCCACTCAAACGAACAACCAGATTTGACCAAATTTTGGGAGCTAGACTCCATTTCTTCTAAGCTCTCTCTGTCTCTAAGAGGAACGGGACTGTGAATTAAGTTTTAAACAAAAAACCATTCGTAACGCTAACGGTAAATTTATAGTTACAATGCCCTTGAAAGCAGATCCAAGCGTATTAGGGAACTCGTACTATACGGCAAAACGCCGTTTTCTGTCGCTAGAGCGTCGCTTTCAACGGGACCCTGACATATGTGCGAAGTGGACAGCAAGTCAAACCCTCATTCAAACCAGTATGCCGAATATTTTATACCTCATCATGGAGTAATTCGCGAATCAAGTTTGACAACGAATCTGAGAGCTGTATTTGACGCATCTGCCATTTCTTCCTCTGGAGTATCACTTAACGACATCCAAATGGTAGGGCCCAAGGTACAGGTGATTTGTTTTCAATTTTGTTAAGATTTCGCCAACACAAGTATGTTGTTTCAGGTGATGTCGAAAAAATGTATCGTTGCATAGAAGTGGCTGATTAACAGAGACCATTGCTGCAAATCATTTTTAGAAGGGATCCCAAAGAATCGTTAAAAACGTACAGACTAAACACAGTCACTTATGGAACATCATCTGCGCCTTACCTAGCAACCAAATGTCTGGTTAGTCTTGCAGACGACGCTCCCACAAACGACGTGAGGTCTGCAATTTCACGAGATTTTTATGTGGACGATTATTTGGGCGGTAATTCGACAATCTCAAAAACGACAGATCAGGTTAAACAAATCAATTCCATTCTTTCATCTGCCCACTTCTTCTTGCGAAAGTGGCAATCCAATAGCAGATCCCAAAGAACCGTTAAAAACGTACAGACTAAACACAGTCACTTATGGAACATCATCTGCGCCTTACCTAGCAACCAAATGTCTGGTTAGTCTTGCAGACGACGCTCCCACAAACGACGTGAGGTCTGCAATTTCACGAGATTTTTATGTGGACGATTATTTGGGCGGTAATTCGACAATCTCAAAAACGACAGATCAGGTTAAACAAATCAATTCCATTCTTTCATCTGCCCACTTCTTCTTGCGAAAGTGGCAATCCAATAGCTCGGAAATCCTCGAAGCAATAGGTGGCTCAGAAAAATCCAGTTCATTAGACTTGTCTAGTCACTCCCAGTCTTCTAAAACTTTAGGTTTGCACTGGTTTTGTAAGACTGACACTTTATCATTCCTAATTAATATTCCAGCAGTAAAGAAAATAACAAAGCGACACATTCTTTCTGTGATCAGTCAGGTGTTTGATCCTCTAGGACTGGTTGGCCCTTGTATTGTAGAAGCAAAGTTAATAATGCAACGACTATGGGTTGAGCAGTCCGGATGGGATGATGAAGTCTCACCTGAAATAATAGAGATGTGGTCTACTTTTGTTCGCACACTTCCCAGTCTAAACAGGTTAAACGTTCCACGATGGGTCTGCTGCAACCTAGCAGTGGAACATGAATTGCATATTTTTTGTGATTCCTCAGAAAAGGCATATGGTGCATGCATATATGTTCGGTCAGTATGTAGTGATGGATCAGTATGTGTACAACTTTTAGTGTCCAAAAATCGCGTAGCGCCAATAAGACTGTAACTATTCCGCGCCTTGAACTTTGTGCTGCGCTATTGGGTACAAGACTGTGTACTACCGTAATGGAATCTCTAACTATGCCTATAGTTAAGCGACTATTTTGGAGCGACTCGATGATCGTATTGGGGTGGCTTAACACATTACCTAATCAGCTAAAACCCTTTGTACGTAATCGAGTCGCTAAAATTCAGGAAAGCACTGCCGGTGACAGGTGGAGGTATGTACCATCGAAGGACAATCCGGCGGACCTTGTTTCTCGCGGGGCGAGGGCCGATTCTATCGGTGAATGCTGGTTTGTTATGGTGGTCGGGCCCTATTTTTTTGCAAAGCTGCGAAAGTAGCTGGCCGAGTATGCCCTGTAATAGCGTGAAACACGATCTACCAGAAGTAGTGTGTAATTTCACTAATCAAAATAACAGTTTACCCACTCACAATTCTAATCAATCAAATAATAACTCTAACTAATTTAATTCATAATCATTCCAATTTCAATTATCTTCTAAGAATCGTTGCCTACATCAATAGATTTATATTTAATTTAAGGAATAATCATTGCAAATTGGTTGGTTCGCTCTCTAGTGATGAATTAGATAAAGCCTTAACGTGTTTACTGTATAGTGCACAAGCGGAGATGTTCCCAAAAGAGTACAACATTTTAAAGGCCGGAAAATCTCTGCCTCGTAAAAATCGTTTGATTTCACTGACACCATTTTTAGACCAAAAGGGAATTATGCGCGTAGGCGGCAGACTTGACAATTCACCTTACGATTTTAATACGAAACATCCAATTTTACTTTGCAGTAAACACCATCTGACTAAGATTCTGTTTCATATGCAACATAAAAAATTGCTTCACGCGGGTCCGCAATTGTTGTTGGCAAACATACGACTCAACTATTGGCCTTTAGGCGGCAGGAATCTTGCTAAGGCTGTCGTCAAACAATGTGAAAATGCTTTAGATACAAGTGCCAAAACATACAACCAATTATGGGTCAACTTCCATAATCTAGAACAATTATCAATTTTCCATTTTTTTACTGTAGCGTTGACTATGCTGGCCCAGTGCTGATAGCTGACCGGAAGGGTCGCGGTTGTAAGCTAACAAAGTCATATTTATGCATCTTCGTTTGCCATGCAACAAGGGCAATCCAGTTGGAGCTCGTCACCGACCTTACAAAAGAAGGTTTTATTGCTGCACTGAATCGTTTCACGTCTCGTCGGGGTAAACCTCACAGTATATTATCCGATAACGGAACGAACTTTGTTGGGGCTAATAATGACTTGCAAAGAATTATTACTAACTCTCTGATGTTGCATCTGAAATGGCACAGCAAGACATTAAATTTGTTTTCGCTCCTCCTCATTCCCCACACTTCAATGGCATGGCTGAAGCCGCCGTAAGGTCCACTAAGAACCATTTGAGAAAGTTGCTAAATCTCACCAACTTCACTTACGAGGAACTGGCAACCTGTCTATGTCAAATAGAGGCCGTTCTAAATTCCCGTCCTCTAACTCCCTTGTCCTGTGATCCATCTGATTTGACTGTCCTCACACCTTCCCACTTCCTAATTGGACGAACACTCACGTCTGTACCGTCTTCACAGGTTCCTGATAAAAACATCAGCTGCTTAGACCGCTTCAAAAGGATTGAATACATACGTCAACACTTCTGGCAGCGGTTTGCTAATGAATATGTTTCCTTACTTCAACGGAAGACTAAATGGTCAGTTGCTTCAGACAGGAACCTCAAAGAAGGAACACTTATACTCATCCGAGGCAAAACACTTCCACCACTTGTTTGGTCACTGGGACGTGTGGTACGAACATATGCAGGCATCGACGGCATCACACGCGTAGCAGACGTGAAGACAAAGAGAGGAGTCATCACAAGAGGGTTCAATAATATTTGCCCTCTTCCCTTCGAAGACGTCAACAGGCGGGAGAATGTTCACGCATCAAACGCGTGAGCATATAGACTGACGTCACCGACGGCTGAGGCGGCGGGCGCGGGGTGGAGCACCGGCGCGCAGCAGACGGCGAGCAGCGCCACTCACTCGATCAGACAGCTTCTAAGGCACACGCGTCCCTCTATCGACCCCTCACTGTAACGCTACTTGTTTTTTGCTATTCAAATATATTTTCATATTATACAGTCCACTTTCAATTCATCTCCCTGAGATCTTGAACAGTACTTATACTTTATTTTATGAATGCTTTAATTGTTAAGACTTTCTTAATTAGTTTGCTTATTTATCTAGGAATAAAAATAGCTTATATCTTACTTTGAACTTCTGCCTCTATAAATGTAAGGGGTGGAGAAGAAATAGCTCTCTTCACTGATTGTGAGCCAACATTTGGGGCTGGGCCTAATTTAATTGATGTTTGTCACGAAGGATCTTTTGTAGTATTACTTTAGTGATACTGCAGTTTGGTTATAATCAATATTTATTGTTGTTCAACTTACATGATAATAATCTAGATTAGATGAGACAAAGCGAGACGCGGACTGACGCCATTTTCCAAAGATCCTCTAGCCCGGCTGGCTGTCTTCAAGTGTTGCCAACATACTTAATTCCTATGTAACATCTTCCTTTTTTTTTTTTTTAACTAATTAATATAACTTATAATAAGTATTTACTTTTAAATTAATACACTTTTTATCATGTAATACACAATAGTAAAATTAAACATCATAACATCTTCCTTTGTTTAGAAAACAAACTACTTTACTAAAAACTAAACACCTCTCTAGTCCTTTATGAACTAGAAAGAAAACTATAAATGTGACAGTTCCAGCACGACAATTGCAACCACTATCATGTTTAATCTGTGATTGACTTTTGACATCTGACATTTCTAATTTAATTTTTTTTTCTTCAAGCTTTTGTTTACAAACCAACAATAAATTAATAACAAACTCTGTTATTTAAAAAAAACTTAGGTTACGTGTTACAGTAGATTTCCATAATTCTAACAAGATTCGACATACCTAGAAGGTTTTTTGTACAAACGACCATATCTTGATCTATCAGTGATAACAGGGTTATCAACAACATCTGGTGTGTTATCAAAAGTGTTTGAACTAGACAAACTATCATTGTTGGAATCAAGGTTTTCTGACAATTCAAGAGAATGTGATGGTTTTATAATGTGAATTCTATTCCGGCGAAAAGAACCTTCTGGGCTGTTTACAATGAAACTTCTAGGCTCTGGGCCTACCTGAGAAACAATACCAGGAATCCATGTTCCATTCGGTTTGTGTTTAAACATTATCTTATCACCAACTGATAAAGGCTTTAATTGTGTCCTATTTTTATTACAATAAAATGATGATTTTACTTTTTGTTTTTCAATTGTTTCCTGCACCTGTTTATTATCAATTGTTTTAAATTGTAAATTACTCTCTGTTACTGGTATTACAGTTCTTAGACTTCTAGACATACTTAGTTCTGCTGGGGAATAATGGTTATGTTTAGGAGTATTCCTGTATATTAACAATGCCAAATATGGATCACTTTTATCAACATGACATTTTTTTAACATGTTTTTTACTATTCCAACCGTTCTCTCAACCATTCCATTTGAACAACTTAGGTATGGACTAGATGTGACATGTTGAAAATCCCAGTCTTTAGCAAAACTTCTAAATTCACTACTGTTAAATGGAGGTCCATTATCAGAAACAACAATATTTGGTATACCATGACGGGCGAATATTGATTTTAATTGAGTAATGACAGGATGTGCAGCAAACCCAGATTTTAATAATGCCATTTCAACATATTTTGAGTAGTAATCGACTACAATAAGATATTTTTCACCGTCAAAGTCAAATAAGTCTATACCAACTTTATTCCAAGGTAACAACTTGTAATCATGGTGTAAAAGGGGTTCTTTACTATTATTTCTGCGAAATGATAAACATATTTTACATTGACCTACATATTTCTCTATGTCACTATCAATTTTTGGCCAATATACAGCAGTCTTAGCAAGACGGATACAGCTATTTATTCCTTGATGGCCTTTATGAATAATGTTAAGTATGGTATTTCTGAATGACTCTGGGATTATTATGTTATTAGATTTGAAAACAATGTCATTGATAACATGAATCTCACTTTTCAATGGAAAATAAGGTCTAATATCTTCACCTACTGATTGTTTGTGTTCTGGCCAGCCATTTTTGCAATATTGAATTATTTGACATAATGTTTTATCCTTGGAAGTCAACTCTTGAATTTCTTTGAGTTTTTCAGGACTGACAGAAAGATTAGACAAAATCAAATTTACATGTAAATCTAAATCACTATCTAGGTCTTCCAAAGAAATTTCTGGTAAAGCCATACGAGAAAGAGTATCAGCAACATAGAGGTAACGACCTGGTTTGAATACTATTCTTATGTCATAGGGTTGAAGTCTTAGCATGATACGCTGTAACCTGGGAGGTATGTCATGTAATGCTTTTTTGAAAAGAGTAATTAGGGGTTTGTGGTCCGTCTCAACTGTGAACTGCTGTCCATATACATACTGATGAAATTTTGTGCATCCAAACAGTACTGATAGCAATTCTTTCTCTATTTGGGAGTAGTTTTGTTGACAATTATTGAGGGATGCTGATGCATAAGTAATAGGTTGTTTACCATGAGACAAAACTGCTCCCATAGCATCTTTAGATGCATCAACTGACAGTGTGACTTCCTTATCAGGATCATAATATGTTAAGACTGGTGTAGAGCTAATAAGGTTTTTAATTTTATCAAATTCAGATTGGTGTTGTTCCGTCCAATTCCAAGCTACATTTTTTGACAAAAGTGAACGTAAATGACTAGACTCATGTGACAAATTCTTTATGAATGGACCTAAATAATTTACCATACCCATAAACCTCTGTAATTCAGGGACAGTAGTTGGACTAGGCATTTTACATATAGCTTCAACTTTGGCTTCATCAACCTTAACACCATCAGCACTGAATACATGACCAAGATATTTAACTTCCGTTTGGCAAATTTTAGACTTTGCTTTATTGAACTTTAAATTACATTCAGCTGCTCTTTGTAACACTTTTTCTAAATGTTCATTGTGTTCTGACTCTGTTCTACCAAAAATTAAAAAATCATCGAGCATTATTTTCACTCCCTCTATATCACCGAATCTTTTCACCATCTCATTATGAAAAATTTCAGGGGCAGCATTAATCCCAAAGGGTAGCCGAGTAAATCTAAACCTGCCAAAGGGAGTTATAAAGGTACACAGCTTAGAAGAAGCCTCAGATAACTTTAGCATCCAGTACCCTTTGTTAGCATCAAGAGTTGAGAAATATTTTGCACCTACAAGAGCCGATCTAATTTCATTTAATGTAGGAAATTGGTAATGAGGTCTCATTATGGC
Organism: Tholera decimalis; assembly: GCA_943138885.2. Lineage (NCBI taxonomy): Eukaryota > Metazoa > Arthropoda > Insecta > Lepidoptera > Noctuidae > Tholera > Tholera decimalis. The sequence goes on from OW964551.2 coordinate 15,989,068, forward strand.
CTTATTAAGATGTCTAGTGTCAATACAAAGTCTTATTTGACCATTCTTCTTAGATACAATAACTAATGGGCTTACCCATAAGGTTGGTTCCTCAACACGGCATATCACACCAGTTTGTTCAAGATTATCAAGTTCTTCCTTCAATACACTCTGCAATTTAAATGGTACTCGCCTGCACGGACTTATTTTTGGAGTGACATCTGGCTTCAAGCTAAAATCACATTCAAAATCTGTTATACAACCTAGACCCTCAAACAAGTTATTATACTTTTTTAGAATATTTTGACATGGATTGTTCATGGGTGGGTTATTATCATTAAAAGATACAGAGTTGACCTTTTTTATAAAGTTCATGGCCTTACATGTTGCTCTTCCTATGATGTTTTGACAGTTTAAATCCACTATGTGAAAATTTAGATTATATTTAACATTTTTGTGACTGACCAATAAGTTACTCTGTCCTAAAGTTGGTATAACCTCCCCGCTGAATGTTGAGAGAGTGTGTTTACTTTTCTTTAGACTTGAATTTGGAATACCAAGCCTTCTGTATGTGTGGTATGATATTACATTTGTGTCTGCCCCAGAATCTAACAAGAATTGCACATGATTATCATTAATGATTAAGTCTACATGCCACGGCTTACTTTCAGACATAATTGAACAAACATTATTTAGAGAATAAATCGTACCTATGAGTAAATTATCGTTAGGTGTTACCATGTTCTCTTCCTGTGACTCTACTATTCTAATAGACTTTGTTCGACAAAATGAAGCAAAATGATTTGGTTTTTTACACTTATGACATTGCACACCCATAGCTGGACATTTATTTTTATGTATCTGACCACAACGACCACATTTCTTCCTCAATGGAGACTGGGACTGACTTCTAGGTTGGCTTTCAGTTCTGACTGGACGGCTGGCTCGCTGCTGCTGCTTTGTTTTGATTTGTCCAACAAAATTTGCTGAATTCTCTAGAATTTTGGATTGTCGTTTGGTTTCTTCCAAACTCTTAGCTATATTGATGGCCTCATCTAAAGTCTTCGGACAGTCTGTTAATAGTTTTTCTTTTAGGTATTGGTTGTCGCTGTGTAGGTTTAAGCTGAAAAGGTCTCTGAGCAAGTTTTCACGCAGTACACCGAATTCACACTGGTGGCTGATATTCTTGAGGTCAGTAACATATTCGTCAATGCTCTCGTTTTCATATTGTCGACGATTAAATAGCTTGTGTCTTTCCATTGTGATGTTTATTTTTGGCAAAAAATAAGCCTCGAATTTGGCTAATAACTCTTTGTATGTCACCACATCAATATCTACGTCAAAGGAGTAAAAAATTGTGAGTGCCTCGGGGCCAATGAATTGTAACAAAATGGCTACTTTCCGCTTGTCATCTTCGTCTTCAAGCTTGTTGGCTCTTAAATAAATTTTTAATCTATTCGACCAATTCTTCCACTCTCTAGGCATGTTGTTACTTTTTAAATCTATCCTCTCCATTGTAGTGTTTTTCCTTTGATCCATATCGTCGGACATTGCAATTTGCAATTGGCTTCTTGAAGAGGATGGGGCGCATGCATTGACTAACCTTCGTTGTCGACTAAATTTCTTGAAATTTCTTCTGACACCATGTCACGAAGGATCTTTTGTAGTATTACTTTAGTGATACTGCAGTTTGGTTATAATCAATATTTATTGTTGTTCAACTTACATGATAATAATCTAGATTAGATGAGACAAAGCGAGACGCGGACTGACGCCATTTTCCAAAGATCCTCTAGCCCGGCTGGCTGTCTTCAAGTGTTGCCAACATACTTAATTCCTATGTAACATAATATTAAGTAGGATAATTGTCCAAAATGAACAACAATTTAATAATAATATGCATATCCCACAAGACCAACTTACATTCTACAAATTGATGGGTAGTTTGTGTACCTTACACTGTGTTTACATTGGTGGGATTGGGTGGAATGTCAATGCCCTATAAGAGAAAACAATTGAGACATCAATAAAGTAACAAAATTATAATAGCGATTGGTGTTTCAAAAGTAAAGAAGAATCAACCTGTGACAACCCAGCCTCTTCTACTGCCAACCCCGTAGCCATTTGCACACCAGTGATATTAAGAAACCTCTGTTCTAAATCAGTCAATTTGGCAAATACTGCTGGCCCACCACCAGTTCCACTAGCTGCTCTGTGTTCCTTTGCGATCTATTTATACCCCGAACTATGTGTTCTAGAACATTCTTGTATAATCGACTCACTGCCTATACTGCCAAGAATATTCCAGAAGCTACTCGATATACTCAGTACTGCTACTGGCCGCCAGGTGGCATTAGTGTCTCGAACATTGTAGATTTCTGTCGAAGTTTCTCGACGTACGTTGCTAAGCAACTGGCGTAACAAAACACTTGGTTCCTTTCAATGATGTTTTATGGCGGAGTTCTTCACAAAGAAAAAAAAAAAGTAGATTTATTTAGCCGAAATTGCTGCAGAAATAAACTTTCCGGCATTTCATTAATTGTCTCCATGCACTGACGATTTATGTCTTCACTTAGACGTCTAAGCCACACTTCTTTATTATGAGCACACCACAATACATTTAAAGTATGCATTATTTGTGCTAAAAGTCGAAAATTATTTTTAAAAACAAATCACTTCTTGGTATCGACGTTTTTGTTAAATACCCTTGGAATAGCACAACGGACATTACGTACAGTAATTGAAGCAAAAACCTCTGAGTCTAGAATCGCGCCGATTGACCGAAGAGGTAGACATGGTAATCAACCGAAATCAGATCCAGAAGTGCTAGAATCAGTTCACCAGCATATAAATACAGGCCCAAGAATCGAAAGCCATTATTTACGTGCTAATACCAGTCGCGAGTTTATTGATTCCTTTCCCGTTACCGTGGCCTACGTACCGGGGCCACGGTAACGGGACGGGGTCGTGGGACTCATCCCGTTACCGTGGCCCCGGTACGTAAAGGGCTATTGAAGGAACACCGTGGATTTTAGTCAGTAAAAGTCTGACAGTCCCTCCCACCCTGCCCGGAGTGGGAGGACTTATTTGATAATTTTACCACGTTAAAAAAAAAAGCAGCCTTACATCGTGACTATGAATGCTAGCGCAGAAGTGCTGGTAAAGAAGCTGCTACATTGTACATGTACAGCCAGATATTTAATACTCAATTAAATATTTCATTCTTCATACCCAAAAAGGATCAATGTAATTTTTGCGAATCATACAAAAGTGCAGAAGGTGCTAAAAAAGCGGAAATTGAACAACAGTATATAAGACACCAAATAGAGAAAATGTTAAGTCGTGCAGAAAAAGCGGCAGACATTGCACTTTCCCGTGAACAAGAGAGCAAAGTTATAGTAGCGATATATGACTTACAAGCACAGTTGCCTGTGCCCATCGGCAACTCGTCAGCGTTTTATTACAGGTCCAAGTTGAATTGCTACAACTTCACGGTAACCCTACTTTAATAATAAGTGAGTAGGTAACTCTTGAATGTAGGTACTACATTTATGCATTTTATTTCAGATAACAAATATTAAGAACGATTCAACTACTTGTTACTTTTGGCATGAGGGCTTTGGTTCTAAAGGCTCTACAGAAATAGGAACTTGCGTGTACAAGTTTCTAGAGCGCGTTGCTGAAGAGCATCCAGATTCTGATGTCATAATTATTCATACATATTTATTAAAATATTTATCGTGTTTTATTTGATTTCTGATTAATGTTTTTATTTTCAGATTTGTGTTTAGCATGTACTGCTATACTGTCGAAAAATTAGCTATAAATTCTATATGCCATAAATTTTTAATCAGCGGCCACAGTCAAAATGAAGGCGATAATGCGCATTCTCTGATTGAGAAGTCTATAAAAAGAGCCAAAAAATCTGGAGCCATCTACGTGCCAGATCAATACTTAAATTTGATACGAGATGCTAAAAAAAAGATAACCCCTTCATTGTTCATGAGATGTATTTTATCAACTTTTATGATATGAAAGCACTGGCTGATGAGCAATCAATTCATTTTCATAAAGACGATAATGCAGACATAAAAGTGACTGAGCTCACAATTTTGTTTTATTTTTATTTTATTGTATTTCATAGAAATAACAAACAGTAGTATAATACAGATTATAAACAGTACATGATCGAATCATAGTAACAAATATACTACTCACTACGTTATTCACAGATTATAAGGATTAGCTAGCTGTTGATAAATGAAATTACATTGATAACTTAGAGCTTACAACAACATAAATTTAATCATTAACTACTATCCTTTAAAGCAGATGTAATATCTTTTTAAATACATTTTTACCTAGATACAAAATATCTATAGAACAGAAGTTTTTATTATAAGTATCACCTAGGCGGTGTAATGGGGAGCGTGCGCCAGAGTTGGTACGACGGAGGTTGGTTGCGAACAAATGTCTCGTGCGAGTTTCTCAACTGTGTACAGTGCGAGTGACCAGAAAGCACAAATTTTTCACAAGTTCGACGCAGTCAACCTTGTTGCGACATATACTAAAAAGAGTCATCATTTCTAGCACAGTACGTCTACATTTTAGTGTGAGAAGTTTATACTTTTGCAGTAAAGAATCACTTGATACTTTTTTTCCGAAAGCATCTATAGTGCATGGTGCGAAGATGTTTACGTTGAACTAACTCTATAATATTACTATATTTATTGTAGAATGGGTTCCAAATGGCAACGGCGTATTCCAGTTGGGGCCGGATAATGGATTTGTAAAGATATAATAAGTAAGTAGAAGGGCGGCGGAATTCCCTAGTCGCTCTCATTACGAATCCAAACAATTGGAAAGCCTTATTAACAATATTTTCTACGTGAGCATTCAGATGTAACTTCGAGTCCAATAAAATACCTAGATCACGGAGGCACGTAACGTTGTCAAGGTAATTATTGCCAAAGCAGTATTTATATTTGGTGACACTTTTTTATGTAAACGTAATGCTATGACATTTCGAAAGATTAAGATGAAGTTTGTTAACAGTGCAATAATCAAAGAAGCGATCAAGGTCATTCTGGAAGTCAATGCAGTCAGAAATACTGGTAATATTTTTATAAATTTTTAAATCGTCCGCATAAAGAAGAAATTTAGAATTCACAACAGCTTTTAATGTCATTAATAAATAAAATGAACAATAATGGACCCAAAATCGAGCCTTGTGGGACTCCAGACGTAAATTTTATAAAACTAGATTCGTAGCCGTTAATCACTACTTTTTGTGACCTATTAATTACATAAGATACAAACCACCGTAGCAGATTTCCTTTTATGCCATTGAAGGCTATTTTATAAAGTAAGAGCTCGTGGTCAACTTTATCAAATGCCTCTTGGAAATCCGTGTAAACAGCATCAATTCGTTGTCTATTGTCAATACCTTCGAATAGCTGTGACGTAAAAATAAGGAGGTTGCTGACACAAGACCTATCTTTTACAAATCCATGTTGCTCTTTAAGTGTAGTTTACACTGTGTAGGACTGGGTAGATTTCATTATGTACTAATTTTTCAAATATTTTGGCTAGGATTGACAGTAAAGAGATTGGACGATATGTTGATACATCAGTTTTGGAGCCGCTTTTGTGGATCGGGACAATATTAGCAAGTTTCCAAACCTCGGGAAATACACCCATGGATATACATTTATTGAATAATATGAATAAAGGAAGGCAGAGAGTGTCACAGGTGTTTCTCAAAAAGATTGAGGGGATACCGTCTAGCCCCAGTCCTTTGGAAACATCTAATGACTTCAACTCTGTACGTATCTTATGTAACGAGAAATGTAAATTACAGAGATTGTACCCCTAGCACGAACAACTTCCCCACCAACTGTGTCCCCGCGTTGTCCTCGTGGTGGGGCTTGCGTGTTTCGATGATCTTTGGGGCCATGCCGGTAGAGGCACTCATGCCGGACGGGCCCAGAGGGAGAAACCAGACCAAGAGGGACACACCGGGGGAAAGGCGCGCCGCCTGGAGGATCGAGCAGCTAGCTCGAGCTTCTAGACGGCGCGGGGCCCGGTCTCAGAGATCGGGCCAAGGGGGAGGAAATGTTCACTTCCGGTATGCGTCTAATCTTTAGACGTAACCGTGAAGTGAACAAGGGGAGGGGAAATGGGAGATAGGGACAGAGGAACCCACCTCTCTAAAAAAGTTAAAAAATAATGGAAAACAAAGTCGTTGTTAAAGCTACCCAGGCGGGTCCCAGCTGCTCTTCAGCTGGGGAGTCCCGCACCGGACACGTCCGGTCAGTCCCGTCGTACTCTGGGGGGGACACCAAAGGCTTTTACCCCATCTTTGCCCCGGCAGTCGCCGCATTGAGCCAGGGAGGCTCACGTGCCCGTAAGGTGGAGTCGCTGGACTTGTCCAGTACGTCCACCTCACCGGCACCGAACATTGAGCGAGCGCAGAGCGGAGGAAGGGGGCGCTGGTGCTCGGGTCAGAGACTGACTCGGCATCGGACGCCGAGAGCTTCCAGAGCTTAGTCTCTGGGAGCGCAGTGAGGAGCGACGAGGGGGGCGCCGACAGGAGGAAGGAGTTTCTCAAGCGCCCCCGCGACGACGAGTCGTCGTCGGAGGAGGGGCTTGTCTCGGCCCGCAAGATCCCCACTAGCGTGCGGGGTAAAGGCCGAGGCAAGACCTCGGGGAGGGGGCTTCCCTCTGGAGAGCCCAACACTGGTCTGGCCTCGAGCGAGGCCAAACTAGAAGAGGCCGTGGCGGCTGCCATCCGCACCATCTCGCGGAAGCGCAACCGCAAGAGCAAGGAGGACGCGATCGGCGAAGCCACGGCCTCCATCATGGCGGCCGCGCGGACTTACGGCGGGGCTCCGGCTGCAAGGGACGACATGTCCGATCTGCGGCCGGAGGTCACCCGCCTGACTACCGCCATAGAGGCTCTCCAGAGGGAGAACGCCGCCCTCAAGGCGGACCTGGCCGCAATCCGGGGAGACGGCCAGCGGAATGCGCCGCCGCGGGGCCAAAAGGAGAAAGGCCAGCCCACACCAGCGGAGAACTCGGTTCTCGACCTGGTGCGACAGGAGCTGGCCGCCTTCCAGCAGCGGTTCTCCGTATTGGAGAGCCGCGTGCCGCGACCCCCGCTGGCGGCGCCTTCGTACGCGGCTGCGGCCGCGTCAAAGCCTCCCCGGCGGCGACGAGGCCACCTCAGGCGAAGACGGCCACTGGGCAGACGGCCCCAGCGACGACGGCTCCTGCGAGGGTGAAGACGGCCCCGGCCAAGCCCAAACCGGGCCCACCAAAGCCGCCTCCGACCCCGACACCTGCGGGGCCGAAACAGGCGGCCAAAGGGAAGAAGGCCCAGGCCGGGAACCAGCCGTCCCAGCAGCCTCCTCCGGCCGGCGCCGACTGGCAAGTGGCCGGGGAGAAGAGGAAGGCTGCTGGCGCAGCCAGGTCCTCGAGGAGAAGGGAGAGACGGCGGCGACGAGACGCCGCGGCGCGATTGCGCGCCCCCAAGACCGCGGCTGTAGTGAACACACTGCAGCCGGACGCGGTGAAGAGGGGCGTGTCGTACCGCGACGTGCTCGCGAAGGCGCGGCAGGTGATAGACATCACGGAGCTCGGCATCACCGGTGGCCTCCGTCACCGGGTCACTGGGACGGGGGCTCGGATGTTGGAGATCCCCGGCGCGGCCAGTGGCCCTACCGCTGACGCTCTGGCCGAACGGCTCAGAGCGTCCTTAAATGCGGAGGAGGCCCGAGTCTCCAGACCCACCAAGCGCGCAGACGTGCGCATATTGGATCTGGATGACTCCGTGACGGCCGAGGAAGTGGTGGCCACCTTTTCCAGGACTGGGGAGTGCCCTCCCGATCAGGTGAGGGCGGGCGCCCTGCGTCCTGGCTTCACGGGGTTGCGAACCATTACGGTTAGCTGCCCCGTCCCGGCGGCGAAAAAGCTGCAGGAGGGCCGAAGGCTCCTGGTTGGTTGGGTGTCTGCGCAGGTGAAAGTCCTGGACCCCAGACCCCTGAGGTGCTTCCGCTGCCAAGTGGGCAACCATGCGGCATGCGTGTGCACCTCGGAAGTAGACCGCAGCGATAGGTGCTTCCGCTGCGGTCAGCCCGGTCACAAGGCCGGCTCGTGCTCCGCCCCGCCTCACTGCTTCGCATGTGAGGCGGTTGGCAAGCCGGCCGATCACCGGGCTGGGGGCAAGTCCTGCGCCCCACCCACCAAGGCCAGGCGCAGAGGTAGGCCCTCTGCCGCCACCGTCACCGCCACCGCCGCCGCCGCCGTCGCTACTGCCGCCGCCGTCGCTGAAGTCGTGGCTGAACCCCCGCGAGGGGCCCTGGAGGAGGCTGCAATGGATCCCGATTAATGGCCCCATTGCGCTTCCTCCAGGCGAACATCAACCACTGCGCTGCTGCTCAGGAACTTTTGCTCCAGAGCATGGCGCAGTGGTTGATCAACGTCGCCGTGGTCGCCGAGCCGTATTTTGTCCTGCCCAGGAATGACTGGGTGGCGGACTTGGATGGCTCGGTGACCCTCGTTTCGTCGGCCGCCGCCGGTACCCCGCCCCTCGATCGCGTCAAGAGAGGGCGTGGGATCGTCGCAGCACGGTTCGGGGAGATCGCTGTGGTAGGCGTTTATTTCTCCCCGAACCGAACTCTCGCCGAGTTCCAGAACTCCCTAACGGAGCTGGGAGACGTCATCGTCGCCCTCGGTTCCCTCCCCGGCCTCGTCCTCGGGGACTTCAACGCCAAAAATCCGGCTTGGGGTTCCCGGTCCATGGACCATGGGCGGGGCAGGATGCTCGAGCACTGGGCCCGTGCGCAGGGCCTGGTGATCGAGAACCGGGGTTCTATCCCCACGTGCGTGCGGTTTACGGGCGAGTCGGTGGTGGACGTTACGTTCGCCACCCCCAGCCTGTCACCGCGCGTCACCGACTGGCGCGTTGTGGAGGAGGTGGAGACCTATTCCGACCACTGGTATATCCGGTTCGACGTCTCCGCCCAGACCCCAGACGCGCCGGTCCGACGGGACCTGAGTGGTCCGCGATGGGCGCTGAAGCAGATGGACCGGGAGCTATTCCTGGAAGCCTCGATCGTGCAGGCCTGGGGGTCACCCCCGGACAGGCCTGCCGACATAAACGACGAGGCGGAGTGGTTCCGGGAGGCCATGTCGGAGATCTGCGACGTGGCCATGCCCCGGGTCCGGCAAGGACGCGCCCGGCGTCAGCTGTACTAGTGGTCGAGCGAGCTAGCAGTGCTGCGCGAAGCGTGCGTTGCGGCGCGACGCCAGTACACCAGGTTCCGCAGGCGCCGCACCCGACCTTCGCATGCGGCGACTGTAGAGGCGGAGCTGTACGAGGGCTACAGGGCAGCGAAGGCCGTCCTCCGAGACGAGATCTGGCGGGCCAAGGAACTGGCCCGGGAGGAGATGCTGGCGACTCTGGACGGGGACCCATGGGGCCGCCCCTACAAGTGGGTGCGAGAGAAGCTCCGCCCCTGGGCTCCCCCGTTGACGCAGAGTCTCCAGCCTCAGTTCTTGGAGGACGTGGTGAGCGGCCTGTTCCCATCGCGAGGGGAGCACGCTCCCCCGCCCATGGCTCCGTTTCCGACGGAACCTGAAGCTGGCGCAAACGCGGAACACAGCGACGACGACGTCTACAACGCTCCAGAGGTGACCGAGGTAGATTTGAGAGTGGCGGTACAACGGCTCAAGGCCAAAAATACCGCCCCAGGACCCGACGGCTTGCCAGGGAAAGCCTGGGTCCTGGCCTCGGAGACTCTCGGGCCTCGACTAAGGGGGCTCTTTAGCGCATGCCTAGAGAGGGGCCAGTTTCCGCTTCGCTGGAAGACGGGAAAGCTGGTCCTGATCCAGAAAGCCGGGCGCCCTGCGGATTCTCCGTCCGCATTCCGGCCCATCGTGCTGCTCGACGAGGCGGGCAAGCTCTTGGAAAGAGTAATTGCAGACCGCCTCTTCGGGCACCTGAATCGGGTGGGCCCGGATCTTGCGGAGTGCCAGTTTGGCTTCCGCAGGGGGCGCTCGACGGTGGATGCCATCATGCGCGTGAGAGCCCTCACGACGGGGGACGCGGTATCCCGGGGCAGGGTCGTCTTGGCGGTGTCTTTGGACATCACCAACGCCTTTAACATCCTGCCCTGGAGTTGCATCAGGGAGGCACTCCGGTATCACCGGGTGCCGACCTACCTCCGTCGCATAGTCGAGGACTACCTGACGGACAGAGCCGTCATCTACCCCAGTCACCGGGGAGAGTGGAACCGGCGAGAGATGTCGTGCGGTGTCCCACAGGGATCGGTCTTGGGGCCGCCCCTGTGGAACATCGGATACGACTGGGTGCTGCGCGTCCCTGACGGCGTCAGCGTAGTATGTTACGCTGACGACACGCTCGTCCTGGCGCAGGGAGAGTCGCACCAGGCGGCGGCCGACCTGGCGACGCAAGCGGTTGCGACAGTCGTTCATAGGATCCGGCAGTTGGGACTCGACGTGGCGCTGCACAAGACCGAGGCCATGTGCTTTCATGGCGGTCGGAACGCGCCACGGTCCGAGTCCCACATAACGGTGGAGGGGGTTCACATCGGCGTCGGGAGGACGATGAAGTACCTGGGACTCGTCCTCGACAGCCGGTGGAACTTCAGGGAGCACTTCCTGAGTTTGGCCCCAAAGCTGAACCGGGCAGCAGCCGCCTTCAAGCGACTCCTGCCTAATCTCAGCGGGCCATACGCCTCCTGCCGAAGGCTGTACGCCGGCGTCGTGCGGTCCATGGCCCTCTACGGGTCCCCAGTGTGGGCCCTGTGCATCCGGACGCGACCACTAAAGTTGGTCGCGTGCCAGAGGGTCATGGCTATCCGAATGATCCGGGGATACCGCACGATCGCCGGCGAATCGGCCAACCTCCTTGCCGGATTGCCGCCCTGGGATCTGGAGGCGACTGCCCTCCAGCGCGTCTATGAATGGCGCGTGGAGGCGCAGCGCCGGGGCGTATCCCCGCTGCCTCGAGAAGTCGAGGCGCGGCGGGAAGAGCTCCGGCGCGATCTCAGGGCAGTATGGAGGGAACGACTGTCACAACCGACGGCCGGGCACGCCGCATTTGCGGCGGTAAGACCCCTCTTTGAGGAGTGGCTAGATCGGCGTCACGGCGTTCTGACCTACCGCATGACGCAGGTCCTCACCGGACACGGAAGTTTCGGGAGGTACCTGTGTCTGATGGGAAAGGAGGAAACGCCTGGGTGTCACCACTGCGAGGGTCGCCCTGAGGACACAGTCGAGCACACGGTGCAGGACTGCCCCGCTTGGGCAGAGCAACAACGTGTCCTCACGGCGGCAATAGGCGGAGACCTCTCGCGCCCGGCATTGGTCGAGGCCATGCTGCGGGGCGAGAGGGAGTGGGAAGCGGTCGCCTCCTTCTGCGAAGCAGTCATGCTTCCGAAGGAGGAGGCGGGCCGCGTGAGGGAGAGGATGGCGTCCTCCCTCCAGCCCAGCCGCAGTGGTAGACGCCCACGGCGTCGGACGTCGGCCGACGATCTCCGGCCACCGTAGGCACGGGCATGCAGCATCAGCAACATGACGAGGCCCCCTCTGCAGAGGGCCGAAGCCTGCCGGGGTCGTGGGACTCATCCCGTTACCGTGGCCCCGGTATGTAAAGGGTTATTGAAGGAACACCGTGGATTTTAGTCAGTAAAAGTCTGACAGTCCCTCCCACCCTGCCCGGGGTGGGATGACTTATTTGATAATTTTACCACGCTAAAAAAAAAAAAAGCACGAACATCTTGCGAAAAAGTATTCGTATCGTTAACGTGAGCATTTTATATGGAAACTTGGACAGCGCCTCTGGTGTGCGTAATTTGAACTAATTTTGCGAGCACGAACGAATGTCAAGTAAGTTTCGTATCGAATTCGTAACGTAACTTACGTAACCTTGAGCCGTTTGTATGAAGAGAGCTAGCACGAAGGCATAAAATGACGTATAGTATCGTCATTCTCGAAGGCTGGTTTGCGAGTTTCTCGAAAGTTTATTCACTATAAATTTGGCAGTGAGAAAACTTTCGACGGAATTTATTGGGAGCATAAAATAATAATTCAAGTGATTGTATTAATAAATTTTGTTAGAAAATGCATAGATTAATAAGAAGCACCCCTCGACATAGTACATTGTACTATTATTTTGCGGCGCGATTGATTGCTGAAAATAGAAATGTACGAAGAGAAACAAGGTGAGTGATTTATTTTAGAACACTATATTTTTATAAATAGTAAACAAGTTAGTTTATAAATTTACTATTATGATTACAGAGAAATCTCAAGGAGAGCTCTCCTCAGAAAAAATATGGCAAATATTAACTTACAAAACCTAAGCGACACAGAATTTAGAAATAGATTTCGTCTAAGTAAGGAAGCATTTTTGTATATATGTCGCGAATTAAAAGACAAATCCACTCTAAGATCAAGTAAAAGGATCAGCCTGGAACATAAAGTTAAGTGTAGTAAATATTTACTTAAGTACCAGAAATTTTAACAAAAATATTTTTATGAATTATATCTATAATGGGTAGATTAATTATTACATACTATGTAAGTATTTAGTTTATACATTATAGTAAATCTATTAACTTATTATTTGTATTTGTAGGTGCTGTGTGCTTTATCATTTTATGCTACAGGCTCCTACCAAAGAATAGTAGGAATGGCCAAATATTTAGGGCAAACTACAGTAAGCAAATATGTGAGGCAGGTTACTAACGCCCTTGTGACCCCCTTAATAATAAATACTTTTATAAAATTTCCAGCAACACGAGAGCAGCGAAATATTGTAAAAAACAAGTAAGTAATAATTAAATTATAATACCTATGTAGTCCAATAAAAACTAATTTAGTGGACAGAATATTAAACAGCAAAAGGAGGATCCTGGTTCGAATCCGAGTTGTGGTTTCATAAAATATGATCCCACCAAAACATCCTGTAAAAAATTAGCCAAGCCTCGCCTAAGCTGCTTGTATCTCTATAAAAAGTAATGAAATCTCTAAGCAAAGCGAAGCCAAGTCTAAGGATCTTTACTGCGATTTCTTTATTAATATATGTAGTTAGATTTTATGTAACCGGCCGTTGAACATACTCTATGCACTTTTACTAGTTAATACATCGAAGTCAACGGCCAAGTCACATAAAATCTAACTATATTAATAAGGAAATCGCAGTAAAGATCCTTAGACTTGGCTTCGCTTTGCTTAGAGATTTCATTACTTTTTATAGAGAAACAAGCAGCTTAGGCGAGGCTTGGCTAATTTTTTACAGGATGTTTTGGTGGGATTTCACTTCTTTTTGCAGAAAGCTAGTTTTTACTTGTTTCTTAATTATTCAGACTCCAGTTTCATATTCATTTATAAGAAGGGGCTCGTCACATTGAATAACTTTTGTCAAGGCGTATATCCATATCTCTCATAGTTCAGCTGAGCTCTTAGGGATTATATATATCAGATACTTCAGACCTTCAATTTTTTAATTTCAAAAGAAAGGGCTAACCACGCATAATAAACTTTGTGAACATAGCATGTCGATAATTTCAATAGTTTGGCTGGTCTGTTACGGTTTCTACTCAGGGTCGTTATGTACTCCAGATCTTCCATGATCCTAGTTTTGATAGTTTTCTCTTCATATAAGCACTAAACCCTACCTCTATGCCAAATTTCAGCTCTCTAGGTTTATGGGAAGTACTAGTTCTATCTTGATGATCAGTGAGTCTATACATGTCGAAATAGTACAACTTTGCTTTTGCAACACTTAGGAAATTAACAAGCTACAAACATGAAATTTTGTGGTTTAAGTGTGTGCTGGTAGTTTACTAGATAACGATAATTTCAGCGTTCTCAATCTATCCAGAGGTCCCCAAATAGGGTCCTGAAAATACGCCGAAATGGTTCCAGAAAAGGATGGTACGGCAGTGTTTGCTTTGCGCTCGACTTTGCGGGGGCACTGCCGTGCCCCCAGATAGATAAATAATAGATAAATTTACTAAAAATCCTTTATTTACAGATTTTATACAAAATTTGGCATCCCTGGAGTAATAGGATGCATAGATGGGTCTCATTTTCATATATTCACTCCAAAAAGAGACAGAGAACACTTATTTTACTGCAGAAAGCATTTCTACTCACTGAATGTGCAAATGGTGAGATATTGCTGTATTTTTTTTTATTTACTAATAATTTTAACATCATACCTTACTCTATACCCTCCCTACCCATGGACTTACAATAATTAATATGTTATACAGTTGTAGATTCTTCTACATTTTTACATTCTAGATATGTGACAGTGAATGCCGAATTTTAAATGTTAATCCCAAGTATGGAGGTGCTACCCATGACGCTTTTATTTGGGAGAATAGTCAAGCCAATAGGTATATCCAGGACTTAAACCAAAATAATGAACAAGTGTGGTTATTAGGTAACCAATTTATTATCCAATTTAAAAAAAAAACATGTTGAAAAAATACCTTGGGGCTGCCCAAGGTATTTTTTCAACATGTTTTTTTTTTTTTTTAAATTGGATAATAAATTGTTTACCTAATAACCTAGTAATGCCTCAGGCAGCACTGGAACCTGCCTGCTGAGGCAGGTTCCAGTGCTGCCTGAGGCATTACTACATTATCTGAAGATACAAATCATACACTATCTGAAGATTACTTAATCTATACTATAATATTATAAAGCGGAAAAGTTTGTTTGTTTGTTTGTTTGCTTGAACGCGCTAATCTTCGAAAGTACAGGGTGGATTTGGATGAAATTTGTTATGGAAGTAGCTTGAAGCTTGAGGAAGGCTATAGGCTATATACTTTTTACGCGACTGCAAAAAAGGAGAGTTATGTTTTTACGTGATAGAATCCACGGGAGCGAAGCCCCGCGTGAGTACTAGTTCATTATATAAAAAATGTTGCAGGTGATTCTGGATATCCACAGAGGCCTTGGTTGATGACACCAATCACGAATGCTGCTGAAGGTACTCCAGAGGCAAAATATACTACCATTCATGGAAAAGCCAGAGTTGTAATTGTTAAAGTATTAGTGTGTTATTACACTGGTATACATTTCTATTTTTCTAAGTTGGCAACTTCCCTTCTTCCCTGTCATGGCTTGCACTGAGTAAAATGGTATTCTGTAATTATATTTTAAATAAAGAAATAAGTTTATTATGTGGAAATAAGTGTTTCTCTGAATACGATCCAATAACAAAATATGGTAGCAGTCCGTGGTTAATTGAATATGTAAAAAGATTGCTAAAATATCGCAGGATTGAAAAAAAGTGAAAATTGTTTTTGTGCTGTGGCATACATGTGTGTGCTGAAAATAAAAAATGGAGCGTAATCAACAAATTGTAATACCCATTTTCGACGGAAAAGAATACGCACATTGGAAAATAAGACTAACAAAATTTCTGCAATTCAAAAAGTGTCAAGACGTTATTACGAGAAAAATCTTAAGCACTGATGACAAAGAAAAATGGACGGACAAAGATGTGCAAGCAACGAACTACATTTACGGGGCAATAACGAATAAGCAATTGGAATATATATCAGAATGTGAAACGGCATACGACATAATTTGTAAATTTGATTCTATGTACTTACAAGGTTCAACATCCTTGCAAATAGTTTACCGAAACAATCTTGAAAATTTAAAGTTAAAAAACTATCAAGAACTAGACTCCTTTTTTGATGATTTTGAAAGATCAGTAAACGAGCTGAAACAGGCAGGTGCTACTATATCAGAAAATGAGAAGTTGAATTATATGCTAAGAGCACTGCCCAGTGAATATAGTCACATTGGAGACTTATTGGATGTGTTGTCAAAAGAGGAAAGAACTGTGGAATATCTAACAAATAAAATTAAAATTAAATATTTGACACAAAAACCACAAGAAAAGTCAGAAGTTACAGACAAATCAAATGCTTTTAAAACAGAAACAAAGTCAGCCCTGTCAGCCCCTAACTCAAATTTATGTTTTATTTGTGGAAAACCAGGCCATGTGAAACGCAACTGTTGGTACAATCGAGGACAGCATAATAGATACACAAATAACAATAATACAAGAGGAAGAGGTCATTCAAATCATCGGGGACGTGGTCGTGGATTTAATAATCGTGGTCGAGGTAGACACACTGAACATAGTGCATCAAATACACAAAATCAACAAAATGTTTTCCAAACTTTAGTTATTCAAAACAACATGACATCAAGTGTGAGCGAAGATAAGTCAAATAAGAACCAAATTACATGGTTATTAGACAGTGGATGCACAGACCACATAATCAACTGCGACAAGTATTTTGAAAATTCAGTTATATTAAAAAAACCAGTGCAAGTGAAAGTTGGAGATGGACGGATGCTGGAGGCCACAAAGGTTGGTGATATTAACATACATTTTCTTGTTTATGGTTCTAAATCATATATAACAGTAAAAAATGTATTCTATGTAAAAGAAATGAAGGCAAATTTATTGAGTTATGCAAGGATCACAGATAATAACAACACGGTAATATCGAAAGGACAATGGGCAAAAATTTATAATTCAAATAGAAAAGTAATAGCTATAGCACAAAAGGAAAACAGCTTATATAAAGTGAACAGCTACATAGATATACAAAGTAAAGTACAAGCAAATATAATTGAAAGTAAATTGTCAGTGAAGGAAAAATTACACCGTACACTTGGTCATGTAAATTTCAAATATCTAGAAATCTTATGTAAGGAACAGTTACTGGAAGGAATACCTAAAGAAATTGAATCAGAGTATATGAAGTGTGCTATATGCATAGAGAATAAAATGCATAACTTACCCTTTAAAAACAAAAGAAGAAGAGCTCAAGATATATTAGAGATTGTGCATACAGATGTAAATGGACCACATAATACAATAGGTTATTGTGGTGAAAAATACTTCGTAACATTCATAGATGACTACAGTAAATTGGCAAAAGTTTATTGCATCAAGTCTAAAGATCAAGTTGCAGATTGTTTTAAAGAATATGTAAATACAGTTCAAAATTTAACTGGAAAAATGATAAAAGAATTAAGATGTGACAATGGTAAAGAATATATGAACAGTAAGATGTATAGTTTTGCAAGAGAAAAGGGAATAATGATAAAGGCATGCCCGGCATATGTACACGAGTTGAATGGAACTGCAGAGAGATATAACAGGACTATAATGGATATGGCTAGATGTCTACTAGCAGAAGCAAGAGTAAATAAATGCTATTGGCCGGAAGTAATTAAAACAGCAGCTTATTTAAAAAATAGAAGTTTGGCAAATACTATAGAAAGAAAAACACCCTATGAAATATTCTTCAATAAGAAACCATCAATAGAGCAATTGAAATTGTATGGAAGTAGAGTTTATGTGAGAATACCAGAAGAAAAAAGAAGATCAAAATGGGATAAAAAGGCAGAATTAGGAATATTACTTGGATATGTTGAAGTTGGCTACAAAGTGTTGATAAATAATAGAATAGTAGTTGCCAGACATGTTGATATAATAGAAGAAGATGTCAAGTTTATGAATAACAATGAAGATACAGACTCAGAGGAAGAAAGACAAGAAGAAGAAAAGGAAAAATTTGAAAATAACTTACCGGAAGAGACTAAATTAATAAAATTTGATGACAACTCGATGAATGATGATAAAGTACAAGGAAGAGCAAAGAGAACAATCAGACGTCCAATCAGATTTGATGAAGAATTTGGATATTACTGCATTTGTGCAAATTTTTGTGATGCTATGATTCCAGGTACATTTCAGGAGGCGATGCAATGTGATGAGGCCAATCAATGGAAAGAAGCAATGGACCGTGAGATGAGCAGCCTTGTTAAAAACAATACATGGAACTTTGTGAGTAGACCAGAGGGCAAAGAGATCCTAGATGTGAAGTGGGTTTACAAAAGGAAACCAGGTAACATTTTTAAAGCTCGTTTAGTAGTTAGAGGTTTTCAGCAAAAGGATAATATTGATGATACATACTCACCTGTTGCCAAAATGCAAACATTAAAATTGTTGTTATCTTATTCTTGTCAGTTCAGCTTTCTCATTCATCAGATGGATGTGGAAACAGCCTTTTTGAATGGTAAAGTAGTATCAGAAGTTTATGTAAAACAACCACAAGGTTATAATGATGTTTCTAATAAAGTTTATAAACTAAATAAAGCTTTGTACGGATTAAAAGAAAGCCCTAGAGCTTGGTACGAATGTTTTAATGATTTTATTAAGAATCTTGGTTTTTGTAGAAGCAAGTACGATTATTGTCTTTATGTAAAAAGAGAGTGCAATGTAACAGTTTATATACTTTTATTTGTTGACGATTTATTAATTTGTTGTAGAGATATAAACATTATTGATAATATAAAGAAACAGTTGCATAATAAATTTAAAATGAAGGATTTAAATAAAGTAAAAAGCTATATTGGTATTGATATTGAATATGATTATGATAACTCTACAAATGTCTTAACATTGTGTCAGGAAAATTACATAGAGTCTTTAGCTGAAAAATATAATATTAAAAATGCAAAACTGTATAAGACACCTATGGAACCCAACTTGAAACTAAGTAAATGTGATGTAAATGAAGATGTTAAATATAGAAACTTGATAGGTGCACTCTTGTATATCAGTCATGGTACTAGACCAGACATATCTTACAGTGTGAATTATTTAAGTAGATTTCAGAATTGTTACGATGAAACACATTTTAAATATGCTCTGAGAGTTCTAAAGTATTTGTATCTAACAAAAGATTTAAAACTAACTTACCAACTGAGTCTTAATACTGATAATATTGTAAATTGCTATGTAGATGCCGATTGGGCAGGAGATAGTACAGATAGGAAATCAACTACAGGTTTTGTTATTGAATTGTTTGGAAATCCAATTTATTGGAAATCTAGAAAACAAACTTGTGTAACTAAATCATCTACCTTTGCAGAATATGTTGCATTATCTGAGGCTGTAACTGAGATAAATTTCTTAAAAAATGTAATTAGTGATATGTTCATTAAAATATGTAAACCTATTAAGATTTATGAAGATAATTCAGGAGCACTTGCTATAGCAAAATACGGAAATTTTACTAAAAATTCTAAACATATAGAAGTACAGTATCATTATGTACATGAAAACTGTAAAAGTAAAGTTATTGAAATTGTAAAGATAAACTCAGATTCAAATGTTGCAGATATACTTACCAAATCTCTGGGTAAATTAAAATTTCTTAAGTTTAGAGAAATGTTGAAATTACATATGTAAAACTTAAATGAATAAGAAAGTTAAATTAGTAGATACATAAGAAAGTTAATTAATAAATAAGAATTTTAAGTTAATAGGTGAATAAGAAAGAATGTCTTAAGTTTGTTTTAATTTTTGTTGAGAAAGAAAAGCTTTTTGTTTGTTTTTATTTTGTTAATATTTAAGTTAAACAATTTAACAGAACTGTTTTAAAGGAAAGAGTGTGCAAGCTAGGTAGGTACTAGTATACTTAAGTGAATAAATATTATAGAAGTTCTATGAATAGGTACATATTATGTTGTAAGTAAAAGATAATTGTAATTGATGTTGCCTAGTAAGAATTTGTTAAAGTAATGAGATGTGAAAATAAAAATATAAATGTAAGGAGGCGTGTTAAAGTATTAGTGTGTTATTACACTGGTATACATTTCTATTTTTCTAAGTTGGCAACTTCCCTTCTTCCCTGTCATGGCTTGCACTGAGTAAAATGGTATTCTGTAATTATATTTTAAATAAAGAAATAAGTTTATTATGTGGAAATAAGTGTTTCTCTGAATACGATCCAATAACAAAATAGTAATTGAAAATACTTTTGGGAGACATAAAAATAGGTGGAGATGCCTTTGTAAGGACCGCACATTACACTACACCCCTGAGAGATGTAGAACTATTATAACGGCATGTAGCGTTTTACACAACCTAGCATTAGATTTTATGGTGCCTGATCCTGATGAAGATACGATATATTCTTCAGGATTTGGTGTATCATCATTTTCTTCTCCAGAAGAAGCTTTTCATGAACATGGTTCTAGGGATGAGTTGATTCGCGGTAGAATACTAAGAGACATGTTAGTCGATAGGATTAATAGACTTCACAATGTAAATAATTAATTTCGGTTTTTGTGTAACCATGCACACTGTGTTTCAATATCGCTCAATTCATGCCAAAAGTCATTTTTAATATTAATTTTTTTGTGGAGGAATTTCGGTTTTTTGTAACTTGGATCCAGGTAGAATATCTTCAAACGTACTAACTAGGAAATAAATTACCAAAAAAATTTAGCAACAAATTGCTCGAAATTTAAATTAAAAACTATCAAAAATCTACTATAATCGAACATTATATTAGCTCAGTTAATTTGTACCGATCTTAGTTTTTTTTCCTTTATACTGGATGTACTATAAACTACTTGGCTTTCTAACGCTGTTGGAAAATCAAATTTATTGTTGGTACAATTTGAGTAATTAAAACTTTAAGATGGGTACTTTTGAACGATATTTTATTCGGCATTTTTCGCATCTCTGTTCGCTGATAAGCGAACAGAGATGCGAAAAATGCCGAATAAAATTTTTATTTCAGGAAAACATTTATTTATACCAACAACGTTTGTTCTTCTTAAAGTTTTAATTACTCAAAATGTACCAACAATCAATTTTTGGTTCCAACGGCGTTAGAAAGCCAAGGAGTTTATAGTACATCTAGTATAAAGGAAAAAAAATTAAGATCGGTACAAATTAACTGAGCTAATAAAATGTCCAATTATAGTAGATATTTGATAGTTTTTAATTTAAATTTCGAGCAATTTGTTGCTAAAATTTTTTGTTGATTTTTATCCTAGTACATTTGAAGATATTCTACCTGATCAAAGTTTAAAAAAAACGAAATTCTTCCATAAAAATATTCATATTAAAAATGACTTGGCATGAATTGAGCGATATTGAAACACAGTGCCATGTACCATTAGAGAATGAGTGAATGAGAACTCTATAATAAAGGTAGCATTAAAGAACAAAAAATGTAATTAAAAGTTTGAAAATTAAATATGATCTAAGTTATTTACTGAACAGAATTAGGTACCTTTTAGATATAACTTTCATGAATATAGTTTAAGCAAAATAAATTTTATTCTAACATATACAAAAATATTTCTATTTTTAAGAAAAAGAAGTGAATAAGCCTTAATAAATTAAACAAAAAGTCTGACACTATTCATTTCTTTTCCCCAAATATGCCACTAATACTTTCAAAGCTTCTTTCATAAAATCCAACCATTGAGCTTGCAACTGCAGCTCTACATCACGCTGTCGAATCGTCTCTCTTTCCAATTCTTCTGCAACTCGGTCAAGCTGTCTTTCATACTCCCTAGCGGTACCCTCACACTCCTTAAATAATTTTAAAATCGGGTCTTCTGTTTTCTTCCTCTTTTTCGGCGGTGTCCAGTGTGTGTCCACTGAAACTGCTGTAGGTGCCAGTGGCTGCGCGGGAGAAGGTGGAGCGACTGTAGGTTGCCTACTTGTTCCTGGAGTATTCCATGAATCTGGAAAAATTATGGTTCAACATAAATACTATTCGGCTTGACTAGTTATCTGAACTTGACTAGCTTTTGTATTTGATTTTATTTTTAAGTATTAAATTATATTTGATTTAGCAGTAGTTATTTCAAACTAAAGAGGTACGTGTTATAGTTAGTACCTAAAGTTAATAATAGATAAATTTAAAATATACCAACCTTCAGGAACCTCGTCGACAGTCAATTCATCTACAGTTTTTGTGGGTGGTACTTGTAGATGAACACCTGACAAGCTATCTTCCTCCCCACCACCAACCTGTTTTAATTAAAAACAATAATTTAGCATTAGTGCTTACATACAATTTGTGTTTTTTCTTACAAAAAAACTGCTCTAGAGTATAATGCTCCTAAATAACATCGAACTTCAGAGACATTGTATATTAACAAGAACCATAACTGAAATATGTTATGTGGTAATATTATCAATATTAATAACGGTGGCTACAAATAAAAGGCATGAAATTAACTTGTTTAAGTTAATTTCATGCTTTGTGCATTTCATGCACAATTCTTTTGTGGATGGTGTTTACCATCCACAAAAGAATTGTATGTGTCACAATACTAACAAAAAGAGCTTAAGTGGTGACCCTTTTTTATAACGTCAGGGATTATGAGTAGGTAGGTAAGCTGTTGTAGACAAAGAAAACTTTTGACCATATTCTGTCCCATTAAGGAATTAAATATACAGATAATTTTTTTGATAATGATTTCTAA
Source organism: Tholera decimalis (assembly GCA_943138885.2). NCBI lineage: Eukaryota > Metazoa > Arthropoda > Insecta > Lepidoptera > Noctuidae > Tholera > Tholera decimalis. The sequence continues at coordinate 16,011,421 of OW964551.2, forward strand.
GCTCTTTATTATATTTTCCTGAAAATATACCGATTACTGTTAAAATAAAATTAAATTTGAAAAATATATAAATAAAATGACACCAAGCAAAACACATTATCACACCTGTATGAATCCAGCTTCTTGTATGGGCATTCCAGTAGCAGCCTGCACCCCAATTATATGCATCACCCTGTTTTCTAGGTCAGTTAATGTCAATTGAAGCGCTGGCCCACCGCCTGTACCTTGAGCTGACCTATTTATTTTGGTCCACTTTCTCTTGGTATTATTTTTGTAATCACTCCAAACCTTAATAAACATATACAAATACCACACCAATAAAAGAGAAGGATGCCCAGCACCAACATAAAATGCATGCATGTAATTTCTACTAGTGTGAAGTGAAAGTCTATTTCCTTAAACATGCCTAAAGATTTAATAGATATACCTTTCGCCACTTTTCCTCTGTTCGAGAGTCCCCCGTGCCATCACTATTGAGCATATGTGTCAACTCCTTCCATTTTTGCTGTATATAGTGTCTACCACGAGGGCCCCCGCTGGGTTTGGACAAGTCTCCATGCCTATAATAAATTAACATTTAAAGGACTATTCCAAGATCTATTCTAATAATGTTGCCTTCAAATAGCACCTTTATTTAATTAATTTGAACCAAAATTACGAGGTAGGTAGTTCATGATCTGTTAATTTTACTCCGAACCAACTACTAATATTCGATCATTGAGGTATTACTACTACGCTAGAGTTATATATTTCAACTAGTTTTTGCCTGCAACTTAGTTCGCGTGGGAGGATTTTCCCACGTGAATCCCGATCGCGTGGGAATTTTGGGATAAAAAGTATCCTATGTAATGTGTCGTGCGAGGATGTCTAGCTGTGCTGTGAAAATGTGTGGGGGTTTCCACCAAAGCTGTGCGATAAAAATGTGCATACGATGTGTAGTGGAGCTGTGAAAATGCGCATTAATGTGTGGTGCGAGGATGCGCAAACCTCGCAACACATCCTTCTTAACACATCCCTCGCAACATATCTCTCGCGCACATCCCTCGATTGTTTTGTATGCGCAAAAATCTAGCTCCGCTGAGCCGTGTCCACCAGAGCTGTGCTGACCGAGGTGAGGTAAATGAAGCAATTCTATTGGTTCTTTACAAACCCATCCTCGCACATATCTGGTGGAAACGCAGCCTTAGAGAAGGGAAGAACAAGAAGAAGGGCGAATACTTTTCTCAGAGTTGGAAACATTTGCTCCTGCCCGACATCCTTTAAATTGAACACAGCTTTCCAATAATCTTCTGCATTTAAATTAACGGCGGGAACTCGCGAAGTAGGAAACGTACGCGCGCACGCTCAAGCAAAATCAAGTTTTAAAGTTAACGAAATACGTTTCATTTAGTCATGGTGCTTTCCATTCAGAGCCATCTCTGAGTATGATATGGCGTGAAAATAGTGAAATACTTTTTAGACGCGCCAGTTTTAGGAGCGTTTAATTTGGATACGTTGAATTGAAATGCGTTCGTCAACTGTTTGCAATAAAAATCTAGTATTACAAATCTCGTTGTCCTCAAAAGTTACGAAAATTGCCTTTAATATAAAAATTACTTACATGTTACGCGACGGGGTCAAAAGTTACGAAAAATGTAAGAATTGTAACCTTCTGGCAACGCTGCTTGAATGAGCTTCGCGTCAAAAAATGTCAACTTGTCAAGTGTTACGCGTCGTTCGTTTAGGAACACACTCTCACTAAACACAAAGGTTTAATAATAAATTAAATAATTATACCATATATCTTAACTAAATAATTAACTTTTACTGCAGTCTCTTCGTATTGCATTAAAATTTGGACAGTTTTAAAGTTTTAAAGGCTCTGAAATCACTAAGAACTAAATACGTCTGTAGTTTTTGAACGAAACGTTCATTCAATTTTAAGATATTTCGTACAATTTTGTACAGCCTTACTTACATTAGCATGACGTCACTAACGTAGTAATAGTATCGAGGTCTCGATACTATTACGATAGAGCTTCGTGCTTCCGACTTTGTTGTATTCCGTTATCGTATCGAGAACACGATACGTTTACTATACGAAACCTACAGATATTCGTGCTAGGGGTATTGATATCATTTTCAACAGTTGAGAGTGGAGGAATCCATGCAGCTGGATCAAATGAAGAGGGCTCATAAACTGATTGAAAAAATTTGGAAAATAAATTGCAAGTAGAAATGGGATCATTAGAATACTGTTGTTGATAATATACTATAGAGGGAATGCTATTAGTGGACTTGCGACTGGAGACATACGACCAAAATGCTTTAACGTTGGAAGCCACATTATCCTCTATCATATTCATGTACTTTTTATAACATAAGTGTATTTCTTTTTTAAATTCGCTCTGTAGATGGAAAAAATTTCGTATTCATTCGTTAACATTTCCATATTTTTTCCAATTAGTCCAAGCACGACTTTTTCTTGTATACAAATTAATAAGTATTTAGAAAACCATTTAGGAAATTTAAAATTTTTTTGGCTTGTGCAAAGGAGTATGCAGCTTAATTATCTCATAGATTTTTTTCATAAAAACTTGACACTGCCTCCTCGGGGGACAGTGTTTCCAATAAATGATGCCAGTTCACTGTTTCAATATCAGCATTTATATCTACATAATTCGATTTGTAATAATTTAAAGTATTTCGTTTTGTACATTTATGTAGTTGTGATAGTTTTGTAAATGACATTTGTATATTAAAGGCTGGATGGTGTGTATCGATAGGTCAGAGTGAAGTATTAGGCTTATGGACCTCCGCATGTTTGCTACAAAAAAACAAGTCTAGGATACGGTCATTGCAATTATTAAAACTATTAAATTGTTTCAAGTTTAGTTGTGAACTAGAGTTCAGTAAATAACGACTACTATTAGAATAATTGCTATTCGAAGCACATATCATGTGAGAAGATGATTTGATCCAATTGAGCTCCGGAAAGTTAAAGTTTCCAGCTAAAATCATGCACTCTATAGATGGGTCATCATTTAAAACGGCTAATGTATTAATAAAATTAATACAAATATCTTCCGTTGTATTAGGAGGTATGTAGGTAGCACAGACAAGTAAATACTTATTATCATGAGACGGTATTCTAATTATTAAATGTTCTGGTAAAAATAAAAGGGGTAATAGTGTTACATTTGAAGACCTAAGGTTCTTAAAAACCGCTACTAGAACGCCTCCGCCATCCTTTTTTTAGTGAGAGAACGATTACGATTGCATCTGAATACTGAGTAGCGTTGGTCGATAAATTTATTATCAGCAATTTCAAGTGTCAACCACGTTTCGGTCAGAATTATTATGTCATAACTATGTGACAATATATTAATATATAATGTGTTCAATTTGGTTCTGATCCCTTGGCAATTCTGATAATAAATACACAAATTATTAGCCATTGTTAATACAAATAAAATTAGAAGTAGTCTGGGTATTATAGCTGAGTATTTAGCAACCAAATTTATAAAAAAAGCAAAAACAGAAAGCTTATAACAATTCATGAACCAATACAGGTTTTTAAAATCTAACCACTCAAAGATCAACAAGCGTAAGACTACCAAATAAACGGAAAAACTTTTACCATTATATAAGCTTATCACAGTACATATAAATGTTGATAGCACAGGACACATTATATACACAAAAAAGCCCACCATGCGCGATACTATATAGCCTAATATTATATCTAATCTGAAAACAAATTGTACAATAAACCAGAAATTAAATGTTATTTTGCTGTGAAATAGGAGTTTGAGCAGTTGACTTAATCTTGCTGGATATGTCGTCCAACGAGTGAATAGCGTGTGTGGGCGAGTCTTCCGATTCCTTGACCAGGACAGTCGCGTTTCTGACCCACACAAACTTAAATTTCTTGGCTTTGGAGGCTTCGCGACACTTCCGAAATAACTCCTTGTTACGCAAAGTCAAATGTTCATTAAGAAATATGTGACTTGAAGTTCCTGTGAGTCCAATTCGGTCAGAAGTCAGTCCTTTAGACAGCCGGAATGCAGTAAAAACATTGTCATGCATTATCCGGGAACTAAATTTGACTATTACGTTCTTGGGAAGAGAGTTTTGTTTATGTGCATGCGGGACACGATGAATAGCAATAATGTCTTTCTGTGCTATTGTTATGTTGATTGCCGAACCAATTGTCTCCAACATAGTGATTAAGTTTTCACCGCGTTTTTCAGGCAAATTAGATATTTCAATATTGCAAGGCCTTTTTTTTTTAACGTGGTAATATTATCAAATAAGTCCTCCCACTCCGGGCAGGGTGGGAGGGACTGTCAGACTTTTACTGACTAAAATCCACGGTGTTCCTTCAATAACCCTTTACATACCGGGGCCACGGTAACGGGATGAGTCCCACGACCCCGGCAGGCTTCGGCTCTCTGCAGAGGGGGCCTCGTCATGTTGCTGACGCTCTTTGAGGCGCGCGTGGAACACGACGCGCCGTCGACCCGGGCATGGTCCATGGTCGGACAGCGAGTTGCCCTTTACTCGCTGTCCGCATGCCCGCGCCTACGGTGGCCGGAGATCGTCGGCCGACGTCCGACGCCGTGGGCGTCTACCACTGCGGCTGGGCTGGAGGGAGGACGCCATCCTCTACCTCACGCGGCCCGCCTCCTCCTTCGGAAGCATGACTGCTTCGCAGAAGGAGGCGACCGCTTCCCACTCCCTCTCGCCCCGCAGCATGGCCTCGACCAATGCCGGGCGCGAGAGGTCTCCGCCTATCGCCGCCGTGAGGACACGTCGGTGCTCTGCCTAGGCGGGGCAGTCTTGCACCGTGTGCTCTACGGTGTCCTCAGGGCGACCCTCACAGTGGTGACACCCAGGCGTTTCCTCCTTTCCCATCAGACACAGGTACCTCCCGAAACTTCCGTGTCCGGTGAGGACCTGCGTCATGCGGTAGGTCAGGACGCCGTGACGCCGATCTAGCCACTCCTCAAAGAGGGGTCTTACCGCCGCAATTGCGGCGTGCCCGGCCGTCGGTTGCGACAGTCGTTCCCTCCATACTGCCCTGAGATCGCGCCGGAGCTCTTCCCACCGCGCCTCGACTTCTCGAGGCAGCGGGGATACGCCCCGGCGCTGCGCCTCCACGCGCCATTCATAGACGCGCTGGAGGGCAGTCGCCTCCAGATCCCAGGGCAGCAATCCGGCAAGGAGGTTGGCCGATTCGCCGGCGATCGTGCGGTATCCCCGGATTATTCGGATAGCCATGACCCTCTGGCATGGGACCAACTTTAGTGGTCGCGTCCGGATGCACAGGGCCCACACTGGGGACCCGTAGAGGACCATGGACCGCACGACGCCGGCGTACAGCCTTCGGCAGGAGGCGTTTGGCCCGCTGAGATTAGGCAGGAGTCGCCTGAAGGCGGCTGCTGCCCTGCCTGGCCTGCTACTTCATCGTCCTCCCGACGCCGATGCGAACCCCCTCCACCGTTATGTGGGATATTGCAAGGCCTTGCCTGTTGTTCTAGAGTACCTATTTTTCTTTCCAGTAAAGCAATTGTTGTGGAAGAAGAACTATTCATCTTTAACTCCAACTCCTTCAGGCGTTATGTGCAATCAACATAGTTTTCAGAATTGAAGTTCGCTATAGATTTTAAACAGGTCACATCCCTCTCAAGGTCAGAATGTTTGATGTTTAAATCAGATAGTTCCTTCTTTATATTAAGATATTCCGCACGCAATTCCTTGACATCATTTTGTATGTGTAAAGAAGTAGACGATAAAGTTGTTAACTCTTCTTTGAGGTTTGAGATACTGTAAATAACAGTCGAAAACTGGTTGCTTATGTGAGTCTGAAGATCTGAAATAGCCTGTTTCAACTCCACAGACAACATATTCATTGCTTGCGTTATTTCACATTCCGGTTGCTTCCGTTTTCTTTGAGTAACATTGGTACCGAGTTCGTTAGCCAAGTGTAAGTCTGGATACGACTTGCTTTTGTTCTCCGGGGAGTGAAATATGGCGTATAGAGAAATAAAGAGAAGAATAAAAAAGCCTTAAATATATATTGTCTTGTTGTGGTGTGTGATCACGATGCAAAAATTCGCTGTGGCGCCGTCATGCACAGGTGGCCCAGCGGTACGACAGACCACTCTCGATCTTCGTTGCACCACGATTCGACGTTCGAGCCCCACAATCTGCACGACTTTTTCCAAGTTTCTAAAATATTGTTCCTCGACACTGTGCGAGAGGGACACCGCACTACAAGTTTTAAGATGGCGCGCGCAGTATATGGCACTTTACACAAGATAGTACAAGAGGTACCGAAAAAGATTAAAATTTAAACATGAATATTGAGATATTTCAAATCACAGTAGGAAAATAGTACAAAAACACGTCCACCAACAGCCAGCAAACGAGCGGGAATGTGACAATGATTAAATTCACTAAAAATAATGATTATTATCAATTTAAAACATCTTTTGAAGGAGAATGGATCCAAGCTCGTCTTAAATTGGCACGGGGGCGAAAAAGAGTTACTCAACCTATAGAAATTAATTTAAAAGCAGTATATCAATCAAAAATGACTAATTCTGATGCAAAGACAAGAGATTTGATAGAATTACTTCGGTCTGACATAGTACCCAGCTATTACGAAGGCTGCTATAAGTCTCTAATTAAATACAGTTTAGGGCCCATTTCACCACCTACGTTTAAGTTCCTAATAATTATTTAGTAAATAATCGCATACAAATTCCAATTCATTTTTGATTTTACTCGATGAGTAGTCGCTATTTGGACATCGGGAAATGGGCCCTAAGGGCCGATTAGATTCAATGATTAAATAAATTTTACCTGTGGAATAAATGAGACGTTTTGATAAATTGTCTATACAAACTGTCAAAATGACAAACGTATTCGTCAGATAAAAGTTAACTGACGATTGAAAAACCAGCCCTTAGTAATAATTATTGTATTAAAGACTGATTTTACTTTTATTTTTATCAATGTGGGTAGGTACACAATTTAAAAATTCGTAAATATTCACGCATACTGGGTAATCCAACAAAGTTCCTGCTATGCGTTATAGTTTAGTTAAGTGTTTGTTCATTTAATTATGATACAATATAGATAATTTAAATAGCCTTAAACTATTGGATCGATTATGTCAAATCTGATTTGAATCTGGATTCTACTTAATAGACCGTTTGTAACTTAGTGCTATTGATAGCTATTGTGTTTCTTTTTTAATTAATAGTTACTTTGTTTTGATAAAGGTTGTATTAAGTACCTATCACATTTTTATTTCGTTTTTAATAATAATCTTGATTATTTTCTAAGTGACCTAAAACAAATACAGGAAACTTATTTGTGACAATTATAATGTTGAACTTTAAGTACTAATGGTTTTGTATGATTCCTATAAAATAAAAACGTTTATTTTCCATTGATCAGTTCTTTTATTTATTTACTTTCACAGGATTTTGCATGCTTCCTGGTGATAAATGACATTTTTGAGAGTTGATCTAAGTGAAAATGGCATAAATGTATGACGCTTCCACTTCGATGATCGTTATGAAGTATATCCTGAAAACCTGAAGTGGATATTTTCATTCCCGAATATGTATAATAATTTCATACTAGTAACCAAATCCATAAAATCTGTAAAAAAACGTGAAATGAACCCATAAATTAACTTTAAACATTTACAAAATCTTTGATCCTCGTTTCTGTAAAATATGAAAAACGTAGATGTGTCAATATATTACTAGGTGTGCGATATAAGATAAAAAGATATTCTATTCGAGTCATGTCACATTTTGTTTTCGCTTAATGTTTGTGCTTAACACGTCTTTGGCTTTGTTATACGGACTTGGTTCTTATCCCCAACGACGACTTTTGCTTTGGAATCAGGATCTCTGCCGCATTCGTTTTGGATTTCGACAAATAGTGTAACTTACAATGGTTAACGAACATTGTGTTTAATGTGGCCTTACCCTGACGGGAATTCAAAGTCACACTTGGGAGCCCGAGCAAGTAATTATGCTACAGCAATGGCGCCACAACTGGTAACCATAGATTTAAGAAATAATGTTAAATAGGTGTGTTTAAATTTTGGTGTACAATAAAGTATATTCTATTCTATTGTTTAAAAGCATACATACATGTGTTACCTACATTATTGTATCATAACTTACAGATTGTAATATTGTTTTAGGTATCCAACAATCTTGTTTGCCACAACTGCTGGGAGGGCCAGTCTGTTTACTCCACAACAAGAAACAGAAGGTGTTAGCCATACAAATAGCTGTATTTATTGTGGTCACTCAATCAGAAGAATTAGAAGTCATTTGTTACAGACAAATACTGAAAGGAGAATCGTATTAGAAATGTTATCATAGAATGGATTCAACCGCGAGCGGTGGGTTTTATTTCATAAAATAAACAAATGCAAAGTATGGTATTCTAAGTTATCATGTTATTAATACATATGTATTTTTTAATGTGTATCTAAGTATGCTAAATCTATTGTATATCCACCTGATAGGGTACTTGTTTTCTTTTTTTTTACATATCAATTTCAAGCCGCATCTGTCATCCATACTGGCAGAGAGCTGACCAGGCAGCATTTTGTACAAGAGTCTGCTTCCACTTTTTCAGATGCCACTAATGAAACGGAGATATTTCTACCCAATTATACCCGAGCTGCAAATACAGAATGACGCGAGTGCTCTGATATGTAGGATGGGCGAGATGTGAAATAAATATTTGCCCTCCTGCGCCATTATTGGATGATATATTAGTCATATATGAAAATGATGAAAACATATATGTGTAATGCATTAAAAACTTGTTTTATTTTATTTTGTAGTTAAGATTAGATAAGATTTTATAGTTTTAGTAATATCTCGTATTGTAGAAGCTCCCATCAGATAATCAAAAGGTAACCAGATATTTGTAAAGAATTAATTATAATTTAATTTTGTTTCAGTTCGTGACGTGCAAAGAAAATGGGCTAATTTACGGACTTGCTTTCGCCGAGAACTAAACGCACAAAAGAACACTAAGTCAGGGCAAGCTGCGACCAAGAGGCGTAAATATGTCTACTTTAAAACAGTTATTATTTTTACTTCGATGCATGGAAAATCGACGTACTGAAGGTAACCTGGACGATAAAAATTCTCAAGAAAATGATGAGTATGATGACGAAGCTGGTTCATCCACTTCCACCCCTATTCCTTAGCGGAAGAGGCCTAATATATCGAAGCATACGGACTTTTTTCTTTTTTTTTGGGGCGGGAAAATCATCAAATGACTTCTTCCGCTCTGGGTCAAGCGGAAGGGTGTGTCAGATTTCTACTGACTAAAAACCCACCCTGTTCCTTCAGCTGCCCTAATTTTCCGGGGCCGTGGTAACTCGGTAGAACCTTCCCGCAAACCCCGGCAGGCAATGGCCCTATGAGGCCCCGTCACTGGTGTTGACAGCTCTATGAAGCGCGCGTGGAACACGACGCGCCGCCGTCCCGGGCCTGGTCCTTACCGGACGGTGAGCGACCCCTGCTCGCCGTCCGCAGGCCCGCGCCTACGATGGCCGGAAATCGGCTCGACTTCCCCGACGCCCGGGGCGTCTCTCGCGGCGGCTGGGGCGCAAGGAAGAGAGTTGCCTCTCTCTCGCGCGTTCGGCCTCCTCCTTCGCTAGCATGACTAAGTATACGGACTTCGATGAAGCATTATTAAAAGCATTAAATGAGACTAAGGTCTGGGTGCTCGAAGCTCGGTTACGTTAACTTTAGGGTTTAGTTAAAGTAAAATTAACCGGCGGTCAAATTTAAAAAGCGTTGTTGAAGCAGCGGTTACTTTAACGTGCAGTCAAATTACAGATTTAACGTCGGTCAAAATAACTGACAGGGTAGGGGTGGTTTAAATTTTGACTTTAGTAGAATTGTAGTTAACCCTTACCGTTTTTAGGTTATTTACAAAATATTTATTTGCGAATACAATTTAAAATGGGATCAGGGCGTTTTGTTTTGGATTTAATTAATGAAGGCAGTTCTTCCGATGACGATTTCATATTTCAACAATTAGTCCGACAAAGACAGAGAAGTTTTCGTCCACGAACAGATTTTTTTTTTTATGGGAGGAAATAGATTTCAGTGTCGAGGAATTTGGCTAAAGTGTTTGTAAATTTATTAGAGTCTCATCTCAAACGATTAACCAAGAGGTAAGTCAATCTTTATCCATAAAAATATGGTTTCATAGGAAATATTTTTTTACATTCATACCAAGTAAATTTGCCTCAAAATAACAACTAATCATTGATGTTCATTTTTTTTTAGAAACAGTGCAATTACATCTTCATATCAAGTCTTGTTAACTCTAGCATTTTACGCATCTGGATCACTTCTCAGATGTGTTGGGGATTCAAAAGGAGTGCACAAATCGACAGTATGTAGAGCTATTCACTCTGTAAGCAAGGAGTTAGCTAAACTTAGATCACATTTTATTTATATGCCAAGAAATGAAGATGAGAGGAAAGTCACTGTAAACAGCTTTTACAACATTAGCCGCTGTCCTAAAGTTATATATGCTATAGAATGCTCACATGTCTATTTATCTACAATCACCTGGTGGCAATAAATAATACAGAGTATTATCGCAATAGAAAGGACTCATTGTCTTTGAATGTCCAAGTTGTTGCTGATGCTAATTGCTACATCAAAAATATTGTTGCAAGATGGCCCTGAGAAAGTGACGATAGTCACATATTTGATTCAAGCAACATTAAAGGCAGAATGGAAGATGGAGAATTTGGTGATATATGGCTATTAGGTGATAGAGGATATGCCTTGAGGTCATTTCTTTTGACGCCACTAGCAAACAGCAGGCGAACATCTTTATAATGAAAGCCAAATAAGCACTAGAAATGTGGTTGAGAGGACATTTGGTTGTTGGAAACGGAGATTTCCTGCAATTGGATCCAAATTGAGAGTCAATTTGAAATATATGCAAGCAATAATAATTGCAACAGCTGTATTACACATCTGTCGTAAGATGAATGAAGAACAACCTCCAGATTTAGTAGATGTTCACGAGGCGATGGATATGGTTCATGAAACTGCTACAGACTATCAAGATAGTACTAGAGGAGAATTAATATCAACATATTTTGACAGATTAGCTGCTACTCATTTATGACCAGTGTTTTGAAATGTAAACAAAATTTTAAATAAAACATTTTTTTATTACTCTTGTATTTTGTACTATAAATAAACATTTAATAAAACTTAAGCCAATCTTTTAAGTTGTCCCTCTTGAATTTTTATTTTTAAATCTAAAAGTAATATTTATTTTTGGTGGCGTTCTTCAATTAATTGGTCATGCAGATCTTGTGCATGTCTTAGTTTTACATTATGCTCGACTTCTGCACGACTATTTGACTCTTCAAGGATTCTTTCTTTTTCTTTTGTGCAATGAAGTTTTTCTTCACTCAGCATCTTTATGGACCTTAGTACTGACACCGGAGCAGCTCCGAAATTCCGTTTTCGACCTAAAAAAAAAACACATTTTAATATTCATCATGCCACCACAACTTACACTACAATATTCTCCAAATCTCTACTTAAATTTTAAAGGTACGACACTGGATGTCTTAATAAACACCCAGGTGCACCAGTAAATTTTATTAAGGGTTTCTGAAACAGAATAATTAATGTAATTCGTCGGGTAAGAAAACATTTCCCTATAATAATATCAATCAAACTCCACTTTTAGCACAAAGGTGTCAAAATCCACGAACTGCATTAGGTATAATACTTGCCAAACTGAGAACTGGAGAATCCAATGAACAACTCGCCACGTTTTTCAACATGTCTCGTCCAAATCTAGAACGAAGAATGAAAACAGCTAGGGAGTGTCTGGATAGTGATTTTGTCCCTCGCTACTTGGGATTCAACCATATGTCTAGAGAGCAAATCTTTGAAACAAATCTAGCAGTTCCTAACGCATTGTTTGCTAATAATCAGGAAGCTGTTGTTATATGTGACGGTATCTATATGTACATACAAAAGAGTTCCAATTTCTCGTTTCAAAAAGACACGTACAGCATGCACAAGTACAGAAACCTACTAAAACCATTTTTGTTTGTCACATGCGATGGACACATTATTGAGGTTTGTGGTCCCTATGCTGCGACTACATAGACGCAACCATTTTTTGATGCCCACCAGCAATGTGCAACTAATTCGAGCGCACATAAAGAGCAGACATACATCGTCAAAAGTGTATCATTGCTACATTTTTATTGACGAGAACAATCATGGGCTTGATTCCGTTCAACATTATTGCTGCTCATGTTTTACTGGGCGAAGAACGATTGCCAGTTGTGCACCACGACGTTGTGAGGCGCCCTGCTTTATTTTTAGATTCAATAATTATAGACGACGATGAGGTTGACGATTGATTATGTTTTTTAATGTTTACGTGAGGCCTACTAACATAGAGGACCATTTATTATGTTGTAAACTTATGTAACGAATAAATAATTGATTGATTGATTGAATAACTATCCTTAACTAAGTGTTGTTATAATAATTATAATCCATTGTTTATATTATACCGTCTTTTATTTAAAAAATATGCTTTCGATTATGATTTTTCGTCAATGTTAAACCTAAACAAGAGTATTTTTCTCAATACTCCTCGGATAGATTCTGAAGCGCTTTGGGTTACAGACTAGTATTAGTCTAAAGAACATTATGCACTATGATTCAATGTTGGGCAGCACTTGGTCCAACGTCCATACAAAAATGGTCATCTCCTTTAATTTATAATCTGTGTAAACGGTTTGCTGTATATTGGAAGAAACTGGGGAGGTCAAAAGCTAAGCTAATTGCCAAATACGGTGACTGGATCGAAGTCTGCGTACTTGGAAGCTCTGACGGAGGATTACATGAAAATGACGACGAGAGAAGTGAACATCTTCTTCAATCTACAAGTAGGACGCAGTACAGAAAGGAGTTTGGAGAGTGCAGCAAGAGAAGCAAACGTCGCAGGTTAGCACTTTTATCTCAGATAGACAATTCCGCTATAAATACTTTACTCAGTGATTCCAAACAATCAGACGACGACAGTTCTTTAAAATTTAGCACAAACGAAATGGTTTCAATTCTTAATGCGGCTAAAGTAACTAAACATCAATATATTTTGTTAAAAAACTTAATTAATTCCAAAATACCAAATGTTTTTCCGTCCTATCAAAAAGTGTTGGAAGCCAAAAAACGTTGCTATCCAACTAATATTCGCGTAACGGAATCGTCTGCTGAAATTAATTTGCAATAATTGTTAGATCATACATCAAGTCAAATTGTTGAATCTCAAAAGCCTGTTTTTGATAGTCTTGAAACTTCATAGAAGTGGAGGAAGTGGCACATCTAATGACGGAAACTGCACGAATTTTTTTCCATAATTCTGACATTTCTGCTGAAATAACAAGTATTAGAAAAGATCTATTAGACAGATGTAGTCACCTCCTGCGGAGCTTATCATCAGGATATAAAATAAATTCACAAAAATTTAAGAGTTATGCTTTTGATACTCCCAAAATGCTTATTGAAGAATATCCTTGGTGTAACTTGCCTTCATCGATAAATAAGATTTTAATGCATGGATCAGAGGTGATTGGTAATTCTATATTGTCTATCGGTGAATTGTCTGAAGAGGCCACTGAATCTTGTAATAAATTAGTTAAATTATTTAGACGCGATAACACTAGGAAACATTCACGAGAAGTGACTAACATGGATCTTTTGTACAGACTTCTTAATTCAGATCCACTTATTTCGAGTATGAGAAAGTTACCGTGTAAGAAGAAGTCTGTGTTAGCAAAAGAAGTGTTGGATTTATTATGTACTTAAGTCATATTGTAATTTTTTAAATATGTAAATATTATTAATTATGTTTTCCTACTATGTAAATAGCCCTTGTTTAATATAAAATACTATGTTCCGCTATTTATTAACCAGTAAATGTTGTTATTTATATACCAACTACACTCGCGAGCAACCAAATCGACTCAACCCATACGTGCGCAAAATTATATGTATTTTTCGAAAAATACATTACTTATTTTAAAAATTATTATAGCGTTCGAAAGCTTGAGACCTTAGCTTTAATATGGTACTACTTTTCTCAACATTTATTCAAGACTTTTAAAACTAATGGTATCTGGGTGTAAGTAGAGGTAAAATGGGAACATAGAAAAATGTGTGGTGGTCAGTTATTTTAAAAATTAAAACAAAAACTGTTAAAAAAACATGAAATAATTTATTATATCAATATTTGGTATTGCCCCTCCTAGCTCTAATCACAGCTTGCAGTCGATTTTTCATCGACCTGATCAATTTTTTGACGGTGTCTTGAGGAATTCCATCCCACTGCTCTAATAACGCCGCCTTTAGTTCCTCTATGGTCGAAGGGACAGAATTTCTAGCCCTGACCCTTCTTTTGAGCTCGTCCCATAAGTGCTCGATGGGATTTATATCTGGCCTGAGTGCAGCCTAGTCCATTGTCTGTATATTCACTTCGTCCAGGAACTGCCGAGTGATACGCGACGTGTGACACCGGGTATTATCATGCATTAAGACGAAGTTCTCACCGACAAATACTGCGTAGGGAACAACGTGGTCCTGAAGTATGTCGGTAATATACCGATCAGCTGCCAGCCCTCCTCCTCGGCCTCCCCCGGGCACGAAAACAAGCTCGATTTTTCCGTCTAAAGAGATACCAGCCCACATCATGCAGTAGCCGCTGCCGTTTGCAACCGTTTCAGCGAAACAGCACTGCGTAAATCGCTCCCCCGGAAGCCTGTAGACCCGGCCTCTCCTGTCACTCTGCCATTCTGCACTCGTCAGTGAACAAGACCGACTGCCAATGCTCGGCGCTCCAATTGTGATGCTCTCGAGCAAATCGAAGGCGTACTTATCGGTGGCCTGCAGTTAATTTTGGGCCCATGGCAGGCCGTTTTGGAGTGAGATTGGCTTTCCTCAAGCGTCTTCTTACTGTTTACTCGCTGACAGCTACCCCTCGAACACGCCTCAATTCCTGCATCACATCAACACCCGTCAGGTGCCGATTCCGCAGCGCTGTTGTAACGATGAAACGGTCGTCTCTCTCTGAAGTGCACCGGTGGCGGCTGGCTCTTGGTCTCTGATTAAAGGCACCAGTCTCTTGAAATCTTCTGTATACCCTTGATACAGCAGACTGGCTCAAGTGAAGCTGGGCAGCAATGGTTCGCTGACTGAGTCCTTGTTGCAACAGAGCAACAACTTGAGCAGCTTCTTCAGGCGTAGTGTCCATAGTTTCTTCAAAACAATGACTGAAATTTGCGGAGATGTGTACAGGTCAACTTCTGATAAGCGACTGATGAGTTAAATCGGTTGCGAGAGTTTTTATAGGGGTGGATCGTAGCACAAGTCATGTTTACCGTAGAGAGTGAATTTTCCTATACACCGGTTTCAATTGCTTAAATAAAAAAGTACTGAATATTTTTTTATGACAGTGGTGTTGATGTAAAGCTGAAATCTCAAGCTTTTAATGGACATATGTTTTTTGTAATTAAAATATGTATTTACCGAAAAATAAAGATATGTATGCGTGCTTATGGGTTGAGTCGATTTAGTTGCTCGCGAGTGTATTTTATATGTTCAGATAATAAATAAATAAAACCAGTTTAATTGTTACCTATTTTTAGTATGGATAAATGTTTTTTTTTTTTGAGAATTTAATCTACCTTGCTTTTAAAAATTGTTTTTTACTTGTTATTACCCTCAGAACCTTAAAACAATCATTTATTAGAAAAAAGTTATTCTTTCATTTTTAAACCGACCTGCAACCGACCGTCCTTCTTAGGAACCGGGACCATTGCGCAAGCTAGGGAATTCTCAAAGAATATGTGGGAGAATATAGCCCAGAATTTAAATTCCCATGGTAATGGTACAATTAAAGATTGGAAAGAATGGTGCAAAGTAAGTAAAAAGAATATAATAATTTATTTTTGTCATAAATTTATTTCTGTCCATAAATGTAAAATAAAGAAGTTGGCTGCAGCTACTAGAGCATCTCACCAGCAGACTGGAGGCGGTCCGTCTCAAATAAAGAATATGACTGATGTGAAAAAAAAATCTACAGATTTTGGGAGATGACTTCGGTAGCGGCCTGCCTGGTAAGAGGGTTGAGCTATTTGAATAAGTGAGTATTGTTTTTATACTGGCTTATTGATTCATACTGTGTAAAAATATTTGCAAACCCGCATGTCATTTTATTGAGTAAATAAAGGAAGAAAATTATGATTTGCAGGATGAACAAGAAAAAGGGAGAGGCTCGGACATACTATTATATACTGGTACAAGTAGTGTGCCCACAGCTCTGGATGGCGAGATGGATTCTGAGAGTATACTTACTCTCTGTCCAGTCCAAATTCAGGAAGGAATGACTCGAGGAATTATCGGACCTGGCCCATCAACCCCAGTAACACCCCCTCCTACGATGCCAACCGCCGCTCTTGAGCCCACTACCTCTGCTGCAGCAGACATTCAGAGCACTCCTCGGTGCTCACCACGCCGCCCACCACGCCACCGACGACACACGCGACGAGAGCCAGCAATGACTCAGGATGCGGCTCGCAGGGCTCTCATCTGTATATCTGAGAGAAGAGCCAACATAGAGGAGAGACGAGCCAACATAGAGGAGAGGAGAGCCAATATAGAGGAACAACACTCTCAAACCTTGAAAAATGTATTGCAAGAAATGAAGGAAATAAAAGAAATATTACGGTTGAGGTAAGATTATAATTTTATAACACACATATTGTTATAGTAATTACAAACACTTAATTTAAAAAAGTCCTCTTACACCTCAATATTATTATTAATTACAAATACAATACCAATAAATCTCATATGAACAACCATAGCTAAGTAGGTACATAATAATAAAAATACTAATAAATAAAAATATAATTATCCTCGTTTGCTAGGAAAAAATCATAATAGAAAGATTAAAATGTTTTAACCTTCAAGCGGTCGCGCGGCGTGGAATCGACCGCACTCGATACATTTTCGTTCATAATATCGTTATTTCTTATCGCATGTATTTCCTATTCCTAGTAGCCTGTCATTGTTTCATTGTGCACGAAATAAACATTTTACCTCCCTTCCCTGTACCCCCTGGAGCGCACAGATTGCATTTGCTTTATTCGCGGCGCAGGCGTCGAAAGCACACCACGCGCCTGTCGTCGAAAAAGTTACGCGCGACGCTCAACGCGAGATATTATTTTTTTGGAATTAAGTTTGTAATAGTGTTTTTATATAAAAATGGCTCGTAGGACACTAAATAGTAGTGCAATACTTGCGCAAATACAACGAGAAGATGATGAGAGTGAGTCGGAGCTCAGTAACCAAGGTTCAGAAGCTTCCGACCACCTTCTAGTTCCAGAGGAAACTCAATCTGTTGAAGAATGAAGCAGCTCAGATTCAGATGAAGAGGATGTGCCTCTTTCAGATATAAGCACATATTTTACGGGGCGTGATAAGGTAACAAAGTGGCAAAAATCTAATAATAACAGAGTAAGGCACCAAGTGCAAAATGTTTTTACAGAAAATTCGGGTACTCGGAGAAATGGCGTGGGGGTGACGTTTGTGGATGCCTGGAATTTATTCATTACTGAGGATATTATTGAAAAAATTGTCATACACACCAATGAATTTATACTAAAAAAGGCGCCATCGTATGACAGACCCCGTGACTGCAAACCGACTGATGATGTAGAAATTCGGGCATTATTTGGATTACTGTATATTGCAGGTACCTTGCTGGTGTCACACGCGAATTTAGAGGATTTATATGCAACTGATGGCACAGGTGTACCTATCTTTCCTACTGCGATGTCACTGAAAAGGACAAAATTTCTACTAAATTCGTTGCGGTTTGATGAGGCATCTACACAAGCATCTCGTCGTAGTCTGGATAAAGGCAGCTTTATCCAGACTACGACGAGATGCTTGTGTAGATGCCTCATCAAACCGCAACGAATTTAGGAGAAATTTTGTCCTTTTCAGTGTCAGTTGGTGCAGACCAATAAGGGGTATTTTGGAATCGTTTACACAAAACTGCCTTTTACCTTATTCTGTGGGTCAAAACGTTGTTGTTGATGAGATGATGGCAGGTTTTCGAGGAAAATGTCCTTTCAGACAGTACTATAGAACGCCGAGAAGGGGAACAGGGGTGGAGATGGACCTGGCAACCAGGGAGGCCAATGAGCTTCTCCAGAAGGGCAAAGACGCGTTGGAGTCAGCGGGGAATATGAAAAGGGAGTGCAAGGCCACGTGTCACGAGAGCTTGCAGGGTCTGTACGAGGTCTGCTTGTCACTGGCAGACTCCAGAGGCCGTCATAAGTACAACCTGGAAAAAGAGCGCTCCCGACACGCACAAGAACTTGTGCGTGTCGAGAGTGCTCACACCAGGGAACTGATGGCCATGAAGGTGGAGCTGTCAGTGATGAGGACGGACGTTACAGACACGAAGAAGCAGACGAAGGACATCCGGGAGTGGCTGGGACATGAGACCCTTGAAGCCCTAAACGGAATCAAAGAGGTCAAAGAGGAGGTAAAGATGGCGAGCCACCAGAGCCTCAAAGAACACGAGGTGACGAGAAGGGAAAGTGCAAGGGCCCCAGTTGAGCCCAAATGGGACACAATGGGGACTGGACTTTCTCGTCTCGACACGAACGTGACGAGCATATCAAACCAGCTGGACCAGCTGAGGAAGGCTCTGGACAGGCTTAAAGAGGACCTCGCCCAGCCAAAGGAATTACTCTCGGATCGGAGTACCCAAAACGTCTGTGACACGGACCATTTGCTCACGACCACCAAATTCGAAGAGGCAATATCTCAACTAAGATCGGAGATCCAAAACATCGCCAACCGGCCAATTATGTCACCCCCACCACCACCAACACCCATAAATATCACCCAACACCTGCAACCCATAGCGGAAAGACTGGAGATGGTATCTGCCGACATCCGAGTTCTGCGAGACAAGGAGCCACTGGTCCAGTCGGCTCCGGTGATGAACTTGGAAGCAGAGCTCGCAGTCGGTGAGGTGAAGAAGACCCTTCAGAATATAGAGAAAGGTGTCGCAGACCTGGGCAAAGCGGATAGACCGCCACAACAACAACAGGGCCCAAAGACGCAAAGAGAACTGATTTAGTTGAAATGAAAGCGCTAATTGGATTGTTGCTAGGCATTGGAGTCTCGCATTCGGGTAGTCGTAATCTCAATGACTTCTGGGACAAGATTATTATAACGATTGAACGTTTGATTCGAAATAAAATCGTCGTCGGTGACGATTTAGACTAGCATGTTCGAAGTGTGGGGCTTTCCAATAAGATCTTTGGCTAACTTTTTTTTTTGGTTGCAGACAGGGTTCAGCCCTTAGCAAAGCTCTTGACGGGATGGCTAAATTCGTTTATACTGTAGGAGTTGCAAGAGTGTGATCTAGTCCAGTAGTAGCTGCAGGGGCTTCGCCTACTTTAGTATGTGATGAACTACTGCTGCAGTAATTTTGAAAGCTGTAGGGATGTCATCCGAGGATGATTATCTAGACCAGCATTTGCTGTAGGGGTCTATGACCTAGTCCAGCATGGTGTAAGCTGTAGGGGTCTATGACCTAGTCCAGCATGGTGTAAGCTGTAGGGGTCTATGACCTAGTCCAGCATGGTGTAAGCTGTAGGGGTCAATGACCTAGTCCAGCATGGTGTAAGCTGTAGGGGTCAATGACCTAGTCCAGCATGGTGTAGGCTGTAGTGCTCTATGACCTAGTCCAGCATTTTGTAAGCTGTAGTGGTCTATGACATAGTCCGGCATTTTGTAAGCTGTAGGGCTCTTGTGATCTATTTCATGACGAAGACCTAGGCCAGCAGTACTGTACCGTTTAATATCTAATAGATTTTTGTTCTTAGATTAAAGAAACTGCGCAAGAGGACGTGCGATTGTCAGAATGGCCGTGATGGAAGTAGTGCAAGAAAGAGACAGCGTTATTATACGCTAGTGGCACGTGCAACGGACGTCATCGCCCCCACCTTGTAGGCAAAGTGGGAGCTATAGGTAGCGCATAAAAGGCGCTGCGCCGTAGAATCGGCACGCATTTCTAACGGATGCGTCTCGGTGTACGGACCACTGTCTCTCGACAGTCAGTACTACCCGGTTATTGGATGTGGAACAATGTCTCTGACATTAAGTACGATCCCAATTGCGGTGGGTGCACGGAACACTGTCCCTGACAGTCAGTACTGCCCTATGTGACCGCCTGCACTGCCATTATTAGTTGTTTAAATTATTTTAATTAATTGCTATAATTTCTAGTTTGATTGAAAGAAATCCATGTATTGCCTATATCTGAGTATTACTTCTGATGTCTCAGCCAAACCCGACATATATATTGCTTAGGTGCTTACTGTTATAATTTAAATATGCATTTGTGTATTGTCTGTTTACTTTTCCGTGTTGTATCTATCAACTTATGTTTTTGTTGTTTTACCATCTCACCTGATGGTAAGTGATGATGTGGTCGAAGATGGAGCACGCTTACCTAAAAGTAACCTATTCACTCTTGACTTAAAGACTCCTAGGTTATAGCTATCGGGAAACACAGACTGCGGCAGGGAATTCCACTCCTTAGCCGTACGCATAATGAAGGTATTCCCAAAACGTTTTGTGCGTATGGGTGGGATGTCCACCATGTAACGATGGCGCTTCGCCGTTTGTCTCGTAGTCCGATGATGGAACGGGCTTGGTGGAATTAGATTGTGTAATTCCATCGCACACTCCCCGAAATGTAACCGATAGAAAACCGATAGACTTGCAACTCGTCGTCGATGTTCAAGTCTCTGGAGCTTTGACTCGACCAGTGCATAGTTGCCAATGAGTCTCTCGGCCCGCTTCTCGATTGACTCAAGCGCGTCCAGTTGGTATTTAGCAGATCCATCCCAAAGATGAGAGCAGTACTCCATACACGACCGAACCTGGGCTTGATTGAGATTGAGCAACTGTTCGGGTGTGAAGTACCGTCTCACCTTTGCTAGGATTCCCAACTTTTTTGATGCTAGTTGAGCCTTAGCCTCGATAAACGGGCCAAAATTGAGGGTAGAAGTTAGTGTTACCCCCAAAAGCTCGATACGGTCGGTTATCGACACGGTTACACCTCGGAAAGTAGGAGCCGGTTCGAATTGGCTCCTTTTTACGGAGAAGAGGCACGCCTGGGTCTTAGCTGCATTAAACTTGACCAGGTTGGCATCGCCCCATTCGGAGACAGCCTTCAAGTCAAGTTATTGAAGGATATAAAAATTAAATCTGATTAAGTAAACTCGTAAATCATTTATTCACTTCAAACCGTTCATTTCCATTAGACCATAAGAAGGAACTTAATGTTGTTATAAAGCAATTAAAATTTTTCATTAATAAATTCTGTCCGTGCAGAATTACGCCTAAGCAAGTTGTTTATAGCTTGCGTTACTGGAACAGTATAATCATCCTCTACAACCTCAATTAGGTCTTGTCTGTGCATTGCAATATTGTGCAATACTGCCAATGCAACAATATACAGTTTCGTATTTTCCAATTTCGAAGTGAAACCTCTCAGTAAACAGCGGAATCTTTGCTTCCACAAGCCAAAGCATCTTTCTACTACATTACGGGTTCTTATGTGTGCCCGGTTATATAGTTCTTCTTTTTCTGTAGTAGGATGAAGGACAGAAGTAAACAAATATGGAGTACAAGCATACCCTGAATCTCTTAAAAGCCTTCCTTTAAATTCTGACTGCTCAAATTGTTGTTTTAAACGACATTCATTAAATATTCTGGAATCATGTGTACTACCTCGCCTATGAGCCACAATATTCATGATCTCCAAGTTAGCATTTGATACAACCTGAAACAATGTACACAAATATTTAAATATAAGTAATGGGGGTTCATTAAATAGGTATAATTATGTACTTGTTTGTTACAAGCAAAGCTACTCAGGTACTAAAAAACTTACTTGTACATTTATTGAACTGTATCCTTTCCGGTTTATGTAGTATTGTCCAACTTCTCCACCAACTTTTGGGATTCGAATATGTGTGCAATCAATAGCCCCAATCACTTGTCGGAAAGCACATAATGAGTAAAATCCAACGATCACTTTATTCTGTTCTGCATCAGTTTGTGGCATTTTAGTCCATTGAGTCCTTTGTGCCAGTATTGCTTAGGCAACTTGTTTGCATACAAGTGACATTGTTGACTGACTCATGCCACTAAGGTCTCCGGCATCATCTTGATTCTGTTGACATGAAAGTTTTGTGTTACAAATTAAAAACAGATAAGTAAGTATCTAAATAGGTACTGCTCTGGGAAAAATAATAATATTGGTAGGTAATAGTTTACCTCTCCACGGGCCCATATTCTTATTGCTGCCAAAACTTTCAGATGGGGTGGTATAAAGCCTCCTCTTGCATCACCAGCTAAATCATTCTTCACCATGTCTATTATGAACACTTCAGTGGATCGAGAAAATCTGTACTTGCACTTAAACTCGGTTTCCTGAAGTTCTTCCAGTGGATTCTTCCGTATTTTATATATTTTAACGCGTCTCACTAATACCGTCTGGCTTTCAACCTCATTTATTCCATCTAACACTCTCAAATCATCAATAAAATAAACTCTTTCCATTTTCTATGCACAAATAACAAGCGTGAATAAAGAAGCACAAATGACCAATGGTCACAAAATGATAGGAGGTTATGAAATATAAAAAACGTCAAAATACACGCTACTCTATGCTTAGTCAATCGTTAAACTATGTAGCGCCAATGAATAACTTTTATTCCAAGAGTAAGCTTGGATAAGCTTACTCTCTCCTTACTCCGCATTTATTAATACTAAATTTAATTACTTCAACCTTAGCACTTAGAGTAAAGTTATTCTTGCTCTAGTCGAGATTTATTAATAAGACCGTAAATGTTCAACTGAAATACCTTGAATTACGTATACTTTCACGACTTTTTCAAAGTAATTAACAAAATGATTCACTTCACGCCACGAAAGTAGCAACTTTTTTTGGATTGCTTACTTTGACAGTTAAGCTATCCAATATAAGTCGAAATGTCATGTCATGTACGAAAAATGAATGAAGGTGTGGCGACACATTGTATTTTGCTGAGCTAGCTCCTTCAGAGCTCTCACGGCCAACCGCTCCTAATGAAGCCAGTCGCTACCCATATGCCACAGTATAGACCCGCGTATACACCGTGTATAGACTTACGTCATAGACCGTGTCTTTGTATTTAATTTAAGTGATATATAAAATACAAGTTCTCAGAGTAGTCAGTTAGGAAATACCGGCCTCATCTAGCTAAACTTAACACGCAAAAAACATGACGTGTAAAAGTGTTGTTTATAACCAATTTACAAAATAAATATTTCATTTCATTTCATTTCATTTCATTTCAAGTTTATCTGTTTTCAAGGTGTCTACTTATTGTCTAAATTTACAACCTTCTGATCTGAGGAGTAATTAACGACTACACAAGGAACAATATAAATCCTCGTCAAACCAACCGTTAAATTGGTGACCCCGTGGAACATTAAGTAAAATAATTTCGGTAGCGGCTCACAAGAAGGTCTATACTCGTGGTCAAACCAAACCAAATCAAATCATATCATATAGTTGTGTTAACAAGACTGTCAGTGGAAATGAATCCTGCGCAACCACCAACACCGTCGACTGCACCTGTCGTCACCTGTTGTCCTGCTGCGTCACGAACCACCGCACTGCATCGCATCGCATCGCATCGCATCGCATTGCATCGCATCGCATCGCACTGCATCGCATCGCATCGCACTGCATCGCATCGATCGCATCGCATCGCATCGCATAGCATCGCATCGCATCGTGTAACTATTAATATAAATAAAAGTGTTTTGGTCAATCAGATATAGAATATCAGCATTTGTTAAATAATTATTTACATAACTAAGATAAAACTAAAATTATTTGGTCAGACGAAGCATACAAAGCATTTTTGCAGTGTCAAACTAGTCTGCAAAATGCGGCTACCTTATCGTATGACCGACGCTTCAAGTACTTGTATAGGCGCAGTTCTCCAGCAGCGTATTAATAATCGCTGGAAACCATTAGGTTATTTCTCACGTAAGTTAACTACGGCTCAAACTAAATATAGTACGTACGATCGTGAATTACTAGCTATCTATGAAGCTATCATCCACTTTCGAAAATTATTTGAGGGTCGGGAATTGATCATTTATACTGACCATAAGCCTTTAACTTACGCATTTGCTAAATTAAATAGCGATAAAGAAACTCCTCGTAGAACTCGTCAACTAATGTACATAAGCGAATTTAGTAGAGACATACGTCACATAACCGGCGAAAATAACATTGTAGCCGACACCTTATCGCGCGTAGTCACAATAACATGTCCTACGGTTCTTGACTTCGCAGAATTAGCCACTGCGCAAAATAATGATGCTTACTTAATGCAACAATTGCAACAGTGTAATTCTAGTAATAATATTGTTATGAAGCGAATTAAATTACAAGATAGCGAACAACATATTTATTGTGAAACCTCTAAACATAATATTAGACCTTATTTACCTGAACATTTTAGGAAAATAGCATTCAATTATATACATAATCTAAGCCACCCAGGTATTAGAACAACCAAGAAATTAATATGTAACCGTTTCTTCTGGCCAGGTATGAACAAAGATATTACGTTATGGTCAAGAACTTGCATTAACTGTCAGAGAACTAAAATTCAGCGCCATACCATTTCTCGTGTCGAATGTTTTCCTAAGTCAGGCCGTTTCGAACATATACATGTCGATATAATAGGTCCTTTAAATACATCTTCAGATGGTTTTAAGTATTGCGTCACAATTATAGACCGATGTATACATTGGCCAGAAGCATTTCCCGTTAAAGACATAACTGCTGATACGGTAGCAAAAACTATTTATGAGGGTTGGATCACTCGTTTTGGTTGCCCAGTGCACCTCAGTAGTGATCAAGGCCGTCAGTTTGAAAGTTCATTGTTTAATGAATTGATGAAATGTATGGGAATAGATAGAATTCGAACCACACCTTACCACCCACAGAGCAATGGTGCCGTAGAACGGTGGCACCGCTCCCTAAAAGTGTCATTGACAGCTAGGTTGCATGGTAACTCAGCTTGAGGGCAGCGTTAAGAAGCGACTCAGGTTTAAGTGCTGCAGAAATCACATATGGTTGTAGTTTACGTTTACCAGGTGAATTTTTCGATAAATATAATAAGGAACCATCGGATCCTCATACTTTAGTCCAATACATACGCGATACCATAAATAAATTCAAACCCGTATCGTTGTCAAAAACTAAATCGAATTCTGTATTTATTCACCCTGACCTTAAACAGTGTGAATATGTTTTTATTAGGAACGATGCAGTTCGTAGACCACTTCAACCACCTTATGATGGTCCCTTCCGCGTAATTAGGAGAAGTGACAAGGTGTTTAAAGTTCAATTGCTCAATAGGCAAATAAATATTTCAATCGATAGGTTGAAACCTGCTTATATTTTGAACGAAAATATTAGCTCAGACGTAGTCGAACCAGACACATCTAGTAAAACTGGCACTACTGAGCGTACCTCTACAGTTCGCGATAACGCATCTAGTAGATTCATATCTCGGACCGGACGTGTAATCAGACCTCCAATTCGATTTGCCGATCAGGCATTATAACTTTAAGTAACCAATTTACTAATAAATAGTAACGCAATTGCTGAATTAACACATTAATATTTGTACCTAATATAAGTGCTTAGTTAGAATTTTTACGATATTATTTCAGTACAACGTAACCATTCGACAACAAGTATCAGGCTCTTAATTGTGTCAAAAATTAAATACACTAGTTTTACAGTTTAGTAGTTTCACAAAATGGGAAAGAATCGGAGCAAAGATGTTGTCATAGCCCAAAATAATGGGCAGGTTCGGTCGTGTATGGAGTACTGCTCTCATCTTTGGGATGGATCTGCTAAATACCAACTGGACGCGCTTGAGTCTATCGAGAAGCGGGCCAAGAGACTCATTGGCAACGATGCACTGGTCGAATCAAAGCTCCAGAGCCTTGAACATCGACGACGAGTTGCAAGTCTATCGGTTTTCTATCGGTTACATTTCGGGGAGTGTGCGATGGAATTACACAATTTAATTCCAACAAGCCCGTTCCATCATCGGACTACGAGACAAACGGCGAAGCGCCATCGTTACATGGTGGACATCCCACCCATACGCACTAAACGTTTTGGGAATACCTTCATTGTGCGTACGGCTAAGGAGTGGAATTCCCTGCCGGAGTCTGTGTTTCCCGATAGCTATAACCTAGGAGTCTTTAAGTCAAGAGTGAATAGGTTACTTTTAGGTAAGCGTGCTCCATCTTCGACCACATCATCACTTACCATCAGGTGAGATGGTGGTCAAACGCGAACCTATTCTAAATAAAAAAAAAAAAAAAAAAAAAAAAGGTTGAAACCCAAATAAACCAGCATGGTTATATACTTATACTTACGTTGTTGGCAATAATCTTCATCTACGTGTTACGGAACCGTTGCCGTTCCGCTGTGAAACGCTGGCTGCGTAAGGAGATTGTAGACCTCCAGCCGCCTAAGATCGTGACTGTGTCAGGCCAGGTTCAAACTCAGCCACATTCAGTCGCGCCTTCGACATCTTACGTCAACGCCGGATTGGTAAACTAGTGAACCCGCTGTCGCGGGGTAGCAGGTTCGATCCCAAAGTATTACCGCAGGGCTAGTGAATCAGTCATTACGTTATTTCATAATTCTTATATTATTTTATATTATTATCTTTTATTAATGTGCTACTATGTCCAGTGCTGATATTTAGTATTACTAAAGAATTATGTTTGCAAATTAAACATAAATGTATTATTTTTAGTAAATTTTAATAATGTGTAATTTCAATATGTTTAAGTAATTTATGTACAATCGTACTTGCGAAACAAGTTGTTTAATTGTATAACAAATGCTGATGTTAGATGTAACACATTTACATGTTATTGTTAACACTTAACATAACTATATTGTATCTGTATTAAATGATTATAATGTTACTCATTATGTAATTAATATAATAAACATTATTAAATGTAATAAATAAACAGCATTTCAAACAACATTTGCTAGTGTGGCATTGCAATTTGTATAATTGTATTTAATTTTGTGTAAATTTATAGCGACTCTAACTTTGGTTTGTAAATAAAAATATTTTTTTTAAAAAGGAGGGTGTTATTGTGGCGACACATTGTATTTTGCTGAGCTAGCTCCTTCAGAGCTCTCACGGCCAACCGCTCCTAATGAAGCCAGTCGCTACCCATATGCCACAGTATAGACCCGCGTATACACCGTGTATAGACTTACGTCATAGACCGTGTCTTTGTATTTAATTTAAGTGATATATAAAATACAAGTTTATCTGTTTTCAAGGTGTCTACTTATTGTCTAAAGGAGATTGACCGATTTGGACCAAATGCTGCCCAGGCATGGGAATATTTTTAATTTCTTCCTTATATGAAGACAAATTTAAATAAAATAAAATAAAAAAAAAATTACCACGGGGTTATACAGTACCTAAAAACTTATCTTATGGCTTTTGTGATGCTTTAACTTTTGATATTTATTTTAACGTTTACGTTAAATAATATGATTATTTTACTTATTCTAACTCCTGAGTCCGGTCCCGACCTCGTTACTCTCGCTCGAAGCAAGTTTTTTTTTGTAAGCTCTACACGAAAATGATAGCTTTGTAGAACGCTGTCTCAATTTTCAATTCCAAGATAAGTACAACAAAATCACAACGAGAGTTGAGAGAACTCAAAGGTCTCGCTTGTTCATATTCAGATTTGGTATGTGTCTGTCTCTTTCGCGCACGGTGGGTTTATACCTGCTTGCGCGCGCGCCATTTTGTTTGTATCGCAGTCTAAAATCACTCTTTGACGTGAACCGTTGTGTACTGTGCGCTTATCTATCTCCTTATTTTTTTTACAACCCGGCATTACTTTTGGACTATCGTATCTGCATCACCTGTTGACCCGGCTATTCGTTTGGACTACTCGATGTATCAACCACATCAAAGAGTGTGTTTGTTTTGTGATCGTTCTGTGGAACGAATCAGAAGATATATGTTAACTCGAGATCTTCAAAACGAACATCAACATACAGTTCAAAACATCATTCAAGCTCTACCACGTGAGGTAAGTACTTAACTTTATTGAAGTAGTTATATTAGTACACAAATAAGCCATTATCTCAACAGTTAAGACAATTATTTACATTACTTAAATCATAACAAATGTGTTCTTAGATATCTACTTAGAAGTAGGTACATACCTACTATAAAATCTAGACTCCACTTGGATAAAACTACAAGGAACCACACAAGAACTCTTTATAGATAGTTATAGTCTACGCGTTATCAGGCATGGGACCCTAAATGTCAACAGCCATAGGCATGTCCAATAAACCAGTCCAGTTATCGGTAGTCCGCTACCTGCGCACCGAGATCGTTGAGTCACTGTGACCCTCCTAATTACCTGCCTGGTCCTGATTGATGGTTAAAATAGGCTGAATGTTGTTTTGTATGTACCTACTAATTTTAATTAAAAACTACTTTTGTGTTACCACTAGTTGTGTGCGTGGTGCGTGTTTTCTATCTTTGATCTGTAGAAGTTACGTGGTGACGTTGAGATAGATATTGTTATAGGGAAATGTTTTCTTACCCGACGAATTATTTTAAAACGCGTTGAATGTAGTTACCTGAACGTTTTCGCTTATCAGCTCCTAAAAATCTTATTCAAGAGTCACCTTCCCGGTTCGAGTATACAATATAATTGGATTACACTTCGGATTCATGTTACGCCGTGGTTTATTTGTTTATCACTTTTTAATTGGTTCCAGATCACATTCAATCATGCGGAATACCTCTGCCATAACTGTTGGACAAGAGCTCGCCGTGGGACGCTACCTGCAATACCTGCTGCGGAAGATGCGCCTGCTGTGGAAGATGCTGTGCAGATGAGGGCCGTCCGTGTCAAGCGCCCCCCGGCTCCATGGATTAACCCTGGAGTTCGTATGGCGATGAGCTGGCGTGACAAGTTCTTTCGAAAATATAGAAGGGATCGCAGTGTGGAAAACTGGAATCAGTACAAATTGGCAAGAAACCGGTGTAACCAGATGGTAAGAGCCTCTAAACGCCGATATATCTCTGAAAATGTCCTCAACTCTTCACCGGCTGATATATGGAAGTTTCTCAAATCACTCGGCATAACAAAGTCTTCCTCTAATGTTATTTCTTCAAACGTGTCCTTGAGTGATTTAAATAAGCACTTTTCATCTTCCGCCATGCTTGCGGTTGCTATTAAAAACCAAACTATTCTTCAGATTACTTCCACGCCAATCTTACCTCCCGATTCTTTCTCTCTTTCTCTTGTGACCGACTCTGAGATCCTCAAGACTTTCTTTGCTATTAAGTCCAAGGCTGTTGGCTGTGACGGTGTCAGCAGATCTATGCTATCCCTCATTATTAAAAGTATTCTCCCTATTATTACACACGTTATCAATGCCTCCCTGCAGACTGGGGTATTTCCCACAATCTGGCGAAAGGCCTTCATAATCCCTCTCCCAAAAATATCCAACCCCAGCCTGCTAAATCACTACAGACCTATCTCCATTCTTCCTTTCCTATCAAAGATTCTGGAAGCAGTTGTTCTTAAGCAAATATCTTCCTTTGTGTTTGGGAATAATCTGGTATCCCCTTTCCAATCAGGTTTTCGGCCTGGCCACAGCACAGCCACAGCTTTGCTTAAGGTTACAGAAGATGTAAGGAATGGTCTGGAGAAGTCGAGATTAACGGTATTAGTTTTAATTGATTTCTCCAATGCTTTCAATACCGTTGATCACGACATCCTCCTGGCCATTCTGTCACACATTGGGGTATCTTCATTGGCACAAGATTGGTTCTCATCTTATCTTCGTGGTCGCCAGCAAGCGGTTCGTGCTGATCAGACTTTTTCTGAGTGGTGCACCCTGAAAACTGGCGTCCCACAAGGCGGCATACTCTCTCCACTTTTATTTTCTCTTTTCATAAACTCTATTACCAATATCCTCTAATGCTCTTACCATTTGTACGCTGATGACCTACAGCTCTACGCGCAAGCTGACGTTGGCAACCTGGACAACTGCATCTCATTGCTGAATGCTGATCTTCTGGCTATCAGTGATTGGTCAAGCAGGTTTGGTGTTACTGTCAATGTCAGTAAGTGTCAGGCTATCCTGATCGGTAGCTCATATTTTCTGCGAAACTTGGACACCAGCCTACTTCTCCCGCTTAACTTCAACAATACTGTCATACCTCTCTCGCCGCATGTAAAAGACTTAGGCCTATATATTGACGACAGGTTAAGTTGGAATAAGCAGATTGCACAGGTTAGCCAGAGGGTTACATTCACACTGCGATCTCTCTATAGATTCAAGCATTTCCTTCCTTGTAGCACTAAAACCACATTGGTCCAATCACTTGTGCTTCCTATCATTGATTATGCTGATGTTTGCTATTCTGATCTTTCCCAAGAACTTCTTAACAAACTGGATCGACTTCTCAACAACTGTATTCGTTTCATTTTTGGTCTTCGAAAATATGATCACATTTCTTCCTTCCGTTCTCAGCTTAAATGGTTGCCTATCCGTCAAAGGAGATCCCTCAGATCCCTCTGTATGCTCTTCACTATTATGAACGATCCTTGTGCTCCTGTTTACTTAAAACAAAATTTTAAATTGTTGGGCAGTTCTCATGATCTTAACCTTCGCGCATCCAAAAACTTACTTCTTCACATTCCTTCTCACCGCACCGGGTTTCTATCTAATTCTTACGCTATTTCTACTATTAAACTCTGGAATTTGCTACCCCTTGACATCAAGAAGGCTGAGTCAAAATTTTCTTTTAAGCGTAAAATTAAAAACCACTACTTAAGGGGTTGTTATTCTTAGTTTGGTCTTTGTCATAATTATTTTGAGCTCTCTTATTCAGAAAGAATATTATAAAGCACCGTATCTATTAGTTTGTCATTTTAGCATATATGTGTATTTTATTAGTATTATTATATATTAGTATTATATTTATTAGTATTAAAATATTATTTCATTCCATTTTCTCGTACACCTACCACAGTGTGTTTTTTTAACCCAAAGGTTGACTGGTAGAGAATGCCTTGCTGCATTAAGTCCGCCCATGTAACACAATTGTACATAAAGTTTAAATAAATAAATAAATAAATAAATAAGATGCACCTGCTGTGGAAGATGCACCGACTGTGGGAAATCCACCTGCTGCGGGTAATCCGCTTGCCGTGGAAAATCTACCAGCCGTGGAAGAGCAGCGCGCGGAGGACGACATTCTAGGACAAAACGTAACATTTCACCTTCCCGGAAATTACTGCCGAGCCCCGAATACTTCAAATGCTTGCATGGTGTACAATTGCACAAATAATACTCGTCGGCGAGTACCAAAAAGTTTGAAAGTGCAACTACTAATTAATAATAATTATTATGTTCCACCATACGCACGTGTGTGTCAGGAGCATTTAGAAGACAACACCTGGGATGTTCTTTTTACGGCACCAAATCGTTGTTTTGATTTTAGACCCCAACAAGTTTTTCAAATGTTAGAATTACTAAAAGAATCCAGAAGTCGAATTATCGATTTTGAGAACCTTAATGCGCTGCATGATGAAGAATTGCATTATTGGACAGGCCGCAATCGAGATGAATTCGAAAGATTATTTAATCAAACTCCACTTTTAGCACAAAGGTGTCAAAATCCACGAACTGCATTAGATATAATACTTGCCAAACTGAGAACTGGAGAATCCAATGAACGACTCGCCACGTTTTTCAACATGTCTCGTCCAAATCTAGAACGAAGAATGAAAATAGCTAGGGAGTGTCTGGATAGTGATTTTGTCCCTCGCCACTTGGGATTCAACCATATGTCTAGAGAGCAAATCGTTGAAAGAAATCTAGCAGTTCCTAACGCATTGTTTGCTAATAATCAGGAAGCTGTTGTTATATGTGACGGTACCTATATGTAGGTACATACAAAAGAGTACCAATTTCTCGTTTCAAAAAGACACGTACAGCATGTACAAGTACAGGAACCTACTAAAACCATTTTTGTTTGTCATATGCGATGGACACATTATTGAGGTTTGTGGTCCCTATGCTGCGACTACAAATGACGCAACCATTTTAAACAATCTTCTAGATGGGCCGGATAGAGTCATTCATTGGCTGTTACAGCCAGGTGATATTTTCATATTAGACAGAGGTTTTCGCGACTCTATTGCGTCTTTAGAAAGCCACGGATATGTCGGCATCATCCACAATCGCAGACCAGAAGAGGCTCACAATTTACCACACTCGACGCCAATAAATCGCGGTTGTGTACCATTTGCCGATGGCCTGTTGAAGTGGTAAATGGACGACTAAAACGGGATTTTAAGATTTTTCGCCATGAATACTGTAATCTGGCCATGAGCCACTTTTATACAGACCTTCGGATCGCTGCAGCAATAACTAATGCCTTCCATGTTGAATTTATTCCAGGTGAATTTATAAATATAGCCAGAGAGCGGCTGAATGTTGCCAATCACTTAGCTGAGTATGTTGATGAAAGAAGGCTAAACCGGAACAGAGCCAACTTCGAAAATATTGCAGTGGGTGGAGATAATGTTGCTTCATTTCCCATGTTAACACCGGAGGAATTGACTCTCTTTGCAGTAGGAACGTACCAACTCAAACTTGCGCCTAGCTATTACAGCGAGCATATACGCACTACGGAGACATTTATTATTCAAAAGTATAACGGTCGCCTTAACGACCTGTCCGATTTTTCGATGCCCACCAGCAATGTGCAACTAATTCGAGCGCACATAAAGAGCAGACATACATCGTCAAAAGTGTATCATTGCTACATTTTAATTGACGAGAACAATCATGGGCTTGATTCCGTTCAACATTATTGCTGCTCACGTTTTACTGGGCGAAGAACGATCGGCAGTTGTGCCCACGTTGTTTGCTTAGTTTGGTTTTTGGGGTGGGCTAGGCACCAAGACGTTGTGAGGCGCCCTGCTTTATCTTTAGATTCAATAATTATAGACGACGATGAGGATGACGATTGATTAGGTATTTTAATGTTTACATGAGGCCTAACATAGAGGACCATTTATTATGTTGTAAACCTGTGTAACGAATAAATAATTAATTGATTGATTGAATGACTATCCTTAACTAAGTGTTGTAATAATAATTATAATCCATTGTTTATATTATACCGTCTTTTATTTAAAAAATATGCTTTTGATTATGATTTTTCGTCAATGTTAAACCTAAACAAGAGTATTTTTCTCAATACTCCTCGGATAGATTTTGATGCGCTTTGGGTTACAGACTAGTATTAGTCTAAGGAACATTATGCACTATGATTCAATGTTGGGCAGCACTTGGTCCAACGTCCATACAAAAATGGTCAATCTCCTTTACAACCTTCTGATCTGAGGAGTAATTAACGACTACACAAGGAACAATATAAATCCTCGTCAAACCAACCGTTAAAAAGGAAAACAGTTTGCGATCCAATTGGCGACTTGACTTAGCGTCAACCTAAAATAAATCGCTTTAAAGACGTCGTGGTATGAAATTGCAAAGCAGTTTTTTTTAGGTCGTCAATTGAATCGTCAACCTACTGTGAATGAACACGGAAGTGAAGAAAATAAAGGTAAGGCAAAAATCATTAAAATTCCTTTGCCACCACCAATCATAGTAGATGGTATCCAGAATTACCAGAAATTCTTTGATTTCTTGTCTGAGAGCCAATCACCTGATGCGTTCAGCGTTAAAATGATGAATGGTGATACAGTCAAAGTAAATGCCAAAAACGAGGATTCTTACAGAACAATTACAAAAGCTCTCTCTGTCAACAATTGCCTTTGGCACTCCTACGAGAACAAGCAAGAGAGACCAATTAGAGTAATGGCAAAAAAATTGCATTTCACATGCATTCCAGAACGAATTGTTGAAGATTTGAGTAGCAAAGGCTATAAGATACTTGAAGCAGTCAACAAATTGAGCTGGAAAACCAAAGAGCCACTCAATATGTTTATGCTGACATTTTCAAACGATGAATTAACTAGCAAAATATATAGCATCAAAACTATATTGGGATGTAATGTAGAAATACAATCTCTAAAATCCACTAAACTGGTACCTCAATGTAAAAGATGCCAAGCGTATGGCCATACCCAAAAGTACTGCTCCAAAGAACCGAGGTGCGTAAAGTGCACAGGTAAACATCTTACAAAGGATTGTAAAAAATCAAAAGAAGAAAAACCAAAGTGCGTCCACTGTGGAGCTCCACATCCAGCTAACTACAGAGGATGTGTCGTAGCCAAAGAAATTCAGCTAATTAGAAACAAAAAATCAAAAGGCAATAATGTGAGCCCTCAACAGAACACGAATACTGGTAGAGCCGAAAGCACTAGCCAGTTTAAACCAAGTCAAAGTACAATGAAAACTACAATTAAAAACGTCTCTTATGCCCAAGTCACAGGCGGTATGGACAAAGCGCCTTTGACTGCTATGGACAGTGAAAAAAAGTTGGATGAAATCTTAAAGTTAATGTTATCATTTGACGATAGATTAAAAAAAATTGAAAATAGCAACAAAACCGCTACTTCTAAGCCAAAAAAATGAATACTACAATAAAACTTATGGCGTGGAACTCAAATGGGTTACACAAACATCAAAATGAGTTACAAGTAGTATTAGACATAGAAAAGATTGATGTGTGCTTGATATCAGAAACTCACTTTACCAAACAATGTCACATTAAGTTTAAAGGGTATAAAGTATATCATGCACTTCACCCAGATGACTCTGCAAGAGGTGGCAGTGCTATTATTGTAAAAGAAAACCTTCGGCATTATGAACAGTTTAAATTCGAAGAGAAAGAAATCCAAGCAGTCGCGATTTGTTTACAAACCAAAAAATATCCTGTTACAGTATCTGCCATCTACTGTCCACCGCGTTATACGATAAAAAAAGACCACTTTATGAACTTTCTAACTCATCTAGGAAGTAGATTTATCTTAGGAGGTGACTTCAATGCTAAAAACACGTATTGGGGCTCCAGACTTACAACTACTAAAGGCAAAGAACTACTGAGTGCCATAAAAGAGCTGAAATGTGATGTCATATCAACTGGAAAGCCCACCTATTGGCCAACAGATCCAAATAAAATTCCAGACTTAATAGATTTTTTCATAACCAAAGACCTATCAACTAGCTATATAACAGTGAATCAAAGCTATGACATGAATTCAGATCACTCTGGAATCTATTTAGAAATTAGTGAAACCATTATATTTAAAGAAGACATTCCCACACTCGTCAACAAGTGTACAGACTGGGAGGGCTTCAAGTCCAGATTGAATGATCAGTTAGACCTGAAAGTTTCATTAAAAACACCCAAACATCTAAACATTGAAGTAGAAAATTTTATAATGCAAATCCAACAAGCAGCGTGGGAAAATACACCTGACCTCAACAAGAGGACAAAAGGAAACATATACCCTTTCAGAATCAAGCAGCTCATAATGGAAAAAAGAAGGCAGAGAAAAAAGTGGCATCAAACTAGGTGCCCCGATGACAAACAAAAATTAAATAATCTTACAAAAAAAGTAAGAAGACTAATACAAAATTTCAAAGATAACTCAACCAATACCTATCTTCAGAACTTAAGTAGCGACCAAAAAACAGACTATTCCATTTGGAAGGCTACAAAGCATTTAAAAAGGCCGATTACCCATATCCCACCTATTAAGTGTGAAAATGAGCAATGGGCAATCACGAACGAGCAAAAAGCTAAGAGGTTTGCGGACCACCTAGAAAATATTTTTCAACCAAATGACGGAGAAACCTTTGAAGATCGCACTTCGGTAAATAATATGATGACATCAGAAAATGAAGTTACCATAAAACTAGTTACACCGAGAGAAGTCGCACGAGAAATAAAACAAAATATAAGCACAAGAAAATCACCAGGCTACGATTTGATAACAGGTGAAGTACTTCACAACTTACCAAGAAAGGGTTTGGTCAAGTTAACAAACCTTATCAATGCCGCACTGCGGCTCAAATATGTCCCAGAGTTATGGAAGGTGGCTGAAGTAATAATGATATCTAAGCCTGGAAAACCGGCTCACGAAACATCATCATACAGGCCTATTTCCTTGCTACCAATTATGTCCAAGTTATTTGAGAAGCTGTTACTCAAACAACTTAAACCAATAATAGATAGTAAGAACATAATACCAGAGCACCAGTTTGGTTTTCGAGAAAAACACTCGACTGTTGATCAAGTGCATAGGATTACAAACGTAATAGAAAGCGCCCTTGAAGACAAAAAAGTATGCTCTACTGTGTTTCTAGACGTGGCGCAGGCATTTGACAAAGTATGGCATGAAGGCCTTATACATAAATTTAAGAGCCTGTTACCGAAGCAGTTTTCAGATATATTAGAATCCTACATTCTGAACAGAGTCTTCAGAATAAGGCAAGAAGATACCTACTCGGAACTGAAGGAAATTAAAGCTGGCGTACCGCAAGGAAGTGTATTAGGGCCGGTCCTGTACCTAATATACACTTGTGATATTCCTGAATTAGAGCAAAACACGATTGGGACCTTTGCTGATGATACAGCCATAATGGGTGTAGGAAACAGCCACGAAGAAGCAGTAGAAAAGGTACAAATAGCTGTAAATCAAGTTTATAATTGGACCAAAAAATGGAGGATTAAACTTAATGAATCTAAATCTTCTCACATAGACTTTACTAACAAAAAACAACAGTATTTTCCAGTTTACATTAATAATAAACAAGTTCCATACGAGAATACAGCCAAGTATCCTGGTATGACCCTTGACACAAAGCTACGCTGGAAAGCCCACGTCAAAAACAAAAAGGATGAACTAGAACTGCGATATAAAAGAATGTATTGGCTGCTTGGGAGACACTCCATGTTGTCGGTACATAACAAATTGTTAATATACAAACAAGTCCTGATGCCAATTTGGACTTACGGTATTCAGCTCTGGGGCTGCACCAAACAGACCAATAAACTTATCATACAGCGATTCCAGAACAAAGTGCTAAGGGAAATTGTGAATGCACCTTGGTACATTCGAAACGACGATCTCCATCGGGACCTAAAAGTTGAGGTCGTCGAAAAAGTTATTCAAAAATTTGCGGAAGCTCATGAAAAGAGACTTCATCAGCATGTGAACATCGAGGCAATCCAGCTTCTCGATCACACAAATATAGTTAGAAGACTAAAAAGAACAAAACCGTTCGAATTAGTGTTTAGTGATAGTGAATAGTGTAAAGTGCAAAAGTGCTACCAAATAAACACAATAACGAAGTGTATTCCCCTTAATAGAGACAATAAGAAAAGTGCCACTGGACACATTCTTAGTAAAGACAATTTATTAGTTTAAGTTAAAATTAAATTACTTATTAGTCTATATATAAGGCTAGATTGTAATATAATTAGGGTTCATCCTGCTGATGAACACAAATAAGAAAAAAAAAAAAAAAAAAAAAAAAATTGAATCGCAATAATTGTTATTTTGCACGGGTATAATGGGTAAAATGTCTAGTTTTTCACAGAGAAAATGTTTAAGGAGTCAGGTATTTTTTTATTAAGTTTTAACGTGCTCATTTCGATATCATTAAAAAAATTTATGATTAAATAATGTAGGTATTGTAAATATTATTTTTGACGTTAAAGTATTATTATTGTTTTAGACTTGTGAAACCACCATTGCCAAGGTATATGAATTTCTGACAAAAGATGCGACAGATATATTGCAACTAGTAAGTGATCCAGTTTGCATTACAGGTCCAATTTTAATATCGAAATTGAGTGAACATTTAAACAGCGTACGAAAAGAACAGCAATGGCAGTATCAGAGAGAACAATAACTAATATATTGGGTGAAGGAAAATCAACTGACTCTAAAAAATCTCCGTATAAAAACCGCAAAAAACATGCAAAGAAGTTGGAATTGGACAACTTTAACATTGGTGTTATACGTTCAACTATTCAAAATTACCATTTAGAACATCACACAGAGTTACCTACCTTGCTAAAGTTGGAAAGAATATTTGAAGAGAAACTTAACTATGGTGGAAGTATTTCCCTTCTGCGTACAGTTTTGTTAAAGTTGAGATACAAGTGGCGAAAAACTGTGGATAACAGACGTGTAATTATAGAGCGGCATGACATTCAAAAGCTACGATTTTATTACCTTAAAAATTTACTCCGATACCGTCAAGAAAATCGGTGTATCGTATATACAGATGAGAGCTACTATAACTTAACTAGTCATGTGCAAAACAAAGGATGGGGTAATAAAGATGGATCACCGTTAAAACAGAAACCTGTCGAAAAGACAAAAAAAATATCGTTGTGCATATGCATGCTGAATCTTACGATTACTTATGATTACCACTCTAACATGAACGCGGAAAACTATGAAAAGTGGCTAAAAGAACGTCTAGTACCGAATCTTCCACCTAACAGTGGTTTTGCTTGATAGTGCGTCATACCATAATGTCCAAAATGACAGAGCTCTAAATTCTGTTTCAAGAAAAATAGAAATGCAGAGATGGTTGACAGAAAAGAATATAGCTTATAATATAATATATGTAGATATGAAAAAAAAAATAGAACTGTGTGATTTGATTTAAAAAAATAAAGTAAACCATATAAGACTGATGACATACTTCAGCCATGACATAAAAGTTCTTTGGTCTCTGACTTATTTAAAGTTATCTGTGTTCTTTGGCTGCCACCATATCATCCCGAAGTAAACCCCATAGAAAATGTATGGGGAGAATTAAAAAATTATATTGCTTCGCATAATGTCGAACAGAATGAGATGGGAATAATTAAACTAATAAATCATCGTTTAAAGTCAAATTGATGAAGAGATGTGGGGATTTACTTGTCGACGTGTAAAAAATAAAGAAGAAGAATACTATTGACATTTTGACATGGAGTCAGAATTCATAATTAACCTTGTAAGATTAATTCCTACACACCAGCTAACTAAGGGTAGATTTCTGTAGATGGGACTTATGGGCTGAGTTCTTGCGCATGATGAGATTACATTAGAAATAAAACACTAGACAAGTTTGGTTGGTCATATCATTAAATATAATTCATCGTTTTTCAGACACGTGTTGGTTTTCATTGCTTCTAAATTTCACAGTTTAAGTTAAATAATTAAATACACTTACAGTCTGGGGTTTCTTAATTACCCTTGAACAATAGATTTCAGTCGATTAAATCGTGGTACGGGTTCTGGCAGCAGTATCGCATCCGTGTGGTGTGTTTGATCAAAACGTAGCACTGACTTGCTCGGAAACGAACCGCATGTTATGTTCTACGACGTTTTTGGCGAAGAACTCCCTTTATATATCTTCACGACATGACCATTTCTTCTTAATTAAGTTAAATCTTATTAGTTAACTATACTATGCGACCCTAGAACAAAGTCAAGACAACGTGGTGTTAGCAGAAATCGGATGCTTGTCCTAATTACAGAAATATGCAAAGGTTTTCTACCTTGCTTGGTCCGCAGACCCAGAAGAAAAAGAAAGGCCCCTTGTATTTATATGTATCATCTATGGCCCCTTGACAGCGACTAACACCCATATTCATAGTCGAAACCTCATGATTTCCTCGACTCGACTCAACCGAACTTAGGTGGTTTGATATTCATAGTTGCAATTTTTCTCCTCACCTCAAAGAGTTTCCTCAGTCGAGGTAAGGTGAGAGGTGAGGAACCAACTGTCAAATTTAAGGTACGTCGGCATCTACCTTGAAGCTTCCTTGAGGAAGATAACAAGGGACTTTCAACCAAAACACGCGTATTTCATCCGATTTCCATAATGTCTTTTGAAGAATTTATTGAATATGTGTACAATAACCCTTACGATTACATATCGCGACGCTATTTACGAGATGCAGATAATCCATTTGAGTTTTATGATGAAAATGAAATTAAAATTAGATTTCGCTTCAATAAAGATGCTGTGATGACCTTCTTGCTGCTTTCAAAGTATTGGTGGTACTACTGGTAACAGACGTGGATTGCCAATTCCACCCATAATCCAATTGTTAGCCGCTTTACGATTTTATGCAACACGAAACTTTCAAGTAAGTTGTTCTTTTTCACACAAACAATAACTTATCAGTTAAAAGTAGTATTTATTACAGTACCTACATACATACTTACTTAATTGGTATTATGTATTTTCAGATTGTTTGCAGGGATTTGCACAAAATCAGTCAGTCAATAGTTTCAAGAATTGTCGCCAAAATTTCTAAAATATTAGCATTGAAAATAAGACGCTTTATTAAATTTCCTGACGTTTCTGAGCGAGCTGATGTGAAGATCAAATTTCACCGTATTGCTGGATTTCCTGGAGCTATAGGATGCATTGATTGTACTCATATTCCAATAAAAAATCCCAACAGACAAAACGGTGAAATATTTCGAAACCGCATAGGTTGGTTTTCAATTAATGTCCAAATAGTATGTGGACCACAAATGGAAATATTTGATATAGTAGCACGCTGGCCTGGCTCGGTACATGACTCAAGAATATTTTCAAACAGCAGGTGTCATATGAGATTCGAAGAAGGGGAACTTGCAGGAATATTAATTGGTGATAGTGGTTAAACACAATCATCATTTATGTATACGCCTGTGCTTAATCCACAATTACAACCTGAAATAAGAATATAACAGATCTCACATAACAACGAGGAATATAATAGAAAGATTTAATGGTGTGTGGAAAAGAAGATTTGCATGTTTAAATCGGAAGTTGCAAAACAATGTTTCAAATACATGCAATATAATAGTGGCATGTGCTGTGCTACACAACATTAGTATACAAACATCAAGAATTGCCTGAACCCATCACTAATACTGACCCTATTCCAGTCTCCAACTCTGCAGATACTGCACGGGGCAGCATTATTAGTGCTGCATTTATTGCAAGGCATTTTAGCTAATAGGTAAAATTATAGTAGTAGCCATGTGAGTTCCATTATCTAGCCTTACTTTTAATGTTTAAATAAAAATTATGTCAGCTAAGTCTTATTTAATTTTTTTTAATGCTTTTATTAAATACTGTATTCTAGATCTTCCTTGATTTTAATTAGTTTAATTACTACAACTAGATATATTGGAAAGTAAATGTTATCTTGGTAGATTTTATTTTTAATGTTTTATTCTCTATAAGATTTTTAAATAATATTGACACCTAAGTACCTATATATATTAAGGATATATAAATAAATACCATTTTAAAGTTCTAATTTTTATTTCTAAATATTGCCAAACGCAGTTCAGCTGTAATGGACATGCAATGAACATTATGATTTTCTTACCTTTCTCACGGAAATTATCGCTTTCTGTTTTTGTGTGCCATTAGAATATTATTATCAATAAGTTAATGGCTTACGGTCCTCATAAAACGAATGGTGTTGCAAAACTAATTGTTTACCTTTTTCAAGGAAATGTTAGAATATTACTATCAATAAGCTAATGGCTTACTGCCTTCATAAAACTAATGGTGTTGTAAAACTATTGATGTTGTATACAATAAGAGAATAGCACTAAGGATCACAAAACAATTAACATTGTTGTTCAGATAAGTAACGAAAGAACAAGGATCGTGGGAT
The DNA here is from genome assembly GCA_943138885.2 of Tholera decimalis. Classification (NCBI taxonomy): domain Eukaryota; kingdom Metazoa; phylum Arthropoda; class Insecta; order Lepidoptera; family Noctuidae; genus Tholera; species Tholera decimalis. Next base: position 16,053,398 of record OW964551.2, read on the forward strand.
TTATCTATCCCTTCCAGTAACGATTTTATGTATAAATAGCCACCACCTCTCTTCCCATGAGACGCTTTTGCTCTCGGTAGGCTCCACGCCTTGCTGAATAAACACAGTAAGCTCTCCCTTAGATGTAAAATCCGAATATACACGACATGCATACGTCCTATCATGACGTATGCCTGTCCGGTGTTTGCTCAGGCCAGTCCCAATCAGATCCATAGGATGCAAGTCATTCAGAACCGTTTTCTCCGAAAGGCCACGGGCGCGCCCTGGTTCTGTAGGAATGAGGATCTCCACGTAGACCTCAAACTCCCGACCATAAAGCAAGTGTTGAAACGCATGTCAGTGCGTTACTTCACCTCTGCTGATACCCACACTAACCCCCTGATCGTATCGGCCGCCCGATACAGACCCTCCAAGATTTCTCGGGTTCGTCGCCCGCGTAACATCCTAGACGAGCCTGACGACCCCACCACCATCCGACAAGAGAGCAGTAGGGAAACCAGCACTCTTAGAAAACACAAATACAGAACGCGTTCTTTATTCCGGCCTCGCCGAAAAAAAAAAAAAAAAAAAAAAAAAAAAAAAAAAAAACTTCCCATGAGAGGACCGCCAGTTACCACCGAGAGCACAAGTGTCGTCGTTACTAGTGATCAGTGTTTCTTTAATTCGCGTACGGACCGTGTTGGTGTTGTCTCTCTGGCGCAGAGGGCGTCACCCGTCGTTGATTCTCGACGTTTCGAGAGCGTCGTCGGTCGCGCGACGGTTGGGACTACCCACTCATTAATTTTATTAGTGAAAAATTCCAAATACTTTTAATTTCACTGTGAACTGTGAAAAACCGCGAAATATAAGTGGTGTGATGCCGAAGCCCGGCGCCCGCGGCTCTCCGGGCCGCGGTGGCGCGACATCCCTGGACGAGGAGGAGCTCGGCGAGAAAAGAATCCCGTCGCTGGATAGGGCCCCGTCGCTCCCGGAAATCGGGATCACGACGGCCGGCTCAGCCAGGACAGACGGCAAGAAGAAAACCCAGGGGAGGAGGGTTGCCGCCGACCCGCCGCCGCCGCCGGCGCCTGCGCGCGCTGCGCCCGTGACGGCGCCGAGTCGCCCGCAGCTCCCTACCAAGGCAAGTCCCGCGACGCAGCGCCCGGTCGCCACCGGGCCCGCCGCTGCCCCGCGCGCCCCCGTTGGCGCTGCCTCCGCGCCTGCCACCGCTGGCACATCACGCGCCCCTGCCGCCGCCGCGTACCCATCGTTCGCGCGTGCCGTCGCGACCCCGTCAAGGGACCCGCGCCTACGCAAGGCAGCAGCGCTAGCCACGACCCAAACGCCGCCGCGTATCGCCGCGTATGACGCGCCCGCGACATACTCGACCACATCATCGCGCGCGGGGTCGAGTATGTCGTGCGCGTCTCCCGACCGCGGAGCGCAAATGTCGTCGGACTCCGACGCCGACGTGCCACCCGAGCCGCGCCCCCAGAGGCGCCGCCGAAGCCCTGAGGAAAATACCGAAGAAGAGAGGAAGAGATACCGCACCGATCCGCCACAACAACGCACACGACGTGAGTGTGCGTCACGGCGGCGGGACGACGTCGATAGCCAACAGTCATCAGATGAAGAAGAGGATTCCACTGAGGAGGTAGGTGAAGTGCCTGCACCTACCCCCACCATCAATCCCAACGCGGCCCGCGCCACTACTTCTAACGGCGCGGCCCCCGCCACCACTTCCAACGGCGCGGCCCCTGCCACCACTTCAAACGCGACCTCAGGTCATTGGCAGAAGCGCCCCCGCTACCCTCCGCTGGTAGTAGAGCGGCTACCCAACTGGGCCCATCACTTTAGGGCTTTAGCAACCAAGCTGGGTCGGCCTCCTAACGCCCGTCCGTACAGATCCGGTGTGCGTTTTTCACCGGAGACTGAAGACGAATATAGGCTGATCCAGCGATACCTAACCGAATTAGAAAAACAAAGCGGAATATCGTGGTTTGCATATTCCCTACCGGCGGAGAAACTAGTAAAAGTGGCCATTCGGGGGTTGCCGGCTGACACCGAGCCACAGGAGATCGAGGAAGAGCTCCGCGCACTAGGTTACGAGCCGGAGTACGTGCGCCACATAAGGGCGCGCCAAGGACGACCCGGCTGCATCTTCTACGCCATGCTCAAGAGGACCCCGGATATCCGGACCATTTATGATACCTCCGTATTTTTAATGATGCGGGGGGTAAAGATAGAAGCATGGCGTGGAAAGCGTGGACCCGCCCAGTGCCATAGGTGCCAAAAGTTTAGGCACTCATCGCACCAATGCCACCGCCCGCTCGCCTGCGTGAGATGTGGGGAAGGGCACGCAGCAAGAGACTGCACACGACCGAGGGAAGAGCCGGCCACCTGCGCAAACTGCGGTGGCCCGCACCCGGCGTGTCACGTCAAGTGCCCTGTATTCCAGAGGGAGATTCAGAACAGGCGGGCGGGAACCGTCGCCATCACGGCAGCCAACTCGCGCCGCCCCAAGCAACCTGTGGACTCGCAGGCCAACCAAGTGGAGGACGGCCACGGCGGCGCGTCCCTGATGGCGGCAGCGAACGGGCCCACGACGCGCGGAGAGGCCACCTCTTCCAGGCGGAGGAGGAACAAGAAGCGTGGGGGGAAAGGTAAGGCACAACCCCCCCCGCAGAACGCGAAGAAAGAAGAGAACGCGACCCAGGCAGAGGTCTCGCAGGCCCCCCCCGCCCAAAACAAGGCGCAGGCCAAAACACAACAAAACACGGCGACAAGAGGCGCCGGTAAACAAATTAAGAAGCAAAACCCGAAGGAACAAAGGACAAACACCGAGGCGGCCGGCGCCTCTGTGAATGTCAACAAAGAGTTCATGACCTGCGCCATCAAAATCCTGATGGACCTGATACAGGCCATCGGGCGGGGGCAGGACCCACAACAGGTCATTTTAGATGGCCTAGCAACTCTATTAACACTCACCCATGGCTAGGCCATTGCGGGTGTTAAGTTGGAACGCCCGCGGCCTGCGAGACAAGGTCGCTCCCCTCCGCCATCTCCTGAGGGATCAAGACAACGACGTGGCACTAATAAACGAGACGCACCTGGGACCAGAAGATAGGGTCAAGTTCCCAGGATACCTCGTTTATCGCCAAGACGAGCGGTCGGCATTCAACATCAGATATCGTGGTCTGGCAGTGCTGGTGAGGCGAAGAGTCGTCCATCAAGAGCTGCCCCCCTCCACGACTTCACTGTACACGCTGGGTGTGCAGATCCACGTGGCCGGCGAGGATCTCCGAATATACGCCGCCTACAAGCCGCCCGCAACCCGGATAGACCTAGCCGAGCTGCGGGCCCTGCTCTTCGCTGACCATCCAGCCATCCTCGCCGGGGACTTCAACTCCAAGCACCCAGCGTGGAACTCAGCCAACACAAACGCCCAGGGGAGACGACTCTTCGCGGACGCGGAAGCCTCTGGCTACACAGTGTCCGGCCCAGAGACGCCTACCCGGTACCCGGACGATCCTCATCACATGCCGGACGTGCTGGACATTGTGATCCACCAGGGGCTAAGCTGCCAGATCACCCAACACGTAATAGACGACGATCTGCAGTCTGATCATCAGCCAGTGCTCGTCGTCATATCTGGAATGCCGACCCGACTGAAGCCGTCAGCGCCACGTCGATTACTCGACTGGTCAAGATTTGCAGAGAAGGTTGAGGCCACGACGCCGACTCGGCCCATCACTATCGCCGCGGAGGTCGATCAGTTCGCAGCCGACGTCACTGCTTGCGTACAACAAGCGATAGAAGAGGCGGTCATACCGCCGCCGGCGCAGGGGAGAGGGCTATTGCCGCCCCTGTCGCCGAGCCTGCGAGCTATGATCGCCGAGAAGAGACGCCTACGCAAGCAGTGGCAACAGACAAGATGCCCCGTCATGCGAACGCAACTGAATCGACTCGCGGAGAGGGTAAAGGCCGAGCTTAAGGCGTCGGCCACCGCGAACTGGGAGGAACGTATTGACGCCGCGGTTGACAGCTGGCCGTCAATACATAGACTATGCCGCCAACTCACGAATACCCCAGCCCCGGTGCGCCCACTACGAGGCACCGACGGGGCTCTTAAGTACATTGCGGAGGATCGCGCGGAGGTCTTCGCCGAGCACCTGGAGCGTCAGTTCCGCCCGAATCCAACCGACGAGCACGCACATGTCGCGGCAGTCGAGCAACACCTTGGAGCCTACTTCGCGACGCCGATAGCTCCCGAAGAAGACCCAGTGTTTTTCTCGCCGGGCGCAGTCAGACGCGCCATCCTGAAAACTAAGTTGAAAATGGCTCCCGGGGCCGACGGCATCACCAACGCCGTGCTACGCCACCTGCCCCACCGAATGGTGGTGGCGCTGGCGCGCCTGTTCACGGCGGTGCTGCGCACGGGGGCCTTCCCTGCCGTTTGGAAGGAGGGGCGCGTCATCATGCTGCCCAAGGCGGGGAAAAACGTACTGAAGCCGGAGAGCTATCGGCCCATCACTCTGCTGCCCACCATCTCCAAGGTGTTCGAGTCACTCCTGCTGCGGCACCTCACTCCTCACATCACCCCAAGACCCGAACAGTTCGGATTCAGGGCGGACCACAGCACGACGCTCCAGCTGTCGAGAGTACTCTACCAGCTGTCCAACACAATGAACAAGAAAGAGTACGCGGTAGCAGTACTCCTCGACATGGAGAAGGCCTTCGATCGCGTATGGCACGACGGTCTAGTTTACAAACTGGCCACCTCCGCCACGCCCCGTCGCGTAGTAAAGGTGGTCCAATCTTTTCTGTCCAACAGGAGCTTCAGGGTGGTGGTCGACGGAGCACTTTCTTCACCCCGCCCCATCGAGGCGGGAGTACCTCAGGGCAGCTGCGTGTCGCCTGCGTGTTACTCACGTTACACAGACGACATCCCCACCACGGCGGACGCGACGCTCGCGCTGTACGCCGACGACGCCGCGTACATCACCACCTCGATGAACGCGAAGTACGCGGCGACGAAGATGCAGCGCGCGCTCAACATGCTCCCCGAGTGGCTCGCCAAGTGGCGGCTCTCCGTAAACGTGAGTAAAACGCAGGCTATTATCACAGGCTCAACCCCTCTGCCACCACCCTTGGAGCTCATGGGAGCCGAGATCGCGTGGGCGCCGCAGGTCAAATACCTCGGCGTCACCATCGACCGTCGGCTCACGATGCGGCCGCACGCCAAGCAAGTCGCGGCGCAGACAAAGGTAGCCCGCTCACTACTTTATCCAGTGCTATCGTCCCGCCTCCCGGCGCGTGTCAAGCTGGGCGTGTACAAGTCGTACATACGCCCCCTGCTGACATACGCCGCCCCCGCCTGGTTCGTCCTCACTGGTGAGACGACCCGCAGGCCGCTCCGCGCGCAGCAGAACATGGCGCTGCGGACAATAGTAGGTGCCCCTCGCTATGTGAGGAACGACGTAATCAGGCGGGACCTCGGGATTGAGGGCCTGGATGAGTACGTGCAGCGCCTCGCGAAGGCGATGTTCGCGCGTGCCGACGCCTCTGCTTGGCCTCATGTCAAGCACCTGGCGCCCCTGCACGCGCGCCCGCCAGACGCGAGGAGGCTGCCCAGAGATCTGCTCCCGACAGACGTCGCGGCCGCATCCCCCCCGGACTTGACTCCTGGGTAAGTCGCCCCACTTTACACGCGGCTTACTCAAACAAATATACTACGCATAACAACACTTCACCTAGTACGTAACGTGTTCTAAGTTAATATAGGCACGTTACGTACTAAAACACTCATTCATGACTCTACATGCGCTATACATAACTAGCACCGAATAGCAGCGCATGCTATTCGGTGCAGACGCACTGAGCGGCGACACACAATACAATGCCGCTCACACATACATTCTCGGCTCTGCAGTTCGAAACGTAACCGGCTAGATCTGGAAGCGGGACGAACGAGAGCCCCGCACTCACTATAGGTGCGTCAGAGTCGGCACTCTCGTCGCCGGTCGGCTCCCGCTAGGCTTCCCCCGTATGGGGGTTTCACCTGGCGGGGTCAGACCGCCGGGGTGTCGTGAAGAAACGACGCCGAAAACCGGCGTCGCGGCGCGCCTATAGTAACACAATAGCAATCAATCACGCGGGTGTGCGTTTGCCGTTCACTTTTGAACAGACGCTTTAACGCACACCCGAACAACTATGCCGATCACTAGGCAACCTAACGACGGTCCCGTATTTACGGGACACGGCATTGCTCCCGCGGGAGTGGGGCAAAGCCCCGTGACCGCTCGCCGCGCCCCTGACGGGGCGCAGCGACTGCCCAGACAGCCCCATGAGAGAATCAACCGAGAGTCATCAAAGAGTCGTGTCAGTCGTCGTCAGTAGTCTTCTGTCAACAGTCAATTGTCAGTAATCTGTAGTAAAGCTCCTGAAGTGTATAAATCGATATTACTTGTAATGTTCGTTTGACTAAAAGTAAAGTTCAGATAATTTAAAACCGTGTCTCAATCAAGTGTCTCCCACACACTTATCGACAACGCCACCGCTCGGGCCATTACAAATTGGTGTCAGAAGTGGGATTGATTGAGATCTTTTCGATTGTACGAGACCTTCGTCGGAGTCCTTCACCTCCGATTCTCCTACAAGAAACGGTCCTGAGTAGGGCATGTAATATCGGAAGGTTTTCAATTCCGATACTGATTTCCGATATTAGATCTCAATATCGGAATTCCGATATTAATATCGGAATTTAGTTTTTGCTTTAGAAATTGCACATTTTATTTATAAATTGCACAAATTCGGTATGATATGTGGTTGGATTGAGTGCAATAAAAAACATTTTTAAATCATATTCTTTAATTTGGTTCAAACATTGGTTTCTCATTATTTTCCTATACTTATTACTAATTAAAGTAAATGACTCAGAATCAACAAACAAAACTTCTTATAATTTAAAATGCGCAAGCAAAATCAACAGTTAGGAAGAATAATTACATATTAGAAATATTTGTTTGTCATATTTCTCATTATTATATGCTATACTTATTACTAATTAAACTATCGAACTCAGAATCAACAAAACTTCTAATAATTTAAAATGTGCAAGCAAAATCAACAATTAGGAACAACAATTTTTGGAAATATTTGTTTATCATATTTCCAATTATTAGTAAGTACCAATTTAAATCACCAGAAATAAAGGACTAGGTATGCTTATATTCTAAAATCTCGTTTTTCTTGGTAATATGTTCTCAAGAACAACAAAGCGTCAAGCATTTTGTCGGATAGCGAGCTTCGTATTTTATTGCAAAAATATCCAGCTGACGAAAAAACACGCTCACTTTCAACACTGGTAGGCAAAATTGATGTGAGATAAGTGTATGCCTGTGACAAATAAACTCCTCTTTCACCTCTATTGTCGTATATTGCTTTTTCAGTCATTACAAATCCCAAAAGATCAAATTCGTCGGACGGAAGCACTGCCTGCTTCTTTTCTTTGCATTTTTCCATTTCCTTCTCAAATTCTTGTTGCAGGGTTAGCTGACTCGTTGCAGCGAGACTAGCTGTAGCTAGTGGTTCATTATTTTCAGCGGAAGATAATAAAACAGCTGTCGTTGCTTCAGTCTCTCTTTCTGTGACGCTGAGACTGCTAGTAGGGTTTTGTTTATATTTGAGGCGTTTTAATAAGCTTACAATAATATCACATATTTCTTTACTTGTGGGTTTTGAAATGTATCGTCATCTGAAGCACTGTAGGTGTAGTTGTAGAAGCTTTCGGAATCATGGAGGTAGTGTAATACTCCTGCTATTAATAGTCGTCTTTCTTTTATTCGTCTTCGTAAGTTTACAGCGAGACTTGAACTCACTGAACTCAGTTGCTGGTCAAGTTTATTCAGCATAAATTTCAATGTTGTGTCTGCTGTATATAGTGTGGCATCACGTCGGCAAATAGTTAGTACAGTCATTTTTACCACTTCCAAACTACGATGGATATCGGTTAAAGTTTGTATTTCCTCATCTGTGAAGGATATATCTGACTTAATGTCAATAAGAAATGCAGTCCTTCATTTTTAAGAACGATCCTATCATATCATTCATGCTGGACCATCTTGTTCGACAATCTAACTGCAACTGGATGTTTTCACCAAACTCTTTACTGACGTAAGCTCTCAAAGCATCGGATTTAAGAGGTGCCTTCCTTATTGATCTTACGAGATTTCGTACTTTGCCAATCACCTCTTTGTATAGTCTTAGATCAGCTGTGCGAACTCTTGAGGTTTCTACTTCGAAGCCATCACACTGTTGACGAATCATTATCATCGTCGCTTTCTGAGTCTGAGCGGTTTGTGGATTCCATTTCAGGCTGGAGGAACGGTTCGAATTGGGCTTCGGCAGTAGTCGCTGTCTTATATAAAGTATCTATGACAGCGAGTTGAATACCGTGGGCGAGGCAGAGTTGATGATGGGCGGGTATGTACGAACCCATTTTTTTCATGACACTGGCACCATCGGTCGTATGACTTATAATATCTTCCTCAAGTACGATATTGAATTTGGCAAGGTGCTCGCGCATTATTGACAGAGCTGATGTGGCTGGCATGGATCCCGTTATTTTGACGAGTCCAAGATTTTTGAATTCAAAACCTCCAAAAGCTCTGCAATGAAGGTTTATGTTCATATATCTTCTGTTTCGAAGAGAGGCCCACTCGTCGAGAGTCATTGTAAATCTTTCTCTCTTTTCCTTCATGAGCGTTATGGTTTCCACTGTTTCACATTTGACTTGCTCGGCATGTTCAAGAACCATTTTCGCAATAGTATTTGGCGTTTTCGGTAAGTCATATCCACTTTTTTTGAAGAGTTGCCGGAGATCTTGACTTTCAGAAAAGAATCTGAAACTTGCACCATTTAAAGCAGTCATTCGAGAAACAATAGCTTCCATTGATTCTGAAGACCTGAAGTATTCAGTTAATAGTATCCGTTTCTTGAGCTTGGTCGTCTGCTCTTGTGATGATGTTGTTGATGTGCTTGGAGCACTCTCCGATGAAGGGGTTCCAACTGCAGTGATGTTTGAGTGCACAGTTCGTAAATGTGTGTGCAAACCTGTAGTAGACCCACCAGTAGTTTTTAGTTTTTTTAAACATATCTGGCACTTAGCTGTTTGGCCGTCATCCGATCTATGAAAATGATCCCATACATTTGATGAGCGTTTGTTCAGGAATTCTGAGTATGTGTCTTTCTTTTTTGATGAAGCCCTGCAAAGAAAATAATTGTTTCGTGTAATGGTCCTCCCTGACCGCGAGCATTCGCCTGTTAATGTAACAGTCCAAGATTCGATTTTGTCCGGAAATAAGTGAATTTGGAACTGTTACATTACAGACGAATGCTTCCGGTGAGGGAGCAATATAATGTAAATATATAAATTGTACGTCAACTTTGACTAGTAATTTTGATAACCTGTACCTAACTTGGGTACCTGGGCCTGGAACAAACAAGCAAACCTACCTATAGCACCTACCTAATATTAAATATTACCTGCTATACGTAGGTTTTAAGACTCTCTCTCTCTACATAACTTAATATTAGTTTTCTGCTTTATTTAATAAATTATTAACTTCTGTTTACGATTTTATTTCGCGAAAGGAAAATGGAGAAACCATCTTTTTACGATCTAATACAAACTAGCATCTTAAAAATCTACGAGCGAAAGAATATTTTTGTTTAAAGAAGTTTTATTTTGAGCTAGCACAATTATAAAACCATTTAAACACAGATATTTATAGTTTATGCAGCATTGGAAAAAAACAATTAGACAATAATTTGTAGTTTTGTACTTACATGGTAGCCACTTAAAACACAAATAAACACTTCTTAACTTACACAGGTCACGAACGCAACTGATTGACAGGATATGTTGTTCGTTTGTGCGACGCAAGACGTACCGCGCAGGTAAAGAGTGAGCGAGACAGATGACACTATTGTTACGAGCTTGAGGTTCGTGACAAAAACTGCCGATTTAATAACCAAAAATGACACTTTAATTAACAAAACCAATTACAAACTGTAAACACGCTAATAACAAAACACAATCGCACTACTGATCGCTCTAAGTCGCGCTTGAAGATCGCTTTCGAAGAATTTCGCTTGTGTTCGCTTTGTATCGCTATCCAATTCTGCCCCGGGTCGCGCTCCATAGGGCCTCAGAAAATTCCAGAACCTTCTACTGTAGAAACATGTTTGTCTCTTCTTAATTTTAATCCATCCAAAGTAACCAGTTGTGTCACCCATTGTAAAATTTTGTATATTTATGTTTCTGTAATTTGTATGGTGTACAATAAAGAAAGAGAATTCTATTCTATTTTATTCTAGTGGTAACCATGTACCAGGCGCGTAACACTATTGGTCTTGTATCGCATGCTTAAGCTTTGGTTTCCTAGGAAAGGGGCCCGTCATATAGCGGCCGTAATATTACGGACGCAAAAAGGCGGCCGTCTTTACGGTGACGACATGTGGAAAGTTCCACGGCCGTTTTAACACAGTCTGCTTCATCGCTATCAATGAAACGTTCACGAAACCATCTGTCACCGACAAGACGGCCGTGATGCAAATGGCGGCACCGCTTTTTGACGTTACGGTGTCAGTTACCGCTCTCTAAGAAACCGCGCCATTTTATTTACATAGACAACGTTCTAGTGACGTCATTCACCGCTGTATTACGGCCGCTATATGACGGCACCGCTATCCTAGGAAAACAAAGCTTTAGCGAGCTGGCAACTGGGGTACGGTAGCGCGTTGTAGCGCTCGGCGCTACACAAGGATCTAAAATATAGGTTTAGTTTAAAACTCAAAATATAGAAAAAATTGGCCGATTTCGATATTGGATCACTCAGTATCGGAATTGTAATAGGGATTCCGATATTGCGATATTCCGAGATTCATGCCCTACTAGGTATGTTTATATGTTAAAATCTCGTTTTTCTTGATAATAGGTATATTCTCAAGAACAACAAAGCGTCAAGCATAATTTTGTCGGATATAAAAATTTGTCCGATTTCGATATTGGGTCACCCAGTATCGGAATTGTAATATCGGAATTGTAATATCGGAATTGTAATATCGGAACTTTCGTTCCGAGATTCCGATATTGCGATATTCCGAGATACATGCCCTAGTCCTGAGCATCTGAGCATCACGACGGGAACCAGATCTACGGAATTGGACGAGACGTACCCAGCAGTCCGGTTAGAAGAATCAACTGCTTACGCCGCCCAGTCTCCTACTAGCTGACGCGATAGCTACAATGTCAACGGGATATCTTCAAGTAATTTTATTACTGTGAGTACACCGCCAATATTATATTAAACACCGTTATAAAGGATATTTCCTGTACGGAATCATCTGCTAGCCATCTAAAGTGTTCAATTGTGAAAAGTGAGTGTATAAGTGTATTAATCATGCTTCAAAACGCAATGCCCGGTGTATCTACATCGACAACTACACATAATAAGTATATTTCATTAGAAATGGCTGAAAGAATGTTAACTAAATTTGATGGCAGTAAGGCGCGTATCCATGAATTCTTAGACAACTGTGACACAGTTAATAATCTAATTAATCCAAATCTTAAAAAAATATTACTCCAAATAATTATTACGAAAATTACGGATAATGCTAGGTCAATGATAAGGAATCACGAATTTCAAATCTGGGATGATTTAAAAAACTATCTTTTAGATACATACACCGAAAAACGAACGATTGGTCAATGGCAATTAGAATTAAGCAGTTGCAAACAAAATCATAATGAAAGTGTTTTAGCATATGCAAATAAAGTCGAAAATTGCTACGTAAAATTAATAAATTGTTTAGATTCAACGAATCAAACACAAGAAGCTCGCCAAGCATGCGTTGAGTTACTTAAATCACAAGCCTTAAGTGTATTTATTACTGGATTAAATAAAGATTTAAATCTTATTTTAAAAGCACTTCAACCAAAAACACTCGAAGATGCTATTTCCATGGCAGTAGTTGAAGAGCAACAGCTCAAAAGTAAAAACGAGATATCTAAATTCCAAAATTTAAACATTTCTAATACCAAACATTGCTATAAATGTAACAAACCAGGCCATACAGTCGTAAATTGTAGAGTTCGATCATTTTCGGGACCAAATCAAAACCCAAAATTTTGTAATTATTGCAAGAAAAAGGGTCATACTAGAGACGAATGCTATCATCTAAAGAATAAAAATTCACTCAATAAAACTGACTCTAAACCTAGTAATAACCAATATCCGAATACAAACTATACATCAAATAAAAAAAAACGAATAAATCCTGATGGTGCGAGCCAACCAAAGGGTAATAGATTAGTAGAAGGGCTCATAACCGCGATAAATAATCATTGTTATATTGCTTCATTTAAATTAAAAGATGATACAAGAAATATAGATTTTCTGATAGACACTGGTGCAACAATTAGCCTCATAAAGAAAAGTGCTGTACCCAAGGACGCTGAAATTCACTATGATATTTTAGCTGACTTAAAAGGGATCGATAAAGTAGACAAACCTACAAGGACTTTAGGTTATGTCAAATTAGAGTTTATAAGAAATTTAAATTTAATACTCCATATCGTAAATGATAATTTTCCAATTAGTGCTAGTGGCATTATAGGAGGCGATATATTAGATAAATATAAAGGCATGATCGATTATAGCACCAAGACCTTAAAGCTCGCGGAAAACCAATTCAATTTGTGTTATGAAAACATAAATGATCAAGTCGAATCTAATGAAAAAATCATGGAATTAACTTTAACGGTCAAGGCGAGAACCGAATGTGTTATTCCTATTAGAATAACTAATATTGAAGAAGATAAACATGGGATTGTTCCACGCACAGAGTTAGCCCCGGGAGTACTTTTATGCCCAAGTATTATCACAGTAAATAATAACAAAGGCATTACGACCGTACTTAACTCAACTGATGAGACTGTGACCTTCCCTATACCTAATGTTAATTTAGAAAAAATAAATGTAGATATCTTAAACAAAGAAATATTACAATTAGGTAAAAATAGCTTAGAAAACGTTGTTATTAATGAAAATTATGAAGGTAATCGACTTGAAAAACTTGAAAGTTGTCTACGGACAGAACATTTAAATAATGAAAGGATTCTCTGATTAAATTATGTAACGAATACAATCATATATTTCATTTAGATGGGGATAAATTAAGCTGCACAGATATGGTTATGCATGAAATACATACGAAAACGGAAGCTCCCATTAATACAAAAAGCTATAGGTATCCGGAAGCCTTAAAGGGGGAAGTTAATATGCAAATTAATAAAATGTTAAAAGATGACATCATAAAACCATGGACTATTGTCCTTGGAATTCACCCATCTGGGTGGTCCCAATAAAAAAATGACGCTACGGGTCAAAAAAAAATGGCGAATTGTCGTTGATTATAGGAAGTTAAATGAGGTCAGCATCGGGGACTCCTATCCCTTGCCTCAAATAACGGAAATATTAGATCAACTAGGTCATTCAAAATATTTTACGACACTCGATCTAGCCTCAGGATTCCATCAAATTAAAATGCATCCAAGGACTCATCAAAAACGGCGTTCACCGTCCCTCAAGGACATTTTGAGTATAATAGAATACCATTTGGACTAAAAAACGCTCCCGCGACGTTCCAACGATTGATGAATAGTGTTTTAACCGGATTACAAGGAAATCGTTGCTTTGTTTACTTAGATGATGTCGTTATTCATGCTGATAATCTCGAAAACCACAATCGGAAGTTGAAAGAAGTTTTTTGAAAGATTTTCCACTAATAATTTAAAATTACAACCCGACAAGTGCGAATTTTTAAAACGAGAAGTTATGTATTTAGGTCACTTGATCACGGAAGATGGAGTTAAACCAGATCCAAACAAGATTTCAGCTATCAAAAAGTACCCCATACCAAAAAAAACGTAAAAGAGATAAAAGGATTATTAGGGTTAGCAGGATACTACAGAAGGTTTATACCTGATTTCAGTAGCTTGTCACAACCTTTAACTAAACTCTTAAAAAAGGATGTTCCTTTCATTTGGACAAGCCTACAGCAACATGCATTTGAAACCCTTAAAAATAAACTTTGTGAATCTCCAATTTTAGTATATCCAGATTTTAATCAACCTTTCAATCTCACCACAGACGCTAGTAATTATGCCATAGGAGGAGTACTATCACAAGGGCCAATTGGGCAGGATTTGCCAATTGCTTACGCCAGTAGGACATTAAATAAGGCCGAACAAAATTATTCAACCACTGAGAGAGAACTCTTAGCGATCGTATGGTGTGTCAAACATTTTCGTCCATACTTATATGGCCATAAATTTAATATGATTACGGATCATAAACCCTTGACATACCTATTCAATTCAAAAAATGATGGCGCTAGAATTTTCAGATGGCGACTATCTCTTGAAGAATATGAATATAGTTGGTTAATTGTAATACCTAGTAAGGTTATTTCAACTACTTATTGTAAAAACGAAGAACCTTACGATTTAGAATTAAAAACTACAGGTATTTTAAAATTACAAAGAAATTGTAAATTATATTCTCCTAATGTTACGTTAATCTAGATATAATGTCAAGCCATCTATCTGTACTTTCAGATTTCGATATTAATAATGACAATTGTTGTAATAAATTGAAAAACAATACCGTAGAAGATAAGTTAGATTTTGTGCCGTTCAATAAATTTAGTATGTGTAATAATGTAGTGAATCTCGATGACTTGAATATAGCGAGCAACAAGATTGACAAAAATATTCCATAGAGTTAAAAAAAAATACTTACTTTGTATTCATATTTTTATTTATAATTAAGTTCATAGCTTCTTATATACTTTATAGAGTAGGAAAATACCTGTTTCGAAGGAAATTCTTTTGTACACCACAAACTAGATTGTTAGCAATAGAAAATTCTAAAAATTGTTGTGGAAGAAGTAACTAATTGCATTACCTTTAATTTAAATAGAAATACCAAGTCCGCCTTTGTACATTTTGTGTTGCATAAAGTTTTAATAAATAAATAAATAAATAAATAAATAATGGTAACAATGATATTCAGATGGAAGAAATTCGAGAACAGATTCCAGAACGATCTAAAGAACGCACTCATTTGAGACATTCATCAAGAATTGCTCCAATATAATCTAATTAATCAATTGTGAATTTCTATGTGAATATTTTTTCAAATTATTCCCATTTTAAGAGGGGAGGTGTAATGGACATGCAATTTACATTATGATTTGCTTACCTTTCTCACGGAAATTATCGCTTTCTGTTTTTGTGTGCCATTAGAATATTATTATCAATAAGTTGATGGCTTACGGCCCTCATAAAACGAATGGTGTTGCAAAACTAATTGATGTTGTATACAATAAGAGAATAGCACTAAGGATCACAAAACAATTAACATTGTTGTTCAGATAAGTAACGAAAGAACAAGGATCGTGGGATTTATCTATCCCTTCCAGTAACGATTTTATGTATAAATAGCCACCACCTCTCTTCCCATGAGAGACCTTTGCCACCACCCTTGGAGCTCATGGGAGCCGAGATCGCGTGGGCGCCGCAGGTCAAATACCTCGGCGTCACCATCGACCGTCGGCTCTCGATGCGGCCGCACGCCAAGCAAGTCGCGGCGCAGACAAAGGTAGCCCGCTCACTGCTCTATCCAGTGCTCTCGTCCCGCCTCCCGGTACGTGTCAAGGTGGGCGTGTACAAGTCGTACATACGCCCCCTGCTGACATACGCCGCCCCCGCCTGGTTCGTCCTCACAAGTGATACGACCCGCAGGCCGCTCCGCGCGCAGCAGAACGCAGCGCTCCGGACAGCAGTAGGTGCCCCTCGCTATGTGAGGAACGACGTTATCAGGCGGGACCTCAGGATTGAGGGCCTGGATGAGTACGTGCAGCGCCTCGCGAAGGCGATGTTCGCGCGTGCCGACGCCTCTGCTTGGCCTCACATCAAGCACCTGGCGCCCCTGCACGCGCGCCCGCCAGACGCGAGGAGGCTGCCCAGAGATCTGCTCCCGACAGACGTCGCGGCCGCATCCCCCCCGGACTTGACTCCTGGGTAAGTCGCCCCACTTTACACGCGGCTTACTCAAACAACTATACTATTCATAACAACACTTCACCTAGTACGTAACGTGTTCTAAGTTAATATAGGCACGTTACGTACTAAAACACTCATTCATGACTCTACATGCGCTATACATAACTAGCACCGAATAGCAGCGCACGCTATTCGGTGCAGACGCACTGAACGGCGACACACAGTACAATGCCGCTCACACATACGTTCTCGGCTCTGCGGTTCGAAACGTAACCGGCTAGATCTAGATGCGGGACGAACGAGAGCCCCGCATTCACTATAGGTGCGTCAGAGTCGGCACCCTCGTCGCTGGTCGGCTCCCGCTGGGCTTCCCCCGTAAGGGGGTTTCACCTGGCGGGGTCAGACCGCCGGGGTGTCGTGAAGAAACGACGCCGAAAATCGGCGCGCCTATAGTCACACAATAGCAATTAATCACGCGGGTGTGCGTTTGCCGTTCACTTTTGAACAGGCGCATTCAAATTTGGTTGAAGTATGGATAGCAGTATTGTAAGAAAACATTGCGAAATCAATCCATTTATCCCAATCGTTTTGTTCTTCTCTAATAAAATATCTTAAATATTCTGCTAGAGTAGCATGACTTCGTTCTAGGCTACCGTTTGTCTGTGGGTGGTAAGCAGTTGTAGTCAATTGTTTGATTTTAAACAATTTTGAAACTTCTTTTAAAAGTTTTGACGTAAAGTCGGCACCTTGATCTGTTAGAATACTTTTGGGAATACCAAATTTACATACAAATTCTCTAACAAAAACGTCGGCCCTCTGTCCTATTAGCCCTATTGCATTGGAGAAGTTCCTCGGCAGCTTCCCTCTTAGCTTTAGCTTTGAAGAAGTTCTCCTCTGCTGTCTTCAGCATCCACTCTTGCTCAGCTATTTTAAATTTGTGTAGCTCCTCTTCTCTTTTTTGGGAGCTCTCATATGATCTTTGTCGGATAGAAAATTCCTCTTGGATCAGTCGAGTCCGTATATTTCTAGATCCTGTAATGATAATGCAATAAATTAAGCACATACGCACATTGAACATTAACTTTCATTAAAACCCTTTTAAAGATTTATTCTAATTCTCTATTTTATAAGTATAAGTAGAACTAAACTTCAAAAAAATTTGAAACATGAAAATATATTAAGTACCTTGTGATGGAGCTATACCATAATCAGTATGACGGGACTCAGGATGATGAGCAGGAGTGGTTATATTGTATGTATGACCTGTAAAATATAATGTATTAGTCTAGATTGTCTAAAATAGCATGCAATATCAATCAATATTGTGAATAAAATGTACCTCTTTCTATTGCAGATTCATTAGTTTGTGCTCCACTTTCACTGGCAGCATATGTAACATGAGGTGTGTCCGGCAATATTGCTGAATCTGTTTGTAGCTAGCTCTGTTTATTATTATTCATTTAAAAGCTGTCAGCGGTTTCACTAGTTACATTACAATTCGAAGATTATCCCACGGGAACAAAACTACACTATGTTACTCCAGGTTATAAACTATCTGTGTACCTATCAAATTATTTTCACACAAATCTTTTCAGTAATTTTTGCGTATAAGAGTGACAAACATTCCATATACATCCATCCCCACAAACTTTCACATTTATAATTTTAGTAATATACATGTCTGAATAATTAATATTTACCTGCAATAGGTGAGTCACTACCAAAAACTTCCATTAACTCCACATCTGTTTGATCAGCCAGAGCATCTTCCAGAACTTGGCCTTGGGTAGAGGTAGTTGGCAAATTAGGGTCAAAAGTTCCACCTCCTGTCCACATCCTTTCCCTTTTTTCATGAGCCAAAATTGTTATACATATGGTTTTTAAATTATCCCAACATTTTTTAAGTTGGGCTACAGTTCTCTGAGAAAATAAAGATATTGTATTAATAAGGTTTATTGAATTATTTTTCATACAAGGAAATACCAATGATGATACACTATGTGCTTACTTTTGAATTTGTTTCAATGGTATTGTATTCCTCCATTAGACGAGTCCATGCAGTTTTTTTAATGCTGGGCTCCCATAGTCGTTGCCACCGAGTTCAATTTATATTTTAATATTAACTCCTGAAGACACATATTTTCACTCTCATTAAAAAATTGTCTTGAAGTTCCAGCCATTTCAAGGAAGTAAACACAAAGTATAGAACGAATAATACAGCACTGGTAATAATGTAACACTGCCTATGAGTATTTTTATATGGCCAAGCCATCCACTTCTCAAGTATCACCATATTTTTTATCCAGGGCATGCGTTTTTGTCAAGTGGATTTATAAATTATTAGGGTTTGTTTATTTACGAGTATGTTATGCGTTCATTTAACAAGTGTTAGACACTTCAAGTTGAAAACCACAGATAACGCGTGTTATAGTATACACTATTAAGTGCAAGCATGCACCGACCTCGATAGAGCATGTAGCAACAGCCTTACACGTGTAACCGAAACCGCTGACAACGCTGGCGCCGCTCGTCACTCGATGCCCCTGTTTACTGGATGTGTCTTTTACGAAATAATCATATAATATTAATTGTTCATTCTGTATCTAATATCGATCGGAATAGGATTCTTTTATTGTAATATTTTTTACCTTGTAACTTTAATTAAAGTTAGTTTAAAATCGTTTTGGTTTTTTTTGGGTCCTCCGACAGCGACGTACACATTTGGCGCAGTCGGTAGGATACTCGAGGCGTCTCGAGCTAGCTAGATAGGCTATTCTAATATCGAAACCGTCTCGCTAAAATCGCTACCGCCATCGCGAGCGAACGCGTTCACCGAGTATCCTGTAAAAAGAACCTCTGCGCGGAGGGGAAATCCAGACATCGATCCCAGAGGTACCGAAATGCAGTTAATGTAAGTACACTGAAAATCGTTTCTGTGAGTTGCTTTCAATCCCCTTTTCCTTATAATTAGTTTATTAAGTCGTAATCATTTTTCACCCTAAGCAATCCACCCCCTAAAGGGCCAGCCCTCAAGACAAGCACGTAGGCTAAATATTGATTTAAATAGAAATATTACGAGTAGTTTAGATTTAGATACCACGGCTGATACTTTGGAGGATTCATTGAGGTCAGAGACTCCTGAACCCGCCACAATGAGTAGTGCCGATTTGATTTAAAAAACTATGTTTAGTGCCAGACTTCGATGGCAATTCGCATATTTTAGCAAGGTTTATACACCTTTGTGACCAAATTGTTACGGAGTATATCGAAGCAAACCCTAATGATGCTTTAGCTAGACTTTGCTTAATAAACGGTATTTTGAACAAAATAACTGGACCAGCCGCTCGTATTATTAACTCGAACGGCGTACCTGAGGATTGGGATAGTATAAAAAAATCGTAATTAACAACTTTGCAGACCAGAGAGATGAGACCACTCTTTACAATGACCTTATGCTAGCAACTCAGGGGAACAATTCACCGCAAGAATTTTATGACCATTGCGTTAATTTATTTAGCACTATCATGACATATGTCACCCTGCATGAGAATGTTAAGACAACCGTAGAAGCCAAGCGTACCCTTTACAGGAAGTTAACTATGCAAGCTTTTGTTCGCGGTTTAAAAGAACCCTTAGGCTCTCACATACGTTGCATGCGTCCTGATAGTGTTGAAAAAGCGCTCGAATTTGTGCAGGAAGAATTGAACGTTCTATATTTGCAAATTCGCCATGATCCGTTAACTGATAAGAAGTTGAACAACAATTCCCATAAGCCTTTGCCATTAGCATCTTCAGCTCATGTCACTAATCCTACGCTTACGCCTAAACAGTTCAATTTGTCCGCACGAAGCGACCCTGCTACCAATTTTCAGCCCCAGCAGATGAATTTGATGAGGATGCCTTCGCATACTCAACAAATGTGCCGCGCACCGATGTTTAACACTCAACCGATGTTCCGAGCACCAATGTCGTATACGCAGCAAATGTTCCGCGCAGCACCGCCTAACTATAATAGACCTAACAATAATTTCCAGTTGCCACCAAGACAAGTACCACAAAATACTGGCCCTAAGCCTATGAGCGGCGTTAGCCCATATGTGCTACCATGTGAAGAGAGACCTCTTTGATTGTCTCTATTAAATCCATAGATTTATCTGTTGGTTGACATATATTTTTGAATATGTGTCAGATTGAAAAATAAGATAACTTCGTATGTTGTTTAATGTGTTTGCTAATTACTAATATATAATATTATTACGCTTTCCACAACTTCTTTCTATTTGGGGATTCGGAACTTTATTTTGGAATACCTCCTTTTCAAACTTAACATGGTAGCAGAGCAATAAAACCAACTATGTCAGTTGTGAAAATTACCCCACTTGGTAAGGAGAATTATGACACTTGGGTGATCCATGCGAAAGCCTACTTAGTCAAGAATAAACTGTGGAAACATTTTAGCAAGCCTTTTGTCATCAGCGCAACAACAAGTCAAGATGAATTAGATGCTGACGAGATAGCAAAATCTGAGCTATTACTACACATCTCCTCGTCCGAGCTCAAGCAGGTGAAGAACTGCAAAACAGCATGGGATGTTTGGGACACGCTACAGTCCATCTATGCCAGTAAAGGACCCGCACGAAAAGCGTCTCTTTTGAAAAGGCTCATCCTGACAAAACTGCGACCGAACGATGACGTACGAGAGCACCTGATGTCATTTATGGATAATGCCGATAAACTCAACGATCTAGGCGTTGAAATAAATAAAGATCTACTATCCATCATAATGCTTTATAGTCTCTCAGAAGAATACGAAAACTTCCGTATTGCGATCGAGACACAAGAAAACTTGCTTAGTCCGGAGAAACTTAAAATCAAAATTATTGAAGGGAGTGATGCTCGACGACGCAACACAGACTTCAACGAGCCAAGTTCCTTCAACAGTGAAGAAGCACTTTACGCGAGCTGCAAAATATGCAAACGAGAAGGCAACATCTTTAAATGCAAAGCACATAAGATCTGCACTAGCTGCTGGAAGAAAAATGCCTCCAAGAAGGATAAACCAAAGAACTCCGATAAACCGGAAACAAATAACTTTGCTATACCGCAATGTTTATTTACAAGTAAGGTTACAAACAACAGTGTTTGGGTGCTAGATAGTGGCTGTACTTCTCACATGACGTATCAGAAAAATCTATTCAAAAACCTGAAAAGTACATCAAGAAAACTAAGTTTTGCTACTGATGAAATATCTGCTGAAATAAAAGGCACTGGAACTGTAACTATAAGAAACAAATGTGGAAATCTAACAACAGATTCACACCTTATGGACACACTGTACGTACCCAGCCTGAGTACAAATTTGTTGTCAGTCGGCAAGATGACAGACGCTGGCTGCTCCGTCACCTTCACTAAAAATAAGGCAACTGTCAACAACCCAAAACTCGGAATAACTATAACAGCCGAAAAAGACTCAGATGGATTATTTTACGTCAGACCCCAGAAGCCTACTGACCGCAACAATCTTGCCAACAACAAAACTCCAGAACCGAAGACAACAAATACTTCGACCAGTTCAATGGAAGCTTGGCACAAAAAGCTTGGCCACATGAACGCCAAGGACATGAAGCTTGCTCTAAAGAACGGCAGCCTCATTGGCTTGAACTTCGATGTTAACGAAAACCTACCAGAGTGTGAAACTTGTGTACAAGCAAAAATGCATCGAACTCCAGCCTCCAAAGACAAAACAACTCCGAGAACTACAAAACGTTTAGAAATTGTTCATAGCGACGTGTGCGGACCTATCCAAACGCCCACACTCGGCCAGAACAGGTACTTCGTCACCTTCATTGACGACTTCAGCAAATATTGTAGAGTTTACATGATGAAGAACAAGAACGAGGTACTGAGCAAGTTCAAAGAGTTCAAACAAGCATCTGAAAACTTTACTGGAAATAAGATAAAGTTTCTACAATCAGATAATGGCACAGAGTATATAAACACAGAATTCACCAACTTCCTCAAACAACACGGAATACAACGTCGACTCACCGCTCCTCACACACCTTACCAGAACGGTGTAGCTGAAAGGAAAAATCGCACATTGATCGAAAAAGGAAGAGCAATGATGCTAGAGTCGAAAGCTCCGTTATACTTGTGGGGTGAAGCTGTTCTTACTGCCAACTATCTATCAAACAGGGCAATAAACCAGAGCATCGAAGGAGTGACACCTTTTGAAAAATGGGATCGGCAGGAAACCGTGCATAAACCATTTGTATATATTTGGCTCTAAAACATTCTGTTGGCGCGAAAGGCTAATTTAGTGGACTGTATTTGCGGTGCGGAGCTGAACGATTGACAAACGCTTGGCGTTAGGTAATTAGAGTTGCAGTGGGTGTGGGACAATGGAATACAACCCGAAATAAATTGGGAAGGAGGCACAAACCTTTACGGGAGCCACGTGCTCGCGTCGTCGCCGGTGCACCGGTTCACTTTTCCAGGTTCAGGGCAGTTGGGCTTCAAGTTATTGTCCTCACACGTTAAACACAAGCACAAACTATGGATTATAATTCTTATTACATGCGAAAATGCGGTGATTCCAAAGTTATTAATATTTTTAAGCGGAGCGCGTCGACGCCATTGTCAACTTGATGCGGAGCGATTCGGAAGCCAGTTTTTTCGACAAAAATGGCGGGCGAATCTTCTTACTCACTCGCGAGGTATGTGCGGGAAGGAGATGGATATAGGAAATAGCGGATGTCAATCATATTTTGAATGTTGGCGCAACCACATTCATTCTTTTAAAAGGCTCTAACCAACATAAATTTGCATCAAAGGCAATCCCAGGCATGTTCGTAGGATATTATGAAACATCCAAGGCTTTCAGAATCTACGTACCTACCAAAAGAAATATCATCATCAGTAAGGATATTAGAGTGATGAAAAAGATGTTCTACTCAGAACAAAACACTGCACAAATATCTGATCTATTTGACTCGCCAGTAAACCTTAAAAATGGCAATCGTGACGATGATGATGAAACTGGGATCATACTTCTGCAACCTAATGACGCCCTACAACAACACAACAGTGCGCAAGAGCAATCAAACGCGCCGAACAATGACAGTCTGCAAGAAAATATAGTCGACAGTACTGAAAATGTACAAAGTGACTACGAGTCTGCTTCAGAAGAGGATTACAATGATGTTGAAGACAGACATGAAAATCTCGCTGAAAATATAGCTGCTCAAGACAATAGTGAAAATGAACATGAAGAACCCGAACGTAACCAAAGACAACTCCGTGACAGAACACGAATAGTTCCACCGGCAAGGTTCGACGATTTCATCATGGCAGTTATTGACTCCGAGAAACCTGTAGAACCACAGACATATCACGAAGCCATGAACTGTGCTGATAAATCAAACTGGCTAGACGCAATGCAAAGTGAGCTCACCTCTTTGGATGAGAATAAAACATGGGAACTAGTAGACTTGCCAAAAGGAAGAAAAGCTTTACAATGTAAATGGGTCTACAAGATTAAAACGAACCCAGACGGCACAGTTGAAAGGTATAAAGCTAGACTAGTAGTGAAAGGTTTTTCACAGAAATCAGGGATTGATTACGACAGAACATTCAGCCCTGTTGTACGTCTTAGCACAATAAGAGCCGTACTAGGTCTGGCTGCAAAAGAAAACATGTGTCTGCAACAATTTGATGTATCGACTGCTTTTCTAAACAGTACAGTGAAAGAGGAAATATACATGGTACAACCAGAAGGTTACAAAGATGGCACAAAGAGAGTCTGTAAACTTAAAAGGAGTCTATACGGACTAAAACAGGCACCTTTATGCTGGAATACATGTATTTCCGACTATTTAATTGAATCCGGCTTTAAACAGAGTACGCAAGACCCTTGCCTCTACATTCGAAAAAATGTTTTGATAGCCTTATACGTCGATGATGGTTTAGTAGTCTCGTCTAATGAGAAGACTGGCAGAAACTTCATCGAAAAACTCAAGACTCGTTTTAAGATTACGACGAAGACAGCATCGTATTTTCTTATAACACAACTTCATCACCTCAATGGATCCCAGCCGGCATTCCACAGGGTTCAATAATTGGACCTTATTTATTCCTCCTATTCGTAAACGACATACCTATCCAACCCCGAACAAAACTTGCTTGTTTTGCATCTTATACCTCTTCTGACGATACCGATTTAATCATAGGTCGCCTACAATATTCACTCGATTTGCTTCTTGAATATTTCAAAAATGGAAAAATAAACGAAAACAAAACGGAAGCTATATTCTTCTCCCGTACAAGACAACCTCCTTCAAGAACTTTAAAAGTAGCAGGCCATACAGTACCGTGGAAAGCCAGTGTGCGTTATCTTGGGGTAACAATGGATTCCCGTCTTAATTGGTCCAAACATATTGCTGACTTGCGTTTGAGGGGTGCCAAAGCCCTCGGTGCTTTAAATCTATGTCTATTAAATCCCAGTTGTTAACAACCATCCATTGCTACTGAATCCGGATGAGATTATGCCTCCGAATTATACAAAGCATGACCTTTATTTTGGAATACCTCCTTTTCAAACTTAACACCATATGTAGTTAGGGAAAAGCCTTCTTTCGGTCAACCATCAGGTCACGATTGGCGTAGAAGAGGCAACCCGCCTCCATCAAATTACTTTAAGACTAAGGAGATGAACATGAATGTGTGCGCTGACTACGCTGATCAGTTTTATTACCCGGTTTATTATTACGAACCCAATTATAACTGCTATACGGATAATACCGAGTACTATAACATAGAAACCGATTATTACGTGGGTAACGGCCCCTACTACGATAACTTAGCTTTAGATTACTCGCCACCAGTAGCAGACGATCCTCAGCCCAGCACTAGTTCTACTAGCGCCAGTAGTAGTCCCGCTGGTGCCAGTACGATTTCCGTTGGCGAACAGGATTTTCAGAAGAACGGGAGATCAGACAAATTAAAATGGAAATTAATCTTCAGACGCAAAGGCAGCTTCCATTTATTCAAATTTCGCAACCACCTTTAAAATTTCTAATTGACACGGGTGCAAACCAGTCATTCATTAGCCCAGAAGCTGTGGATACATTTTACAATAACTTTCCCTTAAATATTGACCCCTTCGAGGTTACAAACGTACATGCTACGACCAGAAATAATTATTCCATAACGGTTCCTACATTTAATGAATTCCAGGAGTCTGAAGATATTAAATTATTCATTTATAAGTTCCACAATTATTTTGATGGGCTTATAGGAATTGATTTATTAGAAAAGTGGGAGGCAAAAATTGACCTTAAGGATAGACAACTTATTACTCGTAATTCTATCAATAAAATTAATATGTACAATTCACGAAATGTTAATTTGTATGAAAGTGTTATACCAGCTAATTCAACGAAGGTACTTAGGGTACCAATTAACTTACAGGATGGAGCTGCAATAATTCCTGAACAGACAATATCTAATTGTGTCATTAGGGACTGTCTAACCACAGTGACAAACAATCGCGTATTTTTGGAAGTTGCTAACCCTACTCCGCATGATTTAATATTTTCAATGGATCATGCAGTTCAGGCAGAGACCTATAATATGCAGTGCACCAGTACCGAGAATTTGCTTCACGATTCTCAGTTTCCTGTAATCGAACCAGCCCGCGTAAAAGAAGTTATTTCACGTTTGCGTACGGACCACCTTATTAAAAAGAACGCATTAATTTATTCAAATTAATAACGAAGAAACGAGTTCTATGGTAGCTAACGCATCTGAGCGTCCACCTTCTAGAAGTAATTCAAACACGGTTTCTGCTCACACCAGCCAGGAAAATCCAATTCTTGAAATCCCGATAGTCGATGAACCGTTAAATAAATTCCATAGACAAATTCATATTACTATGGTAGGTGATATAAAAAAACGCCCCACAGCATCTAAGCCTTTTGAAACACATACAAGAACAAGTGTGCAAGTTTCCAGCTCAAATCTGGAAACCGATATTATAAATGTTATAAAGGAATACGTTAATCCTAAAGTCAAAACAGCATTGTTAATAAATCCCCCGTTGGCTATGTACGATATAATACCCATTATCCAGGATAAGTTTAGAAGTTCTTCAATGAATTTAGTTTTAGCCAAAAGAGAAGTCGAAAATGTTAAGGTGTACTTGAGGCAACAAGAAGTAATAAAACACTACCACGATGGAAAAACCAACCATCGTGGAATAAATGAATGCTACCTAGCTCTCTCTCAGCGTTATTATTGGCCAAAAATGAGAGACGAGATCACGAAATTCATTAACAATTGCACTGTTTGTGGCCAGGCGAAGTATGATCGTCATCCGATAAACCAACAATTTAAAATAGTACCCCCAGCCAGCAGGCCATTTGAAATTGTCCATATAGACTTGCTAACAATCCAGACAGAGAAATACTTAACTATCGTGGATGTGTTCTCCAAGTACGCACAAGCCTATCATATACGAGATGGTACAGCCATTAGTATTGTACAGGTATTGTTAAAATTCTGCACGCACCATGGTTTACCCCTTACCATCGTACCAGATAATGGAACAGAATTCACCAACCAGCTGTTCAGTGAATTTATTAACATGCATAAAATAACACACCATAAAACACTGCCCCATGCTCCAAACGACAATGGAATTGTGGAACGCTTCCATTCAACCTTGTTGGAACACCTACGTATTTTAAAGTAAACTCATTAAGGGGAAGACATAGTAAATCTTGTCCCCTATGGCATTTTGGCGTACAATAGTGCAATCCATAGTTTCACGAAATGTCGACCGATCGACATCGTAACTGGGCACTTTGATCCGAGAGACCCATTTGAAGTAGATTTAAGTAACCATCTTATCCCTTTACACCCGACGGTATACGATAGTGCGGGTAACTTTAAAAAAATCTTAAGACCCCGCGGATTCATTTTTGCGAAAACAACCGGCGACGGTCGATCGTGAGAGATGTATTCTCGTGCGTAGTGACGTCCGAGTCGTGGAATAGGTTGTTAGTTTGTCTCAATCGAAGGTACAAGATGGCTGCGTATTTTGATCCGACCGGCGGCACGTGTATGTATTGTGTTTTACTGTTTTTCGTTATATTTTGAGTATTGTTATTGTTTTATTTTACTATTAAAACATTAATCAAATGAAATACAAACACTTTTTGCTATTTCTTTTTGTAAGTTAGAAATAAAATGAGACTAAAGTTCAAGTATCACGATCGTGGTCCCTCGGTTGTGACCCTATAAGTTGATTTAAACGTGTTTTTTTGTTTATTGATTAAAAGTTGGAATTGTGGCTAATATACTTGATTGTTTTTTATTTTAGTGTTTCCTGTATCTGATGACCGCATCTTGGAACTCCTTGGTGATGGAAACGAGTCAGATATAGAAGAATTTCATGACGATGAAGATTTTGAAGTAGAGCCACGTATTCTCGCTGATCTTGTAGGCGAGGATGACAATTCTGAAGATTCAGGCGATGAAATGGAACCTGAACCTCTACGTCAGATAACAGCCCCAAATAGGGGACGCTTTCGTAGTACTCCTTTCAGAAAATTGGAAACAGAGGGCGTTCTCATGGTACTGCTTCGCAGCGAATGCAATCACGCCCAAGACGTTCTCGTACTACTGCTACTAGGCGAAATCTGCAGCAATATGGTCATGAAGACACCTGGAAGAATATTCCTTTTACCGATAAGCCACATGACTTTACTGCAACTTTACCAAAAAACCCAGTTCGTACACCATCCGCATATCTTAATGAATATTTTAATGAAGGCTTCTACGAGGAGACTGCTTGGTGTACAAACTTATATTTCATGCGTAAGACTGGCCAAGTACTCAAAACAACAAAAGCGGAAATAGCTAAAGTCTTTGGTGTGTATATTCTCATGGGATGTCTTCCATAACCACGAATGCCGATGTATTGGCGAGCTAATATGAGGACAGGATTCATTGCCGACAAAATAGTTCGCGACCGATTTATTACTTTACGGCAATGCTCTTCATGTAGTTGATCACGATCAGCCAGCTGAAACGGAGACTAACAATCTACTTTGGAAGGTGCAACCAATTATTGTAACGTTACAGTTTCCCTGGGTAGAGGGAAATTGTAAGGTTGCAATAACTAATTAGGAGGAAGATGACCAGGAAAAGAAATCAAAGTGAGGAAATGTAACGTTATTTATAAAATTTATACAATGTTGAAACCTAAGGCACAAGAGATGACGGGAGGGTCTATGATAAGTGGAGCGGATGATAAAAGCGGAACGAAGAGGTGGCTGCAGGACGAGTGGTCTTCGACGAATGGTCTCGGTAGCAGAATGAAGAGGGCAGCACGAAGCGGTGGCTGCGGACGACTGGCCTTCAGTCGGTAGGCCTCAGCAGCAGAACGAAGAGAGCAACACGAAGAGGTGACTGCGGTTACAAGTATTTGGGTATGTCAGAGGCGCTAGGCATCAATGCTGCTTATGTGAAACAGTCATTGAAGGAACGCTTCTTTAGCCGTCTGAATAAAGTATTGAATAGTCTTTTATCAGGCGGAAACAAGGTGCGTGCCTTCAATGGTTGGGTCATGCCAGTATTGATGTACTCTTTTGGCATACTCAAATGGACTCAGACTGAACTTGACGCCTTGGACAGGCGGGTCCGCACAACGCTGACTGCAAATCGGATGCATCACCCACGTTCATCAGTGATGAGGCTGTATATCCCGCGGAAGTGCGGGGGTCGTGGCATTTTAAATGCAAAGACCCTGCACAACCGCGAGGTATGCAGCCTTAGGGAATATTTCCTAGAAACTGACGTGGGTATGCATCGAGATGTGGTAGCGGTGGACAAAGGCCTCACTCCGCTCTCCTTAGGTAACGAGAATTGGCGCAAACCTGTAGTATTGGATACTAATGACCGCAGAGAAGTATGGCAGAGCAAGGAGCTTCACGGACGCTATTACCGGGCCCTTCATGGGTCTGATGTAGATACATTAGCGTCCGTAGCCTGGCTACGTTTTGGTGACCTCTTCGGGGAAACCGAAGGTTTTGTCTGTGCGATTATGGACGAAGTTATGATGACGAATAACTATCGGAAATATATTGTGAAGGATGGTGCGGTAGACATATGTCGGGCATGTCACAAACCGGGAGAATTCATTCGTCACATTATCTCCGGTTGTTCTCGTCTGGCTAACGGAGACTATTTGCATAGACACAACCTCGTAGCCAGGATTATTCACCAGCAACTTGCTCTTAAATACAATCTTGTGGAATCAGAAGTACCATACTATAGGTATGTGCCCGACCCAGTTCTCGAAAATGGCAATATAACACTGTATTGGGATCGGTCTATCATCACTGACAGGACTATTGTTGCCAATAAGCCTGACATAGTGGTGATAGACCGATTAGAGCGTCGCACAATGATTGTTGATATAGCAGTCCCCCATGACGAGAACATCGTGAAAGCTGAGATAGATAAAAAAAATAAGTATCTTGACCTGGCGCGCGAGGTTGTCGACATGTGGGCTGTGGAGACAGCAATCATTGTGCCGATAGTCGTCACAGCCAATGGTATAATAGCCTAGAGCCTCGACCAACATCTAAGGAGGCTCTCGTTGGGCAGCTGGATCAAGGGCTTGATCCAGAAAGCAGTACTCCTGGAAACGGCGCGTATTGTGAGGAGGTTCCTCTCTATGGAGCCCTGACCACCGGTAGCTTGGACCCTGTTCCCGATGCCGGTGGGCTACTATTTTTTTATTTTTTTAAATGTTTTTATTTTTTATATTAATATTTAAAAATGTAATTTGTATGTACATAGATTGAATTAATGGAATAATAATAATCCACAACTTTCACACAACGCCATCTAGTCCCAAACTAAGCAGAGCTTGTGGTATGAGTACTAGACAACTGATAAACATACATATATATTTTTAAATACAAACTTTCAAACGAAACTTAAACAAACAAAGTACTGTATAAAAATAACTTAATATCAGAATATTAGGAAATCTTAAACCATGAATGATTGTATAACGTAAGTGGAAACATTACATTATCAAACGGGTTCAGGATACCTGCAACAAACTGGAAAGAGTTCCATGTTACTATTCAGTAGATGAACAGATGATACCATTCAGTGGCCATTGTTCTTTGCGTCAGGTCGTCAAATGGAGGGACAACAAATCAGTGATCATGGCATCTAACTGTACAGGATCATCGTCGGGTACTACTGTCAAACGGTGGGATAAAAAACAGAGAGGCTACATTGATATACCGGCTCCTAAAATTATTCAACAGTACAATCTAAATGGGGGGCGTTGATATTCTCGACCAACAAATGGAGTATTATCGTACCTTCATCAAGACAACAAAATGGACTTTGAAAGTAATCATCCACTTTCTGGATTTAGCGTTGGTTAATTCCTGGCGACTATACAAAAATTATTGCATGACAAATGGTTACCCAACAAAGGACACTTTAACACTGCTGGATTTCCGTTTCAGTGTTACTGACGATTTAACCAATTTTTCAGTCCGTCGTGACGACGTAGACGATTCTGAAAACGAGCCACCTCCTATCAATAGGCAATACAGACCAATACGTCTGTAGCGACATCTATCTCGCAACATACAAACTAACCGTATCGCGCAAGCAGAGTTTACCGCACAACTAGCATACATACAATCACCCGATCACAAACATCGGGCAGTTGCCCACCAGACAAAACACCTGTCTGGTCGGAGGATCCTCCCTTTTCAATGGGAATGCGGGACTTTACACCCTGTTCCGCATATTCCCCAAACTGGTGACCCCGGGCATGAACATCAGCGCAGCCTTCGTGCAGAGCTAGTTCAGCGTGACGTCATCATCACTTCCTTCAAGCTTTCGAGCAGCGAGTCATACAGCCAGCCAGTACCCTCGGCTTCTACGGGTATCCTGACCACCAGCATGCAGCGGACGCGCATACCTGGTCATCACCCCCAGCCTCTTCAGCAACCTTGGCACAACACCCTGCACTTCGGCCGGTCAGCAAGCAGAGACGCACTTCTCTCCTGGTCGACGCAGCAGCCAGCCACTACGCAGCACTGCACCACTCCGACCCACTGGAGATCATGCAGCATCACTCCGACCCACTGGAGTATCACCCCGACTACTCCGACCCACTGGAGTATCATCCCGACTCACTGGGATATCACCCCGACTCAAAGGGGGCAGCACCGCAGAAAGTTCCGACTCACCGTGAACTATGCGACTTCCGGTTCCGACTCACTGAAACCTACCTTCCACTGGCCCAGCAAGCATCACAAAATGTATGGACGACTCATCCTGCTACGACCTCCGGTCTCGGAGGGGAGTGATGTAGCGACATCTATCTCGCAACGTACAAACTATCCTGTATCGCGCAAGCAGAGTTTACCGCACAACTAGCATACATACAAATCACCCGATCACAAACATCGGGCAGTTGCCCACCAGACAAAACACCTGTCTGGTCGGAGGATCCTCCCTTTTCAATGGGAATGCGGGACTTTACACCCTGTTCCGCATATCCCCAAACGTCCATCACAGGGCAAAAGATATGATGGATATGATCACCTGGCTGTATTTGATGACATAAAGGCACCAAGGTCTTGCATGATGGAAGAATGCCATAGCCGATCAAAGATTAAATGCTCCAAGTAAAATAAGTAGTAAGTAAAATCTATAAGATACTTAGGTGTAACGTTTGATGATAGGCTTTCTTTTGGTGATCATATTCATAGTATTGCTCAAAAGCTGCGTAAACTCATACATTTTCAGACAAGTTAGAAACATAGCTGATAAGAAAACACTGATAATGATTTACTATGCCTTAATTCAATCGATTGTGACATATTGTATTACTGCATGGGGTGGCACTGCCAAAACAAAATTTTGGAATTGGAGCGAGCCCAAAGATTGATTTTAAAGATTGCCTTCTTTAAACCTAGATTGTTTCCTACCCAGGCATTATATCAAGAATCTGGGATACTAACCATCAGGCAGCTGTACATTCTTTTTAGCGTTCTTCGACAACATAAAGATGTATCGGCGTTTAACTATGAAGTAATTACCACAAGAAGACATTTTGCTGTCTGCAAAACTAATAAAACTAAAACTAGATTCGCCCAAAAATTTTTAATTTTATGGGACCTAAATTGTATAATCACATTAACAAAATAGAAAATATTTTTAAAGATTCAAGACAAAAATGTAAGTCGAAAGTAATTAAGTGGTTATTAGGATTAGACTACAAAAACACTGAAGAACTCCTGGAAATCAATAAATAAAAATAAATTACTGAAAATGTTGAAATGTTTATAACCTCAAACAGCACACACAAACTTTGCACTCACACAGTTTCACCACACAACACACATAAAATCACTAACTACACATCATACATATCTTCAATAAAAATAATCTCATTTGTCATTACACTCCATTCATATACTCCCACACGTACACATTCTCATGACACAACACCCATACACAATCGCTATGCGATATTCACACAAATCATACGCTCACTAACTCTTCGTGATCAATTAATTTAAAACTTAAAATTTTACATTTTATTTTAATTTTACTTTGTAGAATCTGTAATACATCGTTTTTGTTTTAGTTACTTGTTCCAAATATTATGTTTTTCTTACTGTCTCTTTCGCATATTACTTTTATCCTACTGTACATAGCTTTTTACTTTTAAAGGAGGTACCCATTGTCACAAGATTATTTGGCGGGAACCCTGGTGTCCTGAAATACAAGTTTCGGCTTAGTTCAGGCACCAGTCTCTCACAAATAAAATATTATTTACGTTTGTACATGTTCTGAATATCTGTATTTAAATTGTTATTTATTTGTGAAAGAGAAATAAACATTATATTATTATATTATTAAGTGTGCTATTTACCTATGTCTTTCCCGAAACCAAAACTGTTTTCAATTTTATCACCTCAAACCATAATATCTAGCGACGTGTTTTTTTTTAAACTATGTTAGTTATTGCTATTCCTACTCTAATTCTGAATAATTTATGATCTCTTTTTTGTTCCTAAAACTTAAATTAATTGTTATTCTGTGATTTTAAGTTTGTCAGAAATCGAAATTGCTTATTTTGAGAAATTTACTCATTTTTGTTAGATAATTATTTAAAAGAAATGTAATTTTTTTGTTAAATGTTAGACTGATTAATGAGAAGTTATTCAAACAAATAAATATTGATTAGTATAGAATTTGTTGTTTCTTTTAAGAAAAAACAAATACAAAAAGATCACACTCACTATTGTGAGACTTGTAGATTATACCTAAGTGTCACGATCGTGAGGGCACCTTTTCAGGAAAACTGAAAATGCAGTTATTTTTTTCACATTTTTCTTAAGTTTCTTTAGACTCCTAGAAATTGAATCAATTAACTCTTTTCTAATATTTGCAACTTTTTTTCTTCGGGTGTAAAGGGTTATGCAGCAATACACACAAAATCATAGGGATAGAATGAAATTAGTTTATGACGCAATAAATGAGTCTTCTTTGGCAGATCGTACTAATATTATAGAAAACCGTAATAAGTCTCGCGAGCCTGAGGTTGAATATCAACCTGAGCAACGCGTTTTTGTTAACAATCCTTTAGCTAGTCGCCAGAAGACGACTCCCAGATACACCCAAGACACCGTGTTAGCGGACTTACCCATTCATATTTACACATCAAAAAAACGTGGTCCTGTAGCTAAGAGTCGATTAAAAAGAGTACCTAAAAGTGCTCAATTGTTACAGGGCGCTCCTGGTCCTGACTTCTCATTTGATAGCGGTCCAGGATGTAAACCAGGAGATAACACTTGAGAGCCTCGGCGATGGCCCAGGAGTACTCCCTTTTCGGCTTGGCGCAACAAAACTCATAACCCATCTGGTTACGCTTCGTAACTTATAGTTTTTCTTATATTTTTTCTACATCACCTACTGGCGATTGGAAGGCATTGGTTTACTGTTCTAATTTATTTAATCTGTGCCATATATCGCTGATCCGGTGATTTCCTAGTGCGATGCAGCGCGCGCGCCATGTTGCGCCGCGCCGTCATAGCCCAGTCTCGTTCTAACCTTGGGATCGCGTGGAAGCACCTGCTATGTGTGACGCTAATTCGTTCCATCGCGCCCTAAAACCCCTGAACTGAACCTACATAAACTGTTATCAGCCTACCCCAGACCTTTGATAGTGTGTTGTGTACTGCTGGCCAGCATAGTGTATCCAGAAAGGACCTGTGAGCTGTTCATCCCGAACGCTGACACGTGGCCGTCGCCTGCGCGCGCTGGGGATCGCTGGTCAAAGTATGTGGTGCAATTAATGAATTGGACGATCTCCTGTGCCTTCAACTACTTAGGACAGAATCAGCATTTATAGCCTAGATTGCTCTAATAATCTAGGCTCAATCCGCTTGTGATTTTTAGCGGAACTTTACACCTTCCGCAGGTTATACGCATCATTTTGGTCCTTCGAGCCAGATAAATTAATTTTGGGCATTTTTACGGCCTATTTTTAAGTCCTAAAAGTCTGATTTTGAGCAAAAAAACTTTCAATGTTAATTGCATATCATCACACAACTCTCAACTCTATTGCTTTAGTTATAAGGTTCAAACTGCTTTGCGTTTGCAATAGGTCAACCGTCAAATCAATACTTAATTTAAATCTTTAAGTTCACTATTTAAAGCTCCCAAGAATACATTTAATTGAATATCAACGTTAATTCATATCGCTAAATACGTTTATTTAATTAATCAGCTAGTTTTCGGCGTAATTACATATTTTTTGTTCGGTTTTAAAAATTGTGGGTAGTGGGTATAAATCGTCTTACGTTGACTGTGGAATGTTCTAGTTCTGAACTTTGTTCGCGTACCCACGATAAAATTTAGTTACGCATTAGAAACTTTTATATACTTATTATGTTGGTACTAATCGAAATTGCTTCGTTAGGTTTACGCCTGTTATATTCGTTTAGCACGAGCAGGTATGCTTTATATAGCGAGACTCAACCGCATATGATTAGTTATTGCAACTAACCATATTATCATCGCGTCGCTTGTTATTTTGTTTTGTAAGGTAACTTTATTTCTTGACAGAAACCTTCAGGTAAAGTAACAGATGTGTATAAACTTTACGCGTTATTTCTCCTCAATGGCAACCGCCGTATATTTATACATATCACACCCGCACCTCACGTTTGTAAACGTAGTATATACTTACTAGATAACTTATTTCAAACAGTCATCTACGCGTCCACTCGTGAGGAAATTTATTGGTTCTTACGAAACTATTTCGTTAAGAATACACTCGCATCGCTTACGAAAATAAGTTAATACTTTTTTTTCTAAGTTCAACACTTAACTTATTATTAGTTAAGAATTGTATCTTCATTTACTTGTATTGAGTAAGTTAATCTCATTCAAGTAGAAGTTAGTGCAGACTAGTTAATCGCGTCGCATCCGACATAAATGCTATAATCGGGTTGTAGGTATCTGACCTAATCATAAATATAGTATATAGATGGGTACGTTTATAAGATATTTGGCGTGCTTACTATTTTAATTTATATTAGATTTGTGACGTGCACTTGGTTAAAGCGTCGGTAGTTTATATTATTTGTTTACCTTTCAATTTAAAATTGTTAAGTTTTCGCGTGTACGGAAAGTTCGTTTCGTACTATTTAATTAAGTTAGAAAATATTTCATTGGGTTATCGATTTGATTGGTCCCTAACCTCACTCACTGGGGTTCCGCAGAAGATAAAAGGTTGATTTAATATTATTATTTTTGTGTCATATTTAACTTCTGTTCACAATGAGTGACAAGGTTAAACTTAGATTATTAACAAGTAAACGTGACGCATATTTTGCGCGGGTTCAAAGGATTTTGGATTCAACTAAATCTTTAACTACCGAAAGATTACGCGAAGCTTTCATCGCTCAGGCAAAACAAATTGATGGATTGCGTAGTGAATTCAATGGACTAATGGACGAGATAAATATGCTCAATTTGACATTGGATCCAACCTGTGAAGTAAGCTATAGCGCATTGCATTCATTTGATGAGTTGGTCGGCGAAATAAAGTTTAGTTTATCTTCATTAACTGAGTCAAGTGATTTCCAGAAACCCAGCCCGTCAGCGAGCCCTAATACTCACCATGTACAGGTTGCTAAAATCGAATTGCCTACCTTTGACGGGGACATTCAGAGCTTTCCGTTCTTTCATGAGACTTTCAAACGTATTATACATACTAACGCAGATTTAACAGATTCGGATCGCATTCATTATCTGTTGAGTTGTTTGAAGGGAAAGGCTAGGAATGTGGCCGAAGGTATTGTACTTTCTGGTGATAACTACCTTGTTGTTTAGGAGGCGCTTATCGCCAAGTACCTAGACACTCGCGCGCTCGCTACTAATTATCTAAATCAGCTGTTCTCATTGAAATCGTTCGGATCGACTCCCGCTAATATTGAAAAGGGTTTCGATAAATTAACTTCTATGGTTGCGGGACTCAAACAATTGAAAATACATAACCTAGATGATTTTATATTTATTAATTGGGGTCTTAAGTTAATAGACTCTGATACCGCAAAACATTTTGAAATGTCGCTTCGTAATCAACAGGAGTTAGATTATGATTATTTCGTAAAATTTGTTCGTGAACAAGTAAAAATCTTGTATCGCACCTCTCCTGCGGCTAGTAAGTCCGCCCCCGCAGGTAGCCCCCGCGCCTCATCTAAAGCATCGCAGGTGTTTGTGGCTACTGAATCTAAATGTTCACTTCGTCATTCCACGCATAAAAACTTGTTTATGTGCAAAGCGTTTCAAAAGTTGAGCGTTGATAATAGATTTAAGTTTATAAAAGACAATAACAGATGTGGTAATTGCCTAAGTAGCCAACATACTGTCTCTAAGTGCCGATCGAAGTCGACATGTAGGAAATGCCACGGTAAGCATCATTCCTTATTGCATTTCGAGCAATCGACGCAAGCCCCTGCGCCGACACCCGCTAGCGCCCCCGCTTCAGCCTCTGCGTCCGACCCAGCTACTTCCGACCGTGTGGCTTTGTGTACGCATTCTTCTGCTCAAGGTCAGGTCACACGGAGTACCGAAGTGCTGGCTACTGCCAAGGTGTTGGTGGCGGGCAGGAAGGGTAAGGCCGTGGTGGTCAGATGTCTCTTGGACCCTGGGTCGCAAAAGAATTATATGACATAACGTTGCTGCCGTATGCTCGGTCTAACTATACATACTGACTCGATAACTACCGTTCGTGGTATTGGAGGCACGTCGCAGCCCGTTCGCGGCTCGGTGAATCTTACTTTCAGCTCACGGTTTTGCTCTCAGCCTAGGTATGAAATAGACGCTTTAGTTTTGGATCAAATAACCGGACAGCTTCCTCTGAGTTCTATAAATACGTCCGTATTAAATCATATTGATCCTAAACTACTCGCGGATGACAGCTGGGGTGTGCCAGGTAATATTGACCTGTTACTTGGGGTCAAGTTGTTCGCTAAGTTATTGCGACCCGGCCATGTGACCAGCGTACCCGGTTGTCCCGACGCATTGGAGACTGCTCGGCTACATACTTCTAAGAGAAGCACCTATCATTGAACCTCCAACTGACACTCTTTCTTTGCGAGTTCTGTCGATAACTTCGATCTTCGTAAGTTTTGGGAGATTGAAGATGTTACTGCTTCATCCATTGGGAGTGTGGACGATAAACATTGTGAAGAGTTTTATTGTAGCACTATTACCCGCGCTCCAAATGGCAAGTATGTTGCAGCTTTACCACTGAAAACAGACGCGGCAGCATTAGGAAATTCTTTTAGTATGGCTCGCAAGAGATTCTATAGTCTTGAACGTAAACTTAAATCACTTCCTAACGTCAAACTTCTTTATGATGACGTCATACGGGATTATCTAAAAAACAATTATATTTCTTTGGTGCAGAATATCGTACCTGAATGTATGTTGCCCAAACGAAATTGTAAGGATCGAGAAATGGAATACGATATTCCTCACCATGCTGTCATTCGAGAGGATAAGGTGACCACCAAATTGCGTGTGGTCCTAGACGCCAGTGCATGTACAGATACCTCGCTCAATGATATCGTGTACGCAGGTCCAGTCCTTCAGGCTGACCTTTTCAACATTTTATTAAATTTTAGGCAGTTTCAATCTGAACTGCCAATTATCTCTGAATTGAGATTTTTGAGACATGTTGGCGTCGTAGAACGCTGTAGACTCTCACTCGTCGGTTTTGCCGACGCTAGTGAAAAGGCTTACGGTGGTTCGGTTTATGCCCACGGTGTCAGACCTGACGGTAGTGTCGTGGTCTCGCTGGTGTGTGCGAAATCTAAAGTCGCGCCACTGAAAGTCGTTTCACTAGCTCGTCTCGAGTTATGCGCCGCACTCCTCTTATCAACTGTGATAAAGCGAGTATATATTCTTTTCGCAGCTCGACACGCCATTGAGGTAATCGTAGCTTTTTCGGATTCAACTGTAACTTTGAGTTGGATTCATTCCGCACCGCATCGATGGCACACCTTCGTAGCCAATCGTATCGCTAAGATTCATGAGAATCTCTCGGCAGATCACTTCTTCCATGTGAAAGGGTCTGAAAATCCCAGTGATTGCCTCTCTCGCGGTATAACGCCTGCCCAATTAGTTCATCATCCGATGTGGCTCAACGGGCCGTCGTGGCTTAAACTTTCCCGCGCTGAATGGCCAATAAAACCATTCGTTTCAGGCGAGTCGCAAGAGCTTCCAGAAATGAAGCCCGTGCCTTTACCTGTTCTCTCGCACGAATGTTCTCACAGAAGTCCTCCTTCTGACAACATTTTGTACGTTCGCTCTACCAGGTTCTCGTCCTGGTTTAATATAAAAACTATTTGCTTAGTTTATAAGTTCATCAAACGGCTCCCTAGAGGGCCCGTTACCGCGTCTGATTTAGAGTTCGCTGAATCTATTGTGTGGCGATCTGTGCAGAGGATTTACTTTGAATCTGATCTCGTTCGTTTAGCCCGCAATGAGTTGTGCTCTAAGCCAGTACAACGGTTAAGTCCCTTCCTTCACGAAGGACTTATCCACGTTGGAGGTCGCCTAGCAAACTCTGAGCTAGATTTTGACTCTCGTCATCAGATCCTCCTTCCGCGTCAAGATCACATAGTGGAACTTTTAGTTTCCCACTATCATGTGACAAATTTCCATACAGGTCCAACCTTGCTCGTATCACTCTTACGACAAAAGTATTGTATCCTGTCCGCGCGACGTATTGCACGTCACATTACCTTTAAATGTAACATTTGCTTTCGAGCAAAGCCACGGCCTACCTTTCCTATAATGGCGGATTTACCACGTTGTAGCGTTGAGTCGGCTCCTAAGGCTTTCTCTCATACAGGTTGCGACTACGCGGGACCCTTCTTGGTCACGTCGGTGCGTGGTAGAGGCCAAAGGGCCAGAAAAGCTTACATCTGCCTTTTTACATGCTTGACAACTCACGCTCTGCATCTTGAGATTGCTTCAGATCTTAGCACTGCGAGCTTTTTGTCTGCATTGAAACGCTTCCTGGCGCGTAGAGGTCCGGTTCAGTGTCTGTACACGGATAATGCTACCAATTTTATTGGAGCCAAATCCTATCTCCGAGATCTCTACCAATTCTTGGCTATAGAGTATCACCCCTTGTGGGAAAGAGAACTTGCAGAGCATCGAATCACACTCAAAAACATCCCCTGTAGAGCTCCACATTTTGGTGGTTGTTGGGAAAGTGAAGTGAAGAGTGTCAAAACTCATCTCTGCAGAGTCATCGGTCAGCAAATTCTTAGCTTTGACGAGTTTAACACTATGCTAACTCAAGTAGAAGCTTTACTAAACTCGAGGCTTCTGTATGCGATCAGTTCGGATCCGTCAGAGCCTACTTCATTATCACCGGCGCACTTCTTGCATACTAAACCTCTTTTATTTCTGCCCGCTCGCGAAGTCAATGAAACGCGGTCACATCTTATTTCGCGATATGAATTGACTGATCAGATGGTCCAATCTTTTTGGAAGCGGTGGCGCCAAGAGTACTTGCACACCCTACAATCCAAACAAAAATGGAACACTTCTGCCAATCCAATACGGGTCGGTATGGTTGTCGTCTCCATACAGGACAATGTGATGCCTCTGCATTGGCCGTTAGGAGTAATTAACGAAATATTTCCAGATAAAAACGGAGTTTGTAGAGTCGCATCTGTCAAGACTCAAAGCGGGATCCTTCAGAGTCGCCCGGTAGTAAAGTTGTGCCCTTTGCCAACGCAATAAGTTTAGATACCTTAATATTAAGTCTTACCGTGCACCAATGTGCAGTATTAGATTTAGTTACCGCGTAGAATAGCTAGTTAAGTATTCTTATTTCTTATATTATATAGAGTCGCCACTCTAGAGTTCTTATAGCTTTGGTGGAGTTGTGATGATATGCAATTTTATTTACTTCTCCTTGGTGTTTCAAAAGTGGGAACTTTCAAGCCGGGGAAAATGGTTACGCTTCGTAACTTATAGTTTTTCTTATATTTTTTCTACATCACCTACTGGCGATTGGAAGGCATTGGTTTACTGTTCTAATTTATTTAATCTGTGCCATATATCGCTGATCCGGTGATTTCCTAGTGCGATGCAGCGCGCGCCATGTTGCGCCGCGCCGTCATAGCCCAGTCTCGTTCTAACCTTGGGATCGCGTGGAAGCACCTGCTATGTGTGACGCTAATTCGTTCCATCGCGCCCTAAAACCCCTGAACTGAACCTATATAAACTGTTATCAGCCTACCCCAGACCTATGATAGTGTGTTGTGTACTGCTGGCCAGCATAGTGTATCCAGAAAGGACCTGTGAGCTGTTCATCCCGAACGCTGACACGTGGCCGTCGCCTGCGCGCGCTGGAGATCGCTGGTCAAGGTATGTGGTGCAATTAATGAATTGGACGATCTCCTGTGCCTTCAACTACTTAGGACAGAATCAGCATTTATAGCTTAGATTGCTCTAATAATCTAGGCTCAATCCGCGTGTGATTTTTAGCGGAACTTTACACCTTCCGCAGGTTATACGCATCACCATCATCATACTTTCTTACAATATATCCAGATAAAAAATATCGAAAAATAGATTAGAGTACTGCAA
Source organism: Tholera decimalis (assembly GCA_943138885.2). Classification (NCBI taxonomy): domain Eukaryota; kingdom Metazoa; phylum Arthropoda; class Insecta; order Lepidoptera; family Noctuidae; genus Tholera; species Tholera decimalis. The sequence continues at coordinate 16,094,751 of OW964551.2, forward strand.
GACCAACTAGATAATTATAGGCAAAACCTAAATAACGATACATACTTGTTATATGAAGTACAATTAAATTATCTTACTGACAAAATGCTTAGTGTCATGCACCATTTAGATACTCTTAAACCCGGCCGTGTAAAGCGAGGTCTCATTGATGGTTTAGGATCTGTAATTAAAAGCGTTACAGGGAATTTAGATTATTCAGATGCAGTTAAATATGATAATACTATAAAAATCCTACAAGATAATAACCTTGAAATTACCGAAGAGTTAAATAATCATATTAGTATCAGTAAAGAGTGGATGGTCCAGCATTCTGAAATAATCACGAAATTGGTCTCAAATCAAGCTAAGATAAATGAAACATTACAATTAATATTAGACAAAGACTTCTATAAGGACACTAACATCGTTAGATATGCACAATTTGGTCAGCAATTAACTATACTAACCGAAAATTTAGATGAGATCTTAAATGAACTAATAAGAATTGGGAACATCTTAGCTTTTATCCATAGTTCTAGTTCGCATCATTCTATGATTAGCATCGAAGTTCTACGCCATATGATCAAGAAGTTAGTTAAACTCTATGGCAGGGATAAGATAATAGACTTAGAGCTTAGGCAGTATTACGATATAATAAAACCAGGTTATTATTATTCTGGCAATCAGATAGTAATTATATTTAATGTACCATAAAAATATATATATATTTATATTTGCCATAGAAAATTACGATCTTTACAAGTTGTCAGTAGCCCCCAATAAGTTTAGACAAGCCCTCATCCCTCCTTATCCATTGATTGCAACGAGCAGGAAAGGTTATGTGTACATAGAGGCTGAATGCCCGAAGTACAACACCTGGTACATCTGCGGAGATAAGATGAATCATCAGCTGCGGCAACATCCCGATTGTATCCAGAATCTAATCATGAATCAAACTCACGACAAGACCTGCGAAATCACGACAAAATCTTTAACAAGAGTAGCCATGGAAGAATTGGACGAGAAGCATTACATTATATCATTTCCTAACGTAACAAGAATACACACCTCATACGGTCGAGAAGATTACAACATACTAAACGGCAGTTATCTTGCAACTATTCCTGTGAACTGCTACCTAGACACTCCTGAATTCACAATCACCAATCTCAACGACCATGTGGAGGGTCAACCAGTGAAGATAATGCACCTGGATAACTACCACACCAACATCCAGCCGGGAGCAACACAAGTCAAACTGAATTCGATTGATCTTACAAGACTGCATGATGCCCAATATAAAGTGATGGCGCAGCATCCGCTACAACTACAATCTGTACAACCAGGATACCTTTACCACACAACGATCCCGTTTTACATCATGCTATTCAGTATACTGGCACTTGCTACATTCATGGTCTTGAAACGATACAAGATGTTCAAGCGAGAAGACAAAAGGAAATCTACAGAAGATAACACATATGCGGAGCCTGGACAATCTGGAGCAACGAAGACACAGCCAGCAATATTTCCTCAGTTCAAACTTCAGAAATAGTTGCTGATCTGGCGGTGGAGGTGTTATAGTATACACTATTAAGTAAAGTGCAAGCATGCACCGACCTCGATAGAGCATGTAGCAACAGCCTTACACGTGTAACCGAAACCGCTGACAACGCCGGCGCCGCTCGTCACTCGATGGCCCTGTTTACTGGATGTGTCTTTTACGAAATAATCATAAAATATTAATTGTGTATCTAATATCGATCGGAATAGGATTCTTTTATTGTAATATTTTTTACCTTGTAACTTTGATTAAAGTTAGTTTAAAATCATTTTGGTTTTTTTTGGGTCCTCCGACAGCGACGTACATATTTCGCGCACGCTAACTGCTCTCAAAGTAAATAAACTCGACGATATTCCTCCAAAATGATGACGTATCAGTGACGTATTACCTCACCTCACACTCATTCGAGGATCCTCATAATTTCCTCAATGGGTCGACTTTGAATACCGATTTTGAGGGTCTTTCGAGGCTCTCCTTGAGGCCTCCTCGAATGAGGTGTGAGTCGATCAGCTTTCGAGGTAACGACTTTGAATATGGGTGTAATAGTCTATGATCTATAATAATAGACAATTACTAATTGGGTCACCTCAGCATAGAATCTTACTAAATTATTTTCACACACTCCATGCGTAAGGAGAACACCATTAATTTAATTTTTATTTATTATTAAGTTTAAATATATTCTGTAGGTTGGCATGGAACAGCATGTACCTAGCCTTCCCAACCAGTGTCCGATTCATCCGTTCAGCCAGTCCATTGTGTTGAGGGGTGTAGGGGGTTGAAGTCTGATGTACTATACCGCTGTTGGATAAAAAAATTTGAAAATGAGTATTACAGTACTCGGTACCATTATCTATTCTTAATAGCTTTATTTTCTGAGAACAATGGTTTTCAACTTTATTTATGTAGCCCTTGAAAATGTCTAACACTTTGGTTTTATTTTCCATGAAGTATACATACACCATTCTTGTATAGTCGTCTATAAAAGTAATATAGTACTTAATACCTGAGCAGCTCAAGTTCTACATGGGTCCACAGAGGTCAGAGTGAACAAGCTGTAATGGTGCTGCTGCTCGGGAACCAATATTCTTAAATGGCATCCTCGACTGCTTGCCTTCATAGCAGGTGACACATCTTGTCACATCCCTCTCAGCATTAGTCAGAGTAACGCCCTTGACGCAATCAGGCAGCCTGTTGACATCTGTAACATGTAAGTGGCCCATACGCAAGTGCCACAAGTAAGTGTCACTGCACTTTTCCTCACTAGAGGTTAAATTTGCAGTTTCAGGACTATTCTCTGTATCCAATGTATATAGTTTATTATTTAGAGTTGCAGAACATATAAATTTGTCATGTGAGTCATGAACATCACAGCCTCTTTGAGTAAATGTTAGTTTGTAACCACTGTTAACAATAGTACTCACTGAGAGTAGGTTGACAGCTAGCTCAGGAACATATAAAACATTTTTTAACTGAATGTTCTTACCTTGCGCTAGTTTGACATCAGTGTATCCAACTCCTTCAACTGACAGTGGCTCTTTATTAGTGTAGTGTTTAGGAAATGAGACACGTACAACCAGTTTGATCGTTTATTGTGGACTGCCCATCCTACACTGCACTCACACCTGCGCGAGCGCACACATTCATACCTCACAATCCTCCACCCTTATTCTAAGTTACATCCAAATAAAAACAAAAATTAATAAAACTGAATGGTGTAGTTACTTATGTAATAAACTTGGAACGACTTAAATTTAAAAAGAACTATATACTAACTATGTATATCTTATAATTATATTGACCTCATATATACAATATTATTATTCTTTAAACAGTACCTTAATGTTAATGAATTACAGATTATATCTAGGAGGTTTATTTAACCGGCATTGGCGCATGGGACGGGTCTGGGTCGGCTCAAGAGTAGGCACGCGTGGCGATTACGTTACTTCCGGTGTTGATGGCTCTTGGCAGTCTTCGAACCTTTCCTGAGCATCATCATTTTCCTCTCCCGTGACTATCGGTGACTTGTTCTCCTGCGAACAGCTCGGACTGGGCCTTCCACCCTCCACAGCTGTTTCCCCCTTTATACGAGGAGGACTCGACGGGCTAATAAGTGAACTACGTTTTCTCTGCTTTAAGCTGATGGATATGTCTATGAGACTCCCCACCCGTCGCATTGACTACCCTGTAATCTGTTGCACCTATCTTTTCTGCTACTTTGCCCTGCACCCACCTATCACCTTCCCTGTACTGACGGAGCCAGATCTCTTCCCCTGGTTGCAGGTCACGTTTCCCACTCGCGCCACCTGTCTGTTGCTGTTGTTGTTGGGTGTGCCTAACCTTAGTACCTCTATCCGGTCTTAACTAATCAAGCTTGGTTCGCAACCTCCGGCCGTTCATTAGCAACGCCGGTGTTTCACCCATTGTGCAGTGCTCAGTATTACGGTAATGCAGTAAAAAATTGTTTAAAAATAATGTTATGTCCAGGTTTTCTCTGTATGCCTTTGTAATTACTCTTTTTACTGTTCTTACTGCATTTTCCGCGGCACCATTGGACGCTGGGTGATACGGTGCAGAGAATAGATGTTCTATTCCATTTGAGGTTAAGAATTTAGATAACTCACTACTTGTGAAGGGTGGGCCGTTATCCGAACTACCTGTTTTGGTAAACCAAAACGCGCAAAGACTTTGCTTAACTTGTTTATAGTGTGGGCCGCTGCGGTACTCGGTACCTGACTTACTTCAATCCACTTTGTTCTAGCATCTATCATAACCAAGAAAATTCTACCACGGATTGGTCCTAGGAAATCCAGATGAACCCGGGCCCGCGGCTTATCGGGCCAGGGCCACGGACAGGGTACGTGCCGCGGTGGCGCATCCGCCTCGGCTATGCAAGTCCGGCACGTACGGCACATTGTCTCGATCCCTTCGTAGATCCCAGACCACCAAACATAACTACGAGCGAATGATTTAGTCTTTACGATGCCCATATGCGACTCGTGTAACTCTGATAATACTTTTGTTCTACAGGTTTCCGGCACTACTACTCTGTGGCCCCACATGACGCATCCTAATTCTTCATATAACTCTTTTTTCCGATTGTAATACGGTTTCAGTGAAGTTATTATTTCATCAGACGGCCATTCGTCTCTTAGATAAGATAAAACCCGGCTCAGCAAAGAATCGCGGTTAGTCTGTTTCCTAATTTCCTGATAATCCAATAGCATCGCATTCTGTATGTAAAAACGTTTGTTCCGGCTTAAGGCTTTGTTTACATTGCGAGCGCGCCGGCAAACGCAATAAACCGTCAGCCCTGTTATCTTTCGATCGTACAAACTCAATATCGTATGTATACGCTGACAACTTAATGGCCCATCGTTGTAGTCGACTCGCCGTCATTGATGGAACTCCCTGTTTGGGCCCAAAAATGGTTACCAACGGTTTATGATCGGTTCTCAACGTAAACTGCCTACCGTAAAGATATTGATGTAATTTTTCTAAGCTAAATACAATCGCTAACGCCTCCCGTTCAATTTGTGAATAATTTTTCTCAGCACAGGTGAGTGCGCGCGACACTTAGATAACCGGTCTTTCACGCGTGCCGCCCCTTGCGCCCGCGCGCTCCCCTGCGCATAGCTGTGTTAGTACTCCTCCTAGACCGCGCGCGCTGGCGTCGCACGTCAAAAACAATGGTTTATCCGGATCGTAATGAGCTAGGACATCTACGCTCGTTAAAATGGATTTAACCTTCTAAACGTTAACTCGCATTCGTGATCCCATTTCCACGTGATATCTTTTTTAAGTAAATTATACAAAGGCGCTAAAATGGTGCTTAAGTTACAAACAAACTTGGCATAAAAGTTTACTGTTCCTAAAAACGACCTCAACTCCGTGATACTACGAGGGGAAGGGATGTTAACTATTCCTTCTACTTTCTCTGGGTCTGCCTTGATTCCCTCGGCCGAGATAATATACCCTAAATACTTGACCTCGTTTGTCATGAAAAAACACTTATTTTTCTTAAGTTTAATTCCACTACTATATAATCTTTCGAGTAACCTCTAAGGTTTCCAAATGCTGAGTCATCGTTGTTGTTCCTATTATGATGTCATCTAAAAATACTTGTACGTTAGGAATATCACTAAGGAGGTTTGACATTATCCTCTGAAATATACCTGGACTCGAGGATAGTCCATAAACTAATCTCTTATATCTGAAAATTACGGTAATTAACACTCATAAGGGCCCTTATGAGTGTTAATTACCGCAGTTAAATTATCGGGATCTTCTAACTCAATTTGATTGTACGCTTGGGACAGATCAATATTAGATAATACCCTAGCGCCATTTAGTTTAACTAACAGATCGTCAATGCGGGGTAAAGGATATCTATCGATCAGCAAGACAGGATTTTAACGTCACCTTGTAGTCCGCACAGATCCGAAGTCCTCCGTCCGACTTACGCACCGGTACTAGTGGAGTGGCCAGTCCGAGCTGTCAACGGGCTCAATGACGCCGGTGCGCAGCATGGCATCCAGCTCCTCATCGACGCGATTCTGTAGTGCATATGGCACGGGCCGAGCGCGGCAGAACACCGGAGTCGCAATCCCGCGCACCCGCAGCCGCGCCGCCCCTCCCTTGAATCGTCCCAGTCCCGTGAATAAGTCTTTATACCAGGAAAGCAATGACATTAATATTTTATTAATATAATTTAAGTTTCCTGTCTTAACCGTATTATTAAACAATATAGGTATTTTTATTTTCAATTCGGATAGCCATTGCCTTCCTAGCAAAGATGTAGTGCCACCCTCGATAACAAAATGTTCCAAAGATTTAGATTCCATTCCGTAGGTAACAAACGGCTTAATCACTCCATGGGGGCCTAACTTTGGCACCATTGTAAAACTTGAACACTAAATTCGACTTCTCTAGCGTTCTGATACTAAAATACTTATCGTACATTTTTCAATCGACGACAAAAAAGGAGGAGGTTATCAATTCGACGCGTATTTTTTTTTTATGTATGATCACCGAGTACTCGAAGACGGCTGAACCGATTGGAAAATTCTTTTTTTGATTGATAGGGTATACTTCGAAATTGGTACCATTTGTCACCAAGTCAGGATCTGATGATGGGATCCTGGAGAAATCGAGGGAACTCTTCAAATATTATAGGCACACCTATGGCGTTTTGGGCATTTCTTATAGTAACTTGTGCAGTTGCTCTCAAAAAGTACCATTTCGGGAAGTGGAACTGATGATGAAGACCACAGATGGTCGCCGAAACTACTCAATAATAAGTATTTCGTGGATTGCGATTCGATTACTTGAATATGGATATTAAGCACTTTATGCTCGTCACAATGCATATGGTGATGTATAGCTGATGGTGAAGTACCAGAAGAACTCCTCAAAAATTAACGGCCCAGCATTGGGAAAAGCAATATTTTGTAAAATGTTATAAGTAGTTGACATTTAGGCTCTTGTGACTAGGTAAATTAAAAAGCAACCAACTAAAAAGAGTGAAATAAAAACTTTTTACCAAAAAATTAAACCGACTCCCAAAAAACACTGCAAAGTGAAAAATAACTTTAATTTCGGAAGTCGGTGCCAAAAACGTAAAATACAAAACTAAAGACACCGACTACCGAAATTAAAGTTATTTTTCACTTTGCAGTGTTTTTTGGGAGTCGGTTTAATTTTTTGGTAAAAAGTTTTTTTACTAATACAGGACACCAATGAACCCGTATCTATTTCCATTGTTATTTTATTTCCATCAATATTTATTAATAAGCTTATCGGCTTATAGCCATTTAGACAGAGTTTCTACAGATCTTCCTCGATCTCTAACTCTTCTTCCTCCACCGGTGACTCGTCGTCTCCAGACAGGTCTGGCCCGCACCCCCTGTCGAGCTTCTTGTCTCCAGCCTCCACGTGGGCTAGCAGGCTGCCGCCCGCTCCGCCACGGTTGCCCGCGTTGCCCGCACGTGGCCCTTGCGCTTCTTCCGTTCGCGCCGAGCACACCTTACGCAGATGACCTCGTTGTCTACATTTACTGCAGATGTAACGCTTGTATTGACAATCATCAAACCGATGATCAGAACGTCCACAGGCACTACACGGATCCGTCTTGTTGCCACCGCCGCCAGCGTTTCGAGCCCTTGGCGGGCGTGCGCCGCCTCGATGCTACCTCAGGCCGCTCCACCACCGCCGCGTCTCGCTCCACCGCTTCCATCGCGCATGCGATTTTTACAGCCTTGGCATATTCCAGGTTCTCCTCCGTGAATACACGTTGCCTGATTGTCTCGCTGCTGAGTCCACTTACCAGCTGGTCACGAAGATTTTCCTCCAATACCGTCTTAAATTCACAGTATCTCGATAGTTTTTTTAATTCCGAAATATATTGAGGTATGCCCTCGCCCTCTTGCTGTCTTCTTTGTCTAAAGTGATATCGTTCCGCCATAAACGAAGGTTTGGGTTGTAAATGGTCTTTCATGACTTGTATAACTATAGCATACGTTTTCTCACTAGGTTTTAGACATGTGTCAGTTATAACAAAACGCAACTGAAAACGGTTGCCTTAACGTTAGGTATCGGTATTATCTCAACCGGCAACGGTTATCACGCTGCAGAGTACGAGTAGCGAGAGAGTAGCTACAACTCAACGCGCAACTACGAAAACATTAGAAACCGAAACCGATGATAACCAACCAGCAACTGGCAACCATGCCTTCCCTCTCTCACTTAGCCGATAATTAGGTGCAAGAAAGAGAAGATGCGATTATCGTTTTTGTATTTTAGAACTAAAGTTATTAAGGAACTGAATATATTAGATACCAGTCATTTTGAAGTAGCTGACTAATTTGAAAGTTTGTTGAATTATTAAAATATAATAGATTACTTAAATGTGAACTAAACTGAACTAAACTAGCTTGACTCCTCATCACATCATACCTCTTAGCTAATATGTGGAAAATGTTGTTGTGATTACATTGTTTTTTTTTGTTATAACTTATTATTATTATGTTTAATGTAATGACGTTATTTCCAACATGTTTCTGTGTGTGTGTGTGTGTTTCGAATTATTGAGTGAATTATACTAGTACCAGTGTCGGTTGTCGGTTTTTTTGTTGGTTATTTGAAGAACTTGTTAATTGTTTTATGATTTCTGTTTTTGGAGATTTGAGACGATTTATTATTTTTCTGAGAAGAGACTATTCAAATTCTTTAGTTTACAAAAGTTAAGTGCGTAATCGTAGTTGTGTATTAAATTTAAGTATGTAAATAGACAATGCAAACACAGTTTAATAATAGTATTTAGTGCTAGGTATACTTGTGTAGACATAAACTGACTTATAAAAATGAATTAAATGACATAAATCGAGTGTCGTTCAACTCCCTAAAGCTTAGCTTGTCTTTCATATAATGGTACACTCTATAATCATTACACCCAGTCTCAATAACGACAGCAATTAAAATTAGTAAAAACTGCGGAGCTATAGGTTCTTTTGTTACTTTATTATTCTAGTACGTTAGGTTTCACCGGACTCGTTAAGTTACTCAACAACTCATAGGCTTCATCGCCCATTGTCGCGATTAATGTAAGTAGCCATAGTTCTTCTGATATCTCGTTCACTTTAAAATACATTTCCGCTCGTTCGACATACAAAGTCCAATTGCCGGAACGTACAATAAACTCCATTAACTTCCCTATCGTCATGTTGGCCGAGTATTGTTGGTTCACAAAATATCGCACGCTAATATCGCCACGCCAATATATCCTCATCGCCACTGTAGTGTTTAGTAAATGAGACACGTCCAACCAGTTTGATCGTTTATTGCGGACTGCCCGTCCTGCACCGCGCTCACACCCGCGCGAGCGCACACATTCATACCTCACAATTAGCTACTGTTATTTTCTTCACCGGTGGCTCTGTGACATTGTACATCCACTGTCTATTGCCTGTCATATGCATGGACGCACCTGAGTTCATGAACCGTTTGTTGTGGTTATCTCCTGAAAATGCTGAAAAAGCTGCAATAAAACCTGTATCTTTTTTGCCTTTTTCATTCTCAGTCTTGTTTACTTTCTTAGCACTTGTACAAAGCTTAGCAAAGTGTCCATAACTATTGCAATTGTAGCATCTTGGCCCTTTAGTCTTTGGTTGTTGTTGCTGACGTTGATGTTGTTTCCTTGATTTTGAGCCAACATACAAAGCAGTACTGGTGTCTGTTGATCTAACTTCCTGTAGGAGCTTGGTCTTGATAACATCGGCACTAATATTCGCGCCAGAGCTCTCAAGCATAATCATCGGTGAGTAAATGTCGGGCAGACCGGCCAGCATCAAGGTGCCCAGCCATTCATGGATATACAGCCTCATCACCGATGAACGTGGGTGATGCATCCGATTTGCAGTCAGCGTTGTGCGGACCCGCCTGTCCAAGGCGTCAAGTTCAGTCTGAGTCCATTTGAGTATGCCAAAAGAGTACATCAATACTGGCATGACCCAACCATTGAAGGCACGCACCTTGTTTCCGCCTGATAAAAGACTATTCAATACTTTATTCAGGCGGCTAAAGAAGCGTTCCTTCAATGATTGTTTCACATAAGCAGCATTGATGCCTAGCGCCTCTGACATACCCAAATACTTGTAAGTTTCAGTTGAGCTGAGGGATCTTAGATGTATGGAATCCGAGAGTTGAGTTCCCACGGATTCCATAATCTCCCCTCGCTTTACATGCATGACCGCACATTTGTCCATCCCAAATTCCATCCTGATGGCGCTACTGAAGTTTTCTGTTACCTTCAGTAGCTCCATCAGCTGCAAGTTACTGGGGGCAAAAAGTTTTAAGTCATCCATGTAAAGCAGGTGAGATATGACTTGACCACCTCTTATCAACTAGTAGCCTTTCCCCGAACCCTCCAGCAGTGTACTGAGAGGGTTGAGAGCCAGACAAAACCACAGTGGGCTCAGACTGTCACCCTGAAAAATGCCACGCTCAATCCTAATCGGTTCGCTGTTTTCCTGGATCTGTCGACATCCTGGGTAGCGAAGGACCGTCTTCCATTGCCCCATACATGACTTAAGGAAGGTGCGTAGGGTTGTATTTATTTTGTACAACTCCAACACCTTCATAAGCCATGTATGAGGGACAGAGTCATAGGCCTTCTTATAATCTATCCAACATGTCGACAGATTCTTTCGGGAACGACGAACCTGTTGGTTAATGGCAATATCAATGAGGAGAAGCTCCTTAGTACCGCGGGACCCGTTCCTACATCCATTCTGAGAAGCAGATATGATTGAATTTGTATCAATATGATTATTAATTTTGGCTCTCAAAATAATAATGATAAATAATAATAATAAATAACGTTTATTGGCTTAAATAAATTATGGTTACAGTATGAACACTGTCACTTAAACTAGGTACAAACACCTGTGCTATAAGCAACAGTAACAATTCGAAGTTGATCAAACGTCGGCAAGCACGTGATCGTCTATAATTTTTAGGTTCCGCAGTACTACCTGATTTATGGAGCAGATGGGTTATTCCTGTAGTTAGGAATTGAGGTAGCGATCCTGACTCTAAGGCAGACTGGAACTGCGATCGAACGTGCGATCTTTGAAACCATTTTATCCAGAAATTGTGCAGCCCGTCCAGCCCTGGAGATTTCCAGTTGGATAACGGACGGACTGCACGGGTTACATCTTGGGGGCTAATAGTAATTGGCCCCATTTCTGGTATAAGATCGCACGTGCGCTTGATCTCACTCATCCAGTCACCCTCGATGTGGCTGACAGGCACCGACCAGATGCTGCGCCAGAACGAACACATGGCGTCATCATCCGGTAGGCACGTATCAGTCACACCTTGGTCAGGTCGCTCCCAGGCCCTATAAACCCACCTTTCATTGCTTTGGAATGTGCGATTCTGAGTGTATCGCTCCACCCGCCGCTTATATCTGCGTATTCGATTTGCCCATGCATAGACTTTCTGCTTCAGGAAGTCGATACGCTCTGTGACCCGGGTCAGATAATCTCGAGGACTAACATCAGTCCCCGCGAACACCCGCCTCACAAAGCGCATCACTCGAGGACGAGTGTTGCCCTGCCTGAAGCAGATAAGTTTACCAATGAGTGCTCTAGCCTCAGCAATACGACGTTCGATCCTGCTCTGCCAAGCTGGTACAGCTGGTCGTATAACTCTGTCAGTCTTTGGGAACTTGACATGAGCTACCCGACAAGCCGCTACAGCTGCACAGTATAGGATCGAATGAGTATCGGTGAGGTCTTCACTATTGTCAAAATAATTTGATAGCAGTGAATCTAGAGCACACACTAGCGCCCTATTTTTCTTATGCATGGGTAAACGAGACAGACGAGGTCTAAGCTCAGGCTGTGTGGAGCGATACTCCCGTAATGCGCACTCCAAAGCACTCCTCAATCGTTCACTGCACTGGGTACTCACGGTTATAGCCTCGTCATCATCATCTTCACCGACGTGGTCGGGTCGCGGTGAGACACTGGGTTGTAGATGCACCGCGGCCAGTGGTGAAGCAGATGAGACACGGCTGCACCGTGATTCAAGGCGTAGTCTATCAAGTACGGCGTCATCCAACATACGGTTACGCTGGATTACCCGCACCTGATCCGATAGTCGTTGGGCCGAAACGTTGACATCTGGTTTAAGTACCTGAAACAGAGAGAGCATCCGACCACGGTACGCAGTCAGGTTAGTTCTCCCCTCTGTAACCCCAAAGTAAGAGCGCATGACATTTTCATTGATGGAGTTTGTCCATCGCATGCGCTGCACACTTCCACCGGCAGCGGGGACCCCATCAGAGGCCAGCGGGCCTCGAAGTCATTTTGAACATTTTTGTTTTTACGTTTATTTTTCTGTCTATTTATGCTTCCATCCATTCATGAATAGTTCTTTTTTCACTATTTTCGTTTTGTTGAACATGATTATTGTTGTTTGTATGGCTATTTAATTCATAAATAATTCTGAAAAATGTGGAGGAAAAAATTTTCAGATATATTATTTGACAACCGGACCACAGACTTGACTTATTATTATTATTCATAACGGATTCAGTGACGGCTGTAATTACAAAAATAGAAATAAGGTATTAGCGAGTGCACCGAGTGACTGCTTATTTTTTAAAGTAGAAGTGGAGCAAATCATTTTAGAAAAGGAACACACTATGATGGAGGTCGATAGTGTCCATTCTGCAATCGAGCATTACATAAAACCTCCTATTTATGCACCTCAGGATTACGTCACAAAAATGCGACAAGCACGGCCCAAACAACCTTATGATATTAGAGTTGTTCACTATGATTATTTAAAAGATTATGAAAATATATTGACAAAATACCAGTCTATTAGACCAGGTAAAAGGAAGGGTGATCCTACAGTAAATGACATCAGAACCGATGTGTATTTCAAACTCCGTCATCCAGAAGATTATACAATTCTTCCGCAGCGAAGGCAGGTTCCCCAAGAGTACCCTGAACCTGCCCCATTGTATGATGGTCCATTGGAAATAACTCAATCAAAGTTTAATCAACTCCAAGAATTGAAACCATTTATAGATCGTGACTACTATCAATATTATGATTGCATTAAATATAAGCCTAATTAATATAGTCTTTTTTATGTGTCAACATTAAATATTTACGTAATTTCATTATTTTTATTAAAACCTGTTATGTCCCCTAAACTTGACTACTTAAAATCTGCTATGTGCTTATTTTCTCTTTAATCTAAAACATAAATAAATTACAAATTTTATGTGTTTATCATACAAACGAATTTAAGTATAATAATGATAACGTTAAAATAAAATATTTAAAAAAATTAACTGTCAATATCTCAAAAGTATACTTTTTGCACATAGCAGGTTTTGATTTGACAACGACGATTTGTTTACGATTTGGAGTTTTACCAGATTTGGAGTTTGAGTCTATCACGTTCTTTATTCATCTAGTTATTGTCTCCCCTGCTATATGAGGATCTTGGGTTTTATATACTTCACTGAAGTCTAGCTGTCCCTTATTCAAATAAAGGTATATATATTACCACATCGTGTTTTTTTTTAAATAATGCACTCTAACTTTTAATACGGTAACACTAAAGGTATAAATATCACATTTATAATCTATAATAATTTGTTTATCTATTTTATTTCATTTGACAACCTGTCAACGTCATTTGTCACTGTAAGGTAATGTCAAAGTTGACTCAACGGTTTTGTTGTGAAAAAAGTCGAGTTTTTGGCGGGTGTTCTCAGAAATTTTAAAAGTTTGTTCAAGAAAAAATCTGGTAAGTACTTTTTCGACGCAAATTCCAAAACTATAACATAATATTTTGACTAATCTCACGTGTTAGCAGCATTTACAATTGACTTATTCATATAATTTAGATGTTTCAAATATGTGGTAAATATAAAAATCGGTTGTCTTTTTGTATATTTTTTTGGACTGCAAAAAGCTAAATAAATATTTTGAGAAGTTCATATAAAGTTCTTACGTAACGTGTCAATTAATACTTTGTTTATTTCAGATATTCAATATGTCAAAGAAAATAAATTTAAATGAAAAAAGTAGACTTCAAAAAGTTGTTGATAATTTAGAAGACTTATCGGATCTCTCTGATTGCGACGAAGATGACCCATGTTGGGGACAGGTAATCAGTAGCCCTGCGGACATCTTTGTACCTGTGCCAGAAGAAGAGATGTTAGAAAGAAGATTAGAAGAATTGTTCGGGTCAACTGAAGAAAATGAAAAAGTTACGCTTGAACACGATGCTACACAACAAACCAACGAGAATCTACTAGAAGTTTTAGAGCCTAGTTCACATGTTAATAATAGCCCATACAGAAGTGAGCTAAACGTCCCCGAATTTGCTGTGCCAGGTGAGGATACACCAAGTACGTTTGCTTCTATATCAAGTCCTCGTAGCTCAATATCTTCACTTTTACGTACATTTCAAGATGTTCCCGCGCTTACTGACCAACAGTCTTTATTTTCTGTAACTGAATTCGAAGCTGTTCTCCCGGAAAACCGAAGTGATACTGTGTCTCCCTTGTATCAAGAAAATAATTTAAGTATTCTCAATAACCTAGAACAAGAGTCTATTATCAGTAATATTCAACGCCCACCTCGCAGAGATCGGTTGACGCCTCGCGGCTGGCAAATTTTAGATGAGCCTCACACAGTTCCACCTTTTGACAAAAAGGCAACCACTAGTACACAATACACCCATAAAACTCAACCGATTCAAGTATTTGAAAAGTTTTTTACTGATTACATAATTGAAATAATTGTCCAACAAACAAATACATACGCACGCCAAAAAAATAGTAAAAATTGGTCTCCAGTGTCAAGTGCTGAAATGAAGGCTTATTTAGGCGTGCTCATATTGATGGGGCTCAATCCATTACCGGATATGGAATTGTATTGGTCCAGTGACACATTCTATAATAATCCGGAGGATATTTCGAGGGTATTTCCACTCACTAGATTCAAAAAAATAACCGAAAATTTACACCTTAATAATAATGAATTGGAGCCAGGGAGAAATTCTGCAGAATATGACAAGTTGTACAAACTAAAGCCTTTAATCACGGAGTTGAATGACATTTTCCAAAATGAAATGGAAAATTCGAGCCGAAAATCCATTGATGAGTGTATGGTGAAATTTAAAGGAAGGAGTTCATTAAAACAATATATGCCTAAAAAACCAATTAAAAGAGGTTTTAAAGTATGGGCAAGATGTGATGCTGCAACTGGTTACTTGTACCAGTTCCAAATTTATAGTGGCAAAGGTGACAGCGTCGAGAATAAAGGCTTAGGTTATAATGTTGTGATGTCATTGTGCAATGACCTGCCGGAATCGACATTAGTGGCTTTCGACAATTTTTTCACCAGTTGCAACCGGATGCTTTATATGAGAAAGGAATATACGCAGTCGAACTGTCCGATCTGACAGAAAGGATTTACCAAGCATTTTAAAAAAATCACAACCAAAAGCGCTAATATTAGAGAAGCACCAATTTGCGTCAGTGTCAGCAGGTCCTATTACTGCAATTAAGTGGCATGACACCCGGGACGTATCAGTGCTAACTACGGCTCATCATCCACGTGAGGTGATGTATGTTAAAAGAACACAAAAAGATGGATCCAGGCAAGCTATACTTTGCCCCAAAGCAATTGCCTCTTATACCCTCACGATGGGTGGTATAGACCATTTTGACCATTTCCGTTCGTCGTACCCAATTGACAGAAAATCGAGGAAGTATTGGATGAGGCTTTTTATTTTCATGTTTGATTCTGCAATAATAAATTCATACATAGCGTTCATACAACACATACAGTAAATGTTCATTCTCACCGTAATTACAGATTAAAATTGACGCGCGAACTAATAGACAATTTCACAGGAAAAAAAATAAGCCAACAGTGTTTAAAAATAAAAAAGGTGGCAACTTTGGGGTACCCGACGAAATCCGTCTTTTAAATGTTGGTGTACACATGCCGGAAGAAATTGATACCTATAAGAGATGGAGGTTTTGTAGTACTAGAAGAGAACAAAAGCGTACAAAAGTATGTTGCACTATGTGCAAAGTAGCATTATATGCTCGATCTTGCTTCAGGTTGTTCCATATCGCCGACTCCGGTGTAGAATAAAGAGAATGCCCAAGTTCCACAAAAAAGAAACCCAGCTCCAGCAGACATGAGATGTATCTCATATTATCATCAATAATAATAAACGGTCATTACCGTGATACTTGCTGGCAAAGATAGAAAAATTGCCAATTTTACTTTCCATAGGTTGGGTTTTCATTAAAAATAACATTGATTACTGTTTTTTATATATTTTTTGTACAAGTCATTTGTTTTTAATTTAGATTTATAGATTGTAAGAATACCATTAATATAAGCAATACTATAAGATAGGTAATATGCAATACTAATAAAAAATTATTAAAAAATAAAATGTTTCACTTCCAAAATATAAAATAAATATTATAAGTAGAACCAAGAGGAAGTCACTAGTCAAGAAACGAAAATTAAACCGTAACGGACAATGGTAACAATTTTACCACCAACATCAAAAATTTTGTAGTCATGAACGGATAATGGTAAATTATTTACCACCAGAAAAACTACCCCATCCCCTATTCTTTTTTAAATTTTGATTCAAAATATGAAATCAGTGACCCTCAATTACCTAAAATACAATGCAACCTTTAAAAAAAAATGCATACCGGCTCGCGTTTGTTTAAGGGTTAAGGTCGGAGTCTAACTTAATGTGCTTATATAGTCTTTGCTCGACTAAAGAAACTTTTCTTTGATGGTTGCCGACGTGAATTCTACTAAGACTGGACCCACCGTGTCCGATTTGCTCTTGTAGCGGAAGATGTTTTTTATCTCTGCTGCAGTTAAAGGTTGACTGATAATTTGGCCCAATTTTTGTACTGCACCTGCAAGGGAGTCGCGAGTTTCAAGGGTTGGCGTCGGTAGATTTTTAATTTCAAGTGTAGCCGCTTTTTATTGCTTTTCTAAGAAGTCTACCCGGTTTTCTAGCACTTTTATAACCTTTTGGTTACTACTACATTCGGCCCTTAGATCTTAGATTAGACCTAAGATTAGTTCAACCATTACATTATCATATTTTTATTTTTTTTTATTCTGAGTTCGTATTTCCGAGTTTTGCGAGCTGATCAAAGTGTTTTGTGACCGTATATCTTCGAGAGCCAATTGTAGCGAATTCATTTTCCACTTAGTTCATTTTGTTTAATAACTAATTCAGAAAACATTTTCCTCATAACTTCCATTCGCATTATTCCATCTTCACTGCGTTTTCTTTTCGTTTGGGTTATATTGTTATCGCTGTTGTTACCCGTACTCGAAGTCAGGTTTGGCTCAGATGCCGAGTGAGGCGAGACAGGTGGAGGCGTGCGTCTTATACCGGAGAGCATATTGAAGCGCGGGAATGGCCACTATCTGTGTTTTTTATGCAAACACGGCTCGCCGCAGAACTTGTAAGACTTCGTATTCCACTACGGTACGATTATTTCGGAACTTAACCCAAGTACGCCCGACCGCCCGCTGGAGCTGTGTTCTTCGTCGCGATAACTAACGCGTCAAGGCCGGTCAATGAACTCGCTAAACGTCGTCGCACCGCTCGACCTACGATGACTCACGCGCCGCTGGTGTTAGTTTGAATATTTTTGCGGTTGGCTTGGAGAAAAACGATGATAACTTCTGTGCAGCTTGATGGATTGAAGATCTGCTTCATGCACCGCAATACACGTTTAACTGGCTAGACACCGATATATGATTATACTTAAACGTTGTACTTTTTACTTTTGTTATGATTTTTTAAATTTGCTCAACTAACTGGATACGTGTTGTCGCCTTGCGCGCGCGGGGCGTATGTATAGTGCCACGAGAGTTATGTGTTGATTATTTTATGAGTAAGCGTAATATATGTATGTATCGTTACTTTAGTGGGTAAGCCAGTATTAAACTAGCTAACGAGTAAGACGGTCGTTTCATTATACTAACTCTAATACATATTATCTGGCGACGAAAAAAAAAGTACCCGCGATTATAAAAAATAAAATGGCAAGTTTTCTTGGGAATTTTAGCGTTTTCGACTATAAAATTCAGGAGTGGGAAGTGTTTTATGGTAAATTGACGCAATTCATCAAGTTAAACGAGATCAAGAATGCAAATCAAAGTGCAGTATTGTTGACGCATCTGTCAGATGATTCGTACCGCCTGCTTCGGAACCTGGTTCACCCGAAGAAACTCGAAGATATTACATATAACGAGCTAGTTCAAGTACTCAACAAACACTTCACGCTAAAAAGGTCGACATTTGCTGATAGGGCAAAGTTTTACGAAGCGACAAGATCCGACGGTGAAAGTATCGAAGAGTGGGCAGCACGGCTGCGAGGGCTTGCCGTATACTGTGATTTTGGCACAGAACTGGATACATTACTGAGAAACCGGTTCGTGCTGGGCTTTAAGACAGGACATGAGCGTGATAAACTTTTTGAATGCGACTCCAAGACCCTGTCACTCGCGAGTGCTATGGAGGTCGCGCAGAAGGCGTCGTGTGCAAGACAGGCGCGCATGGTCGGCGCAGGCGCAGGCGACATCATCAGCGCAGGCAAGGTCGCGGTGAAGGAGGAACCAGTATTTAGGATGACTCACGCTAGACCGTGTCGGGTCCGAGCCGAGTGTCGGCCGTAGCGCGGTCAACTAATATTACATATATTTTGTATGAACACACTCACGTTATACCGAGCGGCAACCGAGTGACGCCCGAGCAACGGACAACGCTCGGAAACAACTCGGTCCCGCTTCGGCTCGGCCACGGCCCGTTGCATGAATACAGCGCCGCCGAGCTGCGCCCGAGCAGTCGGTAGTGATGCTATACAGTGCTCTGACGTTTTGTTCGTCGTCGGAAAATGAACAACGAACGTTTGATTGAGGCTGTGAGGAAGTATCCAGCATTATATGATATGAGCGATGGGAAATATATGGACTCCAATTATAAGTCTTCATTATGGGTCAAAATAAGCGAAGAAATCAAACAAACTGGTAAGCAGATACATTGTATTGTACTTTATTAATCAACCTTAGTAACTTATCTATTAACCATGCGCGACAAGTTGAGACTTGCGCTCAATGCCCGCTGCATAGACCGCTCAAAGCACTGTCTCAACTTGTCGCGCACAGATTATGAATTTTTAATGCATTTATTTACGTTTTGAGTATTACATTATTTCGTTATTACGTTTAGAGACAAAATAATTTTTAAAGATTTCTCTAACCTCAAAACCATTATTAGAAGGCCTTCCAACATGAGCGAGCAATGGTCTTAACGAATTGTCTGTTGTAGCTGTTGAATCTTGCCTTAAATATCCAATGTCGTTTCTTTGTCGTAAAAATTCATGAGCAATACTTTTCCATGTCTCTTCATTTGGCTGTGGCATTACTTCATTTATTAATCTGTGGACTATGGCTCGACATGTTTCCTTTATGATTTGAACTACAGTTGAGTGACCAACCCGATAATTCAATGAAATCGTTTTAACCCTTAACAACCCACAAGTGTCTCGCGGACACAATTTTTTGTTCATTTACTCATAAAAAGTTAAGTATTTATTTTTACGAAAAACCACTTTATCTATTCTATCTGCAAGGTTTCAAGATTCTAAATCTGTAATAATAATGTTTATAATATGAATTGTATAGCATTTATTAACAATAAACTAAAATAGTAACTTATCGACCCACAAGTGTCCGATGGACACATTAGGTAACTCTTTGTTGCACTCGAGTATGAAGGTAGACTGTTTGTTTACATTCTACTCAGAATTATATCGCAGTAAGTGGGTAATTATATTAAATCACGAAGAATTTGTTTATAATAGAAATAGTTGTCACTATATGGCATACCATATCTTGGAAAAGAAGGAAGTAGCAGAGCGGAAAATTTGGCGTACAATGTTGTCAACCAGTTATGCTAACCATATTTTCGAACAAACAGAAACATTACTTTCGACAATTATTTTACGAGCATTAAAGTTGCTAAAACCTTGGCTGAAAATGGACTTACAATAGTTGGAACAATGAGGAAAAATAAAACTCGTATTCCTTCAAATTTTCAACCTCACAGAAACCGTGACGGGGAATCAAATGTCTTCGGTTTTTCAAAAAATATGACGTTGGTGTCTTATGTGCCAAAAAAGAACCGTGTTGTTATTTTGTTCTCTACGATGCATCATAGTAATGAAGTAAATGTGAGCAATAAGAACAAATCTGAAATAAATTTGTATTACAACTCCACCAAGGGACAGTTGACACGCTTGATCAGATGGTCCATGAGTACACAGTTCGACGTAAAACAAAACAGATGGCCTGTTGAATTTTTCCAAACTATTATAGATGTGGTTGGCATCGCATCGCTAATTATATGGAAAAATTTATATCCTACTTGGAACCAACGGAAGAAGTGTGTACTAAGAAAAGTTTTTTTTTCGTAAAGTTGTAACTGAGTTAGTTACACCGCACATAAGGAGACGTAACAGGAAGGGCCTGAAAAATTATCATTTAGCAGCTATTGCAGATGTAGTAGAATTCAATCAAGAAGCAGCTCAATCTTCTGAACCAGCTATTAAAAAAAAACGCTGTCACATTTGACCTGCAAAAATATCCAGAACATCTAAACAGTGCTGCGATAAATGCAACCGTAATGTATGCTCTGAGCACTCAGTAAAAAAAATCATTTGTAATGTTTGTAAATAAATAAGTATATAATTTTATACAGTTATATTTATGTAAATAAATAAATATAAATGTTTAAAACCACATTAAAGTCTATAATTATGGTACGCCTCGTATTTTTTCCCTAGAAGTACTCTAAGCTTTATACATGGTGTCCGTTTGACACTTCTGGTCAGTTACGTTTGAAAAGCTTACTGGGTTGTTAAGGGTTAAACGAATCCCCGGTTGTCAAAAACCTGAAACACAAAAATATTGCATTATTATTATTTGTTACAGATGTGAATTGCAAAAAAAGATGGTCAAATATTAGAGATCAATTCAAAAGGTCACTAAACAATAAAAAAGCAAAAAGTGGGCAAAGTTCTACCGTTGTAAAGAAATATAAGTATGAGAATATTCTACAATTTTTGCTACCCTACATTCAAGATCGTAAAACGAGATCCAACATCGATGACGACGACGCAGACACAAATGAATCGGAGATACAACAAGAGCAAGAGTCACGGGAGACAGGGACATACAATAATCAATCCATGCAAGAGATAAGAAACGAAGGAGACACAGACAGCGAACGACGGGTTATAGGAGACAGGGCCACAGAAGTACAAAGGATTGATCAATTTACAACACAACAGAGTGGTCAAAGTAGTAACCGTAGCAGTGCTAAAGTCAGTAACGTCGTACAGTTCCACACAAACAATCCTCATCCGATACCTTGATGAAGTACATTCTTGAAAATAACGCAAAGAAGCAAAATGAATATAATAAATCACACCCTATAGATGATTTTTTCAATGGTCTGTCGAGTACAGTGAAAACATTTTCTCCATATTACCAACATGTCGCAAAGGGACGACTGTTTGCAGTTGTACACGAACTGGAATTCGAACAGATGTATAATGAATCGACACCGTCGTCGTCGGCCTCATCACCGATTCTGATTAATGAATCAACACCGTCGTCATCGGCCTCATCACCGATTCTGATTAATGAATCAACACCTTCGTCATCGGCCTCAACACCAATTATGTTACAATACACAGAAATTCCACCATCGGCATCGACCGTTTTGGATTCATCTCGTCAATCACAAGACTCAACTGGTACAGAGCAGCCATCGATATCTCCTACAGTCCAAGCTCCTGCTCCATTAGACGAAAATCTGCCATCAATATCTACAGAAAATTCTGCTGGAACTTATTTATCTCATTTTATACCTGATTAAAATTATTGTGATTGTAATAGTTCAACAAATATATGTGTAAATTAAATTAATGAATTTTTCTTTGTAATAATATTAATGTAAATGATTTCTCTGCCTTTGACCGACTGTGCTACTGCCAGAAACCCAACCGTCTCTCCTTTTTAATGGGTAATGTATTTCGAGTGTATGTATTAATGCCTGTTTCTTTGTGGCCTCCTGTAGCCTAAACGGCTTGATGGATTTTGATGTATGAGGTATCGTTAGATTCGTCTTGATCACGGGATTATATTAGAATACATTTTATCCCGAAATTCTTACAGGAAAATAAAATAAAAAATAATTAAACCACAACCTAACTAAGAAGACCAAAATAAATAAAAAATATTAAAAAAAAAGAACAAAAAACCCGACTGCGTACCCAAAGTAAACAAATATAGCAGTCAACTTCTGTTAATAGCAACTTTAACAGTCGGGGACCATTATTTTGTAAAGTTGAATAGGTCTACATTTTAAATAAACTTGTTTTTTTCTTTTCAGTTGTTTCGGTACGCCGTCGGGTTTTTTTTTTTTTTAATAATTGATTTTTTTAAATGATAATGATACCTTGGATAATCACACACGGGCTTCTGACCCTAAACTAGGGAAAGCTTGTATAAAATTACTTATATATAGACTACTTATATTAGACTTATATTACTTATATACTATATAGACTTATAAAAAGTTTATAAAGATACATACCTGAGAGTAAGAGCTAATCGATGTTTGGATGAAATAGGAATCTGAAACTTTCTATTGCCTTTGGTCAAATCATCTTTAATTTTCATGTGCAAGATGTCAAAAGATTCCTTAGTCATTTTAAAGTAGTCCCAATATTTGTCTTCATAACTACGTAGATCTTTACAAAGATTCACATATTCTCCTTTCTCTTGTCGCTCTCTCCAAAGTGGATGCACACTCCATTTCCTTGTAGTTGAAGATTCTTCAGATTCTTCGTCATCCAGAGCGATCGCAATAGCCGCTAATTCCAGATCGTTCGAGTTCGATCGAACATGACTGTAGTTTAGTTACAACACTGATTTTTCTCGGACGAGTATACTGTATCACAGCGCAACGATGATTGCCCGGTCGAGGTCCGTCTTAGTAATTTCAGACACGGAACCGGCTCGGTGACCGTGCTACGGCCGACACTCGGCTCGGACCCAACACGGTCTAGGTGTCAATGCAAAGGTGACTTGGTTTATCGTTACTGTGACAAACGAAAACACTTTATTTGATGAATCCTTAAAGAAAATTTTAATTAATATCAATCACGAGAAAAGTTATTGCAAAAATATATGTTGATCCCTAGACACTTTTGATGTGTGTATATTCCGCAATATATAGACGGTAAAAGTAATTATTTCTCCCGCGCACCGTTAAAAATGTCAGCCAGCGAAGATAAACCCGATGCTAGTTCTAAGTATTTTTTGTTTTTGGAAGAGAGGGTAGAACCGGTTTTATTAAATGATTTAAAAAACGCAATCGTTTCTGATAAAGTAATGAGGACGGTCATTAAGTACATGAATTTTGGGTGGCCTAGGAAAATTAAATGCAATGATATTCTACCTTATTTTCAATGCGAGGGGGATTTAGAAGTGATCGATAGTTGTTTGTTTCGCGGACACAGAATAGTAATTCCGGCTGTGTTTAGAGAAAGAATGCTAAAGGAGTTGCATTCGGGGCATTTCGGGGTAGTGAAAACAAAGACCGCGGCTCGTAGTAGGATGTGGTGGCCCGGGATTGACCGCGACATAAAACGATGGGTGGGCGCGTGCGCCGCGTGCTGTGCCGTGCGTTGCGTTGCGCCCCGCCGGCCGCGCCCCCCGCGCCCGGCCGTGCCCCGCAACGCCCTGGCACCGTATTCATATTGACTATATCTCTATAGGTCAGGCTGTTTACTTAATTGTAGTAGATGCGTACTCAAAATGGCTGGAATGCATCTATATGGATCGTAGTACTTCAACCCATGCGCCTATTTTAAAGTTGAAAGAGTTATTTTCTCGCTTTGGCGTACCCAATGTCTTAGTATCTGATAACGATGCAAAAATCAATTCAGCAGAGTTTATTCAATTCTGTCGTATGAATGGTATTAAATATCTTACGTCAACTATCTATCACCCAGCGAGTAATGGCCAAGCAGAAAATTCCGTAAAGACTTTTAAAGTAATGATAAAATGCATGCTTACAGAAAAGCAATTATGTCAGAAGAATATTGTAGACCAATTGCAAGGTTTTCTGTTTAATTATAGGAATACAGTGCATTGTGCCACCGGTTTGACACCGGCAATGTTGATGTTAGGCCGTAATTTGAGGTGCAGGTTGGACCTTGTCTTGCCGCAAAGTAAAAACTGTAGAAATAGTAATAACGAAGCAACGTCATTAAAAAGTAACAGATGTTTTAAAGTAGGTGACGTTGTTTGGGCGAAATGGTTTATAGCAAGAAAAAGTATCTGGAGCAAAGCAATTGTAACAAAAGCAATAGGTTCAAGAATGTTTCAAATTTATTTTAATGTTTATGATTGTTATTGTTATAGACACATCGATCAAATGCGAAAGTTTATAAGTAAAAACGGTGCGAATAATAGTGACCCTGGGAAAACGGCCGGTATAGGTAGCTCATCAGGGCTCGGACCGAACGTTTTACCAGCGCCACCGCTGCAGAACCTGCCTCCTCCTCTGAGTCAGAGCCAAGTACAACCAGCGAGTTCAACGCCTTCTGTTTTGATCGCTGGCGAGGGCGAGAGGGAAGTGCCGGTGTTGGCAGATAGTGAGGAGAGGATAGTGTCGGCAACAGATGATAGGGGGGTAATGCCACAAAGAGATGAGGACAATGAGGAGTGGGCGGAGGCATGCGAAAGTGTCGATAATGATTTGGAACCAGCTGAGGTTGTGGTTAAGGCTAACGTTGATCCTAGCTCTAGTTCTGCAGAAGTTCCTTTGATTGGACGCACCCAGAGGACGCGTAAGCCTGTTAACTATAAGCAATATTTCTAAGTTAATTTTAAGTTTGTTTTGTTTAGTTCTGATTATTGTATATATATATCTACTATTGTTCATTGTTACAGGTTTCCAAATTAATGTTGGAGGGATGTAATATATGTATCGTTACTTTAGTGGGTAAGCCAGTATTAAACTAGCTAACGAGTAAGACGGTCGTTTCATTATACTAACTCTAATACATATTAGATAAAAATATAGATAAAAGGTAACCAAATGTCTTTGGAATCGTAGTTTAACACGATGAAGCACAGTAAACGAGACAAAATAGAAGTTTTATTGTTATCGCGACTATATATAGACGACTAGTGTACCATATAGGTACACTAGTCGTCTATTTTTTCATTTTTTCATCAATATCTATTAAGTAGGTACTTAAATACTGACATCACTGGGGATCCTTAAGCATGGAGATGAGATCTATCTCCCCGTGATGGCCAAGGATGAGACTGATGAGCAGGGCCGGCTGATTCCCTCTCCGTTAGTTGTGACGATCTCAAATCTTCGAGCCGTCGTGATGGCCCTTCAAGATGTGCACACGCCGAGAGAAGTACGGGACGAGTTCATCCGAAATCCAATACCCGGATGCATATTTGCAGGACGATTGCTAATGAATGGCGACGAAATCATACCACCAAACTACTCGTCTGCTGACCTATTTCGTGATATCGCAGAGGTCACGAATGTTTTGCATTTCGTCGAGAAACACATCCCGAAGCTGATTGGCGGGCAAATCGATTACGACGCGCCTGGAACCATTGCCATGCTATTGAGCAACGATATGGGCAGTTTGAAGTGTCCACCTCTTACTGGAACCATCGACGATTACGTCAAGAACTGTCGCCCAACTGGTGACGTTAAGGAATTCTGGACCACACTTCATCTAGATCCCAGTTCAGTCTGCCACGGCGTCATAAGTCTTCTGGGGGAAACGCCGATATCCCTTAGATCCTGCTATCCGCTATACTTGAGACGGCTGTCTGAGGCAAACCAACGACGGCATGTCATTAGTTACAGCGGAGTGACTGCCACCGCACTGGTAATGTAGAGTGGGTCGCAGAGTCAACTGCGTTAACAAACCGTCCGGTTAGAATAGACGTAAAATTTCTTCTCCACCAACACCTCTGGCCTGAGTCACTAATTGTGAGACTTGACGACCCCACACCAGATAATAATAAATATATAAAGTAGGTACTTAAATACATTTATTTGAGGTATTAATATATCCCGAAGAGGAGGTCGATCTAGATTTCTGTTCCTTTGTCTTGTTAAAAAGTAATATATTGTTATATGGTTATCACAGTGGTTTTAATTAATACAAAGTGAATTACATAATAATCTAAGAGTTTATAAGGAACTAAGTACATAATAATATAGAGTTTACATATATAGATGACATTCTTATGTTAAGATTTTTTATTCATATTATATAACAAGGCTGTAATGAAATAGTGTTAGAATAATGTGTATATTATTATTAAAGCAATAATTAGTATTTTCCTCTTATTTTTTCAGGTTGCATTTAATGGTGCAAGATTTATATGCCATCCTTGCTGCCAGAGAGCTGATCGTTCAGTGCAAGCTCAACAACAACCGGTACAGCCAGTTCCAGAACCAGGTGAGCCGGACAATGAACCAGTAGTGCCCGAGGAACAGTTATTGCCTCTGAATACTTTTAGTCTTGGCGGCCATTCACGTGCCTCTAATACATCAAGACGCTGCATATTTGACATTTGTCGAAATGCATCAAGTCATTCTGTGTCGAAGTTCATAAAGCTCCATGTGTTAAAAAAAAACATAATTTCTATATCCCTTATCGTGCCAGAGACTTCAGAAACAATGTATGGGAAGAGCTGATACTACAGGGTAATCATCAAGATTTCAACAGTGACTATATGCTAGACATAATAAACATTTACAAACGGCGTCTCGAAAGAAAACATGATTTCGAAAACCTTGATAGTTTTGATGATGATGAATTCCATTTTTGGACAACTTTAACAAAGAGTCAATTTAATGCCATTTTGGATCAAACGCCATCCCTAAGAGCGAGATCACGAAATACTGCAACATGTTTGGGAGTATATCTGTCAAAAATAAGAACTGGAGAACCTAATGAGCGATTGGCAACATTATTTAAAATGTCAAGAAGAACATTAGAAAATAAAATTCGTCTAACAAGACGTTTGACAAAAGATTATGTCCCTCTTTACCGTGGCATAGATCATTTAACAAGGGAAGAAGTTATAGCAAGAAATCTAAGTATTTCAAAAGCATTTTATGGAAATGAAGGCTCTAACGCTGTTATTATATTACATGGCACTTAAATTTACCTAAAGAAAAGCATGAATTTCTTATTCCAACGAAAAACATACAGCCAACACAAGTTCAGGAATCTTATGAAGCCTTTTTTAATAGTGTGCGGAGATGGACATATCATAGATATTTTTGGGTCCTACGCCGCAACTACATCCGATGCGACAATCCTTCAACGTCTACTGGCTAGTGAAACTGGATCTGGTCTCAAGTGGTTCCTCAGATCAGGAGACGCATTCATATTAGATAGAGGTTTTCGTGACGCCGTCTCTACAATTGAAGAATGTGGATTTCAAGTACATATGCCACCCACTAGAACACGAGGACAACAATTAACCACGATCGAAGCAAACAAGATCGAATCAAGATTAGTCACAATATGCCGGTCGGTGGTAGAAGCTATTAACGGAAGATTTAAAAGAGATTTTAAAATCCTCAAACAAACATTATTTTAACACGTTGACAGTCCCGTCTATTTTGAATAATCTCGTGGTACGTTCAATAGTTTTTTTTTTTTGTTATTAACAGCGTTATTTTATATACCCATATATGGCCTGATTTATTGTTGACTGCATAATTATACAGGAAGCCTGAATTTCAGCAATGCATTACATGTGATGCATGGACGTCTGAACTAGATTTTCGTGAATTACATGTAATGCATGGACGTCTCAATTAGATTTTCGTGGATTATATGTAACGCATGAACGTTTAAAATTCACTTATAAACCATTTCTTTTTGCTTCAGAAACATATATTATATATTTTTTTATTTCATAATTAATTCTATATTTAGTTTTTGCCCAACGTAAAAATTATTTTCTTAAATAATTGTATTTTTTTTTGCTGTGGAAATCCTATGTAGTGTCCTTTTTTCACTCAGGTGATTCTGCTGTCAAAAATGTATTAAAAAATTCCCACAAAATTTCTGTTGTGAATATTTTATTGGAATAAATATGTCTAAACGTATAACAGATGAACAAATGCGACACATTTTAGAAGACAGTGATGGAGAAGATGATTATATTGAAGAAATGGACCTGAACAGTCAGGATTTCACAGAAACAAAAAGATTTTCTACATTCAGGTACTTTCGATACAACAATTCATCGATGACACACAGCCTGGTGATGTAAAGCCTGTTTGAGCCTGCTACAAACCCTGTCTTGCCTGATATTAACCCTTTTATGTCTGATGAAAATCCCACTGTGCCTGCTAACAGCCTCGTTGCGCTTGCTAATGACCTAATTTCGCCTACTGCTAATTCCGTTGCGCTTGCTGCTAATTCCGTTGCGCCTGCTGCTAATCCCGTCCAGCTTTCTACCGCTTGGCATAATAATATAAGAGAATTACCACGAGAAGTTTTCACGGGTTACGATAACGGTAAACGCCAAGACCGAATGTTTTCAGAAAATTCTGACCTATGGACGATTTTCTGTGAGATTGTGGATAACGAAGTTATTCAATTGATGGTAATTGAAACCAACCGGTATGCTCTCCAAGAGTATATTTACTGACCGGAATTCTCAATTTACCAACCGTTGAAACCTATTGGAAAAAAGACAGGCTATACTATCATCCACTTCTTCATGAGATCAATATGTCGTACAACAGATTCGCGATAATCTTGAAATGCTGGCACTTCACAAATAACGCGGAAGTACGCGAATCTCGAGACCGCTTGTACAAAATTCAACCATTAGTTGATAAAATAATAAATAACTGCCGAAAAGTATATACTCCCGGTGAGCTCGTACACACACCGGCAAAATTAGAGGAACACTAAAAAATATGACTTTTTTACAAAGGTGTGGGTATTTCGACAAGTGGTTTTGTTATTTGAATGATTACCCCTTTTTCGTACAATATTATGGGGATTTTTGACTGTTTTCAACATTCTAACATAAATTATACCCTCTTAAGTGTTTGTTGACAATTAACGCTTCTGAGTGTTTTTGATAAGAAAGTTCGTTTAAGCAGTCAATGGTGGCCCTAGCTCATTTTGTTTGTTTTATTCCGAGAGTTAACATTGTATTGCATACAGAATGAGTGATTTGCCTGCAACTGAAGTCGCCAGGGCTGTAACAATGATCGAGGAAGGTCACACCTACCGTTCAGTCAGTCGAACGTTGGGTGTAGCAGTATCTGTGATCCACCGTAACGTGCAACGATACAGACAGACGGGATCTTACGTGCGCAGGCGGGGCCAAGGCAGAAAACGTGAACCAGTGCCGTAGACGACCGTTTTATAAGGGTGCAAACTTTGAGAAATCGTCGTCAAACGGCTGTTCAGACCCAAAATCTTTTGGAAGACGTGCGAAACGTACGTTTTAGTGAACGAACAGTGAGGAAAAGACTCAATGAAGTTGGTTTAAAGTCGTACATCCCAGCAAAAACGCGAAAACTTGAGGTGAGCAATCGAGTAGCCAGATTAACGTTCGCACGTCAGCATCAAAAATGGTCCGATGAGTAGAGTCGAGTTTTATTCTCTGACGGAAGCCGATATTGTGTGAACTTTATCGATGGAAGGGGAAGATGTGGAGATATCGTGGAGAACGTTACCATCAAGCAAATTTTTCGGAAACAACGTCTAACGGTGGAGGCTCTGTTATGGTGTGGGGTGGTATAACATTGACGACACGCACCGCCCTTGTCATCATTGATGGCGGTTCTCTGACTGCACACAGGTACATAACGTCGCCCAGCAGTGAAAACCTCGGATGTCTCATTTCCTCAAAAAAAAAAAAATTATTTGTTCTTTGGATTTATAAACGCGGTAAGCACCGATTACTTTAGCAAACTTTCGAATCAGCTTCTCCTAGCGCCATCAATGACGTGCTATGAGAACCTTGTATCAAAATAGGCTCCGCCATTTTCGTCTGAGAAACTCGCCAGTACGGTTGATAATAGCGTTATTCCGGATTAAAAATATAAGTAAGTGTGTACAAAGTGCCTAATTTGTGTAGTAAAGTGTCAAAATACATGGAACAGTAAGTCCTCTTTATGATTTAATAAGTTTTATGAAGAATTGACTACTATTTCTAACGATTTTGTTTTAAAATGTATTGCTAACCTCGTATATATACCCATATGCTGTCTACTTGCCATAATCACGAGATGCGTATGTCAGGAGGATACCGTAGTATTTTGAAATCAAAGATGATTTTAACTAACAACGAAGGCAAGAAAGGTATTGACATTGCAGACCAGCTAGCCAGTTATAACACGCCGGTGAGGAAAACCTTAGTTTGGTATAAAAAGATAGCCGCAGAGCTGCTAGCAATAAGTGCAGTCAATGCTATCTTGACATAATTATAATGAGTTACATCCAGGAACCAAAATGAAGATGCTAGATGGTCATCAACAGATCATAAAGAAGCTACTTGAGGTGGAAAACGTGGCAAACATTTCGTCTAACCCAAGTTCGACGAATTCTCTGCGTGAAGTCTGCCATAAAATGACTAGTATACCCAGAAAAGCTAATGGGAAGATTTGGCAAAAACGCTGCGCAGGTTCTGCAAAATGCTGAAACAAACTGGCTCCACAACCAACGATGCAAGAAAAAAGGCTACACAAGTCATAACTGAGTGCCTTCCTTGCAAAAAAGCATATTGTCTCCCCTGCTTCAATAAAGCCCATTAAAGTTTGTAGTCTTTCGATTACTGACGATTTTTTTTGGATTCCAAACGATATTTGGCTGATCTATCAACAAGTAAGTTTATTCAAATGTGATTACCTAGTGCATTCTTATAGTTACTCTATATAATAAAACAGTATAAAATGGCAGGAAATAGTTTCTAATGAACAATTGGAAGAACTCCTTGAGTTTCCGGCCGCGCGTCCCTGTTTAGCCAAAGGCGTTGGCCTTGGAGTGAGATCGAAACAACAAGTGGACAAGCAGTGGAATAATCTTGCTTTGAGGCTCAATTCCTTTGGAAATGGGTCATCGAAGACTGGTGATCGATGGAAAAGGATAAATAAAAGGTTTTCCAATAATTGCATGCTATATTAAATCTTCAATTAATAGATCTACTAAAATTTGTTTAGAAACTTTACGGTATTGGGCTGATTTAAAATTCAAAACGAAGTCCAGATTAACCGGACGGAGACATGATGCTCTAGGAACTGGTGGTGGCCCAAGTAGTCAAGAGGATTTATCAGAGATTGACAAAAAAGTTCTGGCTATCATCGGGGAAAGAGCTGTGTACGGTGACAGCGAGCACAGAGTTCCAGTATTTGTAAGTTACATATTAAATGTAAACACACATAGTATGTTTGAAATGCACCTACTTATAATTATTGTTTTTTAGAATATTCAGTCTGAAGCAACTAGAGGTCCTGTGCAACCTGAGGATATAGTTGTTTCTGAAGAAGTTGTCATATCCGGTAAGTTAAAAATATCTATTTCATTATCTATACTTAATATTATAAAGCGGAAAAGTTTGTTAATTTGTTTGCTTGAACGCGATAATCTTCGAAAGTACTCGGTGAATTTGGATAAAATTTGGTATGGAAGTAGCTTGAAGCTTGAGGAAGGTTATAGGCTACTTTTTACGCGACTGTAAAAAGGAGAGTTATGTTTTTACCGTGACAGAATCCACGGGAGCGAAGCCCCGCGTGAGTACTAGTTTTAAATATAGGTACCATTTCATTTAGAGTAGTTATAATGCACAAATTGCATCTAATAATATACTTGTTAAATTTTAGTCAACTGTTTTTCATATTAATCTAATCTATGCAAATATAGACATTTGCATAGATTAGATTAATATGAAAAACAGTTCATTAAAATTTAACTTTTACATTCAACATCTTTACAGACACTGAATTTCCAGAACCTGTTGCCGGTCCATCACAAGTAGAAATACAAGTACTAGAGCCTGAGCCAAATCTGACAGGTAATAATATCTAGAATACCTCTATGAACAGGGTACAATCTGTTAGATTTATTTTAACTTTATGTAAAATGGTGTTACTTATTTATTTTAGGTGAGGTTTTTATTAACTAAATCATATTTTTTATGAACAGATGAAGCTGTGGGACAGCCAGCACGATATCGCCCTCGCCGACAACATAGAGCTACTCTGCCTAGTGAGTAAATTATGTATAGTAAATTAGTTATATACATATATTGTGTTATGTATCATACATTGGGGATTTTTTGTGTTATGTATCAATTTGAGTTATAGTAATTTAATGTAGTAATTAATTAGCTCAGTGGGTCGTCTTAAGGGCGAACGCCATCCAGCGGCATTGAAAGAAACTAGTATAACAGCAGTCATCAATCGTCAGGCAGGATCGACCAATGCAATCTACATATCAGACTCACTAGCGTCATCTATCAACTCATATAGACACTAATATGTTGTGTTCATTTTAAATATTTAATATATTGTCCTTTATTCTCGGAGCATTCATTTATTCTCATGGAAATATTACTGTAAATCATATTCAATTATAAAATTGTAGTTCTTAAACCTATAGCTTTTATTCTTAAGGTTTTTGTTATAAGTATGTAAGTGTTTAGATTAATTAAAAATAATATAAAGGGGATGGTAGTTTGACTTCCTACTGGAGCGGTACCCTTGTTTTTGGGCGAGTGAGACGTTGGGGTATAATCTGTGATTATTGCAAATTTTTTGAAATATAAAATAACAGTGAGTGTTTTGTGTTTGTATTTCACTTCTGTACACCCATTTCAATATGGGGCTCATTAACATTATATTACTACTAGCTTTTGCCAGCAGCTTCGCCTGCGTGGAATTCGAAAAATATCCCTCGGGGACCTTCCCCGAGGGATATTTTTAATTGGATAAAAACTATTCCAAGTCCGTCCCAGGGTTCCAAATTATTCCCATACCAAATCTTATCTATATCTGTTCAGCAGTTTAAGCGTGAAAGGTAACAGACAGAAAGATTTACTTTCGCATTTATATTAGTATGGATACAAATTTACAATGATAATACTTATTTCAGGATCACAAACTAGGATTGACCCAGAATGGGTCATGGAATTAGAGAGGAGCAGAATTCAGGCAGAGAACAAGTTGGCTGACGCTGCAGTAATGATTGCCGAGACCACTAAAGTGATTGGACAGGCGTCTCTTATAAGTGCCGAGACATCTCGCAAACAATTAGAGGTGATCAGCACCCTAGTGGAGCTCTTACGTGACAAAGCAGCTAGGTCAGACTAGGAATATATTTATGTTGTAAATTAATAAAATTTAAATATCAATTTTGTTGGTTTTATTCTTATTGTAAACAACCTTAATTTCAGAACCTTTATAAAACATCTTATAATTAAAACAACTCTACACTTTACACATTATTTATTTGTATTAAAATCTAACTAGAGGATACAAAGGAGCTATATTTATTTATTTATTTATGTAAAGGCGAACCAACAGCTAATCTACATAAATTGCAGTAGTATACGAAATTTAAAGCCAATTACAGGTTCTCACAGATAAAAATAGAACAGAAGCAGGTTTTGATATCTGATATGTGCTAACAAGCACGCTAATATAAAATAAAAAAACATTTATAAACAGAACATACATAAACATATCACTAAGGCCCCACAAAAATATAAAAGCTAAATTAGCCGTCATAGATTTGTTAAAAAGAATCCCCAACTGTTTGCAAGATATTCAGATGGTTCTGAACGCAGTCAACGTGACCATCGGACACTTCGCTTACACAAAGCAAAAACAGCTCTCATGAGTAAGAGTATATTCTGTATGGCGCCAAGATTATACAACAAGGTACCAAAGGCATATAAAGATTTAAATATAAATAGTTTTAATAAAATCATGCGAAATCTTCTAATAAATAAGTGCTATTACAATGTTGCCGACTACTTAAATGACAAACTTTAAAGGGACTCAATTGACATGCGATTTATTTTTATATAATTTTTGAACTTATTGACATTATTGAAATAATTAAGGTTAATGACATTATTATTATTTTACATATTGTTTCGAATGGACATTATTCAATTATTAATTATTATTTCTTAAGTAAATATTATTATTTTGACTCAACTTTCATTGCTTTATAATTTGAATAATTTTTCTTTTCGCTATTGTATTTGTACGCCTTTCTAGGCAAAACATGTTGATACTCTTATTGTTATTGTAATCCTTCCAACTGATTATAAAACTGACACATGTTTTTGACAAATAAATATATCTTATCTTATCTTATCTTATCTTATAGACTTACTAAAAAAAAACAATTACAAAACTAATTTTTGTTTTTAAGTCACTTCGTTATGTCGCAGATCTCAGGTTATCGGGGTCTAGATAACTTGCCCTTTGCCAGTCCCTTTTAACATATTGTGTCTGTGCTTAGGGAGGAGCAACAAAAACTACTTTACTAAAACTAGAACGAGCACAAAGATCACTGTTGAAATTTACTACTTTTCGGTCTGTTCTTTTCCCAACTGAAAAACTGTACAAAAATTGCACACACACGCATACTCACACATTCACGAACGCATAATGCAAATAATTATATTTTTTCAACACACTTGCTCATAAAATGGCTCTAATTTCACCGCAATTAGGCACATGACACCTATAATCAAACTGTGACTTTTTCTTTACTATTATTCACAAGTGAGTTATAGGTTTTTTTTTTTTAAATTGGTTGAGTTGCTTTGTTTTTAAAAAAGTTTCGAAACAAAAAAGATCGTGTTCAATAGCACAAATAAATTAATGTACCTACCTATTGCTTGCTAGAGTCTGGCTAACGAAAGCGTGACCTGAGAAAACGCGGCAAATTCAAAAAATCTTTATGTGGTATTACTGACTATAGTAGGAGAAAAATGTTTTGATACTTGGAAATTTTATGTATTTATGACAATCAATTTATATAATAGTTGTTTACGAACTTATTTAGGGATAATACCACATAATGTTTTTAAAGACTCCGTTTGGTATCTCGGAGCCTTGACTGTCATGGATTGATTAAAAAAACGAATGTGTAGATTTATTTATTAGTATATACATTATATTAACCTACTTAACATGTAGTTTATTAAAATTCCTCAACATTTTTTTTAAACCACTATATGCGTTTTGAGTATGATAATTATTTAATCATCGTACTCAAAATCCGAGTCCAAAATTCAACCTCTAAGGATTCTTCTGTATCAGTGGAGTCGTCATCACCTACACTTATTATGATTTTTTCCAATACTTTTTCTGTTATGTGATCTCTTTGTTTGTATTATTTTATTTTCCACATTTATTACATGATTTTTTTTTCAATCTTCTGCAGTTATTCAGCCAAATGAGGTTTTTATCTATAAAGATAAGAAAAAGTATCATAATATCGTAAAGTTCTCCAATATTATCTATAAAGATAAGAAAAAGTATCATAATATCGTAAATAGGTATATCTAATAATCAGCCACCAAGGATCAACATTACAAAGTCGTACTAACCTAAAAAATCCGAGATCGCATCTAAACATTGTTGTTTTTCTTGGAAAACAATTTCTTTCTCTTCTTCTTTTTGTTTAAACTTACTAATCATAGTATGTAGCAGCTTTCGCACGTTACTTTTTGTTGTTTTACCCACATTATAACGATTATTGTTGAATATTAATTGTGTTTACAAATTACTAACAATTGTAATCAGTGATTACAATTGTCAGTAAGAAAAAGTCTGTGATTACTAATCACAGACTTTGACAGCTTGATAATGTTGCCATATTAAACTTTTAAGAAAACTCCAGGTCACGCTTTCGTTAGCCAGACTCTAGTTTAATAAATACAACTTTCACTCAAATATAACTTTTGTTTTTTCTGTGATAAAGAAAACTTTGAATTACCCATTTTGTACGTGGCTAAAACGCTATCCGAGAAAAACCAAAAAAAAAAGAAACCTCATTCTTTTAGTCTATGGCCGATCTGTTAGATGCGCGCGCATAGGAAAACTGATTAATTTATCCCGCCATTGTGAAAAAAATTTCACAACTCGTTTTCACTGTTGAAATTATAGTTATTTATTAATTAAAATGTCTACAAGTACTAGCTATGAAGAAAATGATGTTGTACACCATCCGATATAAGATGTGAAGCCCTTAACGTTATGGAAAGTTTACTACCTGGAAACTCCAAGGCCAAATATCTATTAGCGTACCAAAATTTCATACAATGGCAAAACAACAAGAGTACGCAGTCTTTTTCAGAAAATGTGTTCATGGCGTACTTTAAAGAATTATCTTCTAAGTACAAACCTAGCTCCTTGTGGTGTATATACTCAATGTTAAAAAGCACAGTCCGAACAAAGAATGGAGTGGACTTAAAAACATACCCTAATTTGTCAGCTTATCTAAAGAGACTATCCGATGGATTTAGAAGCAAGAAATCAAACGTTTTATCGTCTAACGATGTTGAAAAATGTATAAAAGATGCTCCAGATAACCAATATCTGGCTACTAAGGTTAGTTAAATTATCTAATTTTATATATCTACGCGACTAGAGATTGTGTTGTGTGTTGAACTTAATTATTGTTTCTTTTTTTCAGGTTGCTTTAATATTTGGTGTAACTGGTGCATGTAGGATACAAGAATTAACAAATATAACTGTAAAAGACATAGAGAACCATGGCCAGATGCTTTTAGTGAAGATACCTACCACGAAAAATAAAATACCTAGGTCATTCACCATACACGGTCCATTCTATGAAATTGTTAAGAAGTATGAAACTTTGCGTTCACCAAAAGCGAAAAATGACCGTATCTTTCTAAATTACCAGAATGGTAAATGTACCTGTCAGCCAATAGGTATAAACAAATTTGGTTCTATGGCTAAAGAAATCGCTAAGTTTTTAGATTTAGCAGATGCTGAGAGCTACACTGGACATAGTTTCAGAAGAACTTCAGCTACATTGCTGGCTAATTTAGGAGCTGATATAATGACTTTGAAGCGTCATGTTGGATGGCGATCTAACAATGTAGCAGAATCATACGTAGAAGATTCCATACAAAAGAAAGAAATTAGTGCAAAAATCACAAAAAGAATTAGACTTGATTCTGAGGCGAGTCCTACTGGCGAAACACCAAGTACATTCAATTATTGGATTTCACCTACCTACACGAATAATGAACCGTCTCAAATAACAATACAACATGAAAGTATTTCAGTAAATAATCTGTCTGATGAGACCGCTATGCCATCAAAAACAGTTAATTATACTTTTACCAACTGCACATTTAGTAATTGTTTCTCTAAATGAACTTGTTACTCACTAAATAAAATGGCTTTTTAGTATTATTTTCTTCACAAGTGTGTTGAAAAACGTCGTATGATACACGTGTGTATTGATGATTACCGTCCTCGGCTCTCACCACTGGAACGATGTTGGGTACTACAGTGCCACAATAATTTTTAGGGACTTACGTCAGTGGTACTACAGTGCCAATATGAGGAATGTATGGAATTGTGAAGTTCTGGTTCAACTACGGCTCTTTCATACGTTATCTGTAGTTTTTAATACACAGAAATAATTATAGATGGCTCTGAAACCAAGTCCGGTGCATTTTTCAATACTCTTTAGTTGGTACAACGAATTGAAGTCAAGAGTGTTTCGTGTGCGAGTGCGTGAAAGTGTCGCCGTAATTATGTCGTAAGTACTTTTGTTTTATTGAATATTTCTAATAATGTAATATATTACATTTTTCTAGACAATGTACACGTTACAATGGTGTATAATTATCATACTATTTTATTCTCCATAGTTGATAAATTTAGCAAAAGAAGTTGTCGAGTGCCGTTTGTGTATGTTTACGGTCGGTTTTTGGTTTGTTTACGGACTGTAGAAATTATTTGCAAGAGAAATTACATCCTAATTTCATGAAATAAACTATCTAGAATAATTAGTTATATACAACAAAACAATAACTTTTATATTTTTAACAGATTCAACGAAATGAGTAATAGAATACGCAGCGTTCAAGTGCCTGGCACTGCAGTGACCAATAGAGCAATTTCAAAAAAATTTGTACCCCCGGGTTTTGCCTTGTCCCTCGACTTTAAGCATTTATTTTGTTGAGATGAATGACTTCTAGGAGATTATATTGATATAAGTGAAATAAACATATGTTAAAATAGACAAATAAACTGTAGTTTTGTCGTTACTTTAATAAATATAAAACTTACGAAGATTTTAAAATACTGAAGAACATCGAAATTACCTGTCCCCTTCCCAACTAGCGTCAGACAACCATTAATTTAAAAAAAAATCCGTGTATTGAGAGTGGTTTATAAAAATATTTGAATTCTCAAGAGTTGAATTTATCAGTTAAAAGTATAAATAATATATTTTCTTACATATTTTCTATAAAAAATAAGTTTAAATTAAAATCGTAAATTTTGGCCAACCGGAACATTCAGTTTTGTGACCGCTTGTTTTCAAAAAAATTCTTCCTAATCGTGGAAAGTATTTGGCACAATAGCAGCACAACATATTGTACTTCATCGAGAGACGCTATTTTGCTTTCATTGTAAAAAGAATTAGCTAGCAGTGCGGACTTATTGTTGAAGTGTTCCGTGTTTCAATTTCTTGACTCGGGTATGTGACCAAGTTTTACTATTATAAATCACTTTTCTATAAACATTGTTATTGTTGACACATTGCAAAAGTTGTATAGTATTTGGTCCCGAAAAGTTAATAGTGCTAAGAACGATGAGTAATTTTTAAACAATTTAAAACTACCAGAAAGTTGTATTATGTGACCTCCGTTTTGTGACTTATTCTACGGTCACATTTAACGGAACGGCAAGTCACAACAGGTCGGAATGCATAAAACTTAGTTTACATTGCTATCCTTGCTGACTGAATTAATTTGATTTTAAAGTTTTAAATTAAATAAGTTCTTTTTTTTTATTTATATTTCAAATTTATAGATCATTGAAGTTTGCTGACGACATTTAAATGTTAGGTAAGCTTTTCTTAACTTTGGTGGATATTGCAATGCCGCTTACTGACGCGGAGAAAACTAGAAGATACAGAGAGATATTAAAAAATTTATACCCGGACGCTGCCCAATGCAAAAAGAAATTTAGATCGACTGAAATCAAAATGTTCAATTAGGAAAATTTGATATTTTGAGATAGCTCGATCTGCTGGCGTCTATACAATTTATAACATAATAATTGGGTTTGAGGTTTCTTTTGTGATTTCACTCATTATAGTAAGCTAAAAATATAAGAATACTTAAAATTATTGTTTTATTTCTTACCTACTCGATTCTTCAAAATTTTCAGTTATTATTGACTTTTACTTAACAGAAATCTTAATATATATAAATCTCGTGTCACAATGTTTGTCCTCAATGGACTCCTATACCACTTAACCGATTATAATAAAATTCGCACACCATGTGCAGTTCGATCCAACTTGAGAGATAGGATAGTTTAAATCTCAAATTATAGTCGAGGTAGGGTAGGGGTAGGGTAGGGGTAGGGTAGGGCTAGGGTAGGGGTAGGGTAGGGGTAGGGTAGGGGTAGGGTAGGGGTAGGGTAGGGGTAGGGTAGGGGTAGGGTAGGGGTAGGGTAGGGGTAGGGTAGGGGTAGGGTAGGTGTAGGGTAGGGTAGGGGTAGGGTAGGGGTAGGGTAGGGGTAGGGTAGGGGTAGGGTAGGGGTAGGGTAGGGGTAGGGTAGGGGTAGGGTAGGGTAGGGGTAGGGTAGGGTTGGGGTATGGTAGGGCTAGGGTAGGGGTAGGGTAGGGGTAGGGTAGGGGTAGGGTTGGGGTAGGGTTGGGGTAGGGTAGGGGTAGGGTAGGGGTAGGGTAGGGGTAGGGTAGGGGTGGGGTAGGGTAGGGGTAGGATAGGGGTAGGGTATCGGTTGGGTAGGGGTAGGATACCACGCGAACGAAGTCGTGGCGGGTCAGCTAGTATATATATATATATATATATAACTAGTTCCAATTTGAAAAGTAGAGCTGATAATGTTTAAATCATCATTTGATATCAAAATTTGTTAATTTGTTTAATATTCTACTAAGTATGTAGGTCCGTATTATTTTGGCAATTAATAAATCATGTGAGCACAGCCTTATGATTTAAAGACTTCCATTTTGTCACTGTCCCTTCAAATTGTTGAAGTTAAATCTATGAAATTTGATGAATTTTCAACTTTTATTTCCATGCAATCACAAATATGTATAGCGTCATTATCTATTGCTTTTAGAAAATGTACGCATATTGAGTAAAATATTGTTTTTGGAGTAAAATTAAAAAAAATTTCAAATAAAAAGCGACATAGTCACAAAACAGAATAAAAAGCAATATTTTTGTGTTAATCCTTAAAGCTGTGGCTATTTTCTTTGATTTACCAATTAAGTGCATGTATTAATTGTTTAAATAAATATGAAAATGGCTTATTTATTTCATACTTTCCGTAAAATTTGCTTTTAAATCTAGTCACACAATGGAACCAGTTCCGCCACCAAGTCAGTTTTGTTTCGATATTACAGGATAAATGCCTCGAATTCAGCGTTCCTTTTTGTTTTCCTGCATATTAAACTATATTACCTATTACATTTTGGTCAAATAAAAAAGAAAGAAATATATTAAAAATATAATCGAATTTTAGAGCAGGGTACACTTTATTTTGAAATTGCTCAATAACGTTTGTAAATGTAAGGTTTGTGCAGACGAGCTATCGGTGTAGGATTTTTGAGTTCAGCTGACGTCTTTCGCTTGCATTTTTTCGTGTTGGTTTATAATTTGCATTATTTTACCTTTTTATTCAAACATTTAGCTATTCTGCACTACACAGATTTTTTTATAATTAATAGCTTTACGTTTGACCACCATCTCACCTTAAATAATACGGTATTAACACTAGAAGCGCCGAAGATTGAGACCCTAATTTATTAAGAATCTAATTATCGTCAGAGGATTCCAAAGGTTCACCATACTATTTTTGTCCTCCAAAATTTTCAAACAAGCTATAATTTTATGCTGATTCATTATTTTATGTCGTTTAGTAAAAATAACAATAGCACGAAGTTGCACCCTCATAAAAAACGAAACATGTGCTCTTTACAAAGTGATAGACCACTGACTATTAGAAACAATATTCAATTGTTTATTGGCCCCAGACATAAACCATTCACCCTGCAACTTCCAAGAACGCCAACGGAATGTTTTGTAAAACAATATAGAGGGACAAAAACCAGCGGCAGTTCTAGGTAAATCGTTATTTTTTTCACAAATTATTCTTGATAATTTATCAAAAACATTTTAAATCTGTTACATACGTAAAATAAATAAAAGTCAAAAAGTTTCATAGACCTACGTTAGAGACAATCCAACTTGCGGGTGAGACAAAAATGGGACGGTGGCGCTTCTAGTGTTAACTAGCCCATCTTTCCATTTGCACAGCACTAACTACTATTTATCTCTTCGATCAATAAGAGTGCTATTGTTGATCGAAGACTTATCTAATTTAAATATAGCGTCATTTGTTGCCATGTACATATATGTTTCGTCCAACGTGAAATGGACCGTACCTTTTGGTTAGCAACATTATTCTATTGTCTATAGCTTTTTTTTCACTTTGACGTTTCCGTTCTTGAAAAACTAACCACCGCTTGGGAGATTGATTTTATTGATTATAATTGGAAATCGAATTGGATCTCACGTGATATTAACAGATTGATTGTGATCAGTGATTAATTGAACTTTAGAATCCCGAATTGACGAAAACCCAGGGATATTTCTCGGAACATATCGCCGTATTGCCTCAGCCGGCTGACACGTGGACTCTGCTGAAAATAGTGATAAATAGCTTCAATCCGGTGCGAGTTTGTGCTGTGATGCTATCTGGACCGCAACATCTGGAGACCGGCGCCTTGTGACCGTCCATAACACTTGATTTCATCACACTTTCACTTACTCATATTTACATACATACCACACTTGGGCGTGGCCTAGGAAGGTCGAAACTTGGCGTCTGCAGCTCAGGTGAGTGTCATTAACTTTGTTATTGATAAAGCCTCAGAGGCTATATATTGTTGTCGGCCGGAGAGCCTGTAGTTTGTTCATTGTTTGAAGAGCAACGTTAAGCTCCACGCACCGTGGACAAGTTCGGACACACCAGTATCGTTGCACTGGCCTTTTGTAGTCTTGAACAATTTTGGTAAGCAGAGCGTGGATTTTACATTAAAATAAGATCCACTAAGTAAATTGGAAGTTTTGAAAATAACTTTAGTTTAATTACTTAACATAACTTATAACTTAATAATTTTTGAATATATTACCATGTCATCCGGGCTATCTAATTGAAGTTAAATCAATTGAAGTTGTATTTGTAATTTGTACTGTAGCCCCTTTTGTCGTATTGACAAGTAAGATTTGTTTGTGAAATTAGGAATTATTGGGTTGTATTTGGTGCATAATTTGGTATATTTGATGTAAAGTTGTTTGGTATATTTGTTGCAATTAATAATTGAATGTCACTAATCTGAATTTAAAAGGTTATCTAAATAATAATCACACATTTGTTAACATAACAAGACTTGAATTGTGTGGATTGGGTTATTGCTTATAGTATTTATTGGATTGTGTTGTTAGATATTGTCCGCTCAATATTATACTTCAATTGTTGTATTTAATTGGTGTTGATCCAGCATAGTGTATACATTGAATTGTTATTTATTTTGTAACTAGCCATCAGTACCAAGCCAGATTCATGCTTGGAATAAGTACAGGGTCGGATTTGGACTTGGAATAACTGAATTTGTTTTATTTTGGTGTGATTGCTCGGTTGACTAACAAGTCATTGTTTGTTTAGTTAGTGAATTTTAACTGATTTGTATTAATATTTGATTGTTGCAATGGCCTCATTAAAGGCAGTCAGGGAGTCTGCTGCCGGATTGACCTCACAGTTGAGATGGTTCACATCGGCAGCGGCAGCGGTTGAGCGTTTGGAATTGGAAGAGCTCACCCTTGCTTGGTATGGGCAAGTGAATGAGAGGATCAAGTCAGCTGATGCTGCGCTCACACGCTTCAACGAGTACATCATGGACGTGGATTTGGGGGTGATGGACCAGGCAGCCCGCGATAGGGTTTTGGGTTACTATGACCAGATTGTCCATCTGGGGGATGTCATAAGTCTACGAGCCCGGGAAATTTTGAAGAGCCGGGTGCCTGATGCGGCCAAGCCGCAGACCCCCGTTGTTGCAGGCCCTGGACTATTGGGTAGGCTGCCCACCCTGGAGCTGCCACATTTTGACGGTCGTTTGGACCACTGGCTGGGCTTCCTAAATCTCTTTGAGAGTCTTGTCGATGCACGCTCGGACCTCGGACCTGCCCAGAAGCTGGCCTATTTATTGTCTGTCCTGGAGGACGAAGCCAGAGCCTTGGTGCAGCACTTACCAGTGACGGATTCCTCCTACCCGACCGCTCTGGAGCTTCTCTCCCAACGGTATCAGAACAAGCGCTGCCTGGCTGATGTGCACATCGGCCAAATTTTGGGACTACCGGCCATTGCCAGCACGTCGACGTTGCGCACTGACTTGCTGAACCCGTTGGTCTCAGCGACCAACGCCTTGAGACGCTTGGAGTTGCCGGTAGAACATTGGTCCTACTTGTTGGTGCACATTGTGCTGCAGTTGCTCCCCGCGGAGTTGAGGTCACGTTTTGAGCAGAAGTATGGTGGGGATAGTGCCACCCATCTTCCCCCCTT
The DNA here is from genome assembly GCA_943138885.2 of Tholera decimalis. Lineage (NCBI taxonomy): Eukaryota > Metazoa > Arthropoda > Insecta > Lepidoptera > Noctuidae > Tholera > Tholera decimalis. Next base: position 16,138,879 of record OW964551.2, read on the forward strand.
TGACGACCTCCTCAAATTTTTGGAAGACGAGTGTCGGTTTTCGGATAACACTCGTGGCGCCACGGGGTCACCCCCACTACCTTCTCGGCCTAGAGACCAGGGACGGACTAGGGCTCGGGGGCCTGTTGATGATCGCCCCGCCCCCCGTTTTGTTGGCGCCCGGAGTCCTCATCATTGTGACTTTTGTAAGGCAACGGGGCATGTCATGGCGCGTTGCCCGGCCTTTTTGAATTTGCACGTAAGTGCCCGCCGCCGCATTGTCAACGCACGCCGTTTGTGCTTCTCGTGTTTGGGGGCCCACTTCCATCGGGACTGCCCCAACCCCCGCCCGTGTAGAATTTGTGAAGGGTCCCACTTGGAGATTTTGTGCGCCAACGCGAACCGCTCCAGCAGACCAGCTTCTGAGGGGGGTTCGCGCAGGGGGGGGTACCCCGGAGACGAGCATCGGGCTGAGGCCCGCAATTCTGTACGCCGCACTCCACCCCCCGCGCAAGTTGAACGGGAGCCCCGCGAGCGCCATTTGGTCTCCCCTCGTCAGGGAGAACGCGCATTGGCTGCTATGCAGCAGTGGCAGGGTCGGCGCCGCTGCCTTTCCCCTCCGTTGGCGGAACGTCCCCGGTTGGAGTCGCGCCCTCCGCCATTCGGGCATCCGGTGGGATATGCCCCTCCAGTGATGGCGAGCGGCTCGGGACACAGCGCGGACGAATATTTTGATTGTTGGCCTCGTCGTGAACGAAGGCAGCCTGGATGCGGCGATCGGTCGCCGCCCAGGCATCGCTAAGAGATTGACGCCTGCCCCGCTAAAGGACCCCCCCGATCAAGACGGTTTTGTTGCCAACGGCCTCGGTCAAGGTCTGGGGACCCTTGGGTGACTCGATTGTGGTCTGTGCCATTTTGGACACGGGAGCCCAGGGTTGCCTTGTGTCGTCTTGGTTAGCGGGACAGGTTGGCCTGAAGGTGAACGACCTTTCAGGCAAGATTTGGCAATTGGCGAAACGGCTGTCACCACTGTTGAGGGCAGGACCTGGTTTAAAATCACCCTTGTGAGTTGTCCGTACCCTAAAATTGGTGCTCCTGCCCTTGTTATAACTGAACTTGGTTGGGACGAGCCACTTCGGAAAACCCTGTTGGAAGACTGGCTCCAATTTGTATCCGCGCTCCATGCGGTCAATGAGGTCGCGCTCCCTGCGGTCAATGAGGTCGCGCTGCCACGCGCCATCCTCCCCCCTGGGGTTCATACTGCCACCCTTCATGGGTTTTGTGACGCGTCCTCTCACGGTTATGCCGCCGCTGTTTATTTGCGCACCGTCAGCGCCACGGGCCAGGTGAAGTTGTCACTGGTCATGGCCAAGAGCAAGGTGGCCCCCCTCCGGACGGCATTGACCATCCCTAAGTTGGAGTTGTCAGGGGCGGTGCTTCTTGTGCGTCTCCTAAATCACGTTGCGCATACTTTGGGTGGAACTGTTGACATTCGGGCTTCTTACGCCTGGACGGACAGTCAAATTGTTTTGTGTTGGTTGAAGACGTCCGTCCACTCTTTGGAGGTCTTTGTTGCGAACCGAGTGTCTCAGATTCAAGGTTCTGAAACGCCTTTGATTTGGAGGCACGTGCCTGGTGACCTGAACCCGGGCGACGTAGCCTCACGCGGATGCATGGCCCCACGCTTGATTGCCCACCCCCTCTGGTGGGGACCGGACTGGCTGACTCGCCCCGAGGACGATTGGCCTCGAACGCCAGTCTTGATGTCGGATCCTTTGCCCGGACTTAAGGTGGTGTTCGCTGTTGGGACGAAGGATCCTCCGTTTGATCCTGATTTTTTGTTGAATCGATACAGCTCCCTCGACAAATTGTTGAACGTCACCTCGTGGATCAGGCGGTTTGGCCATAATTCTAGGAATCCAGGGGACAAGCGCCTTTCACCAGTTCTCTCTCCTCAAGAGCGACAGGAGTCACTCCTCCTTTGGGTCCGCTCTGTGCAGGCTGCACACTTTGAGAAGGAGATCGAGGTCTTGAAGTCTGGTAGGGTTAAGTTGTCGGGAGCTGTTAGTAAGCTGAATCCCTTCTTGGATAAGACGGGTCTTTTGCGTGTTGGAGGACGGTTGAGGCACTCTAGCCTTCCTTATGGGGCCCGTCACCCCCTTTTGTTGCCCAAGGAGGGCCACTTGGTACAATTGTTGGTGACTGATCGTCACATTAAAAACTCGCATGCCGGTTGCAATGCGCTGTTGGCCATTCTGCAGCGAGAATTTTGGATTTTGTCGGCTCGTCGTACTATTCGTAGCATTGTCTTCCGTTGTATGCCGTGTTATCGGACTAAGGCCTCCACTATGCAGCCCCTAATGGGAGATTTGCCGGCTGATCGTGTCAATGAGGCGAGGCCCTTTGCTGGCGTCGGAACCGACATTGCTGGTCCCTTTTCGGTGAAGACCTCAACACTTCGAAATAGTAAAATTGTCAAGGCTTATTTGTGTGTTTTTGTCTGCCTGTCAACCACGGCAGTACACTTGGAGCTGGTAACCTCCCTCTCGACAGAGGCCTTTGTGGCGACTTTGGACAGATTTGTGTCTCGCCGTGGGTTGCCTTCGTTGATTAGGTCTGATTGCGGTACAAATTACAAGGGTACAAGTAACTATTTGAAGGAGGTATACGCCTTCCTTAATGAGAGCTAGGTTGACATTGGTAATAGTTTGGCCCGCCGAGGGGTCACTTGGTTGTTTGACCCGCCAGCCTGCCCCCATTGGGGGGGGTATTTTTGAGGCCGCGGTGAAAGCGGCAAAGGGACACTGGCGGAGATTGTTGGGAGACACCGTTCTCACCTTTGAGGAACTAGCTACGGTATTTTGCCGCATTGAAGCTGTGTTGAATTCGCGCCCATTGTGCCCGCTCTCTTCGGACCCGAATGACTTGGAGGCTCTAACACCGGGCCATTTCTTGATTGGACAGCCACTTGTCGCCTTGCCGGAGTACCCCTTTGTTGATGTGAGCCAAAATCGGCTCTCGCGGTTTCAGTTGGTGCAACAGCTCGCTCAGAACTTTTGGAAGCGTTGGAGCTTAGAGTATCTGCACATCCTCCAGCAACGCGTCAAGTGGACGGATAAAACTCATCCGCCCAAGATCGGAGACCTCGTCCTGATTAAGGATGCCAACCTTAAGCCTTTGTATTGGCGCAGGGGGCGCATTCTCAATTTGGTGGCTGGCACCAACGGGGTCCCTCGTTTTGCTGAGGTTTTGGTGGACGGATCCATCATAAAGAGAGCGGTCGCAACTTTGTCAAGGCTTCCAATTGATTAGCGGACGGGTAGGCCCGTCCGGGGGGGGTAGATGTTTCGTCCAACGTGAAATGGACCGTACCTTTTGGTTGGCAACATTATTCTATTGTCTATAGCTTTTTTTTCACTTTGACGTTTCCGTTCTTGAAAAACTAACCACCGCTTGGGAGATTGATTTTATTGATTATAATTGGAAATCGAATTGGATCTCACGTGATATTAACAGATTGATTGTGATCAGTGATTAATTGAACTTTAGAATCCCGAATTGACGAAAACCCAGGGATATTTCTCGGAACATATCGCCGTATTGCCTCAGCCGGCTGACACGCGGACTCTGCTGAATATAGTGATAAATAGCTTCAATCCGGTGCGAGTTTGTGCTGTGATGCTATCTGGACCGCGCCATCTGGAGACCGGCACCTTGTGACCGTCCATAACACTTGACTTCATCACACTTTCACTTACTCATATTTACATACATACCACACTTGGGCGTGGCCTAGGAAGGTGGAAACTTGGCGTCTGCAGCTCAGGTGAGTGTCATTAACTTAGTTATTGATAAAGCCTCAGAGGCTATATATTGTTGTCGGCCGGAGAGCCTGTAGTTTGTTCATTGTTTGAAGAGCAACGTTAAGCTCCACGCACCGTGGACAAGTTCGGACACACCAGTATCGTTGCACTGGCCTTTTGTAGTCTTGAACAATATATTATATCCATATCCTTATTTTCACTGCATTCAAACATTAAAACTGGTGGATTGTAAAACTGGTGGACTGGTGGTTTGTTTTTTTAATCTATTGTTTTTTTTTTAGTATAAAATAGGAACATTAAGTAAACATAATATATGGCTATGTTTTAGATCAAATGAGCAAGAGAATGCGCTGTCGGGCCCCAGCCGTGGCCAAACCCGTGGTAGAGGAAGGGGAAGAGGGAGAGGTAGAGGTAGAGGGAGGGGGCTATCTGTGGAGGAGTGAGTGTTTTTTTATTTATTACAAGTTTATCGGTTGATTCGCCAAAGCGCAACCGACAGAAAGAACGGCTGTTACCTTGAAATTATAATATTATTACAGTTTTTTTTTAATATTTTTGTAGTGATACGCTGCAAAACATAAGGGTTGCCCGACAAGTCACGCAGAGACATATAGCGGGCCTGTCGGCAGGTGAAAAGAAAAATTTACTGGAGAGGAAGCGAGTGAAGGAACTCGAACGCGTCCTCCTTCCGGATGCGCCTCCCCGGAAGAGACGGATGCAGTATGTATTCAATCATTCATTTTCATTATAACATAATTACAGATAAACAACATTTAGTAATTTTCGCTGATTTTCATAGAAAACAATCGCCTGAGCGGGTGCCATATGAAATGGTGGCTGCACAACTTCCCGCCATGTCTGCTCAAACGGATGCGGTGCGGACATTTCCCACGCCACTTCCCTCGACGTCTGCTCAAATAGATGCGGTGCCGACTTCTCCGCCAACACCACCCTTAATTGTTGTGCCGGCGAATGTTGAGCTCGGTAAATATTATATTATCACATTGAGTGTCTTGAAGTAGTAGGTAACAAAAATGACATGTAAGAAATAATTTATGTTATGTTGTTACAGTTTTTGACAACGTGGAAGAAAAGAGTTTATCCGTGGGTACGTCAGATGCGGATACATGCCAAGATGTTGGGAGTGAGGTGGAATTAACTGCAGTCCCAAGTACCAGCCAACCACGAACCAGCCAACCGTCTTTATTTTTATTTGTTATTTCAGTGTTATTATTATTTTGTGTCACGTCTTTTCATAATATATTTTTCTGTTCCTTTTTATAGATTCTTTCCTTTTTCATTTCTTCCTTCATCAGGTGTAATGTTATACAATTATAAATCTTCCTCTTGAATCAATCTTTCAATTGTTGAAAACTGAATTAAAATCCGTTTACGTTAAGATCTAAGCGAACAGACAGCGAGAGAGCTACGTAAAGATTTAAAAACTTATTTTTGCCTTTTTTATTATTAGAAGTAATAATTAATCATAAATAATGTATTTATTTTTTACTCAAATATAACAATAGTAAAAACAAGAATACCATAAAAAGTACAATAATATTATTCAGTACTAAATACACTCGAGAGCAATGAATCCGGGTCACTTAAAGAATCCTAAAAGTCTCGGAAACTAAAAATGCTAGGTTAATGCAATAAATTGTATTTAATAGACAATGTAATACTCCTTAAATGAAAGTAATAAAAATATGAGTCACCATACATTTTATTAACACAAAATTACATAAAGAAAAAAACTGCTGATCTCTCCTTAAAACAAAAATAGGAAACATGAAATTTTTGAACTTTATTACGATTTTCTTGAATTTTAATACTTCGTATTGCCTCCTCGTGCTTCCATTACTGCGTTTACGCGGTTTGGCATGCTGTACACCAAGTTCCTTATACGATTTTGGGGAATATTCTCCCATTCCTCTGTGAGAGCAATTTTGAGCTCACGAAGCGTGATTGGGGGAGGGTTTCGTTGTTTTACGCATCTGCCTAGCTCGTCCCAAGCATGCTCGATCGGGTTGATATCCGGGCTGCGCGCTGGCCACTCCATACGAGTAATGTTCATCTCTTGAAGGTAGTCATTCACAATCCTACCTGTATGAGGTCGGGCATTGTCATGCATAAATATAGCATCCTCACCTAAATTACACAACATTACACACTTGTACCATAATGTACTATTATCATGCAGATTACATACAGATGCCATCATAATATAAAATTTAATTTACTCTTGTTTAAATAATCTAGTGTTAATGCAACACTAGATATTTTCCTTAAGTATTAGTTTAGTGTGGATAGTATATATATAGTAGTACCACATAGCATACATAGTAACGCCTAATTCCATTCTATTAATCTTGTTTTCTTATTTTATTTATAACTTTGTATAATTTATTTGAATTTATGATGTGAAACCAAACATTTGTGCCTCTATAATTATTGTATAATACTAAAAACTAAGGGCTATGCAATAAAGATAGAATACAGTTCGTTGAGGCCTAGCATCTATAACACAAGTTGTTCTTAACAACTTAACAAGGGTTACTACACTCTTATTATGTTCACAGTTATGTTACATATTTTTTATAAAAACACATTTTACAAAATAAACTGTGTGAATCGTTTTTATTGCAAATAAATTATTGTAATAATTGTAACCAAATTCTAGAAATCCAGAATCCCATATATATAAATAAGTACTTTTGTCCGCGACTCCGTTCGCGTGAGAGGTTTTTCCCGCGTAATTACCGATCCCGTGGGAATTCCGGAATAAAAAATATCCTATGTCGGTCTCCTGGTTCTAAGCTACCTCCTTACCAATTTTCAGCTAAATCGCTTCAGCGTATTACGCTAAGTTAGTTGCCTCAATACAGAGCTACAAAACAGTCATGTCATTTCATTTAAAAATATCACAATAACACCTACAAAGCACAATCAATCTAACGCCGTCACCATATGGTCGCAAATCGAACCGGATAATTAGTACTCGGCACACCTGTGGGTCGTTAGTGAATCGGAACCTAAGCGAGGCGAGAACAAAAGGCCGCATTCCTTAGATAAGAAGACAACTTGTTTAAAATAAAATTGTGCAGTTTTTAAGAACTTATATTTTTATAAAAGTGTGGTTGACTATTCATATTCGAGTCAGTGATATTATGTACAAACAATATAGCACTTTAAAATGGCTACGATAACTTTGGAACAACAGAAACATTTGAATACACTGGAAGATTTGGCAAAATTAATACAAAAAACGCAAGTGAACTTAAAGAAATGTTCTAAAGTGAGACTTACAGACGGTTATATACGGGCTAGATTGAAATGTATTGAAGAGTATTGGTGTGATTTTCGGCGAGCGCACGAGATGTTGGCACAATGTACTCCAAGAGACAAGCGTGGTGAAATCCCATACTTTCTTAACGAAGATTTTTTCGCCGTTGAAGACCTGTACTTATGTTTGCAAGCTGACTTGACCGACATATTGAGCAAAACGCAGCAAACCTTAATGGAAACATCAAGCTCGTCGTTGATTGGTGGTCAAGGACAAAGCTCAATTGTAAAACTACCGCGGATTCAATTACCAAATTTTTCGGGAAAATACGAAGAGTGGCCTACATACCAGGACATGTTCATATCACTTGTGCACAATAAGCAGTGAAGCAGAATTAATATTACGTCACATTCAAGTTACGGACAGTAATTACAAACAAGCATGGCAATTATTAAAAGACAGATTCGGGAATAAACGTGTTATTGTGTTTTCTGTTTTGCAAAGACTTTTTTATCAGAAGAAAATCACAACGCAAACAGCTAGCAGTGTGAAAACTTTATTAGATACTACAACAGAGTGCATAAATAACCTAAAAAACTTGAAAATTAACACCGACTGCTGGGATCCTATAATTATATTTCTGGTGATTCAGAAGTTGGACCAGGAATCACATAAAGAGTGGGAAACTTATGCTTATAAGGAAAAGTCAGAGGAAGTGCTGTATGTGTAAGTAATTTATGTAGAAAGTGCCATAGTAAACCTGAAACAATACAGCACATCACAGGAGCTTGTAACACACTTACTCAAAATGACTACACCCACAGACATAATCAATTAGTTAACATCATACACCAAAAACTCGCAATTAAATTAAATCTCATGAAGGATCCATACACACCATATTACAAATACTCACCCAGAGCTACTTTAGAAAATCAATTTTACAAAATATATTATGACCGAGCCATCATTACAGATCACACCATATACAACAACAGACCTGACATAACACTTGTTGACAAAGAAAATAAACACACGTACATAATAGATATCGCAGTTCCTAACACTAACAACATACAGAAAACCATCTCAGAGAAAATTAGAAAATATACAGAGCTACAGGAGGAAATTACCCGAATTTGGAAAATGAATAGAGTCACTATAGTCCCAATTGTTATATCAACAACAGGTGTTATACCAAAACAATTATTTAATAGTCTTAATGCACTCAACCTATCTAAATACACATATCTGACACTACAAAAAGCCGCCATACTAAACACTTGCCGAATAGTTAGAAAATTTTTACAACTAGACTTAGATTACAATTTTACTGCAGTACATAATAATTTAGCTTCACAACCAGAAAACTAGAATGTCGCCTTGGTTCACACCCGCGACATTCTAAAAATACCAGGTATTAACCTGAGAAAACGAAAGCGTACAACCATAATAATATAATGTAGTTGTTGGAGATGTTCCTGTATCTCACAGTTTCTCCAAATGTAAGCAGCAACTGTACCTCCACCAAATGATGCATCAATATTAATTATATTTAAATCACTATCACATATCTAAAAAATATAAACATGTTAGTTATTTATGTTGCTTTGGACAATATAAATCACATTGAAATTTCAGAAATTTTATTTTACTTACAATTTGCACATTCCTGGAATGGTACCTAATGTTTTCTATTAAACAATCTTTTTGCATGTTCTGTGGGCTGAACTAATGCTACATGAGTGCAGTCAATGCATCCTAGGCAACCAGGAAAACCAAATTAGTTTGAAACCCTAAAAAGTATAAAAATTGATATCTGTACACATAACATACCATCACTCACAAATAATATTCTCCAACCACTTTTGTGTAGTAGGAATCATAGGTTAACATCTCTTACCTATTTATGATTGTGATTCTTTCTTGTTGTGTTTGAGGGAATCTTATATACTTAGTTCAAATACTAAGTGAATCCAGAGCAGAGGTCACCTCTTTTACAGCTATGGATACACTGGCTTGGCAGAGACCATGCAGATAGCTCATCCCAACAGGTTTTTGGTATGACCCCGTAGCATAGAATGAGAGTGCTGCTAAAACCTGTAATATCACAATAATTTTAATAATAGGTATAGCTAAGTTACTAAATAAGGCACTGTGTTACAAGATAAACAATGGTTAATTTATTTATTTACTTACTTTATATTCTACACTAACTTTTGTTATCCTCCTCTTTCGAGACAAAAGTGGTCTTATCTCATTGCAAAAACCCTGAAACAGCTCTTTCGAGAGTCTGTAATGAGCTTTGAACTCAGCGTCACTTAAGTTCAAAGCATTGGCTTCATCACGAAGGCTTCGCCGCAACTTTGCTGTGTTACGGTTTTCAATTCTTCTGGCTCAGCCTCAAGTGTTTCAAGCAAGAGCACGAGCCATCTCCAACCAATCCACACGTATAACTTTTTATTTAATGTCGTACGAAGTCTTTTATTATGAAAACGCAGTCTCTTCTAATATTTATTGACACACGATGGCGACAATAGAGTAAATGTTTGGAAAAAACTATTTTTTGGACTAATTATTAAAGATAATGTGTGAGAGAACGATAAGCAATCGGTTAACATCTAGGGCAAATGTTATCGCCAAAGAGTATGTAATACACTATGTTTTAAGAGACGGGACTTAGTACTAAAAAAATTAAAACAGGTAACAGTTCACTTCAATACCAACTGAACGAACATACACGGGGAACAAGACTTCATACAACAGTACTACCAACCTATCAGACATAATAGTGCTGAGCAATGGTAGTAACTTCTTTATCGATACCGATAAAGTATACAGGTCTGTAACGGGCTTTCTTTTAACTTTTTAAATTTAACCACTCAAATCACGGAAGGCCACCGGTGGCCACGCCATAGTTTAACAGAGTTTCCGTTGAATCACGCAAGGCCACCGGTGGCCGCGCTCACCCAGAGCTCTTTTAACTTAAATTTAAGTGTATTAGAATCGACTTTTGTTCGGCAACTTTTATTCATAGACTAGTTGGATATATTTTACGTCATTTTTCACCGTCTAAACAGATTTCCGCCTTCTCGGTAAAAAAAGAAACGTCAAACAAAACGGTGCAAATTTGTGGTTGGAGTAGTTGTGCGCTCCGTGATATTTATTAGTTTTTTGTGTGAATTGTTTAGTTATATTAAACAATCGGTGTGAAATCTTTTATTTGGGTAAGTATATCGCTATTTATAACTTAAGATTTTCAAATTTCATTATAGAAACCATTGTTTTCGAGTCAGAAAATAGGGCCCCTCAACAGAACTTTTTCGAGTGTTTTTTGTACAACTGTAGTAAAAGTTGGTTAAAACGAGCTAAGAAAATATTATTACAGTTATTATTTCAATGAATATTAGCATCTTTTTAGTATAAAAACAAAGATTTCGTCAAAACAAAAAACCTAAACCTAACCTAAATTTCAAAGGAACAGTTGACAAACTACGGCGCTGCCAACGGTGTAATTATTTTATACGAATCATGGGATTGTACATTTTGTGTTTGCTGAGAAAATTGATGGTTAGGGTAAAATCGATAGTGATGTGGTAGAGTATTTTTGGTATCGACTTTTATCGACATTGTTTTCATGTAGGAAATGGACCGTGGTGTTTTTAATTATATTGAATATTTACTTGTATACGCGTAAAATACACGAGACGTGATGCGTGTTCTTGATATTTTTGTATTTTAGCGGCTGGACCGATTATGATATTTTTTTTTGTGTATTTGTGTGGGTCCATGAATGATTTAGATTGACAATTGGACCCGTTAGGTGGCGCTGCAGTCAGGTTATTCTTTTGTAAGTGTATTTGTCACTGTACTCCTTAAGTGTTAAAATGAGTGCCCATGGGCTTAGATTCACAATTGGACGCTGGTGATGCTGCAATCAGAATAAAATCTGATGGGTACGCTATCACAAATAAATAAAAACTATAAAATAAAAAGATAATTTTATATTTTAATTTATATTATATTGTTTATATTTATTATTGTATTTATATCATATTTTAATAATCAAATTTAGATTATTTAGCTACGTTTTTGTTTTTGTGATTGTAATGAAAATCTAGTGATACTGATACGTTTTTTTATTGTATAGGTATTGTCGTGTATTATTTGTTGTGGAAGCAATGTGGAGCGGATCGAACGAGGCGCCCGCCAATGTTTTGGCAGAGCTGTATGGAGAGGACGAAGTTGACATGGAGAGCCATGAGGTAATTTTCTATTATATTGTAATATTAAACCGATATTGCACAATATTTCATATTATTGCCTTTTTATTTTTAGGACTGAATTAATCATTTGTATAAATAAAAAAATAACGTTATTTTACCTACAGGTACTGGTATTTATGAAATTATTAAAGGTCATTAACCTAAAGGTGCTGGTATTTATGAAAGTATTACAGGTCATTAACCTACAGGTGCTGGTGTTTATAAAATGAATGCACGTCATTTACCTACAGGTTCTGGTGTTTTGTAATGAAGGCAGATGTACTTTTCATGATACCCGATATCTAGATATTTTATGTGTGCGTTGGGTATTGGTTTTGCACAGTTTGCTTTCTGCACTTTTTAATATCGTATTTTATTTCCCTACTAAGGTTACCAGATATCTTGATATTTTGTGTGTGGGATTGGTTTTGCACCGTTTGCTATCTAATCTTTTCAAAAACGTATTGTCTTTCCGTACTAACTAAAGTTATTTATTTCTAAGGTACTTCCGGCGTTCCTTCTGCGAAGCAGTCATGCTTCCGAAGGAGGAGGCGGGCCGCGTGAGGGAGAGGATGGCGTCTTCCCTCCAGCCCAGCCACAGTGGTAGACGCCCACGGCGTCGGACGTCGGCCGACGATCTCCGGCCACCGTAGGCGCGGGCATGCGGACAGCGAGTAAAGGGCAACTCGCTGTCCGACCATGGACCATGCCCGGATCGACGGCGCGTCGTGTTCCACGCGCGCCTCAAAGAGCGTCAGCAATATGACGAGGCCCCCCCGTAGAGGGCCGAAGCCTGCCGGGGTCGTGGGACTCATCCCGTTACCGTGACCCAGGTACGTAAAAGGTTATTGAAGGAACACCGTGGATTTTAGTCAGTAAAAGTCTGACAGTCCCTCCCACCCTGCCCGGGGTGGGAGGACTTATTTGATAATTTTACCACGCTAAAAAAAAAAAAGGTACTTCCGGCGTCGCCCTCTCCTCCGCGATCACCCTCCCCTCCACCGTCGCCCCGCTATTCAGATTCACCCAGTCCTCCTCCGTACTCCCCACTCACATCTCCGGAGCGCCGCGTCCGTGATAGGTGACGGTCCCCTATATACAATCAGCAGCAATATGGCTCATAAGTATTATAATACTTGTTTTCGTCCTATACTGAACATTTAACTCTAAACTCTTATGCTCAAAATAGAGTCATTAGACAGAGTAATAGAGACATCTAGAAGGATTTCACTAATAACGGCGTCATTTTTTATCTTCGTTCCACAGATTTGTCAAACAACTAGCATAAGAAATAAAGAAATAATGATGTTTATTTTGCAAATGGGTTATAAATAACACTTTAACACGTCATGTTTTTTTTCGTAAATGTAAACTAGATGAGGCCAGGCCATAGGGTAAACAGTTGTCATTGTTGGCTAGATGAAAGTTAGATGAATTGAGTGTTCGATACACTTCATATACATTAAGGATCCTACTAACGGGTGATTTTTTTGCTTGTATCTTTTTGGCAACACTGTTTTTGACAGATCACGCGTGAATCGTGTCTTGTGTCATTGTCAAACTTGTTCAGTTTGGTCTATAATTTAACCATGAATCGACTTACGAACGAACAACGCTTGCAAATTATTGAATTTTGCTATCAAAATGCATGCTCGGTTAAGAGAGTGCATCGCGCACTTCTTCCAATTTATGGGCAGTTTGGTCGGCCTACTGAGGCAGCTATTCGGAAGCTTGTGACTAAATTTCGAACCCAGTTTACATTATTGGACATTAAACCACGAACACGCATACGTAGAGTGAGGACCGAAGAAAATATTGTGGCTGTATCCGCCAGTGTTAGTGATGACCGTGAAATGTCGTTTCACCGCCGTTCGCAGCAATTGGGCCTCTGTTACTCCACTACGTGGAAAATTTTGCGAAAGGATTTGGGTGTAAAACCTTACAAGATACAGGTGGTGCAAGAATTGAAGCCACACGACCTCCCACAACGTCTAACATTTGGTGAATGGGCATTGGCAAAGTTGGAGGAAGATCCACTTTTTTATCGAAAAATTGTGTTCAGCGACGAAGCTCATTTCTGGTTGAATGGATATGTCAATAAGCATTATTGCCGCATCTGGAGTGAAGACCAGCCAGAAGCATTGCAAGAGCTACCACTGCATCCCGAAAAATGTACTGTTTGGTGTGGATTATGGGCCGGTGGCATCATCGGGCCGTACTTTTTCAAAGACGACAATGGCCGAAACGTTACTGTGAATGGCGAGCGCTACCGTGTGATGATTGGCGATTTTTTTTGACCAAAATGGAAGAATTGGACATGCCTGACATGTGGTTTCAACAAGACTGTGCCACATGCCACACGGCACGCGAAACAATGGCCCAATTGAGAGCCGCCTTCGGTGAACAGTTTATCTCACGTTTTGGGCCCGTCAATTGGCCGCCTAGATCGTGTGATCTAACGCCTTTGGACTATTTCTTGTGGGGCCATGTTAAGGCTCATGTCTACAGGGATAAACCAGCAACGATTGACGCACTGGGAGCCAATATTGAAGCATTTATTCGTGATATACCGGCTGATATGTTGGAGAGAGTGTGCCGAAATTGGGCCTTGCGAATGGGCCATCTAAACCGGAGCCACGGCCAGCATTTGCATGAAATCATCTTCAAACATTAAATTATATTGATCGTTCTATCGATTCCAATAAAGATTTCATCAAATTTTCCAAATATTTTGTTTTTTTTTTTGAAAATCAAATCCTATACCTCTTAAAAAATCACCCGTTACTTCATGTTGACAGTTTTGTTTTGAGGAACCCTGGTGCTGCCCCGCTCGAGCCGAGCCTATTTGTTCAGAAATCAGTGAAGTTCTAACTCGCTTGCAATTTCAGAACGCCATATTCGGACATCATCATCGGGGTCTTCGTTGAGGACTTAAAGGCCTCGACAGTCCTGGCGTGCCGCTCGAGAACCCTGGCGTGCCACACGAAGACCCCGACGTGCTGCTCGACGACGAAGGGGATGTATTCCCTGGAGACTCCCACGTGATGCCCACGCCCTTTATGAATGTTCTGAGCGTATGGAGTGTCACAGGCGACAGTGTAACAAATGACCGGAATGAAAGCGGTGTAGTAGAAGACAGGGGTGTAGTAGAGGATCAGCATAATAGAGATGTGCGTGCCAGAAGTGTTAGGGGTAGAGTGCGGGGTGGACGTAGAGGGAATATAAGTGGGCGTGGGCGCCGGGGTCGTGGGGTTGGGGGTGGACATCGTCGCAGGGGAGCTGCAAGGACGTGGGAAGTCGGTCATCCATTGGAGGAGATATGGAGGACCGATGACGATGTCCCCCTCGAATTGCGCGAAATGGCGATGGATGTTGTGAGGAGACGACAGACGAGTACACATGCGAACGCAAATGTGAACAGAAGCACCCGAGAAAGAAGAAACAGGTTAGATGAAGATAATAATAGCGTGAGCGAAAATGAAGACGAGTTTGAGGACGCCAATGGAAGGGGTAATTCTCTCCTGGAAGAAGTTCTTCCTCACTTTGAATGGTCTCCAATGGAGACCTTTCAAGGTAAGGAAGAAACTTTTAGACCAGAACGTACCGGGTCGGTTGAATCTCACTCATCTCCGTACGATGCTTTTCGCTCTTATTGGGATGAAAGCATTATACAGGTGATAGAGGAGGAAACTAACCAGTACGCTACCAAAATTACATCACCTCACTTCCAGGCTGATTGGTATCCCACCAACTCTCACGAGATTTTGTGCCTATTTGCATTTTGGATGATGCTGGCGATAATAAGGATGCCAACTATTGTTAGTTGTTTTTCCACCAATCCCTTATTAAAGACAGCAATATTCCGCAGGATGTTTTCCTTCAATAGGTACTGCAATCTCGTGAAAGTACTGCATTTTGTAAATACCGATCCTAGCTACAATGCTGAGTTCCCTTCCAACAGTGACCGCACGGCTAGCTCTGATCGACTACATCTCTTGAGGCCTATAATTAATCATCTGAACGCCAAATTTCAGGCAAATTATGTTCCGTCACAAGACATTTCCATAGACGAAAGTCTAACCCTTTGGAAGGGAAGGCTTAATATCAGGCAATATATTCGGTCAAAGGCAGCCAAGTTCGGCATCAAAACGTTTTTTTCGAGCTTTGCGAGAGTGCTACAGGGTATTTGTGGTCTTTTCTAGTGTATACAGGAAAGCACAACGCCTTTGAACTCTCGCAAGACTCAAATGATTTGAAAAGCACAGCTGCAGTAAAGAAGCTTATTGCTCCTTTACTGCACAAAGGGTACAGGTTATTCATGGATAATTGGTACAACAGTCCACTTCTTGCTCGCTTTTTAAAGCGTAATGGTACTGACTGTGTTGGTACGTTACGCTCTTCTCGACAAGATGTCCCTCCTATAATTAGTAAAGCTCCGCTCAAGCAAGGACAGTTCATAGCGCGACATACCGGAGATCTCTGTGTCTTGTCTTGGCAGGACAAGAAAAGGATCACCATGATCTCGACTTGTCACGGATCAGCCATTGGCTTAGCGACAGTACCATCTCGTCCGCCAGCTCGTCCCCTGCCATTCAAGCCACAGGTAGTTTTAGTCTACAACAAGTCAATGGGTGGGGTCGACATGAAAGACCAAATGCTGGAACCGTACTTGCTTGAGCGAAAGCGATGTGCCAAATGATATATGAAACTTTTCAAACGGCTTCTGAACTGTTCCATCCTAAACGCGCGCACTCTTCTACAGTCTTCGATGCAACGCCCAGTAGATCATCTGCAATTCCGTCTTCAGCTTGTAGAGTCCATAGTAGCCAATCATTTAAATCATTGCCCTCAAAACCGCCGTGCAACAGCATTGCAACGTGCAGTGGCTAGCAACTCACTTCCATCAAATATAGTTGTCCACACACATTGGCCCGTTAAAATACCACCCAGCGCCACTGATCAACAACGGAACAGACAAGGCCGAGGGAGATGCGTTGTCTGTTTTAAGAATGGGAAACATCAACGGTCTCCCTATAAATGCCAGACGTGCGACGTGCCACTGTGTGTGGACAACTGCTTTAGAATACATCATACCACTTAGATGCTTTGCTTATTCACTTTTTCTCTTTTCGTATATATTACCCATAAATAACTTGTAGTGTGAGAATGAAGTGAAAGTAGTATGAGTTGTTTTGAATCTGAGTGACCGATTTTGAAAGTGACTGACTGGAGTCTATTTATATAAGTAATTTTGAAGACAATTCTATCCGTTTGTACAATACGTACATTACCAAGTTATGTGCGTGATTTGTCAGTTAATAAATTTAAAAAATAATTTTACTACAGTATTAACAAGGCTGCTTGGCAGTGACATAAATCGGAAAAGAAGCATACAGCATTTTTATTAATTAACTAATCAACAATTAATTTACATTAAATTAACTGACAATTCTATGAGTTCTAAGACCAAAGGAATACAGAGATTATTTGAGTTACTAAAATTCAACGTGTTGTGTATAAAAAGATTTTGCGTCTTTCAATTTTGTTTTAATGGAAGTATACAATTTAGAATAAAACTTTGTTATTAAGTTGAAGACTAGGAAGACCTACACTGACCATATTGGTGAGATTCTTCAGAAAGGTCGGGTGCGTAGCTCGTAATCGACGTGCGTGTATGATCAGATGTATGAACGTAGACGAGGCGAAAGAAGCAAGGAAGGAAGGAAGCAAGGGTCAGGAGGAGTAAGGATCATAGCAGGTGGCATTCTGTGGTTTCTGCCTACCCCCTTGGGAAAAAGTCGTGAGTTTATGTACGTATGTATGAAGTGAATGTTAGGTACATTAACTTCGTACATAGAAAGTATATGTAAGTAATAAATAAGAAACCTTTTGTCTAAATACACTTTTGGATCACCTATACAAATTCCAGATGATACCACTAGCGTGATTCAGAAATAGCGCCATCTAATAGCAGCGGTTATATTGTATAAATATAAAGGTTTTGATGATTTCTCAATAACTTTGCAACTTAGAAATATCGTTGTATTTTTCTTGTAGTTTTAAGTAAACATGTATCTATCAGCTTCCTCAGTCGCCTTTAATTCGTCATTGTTGACCAAAGTTTTCGGTGGGCCACGGGGTTCATTTTTCAAGTCGAAATTTCTAAAATGGAAGCGAGCATACCAATAACTGGTCGTTGATGTTACGTGCCGCTTCGGTGCCACAACGGTACTCATATTCCATTTGCTCGATTTTTAACGTATCCATGATGAAGAAAAATTTTCGATTGCGATGAAAATAGAACGCTTATATATCATTAAACAAATGACTAATTTTTAAAAACAACTCCATGTTTTTAATATAAAATTAATTTGATATTAGAATCCTTAGCCAAAAAGAATTTGATTTGAAATGGCCAGTATGCCAAAACAGCAATTTCATAGATAAAGACAAAATATTATATGTATATAATATGCCTTTCGGATGCATGCATCAAAGTAAATATTTACAGAATTCAGGAATATAATATTTATTCTAATATAGTAATGATTTTAGCTTTGATAGATATCCGATAATTCTTTTCCTATATTATGACTAGTTTTTTAGCACTACTTCAACGAACATTTTCGGAGAAGATATATAAGATATATAACGCCTTATTCATAGTCAGCTTAGTGCTTTCCTATGTAGAAACAGACTCCTTAATTTTTACCAATCCGGATTTCGTCCGGGGCATAGCACTACCACAGCTCTTGTTAACATTACGGATGATATAAGATTGGGTATGGATAATAGAAAATTGACGGTTCTTTCTTTACTTGATTTCAGTAATGCTTTTAACACTGTTGATTTTGATGTCTTGCTCGGGATACTATGCTCTCTTAACATATCTCCAACAGCTATTGATTGGTTTCGTAGTTACCTGTGTGGCCGCCGACAACGTATTTGCATTGAAGGTTCGTTGTCTTCCTGGTGCAATACTACTGCTGGCGTACCACAGGGGGGCGTTCTCTCTCCTCTTCTTTTCGCCATATTTATAAATTCTATTTCAAATGAACTTCTCTCATCCTACCACCTTTATGCTGACGATCTGCAAATTTATTCGCAAGCTCCCGTTGAAGATTTATCTGAGGCGGTGAAGGCGGTGAATAAAGATTTAGCGCGTATTTCCGATTGGAGTTTGTATCATGGTTTGAAGGTTAATCCTGCGAAGACTAAAGTCATTATTGTTTGCAGCCCTAGGCTACGTTCCAAAATTGACTGGACGACCCTTCCCCAAATAATTTTTGATGGAACTGTTATACCCTACTGTGACTCAGTAAAAGACCTTGGCATTTATATTGATAAGGATTTGTCTTGGGGTCCCCAGTTGCAGGAAGTGAGCCGCAAACTGTTTGCCTCTGCGGGGTCTTTACGCAGATTGCGCAATTTCCTACCGACTGCTACTAAAACTGCGCTTGCCCAATCTCTTCTACTCCCTATCCTTGACTATGCTGATGCAAGTTATCCAGATCTAACTGAAGTGCAGCTAGATAAGCTTGAGCGACTCCAAAATTTTTGTATCAGATTCATATTTGGTTTGCGCAAATATGATCATGTTTCTGAGTTTCGCACTAAACTCAAGTGGCTGCCTATCCGCCTTCGCCGGAATGCACATATTTTATCATTACTCTACAGTATTCTTTTCAATCCAACGACTCCCTTTTACCTCAAAGAACGTTTTAAGTTCCTTCATGACACACATGTTAGAGATTTGAGATCATCAGAGAATTTGAGACTTTTGATGCCTACCCATTCCACAAAATTTTACGACCAGTCGTTTACGGTGCAGGCCATTCGGTTGTGGAATGGATTGCCGGTGTCAGTAAGACAAGCTCAGTCACTTGCTGTTTTTAAAAGCTCGGTTGCCAATCATTTTATTTCAAACTTATGATTATTCCTTTGCTTTCTCCACACGATGTTAAAGAACACATTATATATTTATTTATTTTATGTACTTATGTATTTGAATATATTTTTTTTTGTTGTATTTTTATTAGTTTTTCCGTTATTAATGAGTATTTGTACAGTAGTACACTAATATAGCCCTCCCCATTTTAAATAAAGCTCATAAAGTCCTTCCAAAGGTTGTCTGGTAGATATCGCTCTCAGCGATAAGACCGCCATTGTAACCAATTTTTTTTTTTTTTTTACAATATTGTTATTTAAGTGTGATTCAATTATTGGTGTACAATAAAGTATATTCTATCTATCTATCTATAATATTTAGAACTAGAAATATTTTCCATAGCGAGAGCGATAAATTTTGTAAATATTTATGTTACTTTCAATTCATACTACAGAACAAAATGAGAACATCGAGAATTCGATGGAGATTCTGTAAAGTCTACCAAAAGTGGGATCACAGGAATAAGACACGGAAAACGTTGTCTAAGATCTTAAAAACATTTATTGTTACGTCCTCACACAAGCTTACACTCACACGTTTAAAACAGACTATCTTATAAAGACCCCTTGAATTTCTTTGACACAATCTCCTCGCACTCTTTCATTTTCACATCTATGTTATTACGTTTAAGACTATTCGCGACTTGTTCTGCATTTAATTTTATACACGAAACACTAGTTTCTTTATACTTTTCATTAAATTTATTTTTAATTTCATTATATCAAGTTGCTGTTTCACTGCAATCTGTGATCTTCTGTCTTTTAGGCAATCTTTCAGGTTTATCACTTGTGCCCAAATGTCTCATTTCTCTATTTAATTCATCAAGGTTAATCTTATTGATATCTACTTTTGGTTGATCAGTTTATACTGCTGATGGAACTTTTATATTTGTTATATCATTTTTTTCATCTCTCTCAGTTTTATCTGAACATTTTGGAGATGTTTTGGAAGTTACGGTGTTTGTACATTTTTTTTATCTGTAAATAATTTATTGTGTTTATTTACAACTTTCGCCTACTGGTTTACACGTGAGGATTGTGTGTGG
This sequence comes from Tholera decimalis, assembly GCA_943138885.2. Lineage (NCBI taxonomy): Eukaryota > Metazoa > Arthropoda > Insecta > Lepidoptera > Noctuidae > Tholera > Tholera decimalis. Next base: position 16,159,223 of record OW964551.2, read on the forward strand.
TTCGATTCTTTTTTTGTCTAAATCTGTATTTCCTTTCCCAAGTACGTCGGAATACTTGTAGCAGTGATGCTTGTATCACACACAGTCATTATAGTATCTTTAGTAGGAGTTATAGTTTTTTGATCTATAGTTTTAGAACATACTACTGGAGGAACCATTGTTGTAGTGGTTATAGTTGTATCACCTACGACTCTCAAACCTTTTGTAGGGTCGACAGATTTACGAGTTATGATTGTGTCACCCACGATCATAGGAGCTTCTTTTGGAGTAACAACAGCTGGACGTATTGTTGTGTTACCCACGGTAATAGTAGTAGGAGAACGGTTTGGCCCGAAGATGGTTAAAGTATTTCTAGTTCCCCTTTCCTTAGTTTCTCTTGTGTGATTCTCAGAAGGAACCGGGTAATTATCTAATGTAATTATTTCAAATTTTTCGATTCGTAATCTTCTGAGTTTGGGGGCGGGTATTTTTTTACATTTTTCTTAATAACCCGGAAACAATATATTGATTGCGAGAAAAAAAAATGTTGGGCTATAGCCTAAAATAAAAATTGTTTTAGAATGTACTGAGAAAGCCCTTTCATACGATACCTCACATGTCCTGATTGTTCCATCTTGCATTTTTGTCATCCCCTTTGACCCCACTTTTTATGGAAAAATAAAACAATGTTTTACTTAATAATGGTTTTTATTTATTTTCAAACCAAGCTTGTACTGTAACTATGACCTTAGCCAGATATCGATAAATCGCGCAAAAAGTGTGAGCCCCATCACTAGTAAATTATTCATGTTTTCGAGAATAATACTTCATTTCAACTTGAATTTTTTAGATATTTTTCTATGAAAGCTATATGTAAACGATATTTCATCGTAATATTCAGACTTTATTGTCCCCTATTTACATTATTTGAACTAGGATCAGATAAGGGTGTCTATGAAAACTAGCTTCAAAGAAAGGCCTTGTAATTTCATCTAGTTTTATTTATTACCTCATTTTTTCACATCTGTTTCATTCAATATCAGAAATATTAACGTAAATGTGTAAAGAAGTACTATATCAAGCTTATATAAATATTTGGGGCCCATTCCACAAAATGAAAAACAATAACGACGGCTCGAAGTACATGGTTCGCACGCAGGCCTCATAACTTTATCAGCAAATTTCAAGTGTTGTTTATATAATTATTTTCGTTCAAGTGCAATAAAATGTGTTGATTTATTGATAGTATGACTCACTAGCTTATCAATGAACAAGGTATTTTTGATAAGAATTCAAAGAATATTTTTTTATTCAATAAAACATTTTCTAACAGCTTCCAAAATTTCCAAGGTGTATAAAAAAAAATAGCATCATATTAGACATCCATTTATTCATATAGAAACAGAAAAAATATTCAAAAATACAATATTTTTTACAGAAAGAGAATTAGTGGTCTACTTTTGTATTTATAAGTATTTTAGTCAAGTGGGTCGTTATCGCGGGTGGCGACGTAACGCTCGCAGGCGATTAAGCGTCACTTGATTATTTATTATGACACTTGAAAATTAAAAGATCGATTAAGCCTTTTAGTACCATGTTTTAAATAAAATATAGAATCAAATATCTAATTCAATACTTACCGAGCCTTATCTAATGGAAATTTTGCTATAAACTTCCTTTTTTCATTACCTTTACGACTTCACAAGTACGATACTTCACAAGTTATAAATCGGCTATTAGGTGGCATTATGGTACAATTATGTTTATTGAACAAGATCACACGTTTAACAAATTAAGATAAAAAATTAACCGTAACTAACTGCCAGAAAATAAGCACAAACTTACAAAATACTACAAGACACACGACAAGTAAACATATATGGCTGACTGTCATGAAAGAAAGAGAAAGCGCACGGAACAGGTGAGACAGCAAAATCTACCATTATTTACCCCTCAAAGTCCATACATTTTTTTCGCCTTAAAGTTGCAGTAGCCTGGTTATCGCAATCTGACAGTGAAATTTGTTTGGCGATTGCTGTCGCTCAGCTATCAAAAACCATACGTAATACGAAATAATAGCTACTCAGTTGACATTAATAATAATATTCCACAACTTTCACACAACGCCATCTAGTTCCAAACTAAGCAGAGCTTGTGGTATGAGTACTAGACAACTGATAAACATTATACATATTTATCTCTCTAGTGGTAATGGAACTCAATCCCCGATGCAAGGTGGTTGGTATTGAAACAATACACGGTTTCAAACAATATTAATTTATTAAAACAAGGAAAAGTTAAATACATAGAAAGTTATTTCCTTATTCAAAAACTAGGTTAAATTAAAAACCAAACATTGGTTAATGCCAGCTAGTTTAAACTTCAGTTGGTAGATCTACGGGTTGTGGGTGATTGGGATAATAACAGTACTGTTTTAATCTTTCAAAGTTTAAGTTAAAGTTTGTCATAAACTACAAAATAAGTAATTATCTAATTGAATTAAATTTCCAGGTACAACCTTCCAGTTTTAGAGAAATTAAATTATTAACCTTTTGAACGCCAATCACTTGTATATAGGGCGTCCAATCCCGGAATACCGAGATGTCGGTATTGCGGGATCCCGCGTGATGCGGGATTACGGGCGCGGGATCCGCGGGATTTGCAGGACTGAAAAAAAAGCATGCATACGACCTCTCGCGAACGCGATCGCTCGGTAACTGGCGGCCGGCAGTGTTGCAAACAACGCGGGGGACGATGTCGCCCGTTTTTCACAGCTTATGTAGCCTAATATAGCCGAATTTCAGTCAGTGGTAACCTAAAATATTAGTAAAGCTTTTTATTCAGTATTTGTTACTGTTTTTTGTGAAGAAAAAACGGTGTAATTCGATTGATCTCATACTAATAGTGATACGTAAATAAATGTGGAGTTAGTTGATTAATTCATTGTTTTTTTGGTGATAAATAAATGGTGTAATTTGATTGATCTCATACTAGTAGTAATACTGGAATAAATGTGGAGTTAGTAGATTAATTCATTGTTTTTTTTTTGTGATAAATAAACAGTATAATTTGATTGATCTCATACTAATACTAATACGTAAATAAACGTGGAGTTAGTTGATTAATTCATTGTTTTTTTTTTGTGATAAATAAACAGTATAATTTGATTGATCTCATACTAATACTAATACGTAAATAAACGTGGAGTTAGTTGATTAATTCATTGTTATTTGACTTATATATATATTTTCAATATGCGGGATCCCGCAAATACCGAGATCCCGCGGGATTGAAAATTTGTAGTCCCGCAAATACCGAGATTGAATTCAGGCTGCGGGATTGGATGCCCTACTTGTATACAAGTTCGAAATTTTCGTGCCCTCAGCGCCACTACTTGATTAGAAGTAATATTAGTATAAAATAAATTTACGACTTTTCCAAGACCTTTTATTTTGTTTTTATGGAAAATTGCCCTGTTATAATCCATATTTTTAACCTTTTCACACATAATAAGTTCTTGTTTGTTTTATATACAATAGAAACAAAAACGCCAGTAAATATTTTAATGCCCCCAACGCCAAGTACTTGATATAAAGTAAGCCAGTGATGGGACACGATGAAGACCTCACTATATTTCATCTCGTCGAAACAATCATAAATACTATTATTGCAAGAAAATGACGTGAATAAATAATATTTTATAAATATTGTAAACTATAAACTACGTTTTATTCACCTTAATCAAGAATAAATAGGTTTTAGAATCACTGTCGATACTGAAACACCGTTTGAAAAACCCATCCTTACAAAGTGGCAAAGTTGTCAGTGCGCACAACGCCACGAACTTGTATAGAAGTAAATCTGTGACGTCATAAGCGGAAGGGTTTCAAGGTCATAGTGACTGTGCATTTTAGTGTAGTGCTATGTTTACATCTTGCGTTGGCGCACGTGTTCTTACAAAAAAATGAGTGACGTTGAATAAGACGAATTATTCTGCGTAAAACAGTCACCTTCCATTTTAATTAAAAAAAAAAACACGTAGAATACCACGTATCTAGCTTCTATTGATTGTATTTGGTTCTATTTGTTGTAAGTAAACGAAATAAATTATGCATGTGTGGCGAAAAACCACAATTCCAAACCGGGAAGAAAAGTAAAATAATTATGTATAGTCTATGCTTCCGGCTTGGGATAGAGAAAAATAGGACTTGACTCTATGGACTGACACTGTTCGGTCCGACGTGAAACAGAACGCACCTTTTGGCCGGCAACATTAATTATCTGTGGACTTGACATAACCTCTCTTGACTTGACAGATTGTCTTTGTTTGCTTGGAAAAAATGCCGGTCATGGGAACCGCTCTTGTGTTAATATAATTGGTAAAATATTGTTGAATTCGCCTGTTGAGACCGATAATTGGGTCGCGAATTATTTGTTGGTTGAAGTGTATTCCCCATTTGTTGAAAACCCCGGGATATTGTTGAATTATACGCCGCCTTGTCGTCGGTCGGCCGGCACGCGGAATTTGTTGTAAATCGTATTGGATCTCACGAGATATGAACAGATTAATTGTGTTCAGTGATTGATTGAACTTTGTAAGCTCGGATTAACAAGAATCCAGTGATATTTCTTGGAACATATCGCCTTATTGCCTACCACGCGTAGCGCGCGCTTGCTGGAAACGAGTTAGGTGTGATGCTGTTGTGACCGCGCCATCTGGAGATCGGCGCCTTGGGAACGTTCTACAACACTTGACTTACATCACACGTTACAATTACTCACCTCATATCACATACAAACCACACTTAGGGCGTGACCTTTGAAGGTCGAACTTGGCGTCCCCAGCACTCAGGTTAGTGGTAAATTTTGTTTATTGAAATAAGGCCTAAGAGCCTACCACAACGTAGGGCTCCGCGTAATCGCGGACAGTTCGACATACCAGTTACCGTTGGCTGGGCTTGGGGTCGAACAAATTGGTAGCAGAGCGTGGTACTTATAATATAAGATCCACTGGTTTAATTGGAAGTTTTGAATATTGTTGAAAACTTAAAACTTGAGTTTAATTACTTAACATAACTTGTAACTTAATAAGTTTTGAATATATTACCATGTCATCCGGGCTATCTAATTGAAGTTGAATCAATTGAAGTTGTATGTGTAATTTGTACTGTAGCCTCTTTCATTGCATTGACAGGTAGGATTTATTTGTGAAATTAGGAATTATTGGTATAATTTGGTATAATTTGGTACATAATTTGGTACATAAGTTGGTATATTGTTGTAAAAGTTGTTTGGTATTTGTTGCAATTAATAATTGAATGTCATTGATCTGAATTTGAAAGGTTATCTAAATAATAATTACACATAGTCTAACATGATAGGACTTGAATTGTGTGTATTGATTATTGCATTTATAGTAATTATTGGATAGTTGTTAGAGATTCTCCGGCTCAATATTATACAGTCAATTGTTGTGATTCTTGATATTTATTTGAGGTTGATCCAGCATTGTATTATACATTGAATTGTTATTTATTTGTAACTAGCCATCTGTACCAAGCTAGATTCATACTTGGAATAAGTACAGGGTCGCATTTGGACCTGAAATAATTGAATTTGAATTTTTATTTTGTTGAATATATTTGGCCGGCTAACAAGTCATTGCTGTTTGTTTAATATTTGATTGTTGGTTGTTGATTGTTGTTTGTATTAATATTTGATTGTTGCAATGGCCTCATTAAGGGCAGTGCCCCGCCCCCCGTTTGGCTGGCGCCCGGAGTCCTCGGGCTAGGGGGCCTGTTGATGATCGCCCCGCCCCCCGTTTTGATGGCGCCCGGAGTCCTCGGGCTAGGGGGCCTGTTGATGATCGCCCCGCCCCCCGTTTGGCTGGCGCCCGGAGTCCTCGGGCTAGGGGGCCTGTTGATGTTCGCCCCGCCCCCCGTTTTGATGGTGCCCGGAGTCCTCATCATTGTGACTTTTGTAAGGCAACGGGGCATGTCATGGCGCGTTGCCCGGATTTTTTGAATTTGCACGTAAGTTCCCGCCGCCGCATTGTCAACGCACGCCGTTTGTGCTTTTCGTGCTTGGGGGCCCACTTCCATCGGGACTGCCCCGACCCCCGCCCGTGTAGAATTTGTGAAGGGTCCCACTTGGAGATTTTGTGCGCCAACGCGAACCGCTCCAGCAGACCAGCTTCTGAGGGGGGTTCGCGCATGGGGGGGTACCCCGGAGACGAGCACCGGGCTGAGACCCGCGATTCTGTACGCCGCACTCCACCCCCCGCGCAAGTTGAACGGGAGCCCCACGAGCGCCATTTGGTCTTCCCTCGTCAGGGAGAACGCGCATTGGCTGCTAGGCAGCAGTGGCCGGGTCGGCGCCGCTCCCTTTCCCCTCCGTTGGCGGAACGTCCCCGGCTGGAGTCGCGCCCTCCGCCATTCGGGCATCCGGTGGGATATGCCCCTCCAGTGATGGCGAGCGGCTTGGGACACCGCGCGGACGAATGGTTTGATTGTTGGCCTCGTCGTGAACGAAGGCAGCCTGGAAGCGGCGATCGGTCGCCGCCCAGGCATCACTAAGAGATTGACGCCTGCCCCGCTAAAGGAACCCCCCGATCAAGACGGTTTTGTTGCCAACGGCCTCGGTCACGGTCTGGGGACCCTTGGGTGACTCGATTGTGGTCTGTGCCATTTTGGAGACGGGAGTCCGGGGTTGCCTTTGTCTTCTTGGTTAGCGGGACAGGTTGGCCTGAAGGTGAACGACCTTTCAGGCAAGATTTGGGGAATTGGCGAACCGGCTGACACCACTGTTGAGGGAAGGACCTGGTTTGAGGTCACCCTTGTGAGTTGTCCTTACCCTAAGATTGGTGCTCCTGCCCTTGTTGTAACTGAACTTGGTACAATTGTTGGTGACTGATCGTCACACTAAGAACTCGCATGCCGGTTGCAATGCGCTGTTGGCCATTCTGCAGCGAGAATTTTGGATTTTGTCGGCTGATCGCGTCAATGAGGCGAGGCCCTTTGCTGGCGTCGTAACGGATTTTGTTGGTCCCCCTTTGTTGAAGACGTCCACCCTTCGTAATAGCAGGATTGTTGGGGCTTATTTGTGTGTTTGTCTGCCTGTCAACCAAGGCAGTACATTTGGAGCTGGTAACCTCCCTCTCGACAGAGGCCTTTGAGGCGACTTGGGAAAGATTTGTGTCTCGCCGTGGGTTACCTTCGTTGATTAGGTCTGATTGCGGTACGAATTACAAGGGTACAAGTAACTATTTGAAGGAGCTATACGCCTTCCTTAATGAGAGCCAGGTTGATATTGGTAATAGTTTGGCCCGCCGAGGGGTCACTTGGTTGTTTGACCCGCCAGCCTGCCCCCCATTGGGGGGGTATTTTTGGGGCCGCGGTGAAAGCGGCAAAGGGACGCTGGCGGAGATTGTTGGGAGACACCGTTCTCACCTTAGAGGAACTAGCTACGGTATTTGGCCGCATTGAAGCTGTGTTGAATTTGCAACCTTGTCAAGACTTCCAATTGATTAGCGGACGGGTAGGCCCGTCCGGGGGGGGTAGATGTTCGGTCCGACGTGAAACAGAACGCACCTTTTGGCCGGCAACATTAATTATCTGTGGACTTGACATAACCTCTCTTGACTTGACAGATTGTCTTTGTTTGCTTGGAAAAAATGCCGGTCATGGGAACCGCTCTTGTGTTAATATAATTGGTAAAATATTGTTGAATTCGCCTGTTGAGACCGATAATTGGGTCGCGAATTATTTGTTGGTTGAAGTGTATTCCCCATTTGTTGAAAACCCCGGGATATTGTTGAATTATACGCCGCCTTGTCGTCGGTCGGCCGGCACGCGGAATTTGTTGTAAATCGTATTGGATCTCACGAGATATGAACAGATTAATTGTGTTCAGTGATTGATTGAACTTTGTAAGCTCGGATTAACAAGAATCCAGTGATATTTCTTGGAACATATCGCCTTATTGCCTACCACGCGTAGCGCGCGCTTGCTGGAAACGAGTTAGGTGTGATGCTGTTGTGACCGCGCCATCTGGAGATCGGCGCCTTGGGAACGTTCTACAACACTTGACTTACATCACACGTTACAATTACTCACCTCATATCACATACAAACCACACTTAGGGCGTGACCTTTGAAGGTCGAACTTGGCGTCCCCAGCACTCAGGTTAGTGGTAAATTTTGTTTATTGAAATAAGGCCTAAGAGCCTACCACAACGTAGGGCTCCGCGTAATCGCGGACAGTTCGACATACCAGTTACCGTTGGCTGGGCTTGGGGTCGAACAGACACCATAGGTGTATTTGGAATTGTCCCTGCTATCTGATTCTGATAATATGCTAAATGCTGTAATACTTCAATTTTCATCTGTCTATACTAAGTTGTAACATGAACATGTGTTTTCGTGTAAATACACCCTTTCAAGACAAAGAGCAAGTGTTCACCTATCTGCACTAGAAACGGATCCCCACACATGAATCGGTTGAGGTTATGCACGCGTAACTCGACCATAGTGAATAGAAAAAAGAAAAATACCATAGACATCGACATCTAGACATCCTTATATCAAAAAGGATTTTGACGTGCCTCGAGCGCCAACGACTTGATATGAAGTAGAAGGATTACATTTGGAGACAAATAGGGATGTGCCTTCTAGAACACACGTCTGATAAATTTACAATTCTTTTCTTTTATTATGGGAAATATATCCAGGATTACATATTGATTTTTTTATGAAATTAAACAAAATATGAAAATACAGTATCAGTTTTTATTTAGCTTCGTAAACTGGTGAATAAACATTAATTTCAACTTATAATATTATTTGTCGATAGGACATTAATCCCATCCCTACGTTTTACTATAGATAAGTTATACATTTGTAGCGTGGCGCTGGAGGACACATCACGTATTATATAGATGGGCGTCGAAAAGGTTAATAAATGGGCGCCAGGGACCATAACCGTCCCGGAACCCTGAGCCGACTAAGATCTTCAATATTCTTCCAGTTAAGCAGAGGTTCCTTCCGACCCGAGGGTCCTTCAATTAAATTTAATGTAGACCGGCTTCCTTATTTGAAAACCGGACCGGTGATAAGCAGGTGGCTTTATGAACCGGTAGAATATGTTTGCGTTGTAAATTTATTTAAAAGTTAAAATAATAAAATTAAGGAAAATTATGAAAATTAGAAAACCATCCCGCCTGGACTGGCCTCTAGGCGGTCTGTCTCCGCTCAGCCGTCTCCGCACGAGGCTGTTGGAAGGGCTCAAGGAACGGGTCTCGCGTCCAGGCTCCAGAGATGCCTCTAGATCCTGGCGGCGAGACGAAACTCTCGGGCCGCCTCATCTGGAATCGGCAAGAGACCCTATTATATAATGTCAAACTTATGTACTTTCCCCAAGCAGGGAGTGAGGTCACCGTCTGATCGAGCTAGGAAATCTAAAGGTTTAAACCTTAGGCCTTCGCAAAGACAATATATTGTGACATAACCTCAGCTTTCCTAACCACACGTGGTAGGACAATTAGAAATAAGATTTCCCATGGAGTAACGTGTAGTAATACCCACGGTTTGTCAATGGTGAAGACACATTGCGGGAGGCATCGTCGACGGGCGGAGGAAAGGTGCGTCATCGTTTCGGCGAATCCTTATAAAACATGGAGTCCTGTAATGAATATCCACGGATCACAATAATATCCTATTGACGACTGGGGAAGGACTCAGAGGACACTTCCAAACACTAATTCACCAAACTCCTTACCTTTTAAAACATGGTATTAAGTTTAATTGTACGTTCCAAACGTAGTGACTTGTCAAAATGAACGCGTCACCGGAAATTCTTTCTAGTCGCCCCAAAAACCACAGACTAAATATAGAACGTGTTCCAAATCGAAGCTACTAGACTAATGTCTATGATAAAAGAACAATTACACTTATGTTTATTAAGTATTTTAACCAAAAGCTGATAACTATCAAGGATTGGTTTTCTCGACATTAATTTAGTCTTTCAAACAATTTGCTATTATTAATCAATATAGATCCGAACTAAAACTGCCAATCGACTAACGCCAGATGTCAACGCCATCTGTCAGAAACCAACCCATAATTGAATGACATTTAGAATGCAAACATAACCACACTTGATTACAATTTAATTCCAATAATTTATTGTGATAGTTTATAAGTGCAGTGATTCAACGTCAGAAAGTGTTAGCCTAGAACAGTTCACTTGGAAACCCTACAGATTACAATGCAGGTAAGCTATGATAAAAAAAAACAACGTAACAGTGCTCATCACACAAACATTTGTCCTGGGTGGGAATCGAACCCACGACCTTATGCCCGAGCTACACGAGGCTAGTTTTTCAAGCTAGGATAGCAAGCTAGTGTCAGTAAGCTAGCAAGCTAGTACTTCTGGCTTCGTGTAGACAAAACTAGCTTCATTTCTAAGCTAGTAAACTAGTAAGCTAGTTGACAAGCCAGGACAGTTTTTAATAGGATGGAGTTCTATTTTTAGGTAAGTAGTGCCCCCCACCACTGATTTTACTATCCTGGCTTGTGTACTAGCTTCATGTGGCCGGCGAAGCTAGTTTTCAGTTGACTCGTAAGCAGTAACCACGCGTTTGTTTTTCTCCGCGACGTGTTTTTGAGATTTAAGATGCCCAAACTAAGTACGGAGATTAATTTAAAGTTCGTACAACTGTACCGTGACCATGAATGTCTGTGGAACTCCACCCTTCCAAGTTATAAAGACAAGTGTAAACGTGATTCAGCGCTACAAAAAATGTGTGTCGAATTAAAGACAATTGGTATTGATATGACTACCAAAGAGGTCAAAAGTAAAATTAAAAATTTAAGAGCAACGTATTCTCAAGAACTGACAAAAATTGATAAATCAACCCGGTCTGGAGCAGGTTCTCAAGAAGAATATAAGTCGAAGCTGCATTGGTTCCAGGAAATGCACAGTTTTATTAAAAATGTACCCATGAAGAGAAAAACAACGTTCCAGAGACTCCGAAGATACCATGAGATGTGACAGGATAGATAGGAGAATATCATGACTGACGGCATTAAAAGCATTGGAGAAATCAATAAGCACCAAAACAGTAACCTTTGTGTTCTCCATAGCCTCTCTAATGTCCCCAGTCACTTTAAGGAGAGCGGAAGCCGTACTGTGGCCTGGTCTAAATCCAGACTGGAATGGACTAACAAGATTGTTCCGGTGAACAAATCCAGAAAACTGTCTATGGACGCAGGCCTCTAGTACTTTGGACAGGAAAGGAAGAATGGAAATTGGTCGAAAATGGATAGGCAAGGAGGGATTGGATATTTTAGGAAGTGGACGAACGTAAGCCATTCGCCACAGGGTTGGACATTGCCCGGAATCGAGGGAGAAGTTGATAATATGGGCAATTGGCAGAAGGAGAGAGTCAAGGATCAAGGTGATCATATAACGACTGATGTCATCATAACCCACAGCCTTAGATTTAATGGAAAGGATAATCTTTTTGATATCATCCAAGGTTGCCGGAGAAAAACGGAATGGTTCGATGATTGGATATGGTAGACCAGCAATGTAATCAACCGTCTGAGATAAAATTTGGGAATCCAAATGGCAGGTAGTGGTAAAGTGACGATTGATATCATCGAGACCAATCGTTTTAGGAAAATCCACATGACGTGCTCTGCCGACACCAAGAGTTCCGAGGAATTTCCAAATGTCAGCAGGAGAAGAAGAAGATATATTATCGAGAATGTGGCGGCGTTTAGCGTTGCGTATCATCTGATTACACCGATTTCTTGCGGCTTTAAAAAGGTCCCTTTTTTCAACACAGCGATCCTTCCTATATTTACGAAAAGCACGATCCCTGCGCCTCATTGCCAAACGAACCTCTGTCGTCATCCAAGGAGCAGGTAGGCGCCTAAGCTTTACCGTCCTGACAGGAGCGTGTCTGTCATAGAGTGCAAGAACCGTCTTATTAAAAACACCCAGTTTGTCGTCTACAGTTGTTGCCTCTGCAAGCTGATCCCAATCAAGTTGGGACGCATCCTGGCGCAGCTTCTCGACATCCATGCGAGCAAAACAACGCATGAGCATGACTTTAGTGGGCAGTTTGGGTGGTTTTAGGATATAAGAAAGGAAAATGAGGTCATGATGAGAAAATACAGGGGCAGGATACTGGCCATGAGAGGACGCAAGAGAGGGATTGGAAGTTATGATTAAATCGAGCCACGTATCATCATCTGAGATATTGAAGTGAGTAGGTTGCAGCGGAAGAACATGAAGGCTAACGGACTCGATAATGTGGAGGAGTTTACGGGAACGAGGGGAAGGGTGAGCAAGGTCGGTGTTGAAATCGCCCATGATGACACAATGCGCATACTCTGACCCTACAGATTCCCACACTAATTCTAGGTTAGGATAGTAGTCAACGGCAGGCGGACAATATACCACTCCCAGTAAGGTCTTAATACCTTTAACGTGGACCTCCAAGAAGAGATACTCAGCATTGGCAGTGTAATTTGAAGGAGAAGAGGCAATTATTTTGAAAGGGAAGTCACTGCGAAGATATATAGCAACACCACCTCCTCCCTTCCCGATCCTATCATTCCGGATAAGAATGAACCCGGGCAGAGGGTAGGTAGTAGAAAGAAGATGTGGTTTGAGCCAACTCTCAGAGACCAGGACGGCATGAACATTGGCGTCGGAAAAGGCGTCATACAGATCACTGTGATGGCTTGGCACACTCTGTGCATTGATGTGACAGACGTTAAACAAATGGCCTCTAGATCGAACAAAGTTCCGACGCACAAAATCACCAAAAGTGTCAGTTAAAGAGCTAAAACTTGTATTAGCGGATGAGCTGCGGGATTCGAAAGCAGAGTGAAAAGAATCGTCATCAGATGGCATACAATACAGTAAAAATAATAAATAACCATAAAATAAACTACGGCTAGCGCTTACACGTTACGCTAGTATAAAACAATCCATTCACCACCCACCAGCAATAACACAAAAATAATTATATTAGTACAAAAAAATAGTTAGTAATACTAAATCAAGAAATTGGAAACAAAACAAAACAACACTGCACAAGATATGAGCAAAATCAAAACGTAATTTACGTAGATTTAAAACTGACGTTACATTTGACAGTTGACGTGACAGTGACACATTGAGCTAATATGACAAATTGACAATATAATTTTGTGTTAACACGATTAGAGTGACGAATATTATACAAGTAAAATACCTAACAACAAATGAGACATTAAAATAATACATTTTAAGAAGGTACACATAAAAAAAAAGATAACGATTCGAAAAACATTGCTCCAATGAGATACTTGTGTTAAGTTAGTTAACTTTAGATCACAACACTTAATTGCTACGTAATCCGCCAGCAGAAGATGTCTCCCCAGCCTTCTTCGGATACTTCGTGAACAAGTGGTTAAGTTCTTCAACTGAAGTAACCTTATGGCGCCTTCCATCAGGGGTTCTTATAATAATAACCCCATCCTGAGTCCAACATGCTGGCATTCCAAAGTGTAAGCGTGCCTTGCTGAAAACAGACTGCCTTACTCTGGTCAAAAATTCCTTTACGGTGATAGTGGAGCCCTTCAGTGCCGACTTAGCCTTCCACACAGCAAGCTTAAGGTCAATGTTGGAAAACCTTACCAGAATAGGCCGGCTGCGTGTTGGAGTTGTGCTTGATGTCCCAAGGCGATGACACACCTTGATGGAGGCAGCAGTAACATCAGGCAGATCCAGTTTGCTCCGCAGAATGTTCAATACAAGCGCCCTGCAATCCTCCTTGTCATCTTCAGCGAATCCCATGAAGATGAGATTATCTGGTCCAGGATATTTTTTAGTAATTTTACCTAGTAACCACTTAGCTGGCGGCATATTATCGACTTTTAAAACAACAACATCACCTAATTCTGGCTCATTACGTTTAGTGTTCCATTTATACCTTTGATTTAAATTAACTAGATATTCCTTTTACCATCTATTCCAAAAATCTGTTACAATTTTTTGCGTTAATCGCCATCTATCTATACCAACTACATTACAATTAGAGTAATCCTCATCTGCAATATTTAACAATGGTTCTCCCACCAAGAAGTGACCTGGTGTCAGGGGTAGAGGGTCATTAGGATCATCGCTTAACACGGAAATCGGTCTCGAGTTTAAACACGCTTCTACTTGCGCCAGGACAGTCGACATTTCTTCGTAAGTAAGGGTACTATTTCCTACGACCTTTTTTAAATGGGTCTTAGTGCTACGCACTGAAGATTCCCAGAGCCCGCCAAAGTTAGGCGAGTGGGGAGGAATATAATGCCAGGTGGTTCTTTCTAAAGAAAGTAATTCTTTTAACTCTCCAGGGAGAGATGACTGGGCACTTTTAAACATTTCTCGCATTTGCTTATCGGCTCCAACAAAGTTAGTGCCATTATCACTATATAGATCCTGGCAATGACCTCTACGAGCAGTAAATCGTCTGAACGCTGCAATAAAACCTTTGGCAGTCATATCAGTTACTGCTTCTATATGAACAGCTCGTGTAACCATACACACGAATATGCAAATATAACTTTTAAAAGACTTGGCTCCACGGCCTGGTGAAAATCGAATAAAAACAGGGCCACAGTAATCCACGCCAGTAGATTTGAAAGGCTTACTGGGCTTTAACCTTGCCTCTGGAAGCAGGCCCATTAGAGGTGTAGTCTTTTTAGTGGAATATCTTAAACAAATAGTGCACTCTCTAAAATATTTTTTGACAACTTCCCTAACGCTTAATATCCAGTATTTTGTTCTAAGAAAACCTAACATAGCCTGTGGACCGCCATGCGATGTTTTTGCATGGGCATCCGCAACTATAACCTTAGTCAAATAGTGATGATCGGGCATAATAATTGGGTTTTTGTTGTCATAGCACACATCCGATTTTTCCATTCGTCCACTCACTCTTAGACAAAGATATCTTAACTTACTCTTTTTAGGCACACATCCTCGACTCATCTGTTTTATTTCCAAAGAAAACTCACGTTTTTGTACTTGTTTTATGCATGCTAATAAACTCTCGTTCATTTCAATTGGATTAAAATATTCAATTAGTTTAAGTCTGTTATCTTTCCTTAATTTATCATTTAAAACGCATTTGCAATATGGTACAATTTTTAGTAGCTTATTTAAAGATGAATATTTTGACCAAAAAATATCCTCGTACTCTTCACACAATTCAAGACGGGGAATAGAAAATTCTTTTACGATTGGGGAAACTCGGGTCTTTGCGGTCAACAAATGTACATACACTCTATATGAACTGTCAATTACTCGTAAATAAATAGCTGCCGCAAAGGTTGATTTTGAAGAATCAGAAAATACGTACAACTCTCTCTTGCAATCCTGTGTAAAATTGACCCACCTGGGTATTTTGAGACATATAAAATCTTGCCTGTATTTGAGCCACTCACAAAGTAATTTATCCGTCAAACACTCATCCCACTCAAGACCAGATTTCCATAGTTTCTGAATTAAAATCTTAGCATTCACTACCACTGGGGCAATCCAGCCTAAAGGGTCATATAACCTCGCGACTTCAGATAATAATTGTCGTTTAGTGACTAAATCTTTTGGTTCAGTTAAATTTAACAGGTACTCAAAATTATCCTTTTTTCTATTCCAGCTGAATCCTAAAACTTTAATTAAATTATTAAATGTAATAGGTTGCCTTTCACTCAATTTAGTCTTCCCAATCTGCTTTAAAAACTCCTCATTATTACTATTCCATTTATGTAACTCAAAACCACCACTCATTAACTCATTCAGCTCTTCATACTTTTGTATGGCCTCATTAACCGTGTCACAACCGGTCATTAAGTACTCCATATAATAGCATTGTTTTGTTATTCTCGCAGCTAATGGATACTTCTCTTCTAGCTCGGCAAGTCTGTGCAGGACTTTGACAGCTAGATATGGCACGCATGCTGTACCGAACGTTAAACGTAACAACTTGAAACGTTGTATAGGCTCTAAAGGATCAAATCTCCAGACAATTCTCTGGAAATCTGTATCCTCATTTGCCACTCTCACCATCCGATACATTTTCACAATATCGGCTACGATACAGACTTTATGATGACGCCATCTCATCAAAATATGCCTCAAATCTTGTTGTAATCTCGGTCCAAAAAGAGCTCATCATTGAGTGACACACCGTTGTCACCTTGGCTCAAGGCGTCAAAAATGACGCTCACTTTAGTGGTGTCTTTGTCTTCTCTCACCACCGCATGGTGAGGAAGATAGACAGCCTTAGAATTTTGCAACTCACTCGCAGACACCATTCTCATATGGTTCATACTCAAATACTCACTCATAACTTTATTATATTCTTCTCTCAACTTTGAATCTTTCGATAGCTTTCTCTCTAAATACTCTAACCTCTTAATTGCTATTTTTTCTGTATTACCGTATTGACACTTTGGATCGTCCGTCGTAAAAGGTAATCTCACTATGAATCGCCCTTCATTATCTCTTACTGTAGTTGAATCAAATAAATCTTCACATGCTTTCTCGCTATTAGTCATGTCTTTCTTTATTAAATTAGGCTCATTCTCCATCTCCCAAAACCTCTTAAGTAACTCATCTTCTTTCATTTGCACGTGCATACTAATGAGATTATCTTTTACTCGAGTTCGTCTTGACATTCTTCCTGACAAAATCCATCCAAACACTGTATTTTGAGCTATTAAATTACAATTAGGATGTTTCAAAACCCCATCAAGTAATATTTCGCTATAAACCTCTGCACCTAATGAGAGGTGAGATAAGAAATGAAGAAAAAAAAAAACAAAAAAACAAAATGAGCGGCCAACAACGAAATAGGTATTAAATGAAAGCACTATTACTAAGGACTAACTTTTACTATGAACGTAACATTGCAGCTCATTTAGAAAAAAAAATACATATAGGTTAAATACTTAGATAATAAATGTAAGAAAATGTGCAAACTCATTTTTATAAAATACATTAATAAGTATTTCAAAACGTTGTCAGCATACCGGTTACAAGACTCAACCCAAAAACGAGTTTACTACATGGACTACCTGAGTTCGAACGGACCAATCAGCTTTGAGTGCAAACAAAAGAACCAAGGCGTTGGGTGCGCGTCACTCCGCGCAGTCCTTCGCTTACCCTTGTGACGTTGTGTACTGTGCGATCATCTACGGATTCTTTTTCAAACATTTTGACCTTGGCTACCCTCTGGACACTGTTTCTTCCTAACCTGATAACCTGGCTATTAACTCTGAACTTCTGTACGTTTATGCTTGTGTACTTCCCAACGAGCACATTAGTGGAAATAGCAGCCTATTTTGTTACTTTGGGTTGTAAAATAGAGGTTTAAGGGTTCAAAAAGCAGTTCAAAGTTGCATATCTGCATCCGTAAACGTCTATAGCTATAAAAGTTACTTAAGGTGCTATAAGCTGAATCAAATACTACCCTAGCCTTCACAGTAGTCCACGGTAGAACTCATTTACCACTCACACCTTTATATGAGAGTTACGAAGGTCATTCTGCCACTCACAGCTGCACAGTGGTTTCCATTGTAACTTTTATAGGTTATAGTTATAGTAACCACTATTATACTACTATAAGCTTCATTATAGTAATAATAGAAACTCTTATGCATACTATAGTTAAAAAAAATCATCAGTGTAACTAAGGCCTTTAGTAGCAATATTCATTCCTTGCAGGCTCAATCCATTCGCCATTTTACAGCCGCTTTTGTAACTATTATAAAACATTTAATAAAAATGGATGCTAAACGAATAAGTACGTAACTAGATCTTATAACCTCAAAAACAGGAAAATAGGAGCTTTTTGTGGCTGTGAGTTGCACTAGGGTAACAAAAATCACTGGAAGCGTTAGAAGGGTGAAAATTAGCGTTATGATTCTCAAAAGGGAGTTATTAGAGCTAAAACTGCAGGTTATGACTACATTACAATGACGCCATGATGTTTTAAGAAAACTTATAATTCACTTGCAAAATTGAGTTGATATACATTGGTTTTTCAGTTAAATGTGCATTAAATGTACCGGTAAACAATCGGCCCCTTGCGAATAGTAAGTTATCGACACGTAAAAATACGGAAATAAAATTTATTCTGTATAACAAATAAAAAATATCACATATCTTTTGTTAATTTTTTAAATATCATAAAAGCGCGTTAAAATTACTCGAAAATTATCTTATATATCTACAGTAAACTGGACAGCGTTTTAAGTATCTTTATATATCTTGCTAATACAGAATACAAACTTTTACTTCTTTTTGTTTTATTTTCATGATGGCGACGAAAACACTTTACCAAAATATTACAAATAATGTCAACTGAAGATATACAATAAAGAACTATAATCAATTCATTCGTTCAAAGTAGTTCAAAATCATTCAAAAGTAGCGCTACGAGAGCTTTAGTATAGCGTTAATAAATCGTTATAGCTATTAAGGAACCTTTATGCAACCGTTGTGCAGGTTAAATGGAACTTTAGGTTGCATAAAATGGCGCCCAAATAGCGCTAAAGCGGCTGCTTTAAGTCTGTAGTAGACGCTCTAGCGCTTACGTCTATTACCATAAGTAATAATCGGATACGCTCCAAAGCCCTAATGCAGCCCATTTGTGCTAGTTGGGTTGGACTCTGGACTTGTGTACGCCAACGGAACATTGATTGAAAAATGGCAGAAAATCGACCTATATGTGTTTTGTGCTGTGATCAGTGGTTAATAGAAGAAGATTAGAAATAACCCATGCTCTTTTTGAGGAAAATGCTGCTAATGCTCAATATATCATTGAATCTATAGCTCCACAGCAAGTAAGTATTTTGAGACTTTTTTTTTGGTTGTTTTTACCCGTGTGTGCGCGTGTCGCGCGTGATGCTATATCTCTGGATTTTAAGCCAAGACACCTGGGACTCGACCATTTAAATAGAATAATGGTCGCTGACCGCAATCTTATTAAATCCCGAGTCATCTCCAGAAGAAAGGAAGGCAATAACAATCATGGATGGAACATATATTTATATACAGAAGAGCTCCAACTTTTCATTCCAGCGAGAGACCTACAGTCTACACAAATACGAAAATCTATTAAAACCGTTCTTAATGGTGTGTTTCGATGGGCATATAATTGATGTTTATGGGCCCTATGCTGCTACCGACTCAGATGCCAGTATTTTGGAAAGAATAATAAATGACGAAGAAGGCACATCTCACTGGTTTTACCGGGCTGGCGATATATTCATTTTAGATCATGGGTTTAGAGACGCCTGTGGCGATTTGCAGCGATTCAACTACAGTGCCTATATGGCCGAAATCAAAGACCTCGGTGCAGACCAGCTTACTACTGAACAGGCCAATAGAACTAGGCTGGTCACTCTATGCCGCTGGGTAGTGGAAGTTATAAATGGCAAGTTCAAGCGAGACTTTAAATTGTTTAGGCAAGAATATTTTAATCGCGCCTTAAGTCACATGTTCGAGGACTTCCAAAACGCAGCGGCACTCATCAATGCATTTCAGACACCGATACAAGATAGTATTTATGCATCGTCGTTCGTGAATATAATTAATGAACGCATTGAAATACCAAACCTCTTAGCGGACTATGTTATCCGTCATAACATAAATAGACAGAGGGCATCATTTGAAAGACTCAGCAGTGATCAACCTATTTTTGAAGACTTTCCGGTTTTTTCTGAAGAAGACCTAATTCTGTTTGCACTTGGCACATACCAAATCAAGTTGGCTCGCAGTTACTACGCTGAACACTTAGTTGAAGGCTTGTACAATATTAAAGTACACCGGGAGCGTCAAATAAGTCAGCTCAGAAATTTTATTGAAGAAGACATTTGGTTATTACGTGTGCGTATACAATCTAGACATGTGAGGTCCAGAATATATTATTCTTATATTGTAATTAACCGAGAAAGACAAAATAGAGAAGCAATTACTCATTATTATTGCAGTTGTATAAGTGGAAGGCGCACAATCGGTTGCTGTGCACACGTTATGTGTGTACTGTGTAGTGTGGTATCTGGCATGGGCTAGACATCAAGACAAGGATATTTTATTACCAGCATCAGAACTCAGTGCTAGTATTGTACATTAAATGTATTAATGTACAATAATAGCACCGAGTTCTGATGACGTTATCATTATTATTATTGGCGATGTTTTGTCATAGTAGTAAATGTATTTTGCACAAAAATAAAATATGCACAATACCACATAAAAAAGCTATTTTTAATAAAAACTTTCTTGGCATGGCACCCAAAATCTACAATAAGCTACCTGAACACATAATCGAAATTAAAAATATGGCTCAATTTAAAAAAAAACTACACGATTTTTTAGTTGCAAAATGTTACTATCATATTAATGATTACTTAAATGAAAGGTGCTAGGCCTACTACATCCGATTTATTATATTAGGGAAAAATCATTAGCTTTATGATTATGAATTGTCAATTAATTATTTTCAATTTGATTTGTATTAGTTTTAAATTAGACTGTGATGTAATATTTTGAACTGAACTATATTGCTATTTGAATTATTTAGAATTTAACTTATATTTGCTTGTAATTTCTTTTTTATATTTTTATTGATTTATTTTTTACTTTGACATTTAATTCTTTATTGGTTTTTTATTTTAATTTGACATTTAATGTTTTATTGATTATTGTATTTTATTTTGACATTTAATGTTTTATTGATTTTTTATATTATTTTGAGATTTAATTTTGTATTGATTTTTTAAATCTAATTTTGACATTTTAATATTACTATAATAATTTAATAACTATGACTCACAAGGCTAACATCTAATTTTTTACCTTGTACCCACTTTTTATTTGCATACCCATGTGATGGTTAAACATGGAGAACTTTATTATTTATTTAAAAACAAAACATCAATGTATATTTTTTTACCCATGTTTGCAAATTAATAAATGATTTAATAATTACACCACAGATATAAAACATCTTGAGGGTGATAATACACAAAAAAAAATTAAAATTGTTCCTGGCCGCTGATAGACCAAGCGCCATACGATTTTGCCCATTCTCCTTTGTGCATCGCACTATTCAACGTGTAAGCTTAATTAGTATAATGTACGTCTAATTAATATTATTCTATATGTCTTGGAATTATTATACCTTTAATAGATGTTGTATTGACTTTATTAAGTAGCAACAGGTAGGCACATATTAATTATTTTAATTTATAGGGAAATATATTATGATCTGGATTTAAATGATGATAATTAAATGTATTATTAATTATCGAATAGTTATAGATGAATGATTGTTCGTTAATAGCCATTTTGTTAATTTAAGATAGTGTAGGTAGTCATAATAGCAATTAAAAAAAAAAAAAAAGCCTTTTATTTCATGCATAATACAAGATTAACATTATTATAGATTGATTTAATTTCATAAATATTTTAGTTTGGTTTTCATTTTCATAATTGCAATTAAAAATGTATTATTTATCTTAACAATATCAATATAATGTATAGTATTATTAATTTCAATATAATATTAATTAATTAAAAGTTTGTTTTTATATATTTTATTAATAACAATATTACTAATTAGATTTCAATAGTAATATTCACTAAATAACAAATTGGATAATTATAAATGGATTCAGAAATTTAAGAAAGAAAATAACATGCATGCATGAACCCCTCAAATATTGAGGGTGAAGGCCTCCTCCAGAGAACCCCAGCTTTCACGGTCTTTGGCTACTGTCATCCAGTTTTCCCCTGCAACTCGTGTGATGTCGTCTGTCAGGTCTTCCTCTTTTCCGAGTGCCTGTCGGGCCTGGCCATGACGTCATGCGGATTGTCCATCACTCATCGCTCATTCTCGCTACGTGACCTGCCCATCTCCATTTTAATTTTAGAGCGTAGGTTACCTACCGTTACCTTACGCTAAGTCTGCGCACTTATACTTGCAGGATATGCTTCAATTAGAGGAGGTAATTGATCCTAGTGTTTATCGAAGATTTACTGAAGGATTTTTCACTGTTCGACGTTCTGATAAACTCAGTTGTGGAACTTCAACAGATATGATTATCGAACAATCAATGATGAAATCCATGAAAACAGATGGTGGTATTTCTCGAGGACGAAGTACAAAAGAAAGTGTAATAAGCAAATGGGTTTACGGAATGCATGCAATTAACACAGTGTGTGACGAGTTGGAAGTTCTTGCTAATGTTCGAATGGACACGACAGATCAACATGTAGATGCGAGTGATTCGAGAGTTAAGAAAGATGCTAAAGATATTAAAATACTTCTTGACTGGTTTTCATCACATGATCCTTTTCCCGAAATTAACAAAATCTTATCTATTGCTTCAGGAGTCGTTGGTGACGATAAGATTAATTGTCATAAAGCTCGTGAAGTTGGGATTGCCTCGATGTCTAAAATGACTGGTCAAACTTTCAATCATATAAAATTGAAAAGAACAGATAAAGTACTTCCTCTTTTAGCTGTGAGTAGCACTGTGAAAGTTCACGACGAAGAAGTACCAATAGACCCAGTATTATTATTTCAACGTATGAGTGTCACTAAGACTTTTGAGGATGAAATTGAAACATTTTTCGCATATGATTTAGCTCCTTACCCGTTGTCACTCTTCGATGCAGCTGGAATGCGTAAAACAATGAAGTCGGCTCTTTACGATTGCTTTCAATCAGTCAATGCTGAGGTTGATTGTACAAACGCTGCTTACGTTATTGATGGAGGATATCTACTACATCACGTTGTGTGGGATCGAGAAGAAACCTTTAACGTAATTTTTGAAAAATATGTTCAGTATTTACGTAGACATTATGGTCATACAGTTACGGTAGTATTTGATGGCTATAGTGACACAACAAAGAACATAAAAGCTGCAGAACAACGTCGTCGTGCTACAAAAACATCCTCAGGTACCGACATAATGTTTGACGAATTTATGACAGTTCCAGTTAATCAACATTTTTTTGCAAACATTAATAACAAATCTCGTTTTATTTCTATGTTGAGTAACAAATTAACAGCTGAAAATATTGCCGTGAAACAAGCTCCGAATGACGCCGATGTCCTCATAATTGAAACAGCAATAGAACAATTTAATGCAAGAAATACAACTATAGTAGTGGGTGAAGATGTTGATTTATTAGTACTACTCACTGCAAGGACTCCATCTGATAAAATTATTTACTTTTTAAAACCTGGGAAGGCGCAGCAACGGACAGAAATATATTCTTCTAAAAGCTTGTCAGCTTATCCAAAATGCCAAAACTTTATTTTATTTTTACATGCGATAACCGGATGCGATACTACGTCAGCAATGTTTAGAAGGGGCAAAAATTCAGTATTAAAATTATTTGAAAAAAAATGATTTGATTGACTGCGCAAAAGTATTTACAGAAATTAATTCTTCACCTCAAATACTAATTACTAAAGGAATTCGGTTTCTTCTTGCGGTTTATGGAGCTCCAAAAAAATTGATTGAATAGATACGTACAGATATTTAACATTTGTAAAAAATACACGAAACAAAAAGCAAGTACAGCTATCTTGTCTTCCTCCAACATCGGCATCTGCTAGTCAACATTTGTTTCGAGTATACTATCAAGTTCAGACATGGCAAGGCAATGAACTGAACCCTGAAGACTGGGGTTGGAAATTGATAAATAATACTTTGGAACCGATTCGAACTTTACTGCCCCCTGCTCCAGAAAAACTTCTTAACACTATTTTTTGCAATTGCAAGAAAGGTTGTAGTGCCAAATGTGGTTGTAAAAAAGTAGGGTTGCAGTGTTCTCCAGCGTGTACCAAATGCCAAGGTGTCTCTTGCTCAAATGTTCAATTAAATACAAGAGAGGAAGATTCATGTGATTTTGATGAAGAGACAACTGATTCATCTTCATTTGAACAATTTCTAAGCGTTCATCAACAGGAAGGAGAAGAAGAAGAACAAGAAGAAATTGAAGAAAACATGATTGTTGAAGTTGAATATGAAGTCAAATGCCAAGGTGTCTCTTGCTCAAATGTTCAATTAAATACAAGAGAGGAAGATTCATGTGATTTTGATGAAGAGACAACTGATTCATCTTCATTTGAACAATTTCTAAGCGTTCATCAACAGGAAGGAGAAGAAGAAGAACAAGAAGAAATTGAAGAAAACATGATTGTTGAAGTTGAATATGAAGTGTATGAGTCAGATTAAAGTAATAAAAACAAGTTAGAACGACAGTTAAACTCAGTAACCCATATCAATAATCTTCATACTATTAAATAATTATTGTTCCTGAAAATAACGTCATAAAGGTTCGTGGAATAGACCTACCGGGGATACCACGTTAAAAAAAACGCGCCGAGTACACTACCTCACAGGTGGTGTGGAAATGTGTGCATATTATGTAGAACGTGATTCTTACAAGCGCAATATCTGAGAAATAGTGAGTCTTAGAGAAAAAATCATAGGGACCATTTTTATAGAGAATTTTAAGATCTACAACTTTGCTCTAAGGTACTTTTTCGATAAAACTTACCGTTTTCGAGAAAAATCCAAAAAACCTAAAATTTTGTCTTGGGCCCCGAATAAGTCCCTAAGCTCACATGGGACTGATGGGGACTTTTGACACTTTATTCCTTGTGGTAAACCTAAGGTCTCTACGAAGATTTGGCTCTGTCGGATTTTTTTTTATTTGATCATTATTTTTATGTCTAAAATGACCGGACTAACAGCGGGCAGAACGCGCAGTAAGCGGTCCAAAGCAACTGGCAAAGTAAGGTACCCATTTTTTTTTCGTGCAAGCGATCGAGCTGATAATGAGACTGGTAACGTTAAGAAAAGCTACGAAGGCGGACGACGCTGTGCTGCAACGGTGTCAGCAGTTGACGAAAAGGTGCGTCATCGATTAGACAGAAATCCAGCGCGCTCAGCAAATCAACTCGCGCAGGATCTCAAGATGAGCGATCGCAGCGTTCGTCGCATGTTGAAGGAAAAACTTAAAAAGCCTTTCTCAGGAACTCACTGCTTTACAGTGTAGCAAACGGTTGGATCGATCGAAAGAGCTAATTCGCTTGCTCGACTATGGCGAGCTTCCCAATTTGGTATTTTCAGATGAGAACACTTTTTGCGTTGAACAGTTTTTAAACAAACAAAATGACCGTGTTTGATTGAAAGGACGTGTCAGCAACCATTCAGACGAATTGCAAGACACTCGACGCCAAGGCGCCAATCAAATCATGGTCTGGGCGGCGTTCTCTGAGAAAAGCTGTTATCAGCTCGTTTTTCTTCCAATGGAGCGCAAACAAGTCGAAATAAACCAACAAATCTATCAAGGCAGTCTTGCGACGAGAGCTTTTTTTAAGGATGGGAAATCATCCAATGACTGCCTCCCAATCTGGGCGAAGCGGGAGGGTGTGTCAGACTTTTACTGACTAAAACCCATACGTGTTTCATCATATGTCCTTCGTGTTCGGAGGCAGCGGTAACTCTTTCGAATAATTCCGCAATGCGACCAGGGCTGATACCGCGGGCACGCAACACATTCGGTTCGGAGCGTTGGACTTTCCAGCAAGACTCGACACCATCGCACAGAGCAAAATTAGATGAAAGCAAACGTTTCAGTGCTGATCGACCGAGATCACGCCGTCGTCATGGCCCAACTTGAATCCGTTGGACTTTTGTATTTGGGGAGTTTTACAGACCAGGACCTGTGCTAAAAAATACATTTCGGTGGAAGCACTCAAAATTATTCTTACGCGAGAATAGAATTGTTTGATTGATGACGTCGTTCGAACAGCATGCGCTTCTTTCAGAAAGAGACTTCAGCTTGTAGTAAAGACTAAAGAACTTTCTATTTTCACATGGCAAAAGTGTACAAATAAATATTGAAAATTAACAGATTTTTTTCATTTTTACATACGGTCAGTTCAATCGCCACACCCGGTAGATTTACTCAAATAAACTTTTTGGTACAAAATGAAAGCTTTTTGTTTATAGTTTTCGCTATATATTACAAACTCACACACACTCATGCACACACCCCTACACACGCTCACGCAAACACACAAATACTTATGGATTTATAATATTAGTATTAGCACTCATCGATAACGTAGCTTTCCATTAATGAAAAAAAAATTGAAATCGGCTGAGTAGTTTTAGAGATTACTTTCTTCATCCAAACTCACAATCCTACAAAATTTACGTCTTTATATCATCATCATGATCATTCTTTCCAAATTCGTGCCACACAAATTTTCAATCTTTGGTAATTGTTGTTTTTTTTCGAAGTCCTTCGCGTTTTCCAAAAACCATCTTAATTTGGAGTAACTAGAGAGCCACGCCAGTCAATGAATACGAGATTTAGTTTGATAACACTGCCTTACTGCCTGTAAGAATGGCTCGAAAACCCTCATTAAACGCGGTCAGCACTGACCGACGCGGCCCGAACGGCAAGTCTAGTTGTCGGCCATCACTGACCGACGCGGCCTGAACGGACAGATGCATTTTTTTTTTCTTGGCGTTCAACGTGTTAGAAAAGTTCAGACTTCTCCAGAACCATGCACCTGTCGAAGCTCTGGCTATGACGACTGATAGAAATATGTGTATGTCCGTCGAAACATACAGTGCAATTCGATTAGATCTTAAAAGACGTAGATTTGATGCATACCCCCGTATTATAAAATTCAAGAGGCCAAAAAAATCTGTTATCCTGACCAGGTTCAGGTGTCTGTCCTCTTCAA
The DNA here is from genome assembly GCA_943138885.2 of Tholera decimalis. NCBI lineage: Eukaryota > Metazoa > Arthropoda > Insecta > Lepidoptera > Noctuidae > Tholera > Tholera decimalis. The sequence goes on from OW964551.2 coordinate 16,186,038, forward strand.
AGTTTAGTCAACCACACTTTTACTCAGGTGATTAAATTATGTGATGAAGTCCTCATTAACTATTGTACCAAAAAAAAGCATTCAAGCGGTAATTGCATTTTAAGGGGTAACTGGGGCTTTGATGGAAGCACTGTGCAATCTTTATAAAAACAATCATTCTCAGATGCAGAAGGTGACTAAAATAGTCTTTTTGCGACGACATTTTCGCCATTGCAGGTAACTAAAGACAGCAATGATGTTATTTGGGTAAATCCTGCAAGGTCTGCAATCTTTTTGTTACTGTAGACCAGGGATGCACAGACAACGGCCCGCGGGCCGCATGCGGCCCGCCGCACGGTGGGCTGAAAAACGGCTTTCATAGACTTAGGCATTTTATTTTGCAAGTGCCAGTTTTTGTGCCGGATATCACTTCTATTTGTTATAACAATATACAAAAATGACACCAGAATTGATTCTGCACAAAAACGAAGGAATTATAATTTTTTTACGAAAATTTTGTATGGAGCTAGTATGAAAAATCTAAATATCTCTGAAACGGCAGCGATAACCGTAATATCCTTATAGGAGGTTTTAGTACTAATTATTTATGATTTTTTGACATACGTTACATAATGGTTGTAGATGCCTTTTTTTTTTTTAAATCGTCAAAATATTTTTATTTATTTTTACATATTAAACGTTCCTTTTAGTGTTTAAGTTGAAGAATTCAGAGCTTTAACAACTCTTAACATAAAATAGCATCACCCCTATAGACCTGAAGGACTAGACAGAGGTGTGTAGTATCTTGTTGATCTTGTAAGATTTCCAACAATACCAAATAGTTGAATATCAGTGTCAAAGTGCCCATGCTGTCGCTTCTTTTAGAAAGATAGGGGAATGAAATTGTTAATTGATCATACCCTAAAAGTATGATTACAACATAACCGGACACATAATAATATCGACACAAAAGGAATTTTAAAACCTTGCATACGTTCAAAATACAAAATAACTTATTGTGTAGTCATCTAATGAGTCTGATGACAAGTAATTAAGTAATTAGAATGATGGTTGTAGTCTTCTGATTCTAATGAGCCTATTAAGTGATTAAATGATTTGAAATATCTCGCAACAATACCAACTAAGAACTGCATTCACCTTTTTATAATTAGTGAGCTAATGTGATTTGCTAATGTTGATTAGTTCTACTATGAGTTCTACGAAATGTTTTTGACGATTATAAATTTTTATTATCATATCTTTTATAACTTTAATGAGGGTAGTTAACTAATTATTGACTTTATACAATAAAAGGGCTATAATTTTGTTCCATAATTTAGATTGTTCACAACCGTGTAACTGCTAACACTAAAACTATTTGCTTTGCGACTACAAAATCTTAGAATGGAAAGTTTAATCACCAACTTAGATTTGTTTGTTCTTCTAAAAAGTGAGTGTCCTTCATTTAATCATGAAGTATTGTTTAGTGCAATTGTGTCCCGCATAGGCGATTGCCTTTCTGCCGAAGATCAAGTAACTCTCAAAGAATTTTGCCGGAGATTCACGCGAGCTGCTTTAAACAGGTGGCAGAAATCTAAACGATTCTTTGATAAGTTTAGAAATACGTACGGAGAGTGGTTGCAAGCAAATATTGATTGGCCGAGTTGCGTGCAAACTTTAATAAATCAAGAACCAACTGTTGATGAGATACCAAGAGCACGCTCAGTCTCTCCAGAACCTTCGACATCATCGACTGTTGGAACAATGACAAAAAGGTCCCGAAAACCATTCAAAGATCTGGGAAGCAAACAGAAAAAGAGAAGATCTAGTGAGCACATAGGCGAGGATTCCTGTGAATTGGCATATGCAGCTGCAGCACGTTTAAAAGAAGAAGGTTATGAAGATATCGCATCTGTAATCAATTATATGATCAAAAATCCAGAAGCTGCCGTTAAAATCAAGGAAAGCATTAAGAAAACAGTAATATTTACACCAGAGAAAGCACTTGGATGCTTCTTTCACTTAAGCTTTCAAAGTGGCAATATATTACGTTGCGAGAGACTGCCATTCGGGAAGGTGCTAAGGATATTTACCCATCCTACTATAAACTGCAACAAACTAAGCTTGCATGCTACCCTCCTAATCAATCAGTATCAGTTACGGATTCATCAGCTAGAATTACACTTCAAGCTTTACTTGACATCACGGTGAAGCGGATTCTTCAAAGTCTTTCTGATAATGTGGAAAATAAGCAGTTAAAGCTGATATCGAAGTGGGGATTTGATGGTGCTTCCAATCAAAGCCGATACAAGCAGAAAATGGACGGCGAGCATGATGATTCAAGCATTTTCATGACCTCCTTGGTGCCACTGAAACTGACAGATGGAGATAATACTATATGGACAAACCCGAAACCATGCTCAACTTTTTATTGTCGTCCGGTTCAGTTCACTTTTGTAAAAGAAAGCCATGCAGTTGTCATTGATAACAAAAGAAAAATGGATGAGGAAATTGAGGCCCTTAACCCCACAGAGTGCATTAATAGTAACAGGGTGACTCATAAACTAATGATGACAATGATCGACGCAAAAGTCTGCACGTACCTTTCTGAAGCTAGATCAAATGCATCATGCTACCTGTGCTTAGCAAAACCAACAGAAATGAACCACTTAGATGCTGTAACATCAAAAACTGTGTGTTCTGACATATATGAATTTGGCCTATCATCCCTACATGCCCGTATAAATTGCATGGAATGTCTGTTACACATTGCGTACAGACTTGACTTCAAACAGTGGGCAGCAAGAAGTAATGAGCATTAAGATATGTTACAAAACAGAAAAAAAAACATTCAAAATAAATTTAAAGAGGAGCTCAATCTGTTAATTGATATAGTAAAACAAGGCTCGGGAACTACCAATGACGGGAATACCGCAAGGAAGTTTTTCGAGTTTCCCAATAAAACTGCAGCTATTACTGGGTTGGATCAAAACCTGATAAAAAGATTTGCTGTTATTTTGCAAGCAATAACATCTGGTGAGAAGATCGATGTCATCAAATTTAAAGATTTTAATCGCAAAACAGCAGAAAAGTACGTGGAATTATACGACTGGTACTACATGTCATCAACCGTACATAAACTATTAATACACGGAGCTGACATAATCGAAAAAAATGATATTGTCCCGATTGGGACTCTCTCGGAAGAAGCCTCAGAGTCTCGAAACAAAGATTTTAGGAGGTTCCGGGAACATCATTCGCGGAAAAGAAGCAGGCAATATTCTAATCAAGATATCCTAAATATGCTTGTTGTTTCTTCGGATCCTTTTCTAAGTGCACAAAGGCGGAAGTTAGATGCCAAAAGGAAGACAACCTTTTTTGCTGAAACTCTCGACCTAATACAGTTTCCGGAAACTGAGTTCGAGTTTGTAGGTATATCCGATCTGGATTCTGACTCGGAATTGGAGTCCGACAACGAAAGTTGTAAAGAAAATTTGTAAAATTTAATTATTTTTCTTTATGTTCTTTTGTTATTTATGTTAGTTTATTGTACCAATATGTTTAGTTAATAATTTCATAAATTATAGTTTCAAATATGTATTTTGTATAATTGAATTTATTAGATATTATTTTTGTTACTTCTGTTTTATTTAAATTACCTATCAATAAAAAGTTTATATACAGTCTTTTTTTTTTTCACATATTCTTAATATTTGGGGAAAAAGCATGCTTCCTAACGATGTTCTTAACTTTGACACAGTTCATGGATCGTTTTGAACAGTTTCATATGTTAAAATAAATAATGTTAGTACTATAATCCCCTATAAGGATATTATTATTATTATGTGTCCGGTTATGTTGTAATCATACTTTTAGGGTATGATCAATTAACAATTTCATTCCCCTATCTTTCAAAAAGAAGCGACAGCATGGGCACTTTGACACTGATATTCAACTATTTGGTATTGTTGGAAATCTTACAAGATCAACAAGACACTACACACCTCTGTCTAGTCCTTCAGGTCTATAGGGGTGATGCTATTTTATGATAAGAGTTGTTAAAGCTCTGAATTCTTCAACTTAAACACTAAAAGGAACGTTTAAATATGTAAAAATAAATAAAAATATTTTGACGATTTTTTTAAAAAAAAGGCATCTACAACCATTATGTAACGTATGTCAAAAAATCATAAATAATTAGTACTATAACCCCCTATAAGGATATTACGGTTATCGCTGCCGTTTTAGAGATATTTCGATTTTTCATACTAGCTCCATACAAAATTTTCGTAAAAAAATTATAATTCCTTCGTTTCTGTGCAGAATCAATTCTGGTGTCATTTTTGTATATTGTTATAACTAATAGAAGTGATATCCGGCAAAAAAAACTCGCACTTGCAAAATAAAATGCCTAAGTCTATGAAAGCCGATTTTCAGCCCACCGTGCGCCGGTCGAATACTGGTGGCCCGCCGACAGCAAAAATAATACTCTTATACATTCGAAAAATATTGAATTCTATTCCAGAATATATTCGAATATGTTCGAAAAGTAATTTTACTTTTCGTACATATTTTTTTTTGGTTTGGTTGGAATCTCGCGCGCGCGCTCTTAATTGCGCTTATCGGTGCGCCGTGCATGCGTCGGTAACAGCGGTCGGTAATGTTCGTGCCGATCTCGGTTAAATTCGTTTTCTTGAGGAAGCGCCGCGGCCGGCGCACTGTGGAAAATCGTAGAACAACTGCTGATTAAGAATGGTTTTTGTCAATGTCGCTACTGCCATGCTTTATTTATTTTAATCAATAGTTTAAGGACCAAACTAGACTATAATATCAAAAAATTATACATATTATATGAAATGATTTTTTTACAACACCACAAACTTTATAGTTTTGACGGACGTCCATGTTAAGCCCGTTCACTTCATCACTTTCAAATTGATTTTATTGTTATACGTTACAGGAAAAGGTATAATGTATTATATATTTCTGGAAACCTCGTCTTTTGAAGAATATGAAACAACTAATATGTATTTAATATTATGTTAACATTTACCTTAAAATAATTGCAAAATAATATATGGTGAAAAAAAAAGTTTTTTTTAAAATTCATCGAGACTTGACAGTTGCCCGTTTACCCCTGCTTTACATTTAATGTTGATTTGTAGCCTAGCTATCCATAAACATAACCAAATAAAAAAAGCTGCGGAAATTTGCGGTTTTCGGAGTAATTAGTAAAAATGTGATAAAAGTCAGAAAACGGCAAACCGCTCGCTATCTATTGCGGTTTGAAATGTTGGTGTTTACATCAATAGTTTGCGATAAGTTTTGTAATTTATCATTGATATTAGGGCGTTTATCTTTTTTTGCACTCATTTTGCGTGTGAAAATATTAATCAACAAGATGCACACTACCCTCATATTTCATATAGTATATAAACTGTTGTTTCATTTCATTGTAAATAACAGAATAGTGGTGAATTAACAGAAGTGTAATTGTTACGAATACAATATTTAACTACGTGTTTTGTTGACTCTTCAAAATGTCTACTTTCAAGTGTTCTAAACGTGAAATAATACTTTCGTATATCGAAGGAGGAAAATCATTAGAGGTATTATCAATAGTTTTAAAAGAAAATTATCATGTATCTGAAGACAACTTATGTTTCATCCTCAGTGATTTTCAAAGACATATTATTCCCGCTTTTAATAAACGATGGACAGAAGCTTCATGGAAAAAGGATAGTTTTTTAATGAAAAACAGTAATTGGTTAGAATCAGAATATTCAGTAACTTTACCGAACACTGAAGACGTTACAACCGTCTCCACACCATCTACTTCTTCTGGAAAACGTGGGAGACCGTGCGTATCTTATCCAGACTTGTCAGAATCCAGTAAAAGAAGAAAAAATACAATGTTACTTAATGAATATGGATTTGAACACGTCTATAATGCATATCTTCAAGGGTTACGTTCGATAGGAAAAGGAACAGAAGCTAAACTTGTGGAAACATTTAGGTTTGCTGAAACTGAAAATAAGACCTTGTTGCGTCCCAAATGTATTTTTGAACGATCTTTTTGGTGTGGCAACATTCTATTGTCTTTTGATGTTGACACTTGACATTACTTACTTGACAGATAGACTTTGCTTTTTTTTGTTGGAAAATGTCCGTTCTTGGGACTTTGATTTAATTGTAATTGATAAAATATCGTTTGGAATCGCCGTTTGCAACCGATAATTGGGTCGCGATTAACTACTGTTTGAAGTTGTAATCCCGGATTGACGAAAACCCAGGGATATTTCTCGGAACATATCGCCGTATTGCCTCACCGCGTGGCACGCGCATTTGTTGGAAATAAGTTGGGCTGTGATGCTGATCAGGACCGCGCCATCTGGAGACTGGCGCCTTGTGAACGTTCTAGAACACGTGACTTACATCACACTTTTCAATTACTCACCTCATAATTACATACATACCACACTTGGGCGTGACCTTGGAAGGTCGAAGCTTGGCGAACCCAGCACAGAAGGTTAGTGGTAATAAGGTATTTATAAAGCCTCAGAGGCTATAGATGGTTGTAGGCCGAGGAGCCTGTAGATTATTGTGCAAGTACTTTTGTTTATTGTTGTTGAAAGCAACGGTAGGGCTCCACGAACCGTGGACAAGATTCGGACACACCAGTATCGTTGCACTGGCTTTATTGTAGTCCTGATCATTTTGGTAGCAGAGCGTGGTTTTATAAGATCCACTGGTTTAATTGGAAGTTTTGAATATTGTTGAAAATAACTTTAGTTTAATTACTTAACATAACTTATAACGTAATAAGTTTTGAATATATTGCTTTGTCAGCCGGGCTCAAATAGTACTTGTAGTTTGTACTGTAATTTGTAGTGCTAGCCCCTTGGTATTGTACAGACAAGTAAGATTTTGACATAATTTGGTATATTGTTGTAAAAGTTGTTTGGTATTTGTTGCAATTAATAATTGAATGTCACTGATCTGAATTTAAAAGGTTATCTAAATAATAATTACACATAGTCTAACATAATAGGACTTGAATTGTGTGTATTGGTTATTGCATTTGTGGTACTTATTGGACTGTGTTGATAGAGATTGTCCGGCTCAATATTATACTTCAATTGTTGTGTTTATTGGTGTTTATTGTATTATACATTCAATTGTTATTTATTTTGTAACTAGCCATCTGTACCAAGCTAGATTCATACTTGGAATAAGTACAGGGTCGGATTTGGACTTGAAATAATTGAATTTGAGTTTTTATTTTGGTGTAATTATTTGGTCGGCTAACAAGTCATTGTTGTTTGTTTAGTTAATTTTAGCCTGTTGTATTAATATTTGATTGTTGCAATGGCCTCATTAAGGGCAGTCAGGGAGGCTGCTGCCGGATTGACCTCACAGTTGAGATGGTTCACATCGGCAGCTGCAACGGTTGAGCGTGTAGATTTGGAAGAGCTCACCCTTGCTCGGTATGGGCAAGTGATTGAGAGGATCTAGTCAGCTGATGCTGCGCTCACACGCTTCAACGAGTACATCATGGACGTGGATTTGGGGGTGATGGATCAGACAGCCAGCGATAAGATTTTGGGTGACTATGACCAGATTGTCCACCTGGGGGATGTCATATGTCTACGAGCGCGGGAAATTTTGAAGAGTCGGGTGCCTGATGCGGCCGAGCCGCAGACCCCCGTTGTTGCAGGCCCTGGACTATTGAGTAGGCTGCCCACCCTGGAGCTGCCACATTTTGACGGTCGCTTGGACCACTGGCTGGGCTTCCTAAATCTCTTTGAGAGTCTTGTCGATGCACGCTCGGACCTCGGACCTGCCCAGAAGCTGGCCTATTTATTGTCTGTCCTGGAGGGCGAAGCCAGAGCCTTGGTGCAGCACTTGCCGGTGACGGATTCCTCCTACCCGACCGCTCTGGAGCTTCTCTCCCGACGGTATCAGAACAAGCGCTGCCTGGCTGATGTGCACATCGACCAGATTTTGGGGCTACCGGCCATTGTCAGCACGTCGACGTTGCGCACTGACTTGCTGAACCCGTTGGTCTCAGCGACCAACGCCTTGAGACGCTTGGAGTTACCGGTAGAACATTGGTCCTACTTGTTGGTGCACATAGTGCTGCAGTTGCTCCCCGCGGAGTTGAGGTCACGTTTTGAGCAGAAGTATGGTGGGGATAGTGCCACCCATCTTCCCCCCTTTGACGACCTCCTCAAATTTTTGGAAGACGAGTGTCGGTTTTCGGATAACACTCGTGGCGCCACGGGGTCCCCCCACTACCTTCTCGGCCTAGAGACCAGGGACGGACTAGGGCTCGGGGACCTGTTGATGTTCACCCCGCCCCCCGTTTTGCTGGCGCCCGGAGTCCTCGGGCTAGGGGGCCTGTTGATGATCGCCCCGCCCCCCGTTTTGCTGGCGCCCGGAGTCCTCGGGCTAGGGGGCCTGTTGATGATCGCCCCGCCCCCCGTTTTGCTGGTGCCCGGAGTCCTCATCATTGTGACTTTTGTAAGGCAACGGGGCATGTCATGGCGCGTTGCCCGGATTTTTTAAATTTGCACGTAAGTGCCCGCCGCCGCATTGTCAACGCACGCCGTTTGTGCTTTTCGTGCTTGGGGGCCCACTTCCATCGGGACTGCTCCGACCCCCGGCCGTGTAGAATTTGTGAAGGGTCCCACTTGGAGATTTTGTGCGCCAACGCGAACCGCTCCAGCAGACCAGCTTCTGAGGGGGGTTCGCGCAAGGGGGGGTACCCCGGAGACGAGCACCGGGCTGAGACCCGCAATTCTGTACGCCGCACTCCACCCCCCGCGCAAGTTGAACGGGAGCCCCGCGAGCGCCATTTGGTCTCCCCTCGTCAGGGAGAACGCGCATTGGCAGCTAGGCAGCAGTGGCCGGGTCGGCGCCGATGCCTTTCCCCTCCGTTGGCGGAACGTCCCCGGCTGGAGTCGCGCCCTCCGCCATTCGGGCATCCGGTGGGATATGCCCCTCCAGTGATGGCGAGCGGCTCGGGACACCGCGCAGACGAATATTTTGATTGTTGGCCTCGTCGTGAACGAAGGCAGCCTGGATGCGGCGATCGGTCGCCGCCCAGGCATCACTAAGAGATTGACGCCTGCCCCGCTAAAGGACCCCCCCGATCAAGACGGTTTTGTTGCCAACGGCCTCGGTCAAGGTCTGGGGACCCTTGTGTGACTCGATTGTGGTCTGTGCCATTTTGGACACGGGAGTCCAGGGTTGCCTTTTGTCGTCTTGGTTAGCGGGACAGGTTGGCCTGAAGGTGAATGACCTTTCAGGCAAGATTTGGGGAATTGGCGAACCGGCTGACACCACTGTTGAGGGAAGGACCTGGTTTGAAATCACCCTTGTGAGTTGTCCGTACCCTAAAATTGGTGCTCCTGCCCTTGTTATAACTGAACTTGGTTGGGACGAGCCACTTCGGGAAACCCTGTTGGAGGACGGTTGAGGCACTCTAGCCTTCCTTATGGGGCCCGTCACCCCCTTTTGTTGCCCAAGGAGGGCCACTTGGTTTAATTGTTGGTGACTGGTCGTCACGTTAAGGGCTCGCATGCCGGTTGCAATGCGCTGTTGGCCATTCTGCAGCGAGAATTTTGGATTTTGCCGGCTGATCGCGTCAATGAGGCGAGGCCCTTGCTAGCGTCGTGACGGACTTTGCTGGTCCCCTTTTGTTGAAGACGTCCACCCTTCGTAATAGTAAGATTGTTAAGGCTTATTTGCGTGTTTTTGTCTGCCTGTCAACCAAGGCAGTACATTTGGAGCTGGTAACCTCCCTCTCGACAGAGGCCTTTGTGGCGACTTTGGACAGATTTGTGTCTCGCCGTGGGTTGCCTTCGTTGATTAGGTCTGATTGCGGTACAAATTACAAGGGTACAAGTAACTATTTGAAGGAGGTATACGCCTTCCTTAATGAGAGCTAGGTTGACATTGGTAATAGTTTGGCCCGCCGAGGGGTCACTTGGTTGTTTGACCCGCCAGCCTGCCCCCATTGGGGGGGTATTTTTGGGGCCGCGGTGAAAGCGGCAAAGGGACGCTGGCGGAGAGATTGGGAGACACCGTTCTCACCTTTGAGGAACTAGCTACGGTATTTGGCCGCATTGAAGCTGTGTTGAATTCGCAACCTGGTCAAGACTTCCAATTGATTAGCGGACGGGTAGGCCCGTCCGGGGGGGGGTAGATGTTGCGTCCCAAATGTATTTTTGAACGATCTTTTTGGTGCGGCAACATTCTATTGTCTTTTGATGTTGACACTTGACATTACTTACTTGACAGATAGACTTTGCTTTTTTTTGTTGGAAAATGTCCGTTCTTGGGACTTTGATTTAATTGTAATTGATAAAATATCGTTTGGAATCGCCGTTTGCAACCGATAATTGGGTCGCGATTAACTACTGTTTGAAGTTATAATCCCGGATTGACGAAAACCCAGGGATATTTCTCGGAACATATCGCCGTATTGCCTCACCGCGTGGCACGCGCATTTGTTGGAAATAAGTTGGGCTGTGATGCTGATCAGGACCGCGCCATCTGGAGACTGGCGCCTTGTGAACGTTCTAGAACACGTGACTTACATCACACTTTTCAATTACTCACCTCATAATTACATACATACCACACTTGGGCGTGACCTAGGAAGGTCGAAGCTTGGCGAACCCAGCACAGAAGGTTAGTGGTAATAAGGTATTTATAAAGCCTCAGAGGCTATAGATGGTTGTAGGCCGAGGAGCCTGTAGATTATTGTGTAAGTACTTTTGTTTATTGTTGTTGAAAGCAACGGTAGTGCTCCACGAACCGTGGACAAGTTTCGGACACACCAGTATCGTTGCACTGGCTTTATTGTAGTCCTGATCAGACCTTATTCTCGATTCTCATAGAAGCAAGGCAGACAAAAATGTTAACGGATGAAGAGGCATTGAGCGTATTTATTGACTTGGATTTAACGAAAGCACAGTATTTGTACTTGAGAAATTTAACGAACGAACGAAAATGTTTTGTGTTTCCACCATATTACAAAGTGCAAGAAGTTAAAACTACTTGCTATCCACCATCTTCAACTATAGAAATTACAGACACAAGTGCAAAAATAATAAGACTTATTAGATCACACTGCAGCTAGAATATTGAAAATAGATTCAGTGTATAGGAATGGATTGAATAACTTACTTCTATACAGTAAATGGGGCTGTGATGGCTCATCCGGTCAAAGCCAGTACAAACAGAAACTGCCTGAAGAGTCTGAACTAATTTCTGATGCAAATTTATTTATCACTTCTTTGGTGCCTATTAAGTTAATTAACGAGCTAACAGGTGATGTTGTCTGGCAAAATCCGGTACCGTCATCTGTTCGTTTTTGCCGGCCTATATTAATAGAATTTTGCAAAGAAACTCCCGAGAAAACTAAAGCTGTTGTGGATGAAATAAAAGGTCAAATAAATTCTTTGGGTCCATCATTAATTAACAAAGAAGGTGAGGGAGTGCAAGTGAAGCATGATCTCTTTCTTACAATGATAGATGGCAAAGTAGCTCAGGTATTAACAGATACGCCTTCGGGTTCCACATGTACAATATGTGGAGCTACTCAACGCCAAATGAACGATTTGACTAAAAGTGACTGCTAGGCCTGAAAATGAAGATTCTTATCAATACGGACTGTCTACTTTGCACGCCTGGATTCGTTGTATGGAAATGATTTTACATATTTCCTAAAATCTGTCTTTCCAAACATGGTCAGCCACAAGCAAAGAAAAGAAACGACTAAAGCAAGAGAAGAAAACCCTGGTACAAAGGCGTTTCCGTGAAGAGCTAGGATTAATCGTCGACAAACCAAGACAAGTAAGTGGTAATTCTAATGACGGTAATACTGCCAGAAGATTTTTTCACAATGCAAGCTGCTCAGCTGAAATTACAGGAGTGGATATAAATTTGATTAAACGACTTCACATAATTCTGCAAGCTCTTTCATCGGGTGTAATGATAAATGCTGAAAAATTTGGCAGTTATGCTCTGGAGACTGCCAGGATCTATGTGAGCAATTATGACTGGTACTACATGCCATCTTCAGTTCACAAAATTTTTATTCATGGAGAAAGTGTCATAAAGCATTTTGCAATACTTCCTATTGGTCAACTTTCGGAAGATGCACAAGAATCTCGTAATAAGGATTATAAAAAATTTCGTCTACATCATGCTAGAAAATGCTCAAGATCCGCTACAAACGAGTATGTATTTCATGCTCTTCTTTATACTTCAGATCCTTACATAACCAGCATTAGAAAACCATATACTAAAAACGTGAAGGAACTTGATGAAGACACCTTAGATCTTTTGAAAGTGAACGAATTAATTTTAGATCCCGAAGTTCATCAAGTATAAATAACATAAAATTTAGTAAACATTACAATTAATTAATAATTAATGTGTTCGATTTTAAACAAAAAAAAATTGTTTTTCAAAAAAAAATGTTTTTATTATTTAAATTGATTTGTATTTTGATGTACTATATGATATTTGGTTTTTGTAAACATTAAAATAATAGTATTCATTGTTAAAAAATAAATATTGGACATTTTTGATAATTTTGAATTTGTTTTATTTTTTAATGTATGGTTTCAAATCCAGTCATAAAAAAATACATTCCATTTGAAGCCATATACACTATTCTATATTTGTGCAAAATTTTAGAACATAATATTCAGAAATAAAAAAGTTATTGATTTTTAATCAGAAACAGACCTTTATTTTCCATAGTGCGGCGGCGCGGCGACGACGGCAGCGCGGTGGCGGCTTATCCGCGGGTTATATTGTTAGAGCAAGCGAGATAGCAATAGTCCCGAATTCCCGATTGCTCGCGTAGGTAGATACACGAAGCTTCCAGAGTCGGTTTCGAGATTTCTCCAGACAGTTTTCGACTCTATACGCGCGGTATAAAAGCCACGCTAACCGCAGCGACCGACAGTTCGGTTTTAATTTGAGTGAAGTGTCAATAGTTCTAGTGTAGATTTTAACTCGACTAGCCGGTGTCATATATTTTGATCCACATTCAACGTAGATTTCCCGTTAAGTGCCGTGTATAATTGTGTTGTGAAATCGTAAGTAAAACTCTGTTATTAATAAGTGTTTCCCTACATATTTAATCAATTATTTTTGGTAATTTAAAAAAGGATGGGTAATTTAAGTAGGTACTGTAATTGTTTTTAGGTGCTGTGTTAATCATAGCCAGGATTAGATCGCAACATGGACAAGCCAGGGCCTAGTAAAAAACGTAACGTTAAAGATGAAAATCGGCAGTTTCAAGAAATTTGGACTGAGAAATACTTTTTTGTATGGTCGCATAACAAAGTCGTTTGTTTAATTTGCAAGAATTCTGTTGCGATTGCAAAGGAATATAGTGTAAAAAGGCACTATGAAACGCAGCATCCTACTTTTACCAAGTTTACAGGCGAATTAAGAAAGCAAAAAATGTTGTCTTTAAAACGGGAGCTTACTGGTCAGCAAGCTATGTTTACAAAACCCATTCAAGATTCAGAAACAGCTACAGAAGTTAGTTATGAAATTTCCCGAATGATAGCAAAGCGAAGTCGCCCCTTCAATGATGGGGATTTTGTAAAAGAATGCATAGAAATTGCCGCTAAGAAAATGTGTCCAAAAGCAGCAAAAAAGTTTGAGAAAATTCAACTGAATCGTATGACTATCCAAAGACGAATTATGTCTTTGTCAGGTAATATTGCGGAACAATTAAATGAAAAAACTAAGATCATTGAATTTTTTTCATTAGCACTCGACGAATCCACTGATATTAGTTCCACAGCTCAACTTCTCATATTCATACGAGGTGTTACTCAAGATTTTGAAGTCTTAGAAGAGTTATTAGGAATGTGTTCATTGAAAGGTCAAACCAGAGGAGTTGATATACTCAATGTACTTTTGGATGAGTGTTCAAAAACTGATTTGGACTTATCAAAATTATCGGGAGTTGCGACTGACGGTGCTCCTTCGATGATTGGTGTAAATTCCGGGCTAGTTACTTTGCTGAAAAAGCATCTTCAAGAAAAAACATAAACGCTGAAGATCTCATGCAGTTTCACTGCATTATACACCATGAAGCCCTCTGTTCTAAAAAAAATGAATTTCAAAATGTCATGAAAGTGGTAGTTTCGACTGTAAATTTCATAAAATCACGAGGACTTAATCACAGGCAATTCAAACAATTCCTTGATGACATTGAAAGCGAATATGGAGATTTACTGTATTATACAGAAGTAAGGTGGCTAAGTCGTGGATTGACACTAGAACGATTCCTAAATTTAATAGAAGAAATTGGAATATTTCTGGCGGAAAAGCAAAGGGATGTCCCGGAACTTAAAAATCCTGATTGGTTGTGTGATTTGGCTTTTTTAGTTGACATTACAAATCATTTGAATGTCTTGAACACACGGCTTCAAGGCAAAAATCAACTGATATCCCAGCTCTACGCTCATGTATCATCCTTTCAATGCAAGCTGACACTTTTCAGATCGCAATTGAATTCTGGAAATTACAATCATTTTCCGAATTATAAGAAAATGGCTGAAAAATTCAATAAAACTGCGATTAATTTCAGTTATGTAGAAAAGCTAGATATTTTGATTCAATCTTTTCAAGACAGATTTTCGGAGTTTAAAAAGTGAAACCTCTGTTGGGCATATTCAGCAATCCTTTCACGATTTCAGTTGAAAATGCGCCAGTCAATGCAGTTAGAAATTATCGACATTCAAAACGACCAAGATTTACGCAACAAAGGAGACTTGCTGAACTTTTACCGCTGCATTGATAAAAATACGTACAAAGAGTTGCGCATAAACGCTCTGAAATGTGCCAGCTTATTTGGTTCTACCTATATATGTGAACAAACCTTTTCAATACTAAATAATAATGAAACAAAAAATCGAAACCGCCTTGCAAACGAAAATTTGGAAGCTGTTTTACGTGTTGCTACAAGTAAATTTGAGCCAAATATAAAAAAGATTGTAAGCACTATGCAGTGCCACGCTTCAAATTAATAAATTCTTTTTCAATTTTAATACATTATTATCAATTCTTTATTGTCTTTAATTACCTATACTTCTGGCGGCCCGCCATCAGTTCATAATTTGCCCGAGTGGCCCCTAGTCTTAATAAGTCTGTGCATCCCTGCTGTAGACCGTTACACTTGCAGTATAAAAAAGAAACGAAAGAATTATTTTGGAGAAACAGTTTGTTCAGGATCAAATACAAAATCTTACCCCCACTATGGCTGAAACCTCGAGACGAGTAAAACTCGAGAGAGGACATACAGTAAAAGTTGTTGAATATTAATTATACTGTGCAGCTATTGATGGGAAAGTCCTGAATGCAATTCTTTGTACGCCATCTCAATTACGTTGCCCCTAATGCGATTTGACCTCATCCCAATTCAACGATTTAAGCGCGCTACACACGGCTAAGATACTATAATATTTTATCTTAAGATTTTAAATTAATATATATTAGGCCATCACAGACGACGAAGATACGATAATATGTAAGCTTGCGTCGCGACCGTACGTGTCCTGTGTTGAACCAATATACAGAGTGATTTAATTTAACTATGGCTCATGCTTGCCTGCTAGATTTATTGGATAGCTCATCTGAAGACGATTCTGATTTTGAATTTGATGTGCATTGATTCTTGCACGCTCTAGAAGAAGATCCATTTGGGTAGAAAAACATATTGAAAATAGGAAAGACCGTGGAGAATTTAATATTTTTGAAGATCTCTCAGAAAAGAAGTTCCATGAGAATTTTAAAATCATTCAGTTTATATTGTTCAGAGTCCAATTTCCATAGACAAGAATATTCGCGTATGGTTTCAATTAGTCGTTCCATTTCGATTAGTTATATGAAAATTGGTAAATTATAAAAACAACAACCACGAATAGATCCAAAACCAAAGTAAGAAGGTACGAGAAACACGTGCAACACCTCTTCTCTCTGCTCGCTCCACTGAACTGAGTAAGAAAGAAGATTCCAGATGCGCGTAAGCCGGTCCTACGCTGTGTGTGAAAGAGATAGAATTTGCCGCACGATTTCGTAGCAATGAAATTTAATCTTGACATCCTGTATTCGCATTTTGTATCTTAACATATTAACAGGTTCACAGTCCAAGCCAAATCATAAGATATGACCCCCAAGTCCAAGTAGGTTTTTGTGATATTTGTGTCAGTTTAGGTCTCGGGGGATATTTGATGTATACATAAAAATAAAAATAACAACCGGGTTTTTTTTTATTACAGCCCATATACGGGCTGTGGACTTATAAGGACTAAATTTTTACTGCTGGTTGTATAAGTCCCACAGCCCATGATATGGGCTGTTATTTTTTTCCGATTATTCTTGTGTTTTTTTATTTGTTTTTTGAATTAAAATGTTAACATATCCTAAAACTATTTATAGAACTACCTTCGATGTATTTTTCCACTCTGGCAATACTTCAAATGTCACTGTCTGTAGTGTCAATGTCAGACATCAATCAAAATCATATGTTTTTTTCTTTTTTGTCGGTTAGAACTTCTGTTGTATTTGGTCAAGGTTATAGTTGTTGTTATTTTTTATTTATAATGAATCGTCGTCAAAAGTACACGGACGAGCAGTTGCGGAAACTTTTAGAAAGTAGTGACTGCGAAGAAGAAAAGTCCTCGAGTTCGGATGAGGACAGTAGTGTAGACGAAACGGAAAATTGGTCAGGTCAACATGATGTCTTGGAAAATCGTGTCCGCTTATGTGTTGGAAGTGAAGAGCCGATTGAATATGACAATGATGATAGTGTAGCTGATCCGGACTTTGTGCCAAATTCGCCGAAATCTGATGTAAGTTACAATGAAATTACTAGACCAGTGATTCGGCGCAGCCCCAGTATTGGCACTTCTGTGAGTCGTCGAAATATTTTCTCCCAACCATCATCGTCACCAACCGCCCGACGCAGTTGCAGTCCAATGATCCCCAGCAGCCCCGTCGCTGGGTGTTCATCAGAAGGTACCCATAGCCGTCCCACTTCTGCAACTCGTCAAAATATTGTCTCCCAACATTCATCGTCACCAACCACCCGACGCAGTCGCAGTCCAGTTAACCCCCGTAGCCCCGTCGATGGATCTTCGTCAGAAGCTGATGATGCAGCTGATAGAAGTGGAAATGGTAGGCCACATTATGAACGAGTCCTACAAAGTCAAGACGAACAAGAAGGTTGGGTTTACAGAGTCCAGGCATTATCTCGGCAACCATTACTTTCTCAAGATTTTATTCGAATTGAAAATATTCCCGACGATGCGAATTTGTATAGTCTATTCCGCACAATAGTCAATGATAATGTGCTGAACTTGATGACGGAGCAAACTAACATTTATGCCGAACAAACTATGGCTTCTAATCCAAGTGGTCGGATGTCTCGCTGGAAACCTGTTGACAACGCGGAAATGAAAAAATTTCTTGGCATTTACATATTAACTGGAATTATCAAGTTTCCAACGCTGGAATCGTACTGGAAGACTGATCCTTTCTTTTATTATCCTTTGATGCACAAAATAAACATGTCATATAACCGTTTTGTGGCAATCTTGCGTTGTTGGCATTTTGTTGACAATTTGGCTGAAAGGGACCCAAATGTTCGGTTGTATAAAGTACAGCCATTGATAGACATTGTTATGGATAATTGCAGAAAACTCGTTACTCCCAAAGAGTGCGTTGTCGTTGACGAATCAATGGTGCCATTTCAAGGTCGATTACTTATGCGACAATATAATCCGAGCAAAAGTCATAAATACGGCATGAAAATTTACAAGGCTACGACCGATGACGGATATGTCTGGCAGTATAAGGTTTATACTGGACAGGATCCACAGTATCCTGGTTTGGACAAACCAGGAAGCGTAGTAGTTCAGCTTTGTGAGAAATTACTTGGCGAAGGAAGAATTATAATAGCTGATAACTTTTACACAAGTGTCCCATTGGCGGAATATATGCTTCGTCATAAAACTGATCTTTGTGGCACTTTGCGCAAGAACCGTAAAAATCTGCCTCAGTTGGTCAAAAGTAAAAAACTCAAGAGGGGTGAGCATATTTCTGCTCAACGCAATAACATAACTGTACTCAAGTGGAAAGACAAACGAGACGTACTGATGATATCTACGTTTCATGGCGATGAACAGGCAATGTCTTCTGGTAGAAACCCACGTTTGAAACCAAATATGATATTGGAGTATAACCAAAGAAAAAAAGGCATCGATCTCGCCGACGAACTCGCCAGTTTTTATTCTCCAATTAGAAAGACCCTTACGTGGTACAAAAAGATCGCAGTTGACGTACTTTTTGGCGTGGCCTTGATAAATTCTATTTATTTATATAACAAATTGAACCCTTCACAGAAGTGCTCAATTTTACATGCCCAAACAGACATAGCAAAAAAACTAATTGACCTAAATGAAACACACGTGTCAACAAATCTCCTGCGATCACAGCAATCTTCAAGCAGTGTGTCAAGCTCATCACGAGAAACAACAGCAGCTCAACATTTCCTTCAAGAACTGGAAAACAAGAGACGTAGATGTGCGGGATGTTACAATATACATCGTCAGAATGGTGAAACACCAAAGGCTGCCACTAATAAGGCAAAGAAAGTTTCGACGATTTGCAATACGTGTTTGAAGCCTTATTGCCTAAGTTGTTTCACACAGGCGCATACTTAGAGATTTAGTTTTTTTTTATCTTATTTGCAACCTTATTCTATTGTTTTTGTCACATTTTTATTGAATAAACCATAAAAATATACCTTTCTTTTGGTTTTATTTTTATTTTCTGCAGTTTTACATAAAAAAAGGCTGATGTTCATGTCCCAGCACTTTTTTGATAGCTTATAGTTTGTTCTATCAAGTCCACTTTTGTAAGCTCCAAACCTAGTGAGTCCCATCTCACAAAACAGTATAGACAGTGTACGGGTAAACAGCCCACATATGGGCTGCGGACTGGTTGCTGTGGATAGTCCACAGCCCATATGTGGGCTGTGGACTGTGAACCTGTTAAGGTAATATATATTTAATAATTTAAGATGTTATGTTACGATAATAAATTTTCATATCGCTCTCTATCTTACGATACAAAAATATGAAATATATATTATCTTCGTCGTGTGTGATGGTCCATTGAATTATATGGCGATCGATATGGTATATTAAGATAAAATATTATATTATCTTAGCCGTGTGTAGCGCGCTTTAGAGTTAACATTCTCCAAACCAGTAATAGAAGAACGTTTGGTGCATGGCATATGTCCACTTCATTCTTGGATAAGGGCCTTAGAATGTTTATTAAACCTGGGATATGAAGTAGAGGTTAAAAAAAATGGAGGATCCCTCAAAAGTCAGAAGAGAGCCGATTAGTCGAGGACTGTAAAAAAATAATCCAGGCTAAAATCAGAGAAGAAATTGGACTTTTGGTAGATGTTGTCCGTCCAACTTCAGGACCCACTAACGACGGAAACACTGCACGCACTGCTCTTTCTGATAGAAACCAAGGAACTTTTGCAAACATTTTGAACATTGAACAGTGGCTATTAGATGGATTGTATGTTATTTTAAGTTTTGTCTAGTAACCTGCCAATTGACCCTGAAAAATTCGCAACTTTTCGCGAGTTGGCATACAAATATGTTACGAAGTATGGATGGCATCCTACGACTGTCACGCTCACGCTTCACAAAATTTTAGTACATGGGTGGAAAATTATAGAAAAATCAAATTTACCTTTTGGCAGGCTCTCTGAACAAGCAGCTGAGTCACGCAACAAATTTTGGAGGTTTGACAGAGAGCACCATACCAAAAAGAATTTCGTGAAGCAACTATATTTGACCTTTTTCACAGAGCTTTAGTCTCATCGGATCCAATTATCTCTGATTATAACCTCTTAGAGAGAAAACAAATGCTAAAAAAACCCATTGCCACCGGCCGCATTGTCTTTATTGAGACCTGTTAATGAACAAAATCTAGCCATCGATGATTATTCTCATGTTGAATTAATTGTAACTAACAATGAAGATGAATTTTAGTTTGATTAGCCTACATAATATTTTACAAATTCATGTACATTTTCCTTTCGAATAGCCAACTCCATATTAATTATTAAAAAGTATTTAATACACCTTTTTTTTTCAGATATTGTATATACAGAATATATTCTTATTGGTTTTTTTTTTAGTTACATGAAAGTGAAACCCCTAAGGAAAATTTTGAACTTCCAATAACTCGTGGAAACCAATAAGTTTGGTTTCGGAATTAATACTACACATAATAGAAAGTATTAGCAATTTTTGGATGTAGGAATGACCACATACTACGGCGGTTTAGATACATAAAACAATGAAAACGAAAAATGAGAATAAAAATCATATCCCTCGACCCATTCATACTAAAGCAACAGGAATTGGTAGAGCAGTCGGCTATTATACCTTTTTTCGATAGAATAAATAAATTCTGGAATAAGTATTTCCATTAAATTATAATGATTTTTTTTTTCATTTTTCAATAGTCGGATATTGCGAAACTGACATTTTTTTTTAAGTACATGTCTTAACGAACCCGGAGGTTTACTCTAATCATCGGAAATGTAGACTATCTAATCGATAACTCAATAAAAACATGATGACCCAAAAACCGGGATCTTATCACACTGTACGACGCCGTAAGACCAATATTGCACTAATAAGCACTGCCAAGTAACAGTCATATTATGCATTTTATGCAAAAAAAAACATTCGTTGAGTTCATTTCTTTTTGTTTTTTTTTTAGTTTAAGATACCCCATTATTATTAGCATTATTATTAATGGAAGATATAATTGAAGACTAATATTTCAAATGTGCCATTTAAAATTAGAATTGTTCGTAGTTTACTATATATATTTATTTAATAGTGATATAGAAGTGATATTTCAAGACTTAGTAGATTAATGTTATTACATCATTGAATGAATACTAAAAAGTACAAAGTTCCTTTTAGTTTCTTAGAAAATTATGTTTCATTATGTCACTCACTACTCAGTAGTGATTAACAATGCTTAAAAACAAATATCCAGTTGATTATTTGCATTGTTTTTTATTACTTTCTTGTTCAGATTTTGTTTGATCCATTTAAACCAGTGGGTGATCCACTGAGGACCTTATGTGTACAATGGATCAAAACCCACTATTCAAAAAAAATATACATCTTTCTAATTGTACACTGATTGTCAAAAAGGCCAATACTGTTTAAAAATTTAATAACCATTTTATCCTCTGGCAATTTTTTGTACAATTTTGACTATTAGTTCTTATATGTATATTAATGTGTCAAAAAAAAAGTTATCCACTTTTGACCTTATTACCCTAATCATTTCTAGAAGTCCCAAACAAATAAAAAGCCTGTAGCTTTTATTTACTTCAAATACCAGTCAAAAAGCCAAAATAAACTTTCATAACCTCCCAACCTAACACCATTTGTCTTTCAAAACACAACAGAACACACAATTCCCTTTAGTTTTTCAACAGGCATGTCGGAATGTGTTACTAAAGCGGCTTGCTTAGAAAAGTTAATCAACTATTGACCAATGAACTGGATGACAACCTTTCAGGGTTGTTGACTAGGCTGCCATTCATTTAGAACACTCAAAATTTCATGGCATGCACTATCCGAGTCTATTTTTCTCATAGAGTTCAATCTTTCTATCACATGCTTCCCGAAGAACCAATAGTTTTGATCAGGCAATGGTTCCACAACCAAAGGATTCATGGCTACCAGCAGATCATCCATGACCTGTTTGCACTTAGAACTTTTGTTAGATTTCTGCAGTATTTTTGCTTTACTGCGAGGCCGGTCAGTTCTCCGACTATGTTGACGAATGTTTAATTCAAAATCATTTTCAAGTTCAGATTGTTGCTCTTCTTTGACATTCAGTCTAGTTGACAGGTCTTTGTAATCATCAGGAACTGGTTCAAAGTTCTGAAACAATATTTAAAAAATATATGAGAAACTGAAAACATATTGCTGCTATTGTAAATAGAGACTTAGCAACAAAGATACAAGTAGATCTAGGTCAGCCAGCAAGGCCAATTGTGGAATATTAGAATTCAAATAGTTTTATTGATTTTGTAATAAAAAAACTATGTTTTCTAGCAGAGTTCCTCATTATTAAAAAAGGATCCTATGAACAACATTTCCATCGGTAACAGTATTTTTCTATTTGAATCACCTCGTCCAGAGATAACATTGTACAAATATATAGAACTAATTCAGCTACTGAACATGTTGCCTTTAGTATAGCTCCTAACACAGTCATGTTCTCTTGTACTTTAGTTCAATTCTCATGTTATCACGTGAATTGGCATCAGCAACATGACTTGCATTTCATGCCATCATCAAAGCTCAGAAACACCAATCAAACAAATCAAATCAAACCTATATAATTTCACAACTTATGTAATAAAATTGATTGAATTAGGTCACACAACACTATTGACAAATGCCATCACAGCATTTCTTTGAATCTACCTATCAGAGAAATTTTAAAATAAACTTTGTATTGAAATAACCTCATAGTCTTCTTTTTTGCAAATATCTTTCAAGAACTGCAGAGGCTTCCAGAGTGGCCAACAAGGCACATAAACATCTGCCGCAGAGTTAGCTTTAAGCTTGGACCGTTCAACTCGTCGATGATTATGGTTGAAGGTACTCCTGATGTTCACCCAACGATCTCTGACAGAGCGGGCTGAAACAAACACACTGACATCTGAAACTTGTTTGTATAGTTCACCAAGCATGGTAATAGTAACTCTTGTCCTAATCTCTTTGTCAGAACCTCACACAATCAATTACACATTTATTTTAATAGTTATTATGTTAAAGGTTGCTTGAGCAGTAAATATTAGTAGGAGACAGCAACAATGTCTGCAGTAAAGTAGGTACATCCATCACTTATGCATGTCTAGTTACGACACAATATATTCATAATATAGCTCAGTTCAGAAATATCTTTTACTAGAGATGTGTGTGGGCCATGGGAATGATATGTACTAATTTGCTAAGATGTAACATTGCCATAATTCATTTTTCGTCGCCAAAATAGGTTACAACCAAAATACCATAGTAGGTATAGTAATATTTTCTTTTGTTTTAATTTGTGAAGTGGTTCTCATCTTGATTACTTATCACTTAAATTACACAAGCACCCATGTGTATCCTAAAATTTGCTAAGTTATGTGCTTAGCTATCATATAAATGTTTATGTATAACATCATGATCATTCACACAAAAAGTTATTTTGAAAATGTTATTTTTGTATCATAAACCACTTTAGTTCCAGACTAGTCATATACCTATAGTTAAACCATCAATGAATACATTACTAGGATACTCACTGACCTAATAAATCGTAAACCAGCTGTGTCATACTACCTAAATATATTTCAAAATTGTTCTTATATTACAGAAGCCGACAACTTTAGCCTAGACCACGCTAATCTCAGAAACAGAAGCAGAAGCTAGTTATTCATAAAACTTACCAGTGAACCCTCTGCCCAGTCTCGCTGCAAACTCAGCATAAGCCTTATACTTTTGCTGAATTTGGTGATTTGTATTCCCTGCTGGCCGCCATATGTAATCTCTCTGATGCACGAATGAAACTAAATCTAATTCAAGTTTTCGTGTCCAATAACACGGTTTACGAGGCATTTAATAAAACTCGATTCGAACCTATTTATCTTCAAAAACGATTTTGCCGACTTAATTGAACCGTACCTACCATGAGTTTACAAAACATAAAATCAAGGAACTTGTCATATTTTTTTTTTTTTTATAAATGATTTTGGCTTGGATGGAACTTGTCATAAAATAGAAAAGACCACAAAACACTTATAAGAAAGATAATAAAGGTGAACGCAGACCTAGCCGCACCGCACGCGCCGCTGTCTTTGCATTCGAATTCTTTATATGAAGTTCTATGCAACCTCGCACACCTACCCGCGCTGCAGTCACTGCCAGTGTTGCCAAAAACGCGGGGGCCAATGTCGCCCGTTTTTCACAGCTTAAGTAGCCTAATATAGCCGAATTTCAGTCAGTGGTAGCCTAATTATGTAGCCTAAAATATCAGTAAAAATGAAGTTTGAATCAATTTATTTTTACCTACTTTACTTGCTTTAAATGCTGGTATTTTTTTATCCACTTATCGCGCATAATGTATGCGCCAATAATTTTTCGTGAAACAAATACTTTGACACAAATGCTGTACGAAGCGAAATGAAAATGATAAATAATAACTGAAATCGGCCCGAACTATTCACTCAGTTTAATAAGATAATTGCGTTTACACTATTTTTTTATTTTTATTTTTATAGTTGATTGGCTTGCGTTTGACCTGATGCTCTCAGCTGATGTTAAGTGATGATGTGGACGAAGATGAAGCATGCTTGCCTAGAAGTAACCTATTCACTCTTAGCTATAATCTAGGAGTGTTTAGACTCCCAGGTTATAGCTATCAGAAAGCACAGACCCCGACACATAATTCATTCTTATCACATCATTGCATTCTAAAGGAGATTGCCACGGAGCAGGTCCCGTTTGTGGTATCTTGTGCCTGATTTTAATAATAACCTAAAAATATTTTTTTTTTTTTTGCGTTCATGGTATTTTTTATACAATTTCTTTCACCCTGGGAATAAAGTTAAAGTTAATTAACAGTTAAACATTACGTTGACATCCGTTTAATTCAATGTAGTCTGTGGTTTGATTGGTATACAAAAAAAAGTTGCCAGGTATCAAAGAATTAAATAACTAATGCCATATTTTACTCAATTGAGTAATCGTAGTAAAAGGTAGAAAGAAAACAAAGAATTATTATATATTATACAAAATACGCATTCCCAGAATACAACAAACCGCCATATTGTGATTGTTTATTTTCAGTTCAAGAACTGTCACTTTATATTTCCTAAGTAGAATCTGGCACCAGGTCTTTTTAAATAAAGTTGATATTTGTGCTTTATCAAATTATATTTCATTTATGTGTCTATTTCAATTTGTAAGAAGATTTTAATATTTTTCTTAAACTTATCTCCAATTAATGTTACATCAATAATTTTAATTCAAATAAAAATTTTTGTATACGATATAGCGCCATCTGTTGATAATTTAACGTACCCGATAGACAGTAAATAGTACTGGGGCCAACTTGTAGATGGCTTCTACACCATCTATGAGTACCTATCTACTTTTTATAGTACTGCTATTATATGTACATAAAGTAATAGAGACATAATCCCATCCCCATAATGATGTATAGTAGATAGGTAGTAGAAGTAGGTACTTAATCTAAATAGAATTAGGAGGAAATGTCAATGTCAATTTCTAATTATAACCTAGATTTTTACAACAGAAAAACAATGATATCTCTTAAACCAGGGTAAATAAATGAAAAATGGTTTCTGATTATGAAAATACTATGTTTTTACTATTATTTAAAATAAAAATCTTCAGGGCACAAGAATTTTCCACTGGGACCCAACTGTCCTTACAAATCGGGCAATCTCTTTTAGTTACAGATAAAGATAAATTCAGGGTATTCCCCGAAGCTAACTAACCATAAACAAAAAGGTGGCCTCAACTCAACTCAACATATTTTATTTTACATGGCCACTTATAAAACGATACAAGCTAGTGCACGGCACGAAATTGATCAATTCCTATGGAGAAGAACCGGCAAGAAACTACACAGTTATTCTTTTCAAAATATCATTCATTTTTATAATGTATCCATAATACTCGTTTAAAAGGTGTGATAGTTACCAATTCAAACCAAACAATGTAATTAAAAAAAAATGAATGCATTGTAAAATTAAACAATATAATTTTTATTATTTATTAGTAATAAAAAATAAACAAAAAAATCTGTCCAATCGGATGGATTATCGTAGGGAAAAGTAAAAACAAACAAAATAAAAAGACACACTCACTAAAGTGGAGTTGTCAAGAGACTAGTTGATAACGCAATCACAATAAGCCCGAGCCTCATTGTGCAGAAGGAAGGAATCATCGCCAAGCAATCATGATTGCAACGACTTCAACGTAGTCCTCAATCTAAAATATGCTTTTTTGATAAGGGTTTTTTAAATTTTCACACAGATACAGAGTTTGGTAACTTGTTATAAAAGCGTATGCTATTTATGAAGAATATTTTTTTATTTAATTTAATTGGGACAAAAACAGTTATACATTAAAGTATTTTACAAAAAGTGGTTATCTTAAAAGGTAAAAAACGTATAACCCACACTATTGTCCACAATAACCCGCACTATTGTCCACAAATTTAGTTACAATGACGGTCTTATCGCTGAGAGCGATATCTTCCACTTTCCAGACAACCTTGAACCTGAACTGAAGTGGCCTAAAAGGCGACCGGTCGCCTTTCATGTTTTTTCGTCGCCGATTCTCTTCGTGGGTAGCCTAAATGGCGAAAAATCGCCTACGTTGGCAACACTGGTCGCTGCAGTCCCTGAGACGACCGACATCCCCAAGCCGCAGCTGATGACGTCACCCGCACGCAGCGGACGCTGCGGCTAGCGCAGCGCGGATGACGTCATTCGCATCCACGGCGCGCAGTGTTGCCAGAGTTATAATTTAGACGGAGAATCTCTGTCAACGGTTTATAATAAAATTACTTGTTCTCGTATAATTACTTGCTTATTCCCTATTATAGCACCTACAGATAAAATTACACAAAAGAGCAAAATACCAATACCAAATACAGATTTTTTAAATCTTCGGTACAGATAATGCTTTCAAAAATCTGGCAACACTGCAAGTGCGTGCGGCGACGGGAACGACTGCAGCGACTGCGGTGCGGATAGATGTGCGAGGCCATTAACAAAAAGCGATGACTGCGGGGACTGTAGAGACTGCGGTGCGGCTAGGTCTGCGTTCACCTTAATAATACAGAACCATAGATGATACCAGCGTTGCCAACCCTACTGTTTTAACAGTAGATTTACTGTTTTTACCGTGTTATCCCTGTTTTCTGTTTAAGTACCCATTTCTACTGTTTTTAATATTATATTTAGAGATTTCGTCTAAAACGATAAAACCCCTTCAATTTAAATACCTAGCTTCATGATATGCATGTATGTATCCGTATAAATTTATCTACCTATGGTCTAGTCTAACAAAACGAGTCAAGTCATACCACAAAATTACTATATCAGTAGCAAGCTAAGTCATACAAAAATAATGTCAGTAATGATAGTGACAATTTTTTGTTTGAGTCGACCGTTGACCCTAGTAAAACAGAAATAAGGCCGTGCGCGCACTGCCTAAAGGAATGTAGGTATACATTTAATGCAACTGAAAAACATGTGAAGAAATTCAATAAAGTATGTAAGATTTTAATAAAAAAGAGGCAGAAAATATCGAAAATAGTTAATAATTATTAGTAAGAATATTTCAAAAAAATATCCAATTATTCATATTTTTAACATAATAAATAAATAATAATGATTATGTACTTGCGCTTTCAATTTCATTAAAGGTTTCATTTTCAATTCTAATAATTAATGTTTTAAAGTTACCATTTTACTGTTTTCTGCTGTTTTTTTAAGTCTGATCTGCTGCTTTTTGCTTCGGTTAGGTTGGCAACACTGGATGATACATAAATAAATACAGAGATCAGTGTTGCCAGATTTTTGAAAGCAATATCTGTACCGAAGATTTAAAAAATCTGTATTTGGCATTGGTACTTTGCTCTTTTGTATAATTTTATGTGTGGTTAACTACCTAGGTGCTATAATAGAGATATTCTCTAATTAAATTGAAGCAAGTAATTGAATTTTTTTTTATTTTTAAATATTCATTGTATTGGACCATAGATAGAAACGATGTGGTGCACTTGTTTGATTTTTTACCCGACTGCGGCGAAGCAAGGAGGAGGGTTATGTTTTTACCGCGTATGTATGTATGTATGCATGTCCGTTCCTTTGTTCCCTCGTAACTATACGTATTAAACCCGTTAACGAATTTTGATAAATGATACGTCGTTGGATTTGTCTTGATAGCGCGAGTGCTGTAGGATAGATTAAAATAAAAACAAATCACCACAATGACAACCAGGTGCCATATTGTCAATAATAAAAAAAATCAAATTAAATAGATCTTTAAAAATGATTTTAAGGTTTCTTTAACCATTTTTTTATTTTGAGCAAACGTTTAGGAAATATAACGTTTTAAAACGGAATTAAATACTAAAAAGCTTAAAATAAAAAAAAAAAAACAAATTAAAAAAATCTAAAAAACCCGACTGCTCAACTGAAATAGAAGAAACAAGCACATTTTTATTTTAAAAAGTGACAAGCAGGCGATACCCGTCCCATTTTTTTAATTAAAATTATATTAGGTTCTATTGGGTCCCACCTGCTTGTCATTATTTAAAATAAAAATGTGCTAGTTTCTTCCATTTCAGTTGAACAGTCGGGTTTTTCAGATTTTATTAAATAAGTTTTTTTTACTAATGATTTATTTTACAATTCATTATTTTATGTCGCGTGTTTTTGGTGAAACTAAACCATAGAGTACTATAATACTTGAACTAAACGCAGACTCATGGTTCTCGATAATGTTGGCCGGTAGGCCGGTAGTTACACGAACAAAATGAACGGGAACCACAGATTATTAATACGAGAACGAGTAATTTTATTATAATCCGTTGACAGAGATTCTCTGTCTACATTATAAAACTACCATTTGAGGTAATTTTGTATTAAAGAAAAATTAGAATGTTGAAAATCTGTATCACTCTCAATTTTTATCGGTATGACATGTTGAAAATCTGTATGGATACCGCGAAATCTGTATATCTGGCAACACTGACTGAGATACAGAATACAGAACAATATATACTCTAGCAGGGCTGTCAGGTGAGAAAAAGGTGTGATCGTACGCCAACTACAATAAAATCGTATGCCAAAGAAATTTTGAAATAAAAGATCGTACAACCTAGAAGTACAATTTTTTTTTAGTAGAAATATCTGAACCAGACTAAAAATACGAGACATAATTATTGTTATGACACTTGTTTTTGGTCTGTCCATGACTTTGATGTCCTTATAGATTCGTCATGTCTGTCTGTCCGTATGTCAAATCCATTTTATTCCCCAACTTTTAGGAATACGAAATGACTAAAAATTCGTTTAGTTTTAGAAAAGAAATGCAATAAAACTATTTCTTAGATTTATACAAATTTTCTGTGGTCATATTATTTAACATTTCTGTTGTTGGCTTAAACTTCGTGCAATTTTCGTTTCTTCAAACAACAAACACAAAAAAGCACTCAAAACAGTACCTATACAGATTCAAATAGGATATTATACTACGAACAGATCGAGACTGACGAGGAAAACAAGTTTTTGACAAGTCCCAATTATTACCGAAAGAAAAAAAAAATAAGTTTCGTAAAAATGTAAACAAATACAGCCTTTAAATGACTAAGTAAAGAGTCTTCATTCAAGTACAAGATCTAGGTACGCGTTAGGTTGTTAGGGACTTCCCCAAAACTCAAACTTGCCAGTGGAACACGTTCGTTTCATTATGAAATGTTGCCAGTTATGTAAAAATCGTTTATTTTCCGTATGATCCTGATCTAGCGATCGTAGATGAGTAAAAATGCCAAAAAATCGTAGGAGTACGATTAAAATCGTACATCTGGCAGCCCTGTACTCTAGGGAGAAGAATGACAACTTCGTATAAAAAGGTCAAGACAGTTTTGCTGCGCGCCATCTAGTGGCACCCCAAAACAACTGTGGACGTGAATAGAGCGGGAAATTTGAAATATTCTAGGTAGGCAAGTACTGCGGAGGTATTAAAACTAAAATTTTCTTTCTAGTTATGCAATAGGGATGCAAAGTTATGTCAAATTAGCATTACCAACCAAATAAAAATTAATCAGTAATATTTATGCTAATTTGACATAACTTTTCATTTGTATTGCACAACTAGGAAGAAAAATGTAACTTCGTTAATTTCCTACTTTGCTTTAATATTAGCAAAAAAACTCAGGAATTATAATAATTTTCTTTATTTAGGTATGTAAAACAAAATTACATTATCTAAATTACGTAAAACAACTTTGCCTATCGTAAGTTAATTACGTTAAGGTGGAACCCAAGATGGGCAAAGCTCGTCGATTTACCCCATCCATATCGCAAATCGTTGCCGCTATGCTAAGACCCGCATCACGACATTCACGTATTATCTGAAAATAGAAAAATTGACAATAAAATTAATACACATGATTATTTCATTTAATTTGAGGAAACTGTCTTTTGCAAATGACATAGGGTTATTAAGCTAGGATGCGTAATTGCTGAAAAATCGTAGTTTTTGTGATCCCGGGAAGGTGGTAAAAGTTCCAAAACGAGACGATCCTGTGGTGACCTCTAAATTTAAAGGCCTCCAGCCAGGGCATGCCTAGAACGCCTGAGCGGTGGTTTTTATAAACAGTAGTGAACAAGTGACGTCAGATCCTACGATTTTAAAACAGATTTGTTAACCTTTTGTTGTTGTATTTTAACATTAAACTATGATTAAATGGTATAAAAATATGTTGAAATTAATTAGTTCAATTACATCTTAGTCTCACGATGACAGAATTAGTAAACAAGCAACGTTATTTTTTAAATAATGTTTAAATATGCTGTTATACAAGACAACTATGAAAGAACAGTTTAAACTATCTTATAAATATGTTTCGTAATAGCGTTTATAAGGTTTTGATAGGAAATAGTTAAATGTTGTGTATCATATGTTAACAAAGTCAGTTAACATAAATTACTGTTATACAAAACAACAATGAAAGAACAGTTTAAACTATCTTATAAATATGTTTCGTAATAGTGTTTATAAGGTTTTGATAAGTAGGTAATAGTTAAATGATGTGTATCACATGTTAACAAGGTTATAATTATTATAGAGATATTATAATTTGTGACGTGTTCAATTAAAGAAACAAAGTTGAGTTAATGTAATAAACCAACTGAAATTATTTGAATAATCCATCACGCGCACTGAAATTCGCCATTTTGTGAAGTTGACTGTGCTATCGTTAATGTTTGATATTTTTTCTCGACTCGGCTTTGGTTTTTGACTATTTTTGTTTACTATCACGTTGACCCTGGCTCTTCTATTTTGGACATTGATTTGAAGATAGTGATTTGAACTCGACTTTGTAGTTTGTCGTTATATCGTACGAACTGTTTCAACGTGTCAAAAAAGAGGACGTACCATCAGCAGCCAGTCTCGCGAATGGGGCGTGCAAGTGAAAGCTAATCGCAGATGGCGCCACCACCGTAAGAACCTTTGTCACTGTCAGTGTTAGTTAGATTGTGAGATATTCAAGGAACTTGTACCTAAACTGGAATGCGGACGCGAAGCTCAAATCCGTTCCGAAGAGTATACCCTCGAAGGACCTAGCTATCTCTTTCTAGTAGTGTGGATATCAATTCGCGATAAACGTACGGACAATTTTATTTGATGCAATATTTGCAGGTTTTTTTAAGACACTTATTATTAACCTTACAAATGATGTATTTCTGTTACCGCTATAACAAAAAATACTAAAAATTAATTAAAATAAATATTTAAGGGAGACTCCCATACAACAGATGTGATTTTTTTGGCGCTTATTATAGGTAATGGTTCCGTACCACTCATTACCTACCTATAAAAATACCCTTCATGCGCGAGTCCGACTCGTACTTGGCCGGTTTTTTTCTTAACAACGTATTAAATAGAAATAAATAAATAAATTCAATTATGAATACAAAGGTCTGTATCGGTCTGTTACGCTTTCACGGTTAAATCACAGAGCCGCTTTCGAAAAAATTTGGCATGGAGATAGTTTAAAACCCTGGGAACTATATAGGGTTCTTTCTATCACAGATTTTTGAACAGTTGCTCGGTAGCGCGATATAACAGAATTCCACGCGGGTGAAAAGCTAGTTCTCAATATATATCTGAGGAACTTATATTGAGCGCGCTAATTTCTATAATAAACGCTTCGTTATGCAGACTAAATGCAAAATTGGTTTTCTTAAGCAGACTTTATTGCGTTGAATTATAAACTTTCAAAGTGGTTAAGACCCATGATACAAATACAATTATTGCTGATTGAATTAATAACAGAATCACCAGCTGGCAATTCTTCGAAGGCTTGGCCTTGATAGGCAGTGGTATAGACGTCCAAACAAACGTGCATTAATTGGTAATCTACGTTTATTCGACACTTGTACGGTCAGAACCAGTAGACTAAAAATAAAATGATGCAGTGTTTATATATGACGGAGAGACAGCCTCGTATGTGTTTTTTCCAAAAGGGTGACGTTAACTCAGCTGACGTCACGAATCTTGTCTTGGTGATCACTCATGTTTGATTTTCAAATAAAAGCACTTGTTAATGTTACCAGAGACTCATTTATTCAACTGACAGCGTAACGACTTTACAGAGAGGTCCGCACTGTCCAGCGGCTCGAACAAGAATGAATCTGAATTTGAATCTAGCGCTCACAGTGCGGCCTTATATAGAGGGATTGTCACACATGTACCCACATTTTCTAGTTAAATATTAAACTACTTAAATTACAATGCTTTAAGTTGGAACATGTTAAACGTTAATTTTACATCTTAAAAATCAATTAATAGTTTGTAAAACAATCAAATTATTAATCTTTAAAAATTTCAATTATTTTAATAGACAAATGATTGTATTTGCGCCGATATATATAATTAAAACTACTAAAACCCTTCATGAAAAACGATGATTATAAATAGAAAGAATAACAGAAGAGATATAATTTATTTGTGTATATATTTATTTATTATTTATTTAGACCTACAATTGTTTACACTATACATTTGTATGAAACAGTCATATTATATTTATAAGTGTAACAATTAATTACAGACTAACACCACATGTGCTATTTAAGGTTAGAAATTAATATTATTAACATACATAATTCTAACCATAAAGGAGGCAGATCGAATGACAATTATAAGGCTATTATTATTAGGTTGGTTCTATATTTTCTAGTTCCTCATATGTTGCAGCTGCAGGTTTGTTACAAGATTGGCTTGACACACAACCCTAAAAAAATTATTACACTATTATTAGTTAAAAGTATGGAAATAATCTTTAAATTATGAATTATCTATACTAATATTATAAAGCTGAAGAGTTTGTTTGTTTGTTTGCTTGAACGCGCTAATCTCAGGAACTACAGTTCTGATTTGAAAAATTCTTTCAGTGTTAGATAGCCCATTTATCGAGGAAGGCTATAGGCTATATATCATCACGCTAAGACCAATAGGAGCGGAGCACTAATGAAGAATGTTTCAAAGTCGGGGGATTTTTTTTCCACGCGGACGAAGTCGCGGGCGGAAGCTAGTTATTAATATTTGTCGACATTAACTAACTGCAGTGGATAAAAGTTAAGTAATTAAGTTATAAGTAATTATTAATATAATAAACTACACTTGTAAGCAAGTTTGCGTAGCTGAGTTTTTGGCCAAAATGATATAAAATATTTTTGCCATCAATTTGCTAAGCAAAAGTAAATAAATCAACTAAAATGTCGACTTTTATGCTTATTAATTTGACTCCTTTCATAACATTCACTTACCAGATCTTTGAATGTGCCCAGTACAGGTTGTATATTCTTTTCTTTAGTGGGTTTCAATATTATAGTACTTAAAACATTTATTTGTTTCGCTTTAACTGGAATCTAAAATAATAATAGATAGATGAGAACAAAATTTTAGTAGGTATTAATGGGTAAGATAGATTCAAAATGAAAATTCATCTTGTTATGCTCATATTCTATTTCGGAACGGTGATCTTTATGTCATTTGTAAAGATTGATAACTTACTTTAGGGAAAATGGATGCAATTGCATCATTTGATCTTGTTTCGAAATGCAATATTTCTTCGGGCTTGAAATGGCGGCTACAAATTTTGGAACCGTTTCTGACCTTTTTCTGTGTAGAACACTGAGCCACCGGCCTCGAAGATCATCATTTTTAGGAAAGCTTAAAATAACAAAAAATAATAAATAATGAGAAGAAAGAAAAATAATAAATAAGAAGAATAAAAAGAAGAACATCCACTTTTACATTGAAAACATAGTCACCCTAAATGCAATTTGTAAACAAAGTCACAAAACTTACTTAAAAAAGGAAATTCCAGACCCGGGGTACCCTTCACTCTTGCAATTAACCACAAAACACGTTCTTACCATGGTTACAGTATTTTGCACTTTAATATTACGAAAACTCACAAAATTAAATATAATGCAAATTTACAAACATACAGATGTCAAGTAAACGTCAGACGGCAACGTAGTAATTGCCATGTATAGTATAATATATCACTACTAATTGTTACAAATTCCATTTTTTTGTTGTTTTAAACATCTTGTGTTTGCATGGTAAAATAACTATAATTTTCATTAATATGCATACAGTAATAATGGTAATTCATTTTAAAGATAGAATTCCAAAGAAGTTTAAAACTAGGTATTATTACTACAACAGACAGGTCGAAAAAATTACCATTGAAATTTTTTTTTTTTTTATCTACAAAAACAGTTATTTTATTTAATTAAACTAGTAACAATCCCGCCATATATATACATATATACTAAACCTAACTATGTACATAAAAAAATAAAATAAAGAAATAAAATAAAAAAGAAACAAGCTTAGGCGTCAAAGTACTCCTCCTCATCGCTGTCGTCCGGAAACGTACCCAGAAGACTGGCAGCATTGCCACGTTGTATGGCAATGCTTATTCTTTGGGCAAAGAATGAGCCGGCCCTCCGGTCACGCAAGGAATCGATCAGCCGGTGAGATAATTCCTTATAAAGGAGACGCGCACTCGGGCCCCATGACCCAAGCGTTTCGACCCCAAACGGCACGAAACTGTAATTACTAGAAAGGTTACAGTATTTGCGCCGTTTGAGGGCCTCAGCAGTCGCGGCTGCTGCACCAGCACAGCTCGCCGTACTTGGAATATGAGATGGTGCAAGAGTGTCGACACAAGTTGCGTCCCACACTAGAGGCCTACCCATCTTCCAAGGCACCAACGTCATACCATCTGGTCTCTTCCCATCGTCACGTACTAAGCCGCTTGGTTCTAATATCGCAGGTGTACTGGTGGTGGCAAGAGCTCGACGAATAATGTCATTAATGCTGGCGTGCCGAGCTATGCGCCCTGCACTCTTGTAACAGGACAGACCATGGTGCCCGAGGCTGTCAACAGCTGTACCGCAGTGACACCGATGTGGAGCAACACAAGGTACGCCTAAACGTAAACAAGTAGCGACCCTGAACGAAGCGTCATCCATCATTGTGCCAATGGTGGATGACGGGAGTGCTTGGAGCCATAGACCCGACTCCCATTCTCCCACAGCCAACAGACGAGCTCGCTCAGCAGTATTCGAAGACGTATTAATTAAGTTATTCCGTAAAATACTGCAGATCGGCGCGTCCCATAGTCTTTGGGAAGACAGGTTGTCGGGCAAATCCGTGTTGGGACAAGTCATCTTCCAAGCGTTTAAAGCATCGGACAAACACGGTACATCAAAATTAACCAGTGAGTGAGATAAAATTTTCCTGGTCAAAGAATCCGTACCGTGGACCGAGGAGAGAAAGGCTGGTAAACTGATACTTGAAATTTTGCGGACGCCGAGACCACCCATGCGAATGGGAAGTGTGGCTTGCTGCCACGCTCGGTCATCCAAGGCCACATTTAAAATGGAAGATAGTGTGTTTCTTATAATTTGGTCAACTTTTTCCAAAAGTTGAGGGTATTTCCAAAGATGAGATGAGCGAAGGCTATATGTTAATTTGGGTCCAAAGCAACAGTATCGAATAAGTGTAAAAGCCAAATGCATGCTAATTTTGAAAAGTCTTTCCGAAACATCACTAAAATTTTGGATCTTTTGCTCAATGAAAGTTGGAAAGGATTCATCAAAAATTGGAGAGCCTAAGAGGTGAAGAGAACTTTTGTCAATTATTTTAATATTCGGTGCTATTGTTTTAAATTTTGCTAAGGTCGTCTGTCTGTCAGTGGTGTGGGGGAGGTAAATTTCACATTTAGAAAAGTTAAGTTCCAAACCTATGGAACTAAATTTATCCTTCAAAAAAGTAAAATCTTTTAACACGGTGTCTTCATCACCTCCTAGGGTACCATCATCTAAATACCAAACATTAAATTTGGAATTTAGTTGCCGAATGATAGGGTTTATAGCCAAACTGAAGTCGACAGGCCCAAGAGGGTCACCTTGTTGGCAACCTACCGCTGATTCCAAAAGATTTTCCTTATAAAGTAATTTAGACGGGTGCCTGTAGCATTGATAGAGAAAACTATAAATTTTGGGTATTTCTTTTTTAACTTCTGCCAACAAGGTGTCCCTGTTCACGGAATTGAAGGCATTCTTGATGTCAACCTTAAGAATGACCTCTCCTTCATTAGAATTTAGGAATCCAGATAAAGCATGTACCGCAGCCTCACAGCCCCCTTAGGAACCGAAACCCAGTTGAAGGGGCTGGAATTTGCTAGCCAGATCATCGCGATAAATGGCGCAGCAGATTTTGGCTGCGATACGGCGATAAGTAGACCCTATGGCAATGGGACGAATACCGCCATCCTTTTTGCGCAAGGCACATAGGTTTGCCCCGTACAAAATATCAGTGACGGCTTCGTTCACATTGCCGGAGAGCATGAGGTTAATGAGGGCCGTCAACTCCTTCAAAAGGGACTCACCAGCTTCCCCGGCACCTGCGCACAATAGATCTTTCATATGTTGAGGTGTCAGTCCGTCGAGGCCGCCAGCGGAGCCACTCCGGAAAGAGCCGACGGCCGCACAAATTTGTTGGGCTGTAATTTCAAGTGAATTGATTTCAGGAACAGGGGAGTCGGAAAAGGAGAGATCATTCCCCGGCTTGGGGTGTTTACTCTCCAGAGCTATTAGGGTCTCTGGAGAATAAGGCGCTACCACATCGCTGCTAAAAATAATCCTAGCAGCACCTCTGATATCACCTTCGCCTAATTTTGATTCCACATGGTGCAATAAACCTTTTTGCGGTAGGTGTGAAAATAATTTCGGTTCTAAACTTTGTGCCGAAATATTACAATTATCTTTAATTTGAGAGGTTAGGGATTTTTTACTTGCCAAATTTTTTTGCACATGTAGAACTCTGAAAGGGAAGTGTTGGCAAATAAGAACGCAACCATATTTATAAGTTGGCAATATTTTATACTCTGTGTCTATACTCGGTGTGTAATCTCTCATCTCTCTATGGCGCATAAGCTTGTTCCTTTTTACCTTGTGTTAACTAAACAATAAACGTTCGTTGCATTTTCCTAATACCTAATCGTTTACTTATTTCCACTTAATAATCAACATGGTAGCAGAGCGTGGTTGATTGCTACTTGTGGAAATAAAAGAAAAAGTAAACGCAGTGAAATTAAGAAAACCGGCCGGCGTGTTTTGTCCGTCATACATTTTGAGGTTAACCGGGGCGGCGTGCTCGGTGAAAAATCACGTAAAAATCACAAATACGCATAGAAGATGTCGAATTCAGGTAATAATCCATTCCATATCGACAGATTAGTTGGAAGAGATAACTATGCCAGTTGGAAGTTTGCAATCCAAGCATATTTCGAACTCGACGATTTATGGAGTTGTGTCACCGGCACTAATACAGACCAAAAGAAAGAAACTAAGGCGAAATCTAAGTTGATTTTATTACTGGACCCTATCATTTACGTCCATGTACAGAATGCAACTACTTGTAAAGAAGTCTGGGAGAATTTGGAACAGGCTTTTGATGACAGCGGGTTGTACAGGAGAGTAGCCTTGTTGAGAAACTTGATCACAACTACCCTGGAATCTTCTCGAAGCGTAGATGAGTATGTGAATAAAATAATGTCGACCGCCCACAAGCTTAGGAATATTAAGTTTAACATTGATGATGAATGGCTCGGTACACTGATGTTAGCCGGCCTCCCTGAAGCATATAAGCCCATGATCATGGGACTGGAGAGCTCTGGCATCAAGATAAGTGCTGATTCTATTAAATCTAAACTCCTGCAGGAAGTTCAATGCTCAGATAATTCAGCATTCTTCACAAGGAAAAAGGTCATTCATAGAAAACAACATGATTCAACAAAGGTCTACAATGGACCCCGATGTTATAATTGTAACAAGCATGGACATTTTGCTAAGAATTGTCGTGCTCCGAGAAAGAAGAATGTAGAAAATACAGAAGAAGATAAAGGTTTTGTTGCAGCTTTTTCAGCATCTCCTCAGACAATTAATGCAGACCTGTGGTATGTGGACTCTGGTGCCTCCATGCATATGACAAATAGACGAGATTGGATGTATGATGTTACAAGTCCACCGATACCCACCATAACTGTTGCCAGTAATACACCGCTACCTGTGGAAAGTATGGGAAAGGTTAATTTAATGCTAAATGGTAATAAAGAAAATAAAATTCAGGTGAGACAAGTTTTATACATACCTAAACTTGCAGCAAACCTCCTGTCAGTCAGTGCTATGGTGAAAAATGGCTGTAATATAAATTTTAGAGACAAAGGTTGTGATATCTATGATAAAAATGGCAAGCTCTTGTGTTCAGCCACACTAGTAAACAATTTATATTTATTAAACACCCACAGAGAAGTGTTCTCTAACCTGTCTTGTTCAGATAACATAAATGATTTTGTCCTGTGGCATAGACGCATGGGACACCTGAATTTTTCAGATGTTAACAAGCTGCCGGAGTGTGCTGAGGGAGTTCAGCCATTTTCAGAGAAATATGAAGGTCCTATTACTTGTACTACCTGTCTCTCGGGAAAACAGACCAAATTGCCCTTTAATAACATTGGTTCAAGATCTTCACAACCACTGCATCTGATCCACACTGATTTATGTGGACCAATGGAGCAAGAATCTTTAGGAGGTATGAAATATTTTATTACCTTTATAGATGATTACACAAAAAGAGTTCATGTCTATTTTTTGAAAAATAAATTGAATGTTGTAGAAGTTTTCAAAGATTACAAAAACAAAGTAGAGAATGAACATGAGAGAAAAATAAAAGTAATTCGTTCAGATAATGGAAAAGAATACTGTAACAGAGAATTTGAAAACTTCTTGAATAAACATGGAATTGAACATCAAACAAGTACTCCGTACTCACCCCAACAGAATGGTCTTGCTGAGAGGATGAACAGGACTCTGGTGGAAAGAGCAAAATGTATGTTGTTTGATGCTCAGCTTACAAAACAGTTCTGGGCAGAAGCCCTTGCAACAGCGGCATATATAATTAACAGATCACCTACAAAATCAATTAATGGTAAAACTCCTATGGAGATGTGGACTGGTAAGAAACCCAACTTGTCTAACTTAAAAGTATTCGGCTGTGAAGTAATGACACAAGTTCCAAAAGAAAAACGCCTCAAATGGGACTCCAAATCCAAAAAGTTATTGTTTGTTGGTTATTGTGAATCCACCAAAGGATACCGAATACTTGATCCAGATACCAATAAAATTATAAAAAGTAGAGATGTAGTATTTTTGGAAAATGTAGAAAAATATGATAATAATATATACTTACCTTGTACATCCAACAGCAGCAGTTCAGTGATACAACGACTCGAAGAAACCTGTAAAGAAGAATTAGAGGACAGCACAGACCGTTTTACTGGTGAGTCAAGCGAGGACTACCAGTCTGGCGAGAATGACGATACATCCTACATACCAGAGCAGTCGATTGATCTCGAGTCACCAATAAGAAACATAAATTTACGTCCACGGAGAGCTGTTCAGTATGCAGAAACAGATGACCATGACGTAAGTTACTTCTGCCCAATACTTAATTTAAATGATCCACAAACAACAGATGAAGCACTATCATCATCTCATGCTGACCAATGGAAAAAGGCTATGCAAGAAGAGTATGACTCTCTGATAAAAAACAAAACTTGGTCACTGGTTAATGCCCCACCTGGAAAAAGAGTCTTACCTTGTAAATGGGTCTATAAAACAAAAACAAATGAAAAAGGTGAGATTATCCGTTTTAAAGCTAGATTGGTGATCAAAGGGTATGCTCAGAGAAAAGGAAGTGACTATGATGAGACATATGCTCCTGTTGTCAGATATACATCTGTTCGATTCTTACTTTCGCTGGCTGCGAAGCATGATTTAGAAATGTTCCAGATGGATGCTATAAGTGCTTTTCTTCAGGGTGACATAGATACTCAGATATACATGTCACAACCAGAGTACTACAAAGAGAATGATCAAGTATGTATTTTACATAAATCAATTTATGGGCTC
Organism: Tholera decimalis; assembly: GCA_943138885.2. Lineage (NCBI taxonomy): Eukaryota > Metazoa > Arthropoda > Insecta > Lepidoptera > Noctuidae > Tholera > Tholera decimalis. Next base: position 16,226,500 of record OW964551.2, read on the forward strand.
AAACAAGCTAGCAGGCAGTGGAATCTTAAATTAAATAGTATTTTATTGAAGATTGGCTTACAAAGATCACATGTGGATCCCTGTATTTATTTTTTAGTAAATGAGTCGACAATTGTATTCATTGCAGTGTGGGTGGATGATCTTTTGATATTCACAAATAATAAGGATAGAGCAACAGAGATAAAAAACAAATTAAAAGAAGAATGCAGTATGAAAGACTTAGGTGAAATCAAGAATTGTATTGGCATAAACATAAATAGAAACCGAGAGGCAGGTATGATTATGTTAGATCAAGAAAAGTACATTAACCTAGTATTGGACCGCTTTAATATGTCTGAATGCAAACCAGTTTGTACGCCGATAGAGGTGAATGCAAAATTTGAAAATAATCCTGTAGATGGAAACAAAAATATCCCATACAGGGAAGCAGTGGGATGTCTGATATATCTGGCACATGTTACGAGACCTGATATTACCTATGCAGTTAACAAGTTGAGTCAGTACTGTAATAATCCAGGAAATCAACACTGGCTTGGAATAAAAAGGATTATGAGGTATCTTCAAGGAACCAAGAACCTAAAGTTATGCTATGTCAAAGATGACTCAAAGGAAATAACTGGATACTGTGATGCTGACTGGGCGAGTGACCCAGTGGATAGAAGATCGTGCACGGGTTATATTTTTCTGTTTCAGAATGCTTGTTTATCTTGGAATTCGTGTAAGCAGCAAACCGTGGCACTCTCTACGGCGGAGGCCGAATACATGGCGATGGCAGCAGCGACCCAGGAGGCACTGTGGCTGCGGCAACTGCAGGCCGAGCTCGGTCAAGGCGAAGGCAGCGCGCTACTCATCCACTGTGACAACCAAAGTGCAATAAGACTCGCATCAACGGACTGTTATAAACCAAAAACTAAACATATAGATATTCGTTTACATTTTATTCGAGAAAATATTGTAGTTTCTAAAGTTAAATTTAAATTTGTAAATGGTTGTAACATGGTAGCTGATAACTTAACTAAAGGTACTACTTATGAAAAACATTTATTCTGTATCAGTAAAATGGGTTTGCGTTCTGTGGGGAGTGTTGGCAAATAAGAACGCAACCATATTTATAAGTTGGCAATATTTTATACTCTGTGTCTATACTCGGTGTGTAATCTCTCATCTCTCTATGGCGCATAAGCTTGTTCCTTTTTACCTTGTGTTAACTAAACAATAAACGTTCGTTGCATTTTCCTAATACCTAATCGTTTACTTATTTCCACTTAATAATCAACAGGAAGGTTAGTAACTGTTCCCAAGCATTTGTTGAGTTCTCTCGGACGACAAGACGGACACAACGTGCCAAACTCGAGGCCACAGATGGTCTCGCGCCACGAGGAACTCTTTTCAGTACGGGGGTTGTGTTTTTTAATTTAGCTAAGGTTTTCCAAAAAGGTTGAGTGGGAGATTCGGCTGTTTGTACGGTAGAAAGAATTGGGCATGATAAAGGTACATTTTGGGCTTTATGCTTTCTGCCAAAATGTACCTTCAAGCCGCGTTCACCCTTAAAAAACCGCGCTTGGGAACAGTGAGGGCATTGCACTAGGGCATCCAGCGATGTGGCAGGTTGACTCGCACATCGTACGGCATCACTACTGTCACTAATCATAAAACACCAATATACAATATTTACAAGACTTACAATTTAAAAAATATTCCTGTAGCAAAAAAAAATTAAACTTTACACTTATAACTAACACTACACTGTACAACTTCTTCGCTAAAATAATCAGAAAACGTAATACGAGAGTAAAATAAAAATTTTCACAAACAAAATGACACTTCAATGTCAGTGGCAGTGTCGCTTTCGGAGCCCAAGACTGCCCGCGCTGGCTGGAAATATGTTGTGGCCAGTGTTTATGGCCACGAAATCTCGAAGGAAAGCCGCAACCCAGGCAGGCAAGTGGGGTTGCGGAATTGCGCAGACTGTTTTCAGGCGCGTGTGGGATACGGCGCACCGCCGCGCCGGCAACTCCGGAAATTGCTAATTTTCAGCATGTGCATTCATTTATATATAAATATGTATCTTTCGAGTATACATAACGTCGCTGTAGAATGATAACCTCGTATCCGTATTTTTATGGAAATATATTTCAATAATTTTTTTGCAAACCATTGAAATAAATATTTTTAATCTGACACACAGAAGAAAGGGACACAGTCCACACACGCACCGTCTCGCTCGGAACGAAAAGTTCCTTCAGTTTTATGCGTGCAAGTTTATACTCTATTGTTTAACAGCTAAGAAAGACTTTCCGTATTCTTTGAATCATTCGTAAGCAATCCAGTTAGTAGGTAGAAGATCCTTGGAGATATTATATAGTTATCTGTATCATCTATGGTTATCTGTGGTAATATTTTTTATTTTCATTTCATTGATTTCTGTACAATTTTCCGATTAAAGAACATAATACATGTTCTTTAATCGAAAAATTCTCAATAACTGTCTCTAATTTAGGAATTCATTACTGTTCCATAGAGAAACTGTTTAGATATTGGTGTGCTACTAGCGCCACTTTGACAGCTGCACGCCCCATTGCTTGTGAAGTTAACCGAATACTTCGAACGCGAATCAATTAATGGTTGACCTTTATTGCCCGTAACGCAAGTGCAAGATAGCCGCGTCGCATCACTTAGAATCGGCAAAAAGCCTATTCGAACCATGTTTGTACGCCTAAAAAGAGGAAGAAAAGTAAGCCTGTAACAGGTATTGACAGATTTGACGCAGACGCTATTCGAAACGACATGTATACTTATTACACAAGAAATTAATACCCAACAACGTGAGCAAATTGCTGATATCACTATGAGATTTTGACAATTAGGAAGCATATTGGATTCAAATACAAGAAAACCGACAAGAGGAAAATTATGAGGGAAAGAGTTAGGCAGTCGCCTACACGGAATAGAAAATACAGTGAAAGTGCCGCTCAGATATCGCACGCGTGTCAACATTAAGCACAGATGCGCGACATTAGCTTATTCGCTGTCAGATTCATGTCGCGATTGGTTGTCTCTAAAATACACGAAATATTAGAAATTATGCCTTGTTGTGCGGTTTGGAGCTGCAAAAACGAAAGCAGTAAATAAAATGTATCGTGTGAAGGCGTATCTTAACATCCATAAGTATTAAAGTTTGTTAATTTTAAATATATTTGATTTTAATGACAATACCACATTTCATGACTTCAATGCAAACTATAAACAACCTTATTTTCATTGGCACATCGTTTAAATCTACTTGGTCGTTATCTGGAGGAACTTACTATAAATTCTAGTAACTTCGACGCTACTCAATTAGGGATGGGACACATTCGTAAAGTAGGTCTGAATCGATAATTTTTATTTATTTCTAACTCGTCATTTCATAGCTGGCACCATCATTCAGAAAATTGATTTCGGATGGTTTATGTGTAGAATTCATAAATGTTTAACTGAGATTGCACAGAAATGTCGACGTTTTAACCACACGTAGCCTGCATCCGTCTGTAGTAGATACGGGTCGCTAATCACACCGCCTATTGTACACTCATTTTTATAAATGATTGTCCTGTGTTAAATTGAGGTGAACAATAAAGTATATAATAATAATAATAAACAGTCATTGAAGGAACGCTTCCTTGGCCATCTGAATAAAGTACTGAATAGTCTTCTATCAGGCGGAAACAAGGTGCGTGCCTTCAATGATTGGGTTATGCCAGTATTGATGTATTATTTAGGCATACTCAAATGGACTCAGACTGAACTTGACGCCTTGGACAGGCGGGTCCGCACAACGCTGACTGCAAATCGGATGCATCACCAACGTTCATCGGTGATGAGGCTGTATATCCCCCGGAAATGCGGTGGTCGTGGTTTTTTAAATACAAAGACCCTGCATAACCGCGAGGTATGCAGCCTTAGGGAATATATTCTAAAAGCTGACGTGGGTATGCATCGGGATGTGGTAGCGGTGGACAAAGGCCGCCCAACACCCGTGTTGGGTGTTGGGCGGCCTTTGTTTTGGTCCGCTCTCCTTAGGTAACGAGAATTGGCGCAAACCTGTAGTATTAGATACTAATGACCGCAGAGAAGTATGGCAGAGCAAGGAACTTCACGAACGCTATTACCGAGCCCTTCATGGGTCTGAAGTAGATTTATTAGCGTCCGTAGCCTGGCTACGTTTTGGTGACCTCTTCGGGGAAACCGAAGGTTTTGTCTGTGCGATTATGGACGAAGTTATGATGACGAATAACTATCCGAAATATATTATGAAGGATGGTACGGTAGACATTTATGTCGGGCATGTCACAAACCGGGAGAATCCATTCGTCACATTATCTCCGGTTGTTCTCGTCTGGCTAACGGAGAATATTAAATTTTTTAATAGAAAAAAAAAATTATATAATAGAAAATTGATGTTTATTGGGTCGTCAATATTCCAAAACATAATCTATCATCAGTTAGGGGAATTTTCTACGTCTAATCATAATATTTCCGACTTAATGAAAGCCATCACGGCAAAATATATTAATATACGCTTTCATCACCTATTAAAATTAACATAAAACTACCAAAACGGCAATTATTAAACAAATATGTATAATCTCAAGGTCAATAAATATTTTTAATCCTATCTATTAACATTTCATTGAATTTTAAAAATTAATACTTTGTTATATGATTTATATCTATAGCACTCAAGAATAATGCAGCTACACATTAGGGAAAGAATTTTCAGAATCGGTTCAGTAGTTTTAGAGATTACTCCTACATACAAACTTACAAATTTTACCTCTCTAATATTAAAATAGAATCTATTTTTTTGAAGATGATCAACCTTTTTCCATTACTGACCATTTGTACGATGAAGATAAATTATTACATTGCTCACACGAATAAAATACGTAACATCGATATTTGTCTACACCTATATCTGAGTAGCAAAAGACATTACATATGCATGCAAATATGACATCTATTTCAAAGTTCTTAGCGTTCCGAATAGAATAAATTGGTTACAGCGCCAACTCGTTGTAAATTGTGCGATTTATGTTTTTTAAACGATAAACGCCTTTATTGATTATGTCATGTCAAATAATAACAACTATCGATCGTTGTAATAAGACTCAATATTTTTGACAGCATTAAGAAGATGATTTGTTAAAGTTGCGTTTCAACTTTGTAGCCAATTATATCACTGTTTTTTATGTTTGTAATGGACATTTTGTTTTGCAAATGTGTGAGTTTGGCGACACTGGTTCTCGTTTTGAGAGAGTGTAGGGGCACTTCTACTTAATTTTCTGTTCTGTGGTCGCCTAGCGTGCGCCACTGCTGACTACGCATCGGATGCGCCTGTGCGTCATAACGTAAACTGCACAATTGCAGATTTAGCAATAAGTTTAGTTAATAGAAATATTGTAATTAGAAATCAGTCTTGTAGAATATTCTTTTGAATAAACATTGTATTTAAATAAATCTTTTTTTAATAATAATCTCGTTCGCCATAACTTAACTAACGATATGATTTAATTTTGCACAGAGTATCATTCTTGAGGGAGATGAACAAAATCACAAATTGGGACGTCATATTAATTGATGAGACTTGGAAGAACTCGAATCATAACCATGCCGTAGTCGTCAAGACGTTCACGGACGATACCAAAGCATCTTGCTCAAAAGTGCCAATAGGAAAAGGTGGACGCCTAATAATCTGCCAAGCCGGATCAGCCGGGGGAGGTTTTGTGAATGATGCCTTACTCGCATTCGAGTCTAAAAGTACAAAAGAATATCACGATGATATGGACGCAAATAAATTCACAGAGTGGTTTACTAACTTGTTAACAAACCTCCCCGAACTGTGCATAATCATTACGGACAATGCATCTTATCATACCGTTCAAATAGATAAAGCACCTACTAAAGCAAACAAAAGGGCTGATGTAGTGGCATGGCTACAAAGACAAGGCGTTGAAGCAGACATGAAATTGTTGAAAGCTGGATTGCTGGAACTGGTAAAAGAAAATAAACCTGCGAAACTAAAATATACAATTGATAAATTGGCACTTCAGCATGGACACAAAGTGATAAGAACGCCGCCGTACCATTGTCAGTACAATGCTATTAAGTTGATCTGCAGGCCTACCACAATCTTTTACGAAACAATCTTATTTCAAGAGAGTTTTGTTTCAAGCTTACAATAGCATTACTCATATTCACAGCTGATTTTAAAAACGTAACAACGTATAAAATTCTTTATTGTGCTTTTGTCTGAAGCTATTTGGAATACGCCTCCCAAGTGTGGAATCCTAGTTACAATATTTATATTGACAGAATTGAGGGGATTCAAAAGCAATTCCTACGTTTCTTGCAGTACAAAACTAGGAAATATAGTAGAGGTTTCACATCTTACCACTGCATGAGCGAAGACGCATTGCGGATATGGCGTACTTATTTAAGATTGCAAATGGTACTTTAGATTGCCCTGAGCTGTTAAGCTGTTTAGGATTAGTTACACACTGCAAAATGTTTCGCAATCCTGCCTTGTTACATGTCCCTCATTCCAAGTCAGCGTACAGGCAGAATTCTTTTTTAATCCGTGCGAGCAGAAGTTTTAATAAACTATCTGGTGAACATGATTTGGATATATTCAATACCAGTGCTTCTCGGCTTTAGCAATGGTTGGTGAAAAGCTTTTTATGGAAAAGTAGTTATTTGCGTCTAAATGATTTTCTGTTTGTATGTATTTGTCGAACGTGTTCAATTTACTTCCTAATTTATGTTATAGGTATTTTGTAATTACCTTTCTTTTTTTTTCTCTTCCTATTTTTGTTTTTAGTGTTTATCAGTGGAAACTTGTAAATGGCCTTCAATTGTATATTGCTTAATAACACTGTATAAGTTAGCTGTAAGTTTCCCGAATAGAATAAACAATAAATCGTACCATGACCTTCATCGTCCAATATTGTTTTATTCCTGCTTAGTGCTGGCAAAGAGAATGTAATACACTTTTTTTTTTGTTTTGGCATTGCACTGTTCGTGCTTATTGCCACCATTGCCACTGACAATATTTTATTTGATCAAAACGATACTAACGAATCAATTACTCGCGAAATTATAAAATTATACAACAGGAAATTTGGAATAGGAAAGGAGATTAGTTTTATTAAATAAATATAATAATAAATAATAACAAGATAAATGGAAATTTAGTACAACAGAAAAATGTACATATAACCATTTAACAGGTGGCCCAACAAAAAGGCCGACTCGGTGCATAAACTAAGAAATAATATGTACATGGTAAAATAAGTACATTTTTTTATATTAATGCTTAAATAGCTATATCGTTATTTACAAGAAAAAGAGCTATGGTTTTATAAATATCTAAATTAAAATTAAACAAAATACATGAAATAGAAGTGGGAAAAGGGACTCGGAGGGAAACAAGGCTTTGGAAAAGTGAGGAGTGGTCATAAAGGGGGCAGGAAAAAATAAGGTGGTTCAGATCTCCCACTTCAGCGCCACATTCACACGCAGGGTTCTGCACAATGCCAAGCCTGGCAAGATGAGAAGGAGTGCATACGTGACCCAATCGCATACGTATGAATATTGTTGTAATCTTTTTGCTTAACTTGTACTTGCTAAACCAAGGTTTCATAAAAATTTATGGCTGAATAGTACGGTAAAATTTCCCTTTCACTGATTGCCCGGACCAAAGCTGACCCCAGGATTCATGTAGATAAACCCTGGGCAGAGCTGCCAGATCTTGGGAGTTATTTTTGTACGGAAAAACGTCTCCACACAATACGGCATCATTAGCTAACTGATCAGCTCTCTCATTACCCAGAATGCCACAATGTGAGGGTATCCACGCAAAATGCACTGAATACCCCCTAGTAAAACACCTAAAAAGGAGTTCACGTGTTTCAAGTATAATATAAGGATTATGAGAATAGAAAGGAAATCTGGCCAAAGATTGTAAGGCACTCCTTGCATCAGTTAAGATGAGTGAATTCCGTAAGCCCATCATAAGTATATACTCGACAGCTTTGAATAGACCGTAACATTCTCCCGTAAATACAGATGATTCGGGGGAAGCTTTATTTTTTGAATGATATTATATTGGGAGTGGTATACACCTACACCCACACATAAGTCTCTTCCATGCTTCGAAGCATCTGTAAACAAGAGCTGATAACCCTTCCAGTCTCTATCCATATTAAAGTTAAAGTTAATGTTATGACATACGTCATCACGGTAAATATTAAGGTTATAATGTATGTTTGGTGACATAATTAATGAACTGTAATTACAATGAAATATAGGAAGAAATTGAGATTGATGACAGGGAGCTTCAACTACATTGTATTTTCTAAAGCTTTTAATTAAACACGGAGTAGCTTTGTGCCTCCAGTAAGTGGATGAAATTGTTGGAGTCGCGCTTTGGATTTTAAAATAAACGATTATAATGAGAGTAAAAGTATATATTATATTGACAGAATATTAACTAATAAAAATGTAACTAGGCAACCATAGGATTAATCATAGATAATAAAATACTATCAAAAAAGTTCTAACTCTAACATCCTCCCTTTTTGGAAGTTTCTTTATCCAATCGATTCAATCCGATATGTTTTGCCATAGAAACAATTTTAGGCTGGTGTAAAGGCTTTGTTAGCAAGTCCGCTAACTGAAACTCAGTTGGTACATACTGTACTGATAGTTCACCAGCAGTCACCAATTCTCTGACATAGAAATGACGGATGGCAATATGTTTAGTTCTCCGGTGTAACTCAGGATTATGCGAGATCTTAATGGCTGCGTCATTATCGACTTTGAGTATGGGAATCTCCTTTAAGTTTGATATCTCTGCTAAAAGCCTTTTGATCCACACTATTTCTCTAGCCGCTTCACTAGCTGCAACTAATTCAGCTTCCGTGCTCGAAATAGCAACACATGTTTGTCTTCGACTAAACCAGGATATTGCTCCTCCTGAGTATAGACATAATATGCCTGATGTTGACCTACCAGTAGTTTTATCGCCTCCGTGGTCGGAATCACTGTAACAGTCCAATATACCACTATTGTAGTTTTTCTGATAAGTGATTCCATAATCCAAAGTTCCTTTAATGTATCGTAAGATACGTTTCAATCTTTGAATATCATCTTTGTTTGGGTTTTCTAGTGATCTGGACACTACACTCATAGCATATGCCAGGTCAGGTCTGGTTCCGACTGTTAGATATGCCAGAACACCAACAGCTTCTCTATATGGAAATGTCACAGGTTCTACTGAATCCTTTGCCAGGAGTCCATCCTGTCCATCTTTTATAATAGGAGTAGTTGCAGGTTTAGCATCAGCCATCCCAAAGCGATCCAACACTTTCTGTGCGTAATGCTTCTGTGTCACTGTGATATCACCATTCACGTTCATAATTTCCAAACCCAAGAAATATGACGCATCTTTCGTTGTGATTTTAAATCTTCGTTTTAACTCAGATATGAATCTATCACATTCTTTTGGATTTGATGCAGCTATAAGACCGTCATCAACGTATAGCGCAAGGATAATCTTATCGTTTGAACGATTACGAATAAATAGGCATGTATCTGTATCACACTGTTTAAATCCAATGTTTTTCAAATAATCAACCATACATCTATTCCAACATCGAGGAGCTTGTTTAAGACCGTATAAGCTTCTCTTTAATCTACACACCTTCTTAGATCCATCATTATAGCCGTCAGGTTGATTCATGTAAATTTCTTCATTTAACGAACCATAAAGGAATGCGGTCGAGACATCAAATTGGGCGAGTATCATGCTTTCATTTGCAGCAATGCTTAGTAACGTCCTAACCGTTGTCATTTTCGCGACAGGACTAAACGTTTCATCATAATCAACGCCTTTCTTTTGTGTATAACCCCGAGCCACTAGTCGAGCTTTGAACTTATCGAGACTTCCATCGGCATTTGTCTTTACTTTGAAGACCCATTTGCATGAAACTGGCTTACGATCCTTGGGTAAGTCTACCAAAATCCAAGTTTTGTTTTCAGCCAGTGATTTAATCTCATTGTCCATAGCTTTCAACCATTGTTCCTTTTGAGCACTATTGACGGCTTCTTTATAAGATTTAGGTTCAACAAACGTGCTTATATCATCATACGCTGACATCGCATAGTCATGGTATCTTTGCGGTAGTTTCAGCTGATTTCTATCTCGTAAGATCATTCTAGAACTTTCATTTGCTAAGTCCTCTATGTTTTCCGGTATCGGAGTAAGGTCATCACCATCTTCGTCAACTAAAGCATCTTCATAGCGAGGTGAGCTTAGTGGTGAAGCTTCTGGAAACTCTTGTAATGGTTCAGCAAAACCTTGAGATGTAGGAGGCACAGTTAAGCTTGGACTGTTGTCAGAGCTGGCTACATTGCGTATATCCTCCCTTGCATCACACATCGCAGGTGTAGTAAGTGGATAATGAACTTCAACCGAAGGATATTCCTGATATTCTTCAGGATCGTCAAGACCAATTGGATTTAATGCTGACTCATTAAATATAACATCTCTGGATCTTACAAGAGTAGGCTTACCATTTTTATTGAAGCTTAACAAACGGTATCCGTCATCACCTTCGTAACCGATCAATACACATTTTTGAGCCTTTTTGGATAACTTAGTTCGCTTTTGTTTGGGGACATGGGCGTAACATTCGCATCCAATTACTTTTAAATGTTTTATAGATGGTTTTCTATTTAACCATAGTTCATAAGGTGACTTTCCATCAACGCTTGAAGGTCCTGTCCTGTTGAGGACATAAGCAGCTGTGTTCACTAATTCAGACCAGCAACTAACAGGTAATTCTTCATGGGAATACATTAAACTGCGTGCAGCTTCAACTAAAGTCCTGTTTTCCCTTTCACACGATCCGTTTTGTTGAGGAGTGTAGGGCATAGTTAGCCTTTGTTTTATGCCAGCTTCTTGTAAAAGTTTCTTGACATTCATGTTATCAAACTCTCCACCGTTATCGCTTAAAAGTTCTTTAATAGTGTGACCAGCTGCTTTACTTTCTTGAAGAACTTGTTTGAGTTTTTCACAAACTTCAGACTTATATTTCAAGAAGTAGACATATTTAAATTTACTGAAGTCATCTTTGAAGAGAACAAAGTATCTGTACTTACTAAAAGAATAAGGAAAAGGTCCACAAACATCAGCATGCAGTATTTCTCCAGGTTCTTTAGCCTGCACTCTTGTTCCAAATTTCTTTCTATGTGTCTTTCCATAAATGCACCCAGTGCAAAAATCGGAATCAAGTGGTACTTTAATACCTAGTTCTTGTTCGATAACTTTCTTAACATGTCGTTTATTCTGGTGAGCAAATCTCTCATGATAAAGTTGAAGACTGGACTTGGACAATACGTTCACTTCTTCAGTGCTATTGCCAATAACTGTATTTGCATTGAGCTTATACAGTCCTCCATTTTTAGAGCGTTTTCCTACTAGGTAAACCTGTCCATTCACTTTTAATGAGCAAGTTTCTCTTTCAGAGGTAAAGACACTGTTATTTAGTTTATCTTGGGCAGCCAGAACTGAAAAAAGATTCTTTTTTATTGCAGGTACGTACCAAACTTCATTAAGCGTTATGTCTTGCATTTTATTATTGATAAAAGCCGTCAGATGTACAGTCCCTTTACCAAGAGCACCAACTGTGGCTCCATTTGCAGTAGTCAAAGTATTACTGTTACAGCTTTCGAAAGTAGTGAAAAAATCTCTTCGATTCGTTACATGATTGGTCGCTCCATTATCAACGTACCAACTGTCCACATCGTTATCCGATACTGCATTTACTTCTTGTTCGTCTTCAACGTACATCAAGATAGTGCTTACTTTGGCTTCAGTAGTGGAAGGTGTAGAAGGTTTTGGTGGTCTACCATCTGATATCCATTTATGACATTTCTTAATCTTGTGGCCTAGTTTTCCGCAATAGCTGCATTTCTTTTTGATAAACTTGTTATTGCTATTTTGAGTAGCAAAAGTTTCAGTAGATCCAGCCTGATTATGTTGACTTGCAAGAGACTTTTCAAAGTTACATAATTGTACTGTTAAATTCTCAATATTGCGATCAGCTTTTGACAATAGTAACCAGCTTGACTTAAATGGGAAGAATGACTCGGGTAACGTGTCTAGAATTTTACAGATGAGTAATACTTCAGGTAATTCACACTTATACTCCTTCATCAGCTCAATCGTCAAGTCATGCCATAAATTCTTTATTTTAGAAATATGTGTTCCCATATCATGTTGCGGATCTTTGCAATAGTGAAAGAATTCGAGAGCATAGGTATAAGTTTTATCATCTGTAGAATGATCAAACAAACGGTGTAACTCATCCCACACTTCTTTTGATGTCTCTAATCTCATAACCTTTTGGAGGGTCACGTCTGACATGTTTGCTGTTAACAATAGCAAGGCTCTGCTGTCTGCCTCATTATACTTTTGTAAATTGTCCTTAAATATTTCCATCTCTTGTGGGGTGGCGTCTTTGGGCAGGACAGGCTTTTTCAACCTGCCTTCAACTGCATCCAGTCCGCCAATACTGCCCCTGAGAAGCTGCATTACTTTATAACGCCATGTTGCCCAATTTTCATTGCCTTCTAAATGGCCAATGTCTATCTTGAAGCTTGACGCTTGCATTATATTTAGGAAATTTTTCTCTCTCAAATCGCTACTCAATCTTTGTTTAAAAAACTGATAAATCACGCTCTGCTACCATGTTGGAGTCGCGCTTTGGATTTTAAAATAAACGATTATAATGAGAGTAAAAGTATATATTATATTGACAGAATATTAACTAATAAAAATGTAACTAGGCAACCATAGGATTAATCATAGATAATAAAATACTATCAAAAAAGTTCTAACTCTAACAGAAATTACTTCTTCCGAGAGAAAGGAAAGTTTATTTCGCAAAGGATGATAAGTAAATTGCAAACACCGAGCCATAAATCTATCAGCTAAAAATTGACGTCGTAAATGAAGTGGAGGGTCTCCACATTCCACCTGAAGACAATTAATAGGACTGCTTTTCATTGCACCTGAAACTACTCTGAGTGCCTTCGACTGAACACTGTCTAGTTTCTTAAGACCAGCAACATTAGCAGGTTCCAGCAAAAAAGTCCCATAGTCCAATACGCTTCTAATCAAGGTGTTGTATAGTAGTTTTAATGAAAAAGGATGTGCTCCCCACCAAACACCAGAAAGACATCTAATTATGTTGATATTTCGTTCACATTCAGCAGCTATATAATCACAGTGTGGTAAACTAGTAAGATTTGTATCCAGAATAAGGCCTAAAAATTTGACCTGATTTTTAACAGACATTGGGATATTATTATACCTTACTGTAACTATAGGAGGCTTACGCATTCTAGTAAACAGGACAATGTTGCTTTTATCAATTGACAAGTGCAGACCATTGGTTTCTAGCCAAGTCTTCAGTAAGCTTAGAGAAGAGGTTAAAGAAGTACAAATATTCACAACAGAATGACCAGGTAAATAAAGAAGTAAATCATCTGCATATTGAAGGACTTGTACTGACTCATTTAAAGAGGATTCCAAATCATAAGTGTAAATATTGTAGAGAATTGGACTAAGTACAGAACCTTGAGGGAGACCTTTCCATACAAGACGGGTAAAGGTATACCCATCAATATGAAGATTTATAGATCTCTCTGAAAGCATGTTAATTATGAACTTAGACAACATTGTTGGAACTTGTAATGAATTAAGTTTTTGTTCTAGGATTGATACCAGGACATTATCATAAGCAGAACTAATATCCAGGAAAGCAGCAATTACAGAGTTATTAGAAGAGAAGGCTAAGCGAATATCAGTTGTGAATACACCAAGGCTGTCCATCGTACTTTTACCCTTCCTAAAACCAAACTGTGATGTAGCTAGCAAATTTTTGCTTTCCAAATACCACTCCAAACGATTCTTAATAAGATGCTCAACAATTTTAGCAAGAACTGTAGAAAGTGCAATTGGTCGGTAGGAAGTAACATTAGAAGGAGGTTTGTTTGGTTTCAGAATGGGAATAATTGTTTGAGACTTCCAACTAGATGGAATGTTTCCAGATATCAAAGCTGAATTGATGAGATTTAAATATATTAAAAGAACAGAGTCAGACAGATTAGCTATAAATGAATATGGTATACCATCTTCACCAGGAGCTGAATCCATAACATGTGAAAGGACTCCTTTCAACTCACTTAGCGTAAAGAGAGAATTCAACTCAGTATTAGGAATAGGAACATAGGGAAAATGCATTAAAGATCTCTGTTCTGGGACTGAAGGAGGAGCTAAATGATCCATAAACTCATTGGCTAATTCTAATGGCAGTTTTGAGGCTGTTGTGTCATAGAATGCTGATCTGAATCGCCTAATATTTTGCCATACTAGAAATGCATTAACCTCTGGCGAGATAGATGCACAGAATCTTTGCCAACCTTCAAATTTCTTTTTCTTAAGGAGCTTACGAGTTGTACGAGCAGCTTCTAAGTATATCCCAAAATTGTGACAAGTCATAGTATGACCATAATTTTTTGCTGCTTCTTTTCTTTTTTTGATGGCCTGAGTGCACTCAGCATCCCACCAAGGTGGTGAAGGAAATTTGCCTGTAGCACCATTCTTAATAGGGAAAGTATTATCTGCCACCTTTATTAAAATTCTTGTAATTTGATTAGATAATAACTGAGGGTCATGTAATTGTAAGGAATTATTTAAAGCAAGGATTCTTTCTTCTACACAATTTTTGTATGTATCCCAATCTGCATTTTGAAGTCTATACTTTAATCGTGGTGTTGGATTGCAAGCAGCTGGTTTTTTATGTGGAAAAGAAATTATTAAAGGGTAATGATCACTACCATAAGAAGACGGTAAAGGAGACCAGGTTAATGTTCATGCTAACTCAGGTGTGCAGATTGAGAGGTCAGGGGCACTTATTCCCTCATCTGGATTTGTTTGGCGTGTTGGGAGACATGTATTTAAAATACATAAATTATTAGAGTCTAGAATTTCCAATAACTTTTCCCCATAGTAATTGGAACTAGAACTACCCCAGGACTGATGTTGTGTATTAAAGTCACCCATTACCAAAAATGGTTTAGGTAAAACTGAAAGAAGATTATTTATTTCAGAAAGAATATTTACAGTGGGACGAGAATAATATATACATACTAAACAGATTTTATTTACAATAGCAGCGACAGCAGATATATCGTCACTGAGACTCGGAAGAGGAAAAGGTTGAAAAGACAAGTTATTTTTAATAAGTATGGCGACACCGCCATACCCATCACTTATATCTATTCTTAGACACGTATAGCAAGGAATTCTAAAAGAGAACCCTGGTTTAAGCCATGTCTCACAGAGAGCGACTGCAAAGGGATCATATTTGATCAATATGTAGGATAGATCAGATTTTTTATTCAAAATGCTGCGACTGTTCCACTGGACAATCTTGGATAGATTTGGATCCATTATTAAGGTTAAATAAGTTAGACAGCGTATCAGTTACAGTGGCAACGTTGGACGGTTCAATGTTATTATTTTTAGATAAAGTATTAATTAGCATGATTATTAAATTTAAAATTTGACTCTCATTATTAGTTGTTTTATTTTGGAATGCAACACCATTCCCTGACACAGAAACTTCATTATTGATTAATGCTTGATGAGCTGCGCGGTCATAACCCTTAGTTGTTTTTGGGGGATCCCGAGGTTTAAAGAATACCGTTTTTCTATGTGAGGAGACAACTGGTGTATTACGTGATTGGGGCGAATTTTGTGAAGAAAAATAATTTTGAGTGATATGTGATGGGGCAGATGTTACCACATCTGCATATAATTTTGAGATTGGTGGATGTAATTTCGACGCTTCAGCATACGACACGCAGCTATGGGCCATATAATGCTTAATTGATTTTTGTCTTTCAAATTCTGGACATTTTTTATTGATGGCGTAGTGAATGCCACCGCAATGACAGCATTTACTATTACTCTCGTCTTCAATACTGCAAGTGTCAGCAGAATGCTTCTCCCCACAATTGAAGCACTGAGGATCCGACCTGCATTGTACCTTTGTATGGCCAAAACGACAACAATTGAAACATTGAATTATTGGGAATGTATACAATTCCACTGGCATGGAATTATAACAACAAAACACACGTTTTGGTAAAATTTGTCCGTCAAAGGTGAGCACGACTGTTTGGGATGGTTTCCACACAGGGGACGGTTCGTGTACTTTATAGTTTAGACGCCTTGCTTTGATGACTTTCCCGCATCCAGCGGGAACCGATATATTTTCCACTATTTCCTCCGGAGACCATTCGGTAGGTACGCCTTTAATGATTCCAATACGGCACACATTTATCGATGGAACAAATGCTTTCAATTTCTCTTTGGCCAAACTTGGGTCATTTATAAAAGAGTTAGCATCTACGTAACGAGAGAAGCTGAGCGACATTCTGTTTCGACCGATGCGTTTTAGAGAACCGTTAATGATATTGTTATATTTGCGATTTTTCAGGAAGTGCCCTAAGTTATTGGGTGCAATGTCTGACTTGAGTTCTGTGCATCAACCATTTTCTGTATATGCACGACGTATGGCGACAGGTCTGTGGCTTCGTACAAAGCCCTAGCAACCTGTGACGCCTTCTGAGGAAGATCTGAATTGAGGTTTTCAGTCTGGGGACCATCGCCATCCACAGAACGTGGAGTGGCTTCTTGGTGAACTTTCATTAAATTTACCGGTAGTACGTCTGATGTTACTTTTGGTCTCAATGTGACTACTGAATCATTATCACAATGACAATTTGTCTCATTGTTTATTGTTGAGTGACCATTTCTCCTTCTTTTATTACAATGTTTACATATTTTGCGTGGAGCTCGAGCCCTTTTCCGCTCCGATCTGGTGATGGACGAGTCTGTGTCCATACTGGATTCATGTATGGTAATATTATGCCCAACCGAGGGGACTGTGCCCCCCGGATCAGGCGGTTCATTGTCCATTGTGGCCACTGGCCAGAAATATATATATAAAAAAAAAACTTACCCCTAAATATGAAGAATTCTAACTAAAAACAATTAAACTAACTAATATAATGAATATTTACTTAGATCTACACAACTTGTCTCCAATCGCAAACGTTTTTTTATTAATTTTATGAAAACGAAAGAAAAAACACGCCCGTCAAATTCGGAGACTCCCGCGCTTTCCTACACTATGTTTTAAGTGCTGGGAATGAATGAACTATTTGTAAGATTTGTCTATTGCCTGCTATAGTAGAAAAGAAACAACGCTATATGAACTGTATAGCGCTGTCCTTTTCATTAGTTTTCACACGTCGGTCTGAATCGCTGCAACGAAGTATGGTCTTGAAGCAAAATATTATTTTCTTTTACTTAAAAAATATTACTTAGCATTAGAATCTATTTTTATGAGTAATTTCTATGAAATTGATAAGAATATTAAAAGGTTTTGCTTTGAAAATTGAGAAAACAATAGAAAAAAAATAAAAATAAGCTACGGCAAAGTTGTGACATGATATGAATCGGAACAAAATGTGTTCTTATCTGGAACGAAATTTGAAACTCGATGTGACGATTTTTTGGTGTTCAAGTGGTTGTTAGTAAAACATAGTGTATTACATTCTCTTTAGTTGTTAGTGGTTGAACTTATCTATACTAATATTATAATATTATAAGCGGAAAAGTTTGTTTGTTTGCTTGAACGCGCTAATCTTCGAAGGAACTGGGTGGATTTCAAAAATTCTTTCTGATTATGATAGGCAGTTTCATGAGGAAGGCTATAAGCTATCTAGCATTAGGGTGCGTTTCCACCAGAGATGTGCGATGGAAATGTGTCGTGCGAGGATGTCTAGCTGTGCTGTGAAAATTTGTGGGGGTTTCCACCAAAGCTGTGCGATGAAAATGTGCCTACGAGGATGTGTAGCAGAGCTGTGAAAATACGCATTAATGTGTGGTGCAAGGATGCGCAAACCTCGCAACACATCCTTCTCAACACACATTCCTCGCAACACATCTCTCGCACACATCCCTCGCTTGTTTTGTATGCGCAAAAATCTAGCTCCGCTGAGCCGTTTCCACCAGAGCTGTGCTGACCGAGACGAGGTAAATGAAGCGATTCTATTGGCTCTTTACAAACACATCCCTCGCTACGCATCCTAGCACATCTCTGGTGGAAACGCAGCCTTACACTACTACTCTCGGTTTTTCTAAAATAACAGCCTTACAAATAAAAATGTGTTATACCGCATCTATTCCATCCTTATACTAGGTAAAGTTATATCAGTTATAACTTAAGAATAAGTCGAGAATAATTTTTTACAAATAAACCAGTTATATCTTTGATATAACAACTCTAGGAGTGGGTGATACAAATCGTATATAGATACAATACCTATATATTGGTACAATATCCAATACCTATATATCGGACGGCACTGAATCTATATATCAGGTATCCGCGTATCTAATGCGTTGATGTTGGTATGATGAGTCATAAAACAAAAACATCACACAATATCGGTATCGCACTATGATATTCGGTTCAAACTGATATTGTGATACGCGTGTTTGATGCGCGCTGGAGTGTCAACACTCAACACTACACAAAAAATACATTCACTGATTTCGAGTATACAATTACAAATAAAATATAATGATGTGAAAATATAAGATGTTAAATATATCGAACAAAACCGAAACCTAAAAATCACAGTATCTTACATAACAGTTTCGTTTCAGAGTTCCACACAGATTCAGCCAATATATAGATATTGAAATATATAGATGCGATATCCGATATTCAAAACCGATACATAGGTACGATTTGATACAGAGTAAAACCGATATTCTATGCGAACACAAGTAAAACGACGGATAGCTGGTAGCACACTGGGTTTATTTGGCAAGCGACACAACTTATATAGCGTACATGAATCTACCCTCGCTTACTACTAATTATACATAACATAAAGCAACATATAAAATGTCATGTGAAAAAAAAATGGCCAAGTGCGAGTCAGACTCGCCCATGACGCGTACCGTAGTGGCTACGCCAAATAAGTTTGTTTAATCATAGTGTTTGTATGAATAACAAAGTTCAAACGATCCATATTTTCAAAAGTAAAGTAAAATAAGTCAAAGAACACATAAAAGAAAACATATAAAATTTCGGGATGATGGAGAAGCATCCATCATCCCGAAATTTTATATGTTTATGCATACCTAACAGTGGCGACGAGTACTTGCCCGCGATTAAGTAATGTAAAAAAAAATGTCACACTTTGGAATTTTCCCGAGTTTTGACTATACTATCCATACGTGGCAAAACTATAAACAACGTATGTTGCAGTGGTACATTGCCAACGATATTGACAGTGTACAGAATCCAAAGGGAGTGAAAAGACGGGCAATATTGCTGAGTGCACTCACTGACAGCACTTACAATCTAGCGGCCGATTTGGCATTGCCGAAGGAGCTGACGCAGACGCCATACGAAGACGTTCTCACACTTCTCGACAGGATTTTACACCAAAGAAATGCGGATTTGGTGAGCGGTATAATTTCTATGCTGCAACTCAAGGTCTGGAAGAAACATACGTCCAGTGGGCTGCGAGGCTTCGTGTCCTCACTACACATTGCGGATTTCTGAATGTAGAAGAGGCGCTGCGTGACCAGTTTGTTATGGGTATGCTGCCGGGACCGGAGAAGGACAAACTTTTCGCGCGTGACCTTCAAGATTTAACATTGGCAAAAGCAGTGGATTTGGCGGAGAGCGTGCGCAGTGCACGGAAGGGAGCAGCAGCATCATCGGCGTTGGCACAGGCGCCACCGTCGAGCGAGGCGCTGTTCAAGATCGCCACCAAAAACGAACCCAGTGATAATGAAGAAAAGTGTTCCGTGTGCGGCTATAAAAATCATAAAACGTCTCAGTGTCGGTTTGCTAACTATACATGCAAAAAGTGCAACGTTAAAGGACATTTACGTAGAATGTGCAAAAAAATAAATTACGTAGATACTGGCGGGTCGAATGAGACTGACGATGACGGTAAGATTAAAAAAATATGTTCACGTAATGGCGAACCTATGACGATAATCGTTTCTATACAAAATATGAATCTAAAGTTTGAAATCGATACCGGATCAGCAGTCACAGCGATTTCCGAGGAAGTGTACAAAACATATTTTGAAGTATTTCCGTTATTATCAACGTCGGATCGATTATTTACGTATACAGGTCGTATTATAAACTGTCTAGGAATAGTGAAACTACCAATTACGTATTTAGGCAAAACACACGTAGTTAATGTGCGAGTCATACGTGATGGGGGACCCCCAATCGTAGGCAGAGATTTTATTTGTTTGTTAAGATTACAAATGCTGCAAGTGAATTATTGTCAATCAAATAATATTGCCGAACAGTTCAAAGTACAATATCCATCTGTTTTCTCAAACGAATTAGGTATTTTTACAAAGTATAAGGTTAAACTTCAATTAAAAGATGACGCGAAACCGGTTTTTTTTCAAAGCCCGGCCTATAGCATTTGCACTTAAAGATAAGATAAATAAGGAGCTCGACCGTTTGGTACGTATAGGAGTACTTAAACCGGTTCAGCACTCTAATTACGCATCGCCTATTGTCCCCATATTAAAGCGAGATGGATCAATAAGGTTGTGCGTAGATTATTCTGTAAGCGGCTAATTGTCGACCAGTATCCGTTACTAACGGCACAAGAACTGTTTACAAAACTACATGGGGGGCAGCAGTTCAGCAAGTTAGATTTGACGCAAGCATATTCACAATTTGTCCTAGACGAGGCGTCTCAAAATGTAACATGCATTAATACTCATCGTGGGCTGTTCGTATATACGCGGCTAGTGTTTGGTCTCGCGAGCGCACCCGCTATTTTCCAACGGGCAATGGAATGTTTGTTATCAGGGTTAGACGGTGTTATGTGCATGCTTGACGATATTTGTATAACGGGGAATACAAAAGAACAACATTTAGAGCGATTGAGCGCGGTGTTACAAAGACTGCAAGATGCAGGCCTAACGCTTCGTAAAGATAGGTGTGTGTTTTTTGAGAATCAAATAGAATATTTAGGCTATACTATAGTTAAGAATGGCTTAAATAAATCAAAACAAAAGGTCCAAGCAATCGTTGAGGCGCCCACACCGACAAACGTGAATAAGTTACAGTCGTTTCTAAGATTAGTTAATTATTATAGAAACTTCGTCCCTAATGCGTCATCAATATTAACACCGCTTTATTCATTATTGCAAAAAGGCAATAAATGGAAGTGGGAAGCCATACATGACCAGGCATTCATTGCAATTAAGCAATGTTTAGCTTCAAATCAGGTTCTGGCACATTTTGATCAGAATGCAAAAATAATATTAACGGTAGACACATCGCCCAGTGGCTTAGGCGCTATTTTATCTCAAATAGGTACCGATGGGGTGGAACAGTTTGGTTCGCCTCTCGTACACTGAATTCCGCAGAGAAGCGATACTCACAACTACAAAAAGAGGCAATGGCAATTATATTCGGTGTGCGACGTTTCCACCCATATTTATACGGGAGGGCGGTCCCGTTCATACTTCGCACAGATCACAAGCCTCTTTTATCAATTTTTGGCCCCTATCGTGGTATTCCAGAGGTTTCTGCTAATAGGCTGCAGCGTTACGCGATTTTTCTCAGTGGTTATAATTACTCCATTGAGTACATACGCAGCGCCGACAACAGCGCAGATTATTTGTCACGCGCCAGTCTACCCGACTGCGAGTTAATGACTAAGAGGCGGGTGCGGCTACGAAACCGACGATAGTTTAGTGCCGGTAGAAGATCGCGCGTCGTATGTTAATTTCGTTATCGATGGCAGTTTACCCGTTACGCGTAGTGAAATTCATAATGAAACAATTAAAGATTCAATATTAAATAGAGTTTTATCATATATAATAAATAAGGGGTGGCCCGAGCGATTATCAGATATATCAATAAAACCTTATTTTTTATGTAAAACCCAGTTGTCATATGAAAGCGGTTGTATTATGCGAGGACATAAAGTCGTAATACTAGAAACACTTAGAACTAAATTATTATCTGAACTTCATTAATCACATTTAGGAATAGTTAAAACGGAAGCTGAAGCGCGCAGTAGGTTCCTGGTTTCCGGGTATAGATAACGCGGTAGAAAAAATGATTGCAAATTGTGAGGTTTGTTTACAGTTGAGACAGTTACCAGCGCGTGCGCCGCTAGCGCTATGGCCACACGCACCGCAAGCGTTCTATCGTATTCACAATTTCTCGGCCCCATTCATAATCGTTCATATTTAGTAATTGTAGATGCGTACTCAAAGTGGGTAGAAACGTATGATATGGGGACAAGTACGTCATCATGTTCGCTCATTAGTAAAATGTATGAATACATGGCCAGATTTGGCTTACCGCATACTATAGTCAGTGATAATGGCACGTAGTTCACTTCTTCGGAATTCAGAATGTTTTGTACATCAAACGGAATATCGCATGTGACGTCACCAGCTTATCACCCGGCCAGTAATGGCCAGGCAGAAAGCTATGTCAAAGTAGTAAAAAAGGGGATTAATTCTTGCATGTTAACACGTTCGAGGACAGAACGTGATTGTACGTCATAATTTAAGATTTTGATATGGCACAACGGATGATGACGTCCAAATGATTTTTTTAATGATTATATAAAAAAGGAGATAAAAATGATATGAATAATTATCGTCCTATTACTCTAATACCCATAATTTCTAAGATTTTTGAAAAAATTATGTACGATAAACTTCACTCCTTAATAATAAAACATGCAATTTTAAAAGAGGAACAGTTTGGTTTCAGAAAGGGTAAATCAACAACTCTTGCATGTTTTTCTCTTGTGAAAATGATTACCTCAAGTCTTAATGAGAAAAGGACAATAGCATCAATATTTCTCGATATGTCAAAAGCATTTGACTTCGTAGATCACAAACTACTTCTCTTTAAACTGAATCGCTATGGTATTAGGGGAAATGCGTTAAACTGGATAAAAACTTATTTACATAATCGCCAGCAATGTGTAGAGATATCTAGACATGCTATATCGGAAAAAATTATATATAGATCCGCCTATCGTCAAAACTCCTATGGAGTTCCCCAGGGCAGTATATTTGGACCTTTTTTGTTTGTACTGTATATTAATGATTTGCCCAACGTGACTCCATATTCATGCATTCTGTACGCCGACGATACAACTCTTAGTATTGAACTCACTGATAAAAATATCACCAAATACGAAAAAGAGATCAATGATACACTAAACAAAATAATAGAATGGTTAAAAGACAACAATTTACATGTCAATATTGGTAAAACCAAACTTATACAGTTCCAAACGTACAATAGCAAACATCACGGATTAAAAATAAGATACGCAAGTGACACTATAGAAGAGGTTGAAAATGCTACTTTTTTGGGTATAACGTTAGATAAATATTGCAACTGGAAAGTACATATTGACAAATTATATACTAAACTGCAAAGATTTGTATTTGTTTTAGGCAGAATAACTCGCATAGCTGGTATCAACGCAGCACTTTATGCTTATCATGGTTATGTAGCATCAATTCTACGCTATGGTATTATCATATGGGGCAATTCTGTTGAAATTATTAAAGCATTCCGAGCCCAAAAAAAATGTGTTCGGTCAATAACCAAAGCCCAACCATTAGATAGCTGTGTCCCGCTCTTTAAAAGTTTAAGAATATTACCACTCCCGTCTTTATATATATTCGAACTTTGTATCTTTTACATAAAAACATATCTTTATTTAAAGTACATAATGATATTGTTATAAGAAAAAGTCGAGATATTCACAAATTATGTGTACCCCAACAAAGAATTAAACTATTTTCCAATAATGTTTACTGTATGGCAATTCGTGTTTATAATAAATTACCTAATGTTTTCAAAGATCTTAACTTCATGACATTTAAAAAAAAATTATTTGACTTCCTATTGTTTAAGTGCTACTACTCAACAAATGAGTTTTTAAATGAAAAGTTTGATTCTAAATTTAAATTGGACGACGCCGACGACTTGCCTTACATTCCTAATAATTGAATTGTATCTAATACCTATGAAATTGTATTCAATAATTCTTAACATTATATTTATTAATACCTGACATAATATTTAGTATCTATTCCTTGACATTTCATCTGATAACTTGACATTATATTTAGCATGCCTTGACATTGTATTTAATAATTCCTGACATATTTAGTAATCCGTTAAATTGTATTTGATAACTCTTGGCATTCTAATTAGTATGCTTTGACATTGTATGTAATAATTTTTGACATTATATGTAGGATTCCTTGAAATTGTATTGATAACAGTTAATGTTTTCCTTATCCTTGACATTGTATGGTTTTTATCAATTGATTTTAATTTAATTTCTTGAAAATATTTGTACGCTGGAAACAGCAGAATATTTTGGACGTAAAATTGTATGTAACACCTTGTAACAACAATATTCTAACATATAAATTTATTATTATCTCCTTTATTATTATTCCATTTATTAAATCTATGTACATATAAATTACATTTTTAAATATTATTATAAAAAATAAAAACATTTAAAAATATAAAAAATAGTAGCCCACCGGTATCGGGAACAGGGTCCAAGCTACCGGTGGTCAGGGCTCCATAGAGAGGAACCTCCTCACAATACGCGCCGTTTCCAGGAGTACTGCTTTCTGTATCAAGCCCTTGATCCAGCTGCCCAACGAGAGCCTCCTTAGATGTTGGTCGAGGCTCTTGGCTATTATGCCATTGGCTGAGACGACTATCGGCACAATGATTGCTGTGTCCACATCCCACATGTCGACAACCTCGCGCGCCAGGTCAAGATACTTATTTTTTTTATCTATCTCAGCTTTCACGAGGTTCTCGTCATGGGGGACTGCTATATCAACAATCATTGTGCGACGCTCTAATCGGTCTATCACCACTATGTCAGGCTTATTGGCAACAATAGTCCTGTCAGTAATGATAGACCGATCCCAGTATAGTGTAATATTGCCATTATCGAGAACTGGGTCGGGCACATACCTATAGTATGGTACTTCTGATTCCACAAGATTGTATTTAAGCGCAAGTTGCTGGTGAATAATCCTAGCTACAAGGTTGTGTCTATGCAAATAGTCTCCGTTAGCCAGACGAGAACAACCGGAGATAATGTGACGAATGGATTCTCCCGGTTTGTGACATGCCCGACATATGTCTACCGTACCATCCTTCACAATATATTTCCGATAGTTATTCGTCATCATAACTTCATCCATAATTGCACAGACAAAACCTTCGGTTTCCCCGAAGAGGTCACCAAAACGTAGCCAGGCTACGGACGCTAACGTATCTACGTCAGACCCATGAAGGGCCCGGTAATAGCGTCCGTGAAGCTCCTTGCTCTGCCATACTTCTCTGCGGTCATTAGTATCTAATACTACAGGTTTGCGCCAATTCTCGGTACCTAAGGAGAGCGGAGTGAGGCCTTTGTCCACCGCTACCACATCTCGATGCATACCCACGTCGGCTTCTAGAAAATATTCCCTAAGGCTGCATACCTCGCGGTTGTGCAGGGTCTTTGCATTTAAAAAGCCACGACCCCCGCACTTCCGCGAGATATACAGCCTCATCACCGATGAACGTGGGTGATGCATTCGATTTGCAGTCAGCGTTGTGCGGACCCGCCTGTCCAAGGCGTCAAGTTCAGTCTGAGTCCATTTGAGTATGCCAAAAGAGTACATCAATACTGGCATGACCCAACCATTGAAGGCACGCACCTTGTTTCCGCCTGATAGAAGACTATTCAGTACTTTATTCAGGCGGCCAAAGAAGCGTTCCTTCAATGACTGTTTAACATAAGCAACATTGATGCCTAGTGCCTCTGACATACCCAAATACTTGTAGGTTTCAGTTGAGCCGAGGGATCTTAGGTGTATGGAATCCGAGAGTTGAGTTCCCACGGATTCCATAATCACTCCTCGCTTTGCATGCATGACCGCACATTTGTCCACCCCAAATTCCATCCTGATGGCGCTACTAAAGGTTTCCGTTACCTTCAGTAGCTCCATGAGTTGCAAGTTGCTGGGGGCAAAAAGTTTCAAATCGTCCATGTAAAGCAAGTGTGATATGACCTGACCACCTCTTCTCAACTGGTAGCCTTGCCCCGAACCCTCCAGCAGTGTACTGAGAGGGTTGAGAGCCAGACAAAACCACAGTGGGCTCAGACTGTCGCCCTGAAAAATACCACGCTCAATCCTAATCGGTTCGCTGTTTTCCTGGATCTGTCGACATCCTGGATAGCAGAGGACCGTCTTCCATTGCCCCATACATGACTCAAGGAAAGTGCGGAGTATTGGATTTATTTTGTACAACTCCAACACCTTCATGAGCCATGTATGTGGAATCGAGTCATAGGCCTTCTTATAATCTATCCAACATGTCGACAGATTCCTTCGGGAACGACGAACCTGTTGGTTTATGGCAATATCGATTAGGAGAAGCTCCTTAGTACCGCGGGACCCGTTCCTACATCCATTCTGAGAAGCAGACATGATTGAATTTGTATCTATGTGATTATTAATTTTAGCTCTCAGAATGGATGTAAGAACTTTATAGACCGTCGGTAAGCACGTGATCGGTCTATAATTTTTAGGTTCCGAAGTACTGCCTGATTTATGGAGTAGGTGGGTTATTCCTGTAGTTAGGAATTGAGGTAGCGATCCTAGCTCTAGGGCAGACTGGAACTGAGCGGCCAAGCGAGCGTGCGAGCTTAGAAACCATTTTATCCAGAAATTGTGCAGCCCGTCCGGCCCTGGAGATTTCCAGTTGGATAACGGACGGACTGCACGGGTTACATCTTGGGGGCTGATAGTAATTGCCCCCATTTCTGGTATAAGATCGCACGTGCGCCTGATCTCACTCATCCAGTCACCCTCGGTGTGGCTGACAGGCACCGACCAGATGCTGCGCCAGAACGAACACATGGCGTCATCATTCGGTAGGCACGTATCAGTCACACCTTGGTTAGGTCGCTCCCAAGCCCTATAAACCCACCTTTCATTGCTTTGGAATGTGCGATTCTGAGTGCATCGCTCCACCCGCCGCTTATATCGACGAATTCGATTTGCCCATGCATAGACTTTCTGCTTCAGGAAGTCGATACGCTCTGTGACGCGGGTCAGATAATCCCGAGGACTGATATCAGTCCCCACAAACGCCCGCCTCACAAAGCGCATCACTCTAGGACGAGTGTTGCCCTGCCTGAAGCAGATAAGTTTACCAATGAGTGCTCTAGCCTCAGCAATACGACGTTCGATCCTGCCCTGCCAAGCTGGTACAGCTGGTCGAATAACTCTGTCAGTCTTTGGAAACTTGACATGAGCTACCCGACAAGCCGCTACAGCTGCACAGTATAGGATCGAATGAGTATCGGTGAGGTCTTCACTATTGTCAAAATAATTTGACAGCAGTGAATCTAGAGCACACACTAGCGCCCTATTTTTCTTATGCATGGGTAAACGAGGCAGACGAGGTCTAAGCTCAGGCGGTGTGGAGCGATACTCCCGTAATGCACACTCCAAAGCACTCCTCAATCGTTCACTGCACTGGGTACTCACGGTTATAGCCTCGTCATCATCATCTTCACCGACGTGGTCGGGTCGCGGTGAGATACTGGGTTGTAGTTGCACCGCGGCCAGTGGCGAAGCAGATGAGACACGGCTGCACCGTGATTCGAGGCGTAGTCTATCAAGTACGGCGTCATCCAACATACGGTTACGCTGGATGACCCGCACTTGATCCGACAGTCGTTGGGCCGAAATGTTGACAGCTGGTTCAAGTACCTTATTATTATTATTATTATGAAAAATATTGTTTACGACAGAACGTTCATTTCCGAGGAACTTTCAAGTTAAAATCCTATTGGATGTACCTTGTGTCACAACTTGTGAAATACCCGACACTTTACTGTCACGCACAGTAAGTTTTACACCATTTCAAATAAGAGCCGTTGATAGTGTGCAGCAACGGTACGCACACCCGCACAACGTGTTTATACGTCCCTCGTGCCTTCCGCGCTCCTACATTCAGTGCGGCTGTGTCACTGTGCGGTGCGCTCGCGTTCCCGTGACGATTTCGTTGGCGTATCGTAATTTTTGCCATGATAAAACATCGTAAGTATTTAGTTTATGTAATCATTTTATTGTTAATTTGCTGGAAACTATATTATTATAATGTGAATGAATAAGTTGATTGTATAAAATTGACATCTAATGAGTTTTTTTATTTGTTTTAGATGGATAAGGGCAAAACAAAACTGATGAGGATTTTTGATGATCCTGGCAACTAAACCGAGGTGGATCCTTACCTGGATGGTGATGGAGACTTTGGTTCGGATAAACATTTAGACCAACAAGGAAATACATCAAGTAATGAAAATTCTAGTCCTTTTAATACCGACAGAAATCAAGAAAACCCAAGTTTCAACCCAATAAGTTTCAATCAAATTCTGTTGGCACTTCGACTCAATAACCCGAAACTGTTGTTAGTTCTGAATCTAATAGCGATGAAGACGATATACAATCGGCTGGGAGTGATCATACACGAAACACTGTGATCAGGAGGATCACGCCCTTAGGAGGAGGTTAATGACTCGAATTCCTCAAAATATTTTTTTCTTTTAATCAAACGTTTAAAGTTGTTTAAATCTCCAATTACGACTGTACCTACTGTATATAAAAGTTTGTTAAAGTTATCACTAATTTTTAATGCCTTGGCGAACCTTGACGAACTACCATCACCTTTATTCGACGCGTATCTGAATGAGACATTGATTTTAGGAAATTTAACACCAATTACACATAGCGACATGTGTAATAGGTGTTAAATTTCCTCAAAATCATCAAGACGAGATAGTCCAAGAAGAGCATAGGTGTTCTACCGACCAACCATCCAACGCATTGCAAGATAGACCTGGGGGTTCGTCATATCCCACTGAGACAACTACAGAAGATTACAGCACCCATACCAGAGTTCACTTTTGACGCTAATCCTGTGGGGGTGAAGTTTACTATATACAGTAACACAACCGTATTTGACGTATATTACCGCCGATTTCCACCTCTCATTCTAGATTATCTCAATGAGTGCACGAATGCATACGGAATAAATATATGTCAAACTAATCGGCCAAAAACTAGGCACAGTCAATCATAGTCATTTAAATTGTTTTTTTGGATTCTGCTTGCTTGGTGGCCAGGTCAACGTTATTTCACATTGGACGCATAATAACGTAGTGATGCAACTGCTTGTCATCAACATAATATGATGTGCCAGAACGTATATACACGTTGGACGTTATTATACGTTGTGTCCATACAGGACTCGTTAATTTTACTTGTGATGACAGAACGTATGCAAACGATGACGTGATAAAACGATTCTGTCATGATGTCTTTAAAACATATAATATCATGGGACTCTACGTACTCATACGTCATATAACTTTGTATGGACATTTACTGTGTCATTCTAGAACACAGACTCAAGTGGTAGCGTCCGCGAAAGTGTTAAGTATTACCAATACCAAGGGATTTAACAACAAGTTATGTAAATATCTATTGATTACCGAAATTCTGTCCATTCGGCAACGGGCTGTTCACCGGCCCAGTTAGTATTCGGTCATAAGCTGCGATCGCGATTAGATTTAATTAAACCTAAGTCATCTTCAACGGCATCTGTCACTCTCACTCGGAACGTCGAAAATAAACAGTGTTTGCAGTCTAAGGTGTTAAACGATTACAAAGCCAGTAAATATTTTGAATCTGGAGACTTTGTATTATATAAAAAAAAAACAACATAAATAAGCAAGGGTCATGGATTAAAGGGATATAGTAATTAAAAGATGCGGAAAAGTAATATATATAGTCAAATATTGTATAACTTCGTGTAATTTTAAAAAACACAAAAATCTTTTAATATCGTATAAAGGTACAGCAAGAGTTTCCCATGGGATAGAGGACTGCCATATTGAAGTTGAAGACATCACTCCACAAGAAAATTCACCACCAAACCCAACAACCCCAGTGGACAATAAGGCGTCAGACACAAGAGAGGAGCGAAATGATACAGTGGATACAGAAACACCGGCTAACAAGTCAAAAGAGGAAGAAGACGAATTCTATAAGGCAACAGAAGGGACTGATGATGAAGCTCTCGTGGAGGCGAGTTCAGGTCAGACCCCACAACCCGAAAGGCAACTCAGTGACGGAAAAAAACTGCGAACTGTACCTAGGGTCGATTATAAACAGTTTTACTAGCTAAAATCTTATTGTATTTAAATATATGTTTATTTTGTCAAGCTATGGGGAGGATTGTTATGGCATGAAAACACAATATATCTCACAAGTAATACATATATAAATTAAATTGTTTATTGCGATTGCCAAGTCAATCTATTTATTTAAAACGGTATAGATTTATAATATTGATATGGTCACTATAAGATGTCGTTAGGTTAGATAATTACGTAACAACTTAAGACAGAAGGTCCCTTAAGTAGGGACTGAATAAATTAATAACCGACTTGGTATTACATGGATCTCACAACTTTTTACGGTAGAACAACTAAGTTGCGAGACTTGGTTTTTTGACAAGTATTGTTTTTTATGGGATCTCATTGCTTTTTGTAGAAAGTCCTACTTTTTTCCTTTCCGGTACCTTCTACTTCTTGTATACCAACAACGAATTTTCTTAAAGCCCTCTCTCTGTCTTAT
The DNA here is from genome assembly GCA_943138885.2 of Tholera decimalis. Taxonomy (NCBI): domain Eukaryota; kingdom Metazoa; phylum Arthropoda; class Insecta; order Lepidoptera; family Noctuidae; genus Tholera; species Tholera decimalis. The sequence continues at coordinate 16,257,464 of OW964551.2, forward strand.
GAGCGTTTCTTATTTTTGTAAGTAACCTTCCTTTTTTTATTTTCCGGTACTACTTCTTGAACTTCAGCTAAAGTTTTTTTCAAAGCCCACTCCCTGTCTCTATGGGTTTTTTTCGGAGGCTTTGATGCGCACATATGAATACGCACGTACGTCTTTTGCATTAGTTAGTAATAATTAATGCCGCACTCGTCAAACGTCTCGGTTAAAGTTAATCCATAAGTAAGTAATTATGCAATTTCGGGCAATTTACTCTACTTAATACTCCCCAATACTCTTAATACTTCTTGCTTTTTTATTCCGTTGACCATTTAACAAGTTACCTTTGAGCATAATTATTATATCTAGGTACCTATCTACACTGGAAGACACGGTGGAGCATATGGTCGAGGTGTGCCCTGCATGGGTGGAGCACCGTCGTATCCTCATAGAGGCGATCGGCGGCGGCGACTTCTCGCGCCCTGCTCTGGTTTAGACCATGGTGCGAAGCGAGAGGGAATGGGATGCAGTCACCTCCTGCTGCGAAGCAGTCATGCTAGCGAAGGAGGAGGCCTAACGTGCGAGGGAGAGGCAACTCTCTTCCTCACGCCCCAGCCGCCGGGGGAGACGCCCCGGGCGTCGTGGATCGCGAGTCGATTTCGGGCCACCGTAGGCGCGGGCCTGCGGATGGCGAGCAGGGGTCGCTCACCGTCCGGTAAGGACCAGGCCCGGGTCGGCGGCGCGTTGTGTTCCACGCGCGCCTCAAAAAGCTGTTAATACCAGTGACGGGGCCTCATAGGGCCATTGCCTGTCGGGGTTTGCGGGAAAGTTCCATCGAGATACCGCGGCCCCGGAACTTTAGGGCTTCCGAAGGAACAGGGTGGGTTTTTAGTCAGTAGAATTCTGATACACCCGAGCGGAAGAAGTCATTCGATGATATTTTTCATCAAGAAAAAAAAAAGTACATCTATTATTTCATTATATTATACATGTACACTGATTAATTAACTGCAAATGTAACTTTGTAATCCTATATATTTATATGGGATTACAAAGTTATTTATGCAGTTGATGTATCTAGAAAACTGGAACGAAATTGAAAAATATTATCCTTTTTCCTTGATTCATATACTAAACACTAATTGTATTCTAAATTTGAACTTCTATGTCTGCTAGAAGTGCCTTAGACTTTTGATGATCGGTCAGTCAGTGCGTGACAAAATTAACAAAATTAAGGAACTTTGACTCGTTATAATTCTTAAACTACTGGTTCAAATTGAATGAATGTTTATACAATGCCTGTTTGGTTACTGAAAATTCAGGCTTCTAGTTTTATCCACAACGAAGTTATAGGGGGTCGAAAATGGCCTGAATTGCTTCGAGAAAAGAATGGTACGGCCGTGCCGCTTTTTTGCTCGACTTGGCGGAGGCACTGCCGTGCCCCCAGATAATCTATAGGGTAAAGAGAGCCCTCTCTATGCATTTTCGTGCTGACTGTTTGACAGCGCCATCTGAATTTTGGCCCCGGTAATTGTAACGTTAACCTACCTGCCTTGTTAAAAATATATTACAAGTTACAAGTTATATTAATTCTATGTTGTGACAAAGTTAAATAACTTACTCTAAACTACAATTATATTATAATGAAAGCATTCTGCTATTTTGAAGTGTAGAATTAGGTATTTAATTTTGTCACAACATAGATTGATTAAATTGCGTGAATTGGGTAGTAGAAATAAAAAACGATGTTTATGCATTATTAGGAGGAAGAGAAAGGATCGACTCGACGCACTTAAACTTGGTTTTCACATCCAAAAAAACTTTTTTGCAAAAAAATAAAACCGACTTCCATATCAAAACACTACAAAGCCAAAAATAATTTTAATTTCGGTAGTCGGTGTTATTGGTTTTGTATTTTCTTTTTTTTCACACCGCCTTCCGAAATTAAAATTATTTTTGGCATTGTAGTGTTTTGATATGGAAGTCGGTTTTATATTTTTGCAAAAAAGTTTTTATTTTCGCGCTTTTTAGTGGGTCAGTGAATTTTCCAAATCGGTTCGTAAATGACGGAGTTATGCGCGAACAAAAAACGCAATGCAGAGTAAACGAAAAGATCATCAACGTAAATATTTTTTTAGACTTTTATCGATTTTTCAGAAACGGCTTGTCCGATTTCGATAAAATTTTCAAGGGACCATTTGGGAAGTATACCCTTTTCAACAAAAAATAATTTTTCAATTCGGTTGGCAAGCGACGGAGCTATGCCCGAACAAACATAAAAAAAAAACAAACAAACATCCGAATTGAGAACCTCCGCCTTTTTTAGAAGTCGGTTAAAAATATACAAAATGGAACGAGATAACTACAAACATTCGCTCGAACAAGGAGTAGCCGCCATTTTGTGGCAAAAGAGAAGAGTGTTAGTGTTACCAATTAAATGATTGAATTTTTGAACAAAATTTAAAACATATTTCAACATTCCTACAATCTTGTAAATCAAGCTTTCAGCCATTAAACTGCATAATAAAATTACTAAAATAAATTGAATATAACAATTGCAATTATTTGATACCTATTTGTTGTTTATGTCCTCGATTATAATAATGATCATTTATACATATAAATGATACATTGTTTTGCATTTTAAATATGTACTAATTACATCATAATGATTTAAATCAACAAGTAATAACAAATATTTAAAATGTTATTATTGCCTAAATTTCGGTAGTTATTTGAATGTAGAATACACTGAATAAAAAAGGACCTTATATATTTTTGGCCATAATCATAATTTTTTTATTTACTTAGTTTTTTTTTTAAGAATGTGATCTAATAAACAGCGAGATGTAAACAGAAAAAATAAAATGAATAAATAGTAAACCTATTCATGTAGTGACATCTACAATTTTTTAGATACTAATTGGTCTTTATTTTCGGGGCCAGATAACAGATGGCATGACAATCTTTTAGAAATGTCACTTTCAGGCTAGTGTCCCCCCCTGTGTGCAGTCTAGGGGAGGGCCTTCCACTGAGAGGCCCTTGACTGAATTGGAAGAAAAATTCCTCTAAATACAGGGAGAAGATATTGGCCAGGGTTTACCAGGTGATCAGTTGGAAATAGTAAGAAAACATGAGTACTTATGAGCGTATTTTCTAAAAGTTGGCAACGTGGCAAATAGCTGTCAAATATTTACCTGTTTTTATTAATTTGTTACTATTAATGTATGGAAATATGAAATATCGCTATTTAGAGACAAAATATTAATAACTAGCTACGCCCCGCGGTTTCACCCGCATAAATCTCGATCCCGTGGCTTTATCGGGATAAACAGTATTTATCTTATGTGTTAATCTAGGTTATAAACTATCTGTGTGCCAAATTTTATCCAAATCCATTCAGTAGTTTTTGTGTGCAAGGGTAACAAACATCCATACATACAAACTTGTAATATTGCCAAATTAATCAAAACAGCGAAATATTTATTTGCGACGTTGCCCACTTTCAGAATGCACGCTCTTTAGCATCATTTATTGTTATTATTTATAATATTAAAAACATAACTCTTATGCTTTCTCTTTGTAGCCTCCAGAGATTGGCGCTGCTATAATAGATGCGGATGTGCAAGATTCCCCTGCTTCAGAATCCATCCTACAAAATGTCCAATCGCTCCTTGATCCAACAGTCCTTTTACCTAACCAAAATGTACATTTTGAGCCCATCTTAAACCCACCACCTCAAAATCTACCTCTGGAACTTATAGTCCAAGATCCTCCAGCTCGCTCCTCCCGCTGCTCCCCGCGACGTCGAAGGCGCCTCCACAGTTACAGGAGGCTGCCAGACGAGCGCTCGTCCGTTCCACAGGGGCGGATCCAGCCCTCAAAAAAGGTTGTGGGCACAACCACCCGAAAAGCGGCCAAGTGCGAGTTGGAGTACAAACTCGCTCGACTCGACTTTTGAATTTGTTATTTCCTTTTTTTCGCGCATCAGAACTTAGGCCTTAGGCATGGAAGTAATCATTTTCGTTAAACATGCTCTGGATGATCTACAAATAACCAATATCATATCAGCCTATACACTTCAAACAGGATGCACAGAATAGAAAAGGCACAAATCTGGGAAGACATGTACGACCTCACCCAGAGCATTTCAGCAAATGAATACAAGATTATTTACAGGGGGGGGGGGGCGACCTGAATGGACACGTGGGCATACCAGGGATATCACAGGAGATAATGTACATGGTGGGTTTGGGATGGGCGAGTTAAATAAACAACGAGAAGAAATACCTACTAGAATTTGCAGAAAGACGCACTTACACTAATAAACACGAATTTCAAAAGAAACAAGAACACTTAATCACTTACTAATGTGCGGGTAGAGCATCACAATCAAGTCGTAATATAAGATAGACTTTATCATGTCTGACAAGACCGTCAAACGAAAGTTTAAAGACTGTAAAGTAATACCTGGTTGTTGGCAACACCAACAAAGCATAACATGCATTAGTCATAGCAATGATTACTTTTTGTGTTTGGTAACATTTTGACTTAATAGTTTTAAGTAGTTCATTCATTCTGTTTCGCTCTCTATAGAAAAACGCTCTCGAATTGGTTTGCCTGCAAAGCAGACGTGCTTTTTCTTGTGTGTGCCAATAAACTCTTAAGTGGTGAAAAGTAGTTTGAATTCTGCCATCAAGCCTCCGCCCACTATCCGCAGCACCGAAAAATTCATATACATATACAGTCCGCTATTCCTACATTTTGGTCCAATCGAGCCGGATAGTGTGGCGTGGCTACGAGTGTGGCTGCAACGTGTCGACGACGAAAACTACAAGCAAGCGAGGAAGCAGCCGTCTGTGGCATCCACGAGGTTCGAGGAGCATATAGATAGAACATTTTATAAGCTGCAACGAAAAGGAAAATATATCCATTTGCAGTAATATCAGAAGATACAAACAATACAAGGCGGTGGAAGCGGCTACAAATCTGGATTTGACTATTTCCGGTCTGCGGTTCACGTTCACGTCATGCGTCGAGTTCGCCCGGTCACCAATCAGCGGTCGCCGTGACGTGCATCGGTTCTATCTTCAAACGTCATTTCGCCCGGCCCGCCAATCAGCAGTCTTCGCGGCGTTCGACGGTTCAATTCGTTCGTTCACGTTACTTCCCTCTATTGCGCAAGCGATTTCTGGTGTCGTCCGCCATTTGCACAGTAAAATAAAAGTTAACGTGAAGTTTCAAGTTGCAAGATCAAAGTTTTACATATTGACTTTAGTGTTTATTAGTATTACTTTTAGTTTCGTAATTCAAAATATAGATAATATTGCCTCATTATGGCCGAGCTAAAGAAGCATATTGCTTCAAGGGGATATGTAAAGGGCAGTATCTCAAGACTGGCCCTTCAATGTTTTACTAACGACACATACGAAAGTTTAGTTGCCAAGAGGGAGCGTTTAATTAATACATTTGCCGAGTATGATGAGCATAATAAGTTAATTTTAGCATTAGATCCTAGTGATGCAGAGAATTACACTGAAATTGAGGAAAAGTATTTCAACATCATCTCTGTTTTAAATGTTGAAATTGATAAAAAACAACGCAATGTTCAGGCTATACAGGGTAATGTGTCCAACAATAATACTAAGATACGTCTACCTGCAATACAAATTACACCTTTTACCGGTAAGTACAGTGAATACACACCATTTATAAACCTTTTCAAATCTGTGATAAGCAAGGATGTTAACTTAGATAATGTCGCTAAACTTTATTATTTAAGGTCATTTCTTAAAAATGAACCACTTGATTTAATAAAAAACCTTCCACTTAGTAGTGATAGTTATCTAGAAGCCTTAAGATTACTAGATGAAAGGTATAACAATAGGTATATAATAGTCAATGAACACATTTATTCTCTATTGGATATCAGGGGTTTGTCAAGGTCTTCCCCACAAAACATTCGGGATTTTGTATCACAAATAAAACAAGTACTTACTGCGTTAAAAAAATTAGGCTGTAAAGTTGATTCATGGGATGACATTGTGTTATGTGTTTTATTACGTAAACTAGATACCTACACTTCGCGGGCCTATCAGTTGGAGCGAGATGATGGGACAGATCCTTCAGTCCAGCAGTTTTTGGAGTTCCTCGAGAAAAGGGCGTTGGCTCTAGAGAATTCTGAACCTGTGGCCCCATCTAAGAAGGCAGTAGTCAACATAGCATCCACCTCATCTGGTAACAAACCATGTCTTTATTGTAATGCTAGTGATCACAAACTTTTTAATTGTAAAACTTTCAAATGCTTACCTGCTAAAGAGCGATTGGAATTCGTTCAAGATAAAAAGTTATGTCAGGTATGTTTAAATCAACATGAAAAGAAATGTAGGTTTCATTTCAAGTGCGGTGAGTGCAAGAAATCCCACAACTCACTTGTACATTATGAACCTGCATCGCCATCACCTGTTGCATTAATGTCAGGTAACACTTTTAACAATGTTTTACTTCCCACAGCTATTGTCAAGCTTGTAGGCAAGGATAACCTTGAAGTTCATGTGAAGGCTATCCTAGATTCAGCGTCTCAAACTTCAATGATATCAAGTAGGGTTGTGGAGAAGTTAAAATTGGCTCCTATTCAAAATAGGTTAGATATAATAGGAGTCACAAATTCAAAACATACTTCCATGTTTTCTGTGCATGTGGACTTGTGTTCATTAACCTCAAATTATAAAACTTCTTTAAATTGTCAGGTGGTTAAGAAAATAACGTGTAAACTTCCCCAAAGCAGGATAGATACTTCAAAAATAAAAATTCCTGCCAATATTATTTTGGCAGATGTGAATTACCACATGCCATCTGAAATAGATTTGTTGATCGGTGCGGATGTGTTTTTCCAGGTCCTGTTGCCACCCGAGGATGCAAATACAACACAACCACAATTGTTAAACACAAGGTTTGGGCATGTAATAGGAGGGTCGCATGCACAGCAGGCCTCTAAAACTAAGGTAACCTCTTTGCTTTGCTTAACATGCGAATCTGATGTTAATGAAACTGTATCACGCTTTTGGAAGGCTGAACAGGTCCCAGAAACATTTAATGAAAATTTAACTGAACATGAGCTCGCTGAGAGTATTTTTCAAGATTCAGTTCAACTTGTAAACAAAACATTTTATGTTGATCTGCCTTTAAAGGTGCCAATAGAAGATGTAAATAATACACTTGGTAACTCATTTGATTCTGCATATCATAGATTTCTTAACTTGGAAAAAAAGTTACAAAAAAATTCAATTTTACAAACTGAATATAACAAATTTATTAATGAGTTTATAACATTAGGTCATGCTGAATATGTGGAAATTAGCTCTTACAATTTAAATAAGGATTCTGTATATTTTTTACCTCATCATGCTGTCATTAATGAAACCAGTAAAACAACTAAAGTTAGGGCAGTATTTGATGCCTCCATGCAAACAAAAAACAAAGTTTCACTTAATGATTTAATGTTGAATGGGCCTCCAGTTCAAAAGGAGCTTTTTGATATTGTACTCTTATTTCGCTTTGGAGATTATACTTTTTCAACCGACATTCAAAAAATGTACAGATGTGTGATGCTTAATCCTCAATTTACACCACTACAAAATATTCTTTTTCGCTATAACACTGAAGACGAAATTAAATGCTTACGCCTAAAAACTGTTACTTATGGTTTAAAAAGTTCGGCTTATCTAGCTACACGTTGTCTAAAGGAGCTTGCAATAAGGTTTGGAAATGATTACCCATTAGGAGCTACTATGTTACTCAATAACTGTTATGTTGATGATGTGCTTTATGCGGACTCTAATCTAAATACTATGTTAGATTCAAGGAAACAGTTACAAGAATTGCTTAGCTTGGGGAACTTTAACACTCATAAATGGGCTTCAAACTCACCCTCAATACTAGATGATATCCCAATTTCTCAAAGGCAATTTGATGAGCTTGAATTACAAAAACAAGAGTGTAGCATGAAGGCTTTAGGCTTAACAATTAACATGAAACAAGATTGCTTTAAAATTGGTTGTCCTACATCACAAAGTACTGATAGACCTACAAAAAGGGATATTTTAAGCTACATTGCACGTTTCTATGATCCCATGGGTTTTATTAGTCCTGTAGTTATTAAAGCCAAGGCAATAATGCAACGACTTTGGTCAGAAAATATAGGCTGGAATGACACTGCACCTAAAGGCATTAGAATGGATTGGCTTCATTTTCTTGAAAGTTTAGCTAAAGTGCAAACCTTTGAGTTACCTAGAAATATTTCAGTTCCTGAGTCAGCGGTCTCAGTGCAGTTGATTGGTTTCGCTGATGCTTCCAGCACTGTTGGCTATGGATGTTGCGTGTACCTACGTGTAGTCAATGTGTCAGGGAAGGTTACGGTATCGTTACTCTGTTCGAAGTCGCGAGTCAATCCTATAAGTAAAAAGTTAACTGTACCGAGATTAGAATTAAATGCTGCTCATTTGCTTTCTATATTAAGTGACAGAGTCTATAATACACTAAAGGTAAAAGTCAAAATTGACAGCGTTATATTATATTCAGATTCCAAGGTTGTTTTAGCTTGGCTAAAATTAGAAATAACAAGATTATTACCTTATGTTGCAAATAGAGTAAAAATAATTAAAGAAAAAACATCAGCTTGGAGTTGGCATTATGTAAGGTCACAGGACAACCCTGCTGATTTAGTTAGTAAAGGAGTAGATCCCTGTGAACTGTCCTCATGCGCCCTTTGGTGGCACGGGCCCTCATTTTTGCACTCTCCTACTTATTCATTTGAAGAAGTTAGTGTGGATGTAGCATTGCCTGTTGACTTACCCGAGCTGAAGGTGGTACCTGATTCAGTGGTTTCTTTGATTGCTCAAAGTGATCATGACTGTTTCCAATTTTCAACCAAATTTTCAAATCTTAATAAGGTTATTAGGATAATGGCGTACGTAATAAGATTCATACACAATCTCAGACCAAGCAACAATAAGAATTTAGATTCATTTCTTCATAGTTCTGAATTACAACAAGCATTAACTCTAATTATTAAAAATGAACAACATATTTATTTTAAGGATGAGATAAAGGCTTTAAAATATAATGAAAATGTCAAGGGTCCCTTAAAACCATTACATCCCTTCTTGGATAATCAGGGTTTAGTTAGAGTGGGGGGTCGCCTTCAAAATACAGATTTTTCATATGCACAAAAGCATCCAATTATATTACCAAAAGGTTCATTTATAACTGACCTTATCATTGGCCATGAGCATTTAAGATTGTTACATGCCGCACCTAAACTGATGCTGGCTCATCTAAACCAAAAATATTGGATTATAAATGGTGTACGAGAGATAAAAAAGAAAACACATAAATGCATCACGTGTTTCAGATTAAAGGCTAGCACTGCAAAGCAGCTGATGGGTTCTTTGCCTCAGCAGCGTATCACTGCCGCCCGACCGTTTGAGAAGGTTGGGATAGACTTCGCTGGCCCCGTAGATGTCAGAAATTCTCGATTAAGACGCGCCATAATTTCTAAAGGTTACGTTTGTGTAATAGTTTGCTTTGTTACTAAGGCTGTTCATCTCGAACTTGCTTCAGATTTGTCCACTGACTCATTTTTAGCCTGTTTTAAACGATTTATTTCTCGTCGCGGGTTGCCCGGTGAAGTCTTTTGCGACAACGGCGGGTGTTTTAGAGGGGCAAGCAACCAGTTGGCTGAATTGTACAAGCTGCATGCTTCTGCCAGTCATCAAATATTGGTACAAGAATATGCTTCTCAGCAAGGCATAAAATTCCATTTTACACCAAGTTATTCACCAGTTTTTGCTGGGCTTGCAGAAGCAGCTGTAAAAAGCATGAAATTTCATTTAAAACGAATTGTATTAAAATCGTTATTAACCTATGAACAATTAAACACTGTCCTGGCTCAAATTGAGGCAGTATTAAATTCTAGGCCGTTGTTACCTATGTCATCAGATAGTGCTGATTTTAGTTACCTCACGCCTGGACATTTTTTAATAGGAACCTCTATGGTTGCCTATCCTGAAACCAATGTTGCTGATAAACCTTTGAATAAACTTAAGTATTGGCAATTGTGTAATAAATTAACACAACAATTTTGGAATGTATGGCACAAATATTATTTAAATACTTTGCAAAATAGGCCTAAGTGGCGTGATGATTTACCCATTGTAACTGAAGGTATGTTAGTAATTTTAAAAGACCCTAATGCGCCGCCACTGTTTTGGCCAATGGCAAGAGTAGTAAAGGTTTTTCCTGGTAAAGATGGCAAAGTTAGAGCATTAAATTTACAAATTCCGAATGGAAAAATCTATAATCGATCCTTATCAAGTATCTGTATTTTGCCCTTTAACTATAATAGTAGCGAGTAAGTTAACATAGTTATTGTTAGAGTTTGGTTAACATCTATTATTATCTAGGCTAACTAAACTTGTATTATGTAATTAGCTTGTATGTTTCTAGTAAAATGTTTGTACCTATATAAGGTTCTAAGAAGCTTCAATCCAACTTCTTTATTGCGTTACTCTAATCTTATAGTTTATTCACTTTAATAAAGAAAACTTGTGTTTGTTAAACATTTTCTTATTACTAATGTTTCTATTAATTATCAACTTAGTTGACTTTGTTTGTGAGTTAAACTTGTGTACGATAGTACTGTAGGGTAGGGTGTAAGTGAATAAGAAGCTGTTTCATTTTCAATATTTTATTTTGTGTAAGTAAAACAATGTAATAGTTGCTTGCCGTGCAGGTGGGCAGCATGTTGGCAACACTGGTGATGAACTTACATCTCACCTTCGCATACTCGTGTCTGTGTACGAGCTGCACCAAACCTACAAAAAATAAGGTAGATAGAACACCAAAAACTAAGTGGAGATAGCTGGATGGTCCAGGGGAGACACTAATAATAATAATAATAACGAGGCTATAACCGTGAGTACCCAGTGCAGTGAACGATTGAGGAGTGCTTTGGAGTGTGCATTACGGGAGTATCGCTCCACATAGCCTGAGCTTAAACCTCGTCTGCCTCGTTTGCCCATGCATAAGAAAAATAAGGCGCTAGTGTGTGCTCTAGATTCACTGCTGTCAAATTATTTTGACAATAGTGAAGACCTCACCGATTCTCATGCGATCCTATACTGTGGAGCTGTAGCGGCTTGTCGGGTAGCTCATGTCAAGTTCAGTCAAGTTCCCAAAGACTGACAGAGTTATACGACCAGCTGTACCAGCTTGGCAGTGCAGGATCGAGCGTCGTATTGCTGAGGCTAGAGCACTCATTGGTAAACTTATCTGCTTCAGGCAGGGCAACACTCGTCCTCGAGTGATGCGCTTTGTGAGGCGGGTGTTCGCGGGGACTGATGTTAGTCCTCGGGATTATCTGACCCGAGTCACAGAGCGTATCGACTTCCTGAAGCAGAAAGTCTATGCGTGGGCAAATAGGATTCGCAGATATAAGCGGCGGGTGGAGCGATACACTCAGAATCGCACATTCCAAAGTAATGAACGGTGGGTTTATAGGGCTTGGGAGCGACCAGACCAAGGTGTGATTGATACTCGCCTACCGGATGATGACGCCATGTGTTCGTTCTGGCGCAGCATCTGGTCGGTGCCTGTCAGTCACACTGAGGGCGACTGGATGAGGGAGATCAAGCGCACGTGCGATCTTATAACCAGAAATGGGGGCAATTACGATCAGCCCCCAAGATGTAACCCGTGCAGTCCATCCGTTATCCAACTGGAAATCTCCAGGGCCGGACAGGCTACACAATTTCTGGATAAAATGGTTTCTAAGCTCGCACGCTCGCTTGGCCGCTCAGTTTCAGTCTGCCTTAGAGCTAGGATCGCTACCTCCATTCCTAACTACAGGAATAACCCACCTGCTCCATAAATCAGGCAGTACTTCGGAACCTAAAAATTATAGACCGATCACGTGCTTACCGACGGTCTATAAAGTTCTTACATCCATTCTGAGAGCCAAAATTAATAATCACATTGATACAAATTCAATCATGTCTGCTTCTCAGAATGGATGTAGGAATGGGTTCCGCGGTACTAAGGAGCTTCTCCTCATCGATATTGCCATAAACCAACAGGTTCGTCGTTCCCGAAGGAATCTGTCGACATGTTGGATAGATTATAAGAAGGCCTATGACTCGGTTCCACATACATGGCTCATGAAAGTGTTGGAGTTGTACAAAATAAATCCAATACTCCGCACTTTCCTTGAGTCATGTATGGGGCAATGGAAGACGGTCCTCTGCTATCCAGGATGTCGACAAATCCAGGAAAACAGCGAACCCATTAGGATTGAGCGTGGTATTTTTCAGGGCGACAGTCTGAGCCCACTGTGGTTTTTTCTGGCTCTCAACCCTCTCAGTACACTGCTGGAGGGTTCGGGGCTAGGCTACCAGTTGAGAAGAGGTGGTCAGGTCATATCACACTTGCTTTACATGGATGATTTGAAACTTTTTGCCCCCAACAACTTGCAACTCATGGAGCTACTGAAGGTAACGGAAACCTTCAGTAGCGCCATCAGGATGGAATTTGGGGTGGACAAATGTGCGGTCATGCATGTAAAGCGAGGGGAGATTATGGAATCCGTGGGAACTCAACTCTCGGATTCCATACACCTAAGATCCCTCGGCTCAACTGAATCCTACAAGTATTTGGGTATGTCAGAGGCACTAGGCATCAATGTTGCTTATGTTAAACAGTCATTGAAGGAACGCTTCTTTGGCCGCCTGAATAAAGTACTGAATAGTCTTCTATCAGGCGGAAACAAGGTGCGTGCCTTCAATGGTTGGGTCATGCCAGTATTGATGTACTCTTTTGGCATACTCAAATGGACTCAGACTGAACTTGACGCCTTGGACAGGCGGGTCCGCACAACACTTACTGAAAATCGAATGCATCACCCACGTTCATCGGTGATGAGGCTGTATATCCCGCGGAAGTGCGGGGGTCGTGGCTTTTTAAATGCAAAGATGCTGCACAACCGCGAGGTATGCAGCCTTAGGGAATATTTCCTAGAAGCCGACATGGGTATGCATCGAGATGTGGTAGCGGTGGACAAAGGCCTCACTCCGCTCTCCTTAGGTACCGAGAATTGGCGCAAACCTGTAGTATTAGATACTAATGACTGCAGAGAAGTATGGCAGAGCAAGGAGCTTCACGGACGCTATTACCAGGCCCTTCATGGGTCTGACGTAGATACATTAGCGTCCGTAGCCTGGCTACGTTTTGGTGACCTCTTCGGGGAAACCGAAGGTTTTGTTTGTGCGATTATGGATGAAGTTATGATGACGAATAACTATCGGAAATATATTGTGAAGGATGGTACGGTAGACACATGTCGGGCATGTCACAAACCGGGAGAATCCATTCGTCACATTATCTCCGGTTGTTCTCGTCTGGCTAACGGAGACTATTTGCATAGACACAACCTTCAACCTTGAACCAACCTTGTAGCCAGGATTGTTCACCAGCAACTTGCTCTTAAATACAATCTTGTGGAATCAGAAGTACCGTACTATAGGTATGTGCCCGACCCAGTTCTCGAAAATGGCAATATTACATTGTACTGGGATCGGTCTATCATCACTGACAGGACTATTGTTGCCAATAAGCCTGACATAGTGGTGATAGACCACGGATCAAGGGCTTGATCCAGAAAGCAGTACTTCTGGACACGGCGCGAATTGTTAGGAGGTTCCTCTCTCAAGAGCCCTGACCACCGGTAGCTTGGACCCTGTTCCCGATACCGGTGGGCTACTGTTTTTTATATTTTTAAATGTTTTTTGGTGTTTTATAGGAATATTTAAAAATGTAAATAATATGTTTGTAAAGTGTAATAAATGAAATAATAATAATAATATAATCATTTATTTCAGGAGTTTCTTCCCATAATCAATAGATGAACTAATGAGCGTGATAAAAGATTATCTGGAGACCGATTTGGAAGTAAGTTATGACAACACATATGATATCTGGTCTAAGTTTGAAACCTGGTACAAGACAAAAGCGGTAGGGATCCTAGGAGTCTCCAAATATCAGAATCAAAGACCAGACCCCTGTGAATAAAAAGATATTTTTAAGAACAGCAGCAGAGTTCTAAATTAGATGAAGATAAGGACCGATATAAAGTGGCTAAGCAGGATGCAAAAGATGTATAGAACAAGAGGTCACCAAAAGCAATCAAACGATAGTGAAGAGTGCTAAAAATGCGGACGAAATACTGAAATTAACAAAACGCAAACATAGAGCATCCATGAACATAAAAGTAAATAAATAAATGAAATTTAAGGACCACAAGTAATTACTAACAAAAACACACAGAAATTAACGAGAGATGGTTCGAATACTAAAGCTATTGGAGGAAGAATTTCCAAACGAAGATTCACCGCCATGTGCACCCACTCATGGTCCAATACCAACTATAAATGAGGACGAGATGAGTAAAATGAAAAGCCATACCAACTATAAATGAGGACGAGATGAGTAAAATGAAAAGCCGCAAAGCCATAGGTCCAGACGGGAAAGACTAGACCCAGTAACTGAAGCTTGGTTAGCTAAGCTATGAAATATCGTCATGATTACAAATCGTATTCTAGAATATTGGCGCCCGAGCTATCTACTGCCGTTCTACAAAAACAAGGGCGATGCTGCGCAGTGCAAAAACTATAAAAGTATAAAATGGACCGCTTACACACTCAAAATATAAGAACGAATCATAAACAACCGTCTCAACAAGATCTGTGTAATATCCCCAAACCAGTTTGACTTCACAGCATCCAAGTCAACCACGGATGCTATACAGGTAGTTAGAATCAAGACGGAAAATATAGAATTAACTACAATGACCTACATCTGCAGGAACGACGAACATATGGAAGCAAACCCTGGAAAAGTACAGCCTGAGATTTATCAGAAGTAAAACTGAGTATCTAAAATATCCTTTCAGCGCAAACACTACTCCAGAGACTATTCACATTTGGTACGACACCCATACCCACCGTAAACCAATTTAAATGTCTAGGCTCCTATGTTAACAAGAGATGCAAACGTAGACGCTGACGTCACTCACAGAGTCAGCACCGCATAGCTGAAGTGGCTCACTAACCTTTGTTTTGTGATCCCCGTATCCCAATAAAAACCAAGGGGAAAGTATACATAACGGCAGTGTGCCCGGCGTTACTCTACGGTACCGAATGCTAGACAGTCAAAAAGACGCATAAATAAAATGTACATACCAACGAATTGAAGATGCTTAGGTGGGCGGGAGGTGTAACTAGTCACGTTAAAATACGAAACGAGTGTATAATACGAGACAGTTTTAAAGTCGCACCATCGCTGACAAAATAACGGAGAATCGACTACACTGGTATGGTCATTTCAAAAGACGCCAGAGGACGACGTTGGAAATATTGCCCTAAAACTCCCGGAACAAAAACGTGGCAGGGGGAGGCCGCCCACCGTTGACCTGGTGGTCACAGATAAACAGAGACCTCGAGAAATCCCAATTGCCTAAAACGACAACCTAAGACAGACTGTTCTGGCGCAGGAAAGTGAGGAGACCCAACCACAAATGATCTGGAAATAGGGACGAAAATAGGTATTGTTTTTGCTTCGTTTCTAGTAGCCAGTAAGACAATATAGGCACACTAGACTAGTAAATAGATACCTATCTTGATGCTGTCTCAGGAGTCGTAAGTAACGATGACCAGCTAGTGAGAAGCACCAGGAGAGACTTAATTCGCTAATAGACTCGTACTTGGCGTTGTAGTAAACTACGGAACTTTACACTGAGCGTGAGCCGATACGTGCGTGGCCGGTTTTTTCAAGGCTTATCATCAGCCTTTCGATCTCAATAGACCGTGAAAGTGTGACGTCACAAGTCTATTAGGGTTGTGGGCATGCCCATCATGCCCACAACGGTGGATCCGCGCTTGCCGTTCCACACAACTACACGCTAAGTCTACTGTGAGGATTGACAGCATTTGGAAATACAGCAACGAGGATTGAAAGGTACAAAACTTAAATATGTCCACCTTCTTTAAATCGCCGATAAACTATATAGATACTATCCAGAAGTGACTTTAGATTTTTTTATCACAACTTTCACACAACGCCATCTTTTTTTTTATTAAAAATAGGTTCGCGTTTGACCATCATCTCACCTGATAGTAAGTGATGATGTGGTCGAAGATGGAGCACGCTTACCTAAAAGTAACCTATTCACTCTTGACTTAAAGACTCCTAGGTTATAGCTATCGGGAAACACAGACTCCGGCAGGGAATTCCACTCCTTAGTGTGTCCACTCCAAAGTGGTAAAATGTGCGTGTCCCCCTCTAACTTCAATAATCATGGAGTGAAAATCTAAAAAAAGTAGGTACATGCTATAGTTCTTAATGTAAAGTTTCAACGAAAATTGGTTTGAACGACATATATATTTTATAAAACCGCAAATATAACTTTGTAATTCATACAAACACTATGAAAAATAAAGTTATTTGGCGTAGTTGGAAAAATTGTAAATAAGCAAGTTTTAAGAAATTTGTAAGGTTTTTTGTTTTTTTCAAATAAATATATTAAGTATGTTATATTTATTATAGTTACTACGGAACCCTTCATGGGCGAGTCCGACTCGCACTTGGCCAATTTTTTCGTGTTCGTGTCCTATCCTTCTCTTAGTTGCAATATATACAAAAGTACTCTGTGGTTGCAATGTTTAATTATTGCACAAACTCTTAGTTGCACATGTTGTTGACGAATAATCCAATTTGTTGACAACTGTACCTACCTAGTTATGGATACACCTCGTCTGTCTGCTCTAGATTAAGCTAAGTACATGTATGTCTATCTCTGCAAACTCAGCGGTCTGTGCCCGCCGCATCCGCATGAGTCCTGTACGCTTGGAACTTAGAATAAAACTCGCCTTCGAATCGGCAGAACGTGTTCTCATTTTTATCCTCAGTAAAAATCCTGAGTAGTTAGTTTATTTTTAAAAAGGTTTCTCACGCTCCGAAACCAAAAGTGGCGCAGCCGGTAGGATTTCCTCCTTGAAATCCGTAGTTTCGCGTTTTTCCGTCGTCCAAATTCGACCAGGCGTAAACCTACGAAAGCAGAGGAAATCCTCGAACCAAAGAAATATTCTTTTGAATCGCGTGAGTGCAGTAATCGTCGAGTATGGGAGTCGCGGGCGGTTGGTGAGTAAATCTTTTCGCCAATCCTATGTTCCCCTATTCCTCCTATATTTTTCATAAGTTTTAATGTTATTTTCGAGATCAAATCTTGCTCATTATAACAGTGTTTAGTCTAGTTGATAACTCTGTATCAAATTATATGGTCTTATCTCTGTTCAATTCACAGGACATAAAACATAGAGTAGTTTCAATGTTAGAGAGTTCACATTTTATTATAATGTGTTAGTCTTGAAAAAGTTAATTGAATAAAATAAACTGTATTAACTGTTAATTCTATGAAAAGTAGTAATCTAAAGTAATTTTTAAGGAAAAACTATTTTTACAAATTCTTAATTAGAAGTTTTGTAAATTTTATTTTCTAAATATATCCAGTATTCCCGATTATAATAGTGCTTTACTTGTGTGTTTATTGTATTTTAAGTGTGTGTATGAATTTTAATTAGATTGTTTTAAAGCGAGCTGCAACCTCTGATCAATTCATTACTCTATAATCATGACGACGCCCACGCCCATTATAGTTGTAGTTGCACCAATACCAAACGAAATTGTGAACTTAATCCCACAGTATAACGGTGACAAAAGACAGTTAAACCTTTATTTGAGAAAATGTCAGTACGTAGTTGATCGATATAAGGGCAGTGTAGAACAAAATCTTTATGTTTTTAATGTTTTAACAAGTAGATTGAAAGAGGATGCAGCTGCGCTCTTATCGGAACGTGAAGATATTGTTACATGGTCGGCGCTCAAAGATTTGCTGATTCAACATTTTGGAGACCCACGTAGTGAAGCGTGTATTAATATTGAATTAGAATCATTAAAAATTAAGTCCGGTGAAAACTTTTTAGACTTTTGTAATAGAATCCAAAATGTTCGCTCGTTATTAATGTTGAAGGTGAATACAATTGATGATATGGAATTAAGACGTGCTAAGGCAATTATCTACAACAATACGGTTCTAAATGTATTTTTGTACAACCTTCCTGAAAATATGGTGCGTATCGTTAGGCTTAAATCGCCTACAACCTTAGAAGCAGCTTTGAGTATCGTACTTGAAGAAGTCAATTTCTTAGATCAGTATAATATGCGTAACCGCATTCATGGTAATAGTCAAATTTCGGGATCAACTTCAAGGTCATCGGTAACCCAACCAGAGGCGAACAAACCTACAGTACCGTTTCAGCCTGCACAAATTAAGATACCTCAAACAATGGGTCAAGGTCAATCAATTAAGCCAGTATTCGAGTATCGACCCCAAGCGGGTTTGCAACCCTTTGGTTATAGGCCAGTTCAACAGTTTGGTTATAGACCACCACAACCGTTTGGCTATAGGCCACCTCAACCGTTTGGCCATAAGCCACCTCAACCATTTGGCTATAGGCCACCTCAACCGTTTGGCTACAGGCCACCTCAACCGTTTGGCTATAGGCCACCTCAATCGTTTGGTTATAGACCACCCCTACAGTTCGGCTACAAACCAACGCAACAGACTGCATCGAATCTTCCCCAGGTATTAAAGCCCCAAAATCAAGACAGTGACGTATCCATGAGAACAGCCCAACCTAAGCAGCAACACGGTTTTAATTTAAATGAGCTCACTATGAACGATTACGTATATGAATACGATCCATATTATGACGAATTTTACTCTTACTATTATAATCTAACAAATGACTATGACTACTCAAACGACATTAACTATTACTATGGTAACGAAGGGTGCGTGAACGATTCTAAAGTATTTGATGAAAAATTAGAACCAACAAATGACAGTAATAAAGTGGATTTTAGGAAAAAGCCTCGTTGAACGACAAGAAGTCTTAGAACTAAATTGCGATCCAAATTTAAAACTTCCCTACATTTACTTAGAAGAAATAGACGCAAGAATGATGATTGACACGGGTAGCATGAGATCATTCATTAGTCCTCGAAAGGCTTATGAATTTTTCCGTGATTATATTAGGAAAGAACATTTTCAAGTGGTAAGCACCCTTGCTTCGAGTAGACACGATGAAGTAATGGAAATTCCTCCGTTACCTTCCTTTGTAACTAACAATTGGCATACATTTTATTTGTATGACGTTGACGCACGTTATGACGGACTTATTGGTAATGACCTTTTGCTACAATTAAACGCAGTAATTGATTTAAGAAACCAAATATTAACATCTAACACCACTTGTATTCCAATAATTAATAATAACTTAAATTATATTATTGATATACCGTCACGAACAGAACAACGAGTTAAGTTACCTGTCAATCAATATTCAAGCGTAGCTATTCTTGATTTTCAAGAATTTGAGAATGGTCTGCGTATGCCTAGTGCTATAGTAAATTGCGTAAATGGATACGCATACACAGTTATCCAAAATACTTCAGATAGTTCAAAACGATTAAATATAAACCAACCCTTTACAGTGACTAAATATGAAAATAATGAATGTAATATAAATTTTACTAAAAACACTACTGACATAGAGATAGACAAGTTACTTGAAGATAATTTGAGGAAACTCAGACTAGACCATACCAACGAGGAAGAACATGAAAAGATTTATAGACTTTGCGAGGAGTTTAAAGACATATTTTACTGTGACCAAATTCCCTTGACATTCACTAATTCGGTAAAACATCACATAAGGACTAAAAATGAAGACCCTATATATGTGAAACCGTATAGACAGGCCCCGTTTGTTCAAAACGAAATTAACAGACAAGTTGACCAATTAATAAAAGACAATGTAATACAAGAATCCCATTCTCCTTGGAATGCTCCTGTCCACCTGGTGCCTAAGAAGATGGACGCATCTGGTGAAATTAAATACAGGATGGTGATTGACTTTAGACGACTTAACGAAATTACTATTGATGACAGATACCCCCTACCGAACATTCATGACCTTTTTGACAAGTTAGGAAAGAGCACTTATTATACTACGCTTGATTTAGCCAGTGGATATCATCAGAAAGAGTTAGACAAAAGTGACAGGCAGAAGACAGCTTTTTCCACTCAAAATGGTCATTTTGAGTTCCTCAGAATGCCGTTTGGTCTAAAAACCGCGCCAGCTACATTCCAAAGGACAATGGATAACGTTTTACGTGGACTGCAAGGACTACACTGTATGGTATACTTAGATGACATTATAGTCTATGGAAATAGCCTTGATAGATAGCCTATATAGATATTGATAATATGATACAGAATTTACGGACTGTTTTTGACAGAATCAGGGCCACTAACATGAAAATTCAACTAGATAAATCAGAGTATCTACGCAAAGAAGTGCTTTACCTAGGACATACTATTACCAAAGAAGGACTAAAACCTAATGACAACAAAATTGCGGCTGTACTTAACTATCCCCTACCAAAAACCACGACTGAGAATAAAAGTTTTCTTGGACTAGTAGGATATTACAAACGTTTCATCAAGGACTTTGTAAAAATTACACAACCATTGACATCTTGTTTGAAAAAGCGAAACAAAATTATAATCGACCAGATATACATTGACGCATTTAACAAATGTAAAGAACTCTTGACACACGCCCCTCTTTTACAATACTCCGACTATGACAAACCCTTCATTCTTACGACTGATGCGTCAAATATAGCTCTGGGTGCAGTTTTGTCACAAGGACAAATTGGCAGTGACAAACCTATTGCTTACGCTAGTCGCACTCTTAGCGACACCGAATCACGTTATAGTACAATCGAGCGGGAATTGCTTGCTATAATTTGGGCAGTAAAACAATTCAGACCATACTTATATGGTCGAAAGTTTTACATATATACAGACCACCGTCCTTTAGTATGGCTCCGATCTCTGAAAGATCCAAGTAGTAAACTTACACGTTGGGGACTCCGTTTGCAAGACTATGACTTTGAATTGATTTACAAAAATGACAAACAAAATACCAATGCCGATGCCTTTTCTAGAATCAAAATTAATGCCTTAGATTCTGACGATGACAATGAATCACTTGCAGTTAACGTTGATGAAGAAGGGACAGAATACCTAGATAGAGTAGTTACAGAAAAATCCACGGTTAAAAAGAAAAGAGAACGCAGCAATTCATCAACTATAACGATATCCGACACAAGTAGAACAGCGACCGCTAGTTCTATGGAGTTTCCCGACGAAATCATTAATGAACACCCTGTTCCGTTAGAAGTTAGTAAATCGGATACAATTCATTCAGCTTTAAACGAGTCCACTGGAATACCAATTTTACACGAAGCTATAGACACCAAACCAAATCAAATTTTAGTGTTCTCATCGCTCAAGAATGAAATGCAAGTGAAGGATCTCTCTCGTGCCAAACAGAAAGGTGTGCGTTACCCCAGCAAAATAATGTCGAAAATAGTCATTTAAATCTTCTAGATAATTAGTTGCCCAGCTTCTGTAATTGTTAAGCACATTTTTAAATTTGTTACACATATAGTTTTTTAGTTATTACACAAAAACATATTCTGCTGGGGTAACGTTAGAAACGTTACCGCAGCAAAACTTTTTTTTAAATAATGTGAATATTGAAATAAATATTAGCTATACATTTAGTTGTCTAGACGAGGTAAATGTTACACGTTATTTTGTTTTTGTTCTTTCTTCGGCTGCGAAGTTATTCGAGATTTTGCTGGAGTAACGTTTGTGGTTTTGCTGGATCTCTGAAACGGTTAAGCGGATTCTTATCATCTTTTGTACATGACTTCTTAGGAATTAGTTTTAATTTGTTTCACAATAAAAATAACAAAATTATACACCGTTTAAAAGTTATTTAATGAAATATAAAAACACTTCTTTAGGTCCTAACACTCTGAATATGAGCTCTAAAGACTTACTTTAAACGTTATTTTGTAGCTTTTAACTACTTGCAAATGTATATGAAGTTTCATTAGTATCCTGTAGGTGATTAACAAATTATGATGATATTCAGTTCTCCACGTTCACGGTCACAATGCGGGCGGAGTTATTTGGCCACCGATAAACCTGAATACGGTTATATAAACTGAATGTTATATCAATATTTAGTTGCTTAATTCAGTTATATACCTGTAAAATTTCAGAGTATTACATACAATAATTAACGAGATAATTAAATAAAAGTCATTAGGAACTTTAAGACCGTGGTATCCGACCAAGTTTAGGTGGTTACAAAAAAGCGACCGCGTAGAACATTATGCTATCTTCTAAAATATGTAGGATAATACACCTTAAAATTTCGGTACAGACGCGTACACTGTTAAATACATAACAATATTATAATATCTGTACTATAAACATTATTATTATTACCTTTCAGCTACTTATTAGATAGGTATATATTGTATTATGTGCACCAGTTCAATGTCACAGTTGCACGGGTTCCTTCTATTTGGCAGAATCTTGATACTCCGAAATTCATTTGGCATAACACACTTGGTATAATCTTCCTTAAACGAATATTTTTAAGGCATAAAAATTATTTAGTATGTATAATTATTATTTAGCCGAATGTTTATACATTCGAATTCACAATGGCATAAATTACTTTTGGCAAAAGTTAAAGTTAGAATTCTGCATAATTTCGTTTAGCATAACTGCATGCTACATGCTTGCTTGCATGTTTACATGTTTCTTACAGGGAAATAAAAACCACGTATGTTCACATTCAAATGTTTTATTTAATGTATGCCAAAGGATGGTTCTAACTGTAAACTTTCTGAAAGAATGATGGTTCTACGTTTTAATTATTATGGATATGAAATTTATGCCTAAAGATGATTCTGACTTACATAATTATTTGACTGCAGTTTAATATTTTATTTTTAATCTGTGATTTTTACATAATTTAAGTTAATCTTAGAATACAACTATCTGTAATGGGTCCCCTATGTTGTTTCGAACGCCGCTGTTGCGACACACGCTGTTGCGAATTATTTTTCCACTGCCTCACTGGTTCGAAAGCTCATGAGCTCGAATGAAGTAGTCGCGAATTTTTTATAAATTTTTTTATAAAGATCAGTCTAGATTTTATGTTAAGTACTCATAGAAAAAAATGTACAGTTTAGGTACTAATATTTTTGATTGTTACTTAATTTATAATAATAATATTTTATAATAATAATATTAAATGATGATGTTGACACCTAATTTGTTGATTTTATTTAATTACTGCTTAAATATTTTTCTGTACACTTTATGACTAAATAAATCGAAATCACAAGCATTCGAGCGTATGAGGCAGTGAAAAGGTTTTTCGAAATAGCGTCTTTCGCGACTACTTCATTCGAGCCCATGAGCTTTCGAACCTGTAAGGCAGTGAAAAAATAATTCGCAACAGCGTGTGTCGCAACAGCGGCGTTCGAAACAACATAGGGGACCCATCTGTAATATATATCTAGGAAAAAATATTGTGATATTTGAAATTTGTCTACAAAATAGTAGGTCTTATTATTTTACCTGTAAATAAAAATTCTTTAAGAAATATGTAGTTTTTTTTTAACACTTGTGTTCACATCTCTACTAAACTTGTAAGACTATCCTACATATTTTAGAAGATAGCATAATGTTCTACGCAGTCGCTTTTTTGTAACCACCTAAACTTGGTCGGATTACCACAGTCTTGAAGTTCCTAATGACTTTTATTTAATTATCTCGTTAATTATTGTATGTAATACTCTGAAATTTTACAGGTATATAACTGAATTAAGCAACTAAATATTGATATAACATTCAGTTTATATAACCGTATACAGGTTTATCGTTGGCCAAATAACTCCGCGCGCATTGTAACCGTGAACCTGGAGAACTGAATATCATCATAATTTGTTAATTACCTACAGGATATTAATGAAACTCCATATACATTTGAAGGTAGTTAAAAGCTACAAAATAACGTTTAAAATAAGTCTTTAGACCTCATATTCAGAGTGTTAGGACCTAAAGAAGTGTTTTTATATTTCATTAAATAACTTTTAAACGGTGTATAATTTTGTTATTTTTATTATGAAACAAATTAAAACTAATTCCTAAGAAGTCATGTACAAAAGATGATAAGAATCCGCTTAACCCTTTCAGAGATCCAGCAAAACCACAAACGTTACTCCAGCAAAATCTCGAATAACTTCGCAGCCGAAGAAAGAACAAATACAAAATAACGTGTAACATTTACCTCGTCTAGACAACTAAATGTATAGCTAATATTTATTTCAATATTCCCATTATTTAAAAAAAAGTTTTGCTGCGGTAACGTTTCAAACGTTACCCCAGCAGAATATGTTTTCGTGTAATAACTAAAAAACTATATGTGTAACAAATTTAAAAATGTGCTTAACAATTACAGAAGCTGGGCAACTAATTATCTATAAGATTTAAATGACTATTTTCGACATTATTTTGCTGGGGTAACGCACACAACAGAAAGTATTAGAAGTTTTCATTCCAACAGATAATCCAGAATTGATAAAACAATTTTTGAAACAATACATTAAACCAAAATTTAAGTACTTCATTTATTTTGAAGAAAATGAACATCGCAAATTATTCGGTAATATAATAATTCAGCTTTTTAGGAAAGATTTGATCAATTTTTATGAATGCACAGAACGAGTAATTTATGTAGAAGATGAAGGAGAACAGAGAGCTATTATAGTTAAGCATCATGAAGGACACACATGTCATCGCGGCATCAAAGAGACATTAGTTAGGCTTCGTAGGAATTATTATTGGGATAGAATGCAGGAGACAGTAGCGGCAGTTATAAATACTTGCGAGGCATGCCAGAAAATGAAATATGATAGGAAGCCCATTAAACCTATCCTACAGAAATCTACCCCAGAAGTTGTCCGTGCTCTAATGAAGTATTTTTCATACTACGGCGTTCCTAAAAGGATAAGTTCCGATCCAGGGTCTGAGTTCAATAACGAGTTGATGAAGGAATTTTTAAACTTACATAAGGTTGAACTTCACATTGGCACACCCAATAATCCCAATTCAATGGGTTTGATAGAACGATTTCACTCCACTATAATTGAAATATACAGATTGGCGAAGTACGAAAAACGATGTATCGATGCGGCATCAGTAATGACGTACTCGGTTATGGCATATAATCATTCCATTCACTCTGTTAGAGTCAAATTATCACTGCAACAAATCTGGCAACGTAACCTAGACTGGGATCAGCCACTTCCTGTTGAATTAGCCAAAACATGGCAGCAATTTAATCTAGAGATTTCTACTATGTCTGATATTAAGGTAAAGCGTTATTTGCACATGTTTGAATCTGATGAAACTGAGCTAATTGGGTATTGTGATGCATCGATGACTGCTTATGGCTGTTGTATATATGTAAAGGTAAAAGTAGACGGTAAATATCACGTAAACTTATTATGTTCAAAATCGCGTCTCGCTCCCTTACATTCAAAGTTGACTATGCCGAAGCTAGAATTAAATGGCGCATTATTACTAGCTAAACTTGTACATAAAATTTCCAATTTACTTCCTAATGTAAAAACTATTCATTTATTTTGTGACTCTAAAATAGTATTAGGTTGGTTAAGTTCTTCTAATAGCATTAAGTTACCTGCTTATATGGGTAATCGAGTAAATGAAATCTCTAAGTTTACAAATAATATGTTATGGCTATACACACCTGGATTATATAATCCAGCAGATATCTTATCTAGAGGCTGTGATCCACATAACCTATGTAAAAATAAAATGTGGTGGCATGGACCAGATTATTTACAAAATTGTAACAATTACAACTTTTACTTATCCAGAATAGAGTCTCCTTTGATTTACACGGAACAACAAGAGAACTCTGATATGTATATAAATGTTACTCAACATTGTATTCTTCGCGATAAGCATAACAATTTGTTACCAATATTCACGAAATTCTCGAGTTTCAATAAATGTGTATTTGTTATGTCATACATCCTAAGGTTTATAAATAAATGTAAAAAGTTAGCGGTAAATACTGGAAGCCTCTCTGCTCAAGAAATCAGAAATGCCATTCAAACTTTAATAAGAGGTGTTCAACTTCAATACTTTTCAGATGAGTTAAAATGCATTGAGAATAATAAGGAAATTAAATCAACTTTAAAATCCTTAAATCCTTTCATTGATAAAAATAATATGTTAAGAGTAGGTGGACGCTTAACAAATGCAGATCTGCCCTTTGCAAAGAAGTTTCCAGCCATTCTTCCAAAGAAATGCTATTTTACTCAATTAATAATAAGAAATGAACATTTGAATTTGTTACATGGAGGTTTAAAGCTTGTTATGAGTAGTTTGTCTCAAAAATATTACATTATTAACTCGGTTCGAGAAATAAAAAGTGTTATACACAAATGTATAGTATGTCACAGATATAATGCTAGAACAGCTTCTCAGCTGATGGGATCCTTGCCTAAAGAAAGAATCTCGCCATCTAGGGCCTTTGAAAAGGTCGGAGTTGACTACTGTGGACCATTTGACGTCAAGCAATCAACTATTCGTCGAAGTATTATATCAAAAGGGTATGTGGCCGTGTTTGTTTGCTTTTCTACTAAAGCCGTACACATGGAAGTAGAAGTAAAGGGTATTCAATTTCATTTTATACCCGCCTATAGTCCAAATCATGGTGGTCTATGGGAAGCGGCAGTCAAATCTGCCAAGTATCATTTTAAACGAATAGCTGGCTTAAAAATATTTACATATGAGCAACTCAGTACAATTATGGCAGAGATAGAGAGTATATTAAATTCTCGCCCCCTTACCCCTCTTTCGCAAGATCATAATGATTATTCATTTCTATCTCCAGGTCATTTTTTAATTGGTAGTTCTCTAACATCCTATCCTCACCCTGATATCACAGAGGTCCCTTCCAGTCGACTTCGTTTTTGGCGATCTTGTGAACAAACACGGCAGCATTTTTGGAAGGCGTGGTCAAATTACTATTAATCGTTGTTGAGTAATAGAAACAAGTGGCAAAAAGAGTTCTCAAATCTTAAAGAAAATATGGTAGTGTTGCTTAAAAACCCAAACACTCCACCTCTTCACTGGCCTTTGGGCAGAATAACTAAAATATTTCCGTGTGCGTTACCCCAGCAAAATAATGTCGAAAATAGTCATTTAAATCTTATAGATAATTAGTTGCCCAGCTTCTGTAATTGTTAAGCACATTTTTAAATTTGTTACACATATAGTTTTTTAGTTATTACACAAAAACATATTCTGCTGGGGTAACGTTTGAAACGTTACCGCAGCAAAACTTTTTTTTAAATAATGTGAATATTGAAATAAATATTAGCTATACATTTAGTTGTCTAGACGAGGTAAATGTTACACGTTATTTTGTTTTTGTTCTTTCTTCGGCTGCGAAGTTATTCGAGATTTTGCTGGAGTAACGTTTGTGGTTTTGCTGGATCTCTGAAACGGTTAAGCGGATTCTTATCATCTTTTGTACATGACTTCTTAGCAATTAGTTTTAATTTGTTTCGCAATAAAAATAACAAAATGATATACCGTTTAAAAGTTATTTAATAAAATATAAAAACACTTCTTTAGGTCCTAACACTCTGAATATGAGCTCTAAAGACTTACTTTAAACGTTATTTTGTAGCTTTTAACTACCTTCAAATGTATATGAAGTTTCATTAGTATCCTGTAGGTAATTAACAAATTATGATGATATTCATTTCTCCACGTTCACGGTCACAATGCGCGCGGAGTTATTTGGCCACCGATAAACCTGTATACGGTTATATAAACTGAATGTTATATCAATATTTAGTTGCTTAATTCAGTTATATACCTGTAAAGTTTCAGAGTAGTACATACAATAATTAACGAGATAATTAAATAAAAGTCATTAGGAACTTCAAGACCGTGGTAATCCGACCAAGTTTAGGTGGTTACAAAAAAGCGACCGCGTAGAACATTATGCTATCTTCTAAAATATGTAGGATAATACACCTTAAAATTTCGGTACAGACGCGTACACTGTTAAATACATAACAATATTATAATATCTGTACTATAAACATTATTATTATTACCTTTCAGCTACTTATTAGATAGGTATATATTGTATTATGTGCACCAGTTCAATGGCACGTGTTCCTTCTATTTGGCAGAATCTTGATACTCCAGAATTAATTTGGCATAACACACTTGGTATAATCTTCCTTAAACGAATATTTTTAAGGCATAAAAATTATTTAGTATGTATAATTATTATTTAGCCGAATGTTTATACATTCGAATTCACAATGGCATAAACTACTTTTGGCAGAGTTAAAATTCTGCATAATTTCGTTTAGCATAACTGCATGCTGCATGCTTGTTTGCAAGTTTACATGTTTCTTACAGGGAAATAAAAACCACGTATGTTCATAATCAAATGTTTTGTTTAATGTATGCCAAAACATGGTTCTAACTGTAAACTTTCTGAAAGAATGATGGTTCTACGTTTTAATTATTATGGATATGAAATTTATGCCTAAAGATGATTCTGACTTACGTGATTATACATGATTATTTGACTGCAGTTTAATATTTTATTTTTGATCTGTGATTTTTACATAATTTAAGTTAATCTTAGAATACAACTATCTGTAATATATATCTAGGAAAAAATATTGTGATATTTGAAATTTGTCTACAAAATGGTAGGAATTACTTCTTTTAAGTATAAAAATTATTATTTTACCTGTAAATAAAAATTCTTTAAGAAATATGTAGTTTTTTTTTAACACTTGTGTACACATCTCTACTAAACTTGTAAGACTATCCTACATATTTTAGAAGATAGCATAATGTTCTACGCCGTCGCTTTTTTGTAACCACCTAAACTTGGTCGGATTACCACGGTCTTGAAGTTCCTAATGACTTTTATTTAATTATCTCGTTAATTATTGTATGTACTACTCTGAAATTTTACGGGTATATAACTGAATTAAACAACTAAATATTGATATAACATTCAGTTTATATAACCGTATACAGGTTTATCGGTGGCCAAATAACTCCGCGCGCATTGTGACCGTGAACGTGGAGAAATGAATATCATCATAATTTGTTAATTACCTACAGGATACTAATGAAACTTCATATACATTTGAAGGTAGTTAAAAGCTACAAAATAACGTTTAAAGTAAGGCTTTAGAGCTCATATTCAGAGTGTTAGGACCTAAAGAAGTGTTTTTATATTTTATTAAATAACTTTTAAACGGTATATCATTTTGTTATTTTTATTGCGAAACAAATTAAAACTAATTGCTAAGAAGTCATGTACAAAAGATGATAAGAATCCGCTTAACCGTTTCAGAGATCCAGCAAAACCACAAACGTTACTCCAGCAAAATCTCGAATAACTTCGCAGCCGAAGAAAGAACAAAAACAAAATAACGTGTAACATTTACCTCGTCTAGACAACTAAATGTATAGCTAATATTTATTTCAATATTCCCATTATTTAAAAAAAAGTTTTGCTGCGGTAACGTTTCAAACGTTACCCCAGCAGAATATGTTTTTGTGTAATAACTAAAAAACTATATGTGTAACAAATTTAAAAATGTGCTTAACAATTACAGAATCTGGACAACTAATTATCTATAAGATTTAAATGACTATTTTTGACATTATTTTGCTGGGGTAACGCACACAATATTTCCAGCTTCCGATAACAAGGTGCGAGTTGTTGAAATAAGAACAGCTGACAGTAAAACGCATTTACGGGCTGTTTCAAAACTAATCATATTACCTATAGATACATAATAATGTTAGCACATTAAGTTCATTTAAGTACTTATTTAGTAAAAGGTTTCTCACGCTCCGAAACCAAAAGTACCTACCACTGTCAGCCCTTGTTACAGCATTTCACAATATTATGTTTTAGATTGTATTTCTATAGTAATGTCTTTTCAGGTAATTATTAACAATATAACCATGGGAAAGTATCACAAAATCTAATAGCCTTAAGCCGGGTCCGCTGCGACGTGTTTTCGTGTTTGCAAACAGTATAACATTGTTTGCTAACAGAATATAGGCGTGGCCTAACAGTTTTGTTAGCAAAAACACAATAACATGTTTGCCGAGACGAATGGATAACATTCCCCACGTTCGCCTGCGGGGGGGGGAGGGAGGGGGGGGGGGAAGTGACGCATTTTGTGTTCGCGCTCACTATCCCTATTTTTTAATCTCAGAGACAGAATTGCCACATTCAAATGTTAACTAAATCCACTATTGCTATAACAGCTTCCACGTTTTCTTCGTCAGAACTCATTTTTGAAATTAAACAAAACCATTACAACAATAGGCGCAGTGGACGGGCGGTTTTACTAACATGTTTTGCTAACATGTTTTGATAACATGTTTTGTTAGAAAATTGGCGCACCGGACCCGGCTTTACTCTAAAGAGAAATTACGAGACGCCGTACGAGAGCTTGAATGTGGCAGAATTAGTGCTTACAGTGCTTCAAAACATTCCAATTAACTCGTGACTGTTATGTATGGATAACCATTATGGTTCAAGTGAATTTATTCTTAAGGGCACTTTAAATAAAGGCTGAATAGTTACAAAAAAAAAACGGCTGGCGATCTATACCGGACTTACCCGACAAACGCTTTTTTTAATATATTCCGAATGGAGCCGTTAATTAATATGAAAAACGACAGTACACATTGGAATGCTGTTGAAACCAGGGACCGTACAACCCCGATTAAGAGTTAAGTCTTTGAAAGGGTAAGCCATTTATAAGGTTACCTTTATCGTGATGTAACTCTATGAATGGGTTTTAGGCTTGAACCCATTAAAAGGGTTATCTCTTCAATATGGATAACCCATTGAATGGGTTTTATACAAGAACCCCAGTGAAAGGGTTACACCTACATTATGATAACCCATTGAATGGGTTCTATACCTAAAACCCTACATTAAGATAACCTATAAAGTATAGGTAAGGGTTTTCTTCGGGTAACCATATTATTATGGTTATTCAATAGACTTGTGCTAAGTAGGTGCTGGATGGAGCACCACACACACCATCGCTAGCGCACTGACTTTATTACATTGCAGACATGTAGACGAAACACGTGTTACCTATAATATTTAGATTTTAGATACTCTCATATTAAGGTGTGTGTCCTGAACTCCCGCATTTGCGACATGTGTTGTCTTGTATGAGTCATACAAGACAACAATTACCTACATATAGATGTAGACTGATGTCCTGTAAAGTAACGCAAATAATGTTTTTTAACGCGTTGTAAATACCTACGTACAGTAAACATTCGAGTAAAAAATTAACAAAAAAAAAAAAAAAAATTGGCCAAGGGCGAGTCGGACTCGCCCATGAAGGGTTCCGTAATGCGTAGTAACTATAATAAATATAATATATTTATAAGAAAAAAAAACAAAATACCTTACAAATTTCTTAAAACTAGATTATTTACAATTTTTACAACTACGCCAAATAACTTTGTTTTTCATAGTATTTGTATGAATTACAAAGTTATATTTGCGGTTTTAGAAAATATACTGTATCTCAAAAACTGCTGACTCGATCTTGTTTAAACTAATTTTGGTTGAAAGTTTACATTAAGATCTATAACATATGGTTTTTTTAGATTTTTCACTTCATTATTATAGAAGTTAGAGGGGGGGAGGGGACACACATTTTACCACTTTGGAAGCGTATATCTTTTAAACGATTAACTTTATGAAAAAGTCATTTTAGAAACCTTAATGTCATTTTTAAAGACCTGTCTATAGATACCACACACGTATAGGTTTCATGAAAGAAAATATTTTCAGTTTCAGTTCCATGTATTGCTCTTCCCCTTCATTTTAAATATTTTTTAAATTTTCTCTTAAAATCGGAAAGCGGTTCACAGAATACATCTACCTACCAAGTTTTGCATGTATAGTCCTAATAGTTTCGGAATAAAATGGCTGTGACATACGGACGGACGGACAGACAGACAGACGGACGGACATGTCGAAACTATAAGGGTTCCGTTTTTTGCCATTCGGCTACGGAACCCTAAAAACGATAACTACGTTAATAGATAGCTAGAGAACTAAAATTACGGAAACTAAATATAAAATTGCTTCATAATGACAACAATAACAAAGAGAATACATACATATACATTCGCGATTTATTTGCCAAAAATTTAAACAAACATGAGTTTATAGAAAAATAACTTTAATTCCTACATAATAAAGTTCAATTTACGCTACAATGTCAGACATTTCTATAACTTTTTTAATAGTGCTAGTTACTCTAAAATCCACTTAATCTCCATTAAAATAAAGTTGATATTTGTGTAACTTGAAATAACATCAATTTGAGACATTAGTTTGAATACAAAGGGCCTTTTCAACCGACGAAAAAAAAGGAGGAGGTTATCAATTCGACGCGTATATATATATATTTATAATGATCACCGATTACTCGAAGACGGCTGAACCGATTTGGAAAATTCTTTTTTTGTTTGAAAAGGTATACTTCGAAATTGGTCCCATTGTCACCAAGTCAGGATCTGATGATGGGATCCTGGAGAAATCGAGGGAACTCTTCAAACATTATAGGCACACCTATAGTGATTTGAGTATTTTTTATAGTAACTTGTGTAGTTGCATTCGAAAAGCACCATTTGTGAAGTGGACCTGATGATAAATACCACAGATGGCCACTGGAACTACTCAATATATAAGTAGGAATAATAATTATTTCATGTGTTCCGCTTCGATTACTTGAATGTGGTTATTAAGCACAATATGCTCGTCACAATGCATATGGTGAAGTGAAGCTAATGGTGAAGCACCAGGAGTCAGGAGAACTCCTCAACAATATTAACGGCCCAACATTGGGAAAAGCAAAATTTTGTAAATGAATATAAGTAGTTGACATTTAGGCTCTTGTAACTAGGTAAATTAAAAATCGACCAACTAAAAAGTATGAAATAAAAACGTTTTACCAAAAAATTAAACCGACTCTCGAAATCAAAGTTATTTTTTATATTGCAGTGTTTTTGGGAGCCGGTTTAATTTTTTTGGTATTTTTTTTTATAAATAGGGCGGGTCGATGTTGACAGTTTGTGGCGGCCATGTTGTTTTGGCGGTATCTGTCAAATGCGTTGTTATTTCTTTAGTTACAGATGCCAAATCACCATGGTAAGTTACACGATTGAGCAGCACGTCCAAATGATAAAACTTTATTATCAAAATGAGTGTTTGTTAGCACTAACAAACACTCATTTAAAAAAAAAAAATAAAAAAAAAACGTAAAATGGACGCAATGCGCGCAACGTTTGCACAAACGTTGCGCGCATTGCGTCCATTTTACGGCAGACGCGATTTTTTGCCCACCCTGTATATATAGCGGGGGACTGCGCGTAACTATAGCAACGACGGCCATTTTGGTTCAACTTATTTGCCGCGTAGGTTCTTGCCGGTGCGTTTACTGTACGAAAAGAAATGTTATAGTTTCGACATGTCTGTCCGTCTGTCTGTCTGTCCGTCCGTCCGTATGTCACAGCCATTTTATTCCGAAACTATTAGGACTATACATGTAAAACTTGGTAGATAGATGTATTCTGTGAACCGCTTTCCGATTTTAAGAGAAAATTTAAAAAATATTTAAAATAAAGTGGGCTCCCCCTACATGGAACTGAAACTGAAAATATTTTTTTTTTTCATGAAACCTATACTTGTGTGGTATTTATAGACAGGTCTTTAAAAATTACATTATGGTTTCTAAAATGACTTTTTCATAAAGTTAATCGTTTAAAAGATATACGCTTCCAAAGTGGTAAAATGTGTGTCAAAAAAACATATGATCTTAATGTAAACTTTCAACCAAAATTGGTTTGAACGAGATCAAGTCACCAGCTTTTGAGATACAGTATATTTTCAAAAACCGCAAATATAACTTTGTAATTCATACAAATTCTATGAAAAACAAAGTTATTTGGCGTAGTTGTAAAAATTGTAAATAAGCTAGTTTTAAGAAATTTGTAAGGTTTTTGTTTTTTTTTTGCAAATAAATATATTAAGTATGTTATATTTATTATAGTTACTACGGAACCCTTCATGGGCGAGTCCGACTCGCACTTGGCCAATTTTTCTTTATTTTTGTCAAGAATTAGCGATTCTCTACGTCAATTTTGCAATATTTTTAAACAATTAAAAGGGATTTTATTAAACTAAAACAATAATATTAAAATTTTTGCAAATTTTACGTTTAGTGACCAATATTCTATCTGTGACACAAATCACAAATTAATGATCAATCAATCAATAATCAAGTGATAGGTTTATACCTACTTACATCGCTGCCCATTGTACGGTGTAACTAGGGTTGCCACCCGTACTTTATAATAAAGTATTGTACGTTATTTCAGGTAATTGTACTCTATACTATATGAGAACAATAAAGTACACGAAAATACTTTATTTCGCATGATTTGATTTCTTTGAAATTTTGAAAACTTTAGTCGTAATAAACAAAGCGTCTTTGAATTCGTTAAAAAATGAATTAGGTACTTATTTAACCCTATCCAGACAATTATTACGAACACAACAAAAAATAATTAGTCAAATAAATGCAGCTGTTCTGAACTAATGCGCTTACCTACATATATACATTGTTCCTTCAACTAGGCTCTAGAAAATTGGGGGCTCGTTTAGATGTCAGTGTATACGCTTTTACAATAAACTTTCCAGTCATGTGCAAGAACTAAGCCTCAATAAATTTAAATCATTTGTGAAGCAGAAACTTTGCCAGAAAGCTCTTTATTCTGTTAAAGACTATCTTGCGGACAAAAATGCTTGGGATTGAGCTGCTCCAATTACATCTGTTTTGTTTTATTTTTTACTCATTTCTTTTTTTTATAATGATGATTTCATATACATTTTGACATGACAATATTATTTACTTTTTCAATGAATAGAATATACTTTTTTTTTTACTTTACCATTTTTATTTTGTTTGTACAAGATGACAATATTATTTTCTTTTCAAGTAATCTATACTAATATGTATTATAAAGCGGAAAAGTTTGTTTGTTTGCTTTAACGCGCTAATCTTCAAAAGTACTGGGTGGATTTGGATGCAATTTGGTATGGAAGTAGCTTGAAGCTTGAGGAAGGTTATGGGCTACTTTTTACGCGACTGCAAAAAAGGAGAGTTATGTTTTTACCGTGATGGAATCCACGGGAGCAAAGCCCCGCGTGAGTACTAGTATATTTTATTTTTGTAAAAGCAAAAGATATGTTGTGAATGTGATAGCATTGTGGGATAACAACGAATATTATGAATAGATTACCGCACTGTCTGGCAGTTTGAGCGCTTTACACGGCCCACCCAAATGTCCTTACTTTGGTATTGTTCGTCAAATCGTTCGAGCTCCTAAAGGTTCTTTTTTATTATTATTACTGATGGGCCCACCCTTGATCTCGATCCCGCCCGATGGAAAGCGATAGATGAGGTCTAAGATGGGACGAGCGAGCCCAAAAGATGCCATTTACTCGTGCTTTAAAGGCTGAAAGGTCATAAGTGGCAAGGAACACAGAAGTCGGCAGAGAATTCCACAGCTTGGCTGTGCGCACAATAAATGTGGAGGAGAAGCGCTTGATACGACAAGACGGTATATCAACCAAGTGTGGGTGGTACCCAGCCGTGCGTCTGATAGACCGGTAGTGAAAGGGAGATGAAGGAATCAGGTCATGGAGCTCCTGCGCACACTCCCCGAAGTACAATTTGTAGAAAACCGACAGGCAAGCAACGGTTCGCCGATGAGCCAGGCTATGAAGCTTGTCCACCAGCACCTCATTGCCTTTTAGCTCTGCGCTCAATCGAGTCCAATGCAGCAAGTTGGTACTTTGCAGAGCCATTGAGCTACGCAATATTTGACAAATGCTTGCACTGTTTGGACGGGCCTGCTCAAATCTATGTGATTCTGTTCTCTAAAGGGCGCCACAGACATAAACCTACATGGCTCTTATATGATTTCATCACTACAGATTGTATAGACTTTAAAACAGACGTTGACCTCTGAGTTTGTTTCAGTGTTTCTTCTCAGAGTAGTCAGTTAGGAGACACTGGCCTCATCTAGTTTACATTTACGAAAAAAAAAGACATGTGAAAATGTTATTTATAACCTATTTGCAAAATAAACATCATTATTTCATTCGACAATTAATTTTTAGTAAGCAACCCGCCCTGGCTTCGCACGGGTTCTTTAAATAGCCTAATAGCCTAATGGATAAGTTGTCGGACTTGAGATCGAGAGGTCTCGAGTTCGAATCCCATTCACTCCAAACACAAGCATATTTAGCTTAGTTGGAGGGGTTAACAAGATTGCTAGTGATGTGAAACCTACCCACATTGCTAGTTTAAAAAAAAAATTAAAACAAATAGCCTATGTTACTCCGAGGAGATGTAGCTTTCGGTAAAATTGGTTGAGTGGTTTTTGAGTTAAATCGTACCAAAAAAAAAACAATTATCTTTCCTCGTTATATGTACATAATTTTAATTTAGATGATAAGGATTAATACCGTATTTGTGTAAATACCTTTTACATTACCGCTTTATAATTGCCATTTTTTTAAAGTATTAAAATGGACATAGGTAGGAGGTTATCTTTAACATATAGACATATGCTATCGCGGACTTTTTTGTGGGCACATATAAGATACACAATTCCACCATACATTGATTGCGCGGCGTCCGGTCAAATCACGGCGACACGAAATTAATTTCGTTACGCATAATTTTCATT
This sequence comes from Tholera decimalis, assembly GCA_943138885.2. Classification (NCBI taxonomy): domain Eukaryota; kingdom Metazoa; phylum Arthropoda; class Insecta; order Lepidoptera; family Noctuidae; genus Tholera; species Tholera decimalis. The sequence continues at coordinate 16,294,443 of OW964551.2, forward strand.
TTGCTATATCTCCTAAGGTACTCATTTAATTTGGATGGAGTAAAGGGAAAAATTAATTTTCATGAAATGTTCCAGCCAACGAACGTATTTAAAATGATAAGGATTAAAACAGTATTTGTGTAAATAGCTTTCGAATTAGCGCTTTATAATTGCCCATTTTTTTAAAGTATTAAAATGGATGTATAGTATGTTATCCGTAAGAGATAGGTATATATATATGCAATTGCGGACTTTTTTGTGTATTTTTTTAAGGTGTATAGTACTGTAGTACATTATTTTGATCTATCTCGTACGGTTAAGCCAGCGTTTGCAATGTAAGCGCAAAAAAAAAGTTTATTAAGACATCACATTAGAAACCTCTAAAATTATCATTGTTTCTCTACTATATTATGCATGTATTATACATAACCTTTCTCTTGTATCACTCTATCTATTAAAAAAAGCGCTTCAAAATCCGTTGCGTAGTTTTAAAGACCTAAGCATACATCGGGACAGACAGCGGAAAGCGACTTTGAAAATAAATTGTACTTTATTTTGATGCTATGTACTTTTTTTTTCTTACCTATTTTAACCAATGTAATTTAACTGCACAAAAAAAGGTGGCAACCCTAGGTGTAACTATAATCCACATTCTTGCCAATTTACTAAACTACTACTAGGTACCTACTAAAAACCATTATCTGAATGTTCGTTTCGAATTTCGAACTTATAGCTACATTATCATTATATTGCCTTTCTTATTGATAAGTCTACCATATACCTATTGCTCTTTTGAATTTAGATTGATGAATTACGTAACATAAGTACCTACCTATTGTAAGGTTTAACATTTAAATAAGTAAGTTGTCAGGATAACTAAATATTAGAATGTAACCTTACCTACCTTTAAGAAATTTCCACATAAAGTACCTTTACTTGTATTATTTGATGCATCATATACCTAAATAATAGCGATATAAAGCGTCTCGTTTCGTTTTTAGCATTTTTTCAATATTAATTGTTCAAAATTCAAAATAATAAAAATAATATCGCAAAAGACGTCCGGCTTCAAAAACTCAAACAACAAAAATGACAATAAAGTAGTAAACAAGTAGATACAGACATGAAAAAATTATAATAATAAGTCATTTCGATATCCGCCTAGCAAAGCTAAAAAGAACTATACCTACTACATGCAATAATGATCATATCATAGATCCCTGTTTGCAAGGCTCTCGGTAAGTAACCCCAAAGGAGCCCCGCCAGCGCTTACGCTTAACGCGTGCTATGCCATTTTAAAACGTATGCCTACCATCGAGATATCATATTACATTGCTTCGAGTTGGAATGTTACGCTGTTATCGTTTTCAAAAGAGTTGAAAGTGTAAGGAACCCTTTTGAACGACTTAATTTAGCTGTTCAAAAGTGTTACCCACGTCGTATGGGTTTTTGAATAACCAAAATGGTCCATTAAGCCATTTAAAAGGTTACCTACATCATATGGGTTTTAGATTAACTGCTTAAAAAAACCCTATCGAAAACCCTTCCTATAAATAACCAAAATGGTCCTTTAAGCCATTCAAAAGGGTTACCTATATCTTATGGGTTTTTGAGTAACCGCTTAGAAAAACCCTGTCGAAAACCCTTTCAATGGGTAACCAGAATGGTCCCTGGTTGAAACACATACGCGTACACCATAGATAAAATAAATAAGTAGATTTGGTCAACAGACGAAATTATATCGGAACCGTGTGTCTCCAGTTAGGCGCTGGGCGGGGCAACAACTACACATGCAGTTTAATAAAATCAATAGATACGCGCACACACCCGCATTTCTTAAATCAGAACGTACTATACAATCAATAATAAACCTTATTCCGTCAAACACAGCGTGTATTTACCATGCACCGTAGAATTTACCCACACAAAAACATCGGTCGCTATCGTTGTGCTGTGCAAAAGCAATTTATTTTACATATACGCTAGTGATTGACTAAATCGGAAAGTTATTGATTCTTCCATTTATTATTGTACAATTTTTTTTGGGCACCTGAAAATGAACCAAATAAAAAATGGCATGTCCAGAAAATATTACAATAACAATAAACATATTATTAAGAACATAACATTACATAATTATTATTAAGTACTACCTACTAAGTATTAAGGGCTACCCTGGCGCTTTCGACTTAAATCTTAATATTTAATTATCATAGTGATAGGTCAAATAGAAGTCGATGTTAACTTACATTACGTTCTTGATCGGAACATAGCAGCCGTATAGGTTGTATAGAATCCTGAAAAGTTGAATGACTGATTTTATGAATACCCTAAATCATGAGAATAGCTTTCAGTAATAAAATAAAATTTAACACACTTCTGCAAATATCAGTTGTACTCTTAATTTTGGAATTGTCCATTCAAAAAGCCTGCGATTTTCTTTAGAGACTAGAACATTTCTGCGTTGAAGTGAACCGAGCATATGGTGCTATTTTTTGTAGGGTACCAGTTAGGTGGCATGCCTGTGGCATCAATCCATTCCTTTTTTATGTTACCATCTTTTGGGAAGCTGAAAAGTACGAAAAGCACTTATTTATCATTTTGTTTTTGTTATAAGAAAAATCCTAGTTAGTAGAGAAATTGTTAAATATATGAAAACAAACACACATCCATGCATAACAAATAAATAGCATGAATATATTGACTTATTTTAAGCTCAATTCACAAATATATTATCTGAACCATGCCAATTATTATAACGCATTCGATGCTTCAATGGAAGCAAAATACAAAAACCATAAAAAATAAAGAAACAGCATGAGGATAAGGCATAACATACGATAATTCTAAACCGAAAAACACCACCGATTATTAACCTAAAATTAAAGTAACTTACTTTACGAATATTGGTTACGCATTTCTCTACTACTCTGTAAAAAAATCAAAATAATTAAAAAAACATTATTTACATCGATCTTCCAACCGGGCTAAAACGGTTGACAGATTGAAAAATAAACTATTGTATCGACGGCGACGTCGGAACTCCTTACGCATGCTGCGGGCGTAAAATAAATTGTTTATTATTTTTTACTTTTTTGTACACTTGACTTTTCAACGTATTTTTATTTCTGTCATCTCATGTAAAATAAAAGTTAAACATATTTTCTTAGAGGTTTCCGTATGTTATAAAAAACTTTTTACCAATAAATTAAACAGACACCCAAAAAACACTGCAAAGTGAAAAATTACTTTAATTTCGGTAGTCGGTGTCTTTAGTTTTGTATTTTCGTTTTTGGCACCGACTTCCGAAATTAAAGTTATTTTTCACTTTGCAGTGTTTTTTGGGAGTCGGTTTAATTTTTTGGTAAAAAGTTTTTATTTCACTCTTTTTAGTTGGTCGATTTTTAATTTACCTAGTTACAAGAGCCTAAATGTCAACTACTTATATTCATTTACAAAATATTGCTTTTCCCAATGTTGGGCTGTTATTTGTTGAGGAGTTCTCCTGGTAGTTCACCATCAGCTTCACTTCACCATATGCATTGTGACGAGCATATTGTGCTTAATAACCACATTCAAGTAATCGAAGCGGAACACATGAACTACTTATTATTCCTACTTATATATTGAGTAGTTCCAGTGGCCATCGGTGGTCTTCATCATCAGGTCTACTTCAAAATGGTGCTTTTCGAATGCAACTACACAAGTTACTATAAAAATACTCAAATCACTATAGGTGTGCCTATAATATTTGAAGAGTTCCCTCGATTTCTCCAGGATCCCATCACCAGATCCTGACTTGGTGACAATGGGACCAATTTCAAAGTATACCCTTTCAAACAAAAAAAGCATTTTTCAAATCGGTTCAGCCGTCTCCGAGTAATCGGTGATCATACATAAAAAAATAATAATAATATACGCGTCGAATTGATAACCTCCTCTTTTTTATGTCATCGGTTGAAAAACCCCTAAACTATAATAGCAATATTTCATTCGTCAATCGACATTGCTGTCGATAGCCTACGTTAGTGGATCTGCACAAGCACATCACTAATTCGTCGCAAGAAGTGGCGGCCTCACTACGCGATGAATCCGCGTAATACAGTTTCGTATGTTATGTTTACATTGCTTGTCCAGTTACATAGTGACGAACTCAGGTAGTGGTTAAGGAGCAATGTATTTATAGCAAAAGGAGTACAGTCGCTCTGATATTTGAAAACAAAAATAACATAGTAAAACCAAGAAATATTTTACGATTTATTGTTTTTCATGATTTTAAAGACAAATATTGTAAAATACTTGTACTTACATATGGTAAGTGATTCCATGATTCACATAGATTTGATTTTGGCTTCGGTTTTTACAAGATACCACAGAACAACTCGGCATTCATATATGTTATCACGATCGCCGTCGAAAGCGAACTAGTTCGCGGAGACGGCCACTTGCCTGTGACATGAGCCCTGTGGCCATGTCGCGCGGACACCGATACGCCCCCTTACCACTTCTCTGTATTTTTTATTTCTGTGGCGTACACAATGTCTTTATTCGAGTAAACTGACTATTTATACTTTATAACTAACGGGAATGCAGTCGCTGTGGCCGAAATCGGCTATGAAACCGTCATCAACATTAATTTTGACAAGAACCTCAACCATTTGTTGTCATAGTATCGATGAATTATGAATAACCATGCTGAAAGGGGTCGTACAAAAAAATCTTTTCATCGTGTGATAAAGGCACACATTTATTAATAATTAACCATTATTTTGTGCTTGTTACTGGCCATGAGATCGTTGGTGCAGTCGTTGAGTTTTGAAGCCAACATACACTCGTCTTGATGATGAATACTTATTTCAATACAACGATCTAAATTCTTTTGCAATTTCTTCATGAGTTTTGTATCTTTGGCGTAAAATTTGCTGACAAGGGATATTAAGTTATCTAAAAATAAACGAAAATAAATTTATGTAGTTATGTATATAAATCAAGAAACAAAGGCGAAAACTGAAAGTGGAATGCATTTATAATCGGGTGATAATATAAAATACCCAAATTGAACTTAAAGAACTCATATTAATTCATTTAACCCTTTGACCGCCAACGACGCCTTTAGGCGACACCAATTTGGACCCTTATTTACAGGAAATAAAGTCAATTAATATTTTAACAGTTTTTTTTAATATCATCTCCGCACTTCATTAAATTAAAGCAAATAAAATGAAAGCTTGTTCTTTGTTCTTCTTTGGCGTATAACCTTGAAATTTTAATTTTTCTAGGACCATCTGTAAACTTGTAAAAATATAGGCTCACCAGACGCCACAGTCGCTTTAAAGCGACACTAGTGATGAGGTTGAAGTCAATATCGATATCACCAATATTTTTTACGAACCCGCACGTTAAGGGAATATTCCAGATTACAAAAAAAAACCCTACTACGCACCTACCCCCGAAAGTAAAAAATAATAGTCGCGGCGGGGTATCGCTATGTAACAAACTTTAAATATTGATTCTAAATGGCTATTATTTTTTTACTTATTAAGGGATGTTTCTTAACCTATTTCTAAATATTTTTTTGCGTAGGGGTTTTTTTTAATATTTAATTTTTATTTTATGCTTTTTAAACTTTTCATCCACCATAGTTTTTGTCAATTTGACCAATTTCATGGAATGGACAGTTTTTGCAATATAGTACACGTGGTGCCCTTTCATTTGATACGCCACTTGGGTATATTTGACAACATTCGATTATTCATCTCCACTTTCACACCACACAACTTTTAAACGGCTCAACCGATTTTCATCAAACATGTCTAAGAACACTTGCAAATAAGTCATCTTTAATACGAAGAAAACTAAATTGAAATCGCTTCATCCGTTCGGGAGCTATGATGCCACAAACAGACAGACAGACACACAGACACGTTAAACTTATAACACCGCTCTTTTTGCGTCGAGGGTTAAAAATGGTACGATAGGGTAAAATAGACACCTATCTATCGAAGATTATTGGTCAAAAGACCCTCTTCTAAATGCCTCAATTTTTTCCAGCTTGATGTTTCGAAATAGATGTTTCATGATATTAAGTGTGCTACATTTTGGACCACATGACGCTGAAATTTCAGATTCACCGAAATTGTCAAAAATACGAATTCTCGTTGATTATGTTTAACAACCCTAAAATATTAAAATTTTCTTTGGAGTAGTCCGCCATCGTCGCTTTTAAGTGACAGTAGAGATGTGCTATGAACGATAATTTTGTAATTTTAGTTTTTATATGTGATTGTTATTTCAAGTTCGTTTATTAAATTAGAATTGAATACCATGGCAACTTTTATTTATTAAATAGATATTTATAGCGCTTTTACGTATGGAAAATCAATAAAAATTACGGATAATAATTTTATTGATATTTAGTAATACCCGAGTTTAACCTCATCACTAGCTTACTGTGATAAAAAATGGCTTGGCGTATAGCGTGCACTTAGACGTGGGATATCCTAGGTAGAATACGTACTGCGTCTTAGAAGTACGCGTCCGCACAAATACTTATTCCAAAAACTAGGTCCACGACTATTTAGGCGTCTCGAGTCTATTGACGTTTCGACGTCTTAAGGCGTATCGAGTTTATTGAAGTTTTGACGTCTTAAAGCGTTTCGACGTCTTAAAGCGTATCGATGTCTTCGTACGTTTATGTAATATCAATACGATCAAGTAATGGAGTATTTTCGGTTTATGGATTATTAAACTACGCAGCTATTCAAATATATTTTCTACATTCTAGAACACATAAAATTAAAATTTATTGAAAACTTCCCTTCATGCTTTACAGGCTTAGGTCTGTCAGCTTATTTTATAATAAATTATAGAAACTTATATAAAAAAAAGCAGGCGCATTTAGAAAATTTCAATTCATTTTATCTACAAAATCAATTTCTAATCATTAAGGTTCATATTTACTATTAAAAAAACACGCATGCACATTTTCCGATTAGATTGTTTTGGTAAGTACATCAAAACACATAATGCACGCTGCTAAACAAAAAAAAAAAATTTGAAAAAAAAAATAACTTTAATTTCGGTAGTCGGTGTCATTTGTTTTGTATTTTCTTTTTTTGACACCGCCTTCCGAAATTAAAGTTATTTTTGCCTTTGTAGTGTTTTTATATAGAAGTCGGTTCTATTTTTATTACAAAAAATGTTTTTTTCACGCTTTTTAGTGGGTTGGTTTGTAACTTTTCTAGTTATAAAAGCTAAAATGTCAACTACTTATCACCTTTTACAAAATATTGCTTTTCCCGGTGCAGAGCCGTTAATTTTTGAGGAGTTCTCCTGGTACATCACCATCAGCTCTACTTCACCATATGCATTGTGACGAGCATAAAGTGCTTAATATCTATATTCAAGTAATCTAATCGCAATGCACGAAATACTTATTATTGAGTAGTTTCGGTGGCCATCTGGGGTCTTCATCATCAGTTCCACTTCCTCAAATGGTGCTTTTCGAGAGCAACTGTACAAGGTACTATAAGAAATACCCAAAACGCTATAGGTGTGCCTATAATATTTGAAGAGTTCCCTCGATTTCTCCATGATCCCATCATCAGATGCAAACATGACGATAATGGGACCAACTAGAAAGTATACCCTATCAAACAAAAAAAGAATTTTTGAAATCGGTCCAGCCATCTGCGAGTAATGAGGTAAAATACATAAAAAAAAAAGTTCAAGACGAATTGAGAACCTCCTCCTTTTTTTGAAGTCGGTTAAAATAATAAGGATTCTGTGATAACGAATATTAAGTTCAAAAACGCAAAACAAATAAATTGACTGGCAAACATGTGTTCCGAAATACAATATTTTTGATGTTGGCGCGCCTACAGTCGTTCCGAATTACCGTAAACGCGTACCAGGGCGATTTGTTTTATTTTTATTTCATTTATTTGTGAAAACAAACGGTGGTACATTACAATTTTACAATAAATCATGAATACAGTTCAATAAATGCGATAAATGCACAACCAACAACATTTTCCACATCTATATTTAATATTATAAAGCGGAAAAGTTTGCTTGTTTGTTTGTTTGCTTGAACGCGCTAATCTTCGAAAATACTGGGTGGATTTGCATGCAATTTGGTATGGAAGTAGCTTGAAGCTTGAGGAAGGTTATAGGCTACTTTTTACGCGACTGCAAAAATTGAGAGTTATGTTTTTACCGTGATAGAATCCACGGGAGCGAAGCCCCGCGTGAGTACTAGTAGGAAATATAAAGGAGTATGTAAAATTGAAAACTTGCGAATATATAAAAAAATGGACATTAAAATTATACAAAAATTAAATTCATATCAAATAAGTACTAAAATAAAATGAAATCGATAAACCATACCTAATCAAAGTTAAATTAAACCATGTAGTCGAATGGAGGATGAAACTTTCACTGTCACGGCTGTCTAGAAGTAAAACAGTATGCTGCAATTGGAACTGGTTTATTAGGCATACAACTTTACAGTTTTTTCAGTAATTATACAAACGTGACCGTCTGCGATAACGGTGCGAGCAGGACTGCGGGGCAGGAGGCGCGCGGACAGCGCGGTTACGATCAGTGTTGCCAACAAGATTTACATAAAACTTGCTAAACGGCTGTTAAAATTTTGCCAGAATTATGCTAAAGGTTAAAATAAAAATAAAGGTAAAAATTTTCGATGCCAAATAAAACGTCATTTAAATTCAAATATTATTTAATAAACATCAACTAATATATATATGTTATGTTTTAATGGAGTTACAGTATGTTATCAAATATAATATTAATATCTTAGTCTTCATCCGCAGCCGATGTGCATGTAGATGTAGAAGCCTCATTACCAAGACTATATATTTCCGTGGTTCCTATAGAGCGCAGTACGTTATCCGGAACTGTGTAAGAATAGCATCATTTCCCTGCTCTCTTTAGGCCGAATCTGATGTATAAAATGGCATTTAACGTTTTTATTGACAAACGGTTGCGTTGCTTAGTTTTGACTATATTCATTTGACTAAAATCACGTTCAATTTCCGCGTTGAAGTGAACGCAGACCTAGCCGCACCGCACGCGCCGCAGTCTTCGCATTCGAATTCTTTATATGAAGTTCTATGCAACCTCGCACACCTACCCGCGCTGCAGTCGCCGCAGTCCCTGAGACGACCGAACTTCCCAAGCCGCTGCTGATGACGTAACGCGCACGCAGCGGACGCTGCGACTAGCACAGCGCGGATGACGTCATTCGCATCCACGGCGGTGCGATGCGTGCGGCGACGGGAACGACTGCAGCGACTGCGGCGCGGGTAGATGTGCGAGGCCATTAACAAAAAGCGATGACTGCGGGGACTGTAGAGACTGCGGTGCGGCTAGGTCTGCGTTCACCTTTGGAATTTGGTAATGATAATTGGTTGCGCCAACATTCAAAATATGATTGACATCCGCTATTTCCTATATCCATCTCCTTCCCGCACATACCTCGCGAGTGAGTAAGAAGATTCGCCCGCCATTTTTGTCGAAAAAACTTGCTTCCGAATCGCTCCGCAACAAGTTGACAATGGCGACGACGCGCTCCGCTTAAAAATATTAATAACTTTGGAATCACCGCATTTTCGCATGTAATAAGACTTATAATCCATAGTTTGTGCTTGTGTTTAACGTGTGAGGACAATAACTTGAAGCCCAACTGCCCTGAACCTGGAAAAGTGAACCGGTGCACCGGCGACGACGCGAGCACGTGGCTCCCGTAAAGGTTTGTGTTTCCTTCCCTATTTATTTCGGGTTGTATTCCATTCTCCCCCACCCACTGCAACTCGAATTACCTAACGCCAAGCGTTTGTCAATCGTTTAGCTCCGCACCGCAAATACAGTCCACTAAATTAGCCTTTCGCGCCAACATTTTCTTTGGTCCCTCTCACCGGATAGTTAGGTACTTATTTGAATTAGGTACATATTTCTTGTAGTTATCGCATTGGTATTTATTCCATAAGGAATAAACGCACCGCACCGCAGTCTTATACTTAACCCAATTCGTTGTTTGTTCATCTATTACCTACGTACGTGCGTAATACCTACATACCTACGTAGCCATAGATCGCTCGTATTAGTTATTCATTCGGAAGTCTAAAATTATTTGTATATCAGAAACAGAGACACAACCTAGTGGGTAAATTAAGATTGTTTAAAAACTACCTACAGTTCTTTTATTTCACCCGCAGTTCGTTATAACTACCTACCCACTTTAGGTATTTAATATTGTCCGCGTCGCTGTTCTCCATCGCTTATTTGTTAAAATAACTTTATTTGCTTGTTTACCGCATTGATTGTTTGTAATAAATAGTTATTATTCACGATGTCTCATAAGGACATCAAAGTTCAATTGAAACTTTTATATGCTAAAAGAGACATGATATTTTCTCGCGTGCAATCTATTTGTGATAATGCACTTAAAACACTTGATCTAGCTATTAGAGATTCGTTCTTATGTTCTATAGAAAACTTGGATAGTTTGCGCACGGAATTTGAATCCGTAATTCATAATATTAACGTTTTAGAGTTAGAATTAAATCCAGAATACGCTGTGAGTTATCAGGCTTTGGCGTCATTTGATGATTTATTCTGTCGCATCAGACGCGTCGCGAGGAGCTTGGAGAAGCCGTCTGTCCATCAGAGCCAGGCAAATCACACTCGCGATCGACCCAAATTACCGCCCATTCAGATACCTGAATTTAATGGTGATATTCGCAATTGGAATCTATTTATAGATAGTTTTGAAAACACTATAAATGGGAACGTCTCTTTGACAGATCATGAAAAGTTACACTATCTGGTTGAAAAGTTAACTGGTAAAGCTAAAACTGTTTGTGCCGGCATTACTTTTAGTGCCGAAAATTATTCATTAATTTTAAAAACTTTAAAGTCAAAATATGAAGACAAAAGATTAGTTGCTACCGCATATTTAGATCAGCTATTCGAGTTGAAAAATATTACAGTTTGTAATGAACATAATTTAGAGAAGTTTTTAGATACTTTTGCATCATCTGTTCGCGCAGTAAAGAACCTGAAGGTCGATGACCTCTGCGACCTTTTGTTTTTATATTTGGGTTTAAAGAAATTAGATAGTGAAACTGTTCGTTTATTTGAAATAGACCATCGCAGTAGTAAACTGCCAAAATTCAATGATTTAGAATGTTTTGTTCGCGATCATATTAAAATATTGCAACGCACTTCGTCAACCCATGAAGTTACGAAGAAGTCCGACCGTCGAACAGATGCGGCTTCGAAGTCACAAAAGTCGACACATACGTATGTGAATACAGCACCTGCTCCTGTACAATTGAGCTGTTCTTTGTGTAATAGTCAACATTCGCAATTGTACAAGTGTTCTGGTTTCTTAAAATTTACGCCCTATGAACGTTATAAGTTTGTTCGCGAAAAAAATTTGTGCTTTAACTGCCTTAGTGACAAGCATAGGGTTACGTCTTGTAATAGTAGTCAAAGTTGTCGTAAGTGTCCTTCGAAGCACCACACTTTACTTCACATGGAGAAAAGTTGTAATAATGCCGCATCCAATGTGAGCACAGTTAGTTTACCAAGCGGCGACACGTCGTCGCAGTCAGTCGGTGCGAACTCTGCGTCCGCTTCGCAGCCGCAGCCGCAATCAACGCGCGACGTTGCCCGCTCGCAGGCCGCCGTGAGTGACGTCACGTTGTGTTCGATGTCCGCCGCAAGCAATACATGCACTACCGTGGTGCTCGCGACCGCTCACGTTGTTGTTGATGATGCTTTTGGTAATCCGTGTCTTGTTCGAGTTCGTGCGTTGTTAGATTGCGCTTCGCAGAGTAATTTTTTAACTCAAAATTGTTGTCAACGCCTTGGTTTTAGTATTAATAACCGACCAGCCCGCTCAGTAGTTAAGGGGTTCGGTGGTTTAAAATCAACCATTCATGGTTCGATGAAAATTAAATTTGCATCGCGTTTTAATTCTAATATTTGTTTTGATATGGATTCGCTTGTCGTAGATAAAATTACGGAACAATTGCCTACTGTCCCGGTTGACACGTCTTTATTGACCAAATTTAAAGACCTACCGTTGGCAGATGAATCTTATGGTGGAGACGTCGATATGTTGATCGGCGCATCGATTCTCCCGCACCTTCAGTTATCTCGTAAGATTCAAGGTCATTCGTCGTTTCCCGCACCGCACGCCCTAGAAACAGTTCTAGGTTTTGTTATTGTTGGTTCCGCACCCGCACATTTAGATAGTTACTCGACTGTGTCACATTGCTGCACTGTTGAGCCGCCGCTGGAGTCTACCATCCGCAGGTTCTGGGAAATTGAAGAGGTCAATGTCCCGCCTATCCTAAGCCCTGATGATAAGGTGGCTGAGGAGATTTATTGTGGCACGACTACCCGTGATAATGATGGTCGTTATATTGTCGGGCTTCCATTCAAGGGAGATATTTTTTCGCTCGGTGACTCCTACGCTTCCGCGGAAAAACGCTTTTCTTGTTTAGAACGTAAGATGCAAGCATCTCCGAAGTTGAAGCAAGCCTATGATGAGGTGGTTACCGAATACTTAGATAAAGGGTACATCTCACCTGCATCCACCGCCGAGACTGACGAGACTCTTGATCATCCATCTTACATCATCCCGCACCACGGAGTTGTTAGAGAAGACAAGCTTACTACTAAGCTCCGCGTGGTTTTGGACGGCAGTGCTAAGACTAGCACTTCCGTATCGCTCAATGATATTTTGTATTGTGGTCAAAACCTTCAAGGTAACTTATTTGATATTATTGTGAATTTCCGCTTGTGTGCTGTCGCGCTTTCCGCCGACATAAGGCAAATGTTTCTTTCTATTGGTATTCGCGAATGCGACCGCAAATTTCAACGTTTTTTGTATAGATTTTCGCCTCAAGAACCTTTGAGAGTTTACGAGTTTAATCGTGTTAGTTTTGGGCTTAAGTCGAGTCCTTTCCATGCGCTTCGCACTATCAAGCAATTAGCCGCTGATGAGGGTGAAAGATTCCCGAAAGCGAAAGACACTATTGAGACTGGGCTATACATGGATGACTTTGTTTATAGTGTAGCCAGCGAGGCGGATGCCGTTGAGACCGCCGCTCAAGTAATAAGTCTTATGAAGGCCGGTCAGTTTGATCTTGTGAAGTGGACTAGTAATTCGCAGACCGCTCTAGATTCGATTCCACTATCGCATCAATTATCTTCGGTGAAGGAATTTGATGGTGATGATACGCACAAGGTTCTAGGTTTAAGTTGGTCACCCGCGTCTGACATGTTCAGTCTTAAAGTTAGTTCGACTCCGCAAATTTGTACTAAGCGCATTATCCTGTCGTGTGTAGCACGTATATGGGATGTTATGGGATTTGTAGCTCCCGTCGTTTTATATGCCAAGTTGCTTATAAAAGAACTTTGGCTTTCCGATAGTGGTTGGGACGACCCCGCGCCCGAAAATATTGTTAAATTGTGGGCTCGCTTCCGGAAAGAACTTCCATTGCTCAATCAAATAAAAATTCCTCACCATGTTGGTATATTGTCGAACAGTATAGTTACTGTTGTAGGCTTCGCCGACGCCAGTGCAAAGGCTTACGGGGGGGTAGTTTATTTTCACGTTTTGGATGCTGACAAGGTTTCGGTTAGTCTTATAAGCGCTAAATCCAAAGTCTCCCCTCGCAAGGTAGTTTCTCTGGCGCGCCTGGAGCTGTGCGCTATACTTTTGTTAGTACAATTAATCAGCTCGATTGTCAATGCTTGTAGGCACCGCATTATTATTGATAGAATTATAGCTTTGTGTTGGGCACATTCTTCGCCCCATCGCTGGGACACATTCGTCGCCAATAGGGTGGCCAAAATCCAGTCCGAATTACCACCACAAAATCTCTTTCACGTTGCTGGCACAGATAATCCCGCCGATTGTCTCTCCCGTGGGTTGCTCCCTTCGCAAATTTCAGATCATCCGATGTGGTTCTGCGCTCCGTCTTGGATTCATAGCGTGCTCGAGGAATGGCCGGTTAAGCCCTTTAATCCAGCTGCCGTTTCAGAACCACCCGAGGAGAAGAAGCATTCGCTTGTAGTTTCGGTTCCACGTGAAGAGTCGATTATTTTATCGTTATCTAATCGCGTCTCGTCTTGGTCGAGACTTTTGCGTTGTGTGGTGTATGTATGTCGTTTTCTAAAACTGTTACCCACACGCGGTGTTATAACCGCCGCTGATCTGGATAAAGCTGAGTCAGTCGTGCTACGTGAATTGCAGAGATTTTATTTCGCATCCGAAATCAGTAGTTTGGAGTCCAACAAACCTTGTAGCCGCGCCTTTCAACATTTGAAACCTTTTTTGCAGAATGGTCTTATTCGAGTAGGTGGTCGTTTGAGAAATTCCGATTTAGGATTTGAGCAAAAGCATCCAGTAGTTTTACCCCGCAAGGACCATATTTTAGATTTGATTGTAGATTATCATCATAGGTTGAATTGCCACGCAGGTCCAGACTTGTTGATGTCTATCCTTAGACAGAAGTATTGGATACTTTCCGCTCGCAATTTGATTCGTGCTAGAGTACACAAATGTGTGCCCTGTTTTAAGCTTCGCCCGCGTTTTATCGCGCCTGAAATGGCCGATCATCGCTCTTGTCGTGTTGTTCAATCCGCTAAACCTTTCGTTCACACCGGTACAGACTTCGCCGGCCCGTTTAGGGTAACTGTTGCCCGTGGTCGCGGAATACGCTCCACAAAAGCTTACGTTTGTCTATTTATTTGCATGACAACTCGTGCGGTTCACATAGAATTGACCGGTGATTTAAGTACGCAAAGTTTTATGTCCGCGTTTAAACGCTTTTTGTCGCGCCGTGGTACCGTCAAACGTTTATATTCTGACAATGGTACCAATTATGTTGGAGCTCGCCGTAATATTTCGGAGTTGCACGCGTTCTTACGGTCAAAGTATTATCAGAGTGAATTCGCTCACGTTTTGGCCGAAAATCGTATTGAATGGCATTTTAATACGCCCGCTGCTAGTCACTTTGGTGGTAATTGGGAGGCGAATATTAAGAGCCTCAAGTCGCATCTGTTCCGCGTTGTAGGCGTACAGATTCTCTCTTATGAGGAGCTGAGTACTGTACTCGCTCAGATAGAGGCAGTAATGAATACTCGTCCACTGTGCCGAACTCTATCTAGTGACCCCTCAGAATCTTTAGCTTTAACTCCGGCTCACTTCTTAACCACGACTCCTCTTAAGTATTTGCCCGCTATGGATGTTGATGAAGACAGACTACATCTCCTAAAGCGTCATGCTCTTTTGGATAGATTAGTTCAATCATTTTGGAAGCGTTGGAGAGCAGATTATTTGCACACGCTTCAGTCGCGTCAAAAATGGAATACTCCATCGAATCCAGTCACCGTTGGTACTGTAGTAGTTTTAATGACCGAGAGTGCGCCTCCTCTACACTGGCCTCTAGGTGTAGTGGAGGAAGTTTTCCCTGATCCAAAGGGAGTAACGCGTATAGTAAAAGTTAAAACCGCGACCGGTTCGTATTAACGTCCGGTTATTCGCCTCTGTCCTCTGCCCAATCAGCAGCAGGCTTCAAATTAGTTTAGTAGTTATGGTAACGCTTTATATTATAGTTTAGGAATAAGGTTAGAAGTTAGATGTTATTCCAGAGTTTAGTTCTTTGATTAGTTTCGCTTATAGTTTTTGAAGGTAACCCTTCAAACCGGGGGGAATGGTTGCGCCAACATTCAAAATATGATTGACATCCGCTATTTCCTATATCCATCTCCTTCCCGCACATACCTCGCGAGTGAGTAAGAAGATTCGCCCGCCATTTTTGTCGAAAAAACTTGCTTCCGAATCGCTCCGCAACAAGTTGACAATGGCGACGACGCGCTCCGCTTAAAAATATTAATAACTTTGGAATCACCGCATTTTCGCATGTAATAAGACTTATAATCCATAGTTTATTTAGCAAATAAAATGCAGTCTCTATAATATTGTTTGTGGGAATTAGGGACTGGTGGACCTTAATACAGGTTACTACGTAACCTAGCTAGGCCACCGGAGCCACTTAATTGTTACTTATTTATAGTTGTTCCTCATTTTAATTGTAAATTATATTATGTAACAGACTGTAACAACCTTATGAAATAAATACATTGATTGATTGATTGATAGTTTGTGCTTGTGTTTAACGTGTGAGGACAATAACTTGAAGCCCAACTGCCCTGAACCTGGAAAAGTGAACCGGTGCACCGGCGACGACGCGAGCACGTGGCTCCCGTAAAGGTTTGTGTTTCCTTCCCTATTTATTTCGGGTTGTATTCCATTGTCCCACACCCACTGCAACTCGAATTACCTAACGCCAAGCGTTTGTCAATCGTTTAGCTCCGCACCGCAAATACAGTCCACTAAATTAGCCTTTCGCGCCAACAATAATAATGACATAGCCAACTGTGATAAATTTGCAAAGGGGTTATTACCAGCTACGTCTTTATAATCAATTACTTCATTCCAGAATCCTATGGTGGAAGTTGAGCATGTCCATTTAATGTGCACTATGTTTCTTCATTGAGACATGAGTCTATCTATTGTACATGCATCTTTTTGTAATTCTTCAAGGAAGGTTTGATTGCTTTCAAAGTTTCTTCTACTGAAAATAAATATAGTTTCTCAAGTATTTTAAAATTAATTGGTAATTTAGAACGCAACTCTTTGACAAGTTTCAGTGTAAAATTCAGACAACGTTGACGTACATTATTTTCAACTTCTGGTTGAATGTCGTATTCCCGCAATTTGGATTCAAACGCATATCCCATGTACGGTTTAGGATCCAAAAAACTTTCTATATCTTGTGTAAAAATATCGACTCTCGCAGTTGGGTTCAAGATACGCAGACTTGTAGATTTTACTAAGGCACATAAATCCTTGTACAGTTTTGTTGGGTCAATATTGTTGCCTTCAAATAGCTTGTTCACAATTTGAACTTCTTACAAGATAGGTTTCAAATACAACTGATTACTAGGATAATAAATCTGTAGAGAGGTCAATTCTGTACATGAAATATATTTCCAAAATAACTATCAGGGGATGATTAGGGATCGATACTGGTGCCAAAAATGCAATCAGTAAAATTTTTGTCTGTCTGTCTGTCTGTCTGTCTGTCTGTCTGTATAACCGTTATAGAAACAAAAACTACTCGACGGATTTTAACGAAACTTGGTACAATTATTTTTCATACTCCTGAGCTGGTTATAGTATACTTTTCATCACGCTACAATCAATAGGAGCAGAGCAGTGAAGGGAAATGTTGGGAAAACGGGAGAAGTTACTCCATTTTTTAAGCTTCCGTCGCGTGTAACCTTGATGGTTTAAGCTACACAGAAATCATTTCATGACGGAAATGTCCTCCTTAAAATTATATAAAAAATATCCCACGACAGCATATGTCTATCTTTTATGGTTGACTCACAATAACACGTGTAACTCCCGATAGCTTAGCAGTTCGAAGCTTTCTGATTATAATATTTGTCTACTCTTACGTTTATAACACTCTCAGTCACCCCTAATTGAAAAAGTTAACATTATTAACTATTCCATAAAAAAGAATCACATAAATCGGTATAGAAACACCAAAGTTATACATGAAATACGCTAATAATAAGTCATCGCGCGTGAATACTGAATCATGCTATAAGGATTATTTTTGAGAATCGGTCGCCGCGCTCGATGCGTCTCGCGGCCGAAGATATAAAAAATTGGCCAAGTGCGAGTCGGACTCGCCCATGAAGGGTTCCGTAGTGACTATAATAAATATAATATACTTAATATAATTATTTGAAAAAAAAAACCTTACAAATTTCTTAAAACTAGCTTATTCACAATTTTTACAACTACGCCAAATAACTTTGTTTTTCATAGTATTTGTATGAATTACAAAGTTATATTTGCGGTTTTAGAAAATATACTGTATCTCAAAAACTGCTGACTCGATCTCATTCAAACCAATTTTGGTTGAAAGTTTACATTAAGGTCTACAACATAATTATGTTTTTTTTAGATTTTTCACTTTATTAGTATAGAAGTTAGAGGGGGGACACACATTTTACTACTTTGGAAGCTTATATCTTTTAAACGATTAACTTTATGAAAAAGTCATTTTAGAAACCTTAATGTCATTTTGAAAGACCTGTTTATAGATACCACACACGTATAGGTTTCACGAATAAAATATTTTCGGTTTCAGTTCCATGTATGGGGAGCCCTCTTTATTTTAAATATTTTTTAAATTTTCTCTTAAAATCGGAAAGCGGTCCGATTACCATAATTATATAAAATACTTTATTTTCAGACCAAAGTCCATATAGAGATACATTTACACATAAACAAAAAATAAACACACAAAACTATACACTACTAATTTTTAATTAGTACAAAAAAAAATGGGGCTCTATCCGTACCCTTTACTGATCATATTTATGTAGTCAAAAGTAAAAAAAACGAAACCCCAAAATTGTCTACGAAAATTTGTCATAACTGGTAAACTCATAATTGAATCAATCATTCATAACAATTGCTACTAGAAAATACTACGCGCAGTGCTAGTCCAGTTAGATCGTCATTCATAAATCCCGGCAAACTCGCGTCTAAGCTCAAGCCACGCCCCCTCTGGCCAGCGGTCCTTTTTACAACGAGTGAACGAACAAACAGTTAGCGGTGGGCGAAACCGTTACTTTTTTGTGACTGTCACTGTCGTTCCTGTTCCTTAAAAGTCACAGTGACAAATCAACGTGACTTTGTCACTGCGGTCACTCACGTTACGAAATATGATTCCGTAGATAGGTATTTGATCCCAACAACCTTCACTGTGATTTTTGCCTTGGATTTTTGTAACAGGAACGACAGTCACAGTTTTACAGGCTTATGAATGTCGGAAATTCTTTTGAATAACTATGATACGTATTTATTTAACATTTATATTTACTTTTTTTTTTCCAAAATGTTTTTTCGAAACGTAGCCAGATATATTTTTAAAAGCATGTTGTACACAAGTGTTTACTATTGGTTCAAATACCAACAAGTTCACATTTCAGAATATAAAAAGGGCTATAATATTTTTTTGCGTAGTGATATGCTCAAGTACAAAAATCTTATTTTTATAATATAAACATAAGAATTTAATTTTATTATTTTGAGCAAATTAGTATTCAAGGTGCGAGGGAACGAGCCAGAAATACGGAATCATTCGCTATCTCACTATATTCACTCGTGGGTTATCCGAAAATGCCCGATTGCGCGTATTACATCGTTCGTTAGATATCGTTCCATGTCGTGACTCGTTCCATGTCGTGACTCGTTCCATGTCGTGACTCGGTCACGGTCGTGACTCATGTCACTGTAGTGTCTCGTGTCACTGTAGTGATTGTAGTGTCTGTGTTATTTCACCACTGTTATTTTGGAACGTTGTTCCTTCATGATCAGTCACAGTAATCATTTGAGGAGCAAGATAACAACGTTATTTTTGTCGTGACGTTCTTTTTCGCCCATCTTTACAAACAGTGCCAATTTGTTAGCGGAAGTGTGCGCGTGCTTTTTAAAC
This sequence comes from Tholera decimalis, assembly GCA_943138885.2. NCBI lineage: Eukaryota > Metazoa > Arthropoda > Insecta > Lepidoptera > Noctuidae > Tholera > Tholera decimalis. Next base: position 16,314,047 of record OW964551.2, read on the forward strand.
ATAAGTTGTTACGTTTTTACTGTCGCGATGGCTTACCAGTTTTCATCTCGGGAGTACGTGGCTATGTTGCGTGTGTACTTTTGGTCTGGTGGCCGCTGTTCGTATGTACAGGGAAGAGTACCCAAATGTTCGCTAGCCAAAGGTTCGGACTGTGGTAAATGTTTACCAACGTTTACTCGACCATTGATCATTCCGCGCAACGGCCCATCGCCAAGGACATGGAAGACCGGCCCAAAACCTTTACGACGATGTAGTGGACTACTTTGAAGATCCCCGGCGAAGTACGAATGACGCAGCTCGTCATTTTAATATCAGCCAGTACTGTGCATTGACAATCATTAGTTCGTCTGGATTTCACCCATACCACTAAAGAAAGGGTCAAGAATTGACTACTGTGGATAATGAACCAAGGATGGAGTTCTGCAGGTGGATACTGAACAACACAAGCAAATGGCCCAATTAAAGTATGTAGGTAAAGTTTGAATTTAATAAGTGCCTATTATTTTTCGTGAACCTTTTATTTTACTTTTTTTTAATTCGTAAAGCTTAAAGATGCGTCTAAGCTACCTACAATTACGATAACAGCTGTTGGAGGCGGGGCAAGTTTGAGCGAGACCGCGTGACCGCGACATCACGATTAATGAATACATGAATGGCCTGTACAATATGTCCGTAAATTGAGTGACATTTTGGGATATAAACAAACGCTAATAACTTTGCTATTTATCAATATTATATAGTGAGACTTTACATATATAATAACAAGACCTTTTCTAATAAGCCCTTTAAGTATTTGTACTAATTAAAAATTAGTAGTGTATATACAACGTGTAATTTCAAGGGTACATACATACCGAGTGCACGGCTTCTTTGGATGATAACAAACGATATAGCAAGGGTTTTGAAATCCTATGTCTACATGTGTGGAGCATATTAGAAATTTCAATACATTGATACCAGAGACCGAATTTTTCAAATTAAGAAGAACGAAGAGAAATATCGTTTTATTGGCAAGTGACGTGGAAAGTGATGACTTACATAGTGCTGTGACACGTTTGTTATTACTGGTATTCAAGAAACATATGAAACCAATAATTTGGGGTCAATTCTGTGAGTCACTTATTTTGAGCTGAAACTTTGCATAGAGACTCCATACCAGATGTTGTCTTCAGTCCTTTTGGATAGATATGGGGTTTCCGTTACACGTTGTATAAAAGAAAGTCGTGTTAGTTACACTATTTATAACTTAAGAACGGCTGAACCGATTTAGCTGAAAATTGGCAGGGAAGTAGCTTAGAACCAGGAGACGAACACATATTTTTATCCCGGAATTCCCATGATATCGGGATTTACGTGGGAAAAACCTCCAACGCGAACGAAGTTGCGGGCAAAAGCTAGTAAATAATATATTATATAGTGTATAGCATTTCTGCCATATAGAAGTGATTATAGCGCCTGGCAATTTCGAACAGAAGTTTCGATTCCACCCATTGCTCTAAAATACGGTTGACTGCTGGTTCAATTGGTATCCATCGGGTGTTGCACATCTGGGGAATTGACAATGGTTCGGAGCCAAAGTTTATTATTTGATAGATATTTTTGTAGTATAGTCGACGGTTCGAAGAATGACTAAACCAATTGTAGGTTTCTCTTATAAGAAATTCAACATTACGTGGTAGTTTCTTCGGAGGCATGAGATAAAGCCAACTGTAAAGAATGGCTCACGCAGCGAACTAAAATCAAATTATCATTACCAGTTGCATTTTTTAATAAGGCATGTACTCCGTTGTTGGTACCTGTCATTACCGTAGCGTTATCTGTGCCAATACCGATCATTTTTTTTATATCAATGTTCAAAGCTAACAATAACCGTTGACTATGCTGTTTGTAGTGCCATCTTTAAGCTCAACCAACCCCAAGAAGGTAGATATTATAGTTTTTGAAAATCGGCTAAAATATCTGATCGATATTCCCAACAATTTGCTTACTGATTTGTCCGTGGACTCATCCAGCAAGAGACTGTATTCTTGATCTCCTAAATCTGATATAATTTCTTTAATAAAATGAGGGGCCAAAACATTTTCATTATATTATATAAAGCTAAATTACCACTCACTGACTGACTGACTGACTCACTCATTGACATAATTGTTCTCCCAGATGGTGGATGGGGAGGTGGGTATATTTTGACAGATTCGTAAACAAGTAACTCTCAAACCTACGGGAAAAGTGCCAAACCTCCCCTTTTCACCCCCTTCTCCCCCCCCCCCCCCTATCGTATCTCGGAAACTACGAGACCCGTATTTTTTTTTTACGGATTCGTATAGAGGAGGCTCGGTAAAGTAAAAACCATTTTTCAAAGTACCCCCCCCGCCCCCCTTCTCCCCCCTTTAGGCGGATCTCGGAATCTAAGAGACTTGGAACATTTTTTTTTTCAGATTAATTTAGAGGGGCAATAATAAATAAATAAATAAAATAAAAAGCCTTTAATTTCATGCAAACCTAGTGTACAATTTACAGATTTACAATACACTTTTATAATTATTTTTGGTACTATGACAAATTAATTACACTTTCGTTTTTATATTAACTGTGATATTTCATGCCCAATTTTAATTTTAGATAATACATTTTAATATACATAATATATTCAATTTGCGATTTCAATTTATTTTAATTAAATTATTATTTTTGTATAACAATCTGAGAAACTAATAAATAACAGATACAAACAAAGAAAAATACAAACATTTCGAATTACATAATTTATAAATATCTAATTTAATTTGTAATATATATATTTTTTTAAATAAATCAAACAAAATTATTCAATTAGTCAATCAATTAAAAGAGGATTAATAATGCATTTGGGCTCTTAATAAATAGTCACTGTACATTTGTATTTCATTAAATTTAAAAGAGTTTACGCTCTATCATGCAGCATGCAAGAACCCCTCTTATGTGAGGGTGAAGGCCTCCTCCAGACTTTTCCATTTGTCTCTATCTTTGGCTTTTGCCATCCAGTTTTTACCTACTATTTTTAGTATATCGTTTACCCAACGAGTTACTGGTCTTCCTCTCTTTCTAATACCCGCCGGACCTCGCCATTCTGTAAATCTAGAAGTCCATCGGTCATCGTCCATTCTGGCTACATGTCCAGCCCAGCGCCACTTTTGCTTTTGGGAATACTCAAGTGCATCTGAAACTTTGGTCTTTTCCCGTATAGAAGCGTGTTTGATTTTTTGTAACCTTCTCACATTTGAAATACTTCTCTCCATACTACGTTGGCAGGATCTAATTTTGTTTCTCACTCGTAGCGTGAATTTCCATGTTTGACATGCATAGGTCATGGAGGGGAGCAAGCAAGTGTCCATTACTTGTTTCTTTATCTTCATAGGGAAGGTTCCCTTTAGTATTTCTTTTAAACTCCAGAACTTTTTCCATGCTCCTGAAATTCTTCTTTCGACTTCTAATTCATTGTTTTGCTTTTCGAAGGAAATTTGTTTGCCTAAGTATATATAGCTATCCACGTATTCCAATGGCTTTTGATTTAGGTTTATGGGGTATTTAATACTGTTTGTCATAATTTTGGTTTTATTTAAATTTATTTCCAAACCCACTTCGTAGCTCACTGATTTCAGCGAATTTATCATAGATTCTATCTCTTTAGCGTTTTCGGAAAGTAAAATTATATCGTCGGCGAATCTCAGATGGCTGATATATTTACCGTTGATGTTTAGTCCTGTTTTATCCCACTTCAGTCTGCTGATTACTGACTCTAGTACCGCTATAAAAATTCTTGGGGACAGTGGATCACCTTGCCTTACTCCTCTCTTTATGGGTATGGGCGGGCCTGTCGTCTCTAGTTTTACTCTACTTCTACAGTTGTTGTATAGATACTTTATAACTTTTATATATTTCTGTTCAACATGTTGTGAGCTTAAAGCGGTCCATATTGAAGAGAGCAAAATTGTGTCGAAGGCTTTCTGGTAATCGATAAAGATTATATAGAGTGGTCTCTGATACTCACTGTATTTTTCGATTATTTGTTCGACTGCATGGATATGATCTATCGTAGAATAACCCCGTCTAAAACCAGCTTGCTCTATCGGTTGGTGTTTTTCTATACTCTTACTAATTCTTTTTTCGATTATTGTTGAAAAAAGCTTGTACAGTGTAGTCAGCAGACTTATAGGCCGATAATTGCCTATATCTGTTGGATCTCCTTTTTTGTAGAGCAGAATCATGTTTGACTCTGACCATTGAAAGGGTGAGGTACCGGACTCCAATATAGAGTTAAAGAGATGCGCCAAAGGACGTGTAAGATACTTACAATCTATTTTTATTGCCTCGTTTGAAATTCCGTCTGGGCCTGGGCATTTTTCTACTTTTAAACGTGTGATTTCATTTTCAATTTCAATCTCGTCAATCATTTGCTCTTCTGTGGTATCATATGAGAGATATTGTATGCTGTTATTTACACTAATATTCGTGACGTTTTGAGCTTGACAATCGTACAATTTTTTGTAGAAATTAGTTGCGATTCTCACAATATCAGACCTGTTACTCGATAAACTTTGTTTATCTTGCAGCTCTTTTATCCAAATTTTGTGTGAAGTAAGCTCTTTGTATGCTCTTTTAACGCTGCCAGTGGTACTTAAATGTTTTTCAATGGTTCTCGATCGATGGAACTCGTAGTCTCTTTTTATGTTCTTGCTTATGAGTTTATATAGAGCTTTTAGCTCGTTTATCATTGCTCGTGTTTTAGATTTAATCTGATGCAATTGCTTTCTTCGATTTATGAGTTTTTTGGTATGAGCTGATATTACACTAGGGTTAGTGGCGTATTTATTGGTGTTATGAGCGTTTTGCAGACTTTTTTCTATGCCTTGGATAATTTTCTCGTAGTTAGCTTGGATGGAGATATCGTTTTGATATTCAAGTTGGTCACTTAGCTCCTCTAGGGATTGTTTATATGAAGATATTTCCGAATAATTCCTTAATAAATATCTTAAAGGTTTTACGTATTTTATACGGCTTTTCTTTATTTCTTGTAGAAGAAGAGATGCTCTTAAAAATCTATGATCGGTAGGGAATTTCACGTTCAGAACCTGTATATTTCGAACATTTTTATCAAGATTTGTTAATATGTAGTCGATTTCGTTTTTTGTGTTTCCGTCTTGCGATCTCCACGTCCATCTTTGGTTTTTGGGTTTTTTGAAGTAGGTGTTCATTATACACAGTTTATTTTCATTTGCGAACTCTATCAGACGCTCACCTCTACTGTTTCTTATGCCATAACCGTGACTTTTCATTATCATGTATTCTTCAGGTCTAGGTTGGCCAATTTTTGAGTTGAAATCGCCCATGACTATTATGTTTTTACCACAGTTTCTTAAAGTTTCATTTAAACAATTATAGAAGCATTCCACTTCGTCATCATTTGAAGCTTCTGTGGGTGCATAGACTTGTAGTATATCAAGTTTATATCCATTTATATTAAGTTTTAGAAGAGCTATTCGTTCTGATAGTCCATTAAAGCTCACGATACTTTTTTTAAGATATTTTTTAACGATGAAACCTACGCCATACAATCCTTGTGTTTCTCCTATATAACAAAATATGAAGCTTTCATGTTCTTGGATTGATGTACCCATTCGCCTGATTTCAGAAAGGCCGATTACGTCATATTCTGTATTTTGCAAAGCATCCATCAGCTCCATTAAACGGTGGCTGGTCGATAGGGTTCTCACGTTATATGTTGCTAAGTAAAATAAATCGTTTTTAGAAAGTTTATCACTGGTACAGTTTTCTGGAGGGTTTTGGTCGAACTCTCCCGCGGTGACCAACCGTAGTGGGAGATGTAGAGTCCGAGGGGCCGTAAGTAATTGTTATTCAGTGCTGTGCTGAGTTTTGTTTTCAGGCTGATCTTGAGAGCCTATGGTGGGAGTAAAGTTTAGCTTTGGTTGCTGAATGATAAACTGTTTCATGTTTGAATTTTTGCTCTTTTTCCAAGGCTGTTTTTTGTCCAGGTTTCCTAAATGTTTTTTCGGATTTATTAGCTCCGGTGATTCAGGCAAGTTTCTTTTATTTATTTGACTTCTAGGAAATTGTTGCTCATTTTCCTTTATTACAATCAGTTTATCATATCTGATGTAGGCCTTATTGCCTAGTTGCTGTTCTTTTTTCAGTTGAATTTGAAGCTCTTTTCGTTTATTTAGGATCTCTAGCGGGTAGTCTTCTTTCAAGTAATATGGCGTGTTTTCCAGGAGTTTCTTATTTTTCAAGATATTTATTTTTAATCCCATCGTACTGAAAGTAATCACTATTGGTCTAGTGGAATCTTTCTTTGTTCCAAGTCGTCTGACAGCCTCTATATTGGTAATATTATACTGGAGATTTAAATAAGTATTTATTATCTCTATTATGTTCTTTTCCAATTCGTGGTACGATTTTTCCTGCTCTTCGACGCCAAATAAGATCAGATTTTTGCGTCGCATGTATCTCTCTAAGTTGTTGATCGCTGTACTTTGATCTTGCATTTTTATTTCAAAAAGATTTTGTTTTGCTTCTAAGTTAGTGAATTTTTCATTTAAACTGTTAATGATAGTATTTTTTATGTCTTCCTTCATTTCCAACATTTCGGCTTTCGATTGCCTAATTTCCTGCTGCATATTCTCTAAAAGCTTTTTAATTTCATCCATATCTGTATTGTTGTGCGTAGCGCCCTCTCTTAAATATTTTGGCAATCAATTTGTGGTCTGACGTCTGGTGTTATGTACCAGTTAACGCTCGCTTCGATTTGTACTTTATTTCTTTAATGGTTCTCGCTAGATGGCGCTTTCTACTAATTGCAAACAAAAGCAGTACAAATCAACTTTTATTTCACTCATTTACTTTTACCATCATACACATAAAATACTGATTTGTTATTATAACGTAAACTTTCGAGATCAGGACTTTACTCACAGTTTTTGGATGGGTATTGATTTGTTTCCAATAATGACACTTTAACGTCGGGTAACTACCCTTCACTTTCTTGATTCTTAATATTTCTTTCATTGAATTTTTGCAAAATTTTTGTTTTTAATCTATTTGAATAACGATTTTCTTCAGGTTTTATTAAGTGTTTATAGTTCTGTTCACTGTTTTGGTAAAGTCACTTCACTTTTATTTACACTGCATAAACTGAGTTTTTACAACTATGAATGCCACTCACAGATTTTTTCAACATCAGTTTATTCACTTTTTAGTTGTTTTTAGCACTGAATAACACTTGTGCGATCGTAATGGATATTATGCTAAGCACTCAAAACAAGATAGCACTTATTTGCAGACAATTACTATTGAAAACTTAAAATAAACTACCGAGCTAGTTGTTTACGTGCCAGTGGCGCCACCTCTACTCTCAAATGCTTTAGTCAAAATACTTCTGCAACCCCCCCCCATCACCCCCCCCCCTTTTTTTTTAAAGTGAACCGCGAGGTGCTTGCACCTCGCGCAACACGCAAATGCTGAACCCCCCCATCACCCCCCCATTTTTTTTTCACTAGCACGCGAGGTGCTTGCACCTCGCGCAACACGCAAATACTAAACCCCCCCATCTACCCCCATCACGCCCCCCCACTTTTTTTTTTTCACAAGCACGCGAGGTGCTTGCACCTCGCGCAACACACAAATACTAAACCCCCCCATCTCCCCCCCCCACTTTTTTTCTTCACAAGCACGCGAGGTGCTTGCACCTCGCGCAACACGCAAATACTAGTTGTATTATATAAAGCTAAATTACCACTCACTGACTCACTCACTGACTGACTCATTGACATAATTGTTCTCCCAGATGGTGGATGGGGAGGTGGGTATATTTTGACAGATTCGTAAACAAGTAACTCTCAAACCTACGGGAAAAGTGCCAAACCTCCCCTTTTCCCCCCTCCCTATCGTATCTCGGAAACTACGAGACCCGTATTTTTTTCTTTTTACGGATTCGTATAGAGGAGGCTCGGTAAAGTAAAAACCATTTTTCAAAGTCCCCCCACCCCCTTTAGGCGGATCTCGGAAATTAAGAGACTTGGAACATTTTTTTTTTCAGATTCATTTAGAGGGGCAATGCTTTAGTCGAAATAACTGGGCAACCCTCCCCCCCACCGCCCCCCCATTATTTTTTTTTTCACAAGCACGCGAGGTGCTTGCACCTCGCGCAACACGCAAATACTAAACCCCCCCATCTCCCCCCATCACCCCCCTATTATTATTTTTTTTTGCACAAGCACGCGAGGTGCTTGCACCTCGCGCAACACGCAAATACTAGTCTTATTATATTTGTGCATTTTGTACGATGAACTCGTAAGTCTCCACTCTTGCTATCACCAAATCGCTGTTTAGGTACATAATTCTGATAAATTATCGACAGACATAATCGAACAATGTGCGCACACAAACATAGCTAGTGAAGATTCTGCTGTCTGTTTATTCAGATTTTGTTTTGCTTTGGGAAAAATATTTTTTTGCCTTTTCACTGGTTCTATAGCTTTTTTATGCTTCGCTGATAAAATACACACATCAAAAGTGTCTAGGGATCAAGCATTTTTATGCGGATTTCTTGAGATTGAGATGTGGGCTTTGTAATAAATTTATGATTTTATAAATTTATATGGATCCTTTTTGGTGCATTTCATAATTTGAAACAGGAACTGTTAATCAAATTCGAGTAAAAGATGAAAATCAGCTGTCAATATTTTCCCTATAAAAACATACAACGCATTGAAGACATTATTAGTGCTACTGTTTCCCTACTACTGATTAAAACCAACGTTATTATGGAGCGGCGACGTCATTTAAGCAGGGAAGAAATGCTCAGAGCCGTGGGAATGATAGAAGCTGGTTCCCGGCAACGTACTGTGGCTTTAGCTCTGAATACAAGTCAGAGTGTTATCAGTCGACTTTGGACACGTTACCGAAGCACTGGTACCGTGGCTGAGCGCCATGGAGGACGGTATCGCTGCACCACACGGGGACAAGACCGATACATTCAAATCTTAACTCGAAGAGCTCCAACAATAACCGCCATGATGTTAGCCGTGAGGCTTCATCACTCTTCAGGGAACTTAATTAGCGACCAAACAGTCAGAAACCGCTTGCATGAAGTGAACCTTCATTCCCGAAGACCGCTACGGGTACCACCTATAGCAATGCACAATCGTAGGATTCGATATCAATGGGCTCTTGAACACAGAAATTGGGCAGAAGAACAATGGCGTTTCGTGTGCTTTTCTGATGAGTCTCGTTTTGGTATGAGACCGGATATAAGACGTATACGACACTGGAGAACCCCTGGACGCCAACAGCGATTAAAATCCTGCCAGGAAGTCCATCCTTATAGTGGTGGAACCATCATGGTATGGGCGGGTATTTGGATCGGCGGAAGAACTGAGTTGATTTGGATCAGAGGCAACCTCAACGCTCAAATTTATGCTGAGACGATTGTATCTGACGTCATCGTTCCTCTACAAGTGCAAATCGGTCCCTTATTTCAGTTAATGCATGATAATGCACGACCGCACACCGCAAGAGTTGTAAGACAGACTCTCGCCGCAGCTAACATCAATGTCCTGCTCTGGCCTGCTCAGTCGCCAGACTTGAACCCGATTGAGCATGCATGGGATATGCTACAGAGGAGAGCTCTGCCGAATATGGAGGGTATCCAGTCGCAAGAAGACCTTTTTTTGTTGTTGCAACGAACATGGGCGGCCATTCCACAGCGTGATTTGGATGAACTCATTTTGAGTATGCCAAACCGATGTTCTTGTGTTGTTAGTGTTCGCGGTAGAAACACGGATTATTAATTGTTTAAGTTACCCAATAAAATTTTAAAGAAAACTGTTATTTCAGTCTTTTTTTCGAACTTTAATGTTAGTGGTTCAAATGTCAAAAATCCCTTTATTAGGAAAATGGCAAATTTCTTTATTTATGCAAAGGTGACTTGGTTTATCGTTACTGTGACAAACGAAAACACTTTATTTGATGAATCCTTAAAGAAAATTTTAATTAATATCAATCAGGAGAAAAATTATTGCAAAAATATATGTTGATCCCTAGACACTTTTGATGTGTGTATGTACCTTCAAACAATAGATTTTAGCAATTATCTCGCACTTACAGTACTTACAATAGGCTTACATCGTATAATTTTTGACAGGCTGTAACCAATCCTTGAAATCCAGCATTTGCTCCCACTCTGCCCGGTAATGCTGACTGTATTTAGGCGGCATGTTAATTACCAATTAATTGATAATGCACGTAAAACTGACAACTGCACTGCATAAACTGTAAGAACTTTTATTTACAAAGTAAAGTAGTCATTTCACTTTTTACTTACAAGAAAAAGGAAGACAACGAATGATGATTGTCTGTGGTATATTAAATTACATTTGTATGGGAATCCCCGAATTACGGTAGAGAGCGTTTGATGTAAAGGCGGGCCCACACTGGTTGCCAACATAACGACAATGGTAAAGAATCCTTTGTCGTTATGTTGGCAACCAGTGTTGCCACCTTATGTCTCATAAGATAGTAAAACGGTAGTTTGTTTCATGGTTTAACTTTTATTAAATAGCTATTTTGTATGCAAAAAAATATGCTATATGCTAATCAACAAATAAAAATGCTAAACAATATAAAAGTATGCTAAATCTAAAGCATTAATTATGCCAAATTGGCATCACTGGTTACTATCCCCGTAAGCGGCGCACGGAAGCGCAAAAGTACTACTAGGGTATGTAACGAAGTTATTCCTACAACCAAAATCAAATAAATAAATTAAAAATCAATTGAATTAATATTTAAAACTGAGATAAAACATTGTACATAAATAAAATATTACGTGTCCTACGCGAGTGAGTATGGTATGTAGTCCGTCAACTGTCAAATATCTACGAGTACGTATGCACCAGATTTCGTGAGACTCGGTCAGACGCCATACGCCTAAATACTCGAGACGCGTTTATGTGGTGCACACGGAATAAGTATTTGCGCGTACAGTCACATACCTGTTCCAAAAACCTGTTGCAGTATGTAGGTTTAATCAGCGAAAGTGCACGGTGCACTATCGCTGATTCGCTGCCCGACCCGTGGCGGTCAAAGGGTTAAACAACTATGCATATTCGTCGCTTAAATACTTTAATTACGATTAACAAAATCAAGCTAATAAGTTTTCAAACAAAAAAGGTTTGAATTATTTTTAAATTAGCCTGCCTGAAAACGTCTTACTGAGACTTGGGTACCTACAGCTTAGCAAAAAGAAGCGTGCGGTGAAGCGATTAGAGAGACAGATAGTCACCATAGTAGAGTTAATACAATTAAAGCGGTGATCTCGACATTTTATGCCAATTTAACCGTATTTTACTAAGCTCTTCAAGTACACAAGTTCACTTTCAGTAGGTACATACCTTTATTAATCTTTCCATGTACAATGACCCCGTTGCGTTTCAAAACGCACGCGATAAGACATTCTCCATGGACAGGCGACTCCATTTTTGGAGATAAACGCTTCACCGGCCTTTTGTCGCTAGATTGCACTTCCTTAAGACACTCAGACATGTTCTTCTTAAACTGTTCAACATGACCAGCTACTTCCTTAGGGAAAGGCTTGTAAGACCAATCTGGCTGTTGATCTTCTTCGATTTTGTTAGAAATTGCTTAAGAAAAATTTGTGAAACTATAAATTTATTCTATTCTAGATTTTATATGGCAACGCTACCAATATTAGATAATAAAAGCCAATACCAGATGTGTCCGTTACGACAGCGGAATGTTGTCGCTTTTCAGGATTTCGGCTTGAAAGATAATTAGTACCCCATCTCGTGTAAATGTGCCCGAAATTTAAAATTTGTGCGTCCAGCCGATCCAAAGATATTCACGAAAAACAGATTCCGCTGGAGTAACGTTACCCCAGCGGCATGTTTTTTAACTAGTGGTCGTAGCTGAGTACAAACTAGCTACTTAGATAGATCACATTTGTGCCTAAATGTGCCCAAAAAATGGAATTTGTGCGTCTTGAAGTTTCAGTTATTCAAGATGCCGCTGGGGTAACGTTTAGCAAATTGCTGTACCTCTCAAACGGCATGACTTACAACTGCGATTTTTTTTACTACGGTGGGTCCTAATTTGTGCTTATGCTGTGCGATTTTATTTTTTCTATAATCGACCCCGTTAGAAAATAAGAAATTGATTTTCAAAAACCCTAAAATCGATCCTTGCGCTTCAATGAGAAACCCTAGAAACTTACCAATTATGGTGGTTTGTACCTTTTATGAACACAAAGCATCATGCGAAATTAGATGTTTCTATTCCAACTCCTCAGAGAGCTATTCCATTTTAATTAAAATCTGGCTATGCTTAAATGTAACACTCCAATATATGAGTTATTATTAAGTGACGGTAATTATGATTCGACAAATAATATGTACCTTTATTCAATTGCTTATCCTTAAAGTTTCAACTGAAAATTCTTTGTAACTACACAAATATAAGAAGAAAACCATAGGAAAATAATTTTCACGATTAACCGAACAAATTCTAATGACTGTATAAAAGCGGCCGCGTAGTACATTGTGCCAACCTTCTTAAATTTGTAGTATTATAATTAAATTTTGATGAGTACAGGTGCGTACAAATGGTTTAAATAACTACTTACTTTTATATAAATATATGTAACGTAGAGAGTTATCAGAGAGTAGTGACTTTATTAACGAGTTTATTACAAGCATTATGTTAATAAAGTTTGACTGTAGATTTTGAACATAACTCCATACTTACCGATATGTTCTCATGGCCTTATAAGGTCACATAATATATTATTATGTATGATGAGTATGACAGCACTTTTGCCACTTACCGTTGTTTTTCATTACAACGTAGGCGTAATTTCATAGGTCTAAGTCATTAGGAACTATTGGGTGATTTGGAAGCAATATTATTATTTGGAACGGCGATATGACATCGCTACGGAGGGCGCCGGCACGCGGCGGTGGCACCTTTCTCTAGTTTATCAAATTATGCAAACCATTTAAGATGTATGTATACTTACCGTAAGCAGCTTTATTTATGGGAAATTAAAAACAAGAAAGTGTGGAGTATTTATATCTTTAACGATTTTAATTGAAAAAGTATTTTCGTATGTTTAAGTGGTATTTAACTTATTATTGATAAAAGTGGTTATGAAAATCACAGATCTTTCACTTAAAGCTATGCACAGTTTTATTTAAGAGGCTGGTAGAGAGCTCTTCGCCGACTCAAACCATGCAAGCATTACCTAAATCATTAGTTTTCTGTGTTATGATTAAAATAGGAATCAAAATAGCAGATCTTACTCATACGTTATTGTACAAAGTATTTTTGTATGTTTTTAGTGTTGTTATGATTAAAGTGGGCGTCAAAATAACAGATTATTAAAAGATCGTTTACTTAAGTCTATGTATAAACACAAGTATATAATTTTTAATGTTCAGACAACGAGTTACTAAAATCTTGATATTTATAATAAGCATCAAAATCAGATGATTCACTTAAGATGTTTACTACAATCTTAAGTGAATCATCAAATACTTCTACAATCTGTCAAATATCTTTAATAGATTTTCAACTTTATCGCTAAACGGTTCAAAGATTGGGAAAGACAGTTTCGGGTAGCGCGATGTGCTGGCATCTGTATCGACGTTCCGCCGAAGAAAAGATGATGTATGTAGTTCCGACTGTCAAGCATGGTGGCGGATCTGTTATGGTCTGGGGTTGTTTCTCAGGCTATCGAACTGGTAATCTGGTACAAATTAAAGGAATTATGAAAAAGGCAGCAAGCAGCATATGAAATTTAGGAAAAAAATGCTATTCCCTCCGGACTGAAGTTAATCGACAAAGGATTTATTTTCCAACAAGATAATGATACAAAGCATAGTTCAAAATTATGTAGGCACTATTTAGACAAGAAAAAGTCAGAAAAAGTGTTGAAAACCATGACATGGCCACTCCAAAGCCCGGACTTAACCCTATAGAGCTTTTGTGAGAAAAGCTTGACTGAAACATTCAGGAACAATGGCCTTCTTCACAGCAGGCCATGTGGAATGCATTAGAAGAAAGCTGGAGGAATATCTCGCAAGAGACCATAAATAAATTAATTGCTCGCATGCCAAGGTTGGTTAAACAGGTCATAAAATGTAAAGGAGGCTATTTTGATGAAAAATGTGTACGAAATCTCTTGTGTATTTTTTTTAAACATTGTATTCTTCAAGACTTCATGTAATTTTTATTTTAAAATCTTGTGTGCAACATGAAAATAAAAACCGTTTTTCAAAAGTTTTAAAAATATTTAGTTTTATTTTTTTCTCAATATTTTTATAGTGGTCTCAAAAATGCCTTGAATTACTGGGAAAAAAACAATGCACACACACCCTTCACATACGAGTAATTAGCGGCAACTGAAGGCAGTCACATAAACATAATACATAAGTCAAGTCAATATACATAGTGTAGTCTTTATTAACCCCTCAGCTTGAGAAAGGCCCCGGTACGTAGTTACGTAGGTACGTACTTAATTATGTTCTAACATTTGACTGAAAGTTAAAGATTTGCAAATCCTCAATATAATATGGCTTACATACTTTTACAAACCAATAAATAATTTTATGTAACACTTTTGTGTTAGACTGTTTCAAAAAAGGAAATCATGTACTACAAATTTAAGAAGGTTGGCACAATGTACTACGCGGCCGCTTTTATACAGTCATTTGAATTTGTTCGGTTAATCGTGAAATTTCTTTTCCTATGGTTTTCTTCTTATATCTGTGTAGTTACAAAGATTTTTCAGTTGAAACTTTAAGGATAAGCAATTGAATAAAGGTACATATTATTTGTCGAATCATAATTACCGTCACTTAATAATAACTCATGTATTGAAGTGTTACATTTAAGCATAGCATAATTAAAATGGAATAGCTCTCTGAGAAGTTGGAATAGAAACATCTAATTTCGCATGATGCTTTGTGTTCATAAAAGGTACAAACCACCATAATTGGTAAGTTTCTAGGGTTTCTCATTGAAGCGCAAGGATCGATTTTAGGGTTTTTGAAAATCAATTTCTTATTTTCTAACGGGGTCGATTATAGAAAAAATAAAATTGCACAGCATAAGCACAAATTAGGACCCACCGTAGTAAAAAAAAACGCAGTTGTATGTCATGCCGTTTGAGAGGTACAGCAATTTGCTAAACGTTACCCCAGCGGCATCTTGAATAACTCTGAAATCTCAAAACGCACAAATTCCATTTTTTGGGCACATTTAGGCACAAATGTGATCTATCTAAGTAGCTAGTTTGTACTCAGCTACGACCACCAGTTAAAAAACATGCCGCTGGGGTAACGTTACTCCAGCGGAATCTGTTTTTCGTGAATATCTTTGGATCGGCTGGACGCACAAATTCTAAATTTCGGGCACATTTACACGAGATGGGGTACTAATTATCTTTCAAGCCGAAATCCTGAAAAGCGACAACATTCCGCTGGCGTAACGGACACATACCAGATGTGAAATGTTATTACATAGGAAATTTGTTGAAAAAAGGGTCGATCTTGTCAGAATCTCAAAATAAAAACCGGTGAAGTGCGAGTCGGACTCGCTTACCGAGGTTTCCTTACAAATTTGGACGTTACAATAAGTTCTGGAATCTAGTCTCGAGCTTTTCCAATTTTTTTTTATTTATTTTTTTCATTACAAATAAGAATACGTGGACCGAAATAAATAAATAAAAATGTTTTGAAATATGCACATCAAGCCCTTTCCTACTATAAACTCACTTAACTTAATTTTAAATTTTGATAAGGCGGTTGTCCCACCGCCAACGATGAACGAGTGGCGAGTAGAGCTAGCATCTGAAAACGAGTTAGCGAGCAGCGAGCGTGTAGTTCCGATAGTTCTGGCGCTGGGCTTTAAGCGAATGGGCGAGTGCAACGGACGATCGACCGCTGAGCGAGCATCGCTGGGCGAGTATTATTAACTTTGACAGCTCTTGTCGCTCAGCGACAGAACTAGTGCAGCGAGTCGTCGCTGGCAGTGTGAACAGTCAAAGAGCAACTATTGATATGCATCTCTTTAGTTTACATGGAATGCATATTTCATTGTGCGTTTCTTGAGCGAGTAAATCGCCGATAGTTACTCGTTTTCTCACCGGCAGTCGGACAACTGCCATACCCAAAGCACTTAACGTTCTCGTCTAAGATTTTATGAACTAATCTCAGCTATCGTACCTTCATAACTATCGTATAACTATCGGGCTTGTAAAAATGAGCAAGACAAACATTGTTTAAGCAAATAACAATTAAATACATACTATTAAGCGTTTGACTGAATAATTTGTAATGCTCCTGGATTTCGTGGCTAAATCATAACACCCTAAGGTACAACGCTTTCCGAGGTCGGATGTCGGATGGCTCGGATGGGTGACCATCAATAGTTGGTGAAAGACTAACAATAATATAGCATGCTAATCATTTGTAGATTGTGAAAGATTTTTTGAAATCGTTCCAGTAGGGTATCCATTAAAATTCGCGTATTCCCTTATAGGGAGTGGGCGAGTGCGACTACTCCCTAGTTGGTCCACTAGTTCGTCTCTGGGTGTGAGTTCTGACCGCCAAGCGAGCATCGCTAAGCGAGTATTATCTTTGACAGCTCTTGTCACTCAGCGACAGAACTAGTGAAAAGAGTCGTCACCGGCAGTGCGAACAGTCAGAGAGCAACTATATTAATGTATCTTTCGTTTCCACGGAATGTTTGTTCTTAAAATTTAAATAAAACAGTGTGTGTGTGAGATATAATGTAAATTTTTATAGACCGCCGATATAAAAATAGGCCGCCTATCAATGCCATTATGTGTGGAATATAACATCGTTCAAATGTCCGCCGCGGCTTAACTGGGTGGCGCGCATCCGAAACATCCAATTTTCCATGACTCTAGCGCATAAATCAGGATAGATTAGACCGATGGCATTTGTTATGTTGGATTTGTGGGCCACTTTGGTTTGTGGTTTATTCGCATAGGCGACTTAAGAAAACCCTACAAAAAATAGTCTAATGGGGTGTGAGAGGAGACATAATTAGTAGTAACAACACTAACATATAGGGTTGGCAACACCGGAGACACCGGAGAGACGCTCTGGATCGCGGCACGAGCTGTAACTGTAATGTACAATAATTATACTAATAAATGGTATAAACCATATAAAAAGGTGTTTAATTATAAAACAAACATCATACATGGCGCTGAGGATAACTAAAAATTGCCGCTGAACAAAGTAAAAAGAGGTAAGAGATGGAACAACTACAACCGCCGCCGCACGGTGGGCTGAAAATCGGCTTTCATAGACTTAGGCATTTTATTTTGCAAGTGCGAGTTTTTTTGCCGGATATCACTTCTATTAGTTATAACAATATACAAAAATGACACCAGAATTGATTCTGCACAGAAACGAAGGAATTATAATTTTTTTACGAAAATTTTGTATGGAGCTAGTATGAAAAATCGAAATATCTCTAAAACGGCAGCGATAACCGTAATATCCTTATAGGGGGTTATAGTACTAATTATTTATGATTTTTTGACATACGTTACATAATGGTTGTAGATGCCTTTTTTTTTTTTAAATCGTCAAAATATTTTTATTTATTTTTACATATTAAACGTTCCTTTTAGTGTTTAAGTTGAAGAATTCAGAGCTTTAACAACTCTTAACATAAAATAGCATCACCCCTATAGACCTGAAGGACTAGACAGAGGTGTGTATTATCTTGTTGATCTTGTAAGATTTCCAACAATACCAAATAGTTGAATATCAGTGTCAAAGTGCCCATGCTGTCGCTTCTTTTAGAAAGATAGGGGAATGAAATTGTTAATTGATCATACCCTAAAAGTATGATTACAACATAACCGGACACATAATAATATCGACACAAAAGGAATTTTAAAACC
Source organism: Tholera decimalis (assembly GCA_943138885.2). Lineage (NCBI taxonomy): Eukaryota > Metazoa > Arthropoda > Insecta > Lepidoptera > Noctuidae > Tholera > Tholera decimalis. The sequence goes on from OW964551.2 coordinate 16,332,060, forward strand.
TTGCATACGTTCAAAATACAAAATAACATATTGTGTAGTCATCTAATGAGTCTGATGACAAGTAATTAAGTAATTAGAATGATGGTTGTAGTCTTCTGATTCTAATGAGCCTATTAAGTGATTAAATGATTTGAAATATCTCGCAACAATACCAACTAAGAACTGCATTCACCTTTTTATAATTAGTGAGCTAATGTGATTTGCTAATGTTGATTAGTTCTACTATGAGTTCTACGAAATGTTTTTGACGATTATAAATTTTTATTATCATATCTTTTATAACTTTAATGAGGGTAGTTAACTAATTATTGACTTTATACAATAAAAGGGCTATAATTTTGTTCCATAATTTAGATTGTTCACAACCGTGTAACTGCTAACACTAAAACTATTTGCTTTGCGACTACAAAATCTTAGAATGGAAAGTTTAATCACCAACTTAGATTTGTTTGTTCTTCTAAAAAGTGAGTGTCCTTCATTTAATCATGAAGTATTGTTTAGTGCAATTGTGTCCCGCATAGGCGATTGCCTTTCTGCCGAAGATCAAGTAACTCTCAAAGAATTTTGCCGGAGATTCACGCGAGCTGCTTTAAACAGGTGGCAGAAATCTAAACGATTCTTTGATAAGTTTAGAAATACGTACGGAGAGTGGTTGCAAGCAAATATTGATTGGCCGAGTTGAGTGCAAACTTTAATAAATCAAGAACCAACTGTTGATGAGATACCAAGAGCACGCTCAGTCTCTCCAGAACCTTCGACATCATCGACTGTTGGAACAATGACAAAAAGGTCCCGAAAACCATTCAAAGATCTGGGAAGCAAACAGAAAAAGAGAAGATCTAGTGAGCACATAGGCGAGGATTCCTGTGAATTGGCATATGCAGCTGCAGCACGTTTAAAAGAAGAAGGTTATGAAGATATCGCATCTGTAATCAATTATATGATCAAAAATCCAGAAGCTGCCGTTAAAATCAAGGAAAGCATTAAGAAAACAGTAATATTTACACCAGAGAAAGCACTTGGATTGCTTCTTTCACTTAAGCTTTCAAAGTGGCAATATATTACGTTGCGAGAGACTGCCATTCGGGAAGGTGCTAAGGATATTTACCCATCCTACTATAAACTGCAACAAACTAAGCTTGCATGCTACCCTCCTAATCAATCAGTATCAGTTACGGATTCATCAGCTAGAATTACACTTCAAGCTTTACTTGACATCACGGTGAAGCGGATTCTTCAAAGTCTTTCTGATAATGTGGAAAATAAGCAGTTAAAGCTGATATCGAAGTGGGGATTTGATGGTGCTTCCAATCAAAGCCGATACAAGCAGAAAATGGACGGCGAGCATGATGATTCAAGCATTTTCATGACCTCCTTGGTGCCACTGAAACTGACAGATGGAGATAATACTATATGGACAAACCCGAAACCATGCTCAACTTTTTATTGTCGTCCGGTTCAGTTCACTTTTGTAAAAGAAAGCCATGCAGTTGTCATTGATAACAAAAGAAAAATGGATGAGGAAATTGAGGCCCTTAACCCCACAGAGTGCATTAATAGTAACAGGGTGACTCATAAACTAATGATGACAATGATCGACGCAAAAGTCTGCACGTACCTTTCTGAAGCTAGATCAAATGCATCATGCTACCTGTGCTTAGCAAAACCAACAGAAATGAACCACTTAGATGCTGTAACATCAAAAACTGTGTGTTCTGACATATATGAATTTGGCCTATCATCCCTACATGCCCGTATAAATTGCATGGAATGTCTGTTACACATTGCGTACAGACTTGACTTCAAACAGTGGGCAGCAAGAAGTAATGAGCATAAAGATATGTTACAAAACAGAAAAAAAAAACATTCAAAATAAATTTAAAGAGGAGCTCAATCTGTTAATTGATATAGTAAAACAAGGCTCGGGAACTACCAATGACGGGAATACCGCAAGGAAGTTTTTCGAGTTTCCCAATAAAACTGCAGCTATTACTGGGTTGGATCAAAACCTCATAAAAAGATTTGCTGTTATTTTGCAAGCAATAACATCTGGTGAGAAGATCGATGTCATCAAATTTAAAGATTTTGCTCGCAAAACAGCAGAAAAGTACGTGGAATTATACGACTGGTACTACATGTCATCAACCGTACATAAACTATTAATACACGGAGCTGACATAATCGAAAAAAATGATATTGTCCCGATTGGGACTCTCTCGGAAGAAGCCTCAGAGTCTCGAAACAAAGATTTTAGGAGGTTCCGGGAACATCATTCGCGGAAAAGAAGCAGGCAAGATTCTAATCAAGATATCCTAAATATGCTTGTTGTTTCTTCGGATCCTTTTCTAAGTGCACAAAGGCCGAAGTTAGATGCCAAAAGGAAGACAACCTTTTTTGCTGAAACTCTCGACCTAATACAGTTTCCGGAAACTGAGTTCGAGTTTGTAGGTATATCCGATCTGGATTCTGACTCGGAATTGGAGTCCGACAACGAAAGTTGTAAAGAAAATTTGTAAAATTTAATTATTTTTCTTTATGTTCTTTTGTTATTTATGTTAGTTTATTGTACCAATATGTTTAGTTAATAATTTCATAAATTATAGTTTCAAATATGTATTTTGTATAATTGAATTTATTAGATATTATTTTTGTTACTTCTGTTTTATTTAAATTACCTATCAATAAAAAGTTTATATACAGTCTTTTTTTTTCACATATTCTTAATATTTGGGGAAAAAGCATGCTTCCTAACGATGTTCTTAACTTTGACACAGTTCATGGATCGTTTTGAACAGTTTCATATGTTAAAATAAATAATGTTAGTACTATAATCCCCTATAAGGATATTATTATTATTATGTGTCCGGTTATGTTGTAATCATACTTTTAGGGTATGATCAATTAACAATTTCATTCCCCTATCTTTCAAAAAGAAGCGACAGCATGGGCACTTTGACACTGATATTCAACTATTTGGTATTGTTGGAAATCTTACAAGATCAACAAGACACTACACACCTCTGTCTAGTCTTCAGGTCTATAGGGGTGATGCTATTTTATGATAAGAGTTGTTAAAGCTCTGAATTCTTCAACTTAAACACTAAAAGGAACGTTTAAATATGTAAAAATAAATAAAAATATTTTGACGATTTTTAAAAAAAAAAGGCATCTACAACCATTATGTAACGTATGTCAAAAAATCATAAATAATTAGTACTATAACCCCCTATAAGGATATTACGGTTATCGCTGCCGTTTTGGAGATATTTCGATTTTTCATACTAGCTCCATACAAAATTTTCGTAAAAAAATTATAATTCCTTCGTTTCTGTGCAGAATCAATTCTGGTGTCATTTTTGTATATTGTTATAACTAATAGAAGTGATATCCGGCAAAAAAACTCGCACTTGCAAAATAAAATGCCTAAGTCTATGAAAGCCGATTTTCAGCCCACCGTGCGCCGCCATTATCTTTGGTTGGGTCGAAATCGAAAAAGAGAAGTTTCGAAAACTGGAAACAGCGGTTTGACCTATATTTTCTCGCCAGTGGAGCAGATACACGTCTAAATGATGAACAGAAAAAAGCTCTATTATTACACTGCATCGGTGAAGAGGGTCTGCTAATATATAATAGTTTCGAGGACAAGGCGAGCATATCATACAATGAGGTACTCATACGTCTGGAGAAAAACTGTAGTCCACCTACAAATGAAACGTATAACAGATATCTATTCTTCTCAAGAAAACAAAAAACTGACGAACAATACGAAGAATACCATACAGCACTAAAATCTCTCAGTTTAGATTGTAACTTTGGAACCTTAAAGGATAGTCTTATAAAAGATCAAATAGTACTTGGAATTACTGATGGTAATATCAGAGAAAAATTACTAAGAATACCAGACCTGACACTTGACAAGTGCATGAGTATATATATGTAAAGCCGCACAAGTGGCTCAAAGTCAAATAAAAACTTTAAATAGTGAATTCTCAAATGAAGTAGGTGCAGTAAACAAAGGAACATACAGTCGCCTATCAGCAAATAAACGAGAACCAAAAGCCAGGGGTCGTAGTAGAACTCCAGGTCAAGCAAGTTATGGTGCGCGAGGAACATCCAGTGGCAGACAATCAAATTATCAAGAAAGGTCAGGTGAGCATTTTAAAAAAGATGCCAGTACATCAAGACCATGTAGAAAATGCAATAAGTTTCATGGTTATGGTAAATGCCCAGCATACGGTAAAAAATGTATAAAATGTCATAAATTTAATCATTTTACTTCATGTTGTACTTATAAATGTTCAGTAGTCAACAGTGAAAATATAGAACAGCTTAGAATAGATACAGTTTATGCAGTAAACTCAGTAAGCAAGGAGTGGTATATAAATATACAAGTAAATAACAAATATATGAAATTTAAAATTGATACAGGTTCTCAAGTGGATATCATAAATAGAAATACAATGAATCAATTAAAATTGCAACTAAATACATGTAGGAATATAAGATTGACAAATTTTGATGGATCTGAGATCAAAATACTTGGAACTTGTGATACAAAATTAAGATACAACAACAGTGACTGTTTATGTAAACTCTTTGTAGTGGATTTTAACACACCCAGTATTTTAAGTTACTCAACTGCAGTAAAGCTTGGTATTATTAACAGGGTAAAGTTGGTAAATAAAAGTGACATAGTGTCAGAATATAGTGAATTATTCACTGGTTTAGGTGAGTTAAAATATGAATATGATATTAAATTAAAGGAAAATTGTGTACCAATTGCAAAAAGACCTAGAAAAATTCCATTTAAATTACAAGATCAAATTAAAAGTGAATTAGATAAATTAGTGAAGTTAGGTGTCATTAGAAAGGTAAATGAGCCTACTGAATGGGTTAATTCTATGGTTGTGGCAAAGAAAAACGATGGTTCTATCAGACTTTGTTTAGATCCACAGAATTTGAACAAATGTATAATCAGAGAAAGATTTAAAATGAGTACTTTTGAGGAATTAGTCGCTAGAATGCCTAATGCCAAGTATTTTTCGGTGCTAGACGCCTCTAAAGGATTTTACATGATTAAATTATCAAAAAAGAGTCAAATATATACAACATTTAATGCTGGTGACTTTGGTAGGTATTGTTATAAAAGATTACCCTTTGGTTTAAACTCAGCACCTGAAGTTTTTAGTAAATGTTTTCATGACATATTTTGTGACATTGAAGGGGTAGAACAATATGTTGACGAATTGTTAATATGGGGAGAATCTAAGGAATCCCATGATGAGAGATTAAAACAAGTTTTGAACAGGGCTAAACAAGCAGGAGTAAAATTCAACAAAGATAAGTGTCAGTTTGGGGTAACTGAGGTCAAATATGTAGGCCATATATTGAGTAGCACAGGTATTAGACCTGATACAGAGAAAATTAGAGCTATTGTTAATATGAAAGAGCCCACAAGTAAAAAAGAGTTACAAACATTTTTAGGAATCATAACTTATGTATCTAAATTTATACCTAACTTATCAGATATTACAAATTCATTGAGAGAATTAGTGAAAAAGAATTCTGTATTTGTATGGAGTGAAAAACAAAAGGAAGCTTTCAATAAATTAAAACAAATCTTAACTACAGAACCGGTTTTAAAATATTTTGAGATAAATAGTCCTATTACATTGTCGGTTGATAGTAGTAGTACAGGGTTAGGAGCAGTTTTATTGCAACATAATGCACCAGTAGCTTATGCTTCTAAATCATTAACTGAGTCGCAGAAATCATGGGCACAAATTGAGAAGGAATTATTAGCAATTGTATATGCATGTGAAAAGTTCCATCAATACATATATGGCAAACAAATTACAGTAGAAACTGACCATAAACCACTTGAACAGATATTTAAAAAATCTATGAACGAAACTCCATTAAGATTGCAAAAATTAAGAATGCGCATACAAGGTTATGACTTAGATATTAAATATAAACCTGGTAAAGAACTCCTAGTGGCTGATGCATTATCTAGGGCATATGTACAAGATAACATATGTAATCAGGATATTGATGAAAAGATAGAAATGCATGTCTGTATGATTATAGAAAATTTAAATATTAGTGAGCAAAAATTAAAAATATTTCAAGAAGAAACAGCTAAAGATGAAAACTTGGTATTGCTTATTAATTATATTCAAAATGATTGGCCTAAATATTCTGATATTCCATTTCAATTAAAGTTTTATCATTCTATTAAAGAAAGCTTATATGTAGCTAACGGTTTAATATTCAAAGATTCAGCTTTGTTAGTACCAAAATCATTACGTTCTGACATGTTAAAGCAAATTCATTACAATCATATGGGTTATGAAAAGTGTAAAAATAGAATAAAAGGATTGTTATATTGGCCACATGTGAATAAAGAAATAGAAGATATGATTAAAAATTGTGACATCTGTTTACAGTTTCAAAAAAGTCATAGTTATGAACCATTAAAATTAAGAGAAGTTCCCAATAAACCATGGAGTACAATAGGAGCGGATATGTTTTTCTTAAATAATAAAATATTTTTATTAATAGTAGATTATCTTACTAAGTATGTAGAGATAAGTGTATTAAAAAATCAATCAGCGGAGGAGCATATAAAAGCTTTACAAACATCATTCTCTAGATGGGGAATCCCTGAATTATTATATACAGATGATGGAGCTCAATACAGAAGTTCTGTATTTGTAGATTTCTGTCAGCAATTTGGGTTTAAACATAAGACATCAACACCTTATTATGCTAGGTCTAATGGGATGGTTGAGCGCCACATTCAAACAGTTAAAAGAATGTTAAAAAAATGTATATTAGAAAATAAAAATATTGATTTAGCTATGTTAGAATACAGGAATACGCCTATTGATAATGAGTTAAAGTCGCCAAATGAGATGATGATTGGTAGACAAGTAGCTTCTTTGTTACCTGTGAATAGAAATGGTTATGAAACAAAGTATAAGAAAATAAAAAACTATGTACAAAAGAAAAATGAAAGATATAAATTGTATCATGATAAGAAATTTAAGGGTAAAGGAATAATATTCTTTAATGGACAAAATGTTTATATTAGAGATAGAAATAAGAATAAGTTAATCCCAGGTAAAATTGTAAAAGAAGGGGATAAAGATAGATCCTATGTAATATTATTGGAAAATGGGCAGAAAGTTCTGAGAAACAGATATAATATATTTAAAGGTTCAAAATATAGAAAATTTAATGTTAAAAATACATATGATTATGATGATGAGGACCTAGAATGTATAATACAAAATAACACATTAAATGAAAGATGTTATGATAAGGTAACGAATGTTAATGTAACAGATGATGACTGTACTGAGAATTTAGCTTTTAGAGATATAGACTTTAATAATTGTAACAAAGATATTATGAATGACATTGTGGAAAATAATGATAATTTAAATTTTGAATATGTTAATTGTGATGTGGATAACTTTGTAGATTGTCTTGATGAACAGACTGATCTTGGAGCTAATAATGACATAGTAAATAGTAAAGCCAAGAAGTCTGTTACATTTAATTTTGACAATATTGTTGTAGAAAATAAAAAAACTAGAAGTGGTCGAATTGTTAAGAAACCAAATTATTTGCATGAATATTGTAATGATTAATTATTTTAAGAAAAGAGAAGGGATGTGAGAGGAGACATAATTAGTAGTAACAACACTAACATATAGGGTTGGCAACACCGGAGACACCGGAGAGACGCTCTGGATCGCGGCACGAGCTGTAACTGTAATGTACAATAATTATACTAATAAATGGTATAAACCATATAAAAAGGTGTTTAATTATAAAACAAACATCATACATGGGGCCAAATCGCACGATCTTGGTGAAGATGATTTTTCGATGAAAATTAGGGTCAATTGCCAATTGCTCCAGAGCCCATTCGGCGAACATACGTCGTTGTCTATGGTCGTTTACCTTCAGGTCTTGGGTCATTTGAATTTTGCACGGGTGCAGGTCTAAGTCAAGATGCAAAATTCGCCAAGTTGTGGTCTACGAAAGGCAGACTTCTTGTGAGCGACGCGAAAACGACTGCCTCGGTTTCTCCAGCACACTCTCACGGACAGCGGCGATGTTTGAGGCAGATCTTGCGTTTTGTCGACGTATGGGTGTAACCAGTGGACTGCTGCGAATAGTCCTCTCGGTAGGACGACATTGGCGACCGTAAAATGGGCGAAATGCGCGGAACGTTATCCTAACAAGAAAGCCCATTTTGATAAAACAATTTTATCATTTGCACGTGTTTTTAAACCCTATATCCGCCCATGGTGATTTGGCAAAACATATTAAATAAAATACAGCTAATTCGACAGATGTAGGTTCAACAAGATGGTCAAAGTTCGGAACAACAGTCAAAGTTCGGAAGTCCCTATTAGAAGGCCCGTTATATTTCATAGTGCGTTTCTTGAGCGAGTAAATCGCCGATAGTTAGTCGTTGTCTCGCCGGCAGTCGGACAACTGCGTAAGTCCCCCCTATATTTTTTATGATTTAATTACAAATATACGAGTATAGTTTTCAGACTTGCAGGGTTCCGTTTTTTCTTTTAAGGTACGAAACCCTCATGGATATATAGGGTCACTTTTTGTCAGTCTATCTGTCTGTCAAGACCATTTATTTCGGGAACGAGGAGTTGAAATTAAAGCCACTACTCATGCCTACAGTCAGAGCCGGATTAACCCTGTCAGAGGCCCTAAGGCAATGGCATTCTCGGGGCCCCTTTTCTTACTTTGACTGACCAAATCGTATGTGAACTGAGGAAACGCACATTAAGGGCTGTGGTTTTTAATATATTTGTTTACTTATTCCGAGATTTGTTCTAAAATTGTTTCAATTCTACTACTAAATCTAACGATTTGTATTTTGTGAGATAACAGTGATGTCCTTAAGTTCACACGCACATCAAATTCTCGTTCAAAGAAACATATTTTCTTGGTGCGTGCACTGGGCCTGCGCCCCTAGTTGATGCGTGCCCCTAGGCAGTTGCCTACTCCGCCTAATGGTTAATCCGGCCCTGCCTACAGTCCGTTGAAGGTGTGAAAAAATCAAACTTCTAAATTTACGTAAATAAAAGATATGCCGCAAAAAACCACATAATATTTCGACTGTTTCAAGGGAATCAAAAGGGTACTCCCGTTGTCGTAGAACTATGAAATTTGGCAAGTAGCATCTTTTTATATTACCAGTTCAAGAAAAAATCTGAAAACATTTTTTTTAACCAATCAAATATATATCTTCCTGGCCAAAATTTAAACTAACTATATTTATTAACTAGTTCAAGTGAGGTATCATATGAACGAGCTTAATGTGCATATTGCAAAACAAATTTTATTTATGTTTTTGGACGCATAAATTCTTATTTATAATGAAAAATATAAAAAAAATACACCTCCCCGGTACGGAACCCTCGGTGGGCGAGTCTAACTAGCACGTGTCCAGTTTTTTCAATAGTTTTACTGCAGGGAGGACCGGTAGCTTACGCTTGTTGAAGCGATGATAGAAAATACCAGAAAACATTTGCCAACTAAACTGATATATTAACAAAATTAATTCTAAAAAGCTTACCCTTTTGACCACGATTTCGCTTTTCTAATTTCAAATTTCGAGTTATAATCGTATCTTTGTCAATTTTGGTAGTTTTATCATGGACAGCGTCTATTCCCATCATACGATTCTTTTCAGAAAAATCTCCTTGGATTTTTTTATTCATTTCACAGGTAGTTACGTAGATTATGGAGGAAAGTAACAATATTTGGCGAAACATTCTGACTTCACGTAGCGAAATGGTGTTGCAAAAAATATACACAACTAGCTAAACTAAAATAAATGTAATTGATTGTTAGTGATTTTATGACAAAATTTAACTGTAGGTAATCAATTGCTAGTTTCGTTACCGATTAGAAATACCTAAAACAATTATTAAAATATATGTATATCGACGAGACCAACCCGTTTCAACAAATAAAAAATAAAATAAATTGTTGATCATTTGTGATATTCAGATATACTTGATATTCTGTATCGAATACTTGATATTCGAAAATCAAATAGTTTTTTTTTCTGGTCACACTACACAAGTTAAGGGCCTATACTACCTCAATTGGCTTAGCATGATCCTCCGTTATGTCGAAAATACTGCGTCAATAATTTTGAAATAAATATATGGTAAAGTTGCGGATTAATGTTAGGTACTATGTTTGACGAAAACGCGATTACATAAAATTTTCTTGATAGAAAAAAAATCCAAACTTACCTCCAAACCGAACAATAAACCGCTGGTATTCAAAAATAACTTTAAATTAGATAATGAAACGTTGCATATTAATTGGACTAACTATAAAGCAGGTCTTATGTTATTTACTTTTTTTAAATTACCATTATTTTCACTGTATAAAGAAATAAACTAAATTATCGGTGTCTTGGAGTCTTTTCCCTGGCACCCTGTCTCGCTTGCTCGCGTGACCGCGGCCAGTAGTGTGCGAGCGAGATAAAGAGTGAGAAGCGCTGAGGTAGTATAGGCCCTTAAGGCCAACCGAAGATAATAATCTGATGACCGCCGAATGCTGATCGGAGAGAGGTATAATAGATAAAATTAAGGTACCAACCAGATTTTCCCTGTCTCTTCGTCTGCCTAAAACTCGAAAATTATGCTATAGAATCTTAGTTACTACGCTTATTACTAAGGTGTTATTTCCACAAAATATATATCCACTAGTGAATAGAGAGACATTGCTGCTTTGTCCCACTACACATGGATTTGGAATTTATATCGCAAAGTTAACTATTCATCAAAGGGAAGTCTTATTAAATAAAATTCTACGTCCACAGATATACATATATATTTCGACTAAACATAATAAACATATATATATATTTTGATAACATCAACATTTATTAAACAATAATTAGTCCTACTATTTACAAGCATGGAAATTACCTTAAAAAATGTACACGATATACAATGGGTATTCTTAGCTTTCCACACGTATTTTTGAACTTTTTTAATAGTATGTTACTTAAGAATTGGCAAGGTATACTTCACCGAGAAGCGAGAACAACCTTACATTAGATAGAAAGCATCCGTATTTTTTCTTTTTTACTGGCTTCTGGAACCCACCTAGGGTTCCAGAAGCACCGGTCGAAATGGGTTCGACGCATACACCTTCGTCATGATGTGCTTAGTGTAAGCACTGATTAGCAATAGTTTTTATAATTTTTTTTTTAATATTAAGGTTGAATCTGCTAATAAGTATTTAAACTAAGCGAATAATTAATAAATAAGCATGATTATTGTATATACCATAGATATAATAAACAAGTTTTTTTTATTTCTATGATATATACACATACTGACACAAATTGTTTATTATGTAAAAACTAGCTGACCTGGCAAACGTTGTTTTGCCATAATTATAATTATTTTTAGTGAAAAAAATAGCTTATGATCTAATCTCAGACATACTTAATATACATAAAAGTTTCATAAAAATCATATCGGAAGAGTTCGATAACAACACTGTGACACAATTTTTTATATAGTTTTTTTATTGGATAACCTGGCAGTCGAACATTCAGCTCTGGAAAAACACATCCATTTTCTTTCACAAGTTTGAACATCTTTTAAAACATGATTGTTTACATCGAAATGGTCTAACTTTGTAGTAACCTAAAAGAAAAACAAAATATGCTCTCAATGCCAATCAGAATGAATAAATTTTAAATAATTATGTAACATTTACATTATATATGAATACGATAGCTAACCGGCAAACATCTATAGTAGTATTAAAAGCGGAAAAGTTTGTTTGTTTAAACGCGCTAATCTTCCAAAATAGTGGGTGGATTCGGTTAAAACTTGGCATGGAGGTAGCTTGAAGCTTAAGGAAGGTACTTTTACCCGACTACAAAAGAAGGAGGGTAATGCTTTTGTCTTGATAAAGTCCACGAGAGCGAAGCCCAGGGCAGGTTAGTCTGTATTTTTGGAATGCGTGGAATTTCAGTGTGACGCCCTGCATCAGATGCATAGTAAATAAACCGTTTGTTGCCCGTGGTACTACCGGTGGTACTACCAGTAGTACCACGGGCAATTATTTTTTCCCGTGGTACTACCAAGCAGTCCAGTAGTACTACGGGCAAAAATAATTTACCCGTGGTACTACTAAGATTTTTATTTATTTTTGTAAAACCTTTTGTAAGAAAATAATATTGGTGACATTACAAGTTCAAATTATTTACACATGTCATTTGCTGTGCTAGATTATTCCTATGTATCATCTATGATCATTCCACTTCAAGATTCATAATGCATTAATAATTATTTTGAAATGAATTAGCTAAACAATTTTCTAGCAAAGGTCAAATGTAGATGGTGCTGTATCAACTCCGCGAAAATGTGTGAAACAGCCATGAAACAGCTGAATCTAAAATAACAATGATTAAAAGAAAGGGCGGCAATGTTATTATTAGCGATGATGGTCATCAGTACTATAAATTAAAAGATTACAAGAACGTTTCTTCGATATGGAGGTGTTGTTTGTTTAAGAAGTCAAAGTGCTCTGGAAGTTTGACTATGAAAGTAGGTACGTACGTAACTAATTCTTTAATATGTAATTATAAAAAACTAGTTACTTAGTACTTCGGCATAGAATACTTTTAGTCCTATTTTTGTTTTCGTATGTATTAGTTTTCCCTGCATCCGAATATAGATAGGTAGAGCAACTATTTTTGTCTGAAATAAATGTATAATAGGTAATTGGTCATGTGAAAAATAACAGTCCTTTTAAATTTATGCCGACTTGTTTGAATTCCGACCCTACGTTTCGTACTAATTAAAATTACAAAGAATCGAAAATATAAACTTGCTAATCCAATGACTACAAATTAAAAGAAATAAAAATCTATAGACATCTCACCTACTAATACTTAACCACCTATTATATTAAAATTGATTCACTTAATAAAGATTTTAAATAAAAGAACAGGAAGAACTGGCCTGTTGGTCAAGTGGTTCCAAGCGCGACTCACGCGGGCCAAAAAGAGCTAAAATATAATGTCAGTAGTAACCCAGAGTTTGGAAGTTTGCGGTGTGACACCACCGTGCCTCGAAAAGCTCGTTAAGCCGTTGGTCCCGGCTATCATTAGATAGCTATCAATAGAACATAAAAAAGAAACTTTAATAGGTAGTAAACACGAAAACTGATATATACACCTACTCGTTAAATTACTTAAACTATTTAAAAAACCTATTTATTGACATATCATAAAAATAAATTGAATTGTGCCTACACAACGTTAAGAACCGTAAAAATATAGACTACACACGTATTTTAATAACTATATACATAAATGGTACCAAAATAAAACAAATACGAATAAACTAACCTACATTATCTAACAAATTATTGAAATGAAACACTGTTCAGCAAATCTGCAAAAGTATCAACAATCCGCGCGCCCGTTCGGTAAATAACGTAGTTGAATAATTAAAATTTTACATTTTCTCCTTAACGTTGCACCCAAATTATATACTGTATTGTCGACCAATCGTGGTATTGGCTTATCACTACTTCAACTTTTTCTTTTAATTTTGATAAAGCGATATCTATCGTATTTTATGCTACGTTGGGTTCACACAAGTGTGATGCCCTTTGCAGTATTAGCTGGTCCTATAATGAAATAATCAGTAACTAATTTATTATAATTACATATTAAAGAGTTAGTTACGTACGTACCTACTTTCATAGTCAAACTTCCAGAGCACTTTGACTTCTTAAACATACAACACCTCCATATCGAAGAAACGTTCTTGTAATCTTTTAATTTATAGTACTGATGACCATCATCGCCAATAAGAACATTGCCGCCCTTTCTTTTAATCATTGTTATTTTAGATTCAGCTGTTTCATGGCTGTTTCACACATTTTCGCGGAGTTGATACAGCACCATCTACATTTGACCTTTGCTAGAAAATTGTTTAGCTAATTCATTTCAAAATAATTATTAATGCATTATGAATCTTGAATTGGAATGATCATAGATGATACATAGGAATGATCTAGCACAGCAAATGACATGTGTAAATAATTTGAACTTGTAATGTCACCAATATTATTTTCTTACAAATGGTTTTACAAAAATAAATAAAAATCTTAGTAGTACCACGGGTAAATTATTTTTGCCCGTAGTACTACTGGACTGCTTGGTAGTACCACGGGAAAAAAAATTGCCCGTAGTACTACTGGTAGTACCACCGGTAGTACCACGGGCAACAAACGAAATAAACAATCAAGCTTATGTTTAATTTATATTCTAAAATTGTTGCGTAATATTCGTGGGAGTACAAAGAGCATTTGAGAGTATACAGAATGGAATCAAGCGTTACTTTGCGGAAATCCATACCAAGCTTATACTTCAGAAAAATATCTAATTCCGCCAAAAACTAGATGATCAATCTTGCATGCAGTATGCACTGCACGCACCTACAGAAGAGATGCAGAAACTTTTTTCTTCTGTATGAAATATCCAAGCTAAGTGCTTAGCAGCAAGTGGTGAGCGTGAAACACATCAGCTACGATAAGCTCGCATGGGACCATCGAAGCCCTGCAGCGCCGGAGCTGTGACAGAAACTATGCCTGCTGCATGTTGCATGCTTGCTTGCATGCTGCATGTATGGTGTATGCTTGTTTACATGCCTGCTGCATGCATGGTGTATGCTTGTTTGCATGTTTTTTACAGGGAAATAAAAATCACATATGATCACAATACATGTCTTTTGATTGGTATATCAAACAATTTTATATTCAATGTATGTTATGCTTATAAAAATTAGTTGCTTTAAAATTATATCAATCGTTTAGTATATTAAAAAAGACCGCATTATTTCATAGCAGTAGGATAAGAGTTGGCCCCCCAGGGATGTGCCGTAACAGGCGTTGCACAGAAAAGGCTCCGGAGTGGTCTTTCTTTTTTGTGTGTCCACCTCTGAGGTTGTCGGCTGCTTAACCGGGCTTGCCTGTGATTGCGTTAATTAATAAATTAAATTCTCCAGTCAGGGCTTATTACACAGCTTACAAACTAGGCGACTACATGCTAAGGGCACCCCCTGTGGGGTACGGACCTCGGCTTAGGGTATCGCAGGTAGAGGGCAGCTAGGGACAGGCTGGATCAGATCATTACGGTGGTCTTTTTAGACGTTGTTGGGCCTTTTATATGTAGTTTTAGTAAGGTAAGAATCCCACACTCCCTGGTCTTTACCCCGAAAGTCCAGGCGCCTGTTGTAGGTTTCGCCCCGATAACAAAAAACAAAAAGAAGGATAAGAGTTGGCATCGAGAGGCACTTAACCACTAACATAAAAAATGCCTAAACATACATTAAATAAACCTGTATTAGATATAATTAACGACGGATTGTACCCATTAGAATCGTTCCAGGGGCCATTGGGCCTATTCATAAATTTGAACATACGCTTTTGTACAATAAAAAATAATTTGATTGATGCGCCACCTACTGAGCTCAACGGTGAATCTAAACCATGCAGGGCCCCATTTCAACACTAGTTAACATACTATTGCTTAGCCATTTTTTTCTGGGCGTGAAAATCATCAAATGACCCCTCCCGCTGTGGATGGAAGGGAGTGTCAGACTTCTACTGACTAAAATCCCACCCTGCTTCTTCAGTTGCCCTTAGGTTCCGGGTTCGCGGTATCTTGTTAGAACATTCCCGCAACCCTGGCTCGTTTGACGTCATCTATTGCTTAGGCGAAATCAAAGTCAAGAGCGAACTCATATAAAATAATAAAAAATACTTCATTTCCACGAATACTTTCAGCCGCTAGCGATTCCAATTAATTCAATTCTATCGATATATTTATAAATGTGTATGTGATACCTGATATATTTATAAATGTGTATGTGATACCTCCGCTTCTTATGATAATACAATTATAAAAACATCTATTTAATTATACTATTTAAGAACAGGCGCTGTATATGGTAACTAAATCATTAACAAAGAAGTATTTTATTGCTTCTCAACGACTCAACACTGCTAGGGTGTAATTTACAATATTTTTTTGTAACTACTCATCGTAATGAGGTCCTAATACTAAATTGACATTGTGACTCTGATTCATACAATAGGGAATTTGCAACTACAAAATATATTTAAAACTAGTATTTGCGTGTTGCGCGAGGTGCAAGCACCTCGCGTGCTTGTGGTGGTGGATTGTTCACTTTTAAAACCCCTAAATGTAGTAAAATGTCAAACCTAATGGCTATCTCTAACCGTTATGAAGTTACCTACAGCCTTTTCAATTTTAGGGGAGGTTGGGGAGGGGAGGACATGGCATAAAAAATTTGAAGGCCCATTTATAGTTAAAAGTAAGAATCAACAGTTTTTTCAGTAGTAAAAATCAAAATGGGGGTGGGGGGTGATGGGGGGGGGGCGTTGCACAATTATTTCGACTAAAGCATTGCCCCTCTAAATGAATCTGAAAAAAAAAATGTTCCAAGTCTCTTAATTTCCGAGATCCGCCTAAAGAGGATGAGAAGGGGGGCAAGGGGGGCGACTTTGAAAAATGGTTTTTACTTAACCGAGCCTCCTCTATTCGAATCCGTAAAAAACAAAAAATACGGGTCTCGTAGTTTCCGAGATACGACAGGGAGGGGGGAGAAGGGGGGTGAAAAGGGGAGGTTTGGCACTTTTCCCGTAGGTTTGAGAGTTACTTGTTTACGAATCTGTTAAAATATACCCACCTCCCATCCACCATCTGGGAGAACAATTATGTCAATGAGTCAGTGAGTGAGTCAGTGGTAATTTAGCTTTATATAGTATAACTAGTATTTGCGTGTTGCGCGAGGTGCAAGCACCTCGCATGCTTTCTTTAAGAAAAAAAAAGGGGGGGGGGTTATGGGGGGAGATGGGGGGGGTTTAGTATTTGCGTGTTGCGCGAGGTGCAAGCACCTCACGTGCTCGGGAAAAAAAAAATAGGGGGGGGGGTGGGGGGTGATGGGGAGTGGGAGGGGGTGTTGCACAAAGATTTCGACTAAAGCATTGCCCCTGTAAATGAATCTGAAAAAAAAAATGTTCCAAGTCTCTTAATTTCTGAGATCCGCCTAAAGGGGGTGAGAAGGGGGGCAAGGGGGGCGACTTTGAAAAATGGTTTTTACTTTACCGAGCCTCCTCTATACGAATCCCTAAAAAAAATACGGTTCTTGTAGTTTCCGAGATACGATAGGGAGGGGGAGAAGGGGGGTGAAAAGGGGAGGTTTGGCACTTTTCCCGTAGGTTTGAGAGTTACTTGTTTACGAATCTGTCAAAATATACCCACCTCCCCATCCACCATCTGGGAGAACAATTATGTCAATGAGTCAGTGAGTGAGTCAGTGGTAATTTAGCTTTATATAGTATAACTAGTATTAGCGTGTTGCGCGAGGTGCAAGCACCTCGCGTGCTTGTGAAAAAAAAAAAAAAAATGGGGGTGATGGGGGGTTTAGTATTTGCGTGTTGCGCGAGGTGCAAGCACCTCGCGTGCTTGTGAAAAAAAAAAAAAGAGGGGGGGTGATGGGGGGGGGGTTGCACAATTGTTTTGACTAAAGCATTGCCCCTAAAGATGAATCTGAAAAAAAAAATGTTCCAAGTCTCTTAATTTCCGAGATCCGCTTAAAGGTGGAAAGAAGGGGGGCAAGGGGGGCAACTTTGAAAAATGGTTTTTACTTTACCGAGCCTCCTCTATACGAATACGTAAAAAGAAAAAAATACGGGTCTCGTAGTTTCCGAGATACGATAGGGAGGGGGGAGAAGGGGGTGAAAAGGGGAGGTTTGGCACTTTTCCCGTAGGTTTGAGAGTTACTTGTTTACGAATCTGTCAAAATATACCCACCTCCCCATCCACCATCTGGGAGAACAATTATGTCAGTGAGTCAGTGAGTGAGTGGTAATTTAGCTTTATACACTACTAATTTTTAATTAGTACAAATACTTAAAGGGCTTATTAGAAAAGGTCTTGTTATTATATATGTAAAGTCTCACTATATAATATTGATAAATAGCAAAGTTATTAGCGTTTGTTTATATCCCAAAATGTCACTCAATTTACGGACATATTGTACAGGCCATTCATGTATTCATTAATCGTGATGTCGCGGTCACGCGGTCTCGCTCAAACTTGCCCCGCCTCCAACAGCTGTTATCGTAATTGTAGGTAGCTTAGACGCATCTTTAAGCTTTACGAATTAAAAAAAAGTAAAATAAAAGGTTCACGAAAAATAATAGGCACTTATTAAATTCAAACTTTACCTACATACTTTAATTGGGCCATTTGCTTGTGTTGTTCAGTATCCACCTGCAGAACTCCATCCTTGGTTCATTATCCACAGTAGTCAATTCTTGACCCTTTCTTTAGTGGTATGGGTGAAATCCAGACGAACTAATGATCGTCTATGCACAGTACTGGCTGATATTAAAATGACGAGCTGCGTCATTCGTACTTCGCCGGGGATCTTCAAAGTAGTCCACTACATCGTCGTAAAAGTTTTGGGCCGGTCTTCCATGTCCTTGGCGATGGGCCGTTGCGCGGAATGATCAATGGTCGAGTAAACGTTGGTAAACATTTACCACAGTCCGAACCTTTGGCTAGCGAGCATTTGGGTACTCTTCCCTGTACATACGAACAGCGGCCACCAGACCAAAAGTACACACGCAACATAGCCACGTACTCCCGAGATGAAAACTGGTAAGCCATCGCGACAGTAAAAACGTAACAACTTATGTTTAAAAAGCACGCGCACACTTCCGCTAACAAATTGGCACTGTTTGTTCGTTCACTCGTTGTAAAAAGGACCGCTGGCCAGAGGGGGCGTGGCTTGAGCTTAGACGCGAGTTTGCCGGGATTTATGAATGACGATCTAACTGGACTAGCACTGCGCGTAGTATTTTCTAGTAGCAATTGTTATGAATGATTGATTCAATTATGAGTTTACCAGTTATGACAAATTTTCGTAGACAATTTTGGGGTTTCGTTTTTTTTACTTTTGACTACATAAATATGATCAGTAAAGGGTACGGATAGAGCCCCATTTTTTTTTGTACTAATTAAAAATTAGTAGTGTATAGTATAATAACTAGTATTTGCGTGTTGCGCGAGGTGCAAGCACCTCGCGTGCTAGTGAAAAAAAAAAAAAGGAAGGGGGTGATGGGGGAGATGGGGGGGTTTAGTATTTGCGTGTTGCGCGAGGTGAAAGCAAATCGCGTGCTTGTGAAAAAACAAAAAAAAAAGTGGGGGGGGGTGATGGAGGGAGATGGGGGGGGTTTAGTATTTGCGTGTTGCGCGAGGTGCAAGCACCTCGCGTGCTTGTGAAAAAAAAAAAAAAAAAAAAGGAAGGGGGTGATGGGGGAGATGGGGGGGTTTAGTATTTGCGTGTTGCGCGAGGTGCAAGCAAATCGCGTGCTTGTGAAAAAACAAAAAAAAAAAGTGGTGGGGGTGATGGAGGGAGGTTTAGTATTTGCGTGTTGCGCGAGGTGCAAGCACCTCGCGTGCTTGTGAAAAAAAAAAGTGGGGGGGGAGATGGGGGGTTTAGTATTTGCGTGTTGCGCGAGGTGCAAGCACCTCGCGTGCTTGTGAAAAAAAAAAGTGGGGGGGTGATGGGGGGGTTTAGTATTTGCGTGTTGCGCAAGCACCTCGCGTGCTTGTGGTAAAAAAAAAAAAATGGGGGGGGGTGATGGGGGGGTTGCACAATTATTTCGACTAAAACATTGCCCCTCTAAATGAATCTGAAAAAAAAATGTTCCAAGTCTCTTAATTTCCGAGATCCGCCTAAAGGGGGTGAGAAGGGGGGCGGGGGGGGACTTTGAAAAATGGTTTTTACGTTACCGAGCCTCCTCTACACGAATCCGTAAAAGAAAAAAAATACGGGTCTCGTAGTTTCCGAGATACGATAGGGGGGGGGGGGGGGAGAAGGGGGGTGAAAAGGGGAGGTTTGGCACTTTTCCCGTAGGTTTGAGAGTTACTTGTTTACGAATCTGTCAAAATATACCCACCTCCCCATCCACCATCTGGGAGAACAATTATGTCAATGAGTCAGTCAGTGAGTGAGTCAGTGAGTGGTAATTTAGCTTTATATAATACAATACAACTAGTATTTGCGTGTTGCGCGAGGTGCAAGCACCTCGCGTGCTTGTGACAAAAAAAAATGGGGGGCGTGATGGGGGGTGAGGGGGGGGTTAATATTTGCGTGTTGCGCGAGGTGCAAGCACCTCGCGTGCTTGTGAAAAAAAAAAGTGGGGGGGGTGATGGGGGGGTTTAGTATTTGCGTGTTGCGCAAGCACCTCGCGTGCTTGTGGTAAAAAAAAAAAATGGGGGGGGTGATGGGGGGGTTGCACAATTATTTCGACTAAAACATTGCCCCTCTAAATGAATCTGAAAAAAAAAATGTTCCAAGTCTCTTAATTTCCGAGATCCGCCTAAAGGGGGTGAGAAGGGGGGCAAGGGGGGCGACTTTGAAAAATGGTTTTTACTTTACCGAGCCTCCACTATACGAATCCGTAAAAGAAAAAAAATACGGGTCTCGTAGTTTCCGAGATACGATAGGGAGGGGGGAGAAGGGGGGGGGGAAGGGGAGGTTTGGCACTTTTCCCGTAGGTTTGAGAGTTACTTGTTTACGAATCTGTCAAAATATACCCACCTCCCCATCCACCATCTGGGAGAACAATTATGTCAGTGAGTGAGTCAGTGGTAATTTAGCTATCTATATCTTCTTCTAGCTATATCTTCATCACTGACAATGTTATAAAGCTTTAAAGTTGATAATTAGAATGAGAAGTCCGACATAGACTTTGACGTCACAGTCTACAACGCTCATACACAGACAGATAGTCGTTTAAAACTGTTATAATGGTTAGTTTTTCGATCGATTTCCATTCTGTTAATATTATTAGTTTATTTTACTGCAAACTAGTTGCATAATAAATAATTTTTGTTTTTAGCTGTGTTTCTGAATGATTTTTATATCTGGTCCGTTTTTGTATCCACGCGTATTTTTAGGGTTCCGTAGCCGAAAGCCAAAAACCGGAACCCTTATAGTTTCGTCATGTCTGTCTGTCTGTCCGTCCGTCCGTCCCTATGTCACAGCCATTTTATTCCGTAATTATTAGGACTATACATGTGAAACTTAGTATGTAGATGTATTCTGTGAACCGCTTTCCGATTATAAGAAAAAAAAAAATTGTAAATAAAGGGTCCCCATACATGGAACTGAAACTGAAAATATTTTGATTCATGAAATCTATGCGTGTGTGGTATCTATAGACTGGTCTTTAAAAATGACATTGAGGTTTTTAAAACCACTTTTTCATTAAGTTAATCGTTTAAAAGATATACGCTTGCAAAGTGGTAAAATGTGTCCCCCCTCTAACTTCTATAATAATGGAGGGAAAGAGCTAAAAAAGATATATGCTGTAGATCTTAATGCAAACTTTCAACCAAAATTGGTTTGAACGAGATCGGGTCACGAGTTTTTGAGATACAGCATATTTTCTAAAACCGCAAATATATCTTTGTAATTCATACACACACATTATGAAAAAGTTATTTGGCATAGTTGCAAAATTGTAAATAAGCTACTTTTAAGAAATTTGTATGGTTTTGTTTTTTTGTCAAATAAATATATTATACTAGCTTTTGCCCGCGACTTCGTTTGCGTGGGAGGTTTTTGTCACGTAATTCTCGATCCCGTAGGAATTCCGGGATAAAAACTATCCTATATCCTTCCCAGGGTCCTAAACTATCCCCGTGCCAAATTTCATCTAAATCGGTTTAGCGGTTTAAGCGTGAAAGGTAACATACAGACAGAGTTACTTTCGCATTTATAATATTAGTATGGATTATATTATTATAGTTACTACGGAACTCTTCATGGACGAGTCTGACTCGCACTTGGCCAATTTTTTCCTTTTCAAATCAAATAAAATTTGCAAATATCAATCACGTGATAAAAGTAGATTACGGCGTGACGTCACGGGAATTTTCAACTCATTGTTCAAGTCGAAAATTATGAAATCAATAGATGATCCGTAGTCCCTTTTATTTTAATTTATTTTTTTCTTTACAAGTTTAGTCATATTATTGTATTATTTTATTTTATTTAAGTGTTTTAGTTATTATTTAATTTTAAGTTTAGTATTTTGTAAATCTGTACTAATTTTTAATTTTATATTAATTTGACATTCATTTTACAATTCAAATAAGTTAATTTCTGTTAATTTAATTCAATATTAATCTTATAATTTTAATTCATAAAATTCATCCCAATCAATTTATATTTATGTCATTATAATTCTGTCTATAAATTATTCTTAATTTGTTAATGTCATTTTTTCTTTACATTTGTTTTATAATACTTTTAATTAATATTCACAATTATATTGTAAAACTTGTTTTGTGTAAGATGTGCATGCCTGTAAGTGACTTATTTACACAGGACCCTTAATGTCACAATTTATATTATTACATTTGTAAATAAGTTGTTGGTGTGCCTTATAAATAAATAAATAAATAAATAGTAGATAAAAATACATATTATACAATATTTTTTGGTAATCTTACCAACGGCAACGGACAAATATAATAATCTTTATATATTTATAATAAGACTTATTAAAATATTCTAAAATATAAGGATATGTTACTATCAAATTTTTTTTAAAAACAATTTATTTTAAAAGGTTTATACAGAATTAAAAAAACAACACCAAATGATCTTAAGATACTGTGATAAAAATAACATCTAACAGTAAAGTTATAGTGCAAAATCGGTCAGAGCTTTTTAAATGATTGTTGTTATTTTGTTTTAAAGGATACATCTATAATGTTTTTGGAATCTTTGGTGAACTCGTTTAATTTCAGTATTTGCATCTTTTTAATAATTATTATTCAATAAAACAAACATAATAAATTGTTTTATTACACGTTGCACATCACTAGTCGGTAGTGGGTTAGTTACCAAAAAATCATCGTCAGCAGCATTGGCCATTGCCTGCCGCGCAGAACGTAAGGGCAGCTGAATAAACAGGGTGGGTTTTTAGTCAGTAGAAGTCTGACACTGCCATCCGCTCCACGGAGGGGGAGAAGTCATTTGATGATTACCCTCCCGAAAACCTTGGTGACGTTGATTATAATAATTATATTGGTTTCATTCACTTAAAAACTTAAATCCGCAAAATGACAACACTTGACAATTACATATTTTGTGAATACTGTTCTTCAGTTAGCAGGCGTCACGATATCTGTAACAGAAAAATATCATTATAATGTGATTAATTTTGTTTATAAGTAGGCAATTAAGGGATTAAGCAATCCTAAAACTCAGTCAACCACCATAGAAGGTGCAATGTGGCAGGAGCATACTATATAAACTTTCCATGAAGGGTTTATTGGTAGCAAGCATTGGTTAGCGAAAAATAACATTGTTTTTCACAGTGTTTGTGTACATGACAAAGTTATGGTTGCGTCTTTTAAAAATATGCTATAACTCAAAGACTGACGACCGTATCTCGTTCAAACCAATGTTCTTTGAAAGTTTTCATTAACATCTACAGCATGTATTTTTTAGAATTTTCACTCTCTTAATTTAAAAGTTAGAGGGAGGACTCACATTTTACCACTTTGGAAGTTTCTATATTTGAAACGACTGACTTGGAAAAAAAATGGTTAAGAGACCTCAGTCATTTTTGAAGGCCTATTTATAAACACTTCACACGTATAGGTTTGAAATTATTTTTTTTTAGTTTCAGTTACATGTGTGGAAATCCCCCCTTATTTTTAATTTTTTTCTATAAAAATTGTAGAGCCGTTCACAGACTACTTCTGCCTTCTTAATTTCAACTCTGTAGTCCTAATAGTTTCGGATTAATTTGGCTGTTATTATACGGACGGGCAGACAGATATGAAGAATCTATAAAGATTCCGTGCTTTGCCATTCGGCTACAGAACCCTAAAACGGACAAACAAACAAACGATATTTCAGACCCCTCTTTCCCATTGGGCACTTTGGGCAAGTGCCCAGGGCCCCGCAATCGATAGGGGCCCCCCTCAGATCAAATACAAAGTTCCTAGTTCCTCTCAGATCATCAAACGATAACCAATATTTATTACCAAAAACTTATTTAATTCGAAGAAATCGAACCTAAATTACTGACTAAAATACCAACTTACTAGCTTTTAAATGCGCGAAGCTATTCTACTCTCGCCCAAAAATTAGGCTTTCCGACTTCAGCATGCTTAGATAAATTTAAATATATAATGGTATACTAAGCACATACACAATTTAAAGAAAAATCATCAGTAGTACACTCATCGGTGTGACTCGCTCCATTTAAATTGAGCGAACGAAGCGATAAAAGTCTTTCACAAACCAGATGATCAGCCAGAGCAGATGCAGTAAGCGCTTTGCATGAAGGTCATGAACAAGTTATAGAAGCTTTGATATCCATCGCAAAAGATACAGAACAGGCACGAGAAACTAGAGACGAAGCCCTTAGTTTATCCAGAAAAATGGAAAAATTTGAATATATTATACTAACGGAAATTTGGAACTGTGTATTGGAAAGAATAGACAAAATAAGTAATTATCTTCAGAAAGAAACAATAACACTGGACGTTGCAACTAATATGTTTACTTCACTTGATAATTTTATTATTAACCTCAGGGATAAATTTGATTACTTCGAATCGTCTGCCAAAGAAAGAAACCCGGAATCTGACTTCAAGGACCTATCTCAAAGAACAAAACGCAGAAGTTCTCGCCAGAGTTTTTTTGATGGCTCTGCGCCGTCAGTCCAACTGAATGGAAGAGAGAAATTTAAAATAGAAACCTTTCTTCCCATAATTGATACCCTCAGCGTTCATTTAAAACAGCGATTAAGTTCGTATAAGAATATCAGTAAACGTTTTGATTTATTTTTTCGCTTGACAACTCTCAATTCTGAAGAGTTGAGACAAAGTTTTAAGAATTTGCTGAATTTTATTATGAAGATTATTATATACTTTATTGTACACCTTACAATACATTTAAAGATACAAATAATAAAACTAGGGTACAATCGGCGGTCTTATCGCACAGGGCAATCTCTTACAGACAACCTTTGGATGGATAGAAATTAAAAGAGATAGATTTAGGGCAGTCAGTGTACAACATCATACATAACACTAATTAAACATAATAATAGAATAATAATAATACATACCACAAAAAATAATATATAAATATATACTAATATATTTCGAATTCATAATAGAGAAACGAGGGAAAAAAATTAAAGTGAGAGGTAATGCTCTTTCACCATTCTTTTGAATGTAGGTAATGATTGAGCACGCCTCACATCTATGGGTAATGCATTCCACAAACGGGCCGCTTGGATAGTGAAAGATTTATCGAAGAAGGAAGTGGAATGCATACGGATACTTAACTCTAAGTTTTCCGATGATCTCAAGGACCTTGAATGTGTGTCACAGAGAAACCGAAAGCGGTATTTAAGATAAAAAGGAGTGAAAGGATTAAATAGCACATTATAAAGCAGAGAAAGTAAATGAACATTCCGGCGAAACCTAATAGGAAGCCATTTGAGCTTAGTACGAAATTCAGAAACATGGTCATATTTGCGCAAGCCAAATATAAACCTAATACAGAGATTTTGAAGTCGCTCTAGCTTGTCAAATTGGTCTTGGGTCAAATCAAGATAGCTGGCATCAGCATAGTCCAAGATAGGAAGAAGAAGAGACTGTGCAATTGCAATTTTAGTGGAAGTGGGAAGAAAATTACGAAGCCGTCTCAGGGAGCCTGCAGAAGCAAACAGTTTACGACTGACTTCCTTCAGTTGCTTTGTCCAAGACAGAGTTTTGTCGATGTATATCCCCAAGTTCTTCACGGCGTGACTGAACGGAATGACGGTGTTATTAAATGAAACTTCGGGAAGAGTTAGAAATGGAATGTTTGCATTTAACAGAATACTTGAAAATTGATGACAGTGAAAATAAGGATTGTATATTAAAAATATATCAACTTTTGAAAGAAAACAAAATTGAAGACACATTTCTAAATGTAGAAATCGCATTGAGAATCTTTTTAAGCATGGTGGTAACTAACTGCAGTGGAGAACGCTCCTTCTCCAAATTAAAAAGAATTAAAAATGAATTAAGAAGTACAATGCTTCAAGAGAGATTAACCAGTTTATCGCTGATGTCCATAGAATCTGATGTGCTAAAAAGCATAGATTTTGAAGAAGTGATTAACGATTTTGCCCATCTGAAATCTAGAAAGGTTCCTCTTCAAATAACATAGATTTTTAAGCACTAATCTGTAAATATTAAAAGAGTTACTTTTGTGGACTTTATTACATTTATCTATTCGTTTCATGTGATTGTTAATAAAAATAAATATTTAACCTTGTTTATCTAGTTTCTTTGTCTATTCTAACAAAATAGTGTTCTGTCAAAGTCATAGGGGCCCCACTATCCTAACATGCCCAGGGCCTCCAATAGGTTAAAGACGGCCCTGCCGCCAAGCGAACATCGCTGAATGAGTATTATCTTTCACAGCTCTTGTCGCTCAGCGACAGAACTAGTGCAGCGAGTCGTTGCCGGCAGTGTGAACAGTCAGAGAGCAACTATTAATATATGCATCTCTTTCGTTTACACGGAATGTATATTTTATTGCGCGTTTCTTGAGCGAGTAAATCGCCGATAGTTAGTCGTTTCCTTGCCGGCAGTCGGATAACTGCTTTATATCGTTATTTCTTGTTGCATACGTTTCCTATCCCTAGTAGCCTGTCAATGTTTCACTATGCATAGTATAAACAAATTAATCCCACTCCCGAGGTCTCCCGCACCGTGTAGATAGAATTTGTTTTAGTCGCAGCGCACGCGTCCTACGTCGAAAAGGTTACGCGTGACGCTCAATGCGAGATATTATTTTTTGAAATAGGATCGAATTAATTCTCTAATAGTATTGTTTTTAGTATTTTAGTAGCACCTGATAGTGTCATGTTTACGCAAATACTAGAAGACAAAGAAAGCAACCAATTTTATTTATTTATTCCATAGGTCGTTTAGGTTACGCGCGCCCGCTGCCATTACAAACTACCGCGCGCCCGCATGAATGTTAAAGTGATAGTAATTATTTTCAGAACAAACAGTGAAACAGCAGAGTTCTCCCATTTTATTATAAGTCTAAACGTGAGGACTTATTATTGGCTCTCTGGCGACTATGTATTCCTCTTTTTGTGTTTTTATTAGCTGTAAGCGTTCAATCAGATTGCACTAGCGCGTGCGGGCGCGGGCGCGAGCGCTCGGATCTTGGCGTCTGCGTATTCACAGTGCCGAACGAGCTACGAGTGTCATTGCACATGTGTTTGGTCGTTCTCAGACTTTGCTACGTATTTAGAAGACATAGATGAAGATTTGCTTTTATTAATGGAAAATTCATACTTGAAATAGAAATTGCAATATATCAAGTTTGGCACACACGATTTATAAAAATAAAGGAAGAGAAGAGTTTGGAAAATTTTATGTATAATACGCTGATTTACGGACGTATCCCGATAAATTCTTTGAATACACGAGGATGTCATTACACACTTTTGACTACATATTAAATAAGATCTCAACATATTTAGTCAAGATTGACACCAATTTTAGAAAATGTATAAATCCTGAAGAGAATCTGCTTATAACAATAAGGTAAGTGCATGTTTTCATATCGAAACCATATTTCTTTTAATCACTAATATTCATTTATTTATTCTTAATTAAAATTTATAAATCAGTCGAAAAATTACGTTTATGGAGTAGTTAATAAATTACTGTCTCTGGACATGTTTGCTCTGCCAAATAGCAGTGCGATGTTGTACTGCAAATATAAATTCTTCCGTATTGATATCCATGACTATTGACGACGCTTCGGCGGGTGAATCAAAATGGTTTAGAACCTAACCTAAGAGACAATTATTTTTTATTTGTTGATCAAATATGTTGCAGTTTAATAAAATGATAGATGCATATTTTTCCTTCCCTGAATTCTTGATTATTAAATTTTATTGTCGAAAATATCCAAAACCACGTAAATAATTTTAAGAAATAAGTAATAAAAAGGGAAACAGGAGCAAAGCGGAGGAAAATCAATTGTTTTTAGGCCGATCCATTACGACGTGGTCAAAATTATTTAAAAAAGCTCAGGCAGGAGGCCACTGTCGGTTGTACCGACGGCGATACGCGAAGCGGTAGGCATATAACGCGTGGCCTTGCGAGTGACGGACGCCTGCTACTGGACTGATTTCAACCGCCAGTAGCGTCAATAGCCTAATGGATAGGTGTCGGACTTGTAATCGAGAGGTCCCGAGTTCAAACCCCACCCATTACACTATTGCCGTGAACCCACTCCAGACACAAGCATATTTAGCTTAGTTGGAGGGGTTAACAAGATTGCTAGTAATGTGATTCTACCCAGATTGCTAGTTTTTAAAAAGAAACAGTATTTCACCAATAGAAAGCTACATTATCAGAATGAAACAGGCAATAATTTATTTTCGAAAATAATAGAGATCCTTACGAAAATTGCAATAATGTAACCAAAGCAAAGTTTTGACAAAAAAAATTGGTATGCGCTGAGAACGTTATTGATGATACATAAAAAAGATGTACTACATGATTAAAGGTTTCATTATTATCTACAAAAAAGTCCCTGGCGGAATATATTATCTAACTATCACAGTTAAGTCACAATAGCAGCTTTTTTTATTTTTAAATTTAATTAAATCACTGTTAGTAACAAAAGTTGTTTACATTCGTATCGTAGCATTGATTCTTATTCAAATA
The DNA here is from genome assembly GCA_943138885.2 of Tholera decimalis. NCBI lineage: Eukaryota > Metazoa > Arthropoda > Insecta > Lepidoptera > Noctuidae > Tholera > Tholera decimalis. Next base: position 16,360,978 of record OW964551.2, read on the forward strand.
CAAAGTTTTATCATCAAGGGTTTATATACAGCAATAAAATACTTCTTAATGCATTCAAATCGGACATCTAATTTCGAAGTATAAAAGTGCAATACGCGAATCATAATGGATACCCTACTGGATTTCAAAAAATCTTTCACAACCTACAAATGATCAGCATGCTATATTATTGTTAGTGTTTCACCAACTATTGATGGTGACCCATCCGACATCGGAAAGCGTTATACCTTAGGGTGTTATGATTTAGCCACGAAATCCAGGAGCATTACAAATTATTCAGTCAAACGCTTAATAGTATGTATTTAATTGTTATTTGCTTAAACAATGTCTGTCTTGCTCATTTTTACAAGCCCGATAGCTATACGATAGTTATGAAGGTACGATAGCTGAGATTAATTCATAAAATCTTAGACGAGAACGTTAAGTGCTTTGGGTATGGCAGTTCTCCGACTGCCGGTGAGAAAACGAGTAACTATCGGCAATTTACTCGCTCAAGAAACGCACAATGAAATATACATTCCGTGTAAACTAAAGAGATGAATATATTAATAGTTGCTCTCTGACTGTTCACACTGCCAGCGACGACTCGCTGCGCTAGTACTGTCGCTGTGCGACAAGAGCTGTCAAAGATAATACTCGCCCAGCGATGTTCGCTTGGCGGTCAGAACTGACGCCTAGAGACCAACTAGCGGTCCAGCGGACTAATTAGCGAGTAATCGACCGTCGCACTCGCCCATTCGCTTAAGCCCAGCGCCAAAACTATTGGAACTACACGCTCACTGCTCGCCGCCTCGTTTTCAGATGCTAGCTCTACGCGCTATTCGTTCATCGTCGGCGATGGGACAACTGCCTAAAGCCGTATACAGACAGAAAGCTAGCAGCCTAACAGCGCTTATAGGAACCAGTCCACGCAGGTAATGGCGCAGGCATTTATATGAACAAGCGCCGATAAGGGTCGAACGTCGGCGACAAGTTCCGACAATCTTCGATACGCGCCGGTCAGCGCTGGCGCCGCCCGGCGTCCACCACCGGCCATTGTCCAATGAGTACGACATTTTGCTCGCTCTGCTTCAATCTGCTTGCTTTATGTATAGTTCTAGTCAAATAACTTGGCAAGAGTCGTTCAATGCGCAGAAGTCGATTTTAAGTGTCAGCGGGACGCGGGGTATGACGTAGCGCCGCTCCGAGCGCGCGATTGGTGCGTTAGTAGTTCTCGTTCAATTTGCTCCCGAATACACTTGCGTACACGAAAGTTGTACCCTTTGTTTTTGTTACGAGTTGTTGTTTTAAATTTAGTTTTTGTTACGTTGATTACAATGCCAGGACCAAATACCGATTAACGTAGACTATTAAAACGTCGGAAAGAACAGTTTAGACACTATAGTTAAGGAAGGTTGAAATTCCGAATTCGTCGCTGTCTTTAGGACACCTAGAAAAGAGAAGAATAAAAGGGGTAGCAGTTTTATCAACTAATTGTGACGACGAGAACATATTATTTATAATGTTTTTTTTTTTACTTTTAAATGTATTTATGTATTATATCTATTTTATTTATAATACCGAATTAACGAATGAATTCCTCTTCTTTCTTTAACATTCTTCTGAACAGACATGATTAAAAATAAATGATGGCAATAACCATAGAATAATGTCAAGCAGTAAAAGTGACCACATTTTTCTTCCACTAAGTGCACGATGCGCGAACTTACCCCCACTACGCCAAAACCTTGCCAACTTACGTGACGAGGACTATAACTGTTACCAGAATAGACCAGCGCCGTAAGCGCTGGTAGATCGGCGCCGGCTACCAGCTTTCTTTCTGTAAATGGCTTTAGGTACGAAAATATAGCGAGTGCTTGAAGGTAGGGATACGAAAAAAGTATCGATACTTTGTGGTATCGAGTACGTTTCGTTTCGATACCGATACTTTTGTACTCGATACTTTGTATTTGATACTTTTACTCAATGAGTACTTTTGACAGGTATCGTATCGAATAAATCTTTCTGGTTCAATTGGACTGAACCTTCTAAATCATTACATAGAACTCGAAACCCTTTCTTCAGTCCTTCTGCTCACAGTTAGATAAATCCTTTTCTTCACTAATCAATCACTCCATCGTTCGCTGTTAGAATATTGTTTTGGTATTATTATTTATTTATTGTGTGTAAGGTACAATGCAGTTCTTATAATGTTCAATGATATCCCACAAAATCGTATTATTTGTATTATTCTTCATGTTTGTTTCGTGATTTGTTTTTCTCCGATTGATCGTTATTGTGCTTGACTATTATTTGACTTATTAAATGTGAATGTGTGCAATCTAAAAGTATTGTTATGTGCTGTGTATTTGTTAGCGATTGTAGATTGAAGGAGGAATGGATACTTTGATATGTGTTTAAAGGAATAAATAATACACTTATTTAAATATTTTATAAAGTCACAGTTGTCTTTTTTATTAGTGTGCCAATACCATCAGTTTTGATTTTCTTTTCTTCTGTTTGAATTGACGTTACTGACCGACATTGACGGCCTGACGTATGCGAATTAGGCCCTAAGAAAAGTACTCGATACTTTGAAGTATCGATACTTTTGTTGCGATACATTTATGAGTACGATACTTTTTTTCGATATTACTCATGAGTATAATATCGATACTTTCTAATCGATACCGAGTCCCTACTAGAAGGGTATACTGACCGTGCGTGTCGGGCGTGTTGGGCGTGCAGGCGGCGCATAGAGGCGCGGCGCGCGGTGCGTGCAACGCGGCCAGCGCGGCGCGCCCGCACACGCAGCGCGTGCACACGCAGCGCCCGCAGCCCCAGCAGTGGTGCTACACATTACATCCATTTCATTATTAACGTCAACAGTCGTCAAGGTTAAGCAACGCTTGCCGAGCTAGGGCCATGGGTGGGTGATCATCTTAACATATACAACGTGTAATTTAAAAGGTACAAGGTACATACCAAGTGCATGGCTTCTTTGGATGATAACAAACGATATGGCAAGGGTTTTGTAATCCTAAGTCTACGCGTGTAGAACTTATTACAAATTCCAATACACTGATACCAGAGACCGAATTTTTCAAATTAAGAAGAATGAAAAGAATTCTCGTGTCATTGGCAAGTGACGTGGAAAGTTATTGACCCTCGTAGTGCTGTGACACGTTTGTTATGATTGGTATTCAAGAAATATATGAAACCAATAATTTGGTATCAATTCTTTGAGTCAGTTATTTTGTGCTAAAACTGTGCATAGAGACTCCATACCAGATATTGTCTTCAGCCCTTTTGGATAGATATGGGGTTTTCGTTACACGTTGTATATCGAGGACACAGGACGAGGAGACAATATCGAAAACACAATTATATTTACACAACATGTATCGTAATTAACGCACACCCATTATCATAATACGTACTCTGATTTTTTTAGTTTTACTCGTTTAAACAGATTTTTTAAGACTTTAACTTCCTTTAAATGAGTTTCATTTTTCTGTAATGTGTACTGATTGACGGAATTTATTATATAAATCTGCATTTAAAAAGTTACTACTTTAATTTATGGTCCATAGTTAGTTTGTTTTTAGTATACAGCGAAAGTGTAATCTGTAATATACGTAGATTTAATTGCTTTGGGATAAAAATAATCGATATTAAAAACGACAAAAATCGATTCAGTAAACGATTCTGAACAAACTAATTTCAGGATGTGAAAAAAAATCTTCCCACACTGGGAAGACCGGTGTTAGCACAGTGTTTTGTTTGTGAAATATTAAGATAGAAGATGAAGAGAATATGCTTGGAAGGGATTCAAGGCAATAGTGTAATGGGTGGGGTCCGAACCCGCGACCTCTCGATCACAAGGCCAACACATAAGCCATTAGGCTATTATCGCGTATCGTGTACAGTGGTACCCAACTGATAAGGCGCGTCGTCAATCTCCGTTCGCACAGAAAAGAAAGTATGAGCCCGAAGATAACGAAAGAACGCTTAAAACTTACAATCAACCTTAGATCACTACTATAAGGTTCATAATACACTGCAGCTGTTAGTTTTCCGTCTCACTCACGCGTCACGCGTCGCGCGCTAACATGGCGGCAGCTGCCGACCAATAGCGGTAAAGGAAATGAAGCGCGGTGCGAGAATTCATTTTCTGCGCGGGTACATCAATCATCATCACATACAGTAAGCCATATCAGTTGGATAATACTGTATTAGATAGTTACCTTTCTACTGAAATGGTCGAGCGGCGTAGAGCAACTGCACTCGGTGACGTTCTTGATGCTCTTCCAGTCGAGCGCGACGGTGTTCACCTCTTTCTCCAACAACGCGTAGTTTGCCGGTATTGAGTCACTCGCCCTCTGTGAACGCAGGGAAATTACAACTTTCATCTACTTGAAATAAAGATCAAATAAATCATAAATAAATTTATTCAACCAAAATAAATTCAAATGTTAGCTTAAAATTAAAATAAACCTACTATGTTATACATATTAAAGACTATAAAATTGAGCAATATTTTAATTCACAAATTACATTTATCATTCATTCAGTATATTTTTTTAGACTTTATTTCATAGTAGTCTTAGCCGAATTTTCTTAAGCATTTTTTTATGACCGGTTGGGAAATCTCCGTACAGTAACATAAACCCTACCCCCAACGACTGACAGTCGAATATCCAACAGCCTACATATCGACGCCTTAGAGTGAAAACCTCGTAAGTGAAAAAGGAGTAACTTTTCAGGAGGAAGAAAAATCTGCGTGCTATAAAATTTTTGTACGGTTTCTTTTATGTTTTTTTTATTAATTTATATGTAAATTTAACACGTTTTTATATTCAGAACTGTTCGATATTATGTATAATGTTTTTCATATTATACATAAATGCATACTCCATGGCCTGATTACGCTAAACTGACGACGCGTTGCGAGTGTTTACGAGGTTCTCAGTTACTTTCATAGATAGCGTTTCGAGTATCGAATGAACATATTAGTGAGATCAGGATGTGCGTTGCCAGGATTGCTTTCTGGAAACGCAATAAAAAAAATTTGGACAAAAATGTACTCCCGAGGTTTTCACTCTAAGGCGACGATATATAATTAACGACATTGTTTGCCAATGTAAGGAAGAACTAAAGAACTAAAAAACAGCCACCAAAAGACAGTCAAAAATAGCGAACAAGAATATAAGATCAAATTAATAATATGTGCATGGTAAAAATGAGATTATAGGGATTCTTGTGCAAAAAGCTGTCAAAATTGGAACTTCTTTAGTAACAGAAACTCACAGAGACTTGATTCCAAATGCAATTAAGAGTGCAGGACTTATAGTTTTAATTCTTTTTTAAATAATATGGTTAGCTTTGTACAAAATCATGACTTATGCAAATACGATTAATTTATACGACTTAGTAAACATAATAATCAAATCTAGAGATGAGTGGCATATCGTTTCATAGAGTATTTTTTTAAGAGATTAGCAATGTCGGTAGAACTCATATTACAATCTTGCTAACCCCTCCAAATAAGCTAAATATGCTTTTGACTGGAGTGGGTTTACAGCAATAGTGAAATGGGTGAGCTTCGAACCTGCGACATGACACCATGAACTTCACTTTACACACGCTTTGCATAGTTCTTTTTAATATGATTGTTTCAGCAAAGATTTTGTTGAGGAGCGTACCTCCGCAATGTGTGCTTACTACACTAATATACACACATACGCCGTCTGTCCGGTAAATACCTATAAGCGTAAAGTTGTCTTTTGGCTTTTTTGTGCGCAAGATAATATCAACTTTATTTCTATTCAAAATAAGGTCTAGAATGGCTTTGACTTTTATTATGAAAAAAAGTAACAAACACCCATACATCCATCCCCACAAACTTTTGCATTTATAATATATTTTTATTATTTCCTTTGGAGCTATAATGTGTCTTTCTTACTTTCTTTTCCTTTGTTAATTTGTGGAAAATGGTGTGGGTTGCATACAAAGACTAGAAAACCACTTGAACGCGCATACGTGGCCCCGACGCACGAAAACTATGAGAGTTTTTGCTGTTATATATTGGCTACGATACACGAACCATTTAAGTTGTGACCAAGTATTAGGCCTGTGTGCATGCTAAACAATTAGAAATTTTAAATTTTTGTATGCAATTTATAACGCATAATAATGCGTTCATGCGCGTTGAAGTGGCGTGGAAACATTCCCATACATCTAGATACCAAATGGATGACATAACTATTCATCAGTAATGAAATAATATGAAAATTATTTATCATTTAATCAGATTATTAGCTACCGCAGAGGTCTATTTAAAGTGGTGGTTTGGGTGGTCAAGGACAAAATTATGTCGCGCGTTGATGTCTTTTAGAAATCTCTTTTTCTTACATGAAGAAATTCTAATTCTTTTATCCCTGTCTTTCCTTTTGTATTTTTATAGTAAAAATCTGTGCGGTTACCAATAACGGCTGAATACGATATCGATAATTATAAAATTAAACTTATTTTTTACAATTCAATTCAGATAGTTGTCATAAAATACCTATCTACATTAACCGACTTTAAAAAAAGGAGAAAGTTCTGATATTTTTTCTTCTGTGTGACATGCATGTTTTCATTTTAGATTTCCCAAGGTTCCAGATTAAAAAGAAAAGTGGATGGATAAGGATACTAGGTAATATAGGTTTCTAGTTTGGTTTTTATTGATATAATGTTGAGAAAAGTCTAAATAATATAAGATACCTATATCCAATCTTTCTAGGCTCCAAATAGTATGACGGAGTCTAATATTAATTAACTTGGACCTTTGCATTACAATATCGCCCTCGTAAGTTACTTTGGTTCCGGGGTTGCGGTAATGTTCTAATGAGATACCGCGGCTCCGGAACTTAAGGGCAGCTGAAGGAACAGGGTGGGTTTTTAGTCAGTAGAAGTCTGACACTCCCTTCCACTTTACCCAGAGCGGGAGAAGTCATTCGATGATTTTCCCACCCAGGAAAAAAAATAGGTTACTTTGTTTCGATGTCGAGTCCACGGGTTAAGTGTATGTAGGAGGGAGGAGTTATTAGATAAATTATCTAATGACTCACCACCAAAAAAATAATTATTACCGAGTGCCTGCTGAAGCTACAGTTGTTGACACAACTGATTTTAATGAAAATATATTTATTATGGAATATAAAATAAATATAAAAAAAAATAAAAAATATAATACATGGCCGGCTACATTGTCCATGCTCTGATAAAGCAAAAAAAATGCCTAACTTGTATTGGAGCGTTGATTGGTGTTACAAATCAAAACGCCTTACAATTTCAAAAAGACACTAAAAACAAGTTATTGTACGGATCCACCACAGTCATAGAAATTTGTCGTCGTTGTGAAATTTATATTAAAAGGGCGATCAACGAGAGTGGTTCGAAAGTGCTGTATCAGAAATATAATTCCAATTTTTCATCAACATGAAATAGAAACTACCAATCATTTGATTGAATTAGCAAGATGCAGAATTCAGAAATATATAGACCCTAAAACTTTAATTCGAAAAACATTTACCAAATTAATTAATTTTAAAAATCAAAATTAATAGCATACTTGTTTTTCTTTTTGTTATTGAGACTGATAATTATTAAATATTATTATGTGATTTTATTGAGTATTTTTTATAATGTTAAACTTAATTTTATCGATATCGATAACTTTCCCTCAATCAAGTAGAGCAATCCCTACAGGGGCGTAGCTACCGTCGTATTTGCCGTATCAATTATACGGGGCCCCCGGGCCACGGGGGCCCCCAAAGTGTGTAAGGAAAAAGAATAAAAACTTTCTAATTTATTTTATTTTACAAATGACAAAATTCTATAAAGCAATTCCTTTTTTTCCCGCCTTAAGCGTGCGTTCAAAAGTTGGCAACACTACATCGTTATGGCGGGCTGCGGGACTTCCCCGTTTTACTTACTTCATCTTCAACTCAGCGGGGAATCCCCGGGAATCCTTCATCGATATCGCGATGTACGTGTACGTTGTTGTACTTTGCATTGGATGTTAAACCACGGAGTGCAGTGCACTGTTTATTTACGCGCTTTATATAAATGTGCATTACATTGTAATTCAGTACAAACAATATTGTTCTTCTGGTTTAGCAGTATTAGTAACGATTTGTAAAAGAAATGAGTGAAAGGAAAAGAGATTATCCCAGCGGCGCTGAGAAAAGAAAAATTAAACAGAAAAGGGACGAGGTTATAAAAAAAGTGCCCAAAATTTCTTCATTTTTTCAGAGACAAGATACTGTGAGTGATTTAGATTGGAAAGGTAAGTACTACACTACTACCCAACCCATTTATTAGGGGCCCGTAGTGATAAACAAGGAAATCTTTTAATTTCGGTCTGTCCATCTGTCCGTCACAAAAAGTTGTCTCCACCCTCGATTTTCACAATTATACTGTTTTTAGGGTTCCGTGCCTTGATTAAAAAAAACAAAATTCTAACTTATCTATAGGATCGATTTGTTTTGTTGTTTGTTTATCAGTCCGTATCGTATCGTTAATTGCGTGTTGAGAACTTCAGATGTGCAGACTCGCTTTCGGGTTCTCGTTTTGTATGGCCACTACACTACGCGCTGCGTTTAAATAGCACGTAGGTGTATAGTAATGCACGGACGGGCTGCAGGTGATTTTGTATCTACTAATAGGTACGAGCACAATCCGCGTAGAATCTGTGTGCGTCTGAACTGAACACTCTCTAACTGTGACCCTTAGTAACGTTATTTATTTATATATAACTCTTTTTAGTTTAGTATCAAAGCATTCGTATTTATTTATTAACAATTACTCGTTTATTTTTAGATTCTTCTGAAGCATGTTCTTCGTCACATATCCATCCGGAAATAGAAGAAAGCCAAGCACATACTTTATCGGATGTCCATCCAGAAATCGAGGAACCCCAAGTCAACGATTCTGATATATCTGCAGATAATGCAGATTGTAATATAATTTCATCAGATAGAGGAAATTTTGGTGACAATTTAACTGAATGCGAACGAAAAATAATTTTTAAATTGGGTCCATTTAAACCACAAGGACCATTTCCAAAAGTTTCAGAAAATAACCGACCTTTTTCAGCTTATTATTATTCATATTTCAATCAGGCAGGCATAAAAATTATAAGACCATGGTTATGTTATTCTAACGTTTTAAACAAACCGTACTGTCACTTCTGTTGGTTATTAGCAGATTGTCAAAACAAATCGTACTCCTCTGCTTGGGTTAACGGTGTTTCGGTTAGAAGCAATTTCACACAAACTATTCTTGACCATGAAAAGTCACAGCAGCATATTAGTGCCTCACTCTCTTATAATAATTGGTTACAAGGAAATACCATCGATACTCTATTGAAAAGTGAAATCGATAGTAAAATTACATTCTGGAGAGATGTACTGCATCGTATAATTAATGTTATAATTACTTTAGTATCTTGTAATCTACCTTTGAGGGGGCATGATTCTGATTCTGGCAATTTTATGGCAATTTCACGTCTGCTATCTAACTATGATGCAACTTTAAAAGAACTTTTTCTAAAACCGAAAGGTGAAATAAATTATTTAAGCCCTACGATTCAAAACGAAATTATTAGTTTGCTTGGTACTAACGTTAGGAACAGTATTATCTCAGAAATTAAAAAAGCTCCATTTCTGACAATAATTCTGGATACAACACAAGACTTGTCAAAAATTGACCAACTATCTGTAGTTTTTCGATATATCTCGGTTACAGAAAATGATGATAATGTGCCTAAAGAAATAAAAATCTGTGAGTCCTTTTTAGGATTCATAGCAGTAACCGATTGCAGTGCTGCAGGTCTGAAAACTGTCATTTTAAATTTGACTAAAGAATATGGAATTGATTTGACTAAATGTAGAGGACAGGAATACGATGGAGCAAATGTTATGTCGGGTGTGTATGGAGGATTACAAACCCTAATAAAAGAGCATGCTCCAAATGCCGATTATGTTCATTGTGCTGCGCACGCTTTAAACTTGGTTTTGAACGATGCTGCGAGACATGTTCGTGAAGTATCGACTTTTTTCGATAATTTAGAAAAAATATATACTTTTTTTGGCAATAGTATAAAACGCTGGGCTATGCTAAGTGACGATTCATCTGAAAAATATTTGATTACCCTTAAAAAGGTATGTCCTACCAGATGGTCTTCTAGGAACGACGCTTTATTAGCAGTAAAGAAAAATTTTTACTAATCATGAAAACTTTGTACCAACTAAATTTAATTTCAAATAAAAAAGATGAACGTGAAGAATGTAAAAGTATAATTAATATTTTAGAGAGTTTTGATTTCTTAGTGCTCGTTACATTTTTTTCTTCACTATTTGAAATTATTAATCCTGTTTCTAAAGCTCTACAGCATGATAATAATGACTTACAGAAATCTAGTATTTTATTAAGTAATCTTTTAAATAGACTGTGCCAATTAAGAAATCAGAATTCATTTAATAGTTTGCTAAATGAATCCAAAGATTTAGCAAAAAAGAGGGGGGTAACAACTGTTTTTAAAAACAGTAGGCGAAAGATAACGAAGCGTTTTTTTGATGAGTTATCACAAGATGAGAGAATTTCCGACCCGGAATCCTATTTCAAAGTCAATGTATACTATTGCTGTTTAGATATATTAATTTCTCAAACTAAAGAAAGATTTCAGAGCCTTTGCAACCTGAGTAGTATATTCGAAATATTACAACCGGAGAAACTCCTATCTTCTTCAAGCGAAGAGATATTAAACGCTTCCGGAAAACTGTCTGCTAAATACAGTAAAGACATCTCACTTAATCTTTGTGACCAATTAAAGGCTCTAAAAACATGCTTAAATTCTGAAATTAAAAAAAATTATTCCATTAAAGAACTCATTGAATTATTGCTAGTAAAATTCAATAGTCTTGCATCCAGTTTTCCCGAGGTAATCACAGCATGCTTTTTATTCTTGACCCTTCCAGTTACAACCGCAACGGCAGAAAGAAGTTTTTCAAAATTAAAACTAATAAAAAATTACTTAAGAACTTCGATGGGACAAGAACGGCTGTCAGACATCTCACTATTGTCCATAGAGGCAGAAACTTTAGAAAAACTAAAATCATCATCAGCCATAAATGATTTAATAAATCAGTTTGCCGATAAAAAGGCAAGGAGAGTGAATATTTAAAATTCGATTTTTATTTGTAAAATGGGTAAATTATGTGATAAATAAATATTACTTCTCACAATATTTTTTTTCTTTTGTGAAAAATCTTTACCTCCATATAAGGGCCTCCAAAAAATTTTTTATACGGGGCCCCGACAAGGCACGCTACGCCACTGAATCCCTAACTCGGCATTTCTATGAACCTTGACCCCTTCGCCTCCCAACCCGTATTGGTAAGTTGTGTTCTTCAAAGAAATCGGCCTATACGCTCTCTAGGTTAAATACTCTCTGGTTGCATAATTGTTTAATTAGTTACACGAATTTTAGTTAATATGTTTTTTATTATGTAACTGTTATTTGTCCCTAAATAAATAATATTAGTAAGAAGTAAAACAAGATTATGTATGGCAGTTACATATAAGTGAAGGTCTTACCTCGGTGATAAGTGGAATCTTATTGGGTTTGTTAGGAGCCCCCGACTCCTTGAGCGGATGGTCGTGGTTCGCGCACTCTAGCTCAGTGAGAGTACCGCCAGACTCGTACATTAACCTGAAAATATTAAAGAAAAACATTGCAAACAATTAGCAGAAAACCGCATCTAAATAGGACAAAGCATCATCTGATAAGCCTTTTCCCAGTTATGTTGGAATCGGCGTCCAGTCCAAGCTGTCCAGCTGAGTACAATGACGCATCTCTGGAATGCGAGGCCCCGCCCGCTTCACCCCGCATTCCCTTAGCTCGCCCGGCAAGTGTCAGTATTGTATGTCACACCGTACAAAATGACCAAAATGCCAAAATGACGTCATCAACGCGCAGCGTCAAGTTAATGTGACCGCGTTATATGAGTGTTTTACATGGAGCCACTGCCTAACTGACCTCCACAACCTAGTAACTGGTTAACACGATACCCGTTGGCAATACCAGTGTCAGATTTCCTGGCTTCTGACTACCCGTAACGACTGTCAAACATTTACAAATGCCTACCAGGACCAACAGTTTGACATGCTTTCCGAGGAGGAATATTGGCACGTTAAGATAGGCATTACAATATTGCTGTGAACCAACTCCAGACAAGCATATTTAGCGTAGTTGACGGGGTTAACAAGATTGCTAGTAATGTGATTTCTACCAACAAAGCTAGTTCTATTTAAAAATATATAGGTATAGAAACTTACTTGTTGTCAATCTGTAGTGCTTCAGTCTTAGTTTCAATCTCCACGGAGTCCATGTTCCCATTCTGGTAGTTGACCACGGCGGTGTCTTTGCTCTTGTCTGTCCGTTTGCCCGATATCAGGTTCTTGAAGGTAGTTATTCTCTGTAAATATGTATAATACATTCATTTGAAAGAAAGAAGAAAAAAAAAGTTTATTGACAAATGCCACAAGTATACACAGTAAAAAAAATAACAATATATTATAATTTAAAAATGTATAAGAAATTAAATAAAAAATTGCCGTTTTTTCTTTCCTTATGACTTGAACTCTCAGCCGTGTGTTTCCTGATAGCTATAACCTGGGTGTAATTTAAGTCAAGAGCGAATAGGTTACTTCTAGGCTAAGTGCTTGCTTCCTGTAATGTTCTGATTGCGGGAATGTTCTAACAAGATACCGCGGCCCCCAAAGGCAAGGGTAGCTGCAGAAATAGAGTGGATTTTTAGTCAGTAGAAGTCTGACACTCCCTTCCGCTGCACCCAGACCGGGAAAAGCTATTCGACGATTTTCCCACCCGAAAGAAAATAAAAAAAAAAGCACGCATGTTTCAACTTTGACCGCATTTTCGCTTGCCATCAGGTGAGACGGTGGTTGTAGTGTATGTATATGCACTACGTATAAATAAAAAAAAAAAAAAAAAAAAAATATCTACTGTATGTTCACGTAGATACGTGAACATACAGTAGATATTTTTTTATGGATGGTAAATCTTCCAATGACTGCCTTACAATCTGGGCGAAGAGGGTATGTGATATGTCAAACTTTTACTGACTAAAACACATCCGTGCTCCGTCATTCGTCCTGTGTTCCGAGGCCGCGACCCCAGTAGATATAATATTGTCTCATGTACACATACTTAGTAGGGTTAGCTGTAAACTGGCAGTCACGCGAGTGAACTAGCGTAGCTGAGCCAGTGATAATACGCGTACGGAGACAGTACAGTAAAAACACAAGCCTAAAAAAGACGTGTGGAACCCAAAAAACGATTAAAAAATGTATATACACTGTGTCTATCATCTCTTCTTCAACTCTCCTGTCGCAGGTCTGCTGGAAGAAATTTCTTTAGATATAAGCAGCAACTTTTTACTCTTTTATCTGTATTTGTCTCTTTTTAGGGTTCTGTAGCCGAATGGCAAAAAACGGAACCCTTATAGTTTCGATATGTCTGTCCGTCTGTCTGTCTGTCCGTCCGTCCGTATGTCACAGCCATTTTATTCCGAAACTATTAAGACCATACATGTGAAACTTAGTAAGTAGATGTATTCTGTGAACCGCTTTCAGATTTTAAGAAAAAAATTAATAAATATTTAAAATAAAGGGGGCTCCCCATACATGGAACTAAAACTGAAAATATTTTTTTTTTCATGAAACCTATGCGTGTGTGGTATCTATAGACAGGTATTTAAAAATGATATAGGGGTTTCTAAAACCAGTTTTTCATGAAGTCAATCGTTTAGAAGATATAAGCTTCCAAAGTCGTAAAATGTGTCCCCCCTCTAACTTCTATAATAATGGAGTGAAAAATCTAAAAAAAAATATGTCTGTAGATCTTAATATAAACTTTCAACCAAAATTGGTTTGAACAAAATCGGGTCAGCAGTTTTTGAGATACAGCATATTTTCTAAAACCGCAAATATAACTTTGTAATTCATACAAACACTATGAAAAACAAAGTTATTTAGCGTAGTTGTAAAAATGTAAATAAGCTAGTTTTAAGAAATTTTTATGGTTTTTTTTATTCGTCATATAGATATACATATTATATATATTATTATAGTTACTACGGAACCCTTCATGGGCGAGTCTGACTCGCACTTGGCCAATTTTTTTCTTTTTTATGTGTCACATTATCTCTCTACCATCTCATAAGTTTATATATATATATTATATTGATATATATATGTAATTAGATAAATATGTATTCTAGTTCATAGAACTTGTATCTATTCATATACATATTCATTTATTTATCAAATATAAGCTAACAGTTTACACCAAATCGCTTATAATGCTAATTCTACAAAATTACATAAAAAATTAAATTAAAACTTCTAAGACTAAAAAATGAATACAAAAAAAAACGGAGTAACATAAAATTTGTAAACAAAAAACAACCTTATACATAAAATTAGAAGCTAAACAATTATTTCTTCATATTATATGTTTATTTTATATATGTTTATTGTATCTTTATAATTTATATTATTAGTTAAGTATATTTTAATTTACGTAATTATTAGTATACACACTGTGTCTACCATCTCTTCATCAACTCTCCTGTCGTAGGTCTGCTGGAAGAAATTTATTTTGAAATAAGCAGCACCTTTGTGCTCTTTTATCTGTATTCGTGTTTTTCGTTTCTAATTTTCATGTGTGTACATAAATAAATAAACGGTACCTTAGTGAGATAGTTGATGTGGTGCTCCAGCGCCGAGCAGTGTTCGACGGCGGCGGGCAGTATATCCGCTAGTGCCTCTCGCGGATGTACGCCGCTCTCGTGGCGACAATACATGCCGCGCCAAAACCTGGTCAATTTGTTGGAACCGTCAATAGCCTAACAATAATAATACTTTAATTTATTATCGATAACAAATTACAGTAGTACCCAACTGATATGGCTTACCGATGTACCTGCGCAGAACGTGAATTTTCGCAAAGCGCTTCGTTTCCTTTCCGCTATTTGTCGGCAGCTGCCGCCATGTTAGCGCGCGACGCGTGAACTATAGTGTATTCACGGAGACGAGTTAGTAGAGCGCTATCTCACTCAAACATTTTTTTAACTGCGATTGGTCAGTGATAAACGCTAAGGCGGTGTACACAGTACGAGTACTTTTAAGTCTACTCATACTTCCCGTACTGTGCAGACGTGCTCTTACTTGTGACTGTATGCTCAACTTGTGAACCGGCTTGTGCATTGGATTTTATGATTGATTGCTTTCTTGACGACTTGGCGGCTTGTGAAAAGGACTTTTCATTGTGAACTGAAATAGTGCGATAATGGCGGATATCGAACAACTTGCTGAGAAAAGAAAACGGCGGGCTTTTTTGTCTACCGAGAAGACTATGATTTTAAATATGTATCACGCAATGAGAAATGCAGACTCTTCGGCCTCCAAGGGTGTCATTAAAAAAGCTGTTGCATCTTCTTTAGGTGTTCACTGGGCTTCTGTTCATAGAATTTTAAAAGAGAAGAATGATGGTGGTGAGCTAAAAAGATTTTTTGTCTTTGTCATTTGTATGATAATGTGCGATAGAGAAGGCGCTATACTAACTCGTCTCCGTGAATACACTATAACAGCTGCAGTGTATTATGAACGTTCTTTCGTTAATCTTCCGGTCTATACTTTCTTTTCTGCGCGAACGAAGATACACAACGCACCTTATCAGTTGGGTACTACTGTACAATCATATTGCTTATATGCCTAGTGACCTAAAAGTAAAACAATACAAGGCGGCGGGCAACAAGACTGCTAGTGCCTCGCCGGCACGCCGCTCTCGTGGCGACAATACATGCCGCGCCAAAACCTGGTCAAGTTGTTGGAACCGTCAACAGCCTAATGACTAAGGCGGCCCAGAGACCATTTAATAATAACATTGTACAATATATTTTATTGTACAATAAGAATGAAAGGCTTTTAGAATCCAAACGATCAATTATACAGTATGTTAACTAACAGAGGGCGTTCCCGTTAACCCGCAATAGTATAGCATCCATACATGCTAAAAAAATACTACCATTCGAAAACAAAATGTTTTTTTTTTTTTTAATATTATAATATTCACCAAAAATGTTAAATTGATACGTAAAAGAAACACTCTATACACGCGTACTTGAAGGACGGCAACGTCGCAATTTATTTATTAATGACGGGTCGCGTGTGCGGCGATCTAATTGATGTGCTTATACTATTGCGGGTTAAGGAGAACGCCCTCTGTTAGTTAACACACTGTATTGTACAATAAATGTACGGCGCAGTTATTTTGGGCGTGTGTACTTCTCGTACAGACGAAACACGGACTAAAAAATATTGCACTATACTGACCGTAATCAATGCAATGAAAAATTATGGTGAAATAAAAATTAAACTCGCTCAAACTTTTGTTCAATCATAGCGCAATCTTCAATATTAACCCTAAACGGTCAATAATATTCAAACCAACAAGTCGGTATAGTTGTGATCGAGAGGTTACGGGTTCAAACCCACCCATTACACTATTACCGTGAAACCGCTCAAGACATAGGTATATTTAGCTTAGTTGCGCATTCCGTGGATAACAAATTTTTAGTTGTTGTCCTTATTTATTTTCTCTTACGGTGTTCAATAAACAGTTTATCTATTATATCTATATACCTGATACTCTGTGCTCCTAAGTCCGGTTTCAGTACATCAGGGTGCGACTTGGGATTGTATAGTGGGTTCTTATACTCGTTCAAGTGACTAGCCATGTAGCCCCACAGTGAAAATGTGCGCTCCGATAACCTAGAAACATAAAACAAATAATGAGTTAATAATAGTAGAAAGGGGTACATCATCAACATCTTTTCAGCATTTTCCCAAGTATTTTGTAATCGGCTTCGTCTAACCAGATGCAGCTCAGTATTAGTGTTTTACATGGAGCGTCTGCCTATCTGACCTCGACAACCCAGTAACTGGGTAACACGATACCACTTGGCTAGACCAGTGTCCGATTTACAGGCTTCTGACTACCCGTAACGACTGTCAAAGATGTTCAAATCACAGCCGGAACCAAAACCTTTCGCGTGTCTTAAGTTGCACAGTTCGACATAAGAAAAAAATGCTCCAAATGTCAGATTTACTGGCTTCTGACTACCCGTTTCGACTGTCAAAATGTCAAATGACTGGCACGACCACCGCCTTAACGTGCTTTAGTTGTAAGGACTCTTGACGTCACTCATGTAATGGCTGCCGGGACACACTCATGTTTTCCTTGTAGCTTCTTGGGATTTGCCGTGTTCCTCAGGTATCACAAACTTGTTTTTAGTAGACTAAGCATAGAATTATACACAAAAGGATCACACATATACACGCTCATTATATATTTATCATATACATGCGAGTAAACAATTTTATTATTTTCCTAGCCTACCGCCCGCGGCTTTGCCCGTGTGGACTTCAAAACGTTATCCCGCAGGGATATGATGTTTTCCGCGATTAAAAGTAGCCCATGTCCTTTTCCAAGATCAACTCTATCTCTGTTCCAAATGTCATCATAATCAGTAAAGTAGTTTAAGCGTCAAAGCGCACAGATAGTTACTTTTCCATTTCTAATATTAGTAGGATTATTTATACTTTATTATTAACTAGCTTTTGCCCACGACTTCGTTCGCGTGGGAGATTTTTCTCGCGTAAATCCCGATCCCGTGGAGATTCTGGGATAAAAAATATCCTATGTCCGTCTCCTGGTTCTAAGCTACCTCCCTACCAATTTTCAGCCAAATCGTTTCAGCCGTTCTTGAGTTATAAATAGTGTAACTAACACGACTTTCTTTTATATATATAGATTTTCTTTATTAAGTTTATACACACAATTTCGCGGCTAAGCTACTCGACATCCGTATGTTACTGCAGGGACCCAGCAGAATATCAGCGCCAGGTATTGACAGCCAGACACATGCTGAGCTGGGGACCAATTTGGTGCATTCGCGAGACACACACCGCATTCTATAAAGAATGCGCGAGTATTAAAAAATACCTATAAACGTATTTTTTAAAACTCAATTTTTTTAATGTATGATATGTAAGTGTTACTTCCTGTATGTTTATAATATTACTCAAGCTGCATGGTATATTTTTCTTTTGTTATGAGTAATTATTGTTTTTTTATGTGAATTCTATGTTGTGTCTTGTGTTGTATAAAATAATCATTTTATCTATTTTATCTATCTTTTTTTTATTAAAAATAAGTTCGAGTTTGACCACCATCTCACCTGATGGTAAGTGATGATGTGGTCGAAGATGGAGCACGCTTACCTAGAAGTAACCTATTCACTCTTGACTTGAAGACTCCTAGGTTATATCTATCTTTTCTGATATCTGACGTCCAATTAAATTTATTCTTTTCACTTTAACTAAGAAAACTTGGTGGTTATAATAAACTGAAATATGGCTGGCTTGCTTAACTAAAAATAGTTCATACTGCAATGAACTAAGGGCAACTATTTTAATTTGAAATCTATTTGATGTATAACTTATCTATATAATAAAAATGAATCGCTAAATGTGGTGCTAAGCGCAAAACACAAAAATGGATGGACCGATTTGGATGATTCTTTTTTGTTGTGTTTGGTTTTGTCAGGAGAAGGTTCTTATGAAAAAAAATAAAAAAGTAGGAAAGGTCTCAAGGGTAGGGGTCTGGGTACGGTAGGGTAGGGTAGGGGTAGGGTACGGTAGGGGTAGGGTACGGTAGGGTAGGGGTAGAGTAAGGTATGGGTAGGGTATCTGTAGGGTAGGGGTAGGATACCACACGAATGAAGTCGTGGCGGGTCAGCTAGTTTATAATATTTATAACTAGCGACCCGCCCCGGCTTCGCACGGGTGCAATGCTTATATTAAATATACTATAGAATGTCTTTATATACATCGTTGACAGCCTTTTTGTCATTCGACATACACGTTCTCTTTGTAATTACTTTTGAAAGTGCGACACATAATTTACCATGGGAAAGACATTCAACGCTCAAATCTAAGCAACATAGGCACGCGCGCCGTGCCTCCGCCGGCACCGCGCCGCAAACGCTATGTCCTTGCATTTTAAATTGGTAATATCTTTGAAACTATTTATTTAAATTATATTCTGTAAAGGGCAATATTGATTTATATTAAATGCACAATGTATTTATGGTACTTAATTGGATAAGGATTAATGATGTATTGCATAAAATCGCTTCGTCAAATATGCTCGTATTTCTCGTAAAAAGTAAAGGATAAAAAATGGTTGTTGTGGGTTTTCTATAAGAGATAGGTAGATGCCATCGAGGACTTTTTTGTTGACCTTTTTAAGGTGTACAATACTGTAGTACATTATTTTGATCTATCTCGTAGGGTTCAGCCAGCGTTTGCAAAGCAAGGGCAAAAAATGTGTTTATTTGCGACATCACATTAGAAACCTCAAAAATTATCAGTGTACCTCTACTATATTATGCATGTTATATACTTAAAAACCTTCCTATTGAAAGAAACTGCATCAAAATCCGTTGCGTAGTTTTAAAGATTTAAGCATACATAGGGACAGACACAGGGAAGCGACTTTGCTTTATACTATGTTAAGATTAAGATTGATATTAACATATTTTATTTTCCTAATAATTTATTTAATGTTTAGACTGATAATTGCATAAAGCCATGGCTGTATATGTATACCACGGCTGTATAACACAATACACTCGTGGCAAGCTTTTTGGCTTCCGACTACCCACGACTATCAAAGATGTACAAATAATAGCCGGGACTAACGGCTTAACGTGCTTTCCTGAGCATAGAGGCATCTGGAATTCTGGATATGTTAAGATTGTCACCCAACGACAAACCGTCCTCAGGAAGCGTTGCTTAACCTCTAGAGCCCCAGCGGCACAAAAACGTGCCAGTAAACAAGTATTAGTTGAGCCCCGCTGGCACAAATTTGTGCCACCAAACCCCGACCGATTTAAAACTGTATTTGTAGTAAAGATAGGTCTTAAAATCGTTTGTGACCGGGGTCAGATTACGCTTACGATAAGAGCCCGCCCGCGGTGCTTGACGGATGGTTGACGTAAATAATGGCGGTCCTTGAGAGGTTAAAGACCGACCTATGCGGCTATTGTTATTTAGAAAGGCTGTCATCCGCGAGCACGAGAAAAAAATTTGAATCTTATCTTACTAATATTATAAATACGAAAGTTTGTGAGGATGGATGGATGGATGTATGTTTGTTACTCTTTCACGCAAAAATTACTGAACGGATCTGAATGAAATTTGGTAAGCAGACAGTTGACATCCTGGAGTAACACATAGGCTATATGGATTATTGGAAGGACAATAGCTAGGTACATTATCAGGTTCTACATCATGTGAGTAATCCTACTAATATTATAAATGCGAAAGGTTGTGAGGATGTATGTATGTTAGTTGTTCTTTCACGCAAAAATTGCTGCGGTTTTCTATCAGTTACATTTCGAGGAGTGTGCAATGGAATTACACAATCTAATTCCGCCAAGCCCGTTTCATCATCGGACTACAAGACAAACGGCGATGTGCCATCGTTACATAGTGGACATCCCACCCATACGCACAAAACGTTTTGGGAATACTTTCATTGTGCGCACGGCTAAGGAGTGGAATTCCCTGCCGGTGTCTGTGTTTATAGCTACAATTTGGGGGTTTCTTCTAGGTAAGCGTGCTCCATTTTCGACCACATCATCACTTACCATCAGGTGAGATGATGGTCAAACGCGAACCTATTCTGAATTTAAAAAAATGGATAGATATAATAATGTAAGTTTTATCCCAGAATTCCTACGGGATCGGGATTTACGCGGGAAAACAATCCTACGCGAGCACAAGCTAGTAAATGATAAAAATGAAATGATGACATTGATACCTTAGGTCTCTCCTATCTTTCTCGCAGTTGCCGATGAACGTGCCGTACTGACACGCATGCGCGTGGTCGTGTAGCGTCAACAAAAACCGCTCGTTGAACTGGAATGCCTGGAATTAAAATACAAATATTTATTGGAACAAAAAACAGTTTACAAAAGTTTTACATTAGTATGAAATACTGTGTCGCGACCATTAGCGCCCACCTCCAAGAGGGGAGACTACAGTGTTCCAGGAATTAATATAAAAGGAAAAGAAACAAAAATATTTTTTTTAGATTTTGGAATGAATGAGTGTGTGTATGCGTGGAATGTATGTGTAGTGTATGTATGTGTAGGCGTGTGAGTGAATGTGTATATATGTAAAGGTAGGAAGGTGCGTATGTTTGTTACCCTTGCGATTTGGAAGGCAGTGAGGAATGAAAGGGACGTTACCAATAATATAATACAATAACTTAACACACTATCATCATCTGTTTAGCCTTTTCACAACATGTCGGGGTCGGCTTCCAGTCTAACCTGATACAGCTGAGTATTAGTGTTTACATGGAGCGACTGCCTATCTGACCTCCACAACCCAGTAACTGGGTAACACTATATCACTTGGCTAGACCAGTGTCAGATTTACTGGCTTCTGACTACCCGTAACTACTGTTAAAGATGTCCAAATGACAGCCGGAACCAAAACCTTTCGCGTGTCTTAAGTTACACGGTTCGACATAAGAAAAAAATGCTCCAAATGTCTTAAGTCGGACAATTACACTTAAAATGTTACTAAAACCGATCAAGTATGAATAGATTAGTCCAGTGGTTCCCAATTAGTTTTTTCTACGTACCACTTCAAGGAAGACCTTAAACTCGCGCACCCCTTAGGACGTTTCACACAATGACGCATGTCGGATGCGACAGCGAGTGCGGCAAGCATCGTTGAAAGTTGTATGAAAACGCGCCTAGATCCACACACGGGTGCCGCATTGAAGCTGTCGTACGTGTCGTATCTAGGCGCGTTTTCTAATAATAATTTTTATTTTTTAAGAATGTATTGTTTTAGTTAAGGGATTGCTCCGCGTACCCCTTGATGCAATCTCGCGTACCCCTGGGGGTACGCGTACCACTAATTGGGAAACACTGGATTAGTCGAATGATACAGCCACATCGTGTTACTTGCAACAGAAACGTAAAATACATAGTCAAATGCGAGCCGTGACGTTATGTACATACGCTGTTCTGTTGACACTTGAGGGGTTAATGTGCTTTCGGAAGCACGGAGGAATCTCGACATGTTAAGATGATCATTGATCAACCGTCCACGAACTGACCTCGGCAAACGTTGCGTAACCTGAATACCGATTCGTGGGGCTGTTACTAACTTGCCACGAGCTTAACCTGAAGACCGACTCGTGGGACTGTTGTGCTTGTGGGGGCGTATTTATTAACACGCTTTTATTAGGTCGACCTGTATGTAACTAACTATGTAATGGAATCTAAGGTAACTAATTTAACCATCTTCCAAGGGTCATAGCGTAATGAAAATTGGCAGCTGTATGTAGTTCTGATGACAATACAATAATATGGTACCATCGAACTGATCTGATGATGGAGCCGGAAGATATGAACTGGAAGTTCATGATGGAAAATCGTATCATAGCTGTTTTGGATTTCTTAGAAAGGTCTTGTAATGAACTTTGATCACGATTAGGTTTCAACGTCTGATGATGAAGCCGGAAGATAGGCACTGGCATTCCATGATGGAATATCATATCATAGTCGAGTTTGCACTTGTGAGAAAGGCCACGTAATGGACTTTGAACACGATCAGGTTTCAAGGTTATAACAAACCTAAAGAAAATCTGTTATCGGTTTTCTTAACCTTTTTGAATTACCGCGTAATCCATAGATTTATTATTAGGTCGATCTGTAACGAACTAAATATGCAATAAAATCTAAAAATCTGAATTAAACGTACTTCTAATTGTTGTATCATCATGAAACTTGGCAAATATATGTAGATTAGACGACAATAGAATATTATGGTACCAGCAGTTCTGACGATGGAATTGGAAGGTGGCTGATGGAACCTTGGACTGCCTACTAGTAAACATTTCTAATTCAAACAAATCTGCTCATTACATTAGTCCTAAAAGCGTGTTTTGGTTTTTTAAACTATTAATTTATTTTCTCCTGCTGTGTCAAATCCATCCAAAGGTTGTCTGTAAAAGATCGCTTTTAGCGATAAGACCGCCCATTGTAACACCCTTTGTAGTTTTTAAGTCCTTATTTAATTCTGTTATGGTGTACAACAAAGAGTATATCTATCTGTTACTAACTTGCCACGAGCTTAACCTGAAGACCGACTCGTGGGGCTATTACGAACTTGCCACGAGCTGCTCCAAAGAAGTTTATATTCCATTTAATATTTTTCCATAATTCAGCCTATTATGTTCCCGCTGCTGAGGGACGGGCCTCCTTTTTATAAAAGGGAATGAAATAATAATTGTTTTGGGAGATAACATTTTTGTCTACCAGTGTTATCAATAAAAAAGTCTCCTAGTATTATCAGAACGGGATATTTACCATGTGTACTTATTGTTTCGAGTTTCCGATATTTCGGTACTACTGCAAGCGCCATGATATCCCGTTTTAAGTTCTAATGGTAGTTAGTGACCATGTTAGCTTGAAAACTTATAAAAAAGACTCCTGTTTTATAATGTTAGTATAGATATTAAGAATCAAACCTCGGGCCTTTGTCGCAACAGTTGCCAGGTGCAGTCTAGCAGTTGCGTGAACACGGGCGACCTCTCTCGGCCGTCGCACGCGATGTGTCCGCAGCGCGCTGTGAACTTGTGTCCAAACGACAGCCAATCCTTCTCGATCAGAGCCTGCAAATAAAAATACATCTATATATTAAGACCAGGCAGTCCTAAATAATTTTTACGCAAGCTCTGCCCCTATGCGGCCCGGTTAGGCCGTTGTATACTAAACGCTAACGCAGCAGTAATAAAGTTGAATATCGCGTGCGCTCTTTTACCATATTCGGGTTCGAAACTAAATGTCGTAAGTCTCAATTCTTATTTCGTTTATAACTAAAGTAATAATTGACCTAGAGAAAAAATGTCCTATATTTGGATAATAAACTATATTTTCTTACTGTCAATACTAATTTTAGACATAAAAGCCGAGTAATCTTGATTAAATTTTGAATAATCTTTAAAAAAGACATGATTTTCGATTAAAAAATTAATCGAGCGAAAATGTTCCAATTATGAAATTGGTCTAGACATGGAAAGAAAAAGATCCAATAAATCATAATTATGCTAAAGTTCCATTTAGATTGTATGCGTGATTGTTTCAGAATATTAATGCAAAGTTACATACAATTTAAGGAGCCTCCTCTTAATACGAGAATTGCGAGTGAGGGAACGAGCGAAGCGAATCGATTATGAGATTGGCCGCCGCCGCGCCGTGGCCGGAATCGGCTAGGAGACCATATGTATATACAGTATGTTAACTAACAGAGGGCGTTCCCGTTAACCCACAAAAGAAACACTCTGTACACGCGTACTTGAAGGACGGCAACGTCGCAATTTATTTATGAATGCGTACGCGTGTACAGAGTGTTTCTTTTACGTATCAATTTAACATTTTTAGTGAATACTTTAATATAAAAACATATTTTTCGAATGGTAATATTTTTTTAGCATGTATGGATGCTGTACTATTGCGGGTTAGCGGGAACGCCCTCTGTTCGTTAACATACTGTACGAAAATGACGCGGGCAGAGGAGTATGAAAGTCACTGTTAAAGTTGTACACTGACAGTCCTAAATCTAATCTCCTTTAAGTTCTGTCTATCCAAAGGGGCCGTCCATTAATCACGTGATGTTTATTTTGCATTTTTTAACCCCCCTCCCCCTTGGTGATACATGGTGAGGTTTAAGGTTACCCCCCCTCCCCCCTATATCACGTGTATTTTTTCGTACCTGCAAGGAATCTATTTTTTTTATATTTATAAAATACTGATATAAGTATCATCTGATATTATTATAGAAAATTAAAGACTACTATAATAACGTTCAGAGGTAGACAGAAAGGTTGCAGTTTGTTTTTGACTGACATAAAAATAATGAAAGAAATGCGAAAAACTTTTTTGTACTAAAATATGAACATTATTTAATGTATAGTATTTTCGGACCACGGATTAGCAAGACTTTTTCAACACCAATTACTCGATAAGCATCTTGCAAGTAACTGTGTCTGACTTGGCACAGGGTTTTGTTGAAGATCAACATCGGTTTCATCAAGTCACTCGGCGTCATCATTTCGCCCACTTCATAAATTCTTCATTTTAACCGACTTCAAAAAAGGAGGAGGTTCTCAGTTCGTCTTGAACTTTTTTATTATTATTTATGTTACCTCATAACTCGAAGACAGCTGGACTGATCTGGAATTTTTTTTCGTTTGACAGGGTATACTTTCTAGTTGGTCCCATTGTTATGAAATCAGATGATGAAGACCACAGATGGCCACCGTAACTACTCAATCATAAGTATTTCGTGGATTGTGATTCGATTACTTGAATTTGCATGTTAAGCACTTTATCCTCGTCACAATGCATGTGGTGATGTAGAGAAGATGGTGAAGTACCAGGAGAACTCCTCAAAAATTAACGGCTCTGCATCGGGAAAGGCAATATTTTGTAAAAGGTGATAAGAAGTTCACATTTTGGCTTTTGTAACTAGATAAATTACAAACCGACCGACCCACTAAAAAGCGTGATAAAACTTTTTTGCAAAAAATAAAACCGACTTCCATATCAAAAAACTACAAAGCCAAAAATAACTTTAATTTCTTTAGTGTCAAAAAAAAAAAAAAAATTTAAAACCATTAACACCGATTACCGAAATTAAAATTTATTTTTGGCTTTGTAGTGTTTTGATAAGGAAGTCGGTTTTATTTTTTTTTAGTATATTTTTGTTTCGCATTAGCCTACAATTCATTAAATTCTTTTTGAGCCACACTAGGTTTTTTTTTTTTTTTTAGAATAGTTTCGCGTTTGACCACCATCTCACCTGATGGTAAGTGATGATGTGGTCGAAGATGGAGCACGCTTACCTAAAAGTAAGAAGTTTGTACGTTTAAGTTTTTACCTTTCTTATCCTCTGCAAATAGGTCTTTACACAGATCACCTAGT
Organism: Tholera decimalis; assembly: GCA_943138885.2. Lineage (NCBI taxonomy): Eukaryota > Metazoa > Arthropoda > Insecta > Lepidoptera > Noctuidae > Tholera > Tholera decimalis. The sequence continues at coordinate 16,387,164 of OW964551.2, forward strand.
TTAGACATGTTTTAATTCAAAACGTACGAGGTTAAACAATTTACGCATGTGTATTCAGTGTTAAAACAACAGAATAGCTGACACTGACAAGCTGAGTCCGGCGGACGGTTGTTGCGGCTCGCGGGAACTTTACTTCGTTCGTTGCCTGGCAACGGCGAATCAAGGTCACACTACAAGTCGTTTTCGATTTTGTACGCGTTTGATGAATAAAAACTTTTTACCAAAAAATTAAACCGACTCCCAAAAAACACTGCAAAGTGAAAAATAACTTTAATTTCGGAAGTCGGTGTCTTTAGTTTTGTATTTTCGTTTTTGGCACCGACTTCCGAAATTAAAGTTATCTTTCACTTTGCAGTGTTTTTTGGGAGTCGGTTTAATTTTTTGGTAAAAAGTTTTTATTTCACTTTTTTTAGTTGGTCTATTTTTAATTTACCTAGTTACAAGAGCCTAAATGTCAACTACTTATAACCTTTTACAAAATATTGCTTTCCCCAATGCTGGGCCGTTAATTGTTGAGGAGTTCTCCTGGTACTTCACCATCAGCTCTACATCACCATATGCATTGTGACGAGCATAAAGTGCTTAACATCCGTATTCAAGTAATCGAATCGCAATGACCTCAATACTTATTATTGAGTAGTTTCGGCGGCCATCTGTGGTGTCATCATCAGTTCCACTTCCTCAAATGGTACTTTTTGAGAGCAACTGCACAAGTTACTATAATAAATACCCAGAACGTCATAGGTGTGCCTATAATATTTGAAGAGTTCCCTCGATTTCTCCAGGATTCCATCATCAGATCTTGACGTTTATGAAAATGGGACCAATTTTGTAGTATACCCTTTCAATCAAAAAATAATTTTCCAAATCGGTTTCGATGATCATAAATAAAAAAAATAAAAAATATTCGCGTCGAATTGATAACCTCCTCTTTTTGTCGTCGGTTGAAAAATAAATACATGTAACGCCGCTTTTCAGTTGAGTATCGCTCTCTTGCCGAAAAAATAAATACACGTGATATATTACTTTACCCCCCTGTGATATTTCGTGATTTTTTTTTTCGAGCCTCACGTGATTAATGGACAGCCCCAAAGGCTGTCTATAAGAGATTGCCCTGTGTGATAAAAACCACCCATTGTACACTAGTTTTATTATTTGTATCCATAAGTATATTGTAACGTGTACAATAAAGTATTATAATACATAAATTAATAAAAAAAAAACATCTATTCGACGCACGCACACACATGTACACAAATCTCTTCATTTTATGTTGATTGTTAAAGTCTATGGTCAAACTGAAAAGAGATTACTATCTATTATAAATGGGTTTTGTAATTATTTAATCATCAATTCATTACAGATTTAAATTCATTGAGGTTTAAAACATTAAAATTTTAAAAACACTGCTAAACCTAACTATGTACGTCACGTTTGTAATGGGTTTTGTCTATAGTATTACTGAATGTAAAAAATAACCATTATTATGATAATGTCATAGTTAGTCTATCTGCCGGCTTCTGTGTTCCCTGCCACTTGACCTTATAGCCTTTAAAGCAAGAGTGAACAAGCATCTGGGCTCGCTCGTTCCATCGTAGACCTCATCGATCGAGGTCAAAAGTGGGCTCATCCGAAATTTAAAAAAAAAATGGATACGGATTTGAGGTCGTGGAGCTCCTGCGTACACTCTTGTAAGTGAGAGGCTTTCCTTTAAACTGCCTATACTAGGTACCAATTTTAAGCTTTGTAGCAAAATTCAATGAAATAGGAGCAGTAGTTTAGTCGCAAATGATTTGTTAAGTTTTTGCCCCATTTGAACACGATGTATCTTTCCTAACAACTGATTATGTCTATACGCATAGGTCATGCACCTTATAACGATAAATCTGAGTATAATGTAAGATACATTGTTGCCGCTCTGACTCTACCTAACATAAAAGCCAGCGCGAGCGGAGGCCCCGCGCCCACCTCGAAACGAGATAAAGACACGCGCGACTTTAACAATTAGATACCTACGTATCTAAGGTCAGTGACATTTATTTACAAAGGGTGGTTGCGTTTTACTCTGATTTGTAAGCTAATTTTTGGCGCTTGTTATTTTTATACCGTATCGAATTAATACTAAATATGTATAGTATAAGTAGTGTAATTTAATGCCCCTCTGTCGTATCAACTCTGTATGTAAGGTCTGACCTGGTAGCCGTTGATAGTGCGGTAGTGAGGCTCGAGGCACAGCGCCGCCAGGGAGCAGACCTGCGCCGTTCGATCCCAGCCGTCGCTGCAGTGCACACACACGCTCACACCGCTCTCTATCGCCGACGCGATCCACCACGACGTGTCCAAGATAGATCTACGAAATTAAGTACAATATTATCGAACGCAGAGCTTAAAGGCTCATAAGTGTCGAGGTTCTGGCAGGCAAGCTTCACAGCCTGGCTCACCGGGGTCTATCTTCTACAGATTATACTTCGGATTGTGCGCAGGAGCTCCACGACTAGGGTTACCATATGTAAACAGAGGGATGCCTGTCTATGATACCTAAAATGCCTGAATTTTCAGAAAAATGCCTATCTAAAGCAAAACGCTGTAGTAATAAGTAAAAGCCAACAGATAATAATGAAGAAGGATATTTCTTACTGATATTTGTCAGAGGACATTATTTTTTTTAATAGTTCTTTCTTTTCTTATACATAAACGTAAAAATCTTCACAAGATACAGTTTTGTAATTTTCCTGAGTAATCAATATTGCTTTTACTGATTCAATTGTCAGCCGATTTCTTTCTTTACTCCACTGGGCGTTGACGAGTGAAAACGTACGTTCTACGTTCGCATTGTGTGTCAAAACAGAGAACACAAACTGGCAGTTTTCATGAATTTTGTAATGTCACCATTAACAACAACACTTCCCTACTTTTGAGAAAATTGATTGATTCATCCACCTTTTACTACCGGTCTACCAGACGTACTGCGAAATACCATCCACACTTGGCCGATACACGGTCTTGTTGTACTATATGAATTGTCTTTGTATAATTTTAGTCTGTAACTGTTTATTTCCCTAAATAAATAAAATAAAATAAGCGCTTCTCTTCAACATTTATTTTGCGCACAGCCAAGGTGTGGAACTCTCTGCCGGCTTCTGTGTCCCCTGCCACATATGACCCGTCAGCCTTTAAAGCAAGAGTGAATAGACATTTTCTGGGCTCGCTCGTTCGATCTCAATCCTCATCCTCAAGACCTCATCTTACAGTTACCATCAGGTGTGATCGAGGTCAAGAGCGGGCTCATTCGTAATAAAAAAAAAAAGTAGTAGTTTTATTAAGTGTTATTTTTTTTTATTTATTTTGCTCGTGTTTGACCACCATCTCACCTGATGGTAAGTGATGATGTGGTCGAAGATGAAACACGCTTACCTAGAAGTAACCTATTCACTCTTGACTTAAAGACCCCCAGATTATAGCTATGACTCTGGCAGGAAATTCCACTCTTTAGCCGTACGCACAGTGAAAGTATTCCCAACACGTTTTGTGCGTAAGGGTGAGGTTGACATGAAACGGCAATGCGACATCGTTACATCGTTATAACGATGGCGCATTGCCGTTTTCTTGTAGTCCGATGATGGAAGTATTTAAGAAGATTTTATTGGCATGCCAGTAGTATTGTGAGAAGGATCAGTGAACCTGTTTTTTTATTCTCTTTTTGTGTCAACCTTTTCATTTTATTTTTGCTTTTTGCCCTTCCCATTGTCCGTAACATATGTTGTTGTTTGCTTTGTATATAATCCTAGTTGTTAGTTAGTTTAATTACTGTAATTGGTCCAACCGCTGTAATTAAAAAAAAGCTATTCAAATTTTGTTGTACAATAATGTGTATTCTATCTATCTATATTTTCTATTTTATCAGGCGGAAACAAGGTGCCTTAATGGTTGGATCATGCCCGTATTGTATTGCAAAAAAGGAAGGTTATGTTTTTATCGTGATAAAGTCCACGATATGCTAGTACGTACATACGTATTGCAATGAGACGGTGGATGACGAGACAGCCCAACTAGCACAAATGGTCTGCATAAGGGCTTTGGAGCGTATCCGATTATTACTTATGGTAATAGACGTAAGCGCTAGAGCGTCTACTACAGACTTAAAGCAGCCGCTTTAGCGCTATTTGGGCGCCATTTTATGCAACCTATAGTTCCATTTAACCTGCACAACGGTTGCATAAAGGTTCCTTAATAGCTATAACGATTTATAAACGCTATACTAAAGCTCTCATAGCGCTACTTTTGAATGATTTTGAACTACTTTGAACGAATGAATTGATTATAGTTCTTTATTGTATGTCTTCAGTTGACATTACTTGTAATATTTTGGTAAAGTGTTTTCGTCGCCATCATGAAAATAAAACAAAAAGAAGTGAAAGTTTATATTCTGTATTAGCAAGATATATAAAGATACTTAAAACGCTGTCCAGTTTACTGTAGATATATAAGATAATTTTCGAGTAATTTTAACGCGCTTTTATGATATTTCAAAAATTAACAAAAGATATGTGATATTTTTTATTTGTTATACTGAATAAATTTTATTTCCGTATTTTTACGTGTCGATAATTTCCTATTTGCAAGTGGCCGATTGTTTACCGGTACATTTAATGCACATTTAACTGAAAAACCAATGTATATCAACTCAATTTTGCAAGTGAATTATAAGTTTTCTTAAAAAATCATGGCGTCATTGTAATGTAGTCATAACCTGCAGTTTTAGCTCTAATAACTCCCTTTAGAGAATCATAGCGCTAATTTTCACCCTTCTAACGCTTCCAGTGATTTTTGTTCCCCTAATGCAACTCACAGCCACAAAAAGCTCCTATTTTCTTGTTTTTGAGGTTATAAGATGTAGTTACGTACTTATTCGTTTAGTATCCATTTTTATTGTTTAGTGTTTAGTGTTTTTAAATGTTTTATGATAGTTACAAAAGCGGCTGTAAAATGGCGAATGGATTGAGCCTGCAAGAAATGACTATTGCTACTAAAGGCCTTAGTTACACTGATGATTTTTTTGTAACTATAGTATGCATAAGAGTTTCTATTATTTCTATAATGAAACTTATAGTAGTATAATAGTGGTTACTATAACTATAACCTAACCTAAGTTACAATGGAAACCACTGTACAGCTGTGAGTGGCAGAATGACCTTCGTAACTCTCATATAAAGGTGTCAGTGGTAAATGAGTTCTACCGTGGACTACTGTGAAGGCTAGGGTAGTATTTGATTCAGCTTATAGCACCTTAAGTTACTTTTATAACTATAGACGTTTACGGATGCAGATATGCAACTTTGAACTGCTTTTTGAACCCTTAAAGCGCTATTTTACAGCCGAAAGTAACAAAATAGGCTGCAATTTCCACTAATGTGCTCGTTGGGAGGCCATCTGCAGACGCCTGCTATGGAGAAGGAAGTGCTGTCGACAGAAAAGTCGAATCAACAGGTCAGACCTTGGGTTAATTTTCATACTAATAATATAGATTGTTTAGCGCTTATTGACTCGGGTGCGACAGCTTCATGCATCAGTCAGGTCATGATGAATAAGATGAAAGTGGAATGTGAAGATGCGGAGAGAGAATGGCTTGGGATGCCGCCCGCATAAGCAGTCTCAATATTAAATAACGTGTTACAGTATACAGCGAAAATTGTGTACTATATAAGTACATTGCGCGCGCATAAGAATTTGCAAATTGGTTGTTTAACTTTATATGGAGGAGGCAATTACAGTATTGACTCATATCTTGAGATATTCTGTTCCATCTATTGTTACCAGCTCACGTAACAACTTTAGTATTTTGTATTTAAAGTAATCATTTATGTCTCAAAGTATACATCATTACTTATACATAAATAGTGCAAAAAGATCTTAAAAATATGGGCTGCATTGTCAATAAACTTAAATTTATCGTTTTTAACATAGAGTTCATTGTTCCAAGATTTTAAGAATTCCGAATCGGAATCGCACACAAGATATTATATAGATAAGATTCCGTACCAATATCTATAAAAAACGGCAAAAAAATAATGTATGTTGTATGAGAGCCGCTCAAATATTTAATTATTAGCAACAGGCAACAGAAATAATCATCTGTGCTATCACGGTTCATGAGATACAGCCTGGTGACAGACAAACAGACAGCGGAGTCTTAGTAATAGGGTCCCGTTTATACACTTTGGGTACGGAACCCTAAAAAGGAGCTTTAAACTCTGACTTACTTGATGTGTTTGAGCCAACCGGAAGATTCCAATCCACTGAGGAAAGAAGACATGGTCGGAGTGTTTTGCTCACATGCTGTAAACAACAAATAATTTTATATTAATTACAGAAGCCAAGCCAAATAGATGAGTTTAAAGCGTCATAGCCTACGTCATCCTCAGACTTCTTCAAAGGAGAGATTCTCCATTGATTTATTTCGATCCTTATTTCAAATAGTTGAAAGTTGACATTTCCCTGCTTGCGGCCAGAAAAGACAACCAACGAGGGTTCGTTGGTAGTGAAAGTCAGCCACGAGATACCAATCGGATAGTCGAACGCTCGCCATACCTTCAGAAACGCGATATTTTTTCCACATTCTTATTAGGATGCAGGTGGATCTATTTTGTAACATTGTTTAGATTCATTTTCCAGAGAAAATTCTTTACACAAAGAGTATTCACAAAGAAATGTTGATCCAAAAAGGAAAAAAATAATTACATTGCCAGGCGGACATTGGTCCGGGGTTGCGTGAAATGTTCTAACGAGATACCGCGGCCCCGGAACTTAAGGGCAGCTGAAGGAGCAGGGTGGGTTTTTAGTCAGAAGAAGTCTGACACTCCCTTCCGCTCTACCCAGAGCGGGAGAAGTCATTCGATGATTTTCCCAAACAAAAAAATAGCTTCTGACTACCCGTAAAGTCTGCAATACATGTTGGCCAAGCGTAGGCCAACGCGAGCGTTGGCAAATAAGTACAGGGCAAGAAATAATGTCCACACGTTCGACAAGTTCGTCGAACGCCAATGCAGACGACCAATGTAGAAGAGGGTCTGTAGAGCTGCCCACACGTTGGCTGAGCGCAGGCGAGCGCCTTTGATTTGTGACCAAAAACCGAGACCGATCCGAAGTGAGGCAAGTGTTCACGAGCAACGGCGAGCGAAGACAAGTTGCACCAAATGAGCTCTATACACGTTGGCGCTGGCCTCCAATCGGCCAACTAGGCAAGTGACACCGAACGATAGCAAGACAAGGCAAATATACCGTTGTAGCATACGTCACACATCCTTCACTTTGATAACCAATCGCTCATACAATGCACAAAGGAATATTATTCTAAGTGCTATAAATTAAATATAATATCAACAGTTATATGAGACGCGGGCGGAGGGCCGCGTTCTCTCACACAGTGACCACTGTTTAACTTATGTAAACACTACTATTATATATACACAATTCTATTTTAATAAAGAACATTCATTCCACATTCATTACTGCGACTTCACGCCTTGTCATTGCTCTCCCTAACTTATTCTCCAAAGTGCTGTCTAAAGTAAATCTCCGCTACCTTAAATATATTCTCTAAATTAGTGCTCCAACATAGCACTAAAGTAGTGCTACGACCTAGCGCTAAAGTGGTGACCCCTAACCGAACACATCTGACGCGGAGAAACACACGAAGCGGAGAAAACTCGAAGCGAACATCTCAAGCGGAGAAAACCCGAACCGAGCACATCTGACGCGAAAAAAACCTCGAGCCGGACACACCTGAAGCGGACAAATTCAAACCAGGCATACCTGAGGTCAGTAAAACTCGCACTACTCGCCGACAAAATGATGGAGCAGACCACATCAACAGAAGTCGCACCCGTACACTCATTCGCAACACCTACATCAGCACCGCAGTCCGATACGCAGTACCTCGTCAACGAGATAAGAAAACTCTCGCTAGAAATAGCCGATCTAAAAGCAAGACCGCCTTATGATCACAATGATCACAACTATCGCCGCCGCCGCTACCCATCTCACTGCCGTAGCGCATCACGATCGCGAAGCCGAGAAGTATCAACATCACCACACTGCTTTTATCACCGACGTTTCAAGGAACAAGCTAGACACTGCACATCGCCCTGCTCTTTCAACAAACAAAACTCGGAAAACTAGACCGAACGTTGGCAGAGGCGGACACCGGCGTTCAAGAAAATTCACACCGCCTATACATTACCGACAAAAACTCTAAATTATCTTTCTTGGTCGATACGGGGGCAAACATATCCGTGCTACCGAGAAGAAAGGGTCAAGTCGCAACGCCGCTACCATTTCAACTTTACGCTGCAAACAACACAAAAATAGCTACGTATGGCGAAAAAACATTAACTCTCAACTTCAACCTACGACGCCCGTACAAATGGAAGTTCATAATAGCAGATGTTTCGAAACCAATACTCGGAGCCGATTTTCTCAAGTACCATCAACTTATCGTCGACTTGAAAAACCGCAGACTTATCGACGGCGTCACGAGCTTAAAGGTCAATGTCCCGGTATGTGTAACAGATGTTCCTACCGTACGCAGTATTGACATGTCGCAGTCATACCACGACATCCTAGCTCAGTATCCCGAAATAACGCGACTAACATCAATGCAATTGAACTGCAACATCAATGTGCAACATTGCATTGAAACTCGCGGACCACCGGTACACTGCCGCGCCCGTCCTATTCCACCGCATCGCTTCGAGATAGTCAAGAAGGAATTCGAAAACATGATCGAACAAGGTCTATGCAGACCTAGCAAGAGTCCATGGGCATCACCTCTTCATATCGTGCCTAAAAAGAATGGCGATATCAGAGTTTGTGGTGACTATCGCCGACTCAACTCTATCACCGTATCAGATAGATATCCCGTGCCACGCATCAAAGATTTTACGCATCATCTATCTGGTAAAACTGTCTTCTCTACGATAGATCTCAACCGTGCTTACCAACAACTGAATGTCCGAGAAGAAGACATAGAAAAAACCGCAATCATCACACCGATGGGATTATATGAATTCCCACGTATGTGCCCTGGTTTAAAGAACGCGGGACAAACATTTCAACGATATATCCATGAAGTCCTACGAGGATTAGATTTTGTTTTCCCATTCATCGACGATCTACTTCTAGCGTCGGAAAATGAAACCCAACACCGAGAACACCTGCATATCGTACTCAAGAGACTCGAACAAAACGGTATCACGATCAACCCTGCCAAATGCAACCTAGGCCAATCAGAAGTTCAGTTCCTTGGTTACACAGTATCAGCACAAGGTATCAAACCTCCAAAACATAAAGTCGAAGCTATCACTGACTATCCCAAACCGACTACCATTGAAGAGCTGAGAAGATTTCTCGGTATGATCAACTTCTATCGCGATCATATACCAAACGCCGCATCTCAACAAGCACTATTGAACGCATACCTACATAACGTCAAGAAGAAAGATAAAACACAAATCACGTGGACCGATGAAGCAACGCAAGCTTTCGAGCAGTGTAAAGCCAGCATAATAAACGCAGCTTTACTCGCTCATCCATCTCACCACGCAACAATCGCTTTATTCTGCGACGCATCCGACACATCAGCTGGAGCCGTACTTCAACAATACATACACGAAACATGGCAACCACTCGGATATTTTTCGAAGAAATTCACCGACGCGCAAAAGAAATACTCTACATTCGATCGTGAACTACTTGCAATCTACATGGCAGTCAAACACTTCCGCAAGATATTTGAAGGACGCAATCTGATCATATTTACCGATCACAAACCGCTGACATACGTAATGGCAAAGACTCCTTCCAACTCAGAAACCAACAGGCGAACAAGGCAACTTTTGTTTATCAGCGAATTTACGACTGACATTCGACACATAAGCGGTAAACAAAACGTCGTCGCCGACACACTTAGCCGCATAGAAACAATCTCATGCCCACCTACAATGAATTATACCGACATAGCCAGAGCGCAAGAAAAGGATACCAACATCGAACAATTATTATCACAAGACAACATCAGTCTCAAGAAAATATTTATACCCAACAGCAACATCGAGTTATACTGCGAAACATCTACTGCTTATGTACGACCGTACATACCAGAACAATATAGAAGACAAGTATTTAACAGCGTGCACAATATCAGTCATCCTGGTACGCGCACGACTCGCAAGCTTATCACTCAAAAATATTTCTGGCCATCTATGAACGCAGACATCAGCTGTTGGACTCGTACGTGCATACCTTGTCAAAAAAGCAAAGTTCAACGACATACACACTCAAACATCGCATCTTTCCCGCCAACCGAACGTTTTCAACATTTACACGTTGACATCGTAGGACCTCTACCTACAACATCTCAAGGACATAGATACTTAGTCACAATGATCGACCGATTAACTAAGTGGCCCGAAGCAATTCCTACCGACGAAATATCAGCTGATCGCATAGCCCAAATTGTTTACCAACACTGGATCGCAAGATTTGGATGTCCGACTACACTAACAAGCGACCAAGGACGCCAATTCGAAAGTATACTTTTCAAAAACCTAATGAAACTATTGGGAATAAAGAAAACTCGCACAACAGCTTATCACCCACAGAGCAACGGCATAATCGAGAGATGGCATCGCACCCTCAAGACCGCATTACGTGCGAAACTGACAAACGCAAGTTCCTGGATAGATGAGCTCCCAACAATTTTAATGGGTCTACGAGCCTCTTTAAACACCGACACCGGAGTAAGCGCAGCTGAACTTACATACGGATACAACTTACGCTTACCTGGCGAATTTTTCACAGAAAATACCTGCACACCTACTATGGATTATACCTACGTTGAGAAACTACGTGATATAATTCAAGTAAACAAGCCGCAAGCCGTTACCAAACACCACAGCAACAAAAAATCCGTATTCATTCATCAAGACCTTTTGAAGTGCACCCACGTGTTTATCAGAACCGACGCAGTCAAGAATCCACTTCAAACACCATACGAAGGACCATACCGAGTGATAAGCCGCACAGAAAAAGTTTACACAGTACAGTTACCCGATCGGCAAGCAAACATTTCGATAGATCGATTGAAACCTGCATATGTTATCTCGGAAGAAACTTTACCATCTACCACACCAGTTACAGACAGCGATACCAAGAAAACAGAAGTACCGAGAGCAAGCCTGACGTCACATCCCGCTGAAAACAAGCAGACACGTTCAGGACGTATCATCAAACTGCCGGTACGCTTCGCTTGAAGGGGAGTCCTGTAGCATACGTCACACATCCTTCACTTTGATAACCAATCGCTCATACAATGCACAAAGGAATATTATTCTAAGTGCTATAAATTAAATATAATATCAACAGTTATATGAGACGCGGGCGGAGGGCCGCGTTCTCTCACACAGTGACCACTGTTTAACTTATGTAAACACTACTATTATATATACACAATTCTATTTTAATAAAGAACATTCATTCCACATTCATTACTGCGACTTCACGCCTTGTCATTGCTCTCCCTAACTTATTCTCCAAAGTGCTGTCTAAAGTAAATCTCCGCTACCTTAAATATATTCTCTAAATTAGTGCTCCAACATAGCACTAAAGTAGTGCTACGACCTAGCGCTAAACCGTCTACATGTTGGTATTGGCCTTAACTCGACAACGCTCGGCCAACATGTATTGCAGGCTTAAGGATTGTCAAAGATGTACAAATGACAGCCGGGCCAACGGCTTAAGAGGAGGCTCCCTAAATTGTATGCAACTTTGCATTAATATTCTGAAACAATCATGCATACAATCAAAATGGAACTTTAGTATATGATTTATTGGATTTTTTTCTTCACATGTCTAATACCAGTTACGTAATTGAAACGTTTTCGCTCGATTCATTTTTTTATCGAATATCATATATTTTTTAAGGATTATTCAAAATTTAATCAAGATTACTCGGCTTTTATGTCTAAAATTAGTATTGACAGTAAGAAAATATAGTTTATTATCCAATTATATTTTCTTTTTTTTTCTAGATAAATTTTTACTATAGTTATAAACGAAATAAGAATTGAGGCTTACGACATTTAGTTTCGAACCCGAACATGGTGAAAGAGCGCACGCGACATTCAACTTTATTACTGCTGAGTTAGCGTTTAGCACACAACGGCTTAAAGGGGGGTGCATGGGGGGCGGACCTTGCGTGATATTTATTGTAGAGTGCCTGGTTTTAACGTGCTTTCCGAGGCACCAACGATTCGTGGTATGTTAAGATTATCACTATTCACTGACCGACGCGACCTCACACGTTTTAGAAATTTGTAGTAGTATCTTGTTCTGTATCATACTTAATACATTTTATTTATTTATGCAATTGTTTCTTCACCTTTATTCAGATTAACGGGCTAAGGAGTGGAATTCTTGCTAAGGGCTTGTGTTGTATGTCTCGCTTCTACGGACGACACTCGCTCACTGGGTTAGTTACATGTACTACACTGCATTGAACTGCACTTTTGTCAAAAAACAGACCACTTAGTACTTTTTCCTCGCACACTTGCACTGGGGGTTGCGGGACCACTGAAATACTCTACAACGCAGTCAGTTGGTTATGTGGATGACTTACTTTCTACAAGTTTCTGAAGACTCTTCCTCATAACGTGTATGTTGCCGATGCCCAGGAACTGAAACTTGATGTTCTCGTAAAACGCTTCGTTTTCGTAACCCTTTCCGGCCGCACGGTTCACCATTGCATTGATCTGTTGGACATAAATATTGGTTTGTTAGTCTACATAACGAACCTGTTATTTATTTATTTTATGGAGGACTTACAGCTAATAAAAACACAAGGGGAATACATAGTCACCAGGGAGCCAATATAATTAACAAATATAAATAATAAAATTGACGTTATAAGCATACAAACAGCAACACGCTAATTATAAATTAAAGTTATAAATTTACACAGTAAGAAATAAATCCATACTTCCATATCCATATCCATACTAATATTATAAAGCGGAAAAGTTTGTTTGTTTGAGCACGCTAATCATCGAAAGTACTGGGTGGATTTGGATGAAATTTGGTATGGAGGTAGCTTGAAGCTTGAGGACGGTTATATGCTACTTTTTACCCGACTGCAAAAAGGCGGGTTATGTTTTATCATGATAAAGTACACGGGAGGGACTGTTTGTTGTAATACATGTGTGCAAAATCAGTTAGGGCGGGTGAATATGGACTAAAAGTGAGTGGTGCTTTGCGCAAGTTTAATCGTCTATTGTATTCTTACCCTTGGCCTGGTGTCCACCACATACATGTATCCGCAGTTTGGGTTCGCCCGCCTGATGAGGTCCAGCATTTGTTCGTCTTCCATGCATCTGAAAATAATTACGTTATTTTATGTAGAATTAAACAAAAATTTAGATAATTAAGTAGGTTTTGAGAGCAGATAATAACGTAACATCCAGCTTTTATCCTGAAAGGGGGGGCATGGATTACGGGCATGTTAAGAAGCCATTTTACTCGTTAACCAAAAAATCAAAATTTTACAGGAGAAGAGATTTACTGATTTTATCAAATATGTTTTCAACGAGTGGGAACGGTTGTATTACACCGCTAATTTCTAAAGTCCGGAACTTTAGAAATTAGCGGTGTAATACAACCGTCCCTCGGTAAGCACGTTTAGCCATTGGACCTGCGTCTGATCACTATCCAGTCGTGTCGGGTTGCCGTCCCATCGGGCTATGAGACTAAATGAACAGAAAGTTCACCTGTAGCTGTGCATTACCATTACAGGAACGAGTATGTTAGTCAGTTATACAAAACGTTTTGTCTCTCTTTGACTGTAAGCATATTTTATTCAAATCTCGTTAAAGAAAGATCAGTCTATTCTCCATATCTGTGATTGTAAGTCCTACGATGACATAAGGACGTCATGTCTAGTTGGTTACTATATTTGGGTATGTTAGCCCATTTGACTTGTAAAAACCGTTGCTGATACTTTGTTCAATGAAATTAATAAATGTTGGACTAATTAATCCTAAAACAGTCTTTAAAGGAGAGTGAATAAGTTACTTCTAGGTAAGCCTAAGCAAGGGATACAAGTTCAGTAAATAACACAGACCTTTTAGCCTAAGATTGGTGCTAACTCCCAAACTAGGCCAAGGCCTGTTTTTTGGGGATACTGCTTAGAAATTACACATTTTTAGGGTTCCGTAGCCGAATGGCAAAAAACATCTGTCTGTCTGTCCGTCCGTTCGTATGTCACAGCCATTTTATTCCGAAACTATTAAGACTATACATGTGAAACTTAGTAGGTAGATGTATTCTGTGAACCGCTTTTCGATTTTAAGAGAAAAATTAAAAAATATTTAAAAATAAAGGGGGGTCCCCATACATGGAACTAGAACTGAAAATATTTTTTTACATGAAACCTATGCGTGTGTGGTATCTATAGACAGGTCTTTAAAAATGATATAAGGGTTTCTAAAGCCACTTTTTAATAAAGTCAATCGTTTAAAAGATATAAGCTTCCAAAGTGGTAAAATGTGTGTGGGGGACACACATTTTACCACTTTGGAAGCCCTCTAACTTCTATAATAATGGAGTGAAAAGTCTAAAAATATATGTCTGTAGATTTTAATGTAAACTTTCAACCAAAATTGGTTTGAAAGAAATCGGGTCAGCAGTTATTGAGATACAGCATATTTTCTAAAACCGCAAATATAACTTTGTAATTCATACAAACACTATGAAAAACAAAGTTATTTAGCGTAGTTGTAAAAATGTAAATAAGCTAGTTTTAAGAAATTTTTAAGGTTTTTTTTATTCGTCAAATAAATATACATATTATATTATATTATTATAGTTACTACGGAACCCTTCATGGGCGAGTCTGACTCGCACTTGGTCAATTTTTTTAAATATTACTAGCAATGTTGGTAGAATTCACATTACTAGCAATCCCGTTAACCCCTCCAACTAAGCTAAATATGCTTGTGGGAGTGGGTTCACGGCAATAGTGTAGTAGGTGGGGTTAGAAACCGCGACCTCTCGATCACAAGTCCCACACCCTAGCCAAAGATACATTTTTGTTTATTACAATATTTATTTGTTGTTGGTGGCTTTTTCAAGCGTCGCTGTGTTGCGTTTGGTTAACTCACCTGGCAGAAAAGCCGCTGAGTGGCTGGCTGCAGCGCGCTATAGCAGCTTTATTGTGATGGAGGTACGCGAGAACTGGCAGGCGACCTCGCGACCTGAAGCTGGCACTGCCCAGGAGGACGGCGGTGGACGCGCGAGCGGGGACGTACACCTCGCTGGGGTATGTATCGCACAGCTGCGAAGAGAAGGTAAGTTATCTAAGTAGATATAGTAAATGGTACAAAGTACAAGGAATCCTCTATCCATACTAATATTATAAATGCGAAAGTAACTCTGTCTGTCTGTATGTTACCTTTTCACGCCTATACCGCTAAACCGATTTAGATGGAATAGTTTAGGACCCTGGGAAGGACATAGGATAGTTTTTATCCCGGAATTCCCACGGGATCGGGAATTACGCAGGAAAAACCTCCCACGAGAACGAAGTCGCGGGCAAAAGCTAGTATTATTATAACCATTTTTTTATTCTTGATAGGTTTGCGTTTGATCACAATCTCACCTGATGTTAAGCGATGAAGTGGTCGAAGATGAAGCACGCTTGCCTAGAAGTAACCTATTCACTCTTGACTCAAATACTCCTAGGTTATAGCTATCAGGAAATACAGACTCCGGCGGAGACTTGCACTCCTTAGCTGTACGCACAATGAAACTATAACTATTGTAAATACTTACATTCTGACCAAATAAATGAGTATTCAATTATGTATATTGTATTCTATGCATCACCACGCTCACACACAAAACTCAAAAAAGCCAGTGCACTGTTCGAATTGGTTGTTTCCTATGGAGAAGAACCGGCAAGAAACTTTCTGAAAGTGAGTAGATATAGTCCATGGTAGAATGTACGAGGACTCCTTTATATTATTGTAGCCACCTAATTGTAAATACCTACATTCTGTGCAAATAAATGAGTATTCTATTATATTCATCATAACACTCAAACTCAAAAAAGGCTAGTGCATGGTTCGATTCCAATCTATGGAGACAGAGATTTTCAAAACATCATTAATTTTCACGATGTAGCCATAATACAAGTTTAATAGGTATGAGAGGGCTGAATAGACCAATTAACACAGTACAATTTAATTACAAATAAAACATAAATAAATACGAATCTACAGTGTTCACACAAAAGTTAAGTGAGTAGATAGAGTCAATGGTAGAATGTACAAGGATTCCTTTATATTATTGTTACCACCTTTTTGTAAATACCTATATTCTGAGCAAATGAATGAGTATTTTATTCTATTCTGCAGCTCGCTCAAACTCAAAACTCAAGAAACCTAGTGCACGGTCCTATGGAAAAGAACCGGCAAGAAACATCATGGTTACTCTTTTCAAAACGTAATGATTATCGCAATGTTTTTATAATACAGTTTTAGAGGAATCACAGTACAGTATAGACATAGTACAGTGAAATAACTACCCAAAAACGAATCTAAGAGATAGCGCGCACTTGTGATTTTTGTCACCGTGACTGTTTCGTCACTGTCACCCCACAAACACAGGAAACAAAAGACAGGAATTTAGCCCTCCCCACTTTAATTAACGTTTTTAAAGTCCTTCCAAAGGTTGTCTGGCAGATATCGCTTTCAGCGATAAGACCGCCATTGTTACCATAGAATAAGCAATATTGTGAAATAGGTGTGTTTAAATTTTGGTGTACAATAAAGTATATTTTATCTATCTATTGGACGTCTTCTGTTTTATTGATACTCGCCAAAGAAACCATTACACTAGTACGTGCACAAAAATTAATTAGTCAATTAACTGTTCTTTGCCAACTATTCCCTTACCTCATAGTCCTTATTTGCAGTGCAGAGAACCCATTGGTCGTTGGGCACATTCATCCTCTGGTACTCGGTCTGAATATCGAAGAAGTTCCACCCGGCTGACTTCGGCAGGTCCTCGGGTGTCGATTTGTAGAAGAAGCAATAAAGCTCGTCGATGTGAACTGAAACACATTCAATAAACAAATAAGAACATACTTGTGTCCGATGGCATAGGCTTAGGTATAAAAATTAACATTGTACACCACTCCGGATAATTAGTAAGTATATATTAATTTGTATGTTTTATACTAGTTTTGTAATATATTTATTTTATTTATTTATGCAAGGCGCAACAACGATATATTTACAAATGTAATATAATACAAGTAGACTAAGGTTTCAGATTCAGTGCAAATATATCACTTACAGGTATGCACATATCATTCTCAGTAAAAGATAAAATTAATTAAAAACAAAATAAACAAAGCTAAATAATAATGTCGAAAGTAATCATGTCAATACAATAATTAATATACAAAAAAGTATAATCTAAATGTTTCATATTTTTTCTTATGCCAGTGATGTGCAAGCTTTCAATTGATATATTCATTTAATATAAGAATATCTCAATTCAAGTATTATGAAAACACCCCTATACTATCGATACCATACTATTGTTTGGAACTTAGGTTTGTTTTATGGACTGATAACTACCCTTTGTTACGATTATTTTATGCATTTAATTTCTGGACACCGTAAGTATATGTCATAGTAAGTGATGATGTTGTCGAAGATGGAGCACGCTTACCTAAAAGTAATCTATTCACTCTATTAAATTTTCTTCAGGACTTCTGGTCACTGCTGTCAATATTGAAACCAAATCGATCCTTGATTAAAAACCACTGGTTTATAATTATAAGATCAGAAAAAGAACGTCACTCGGATCAGCTAGTAATTACAATTTTATTTTAAGGGTAGCTCTCGGAGAGGAGGGCCTATGTTGATTATTATGTAAGTTACATAAGTTTAAATTTTTCATAATTTCTATTAAAAAATAAAGTAATCTGTGATCTGATGATGCAGGAACAGTTACCGCCGAACTTTTTTATAGTTTGGCAGGACAAATGATTGCACTTCTGATAGAACATACAGAAAGTATTAAAACCATTTTGTGCTACCAACCTGGTTGGCTAAGCCTGAGGAGTGTCTGGTGCATTTCGTGGCAGTCTCTCTCCCGAGGAATCACGAAGAACACCGATTGGAAGGTCTTCGTCCGAACTAGTAGCGGCGAGCCGGTGGTGGTAATAGGCAGGCGTTCCACCGTTGAAATGTGCATCAGAAGTATCTGGTGGACAATAAAAGAGGTGTTATTGAAATAAATCTAACCTACTAACCCTTCTTAATACTATAAGGTATACCTACTATACTTACTAATAATAGAACGTGTTAGGTTTAATTTAAAATCGAAGTATATTTTGTTAAACTCTATTCAATTATTGTTAGTTGAGGGTAGTTGTTAAATGATTATTTTCGTAAAACGCGGTAGAAGGCGTAATGACAGAAGGTATAAAAGGCTATACGTGAGGCTGACTCGGCATTCTTGTTGTAACCAGCGAAGAGTGTAGTATTTATCTAAGTATTGGAATATTTTACTGTACTGTTGAAATATAGAAAAAGTTATAAATGTAACGACTTCGTCCGCGTGGAATAGTTACTTTGGGCTAACGTTAAATTTAACCCCGATTTTGAAGCATTCTTCATTGGTGCTCCGCTCCTATTGGCCTTAGCGTAATGATATATAGCCTATAGCCTTTCTCTATAAATTGACTATTTAATTAAAAATATTTTTTCAATTCGAACCAGTAGTTCCTGAGATTATCGCGTTCAAACAAACAAACTCTTCAGCGTTATATTATTAGCATAGATAGCTGTTGCCCGCGACTTCGTCCACGTTTCCGTCGTTCTTCGTAAAAAAGTAGCTTATGTCCTTCTTCACGGTTCAGTGATTTTGATGTAACAGACAGATTAACTTTCGTAATTTAGTAGGGACATATAATATGTCAATCTATAATACTGTTGAAAAATATCGCAATACCGAACCGCACAATATTATTGTTAATAGCTGTGCCCGCGACTCCGTCAGCGTGTAACTCCTTGTGTGTTATTAAGTTAATGTATTGGTAATATTGTTTAGATCACGTTCACATGAGGCTTAAGTACCTATAGAACGACAATACTTCAACGCAAAGCTTCCGGGTAAACTATGTTGAAAGTTGACCCGTCCGGCACGTGAACATAAAGATTTCTAGAACTGCTAACCCGGGAAAGAGCCACGTACAACTGATCATCCGAGAAACAACTGACACCGAGATCTACTCCAGCAACACGAAAAGTCTGCCCTTGAGCCTTATTAATTGTCATTGCATAACACACCGATACTGGGAATCGCGTTCTTTTAAATTGGAATGGAAAATAATTTGGTATTATGGGAATTCTGGGAATAAAGACGGTTTTCTTGCACCGCAACCTGTTAGAATTTGAGCCTCGATTATATTTTGTGGCAACTGGTTTACTTTTAGTCGACTTCCATTGCAAAGTTGTGGTGGTTTTAAATTTCGGAGCAGAATAATAATCAGAAGAGAGCTTCGAACTGCTAAGCTATCGGGAGTTACACGTGTTATTGTGAGTCAACCATAAAAGATAGATATATGCTGTCGTGGGATATTGTTTATATAATTTTAAGGAGAACATTTCCGTCATAAATGATTTCTATGTAGCTTTAACTATTAAGGTTGCACACGCGACGGAAGCTTAAAAAATGGAGTAACTTCTCCCGTTTTCCCAACATTTCCCTTCACTGCTCTGCTCCTATTGATTGTAGCGTGATGAAAAGTATACTATAACCAGCTCAGGAGTATGAAAAATAATTGTACCAAGTTTCGTTAAAATCCGTCGAGTAGTTTTTGTTTCTATAACGGTTACACAGACAGACAGACAGACAGACAGACAGACAAAAATTTTACTGATTGCATTTTTGGCATCAGTATCGATCCCTAATCACCCCCTGATAGTTATTTTGTAAATATATTTCATGTACAGAATTGACCTCTCTACAGATTTATTATAAGTATAGATGAATAAAAGTAATACATGAGACGCACGGAGTTTTCTTTAAACGAGTCTAACACTTCAGAAGTGGGATGAAACTGCGTTTCACGTAAGTACACGTCTATAATCATTTTATTTCGTTAAAATTTGTGCATGAAAATTAAATAAACAGGCTGTTTGCTTTTCTGGTGCAAATCGCTAGCGGAATAACAGGAACTGCAATAGCACGAGCTTTGTTAGTTTTAATAGTTTTCTTGGGTGGCTTGCATCAGAAAATAGAAATAATAAAATGATTTATTTTTTCACGTTGTATAGGGACCTGCTTGTTGAATGTTTCTGACCGGGGCTACTCTCCGGTGTTGTGTTTAATAAGCAATGGTTAAGCATTGTGTGTGGATCTTTCACTTGGTCGGGGCGACTCTCCGATAGTGTTGGAACTATAGACGATGATTTGATTTAATGTCTGTTTGATTCTTTTAAGACTGATCATTGTAGGTTAGGGTAGGAAAGTTCACTTATTGAATGTTTCTGACCGGGGCTACTCTCCGGTGTTGTGTTCAATAAGAAAGGATTGAAAATTGTCTGTGGATCTTGCACTTGGTTGGGGCTACTCTCTGACAGTGTAAGGTTGCAGACGGTTATTAGATTTAATTTCATAATTGTTTAAGTTCATAATTGTTTTAAGAATACCCACGTTTAGGTAGGGTCTTACTTGTTGAATGTTTCTGACCGGGGCTACTCTCCGGTGTTGTGTTCAATAAGGAAGGATTGAAAATTGTCTGTGGATCTTGCGCTTGGTTGGGGCTACTCTCTGACAGTGTAAGGTTGCAGACGGTTATTAGATTTAATTTCATAATTGTTTTAAGAATACCTACGTTAGGTAGGGACTTACTTGTTGAATGTTTCTGACCGGGGCTACTCTCCGGTGTTGTGTTCAATAAGGAAGGATTGAAAATTGTCTGTGGATCTTGCGCTTGGTTGGGGCTACTCTCTGACAGTGTAAGGTTGCAGACGGTTATTAGATTTAATTTCATAATTGTTTTAAGAATACCTACGTTAGGTAGGGACTTACTTGTTGAATGTTTCTTACCGGGGCTACTCTCCGGTGTTGTGTTCAATAAGAAAGGGTTAAGCATTGTCTGTAGATCCTGTGCTTGGTCGGGGTTACTCTCCGATAGTGTCGGGATTGGCAGGCAGTGAGAAAGTTTATGACGGTGTAAAAAAAAAAAACTAATTAACACAGATATAAATCGAACCACAGTATATAACTCGTAGATAGATATATTCTTTATTATACACCACAACATTAACAAATAAGGACTTATTACATTTACTAAATTATTATTAAAAAAAGAATTCTTTCAGCCACACTTATTAGAAAAAGAAAAAACAATCTATACATTCTTACAAGTATTCTCAAATATGGTTATTTTGTTTGAGTTCGCAGATCACGGACAATAACGATCAGGAGGCAAGACGTAAACGCCGATGCTTGCAAACTCCAACAAGTAGTGAATCTCGTCTACCACGTGAGGACAATCCTGGATCTGACTACGTGCGAAGTAAATTAAACGGGCCCAGCCGCGGCCTTAACCGGGCTACTCGTGGTCGGAATACTGACCCTGAAGAGCATAGAAAAGGTACCGTGAGAGCAAGAGGCGATCGCGTGCTTATAGGTGCAGACGCATTTCTTTCTCTGAATCCCCTAGTCATAGTTTTAATGTAATGTAGATCGTAAGTAGACTCGCCGCCCATTTGATTTTTCCACTAACTTTATTGCGAAAATTATAGATTAAATTTACCATCTCAGCCATCAAACCCTAGTAATCCCATTAATAAAAAGTTGAAAAAAAAATCTCCCAAATTTTGTGACCCCCTCTTCTAGAAACTAACGGTTTCGTATTTGGCTAAAAAAAAAAACGAATGTGCCTTAGTGTATGGCTGGGATGATAAAACTTTGGTACGAAAGTTTTTAAACATAATTTCATTTTTATGACGAGAATGGCAAGAAAAATTAACGAACACGTTTGACCGTAAAAGTCTATTGAATGAATCAATGGAACTTAATTATTATTGTGAGTAGTTATTATATATTATATATTTAAGAAGAATAACACTGTTCACACTGTCAATACACAACAGTCACAATACAAAACACAGAAAGAATAAATACACAAAACGTTTAATCAATATTGCAGCCCACAACGCTCTTCACTGAGTATTGATAGGCTACAACACAGTGAAAATAATCGCTTTGGTTACAAATACATTCTATATATAATAATAATAATATACTAATACACTAGCAGTCGCGCGGGGCTTCTATCTCGTGGACTTTATCACGTTAAAAATATAACCTCCTTCTCTTGCAGTCGGGTAAAAGAGAAATAAGTTAAGTTAATAAGATAATCAAGCTTCAAGCTACTTCCATACCAAATTGCACCCCAAATCCAACCAGTACTTTCGAAGATTAGCGCGTTCAAACAAACAAAGAACCTTTTCTACTTTATAAAATTAATATAGATATGGTATAATGTATATATATATTCTAAAACAAAAATATAGAAGTACAAGCCTTTTAAATCGATAGGGAATACATGCAAAAATGTCTAAGTTCAAAAGTCCTATTGTAGAAATAAAAATTAGCATTGCGCTGTTCTAAACCTGATCAACTATTACAATTCATTAATGAGTATAAGGATTCTGGTAATTCATTTGAACGCAGTCATAAATTTAAGAATTTACCGGATAGCTCTCTTTTAACTGAACATGATGAAATTCGTAAAATAATGTTAATCAATCAATACAACCTTTTATTGTGGGTCATAGTATAGGTAGTACATGATACAGATCTTCCATATTGAATACAGATCAGATGTGTCCCACCCAATAGTTATAAAATAAATTAAATGACGTTGAGTCAGAATTTTTAGTTAAGGTCAATGAAGTCATTATATACTGATGGGACTGACGTCACATTAATAAAGGAATGCCTTATAGGAAATCTGATTCTTATTCATATATTTGTTTTCGTTCCATAATATCGTTTTAGATGTAATAATAATCGCTTATAGCTAAGATACAATTATGGACCCTGTGGGATTCGGCAAAACATAAAATTAATACAATAATTCAAAAATTAAATTTTAGAATACATAAAACGTGTACCTAAATAGATTAAAATAATAATAATAATAAGTGTCATAGAATAGGAAAAACCAGTCGAAATATTAACCGTTATCATGTCTAAGTAAAATAAATCATAATTATATATATTAAGACCAATGCCCATATAATTTAATTATCATTATTCTCATTCAAATAATCGTTGAATGTATGAAGTAATATCTGCTTGAGTTGGTTAATAAATAATATTTCACCAATTCCATTTATGGCATCCGGAAGTTTATTATATAATTTTAACAAATCAAATAAAATTCATTTATTTGCTTAAAATGTGGTACAAAAGATGTTAGCATAATATAATACTTAACGCAATGACACATTTCGCGATAAATTGGCTTGCAAATATTAAACTATAATAGGGTGCCTAATATAATCTTAACTATAACTAATTGAATACTTATAATAATATTTTAAAAACATGAAGTAAAAACAAACCAAACATTACTACCAAAATTTCCAACCAGACTTTATACAATAATAATAAATTTACAATATATTTCTGTAATGGACAAGAACATTTTTAATATTAAAAAAAAATCAGCTATTGAATAAAAACTGAAATGAGCCACTTTAAAAAAAAAACTGCAGAATTTTCTGTAGGGAAGATCGGTAATAAATTTTGGTATGGAATTATAAACAAGCAGGGCCATATAAACGCAGCTGAATAATTCTATTCTAGGTACAGGCAATTTTAATTGATGTTGTGTAACTTTCCGCGTATTATTATTTTTATTAGCTTCAAAAAGTGAAGAATTATTTTTTACAAATTTGGCTATTTCAAGTATCTAAATATAAGGAACTGTGAATAGGTTATTGGATTTAAATAATGGTTTGCAAGAATCAGTCCAGTCCATAGTAAAAGGACATTTTTCCGACTCCATACATGTCACGCCTAAGAATCGTTTGAATCGAAAATGACTTAGATAGACTCTAAATATTTTATGGAATCATAGTAAATCAATTTTTACTAATGGACGCTTGAAGATACATAAATAATCAATTTATCGAAATCAAGTCCGAAAATAGTCCTTTATACACAGCCGAGTCTACCAAGAGAGTCCGTTATCAAGCCAAAGTTGTTAGAATAAAACCATAAAACGCATATAAAAAAGCAAAGAACGTTGCAATAAAAATTTAAATAAGTGAAGTATAAGCACACCAGTGTTGCCAATTACGAAAAGCTATCATACCCGAATGCTATGCCAGAAATTCCCGGTTCCGGTTTTTGATTTTAAAAATATTTTTTTAGATATTCATTTATTTAATGTCAATACATACAGATACAGTGCCCATTTGATTTATTGAAATTATATTATTATGTACCTATATGTGATCAACTCAAATTCAGAAATAATCAGTCAATTAAACATGCGAATGTGAGCTTTACTAAGTGAATGAGACAAAGCGTCAGACTGAAGAAGCATAGGAGATTTCCCATCCTCAATTAGCTGACGATTATATATTATTTACTAGGGTTAAATTAATAACCATTCAATATTTTATTATTATTTCTATTTCTATCTATACGTTAAAAATACCCGAAATATTCCGAATTTTATCAATATCTGATTTATTCCCGACAACCGTCCGTATTTCCTGAAATCGGGGAAAATCTCTTAAATCAGCAACACTAGCTGGCCAATAGACATTTTTTTTACGGCACCACGCATACGTTAATCGTAACCCAACTTTTTATTTTGAATTTATTTATTTCAAGTGTCGGTGGAATACTAAAATATGTTTCAAGCAGTATAAAAAGAAATGAAAATTATCATATAATTTATATTCATATCGGTTTCATAGGCTAAAATCAAACAATTTCACACGATGATACCATATCGGATAATAGAACAAACATAGGAATGATATACCATTAGCGCGGTTGATCTAAATATATTTCATCAATATGTGAAATGTTCATCAAAAGTATATATATGAAAGTACTCTGTGATCAAGAGTAATACTATTTGATCTCTAGGTGCAATTTTAAGGAGGATATGTTTACTTTTCTGGGATTTAAAATTTAATATTTTAGTTTTTTCAATGTACATTTTTAAAGCGTTTATTATCATCGACATAACATGAGGACTATTTAATTCTTGTATCTAACTGATCAGTCAGGATGGTTATCACCACGGGTTTTAATGAAAGACACGTATTTTCTAGCAAACTTAATTTCTATAACATAAATAGATGTATACTATGTTCTATGAAAAAGGGTATATAACGAATTCCTCCTTAATAATATGGATTACTTTTTAATAATATAATATAGTCGGTTGTTTAACCGCCTAAAATTTAAATAATTATGCAAAGAATTTGGATATCCAGGTAGTGAAAATTCAATGGGGCATAAACAATACTAAACGGGGTAAAGGTTGGAGTAACAAAAGATTTATTAGGACAAAAATAGGAAACCAGCTCACAAAATGACATAATTATATACAACGAAGGGATTCAGTTAAACTAACGCAAATGGCTTTTTACAATAACTGTAAAAGTATTACTCCTATCGTATGTTCTTGTATTTATTTCGCGTAGGGGATATTGGGAAATAAACGGTATAAAATAATATCCATACCAGCGTACAGTAACATGAAGCACAAAAGCGGCTCTTCTGTAGCTGCAAACCGTATGAAATATTAATCCATGCAAGCTAATGACGATAGCGACATCGATAGAATAGGCGATGAAGTAGACAGCCATTATTAAATGAAATTAGTCTGTTTTGAAGCCCGTACAATCTGTACTGGTCGAATCATATGTGAGCCTTGTAAAGATGCACACAGATTTGAGTGGGCTCGTCCAGAAAGCGAAATCATGTGTCGCAAAAAAAAATATGTATGTTTATCCCGATGTTTATACAACCTACATATTTCAAGTATTCATATTAATTACACACACATACACATTACAAAAAAAAAAATATATAATTATAATTAAAGCAATTGTTCATGTCTAAAGAATTAAAAAGTCTTAAGAATGTCAATGTGTACAAGATAGAATAAAAGAAATTATAATTTGTAAGAATTACTAATGGCTCTTGTACAATATAATAATCTGAGCGGCTCAACCTCGAGCCTTTTAAACTTCAATATAGTATGTATTTCGGTTAAACCATATTTTATATATATATATATATATATATATATATATATATTTATCCTGCAACCAATTAGCCGTCCTCTGAAGAAAAAAGTACATTTAAACTGACGTCCACCGGCATATGGCGTCCGCATACCGGACGCCACTTTTTTGGTCGGTGGCACTTAGGTCCTATTGGTACTGGTTAGCCGTAGGACAAAAATCGATAGAAGCGAAAAAGTTTAATAAATGGCTGCAAAAATATAATAAAAAGTTCCCGAAGAAATCTCAGCGCAGGTGAGGCGCTGCTGTAGCGCGTATATTCACAGCCGTATATCTCGGGGACTTCCTGACTGCGAATCTGCATATTTGGCGTCCGCACTTGCGACGTTGCCAGCTCGCTCACCTCATGCTTGACAGAGTTTCTGATTTGTATTTTAATATATTGGATTTATGTGTGACACATTTTCAATTTGCAATATTAAAAGAAGGAACATAAAATACTTCTAATTATAAATAAACATTATTGCAGCTTCATTTAATGACCACTAAATCTAACTCTGAAAGCAGTTAATTTGTTTTTATTATTAGTAACACATAGTTACTCAGACTTACTTCCCCACTTTCCAAACAACAGTAATGAGACTTCTTCCTATAGTGCATCTATAATCCTCATAAGTTTCGGACATTTACTTTCGCGTCGATAAATTTAATTTTGAAAGAATAGAGGTATGTACATCTATCTCACATTTTTGCACGATAAAACGCAATCGGTACGTGCGCAAGATCCAAACCTTATTTTATTTTATTAATAGCTATATACGGACGTCTTATAGCTTTATACGGACGTTCAATAGCCTAGCGGCTTTAATTGCAGGAATACGATACTATTTAAGGTATTCTTATTTGGCTGCAAATTACTGTAAGATGAAAGCACTGTACCCAGTCCGGCTGCGCCAGATTTGAATGAAAAATCACACAGTGCTCACGCATTTGTCTTCAGGGAAGTCCAGTTTGCAATTCGAGCAGTTTTACTATCTTTAGATGTTCCCACCATGTACTCGCCGAGACACCGACCTTCCTCCGGGGGAGAGACTAGGCCTTCATAACGATGGACGGATGACCAGAAGAACTTGACTACTAACTAAATCTATAGAGAGAGAAAGACACTAGAAAAATATGTTTTATGTGAAAGAGAAACATACGTTTACCATTCAATACGTTTTTCTATGCTCATTCCGACACAAAAATACACACTTCCCAAACCTCAATAATGAGAATGTTATCTATAGCGTATCTAAAGTCTTCCTAGGTTTATGACATTTTAAGTCAACCATTTGCGAGAATAGAGCTATGTCTATGGGCTCACATTTCCCCACGGTAAAGTGCCATCAGCATGTGCGCAAGAGCCAAACCTCCCAAATGGGTATTGTATTGCCGAACTACATAGTATGTTTGGATAGGGCACTGTGTCTTTGAGCTTCTTGTCTTTATTTTACCTCAATACATGATCAACCACGTGAGCATCAATGTAAGAACCGGCCGCAGTAAAACATTGTCATAAGAAGGAATGTCGCATGCGCGCTTGAAAAATACAAGCAAGAAATCGATTCCCGTCATCTTTACGAAAATTTAACATTACCAGGTAGACTCAAGTGCGGGGTATATTTTTTTCGCTGCACTCGGTCCATCCGAGATGAACCTCCACATGTAAGAAAAGTGTTGTGGAATTAATACTGCTTCCGCGTCTGCCTAATATCGTACAGCTCTAGGAGCATCTACCTCCCGGACGTGACCTACAGAAGCCAGTTTGGAAAACAATCTCTCGACTGCCAATCTCGCACTCGGGCACTGTTGCCTGGTAAAATCATGTCCTATCTAATAGAGTGCCCAAAATACGAAAGTTAAATAGCTATATACGGACGTTCGATAGCTATATATGGACGTTGTATAGCCATATACGGACATTCCATAGCTATTTAATGCACGGTACTTAAGGTTATGCAGTCGACAGCATAGTTGCTGAAGGATATATATCCTGCGCCCATGCTAGTGGGTTTCAGATTTGGTCTACGTGAAGTCATGATGGGCCGCTTAATATGTCCTTAAAGGTTGTCTCGAATGGGTTGATGCTAACTTTGGTTAAGTTTAATGCCGCTTGGACCCAGGCGTTTCTGACCGGCTCCATCATTCCGTGGTGAAAACGAGTCGATAAGCGATCATAGCGAGCTTCTTGGGGTAACGTTGACCCTTACTTTTGGTCTGTTCGTCGCGGCTAAAACTCAACTGGTTGCCAATAATTGGCAATTCTAGCAAAGGAGACAGTATTTTACATCGGAATATCTTGATGCACTTGACTCATTCAAGAAAAGACCAAACGTCTCATTAGCAACGAGGGACTGGTCGAGTCAAAGCTTTAGAGCCTTGAACATCGGTGACACGAGGCAATTCTATTGGTTAAATTTTAGCGAGTGTGCCATGGACTCGCACAATCTAATTCCATCAAGCCCGTTCCATTATCGAACTACAAGACGAACGGTGAGCCATCGTTACATGGTGGACATCCCACCCATACGCGCAAAACGTTTTGAGAAATTTCATTTTATAGCTATGGAGTGGAACTGTATTAAATTCTATTATAGTTATACTAGGGCTCTTTAAGTTAAGCTTCAACCACATCATCGCTTCACCATCAGGTGAGATGGTGGTCAAATGTGAGCATTTTATTAATAAAGATGAGCTCTAAGAAGGAATGAGCGAGCCTAGAAGTTCACTCTAACTTTGAAGGCCAAGACAGGTTATATATGGTAAGGAATACAGGAGCCGGCAGATACTTCCACACCTTGGCCGTGCATACAATAAATGCAGCTTACCATCAGGTGAGATAGTAGTCAGAATCGAGCCCATCATCAATAACCACAATATATACGGACGTGCAATAGGTATATACGGACGTCAATAGCTATATACTGACGTTCAATAGCCTGGTAACCTTAATCGCAGGAATGCTATTTGGCTGCAAACTACTGTAAGATGGATGTACTATATACCCAATCGGTCTGCACTAGATTTGAACGAGAAAGCCCGCAGTACTTTCGGTTGCACTTTCGTGTTCAGGGAAGCTCAGTTTGTAAATTGACTAGTTTTTACTAACTTCATAAGATCCCACCATGTACTTGCTGGAAACCGGCCTTTACCCGGCGACGGAGACACTAGGCCTTCATCACCTATGTGGCCCATTACCTGAGGATTTGATGACCAGAAGTACTTAACTCTCTCTCTCTCTCTCTGTAAGCAGACCCCACGAGGAAAAGAGAGACATGCAAACGTCTTCGTGATGTTTTGCATAGACATACTAAGCTTAGCTAAGCTAGTTCTATCATACTAAATCTTAACTTGACTCACCAATGAACTTACTGCGCACATTGATTAAATTTGTAAAAAAGTAGACAAATATTTACAATAGTATGTCATTCTAGATATGTCCCGCGACTTCTCATGTAACATCTCACTGGAACCTCAATAATTATTCATCTTATTATTAACTAGGTATTTCAGTCCCTAATGTAATTCAAATCCGTTCGTTAAGTTTTGCATGAAAGAGAAGCCATACGTTTACTATTCAATCCTCTTATTCAACGCTCCTAACAACACAACAAACTTTTTAATAATATTAATAGCATAATATGCGATATTCATAGATATCAATATAGGCATCCGTATATTAGCACATCTTACGAATATTGTGATAAGTGTAATGTTCAAACTGTGGACTACTGTCAAGCAATAATAAAAGAAAGAGATGAGTAGATAAATCGAAAGCTGGCAACGTCGCACTCCCAAATACCTGCGGGGACGTTAAGTAGTCAATGCAATAGGTAAATCGCAATCAATATATCCAGGACGCATAGAATGTATTACCATGGTTCGGGGTTCAAAAATGTTGGGGCATGACTGCAAGAGATATATCGCGAAAAATAAAATTATTGTAAAATGACGTACCCCACGTTGCTGGAAATCGACAAACTAAGCAATATTCATTGAGACTTGTTAAAAAATATAAGGGGAACTGGGGGACGTCGTAAGGTTGCACGACGTGCATGACGCCAAAAAGATTCTAGGATGTATATATATTCCAGTTCCCCTTATATTTTTTAACAAGTCTAAATGAATATTGCTTAGTTTGTCGATTTCCAGCAACGTGGGGTACGTCATTTTCCGATAATTTTATTTTTCGCGATATTCCTCCTGCAGTCATGCCCCAACATTTTTGAACCCCGAACCATGGTAATACATTCTAGGCGTCCTGGATATATTGATTGCGATTTACCTATGGCATGGACTACTTAACGTCCCCGCAGGTATTTGGGAGTGCGACGTTGCCAGCTTTCGATTTATCTACTCATCTCTTTCTTTTATTATCGCTTGACAGTAGTCCACAGTTTGAACATTACACTTGTCACAATATTCGTAAGATGTGCTAATATACGGATGCCCGATATTGATATCTGTGAATATCGCATATTATGCTATTAATATATTAAAGAGTTTGTTGTGTTGTTAGGAGCGTAAATAAAAGGATTGAATAGTAAACGTATAGCTTCTCTTTCATACAAAACTTAACGAACGGATTTGAATGACATTAGGGACTGAAATACCTAGTTAATAATAAGATGAACAATTATTGAGGTTCCAGTGAGATTTTTACATGAGAAGTCGCGGGACATATCTAGAATGACATACTATTGTAAATATTTCTCTACTTTTTACCAATTTAAACAATGTGCACAGTAAGTTAATTGGTGAGTCAAGTTAAGATTTAGTATGATAGAAATAGCTTAGCTAAGCTTAGTATGTCTATGCAAAACATCACGAAGACGTTGGCATGTCTCTCTTTTCCTCGTGTGGTCTGCTTACAGAGAGAGAGAGAGTTAAGAACTTCTGGTCATCAGATCCTTATATAATGGGTCACATAAGTGATAAAGGCCTAGTGTCTCCATCGCCGGGTAAAGGCCAGTTTCCAGCAAGTACATGTTGGGATCTTATGAAGTTAGTAAAAACTGGTCAAGTTACAAACTGAGCTTCCCTGAACACGAAAGTGCAACCGAAAGCACTGTGAGCTTTCTCGTTCAAGTCTAGTGCCGCCTGATTGGGTATATAGTACCTCCATCTTGCAGTAGTTTGCAGCCAAATAGCATTCCTGCAATTAAGGTCACCAGGCTATTGAACGTCCATATATAGCTTTTGACGTCCGTATATACCTATTGCATGTCCGTATATATATTGTGGTTATTGATGATAGGCTCGATTCTGACGACTATCTCACCTGATGGTAAGCTGTATTTATTGTGTGCACGACCAAGGTGTGGAACTGTCTGCCGGCTCCTGTATAATTAAGAGAGAACAGTGTCTGTTCTCTCTTAATTCTTAATTCTGGGCTTGCTCATTCCTTCTTAGACCTCATCTTTATTAATAATATGCTCACATTTGACCACCATCTCACCTGATGGTGAAGCGATGATGTGGTTGAAGACTAAGCACGTTTATCTAGAAGAAACCTATTGACTCTAAACTTAAAGAGCCCTAGTATAGCTATAATAGATATTTAATACAGTTCCACTCCATAGCTATAAAATGAAATTTCTCAAAACGTTTTGCGCGTATGGGTGGGATGTTCACCATGTGACGATGGCTCATCGCCGTTCGTCTTGTAGTCTGATAATGGAACGGGCTTGATGGAATTAGATTGTGTGAGTCCATGGCACACTCCCTAAAATTTAACCGATAGAATTGCATCGTGTCGCCGATGTTCAAGGCTCTAAAGCTTTGACTCGACCAGCCCCTCGTTGCTAATGAGACGTTTGGTCGTTTCTCGAATGAGTCAAGTGCATCAAGATATTCCGATGTGAAATACTGTCTCCTTTGCTAGGATTATCAATTATTGGCAACCAGTTGAGTCTTAGCCGCGACAAACAGACTAAAAGTAAGGGTCAACGTTACCCCAAGAAGCTCGCTATGATCGCTTACTGGCTCGTTTTCACCACGGAATGATGGAGTCGGTCGAAAACGCCTGGGTCCAAGCGAATTAAACTTAACCAAGTTAGCATCAACCCATTTGGGATAACCTTTAAGGACATATTAAGTGGCCCATCATGACATCACGTAGACCGAATCTGAAACCCATTAGCATGGGTGCAGGATATATATCCTTCAGCACCTCTGCTGAAGACTGAATTAACCTTAAGTACCGTGCATTAAATAGCTATTGAACGTCCGTATATAGCTATTGAACGTCCATATATAGCTATGGAACGTCCGTATATGGCTATTGAACGTCCATATATAGCTATCGAACGTCCATATATAGCTATTGAACTTCCGTATTTCGGGCACTCTAACAGATAGGACATGGTTTTACCAGGCAAGAGTGCCCGAGTGCGAGATTCCGCACTTGAGTCTACCTGCTATTGTTAAATTTTCGTAAAGAAGATGACGGGAATCGATTTCTTGCTTGTATTTTTCAAGTGCGCATGCGACTTTCCTTCTTATGACAATGTTTTACTGCGGCCGGTTCTTACATTGAAGCTCACGTGGTTGATCATTTATTGAGGTAAAATAAATACAAGAAGCTCAAAGACACAGTGCCCTATCCAAACATACTATGTAGTTCGGCAATACAATACCCATTTGGGAGGTTTGGCTCTTACGCACATGCTGATGGGGCTTTACCGTGGGAAAATGTGAACCCATAGACATAGCTCTATTCTCGCAAATGGTTGACTTAAAATGTCCGAAACCTAGGAAGACTTGAGATACGCTATAAATAACAGTCTCATTATTGTGGTTAGGAAGTGTGATTTTTGTATCGGAATGAGCATAGAAACACATATAGAATGGTAAACGTATGTTTCTCTTTCACACAAAACATATTTTTCTAGTGTCTTTTCTCTCTCTCTCTCTCTTTTTGTGTCTATAGAGTTAATTAGTAGTCAAGTTCTTCTGGTCATCCATCCGTCGTTATGAAGACCTAGTCTCTCCCTCGGAGGAAGGTCGGTGTCTCGGCGAGTACATGGTGGGAACATGTGAAGATAGTAAAACTGGTCGAATCGCAAACTGGACTTCCCTGAAGACAAATGCGCGAGCACTGTGTGATTTTTCGTTCAAATCTGGCACAGCCGGACTGGGTACAGTGCTTTCATCTTACAGTAATTTGCAGCCAAATAGGATTACCTTAAATAGTATCGTATTCCTGCAATAAAAGCCGCTAGGCTATTGAACGTCTGTATAAAGCTATAAGACGTCCGTATATAGCTATTAACAAAATAAAATAAGGTTTGGATCTTGCGCACGTACCGATTGCGCTTTATCGTGCGAAAATGTGAGATAGATGTACATACCTCTATTCTTTCAAAATTGCATTTATCGACGCGAAAGTAAATGTTTGAAACTTATGAGGATTATAGATGCAATATAGGAATAAGTCTGATTACTGTCGTTTGGAAAGTGGGGAAGTAAGTCTGAGTAACTATGTGTTACTAATAATATCAAAAATTTTAACTGATTTTCAGAGTTAGAGTTAGTGGTCATTAAATGAAGCTGCAATATTTATTTATAATTAAAAGTTGATTTTATGTTCCTTCTTTTAATATTGCAAATTGAAAATGTGTCACACATAAATCCAATATATTAAAATACAAATCAGAAACTCTGTCAAGCATGAGGTGAGCGAGCTGGCAACGTCGCAAGTGCGGACGCCAAATATGCAGATTCGCAGTCAGGAAGTCCCCGAGATATACGGCTGTGAATATACGCGCTACAGCAGCGCCTCACCTGCGCTGAGATATCTTCGGGAACTTTTTATTATATTTTTGCAGCCATTTATTAAACTTTTTCGCTTCTATCGATTTTTGTCCTACGGCTAACCAGGACCAATAGAACCTAAGTGCCACCGACCAAAAAAGTGGCGTCCGGTATGCGGACGCCATATGCACCGGCATATGATGATATACGGATAACTGACGTCCACCGGGACGTCAGTTTAAATGTACTTTTTTCTTCAGAGGACGGCTAATTGGTTGCAGGATAAATATATATATATATATATATATATATATATATATATATATATATATAAGTACATTGAAGGGCCGGATTATGGATCAGTATCGACATATTATATCATATTTGAGTAAGACTAATGTGTATGAGGTTAAAGTAATTCTGAAGTTTTTGTTGTTAGAACAATTTTTATGATAAAACTTCTGTAATATTTGCTTGTGGTACAAGTAAAAGTAATATAGATGTGTTCTGTAACTGTATTTGGTTGCAATTATTAAGATGATGATGTCTTTTGTTTGGATTATACGAGCAAGTGATATGTACTACAAAGTTACTGTTTAAGTTAAATTGTTGAAGTAAGCTATAACGTTGAATTTGTACTTACTGCATTATTTTCCTTGAGTGAGAACATATTTGCTCACTACCATATAACTATATATCACTGGGTTATAAGATTGTAAGTTTTATTTTTAGTAAATCTTTAGTGAGAACAGGTTTGCTTACTCTATATCGATAAACGGTTTTATGAACAATTGTAATAAACATGCTGACTGATTGTAAACTTTTGTGAGAACAGGCTAGCTCACAGTCACACACTGTAGTGTTATGTGGGAACAGATTTGCTCACTAGGTTAGTAATAACTAATATTTCGAGACCACGTTTGCTCGTACTATATATTAAATGTTTTGAGATTGTAAGTTTTATTTTTAGTAAATCTTTAGTGAGAACAGGTTTGCTTACTCTATATCGATAAATGGTTTTATGAACAATTGTAATAAACATGCTGACTGATTGTAAACTTTTGTGAGAACAGGCTAGCTCACAGTCACACACTGTAGTGTTATGTGGGAACAGATTTGCTCACTAGGTTAGTTAATCACTAATATTTCGAGACCACGTTTGCTCGTACTATAATATTAAATGTTTTGATATGAGAACTGATTTGCTGTGTAATTTTTTTAATGAGAATGGATTTGCTCACTCTATATCTATATTATCTGTAAGAACAGCCCACCCATTGTAATGTTGTGGAAATAGTTTTGCTCACCAGAATTAATTACCAATATTTTGAGATCAGGTTTCCTCTTGGTAGATTTTAGATGTAATGTACATGAGGACTGATTTGATCAGTAAAGCTTTAGAGAGAACAGAACTAATATTTCGAGACCACGTTTGCTTGTACTATATTTTAAATATTTTGATATGAGAACTGATTTGCTGTGTAATTTTTTTAATGAGTATAGATTTGCTCACTCTATATCTATATTATCTGTAAGAACAGCCCACACATTCTCATGTTGTGGAAATAGTTTTGCTCACCAGAGTTAATTACCAATATTTTGAGATCAGGTTTCCTCTTGCTAGATTTTAGATGTAATGTACATGAGGACTGATTTGATCAGTAAAGCTTTAGAGAGAACAGGTTAGCTCACAAATAACTCGTGTTATGTGGGAACAGAATTGCTCACTTTAATTAATTACTACTATAGCGAGACCAGGTTTGCTCGTACTAAATTTTAGATGTAATAAAAATGAGCAATGAAGTGCTTATTGTTTATCTTTAGTGAGAATAAGTTTGCTCCTTCTATATTGATAAATGGATAATGGTTTGATTTTGTATTGATACTAATTGGTTTGAAACTATATTTTGTGAGAACAGGTTAGCTCACACGTCCTTCTCTTATGTGAGAACAGATTTGCTCACTGTAGTTAATTATTGCGAGACCAGGTTTGCTCGTACTAGATTTTAGATGTAATGGATATGAGGATTGATTAATGCTGTTAATCGTAGAATTTTGATAAATTGTAAAGAATGTCTAGTCGGCCGAATGTTAGGTTATCACAAGATACGTGTATGAGGGCATACACGCTGTCAGGATGGACGAGTGTTAGGTTTAATTTAAAATCGAAGTATATTTTGTTAAACTCTATTCAATTATTGTTAGTTGAGGGTAGTTGTTAAATGATTATTTTCGTAAAACGCGGTAGAAGGCGTAATGACAGAAGGTATAAAAGGCTATACGTGAGGCTGACTCGGCATTCTTGTTGTAACCAGCGAAGAGTGTAGTATTTATCTAAGTATTGGAATATTTTACTGTACTGTTGAAATATAGAAAAAGTTATAAATGTATGAATAAAAGTAATACATGAGACGCACGGAGTTTTCTTTAAACGAGTCTAACAAACGTATGTATGACAGTCGTTGTCGTGCCTGCAATCTGCACAGGGATTCTGTTTGCTTAAGATCAGATTCTATCTAAATACATACCTCTGAACTATCACAATTACCAATAGTAGTTATTTCTGTTCTCAACTTGTCATCAAATGACTTCTCCCGCTCTGGGTGGAGCAAAAGGGACTGTCAGGCTTCTACTGACTAAAAACCTACCCTGTTCCTTCAGCTGCCCTTACGTGCCGGGGCCGCGTTACTCGGTAGAACATTCCCGCAGCCCCTGCAATGCTTCCGACTGCTCTTTGAGACGCGTGACAAAAACTACTATTAAATACATCAGTGTTAAGCTACAAGGAATCAAAATATAATTTTTTTAGACTGAACTACTAATAGCCTAGTTTGAGCTTTGGCTAGTGGATTTCTAAAGGGAAAAGTAACTATTACAATGAGGAGAATGACAAGGAAACAAATGTGTATCTGAATATATTTTATTGGACCACCATTATTATATTGAAGCAAGGAGTTAGTACAAGAAAATTATGTTTTTTTTTTTTTAATTTTGTTCGTTTTTATTACAGGTCCTGTCACGCGCGTGGAACACGACGCGCCGTCGACCCGGGCCTGGTCCTTACCGGACGGACCCTTGCTCGTTGCCCGCGACATGCCATATTTAGCTCACCTTTTCAAAGCATTATTTTTAAATACAGAGACACGATATTTTTTTTGTGTAAAACCAGAACGACCTGCAGTAAATTATATTTATTTTGCAAATTGGTTCTTAAATAACTCTTTTACACATATTTTGTTTTTCTTAAATTTAAACAAGATGAGGCCAATAAGCAGAAACACAAACTCAGAGGTCAGTCTCCTTAGAACATACAATCTGTACCTACTCTAATCTAATAATATTAAAACCATGTATGCTAATGTCTAAGATGATGTTTAAGGAAAAGATGCACACAGTTTTGATTGGACCTGTCCAGACAAAGCAAGCATTTGTCTGATATCGTATAGCTTAACTGTAGTAGGTACCCAGTATTTTGTAGAATAAGCACAAAACGCGTTTTGCATGGACATAATGAACATAATCATGATTTCCTTGCTTTCATTTCACCAACACTCATTACCCATAGTATATTCAGTAATATTAACTCATTTAAACTTAATATTACTCCAAATTTTAACGTACTTTTATTACATCCTTTCTGCATGTGCATATATTTGCGGGAGGGAGCCGGGAGGGAGGTGCTACATACTGCATGCAAGATTGATCATCTAGTTTTTGGCGAAATTAACACTAGATATTTTCCTGAACTATTAGTTTGAAATGGATTTCCGCAAAGTAACGCCTGATTCTATATTTCAATATTATTTTTATATTCTGTGGTCTACATGATGTATATTTATTTATAACTAGCTTTTGCCCGCGACTTCGTCCGCGTGGAATAGTTACATTGGGCTAACGTTAAATTTAACCCCGATTTTGAAGCATTCTTCATTGGTGCTCCGCTCCTATTGGCCTTAGCGTAATGATATATAGCCTATAGCCTTTCTCTATAAATTTACTATTTAATTAAAAATAATATTTTTTCAATTCGAACCAGTAGTTCCTGAGATTATCGCGTTCAAACAAACAAACTTATTAACTTTCGTAATGCAGTAGGGAAATATAATATGTCAATCTATAATACCTACTGTTGAAAAAGATCGCAATACGGAACCTCACAATATTATTGTTAATAGCTGTGCCCGCGACTCCGTCAGCGTGTAACTCCTTGTGTGTTATTAAGTTAATGTATTGGTAATATTGTTTAGATCACGTTCACATGAGGCTTAAGTACCTATAGAACGACAATACTTCAGCGCAAAGCTTCCGGGTAAACTATGTTGAAAGTTGACCCGTCCGGCACGTGAACATAAAGATTTCTAGAACTGCTAACCCGGGAAAGAGCGACGTACAACTGACCATGCGAGAAACAACTGACACCGAGATCTACTCCAGCAACACGTAAAGTCTGCCCTTGAGCCTTATTAATTGTCATTGCATAACACACCCATACTGTGAATCGCGTTCTTTTAAATTGGAATGGAAAATTATTTGGTATTATGGGAATTCTGGGAATAAAGACGGTTTCTCCTGCACCGCAACCTGTTAAAATTTGAGCCTCGATTATATTTTGTTGCAACTGGGTTACTTTTAGCCGAGTTCCATTGCAAAGTTGTGGTGGTTTTAAATTTCGGAGCAGAATAATAATCAGAAAGCTTCGAACTGCTAAGCTATCGGGAGTTACACGTGTTATTGTGAGTCAACCATAAAAGATAGATATATGCTGTTGTGGGATATTTTTTATATAATTTTAAGGAGAACATTTCCGTCATAAATGATTTCTGTGTAGCTTTAACCATTAAGGTTGCACACGCGACGGAAGCTTAAAAAATGGAGTAACTTCTCCCGTTTTCCCAACATTTCCCTTCACTGCTCTGCTCCTATTGATTGTAGCGTGATGAAAAGTATACTATAACC
The DNA here is from genome assembly GCA_943138885.2 of Tholera decimalis. Taxonomy (NCBI): domain Eukaryota; kingdom Metazoa; phylum Arthropoda; class Insecta; order Lepidoptera; family Noctuidae; genus Tholera; species Tholera decimalis. The sequence continues at coordinate 16,426,277 of OW964551.2, forward strand.
TGCTCAGGAGTATGAATATTAATTGTACCAAGTTTCGTTAAAATCCGTCGAGTAGTTTTTGTTTCTATAACGGTTATACAGACAGACAGACAGACAGACAGACAGACAATAATTTTACTGATTGCATTTTTGGCATCAGTATCGATCCCTAATCACCCCCTGATAGTTATTTTGTAAATATATTTCATGTACAGAATTGACCTCTCTACAGATTTATTATAAGTATAGATAAGTATACTTTATTTTACAGCTTACAATATTTACATGGACACAACTCATTTAACTAGTGTACAATTTGCGGTCTTATCGCAGGACAATCTCTTACAGACAACCTTTTAATTGACAGAACTAAAAGAAGGAATTAGATCATATCTTTGTGTCTTCACTGACATTATTCGGTGCCTGTTTATTGTCATGAACCTATCAGTCATAGTAAGTAGAAAACCGCTCGAATATTATTAAAAATTAAATTATACTCCTAATCATGTTTCTACTAAACCGATCACGAAAATCAATAGTTTAAAGAACCAAGATTGAATCTTCTAAGTGCTCATAAGTTACCTCAAGAATTAATTAATTAAAGAGACTGGTATTACAAAGAATGTTTTATCTAATCATAAACTGCTTTGGAGACCATCGAGATGTAAATTAACTATTTGAAAGCTAATTATTATTATCATTTATTTTCAGGCACCAGACTCATACTTAATACAATAAGTACATATACTTATAAATATTACATTAACCATACACTAATCTATACTAATATTATAAAGCTGAAGAGTTTGTTTGTTTGTTTGTTTGTTTGTTTGTTTGTTTGTTTGTTTGTTTGTTTGTTTGTTTGTTTGTTTGTTTGTTTGTTTGTTTGCTTGAACGCGCTAATCTCAGGAACTACGGGTCTGATTTCAAAAATTCTTTCAGTGTTAGATAGCCCATTTATCGAGGAAGGCTATAGGCTATATATCATCACGCTAAGACCAATAGGAGCGGAGCACTAATGAAGAATGTTTCAAAATCGGGGGAATTTTTTTCCACGCGGACGAAGTCGCTGGCAAAAGCTAGTACATAATTATAACTTAAGACATAAATAAAATAAAGACAAACAAAACAGCACTGCAAAAATTTACGTATAAAAGTTTTATTTTTTTATTGTCGATGGGTTCGCATTTGATCCCACCTGACGGTGAGCGACGATGTGGTCGAAGATGAAGCACGCTCTTGAATTAAAGAATATGTATATCCAGTATCAAAATAAATATTTCATTGCATTTGGTTTCATATCAAATTACAATATGTTTAAGAATATGTAAAACGCGACTAAAAGCTCAGAGATCTCGCTAGAAAAATTTTACCGGTTCGGGATTACCAATACTTCGAGTTCTCACACAAAACACAATCACTACATTACTGCAGAGGAAGGCTGCGTTTCTGTACCTCTACCATGAGTTGTCATCGACAACTTACTCGCTGTTGCGGCGCAGCGCCTCACCGTTATCTAATACTAAATTTGCACGCCGATAGATCTACGCACTATTGTGTTTTTAGTAGGCATTTGTCTTAGCTACTTCCTATAACGTTATAATGCACCAGTCTACCTGTCACCCTAATACTGTACGCACGATATTTTTATTAAACCTTGAAATTGTAATTGGACTTTAATTAGCCCCAGTGTATAGTCAAAATATACATAATGGTGGCCCATGAGGGGAACTAAACTGCAAGAAAAATCAAAATAAGAAGAAAAGACAAGAAAAAGGCTGATGAAAATCTCGTCCATGTGGAGTCGACCGCTTGGTGAGCGAAGTCCATCGGCGTGATTGAAGATTGAAGAAAGGCGTTCAAGAACTGAGGTGCAGCCAGAATCATCTACGAGTTCGGGCTGGAGCGAGCAGTGATTCAGCAAAAGTTTCACATCGCACATTGATGTTCTACGAAATCAGATAAGTGCCCTTTCCTTCCAAATTATTCCCAATCTTCCAAAATACCTATTCATCCAAATCCTTATCGTATTCCTTATTCCTAAAACTATTGGGAATTAAATTCATTTGCGCAAATCATAGATTTTAATGCAAAAGTCGAGAAAAGTTGCATCATCATTTTACTTTTTGTCAACCTACCTACAGGTTGAAAAAATAATTTTCTTTGTTCCAAATCCTTTCAAATCTAGCTCAATTAGTAATAACTAATACTTGAATATATTATTCGTATGAAAGTTTGTACTGTAGAATAATTAATTGTCACCTAGTTCGTTCAAATTGCAGTCAATTGTGAATCGTAATTAAGGTGCAAAGAATTATTAATTTGAAATCCAAAGCAGAGGCTTCCTCTGTTGCTAACGCAGTTCCTCGTTTAATTATAAAACATACTTAGACGTTACTGCCGATAATTTCAGGTTGATAATTCGCCGAGTGCATTCTCACCGGCCGCAATCAGCTGATCGGGCGCAACCGGTTTCGTGTTCGCCAGGTGTCGTCGAATCGAGGAGCGTGAGCCATTCTTTGTTTACATAAGTGATTAGTCATTCTATTGTTGGTGTTAATATTTCGTTTTTTGAACTTAATACTTTTGTTTGCTCACAATGCCTAACGAATCGTTAAATAAAAATCTTTTAAAAGATTTAATAACTAAAAGAGCGTCTGCTAAAGGACAGATAACAAAATTTAAGAATTATTTAAATAGCATTAGTAGTGTAACGGAGTTAAATAACATACAATTAACCGAGTTAAGTTTGAAACTTGCAAAATTCGAGGCATTGTCAGTAAAGGTTGATGACCTGCAAAATGAGATTGAGGTTTTAAACCCAGGTAACTTATCAGCCGAAATTGAAGAACGGGATAGCATTGAGCGTGATATAATTGTCAATATAGCCACTGCAAAAACTTTATTAGATAAATTTTCGAAAGTGGAATGTGAACATAGGCGTGCTTCTGTTCATGATAGTTCGTGTTGTTCGGATCATCAGGCGTTAGGTTTAAAGCTTCCTCAAATTCAAATATCCAAATTTGACTGTGCTTATTTTCGGTGGTTGGAATTCCGGGACACGTTTGAGAGCTTGATACACAAAAATGAACGTATAACGCCAATCCACAAGTTTCATTACCTTACGTCCTATCTGGAAGGCGACGCTGCGAGAATTATTTCAAATCTTGAGGTTTCTTCCGCAAATTACTCTGAGGCATGGAACTTGCTTTGTAGTTGTTATAACAACAAACGAATTTTAATTAATCACCATTTAAATTCACTGTTTGATATAAAGCAGCTTTCACGTAAATCAGAGAGGTCATTAAGAGTATTGGTAGATCATGTCACAAAAAACTTGCGTGCACTGGCCAGCCTGGGACAACCCACGGACAAATGGGATGTTCTCATAATTTTTATGTTATCTGCAAAGTTAGATAGCAATACTTTAACTAAGTGGGAGGAATACAGGAACAATATTAATGGCGACACGCCAACATTAGAGCAATTCTATAAATTCATGACAGATCGTGCGGATGTGCTGGAGGCATTAAACCGTAATAAACACGATAGCAGTCCGCCTAAGAGTCAGGTAGCTAGTTCACGTAGTAGCTTTGGCACAAATAATCATAAAAACAATTCAAATCATTCTACAAAATCGTTTGCTGCTTCTAACTCCAAAGTTAACAAACCTAACAATTCTAATGTTTTTTTATGCATTATTTGTAATGAAAATCATAGGATTTATGAGTGTCTCTCTTTCAAAGCAAAGGGGATAGAGGATAGGTTGAAGGATGTCAATAAATACAAGCTGTGTGTCAACTGCCTTAGGCAGGGACTCCATTTAAGTGTATGTCACATGGGACCGTGTCGAGAGTGCAATGAAAGGCACCACACGTTGTTACATGTCCCTGCTGCATTATCTAATAGCAATAATCTGGTAATGGTAAACGAGCTGTGTGATAACGGTCGCGAAACCATTGCTAGTTTTTCAAAGCGAAATTCAAATCAAATTCTTTTGTCAACGGCTATAATAGAAGTCTTGAATCCATTGACCCAACAAAAGGCGAAGGTTCGAGCACTGCTAGACTGCGGTAGCCAGTCTTCTTTTATTTCCAAAGCATTACAGAATAATATTTCATTAAAAACATGCCCAATTGACTCGCTAAAGGTCATAGGCATTGGTAATACAGTTTCTTCTCATATTGCCGAAAGTTGCAATATTAAAATTATTTCGCTTAATAATAAGTACAGTGAAAATTGCTCATGTCTTGTTTTAAACGAATTAACCGGTTTAATACCAAAATACCCGGTTAATATTAATACATTAAATTTACCTAAAGACATTGTGTTAGCTGATCCTATATTCAATCAGCCAGCACCCGTAGACGTCTTAATAGGCGCTGATTTATTCTGGGACATATTGGGAAACGAGCAGCGTTCCCTTGGCCCACAAAATACAAGTTTAAGAAATACGCATCTAGGCTGGATAATGTCGGGTCCTGTATATTCAACCGTTGCCAATGAAACTACTCATTGCAATCAAGCAACTGTAGATACCGTATCAAACCAAATTGATATTGAAAATTCAATTGCTAAATTCTGGGAATTAGAAGAGGTTCCCACAAAACGCATAATGAGTGAAAGTGAAATGGCTTGCGAATCCCACTTCATCGCTCACACACGTAGAGAAATAACTGGTAGGTTTTGTGTAAGACTGCCACTTAAGGATACTCCAGACTGCCTGGGCGACACTTATAAAATTGCTAAAAAACGATTGTGTTGTTTAGAAAAGCGGTTTAGGAAAAATCCATTGTTAAAAATCGAATATTCAAAATTTATAAGCGAATACGCTGAATTAGGGCATTGCTCGTTAGTTAAGGACGAGCGAAGCATAATTTATTATTTATGTCATCACGCGGTACTAAAGCAAGAAAGTGAATCAACTAAATTGCGTGTTGTTTTTGATGGGTCTGCTGTTTCTACGTCAGGTTATGCATTAAATGACATCCTAATGGTAGGTCCAACCCTTCAAGATTCTCTTTTTGCTATATTGATCCGTGCCAGGCAATATAAGTTTCTGTTAACTAGCACGTCAATAATAAGTGGTGATCAGGATAATTTTATAACTTTTGAAAAATTTTTCATCATATCAAAAACTTCAGAAGGTTGTTGCATATATTCGAAGGTTTATATTTAATATGAAGCACCCTTATAATAAACGGGCAGGCATGCTTTCACCAGATGAGTTATTGGAGTCATTTTATTCACTGTGTTTAATTGCACAGCGGGAGTCATTTTCTATCGAATACGAGTTGCTTAAAAAAGGTAATCAATTACCGGCTAGGAGTAAAATTTTATCATTGTCTCCGTTTATAGATAACAATAATTTAATTCGCGTCGGTGGCCGCATAGATGCGTCCACATGTAACTATGAAATTAGACATCCAATACTCCTGCACGCCTCCCACAGATTAACAAAGCTTTATTTTACAAATGAGCACGTTGTGAACCTACATGCAGGTCCGACTTTGTTGCTAGCAACAATTAGGCAAACAGTCTGGCCTGTAAATGGCAGGCATCTAGCTAGGCGCACAGTCAGTAACTGCGTGCGATGCCGACGAGTAAGTGGCAAAACGTTATGCCCAAAAATAGGCAACTTACCATCTCAGCGTGTGAACCCGGATTTCCCATTTTTGTCCGTCGGCTTAGACTTCGCTGGTCCATTTTTTATATTAAATCGCAAAGGACGTGGAAGTCGTGTTATAAAATGTTATATGTGTATTTTTGTGTGTTTGAGTTACAAATGCATTCATCTAGAGGCAGTTAGTGATTTGACTAAGGATGCATTTGTGATGACTCTCAGGCATTTTATTGCACGTAGAGGAAAACCAATTGAAATATTTAGTGACAATGGCCGTAATTTTGTCGCCGCCGCTAATGAGATAGGTAGCTTTCTGAAACAAGGTGATGAACTTGTAGCTGATTTTGCTGGTCAACAGGTATTCAGTTTAAATTCATACCAACTTACGCTCCTCACTTCGGCGGCATTTGGGAAGCCGGCGTCAAATCGGCTAAATATCATATCAAACGAGTTATTGGCAACAGTCATTTTACATTTGAGGAAATTACAACTTTGTTTGCGCAAGTGGAGGCGATACTCAATAGCCGTCCCTTGTGCCCCTTATCATCCTGTCCTAGTGACCTACTCTCCTTATCCCTAGAGCACTTCATCATTGGTCTACCTTTAACTGCACTACCGTCACCAGCCCTGGAAGATAATGATACCAACCAAAGAAACAAATATAAACGCCTGGAGCAAATAAGGCGTCACTTCTGGCAAAGATGGCAGAAGGAGTACTTGTCAGAGCTTCAACAACGGACAAAATGGCGTAAAGGCAACACTCAGCTCAACATAGGAGACATGGTGCTTCTAGCTGACGACAACGCTCCTCCACTAAACTGGCGTCTGGGACGAGTTCTTCAGCTATTTCCTGGACCTGATGGAGTTGCAAGAGTTGCAGAGATCAAGACTTCACGTGGCTGCGTGCGGCGCCCTTTTACCCGTCTCTGCCCGTTACCAACTGCTGCAGAACTGAACGGTTGAAAAACAAGTTTTCAACGGCCGGGAATATGTTGCGGCGCAGCGCCTCACCGTTATCTAATACTAAATTTGCACGCCGATAGATCTACGCACTATTGTGTTTTTAGTAGGCATTTGTCTTAGCTACTTCCTATAACGTTATACTGTACCAGTCTACCTGTCACCCTTATACTGTACGCACGATATTTTTATTAAACCTTGAAATTGTAATTGGACTTTAATTAGCCCCAGTGTATAGTCAAAATATACACTCGCTAGCGCTGAACTCGCTAGCGTACAAACGTGGATCGAATAGATTTCGATAATGCTTGCACCATGAGATTTGAGGAAATTTACGGAGGCGCTAACGTGAGCTCTATAGATCATGTCGTCTAGCTAACTTCACTCCACTCGTAGAATACTTTCGTCTAATGGGTCACTACTTATGTTCTGTTTCTTTCTTTCCCGCTAATAAGAAGACAGAACTGCTCTTAAGCTCAAAATGTAGTGTTATCGCTATGCTAAAAATATTAAGACAGTCAATATCACAAAATAAACCAACAAAATTGAAAAGTTTACGATTAGTGCACTACTTATGGTATTTAGTGGCTTTTGAATTTCGAGTAGTTCTTGTAAAGTTATTGTCGTCTATTCAATTTGTATTTTTGTTTGTTGATGTTATGTCACAGAGGTCCGTTCCTGCGTGGAGTATTGCAGTCACTTGTGGGATGGCTCTGCAAAATACCAACTTGCCGCATTGGACTCGATCGAGCGCAGAACTAAAACGCTTATAGGTGATGAGGCGCTAGTGGACAAGCTTAATAGCCTGGCTCATCGGTAAACGGTTGCTTGCCTGTCGGTTTTCTACAGATTGTACTTCGGAGAGTGTGCGCAGGAGCTCCATGACCTAATTCCTCCATCTCCCTTTAAACTACCGGTCTACCAGACGCACGGCTGGGTACCATCCACACTTGGTTGATATACCGTCTTGTTGCTTGCGCACAGCCAAGTTGTGGAATTCTCTGCCGGCTTCTGTGTTCCCTGCACACTTATGACCTTTCAACCCTTAAAGCAAAAGTAAATAGGCATCTTCTGGGCTCGCTCGCCCCATCATAGACCTAATCTATCGCTTACCATCAGGCGAGATCGAGATCAAGAGTTGCCTCATTCGTAATTTAAAAAAAAACTAGATTAACATGTTTACTGTCCCTTATTATTCGCTATGGCTCGCATACCAGTACCTCTACCATGAGTTGTCATTGACAACTTATTCGCTAGCGCTGAACTCGCTAGCGTACAAACGTGGATCGAATAGATTTCGATAATGCTTGCACCATGAGATTTAAGGAAATTTACGGAGGCGCTAACGTGAGCTCGATAGATCATGTCGTCTAGCTAACTTCACTCCACTCGTAGAATACTTTCGACTATGGGTCACTACTTATGTTCTGTTTCTTTCTTTCCCGCTAATAAGGAGAGAGAACAACTCTTAAGCTAAAAATGTAGTGTTATCGCTATGGTAAAAATGTTAAGACAGTCAATATCACAAAATAAACCAACAAAATTGAAAAGTTTACGATTAGTGCACTACTTATGGTATTTAGTGGCTTTTGAATTTCGAGTAGTTCTTGTAAAGTTATTGTCGTCTATTCAATTTGTATTTTTGTTTGTTGATGTTATGTCACAGAGGTGCTTTGCGTGGTTTAAAAGTTTGGATTATTTAATACAATAAGGACCAGTGTCTCACAGTTCCAATTGATGGTGAAGTTCATGGAAAGGTATGTTTCAACTTTCTACTAATATCATATTAAATAAAAAATATTTATTTTTAAGAATTTGGTATAATTGGTGTTATATTTGGTTCCAGCATATGCTACAATTAATTGATGTATAAATTATTCCTATATATAAAAAAACAAAGCAAAGCAAACATGAATACTCATGTTGGCTTGAAATTCACGTTGTTCACGTCGTTGATCTTCAAATTCAGCGGCCACTAACATGTTCCACGCTAAATATGTTCCTGCACACATTATTATAACTTTATTATACTCAAAACGTATTAAATGTTAATGTAAACACATGTTTCACACGCCAAAATAGCGCCTGTAGAGGTACAGTACCTCTACCAGAGTTTACGCAACCAAAACTCGCTAGCGTCTCCGTAAATTATTTGTATGAAATATTGTACAGCGCCCCTAGCGGTCACAGAAAGAATTAAAATTCGTATTATGAGCACTATAGATTACGATAGGTTTAAAACCTAACGTAATCTATACGATAGTCTCTAATGTTTTTTAGCTGTCATCACACAAAACGGTACCATGAGTCACTAATTCGACAGCCGCTAGCGAACGATACGCTTACGGTAGTAGTTACGTTGCTCACTAGCATTTTGGCGTGTGAAACATGTGTTTACATCTATATTTTTTATTTCTGTGGTTTACATTAACATTTAATACGTTTTGAGTATAATAAAGTTATAATAATGTCTGCAAGAGCATATTTAGCGTGGAATATGTTAGTGGCCGCTGAATTTGAAGATCAACGACGTGAACAACGTGAATTTCAAGCCAACATGAGAATTCATGTTGGCTACCAATTGAAAAATATCAGTGAAAGAAAGTTTATTACACTTTACAGACTCTCAAAAGACGCGTTTGAAGATTTGTGCATATTATTGAATAATGTTACGAATTTGAAGTCAACACAACGATTTTCTTTAGAACTAAAAGTAAGTTGGTATCAAAACAAAATACAATAATTTTCATTTGTATGTATTTTATTACTTACAGGTTTTAGTTGATAAGCTTACTTCAAAGAGTTGAGGGGCAACTATTTGGGAATTTTGTAACTTTACGTTTTAAAATTATAGTTATATTTTATAGTAGTTAGTAAGGTATTTTATAAGCTTTGTTTTTTTATATATAGGAATAATTTATACATCAATTAATTGTAGCATATGCTGAAACCAAATATAACACCTATTGTACCAAATTCATAAAAATAAATATTATTTATTTAATTTGATATTAGTAGAAAGTTGAAACATACCTTTCCATGAACTCCACCATCAATTGGAACTGTGAGACACTGGTCCTCATTGTATTAAATAACCCAAACTATTAAACCACACAAAGCACACAACATCAACAAACAAAAATACAAATTGAATAGACGACAATGACGTTACAAGAACCACTCGAAATTCAAAAACCACTAAATACCATAAGTAGTGCACTAATCGTAAACTTTTCAATTTTGTTGGTTTATTTTGTGATATTGACTGTCTTAACATTTTTACCATAGCGATAACACTACATTTTTAGCTTAAGAGTTGTTCTCTCTCCTTATTAGCGGGAAAGAAAGAAACAGAACATAAGTAGTGACCCATAGTCGAAAGTATTCTACGAGTGGAGTGAAGTTAGCTAGACGACATGATCTATCGAGCTCACGTTAGCGCCTCCGTAAATTTCCTTAAATCTCATGGTGCAAGCATTATCGAAATCTATTCGATCCACGTTTGTACGCTAGCGAGTTCAGCGCTAGCGAATAAGTTGTCAATGACAACTCATGGTAGAGGTACTGGTATGCGAGCCATAGCGAATAATAAGGGACAGTAAACATGTTAATCTAGTTTTTTTTTAAATTACGAATGAGGCAACTCTTGATCTCGATCTCGCCTGATGGTAAGCGATAGATTAGGTCTATGATGGGGCGAGCGAGCCCAGAAGATGCCTATTTACTTTTGCTTTAAGGGTTGAAAGGTCATAAGTGTGCAGGGAACACAGAAGCCGGCAGAGAATTCCACAACTTGGCTGTGCGCAAGCAACAAGACGGTATATCAACCAAGTGTGGATGGTACCCAGCCGTGCGTCTGGTAGACCGGTAGTTTAAAGGGAGATGGAGGAATTAGGTCATGGAGCTCCTGCGCACACTCTCCGAAGTACAATCTGTAGAAAACCGACAGGCAAGCAACCGTTTACCGATGAGCCAGGCTATTAAGCTTGTCCACTAGCGCCTCATCACCTATAAGCGTTTTAGTTCTGCGCTCGATCGAGTCCAATGCGGCAAGTTGGTATTTTGCAGAGCCATCCCACAAGTGACTGCAATACTCCACGCAGGAACGGACCTGTGCTTTGTTTTTGTCTTCCCGCCCTTTATTTACCTCTAGTATAGACTTTACACACTTTTGACCACTAGTATAGCTCATGAGCTCGAAAACTCGTGCCTAAATGATAGCAGCACGAGTCGATTTCCAAAGGTAATCTACACCAGGTGCGGTCGGCCCGTGGATGAGTGACCATTATAACATATTGAGATTTCTCGGAAATCACGCTAAGGAGTCTCAGCTGTCATGTTTGTTCATCTTTGACGGTCTTGCCAAGGCGTCTTGCGTGTTACCCAGCTCCTGGGCTGTGGAGGTCACATAGGCAGTCGCTCCACGTACAGCCCTAGTAGTACTCAGCTGCATCCATTTAGACTGGAAGCTAACATTGGCATAGGAATAAAAACTATTTACCAAAAAAATTAAACCGACTCCCAAAAAAACACTGCAAAGTGAAAAATAACTTTAATTTCGGTAGTCGGTGTCTTTAGTTTTGTATTTTCGGTTTTGGCACCGACTTCCGAAATTAAAGTTATTTTTCACTTTGCAGTGTTTTTTGGGATTCGGTTTAATTTTTTTGGTAAAAAGTTTTTATTTCTCTCTTTTTAGTTGGTCTATTTTTAATTTACCTAGTTACAAGAGCCTAAATGTCAACTACTTATAAACTTTTACAATATATTGCTTTTCCTAATGCTGGGCCGTTAATTGTTGAGGAGTTCTCCTGGTACTTCACCATCAGCTCTACATCACCATATGCATTGTGACGAGCATAAAGTGCTTAACATCCATATTCAAGTAATCGAATCGCAATCCACGAAATACTTATTATTGAGTAGTTTCGGCGGCCATCTGTGGTCTTCATCATCAGTTCCACTTCCTCAAATGGTACTTTTTGAGAGCAACTGCACAAGTTACTATAATAAATACCCAAAACGTCATAGGTGTGCCTATAATATTTAAAGCGTTCCCTCAATTTCTCCAGGATCCCATCATCAGATCCTGAGTTTTATGAAAATGGGACCAATTTCGAAGTATACCCTTTCGATCAAAAAAAGAATTTTCCAAATCGTTTCAGCCGTCTTCGAGTAATCGGTGAACATACATAAAAAAAATATACGCGTCGAATTGATAACCTCCTCTTTTTGTCGTCGGTTGAAAAGCAAGCTTAAATTAGTGACACAGTTTGTACCAAGTTTATAATGATACTCAACACATTCATTAATTTTTCAACGATGCAGGTGCACATGCACTCCGACAAGTCTATCACAAGTAGTAGGTACAGTACAGGCTGATAATGATAATAATTAATAACTTATGCTAAGAGATTATGTTGACGCCTGTTTTATGAATGCCTTTAGATTTTATTCTAATTCTTGCCTAAAAGCAATCCCTTATATTTTTCACATAACCTGATAAGTATTAGAATAAAATCTAGAGGTATTCAGAAAGGAGGCGATAATCGAGTACATACCCATGTCTCCTTTCTCATCTCATGATCCACGAATATGAGGTGTGTGGTTGCGAAGTACAAGGTTCCCTTAGACGGGTTCCGCAGGTTGTACTTGTCCAGTAGCTGCACATTTTCCAGCTGTAACAATGACATATAAATTATAAGTATCGTCAATTCTTTATTTTACGTAAGAGCCGCTCGACGCTCTTGACTGACTCAATCATGCCTGACAGGCATCCCCCTTGGCTGTGCGCACAATAAATATAAAGGGAAAACACTCAGTACAACAACACAATATATTGGCCAAGTATGGATTTGTGCATGGTACCCTGCAGTGCGTCTGATAGACCGGTCGTACCAAGAAGATGGAAGAATCAGGTCATGGAGCATATTTTTTATACAGGTAATATAATCGTAATTGTAATAAATGATCTTTATTTTGCAAATTAATAATAATATAATATTCCACAACTTTTTCACACAACGCCATCTAGTCCCAAACTAAGCAGAGCTTGTGGTATGGGTACTAGACAACTGATAAACATACATATATATTTCTAAATACATACATATTATAGATAAATTACACCCAGACAAAGAACAAATGACCGTGCTCATCACACAAACATTTGTCCTAGGTGGGAATCGAACCCACGACCTTGCGCATAGCAGTCAGGGCCACTGACCACTATACCATTTTTACATAACATTTTTAAATAACATTTTTACACATAATTTTTTTTCGTAAATTAAAACGAGATGAGACCGGTGTTTCCTGACTGACTACCCTGAGAAGAAACACCGAAACAAACTCTGGGGTCCGCCTCTTTTGAAGTCCATACAATCTATACTGGTGAAATCATATGGGAACCTTGTAGGTTACAGTCTGAGACAATAAATAAATCATTGTTTATTTTCACATTGTGCAATTTCATATTAATATTATATCTAACAAGGTTTTCATCCTGTGGCAAACTTTGGCTATATTGATAAGTGAACATCACAATATTTCTTACTTTTAGGTTACTAAGAGTTCTAGAGTATCGGAGCAGCTCTCCCTTGTTCGCTGTACCCCTATTACCAACAAAAAATACTTGATTAAATTAAATTTAATTTTTTTCATTAAATCAGATAATGAACAGCCAGGCATGCAATTGTTTCCAGAGCGAGAGAAGTCATTCGATGATTTTCCCACCCAGAAAAAAAAGGCATGCAATTGTTTATTATTGAATACCCAGGATATTCATCTGTTAAAAGTTGGCCTAAACTTTTTCCAATTTCATCACATAAAATAACAAGTTCTTTATTAACATTCTGTTGTGACAAACCGTTAGAATGTTCTACCAGCAAACTGGCTCAAGATTCACTATCAACAATTGATAATGAATGGTCTGGCGCACAGGCAACAGACTGACAATACTCACAGTTGCTTTTTTGGGAGCTTACCAGATCATCCATTGCCAACATAAATTTCGTCACTTGGTTTTCAGAAGCAGTATATTTGATTGACATGGAATTGAGTCTTTGTTATAAACGATTTAATCAATTTTGCAAGTTTTCAGTGTCAATTTGGTACTTCCTAGTAAATTTTCTAAGTTTCAAGTCTATCGGTTTTCTATCGTTAAGCTTTGGTTTCCTAGGAAAGCGGTGCCGTCATATAGCGGCCGTAATATTACGGACGCAAAAAGGCGGCCGTCTTTACGGTGACGATATGTGGAAAGTTCCACGGCCGTTTTAACACAGTCTGCTTCATCGCTATCAATGAAAAGTTCACGAAACCATCTGTCACCGACAAGACGGCCGTCATGCAAATGGCGGCACCGCTTGTGTCAGTTACCGCTCTCTAGGTAACCGCGCCATTTTGTTTACATAGACAACGTTCTAGTGACGTCATTCACCGCTGTATTACGGCCGCTATATGACGGCACCGCTATCCTAGGAAAACAAAGCTTTACATTTCGGGGAGTGTGCGATGGAATTACACAATTCAGAAAAACAAATAACGACTTAATAACTAAAAAGGGCGCTCGTATCGCTAAAAGCGAACTTTTACAGACAACCTTTAGATGACACGTAATACATAGTTCCCCATTTAAAAGAGGAATTTACAATGAATTTTTGAGCGGTACTAAACTACTACTATACGTCTAACAATAAGTTTAAACCCTGTAGCCATAAAAACCTACAAATTTTATGAGACACTTGTCTTGTTCAAATCGTAAGGGTAAACTGAGTGAGACGAGGTACCCTTTTATTTATTTATTACTTAAAGTTGCAAAATAAGAACCCTTCTTAGGTTTTTGGTGAAAAGTAAAATGTGTGTAAACTCTTTGCTACAACACTAAAAGGCTGGCAAAGTGGGAAACTGTCAGATCAGAATGGAAAATAAAAATAACACATTTCACGCTTTTTATTCAGATGTTTGTTTCGGTATCTTTTATCTTTATTCAGGATGAGCCCACTCTTGACCTCGATCTCGCCTGATGGTAAGCGATAGATGAGGTCTACGACGGAGCGGGCCAGCCCAGAAGATGCCTGTTCACTCTTGCTTTAAAGGTTTAAAGGTCAAAAGTGTCAGGGAACACAGAAGCCGGCAGAGTTCCACAGCTTGGAAGTGCGCTCAATAAATGTGGAGGAAAAGCGCTTGGTACTGCAAGACGGTATATCAACTAAGTGTGGATGCTATCCAGCATTGCATCTGGTAGACCGGTAGTGAAAGGGAGATGGAGGGATCAGGTCATGGAACTCCTGCGCACACTCCCCGAAGTACAATCTGTAGAAGACTGACAGGCAAGCAACGGTTCGCCGATGAGCCAGGCTATGAAGCTTGTCCACTAGCGCCTCGACGCCTATAAGCCTTTTAGCTCTACGCTCGATCGAGTTCAGTGCAGCAAGTTGGTATTTAGCAGAGCCATCGTACAAGTGGCTGCAATGCTCCATGCAAGAACGGACCTGTGTTTTATATAGATTCAGAAGCTGTCCATTGTTCATTGATCATGTGTCATTTGTTTTATAAGTTTCAATCTATACTAATATTATGAAGTGGGGTTGTTTATATGTTTGTTTAATAGCGCTAATCTTCAAAAGTACTGGGTGGATATGGTTGGAATTGGGTATAGAAGTAGCTTTAGCTAGGTTATAAGCTACTTTTTACCAACTGCAAAAAAGGAGGGTTATGTTTTTATCGTGATGAAGTCCAAGCCCCGCGCGACTGCTAGTGATTCTTTAAAGATTCAATGACTCTCATAACTGCAATAGGGGTTTAGGAAGACGAGAACCTGTGTAAAAAGTGGTATGGCTAGAGAGTATGTCACTAATTAGGAAACGGCTGATAGAGAAGGTACGGAATAAGCCAAGACTATGAGCATAATGAACTATTCCGCTATGATCCTATATAATCCCTAATAGCGTTGCCTTAGAGCTAAAGTATTTCATTCTTCTTCATAAAATTATTAAGCAATGGACAGTCCAGCTCACGAAATTTATACCATACATCTGATCGTAAAAACATGAAGTTTTTTTGTAGTGAGCTATCAATACACAGATCTCGGTAAAATCACAGTTCAGATTTCAGCTAAAAAACCTCCCACTCGAACGAAGTCTCGGACAACAGCTAGTATATTTATATTATGGGTACAGAAATAAAAACAAAATGGAAGTGACTGTCTGTGATTTCGAAATATGTAACTGTGTTTGCTCAAGTGAGAAGATACTACTGAAACAACAACAAACTTTTTTTAATTTTTGTCAGTCGGTCTTTCTGTTTGTCCGAGGTAATCTCTGGTACGTATGGACCTATTTATGAGTGGGACTTTCACTGGAAAACAGAGGAGGTTATAAGGCAACGTATAGGCAACTTTTTATACTGGATTTCCTCCGGGATCGGGATTTACGCGGGGGAAACCCACCTACGCAAACGCACTCGCAGGAACAGCTTGTAAAAATCAAATAATTTTTGTTTTTTAGAAATAACATTATGTTATTTCTACAGTCAACCGTATCACAAACGGAAATATTACAGCTGCCTTTCCAAGAAATATTTACTCAGCTAAAAATGATCGCCTAGGGATATTAATTTTAATATTGTGAACAAAAAAGTATATCCCTACAAAAATTAATACATATTTTATGAAATTTTCAAATAAATTTGACTACGAACGTTATGCCAGAATGAAAGCCTGGGGTGCTTTTCGATTTTATGACAAAATATTTAACATCATCTGCTAAGCCTGTTCCTAACTTTGCTGGGGTCGGCTTCCAGTCTAACCCGATGCAGAGGAGAACTAGTGTTTTACATGGACCGACTTCCTTTCTGATTTCCACAACCTAGTAGCTGTTTAACACGATACCCCTTCGCTAGACTGGTGTTCAAATTTACGGCTTCTGACTACCCGGAACGACAGTCAACGATGTGCAAATGACAGCCAGGACCGACGGTTTATCTGCGGACAGACCTCGACAACCATTGTTTTACCTTGAACATTGACCAGTGAGACTTACTATTTCACCACGATCTCCTCAATAAAAGCATGTTACATACCGATGTATATTCAATTTGGAAGATGAGCTTCTAGTGGAAATATTAGTGGAGATTCTTTGTAGCGAAAACTTCCCTTTCACTACCGAACTACCAGACGCACTGCTGGGTACTATCCACACTTGGTTGATATACCGTCTTGTCGCACCAAGCGCTTTTCTTTCACATTTATTGTACGTACAGCCAAGTTGTGGAACTCTCTGCCGGCTTCTGTGTTCCCTGCCACTTATAATCTTTCAGCCTTTAAAGCAAGAGTAAATAGGCATCTTCTAGACTCGCTCATTCCATCGTAGACCTCATCTATCGCTTACCGTCAGGCGAGATTGAGGTCAAGAGTGGGCTCATCCAGAATATAAAAAAACTGCCGTCAGTAATATGGGGTACGGAAAGGTATACAGGTTTTACACAGTTTGTAAAGAAGTAAGATGAAGTGCGAAGACGGCACTTAACAAGTTAAGGTAATATGTACAAAGTTTTGTAATATCGGAGTGTATCACCGTAAACAACTTTCGTCATAAAGAACTGAAGTAATGTAAGTACCTACAAAAGCCAAGGAAATATTAAATATTATGTTTTATTACTTCTTCATGGGGAACCTTTATGCCACAAGCACAACATACGAGTAGGTTGTGATTTCGAACCCAGGTAGGCACTTGGTGTGATCAACATCACTACTGCTGTCAAAACGTTGGAGGAAAACATCGCAAGGAAACAATGCTCTAGGACCGAAAAAATCAAAGACATGCGACATCCACCAACTCGTACTGTTTGCATGGACCATTCGTCATAGTGATGACGAATCTGTCCCACCAGTGGGAACGTTATAGACTGATTATATTACTTTCACATAATGTATGCATCATATCAAAATCATACAACCACATCAGCACTACCAATTTATGTTAAGTACCAAAACAACAAAGCTTTAATTAAAAAATTAGGGTTAAAATTTCGCTAATTAAAAAGTTGATTAAATCCTGTCATTAATTACGAACATTCTAGCCAAAAAGAGAAGTTTAACTACAACATCATTATTTTATTTTATTACTAGCACGGCTTAACTTTTCTTTCACCGTATAAGCCTAGGAGAATGACACTCACGGCAAGAGTTGTTGTCTTTTAGTGTTTACGCGCTTGCGTAGGGGTTCCTGTTTCTTATTCTTCCATTTTCTCGCACTCTATTTGGTTTTAAGTATTGGGTAGGCACTCTAAGCTTGGAAACCAGACCTTCCAAAGCCAAAGCATGACACGTTCGACGGCGCGGTGACCTCTCGCGCCCGTCCCTGGTTCAGACCATGGTGTGGGGCCAGCGGGAATGGGATGCAGTCGCCTCCTTCTGTGAAGCAGTCATGCTAGCGAATGAGGAGGCTGAACGCGAGAGGGAGAGTCAATTCTCTTTCTCACGCCCCAGCCGCAGCGGGAGATGACGCGGGCGTCGGGGATCACGAGGTGATCTCCAGTCACCGTAGGCGCAGGCTTGCGGGCGGCGAGTAGGGGTAGCACACCGTCCGGTAAGGAGCAGGCCCAGGTCGACGGCGAGTCTTCGTGTTCCACGCGCACCTCAGAGAGTAGTCAGCAGCATTATACAATATTGCTAACTAAGTTAAATATGCTTGTGTTTGTAGTGGGTTTACCCACTACAAACACAAGCATATTTAACTTAGTTTGAGGGATTAACAAGATTGCTAATAATTTGAATTCTACCCACATTGCTGTGAAATTGTTTCTCAATAAACTCTGTTTTTATGATTTCTGAAATAATGTTTTCACAAACTTGCATTTATTTTGAAGATGAAACTAACAAGTTAGGGCTTTTAACAAGAAGTCAAGCCGCATAATCTAAAACTTTCAACCAATTCTAGTCGCAAACTTTTCAAGGCCCTCAGTTTTTACATAATTTATACAAGGTTACAAACCACAGAATAATGGCTTACACTTACATTAGAAGAGTTTAATTAAAACGTTTCAATTAAATTTAAACCGACTACGACTATTTAATAACTATATAAGAGTCTAGTAGTATTTTAAGTATATAGGTAAGATCAATATTAAAAACAAATTGAACATAAAAAAAAAACTTTTTAAGCATACCTAACACATAAGAGTGATATAACACTGTCCAAAACAAACCCTTTAGGCAAAAACAAGGTTGAATTTAAAATGAAAGCAGACAAAATGGCCGTTAGCAGCAATTTGAATTTGGAAGATAAAACCGCTCCGACCGCGACAGGGGAATAACTAAAATGCGTACGTGCCTTTAATTCGTTGTAAATTCTAAAATAAATATTTGTTTATTTAGTAGAATATGGCATATTTGATATATTTACTGGCCTGGACTTTGGAGTTATTATTTATGAGTTATTTGGTAGGTAAAGTATAATACTTTGTATATTAGATACATATGTAAATAGTAATCAATGAACGTGTATAAACTTCGGGGTACAAATATGTTATATTTTTAAAGAAAACTAGCAATGTGGGTAGAACTCACATTACTAGCAACCTTATTAACCCCACCTACTAAGCTAAATATGCTAGAGTGTCTGGAGTGGGTTCACGGCTATAGTGTAATGGGTGGGATTTGAACCCGCGACTTCTCGATCACTAGTCTGAGACCTTAGCCATTGGGCTATAGTTGATGATTGAGAGATCATTCTGTAGTTAAACTATGCATAATCTCACATTTTAACCGTTTAGTGGCAACATTTTGTTAACTATTTCATTATTCAGAGAACTCTGTAAGTAGATAAATTCCTTTGTGAATGCTTTGAAAATGTTCAGGTCGTCGAGGTTCTATACGTTCAAAGGGAATCATGTGAAGAATGTGGGCAAATTCCTTGCAATACAATAGGAAATTGAGGCCATTATTTGCAGTGTAGTCTACTGTGGAAGAGCCCAATATTCATGGGCAGATCCGAGTAATGCTAGGTTATATATTAAGCAAAGGCGACGTCGACCCAGGCCTGGTCGTGTGAGCAATCCTGCTCGCCGTCCACAAGCCCGAACCTACTACGGTGGCCGGAGATATACCTATAGGTATAATGCCTTTAATTTTGAAAACTTAACATCTTTTAGCGGACGATTTCTTCGGAATGCTTCAGATTATGTTAGAAAACGTGTTACTACTCAATTATATTTACATCGCAAATAGGTTATAAATAACACTGTTACACATAATATTGTCGTATTGAATTTCGTTTTTTGAATTTTCTAGCTGACTACCTTGAAAAGAAACACCGAAACAAACTCTGAGATCAAAGTCTCTTTTGTACTCCACACAATCTGTACTGATCAAATCAAAACCATGTACTTAGGCATATGTATGTGATGATCACACACGGAATATATCTATAACTAGCTTCTGCCTGCGACTTCGTCCGCGTAGAAGTCGAAAATTTTCCACGGGGTCCCGTCCGCGACTTGCTTGACAAAGATTATAATAGCTCGGCTAATATGCATGATATAGAGATAATTTATAGCCTATATCACTCAGGGATAATGCAGCTATATGTAAGCGAAAGAATTTTCAAAATCGGTTCGCTAGTTTCAGAGATTACCCCATACATACAAACTTACAAATTTTACCTCTTTATAATATTAGTATAGATACTAATCTATTATAAAGCGGAAAAGTTTTTTTTTTTAACCGACTTCTAAAGAAGGAGGAGGTTCTCAATTCGGATGTTTGTATTTTTTTTTATGTTTTTCCGCGCATAACTCCGTCGCGTGCCAACCGATTTGAAAAATTATTATCTTGTTAGAAAGGGTATACTTCCCAAATGGTCCCATGAAAATTTTATCGAAATCGGACAAGCCGTTTTTGAAAAATCAACAAAAGTCAAAAAAAAATATTTACGTTGATGATCTTTTCGTTCACTCTGCATCGCGTTTTTTGTTCGCGCATAACTCCGTCATTTACGAACCGATTTGGAAAATTCACTTACCCACTAAAAAGCACGAAAATAAAAACTTTTTTGTAAAAAATAAAACCGACTTCCATATCAAAACACTACAAAGCCAAAAATAATTTTAATTTCGGAAGGCGGTGTAAAAAAAAAAAGAAAATACAAAACCAATAAAACCAACTACCGAAATTAAAATTATTTTTGGCTTTGTAGTGTTTTGATATGGAATTCGGTTTTATTGTATGTTTGAACGCGTTAATCTTCAAAAGTACTGGGTGGATTTGGACGAAATTTGAAATGGAAGTAGTTTAGGTTTTTACCCGACTGCAAAAAGGAGGGCTATTTTTTATCGTCATAAAGTCTGCGGGAGCGAAGCCACGCGCGAATGCTAGTTAAATATACTAGCAGACCTGCAGACGTAGAGTCCTAGGGCCATACCATGACGACCGTGTTAAAAACTTTTTACCAAAAAATTAAACCGACTCCCAAAAAACACTGCAAAGTGAAAAATAACTTTAATTTCGGTAGTCGGTGTCTTTAGTTTTGTATTTTCGTTTTTGGCACCGACTTCCGAAATTAAAGTTATTTTTCACTTTGCAGTGTTTTTTGGGAGTCGGTTTAATTTTTTGGTAAAAAGTTTTTATTTCACTCTTTTTAGTTGGTATATTTTTAATTTACCTAGTTAAAAGAGCCTAATTATCAACTACTTATAACCTTTTACAAAATATTGCTTTTCCCAATGCCGGGCCGTTAATTGTTGAGGAGTTCTCCTGGTACTTCACCATCAGCTCTACATCACCATATGCATTGTGACGAGCATAAAGTGCGTAACATCCATATTCAAGTAATCGAATCGCAATCCACTCAATACTTATTATTGAGTAGTTTCGGCGGCCATCTGTGGTCTTCATCATCAGTTCCACTTCCTCAAATGGTACTTTTTGAGAGCAACTGCACAAGTTACTATAATAAATACCCAAAACGACATAGGTGTGCCTATAATATTTGAAGAGTTCCCTCGATTTCTCCAGGATTCCATCATCAGATCCTGACGTTTATGAAAATGGGACCAGTATCGAAGTATACCCTTTCAATCAAAAAAAGAATTTTCCAAATCGGTTCAGCCGTCTTCGAGTAATCGATGATCATACATTAAAAATATATATATATATATACGCGTCGAATTGATAACCTCCTCTTTTTGTCGTCGGTTGAAAACGTGAGTCGTTCGAGCGAGAAAGAGGGATGAAGCTATGCACGCTATATAGCTCCATCCCTCTTTCTCGCTCGAACGACTCACGTTTTAACACGTTATGGTTTGGCCCCAGCACGGGAAACAGACTGCAGCGCCACCTACCGAGTTCAAATATGTTTTCGAAACACCCCGGTACCCATTGAAATACTTACACATAATTTCTGCTTAGGAGTTAGGTGACAAACAAATGTATAGACTATCTATAAACCGATGTTAAGATAATAACAGGGCCATGATTTTAATGAGCAAAACTATCGTTGTACTTGAGTCAAAAAAAAATCCTACAAAGCAAGTTTATTGTCTAGATCTAAAAACATAGCTGAAGTCGACACGGATTTATCTCAGTGTACAAAGTTTACGGGGTTCATTACAGCTTTGAAACCAAGCACCGAGAGTAATTAGAAAATGTAAAACGGAGTAACAATTAATGAGTTGTGGTCGTGTTGAATTAGTTTGGAAACTTTACGGAAGTTATTTGAGAACTTTGACTTTTCAACGTGCATTGTTTCAGTAAAGCAGCGAAGAATTTAAATGACATAGAGATACATTGGAAGTTTTTTTTATTGTTTATAGGCTTGCGTTTGACCACCATCTCACCTGATGGTAAGCGAGGATGTGGTCAAAGATGAAGTACGCTTACCTGGAAGTAACCTATCACTGTTGAATTAAAGACCCCCAGGTTATAGCTAATAAATAAATAATAAATAAATTGTTTATTGTTCCAATATCTTTACATCATTGTTTTATGAGGCTGCCCCATTAAGTAATTAACAATACTTGTGTTGGGGCCGACTCGCTACTTCCCTTTTACATTCACAATGGAGACTAATAAACAAAAATAGAAGTCAAAAATAAATGAAAACAGTTGCAATTAAGAAACAATTAAAAATTATGATATTTACATATAACTTAAATAATACTATTAGGATAGCAGCTCAATTGCGTGCGTGTGTCTGTATGTGTGTGTGTGTGTGTGTGTTTGTGTGTGTGTGTATTTGTCGTGAGTTTATATGTGTTTGAGTGGGATTGTATATTTGTGTATTCATAATTTCTGTATATATTTATGTATATTATGTATTAGCAAAGTCTGATCAGTATTTGTTCAGTTTCCTCGTATGTCAATGTTTTTAGCCAATCACTTATTATCTTTTTGCATTTATGTTGAGCCTCTGGATGGAATTTTAATTTTGAATTTAATTTATTGTAGACATAGGCTGATTGAGCAATATACTGACGCTTTGCAAAGACTGTGTGAACACGCGATGTGTGCACCACCATATCATTGCGTCTTTTATTCTGGTCTCCTAGGTTACGTGGGGTAGATTTATGCAGGTATAAGGTCATGTTTAAAAGGTATAGCTGCCTTACTGTTAGCAAACCACACGAACTATATAGTGTGTTTGTCGGATATCTGTATAGTTTAAAATACATGACCTTTAAAAGTGACCGCTGAGCTCTTTCGAGTTCAAGTAACTTAGTTTTGGCGGCTCCTCCCCAGACCGGAATGTAGTATGTTGTAACAGATTGTGCCAGCGCAATATAAATTTTACTAAGCAAGTTCTGAGGCATTACATAGCGTAGAGTTTTAAAGATCCATATCAGTTTTCTTACACGAGAGATATTAGCATCAATCTGTGCCTGCCACGATAAACACTCATCAATTATAATGCCTAAGTATCTAGTAGAGGTGACTCGTTGTACGTTTTGACAATTTCGATTTAGGTCTGTACTCATCACATTGTCGCGGATTATTATATTAAAGCCTGGACCTGGTTTAGATTTAGCACTTGGGGAACAGCAGATGTAGTTAGTTTTAGCGATGTTTAAGGTTAGAAGGTTCGCTTTTAACCAGTTTCCAATAGTAGTTAGGCCGCATTCAGTTTTTTGGTGCACAATCTCCCATGTTTGACCAGAAAAGACAATGGCTGTATCATCCGCGTAGGAGAAGATCTTCCCACCGCTATCCCTGAGGTTACATAGGTCATTTATGTACACCAGGAACAGCTATAGCTATAGCTATCATGAAACACAAACTTCGGCAGGGAATTCGACTCCTTAGCTATACGCACAATGAAAGTATTCCAAAAGGTTTTGATAGAAACATCATGTTCTTTTTTCGGATGGTAAAATCATCGAATGACTTCTCCCACTCCAGATACCTCATGCTTGGATCTACTTTTGGATGGTTACAAAAAACAGTAATCAAACCTACAAGGTTACGACCCCTCAGAACGAAACTAACCATGATGAATATGAAAAAAAAGAAACAATACGGCGGGAAAACAAAATAAGCGACAGCAAGAAGGCTGCTAATATTTCTTCCAGAGCCGAAACATTCGTATAAAGGGATCTATGTAAAGAAATAGTTATGTAATATGTATTTACGGTTCTTCTGCTTGCATAGTACAGTCTAATAAAACTCTCTCAAATTTAAATTTATGGTCTACATTTTTATGTACAAAATCTGTGTTTAGAAATAAATCATAGGCTTTTATCAGTAATGTTTAAAGACACTCAATCCCAAAAATTATATTACAAATACGAAAGTCTGTGTCTGTTTGTTTATCAGTTACTCTCTCAAGTCTAAATTACTTAACAGCAATAGGTTTTTTAAATATAGATTGAGAAAGATTTCAGGACAACCAATAAATCATACACCAATTAAATTTTCAAATTAATACATTTTTACATTTACATTAAACTGTAGTACGACGATTGTTACGACTATAAAAAAAAAATCTAAATCATTCGAAACCTTTTCATATTAGGAGTATGTATCTATCTACTTGTAGTCGAGCGGGGCTTCGCTCCCGTGAACTTAATCACGATAAAAACACAACCCACCATCTTTTGCAGTCAGGTAAAAAGTTGCCTATAACTTTCCACAAGCTTCCAGCTTCTTTCGTACCAAATTTCATCGAAATCCACCAGTACTTTTAAAAGATTAGCGCGTTTATACAAAATTTTCTGCTTTATAATATTAGCTTAGACAAAGATTCATGTATCTAAAAATAAATCAATTATGGTTGTTTGTCTAGTCTTGCTAAAACTTGGAAGGGCTAAACCGATTTGGCTAATTTTAGTTTAAAAATATTTGTGGCAGTCCAAGTAAAGTTTGAAATGTAAGAAAAAAAAAATAGTGCGTAACTAGTTAATGAACTACGGACTATTTTTTCTACCCACTTCTTCTTTTTATTTATTTTTCTAAAATCAATCAAATAAAATTGAATGTAATAATATTTTAAGTTTTAACATGTTTATTGGTGTATGCTTTGTCGGTTGTCCTTAAATAAATAAATAAAATACTAACATCAACAGAACCACCGCCTTTTTCATAAGCGCCATCTTTACGAAGCTCCTCCGATCAAAGCATGATGATTTAAACTTAATGTTGGTATTGCAAACACGAGCTTGCAATACCAACTTTAAGTTTAAATCAATGTTAGTATAAAATTACGAGGACCAAGTTTAAATTTCAAAGACTTATATTCCTGGTAAGTATCTTTGAAAATAAATACAAGTTTGGCTAATTTTAGTTTAAAAATATTTGTGGCAGTCCAAGTAAAGTTTGAAATGTAAGAAAAAAAATAGTGCGTAACTAGTTAATGAACTACGGACTATTTTTTCTACCCACTTCTTCTTTTTATTTATTTTTCTAAAATCAATCAAATAAGATTGAATGTAATAATATTTTAAGTTTTAACATGTTTATTGGTGTATGCTTTGTCTGTTGTCCTTAAATAAATAAATAAAACACTAACATCAACAGAACCACCGCCTTTTTCATAAGCGCCATCTTTACGAAGCTCCTCCGATCAAAGCATGATGATTTAAACTTAATGTTGGTATTGCAAACAAGAGCTTGCAATACCAACTTTAAGTTTAAATCAATGTTAGTATAAAATTACGAGGACCAAGTTTATATTTCAAAGACTTATATTCCTGGTAAGTATCTTTGAAAATAAATACAAGGTTGTTACTTTGTTCCTTTTTCATATTACGTTTAATTAGCAAAGGTATCCGTTTTCTTAAAAGGACTGAACTTTAATAGGTGAGCGTGATTTTAAAGGGAAATTGTGTAGTGTTTTCGTAAATGATCAATTAATATACCTAAAAAAATGTTACAAGTTTTACATATAAAAAGTTACTGTAGGCGTGTTTTTTGGTGCTTTAAATTTTTCTTTTAAAGAACTAGCAATGTGGGTAGAATCCACACTACTAGCAATCTTGTTAACCCCTCCAACGACGCTAAATATGCTTGTGTCTGGAGGGGGTTTACGGTAATAGTGTTATGGATGGGGTTCGAAGTCGTGACCTCTCGATCATAAGGCTGATAACATAGTTTAATAATTCTTTGCCTTTTTCTTCCCAGTCGTAGGTAGATACTCTCTTGACAGAGTGGCCGTGGCCAGATAAGGCCGTGCGCGCACTGCGGTTTTATAAACGCGTGCGTTAGAGTCACCGGTGGCCCCTCGCTGCAAAATTGCGGTGAGTCTACCGCAAATATTTTGTATCGCATAGGAATGTATGTAGTACCGCGCACTGCGATGAAACAAACGCATGTTATGTCTGATAATGTTGCCATACATACAGATTTCTTTGTATTTATACATATTTTTGATGTGTGATACAGATTAGCACTCGATACAGATTTTTATCTAAATTTCACACTGTATTGATAGATAGACAACCTTTGGAAGGACTTTAAAAACTTTAATTAAAGTGGGGAGGGCAAAATTAGTGTACTTACTACTCATAAAAATAGAGAAAAAAAATATTATGCAGATAACTATTACAACTAAAAAAAAAAAAAAACTAAAACAGAACTTAGCAAAATAAATTACCTAGATACCGCATTTATTACGTTACACACACCATTGAACGAATGTATTCTTTATGGTTATTTTTTATTTTTTTACAAACAAAAAAAAATCTAATTATTTAATTTATTATTTTAATTAATTTCCGTAGTACATTATTTTAACATAGGCTGGTGTCTATTGACGTAGTGCTTGCAATGGAAGAGCTTGAAAATCGTTTATTTTGGCAGCTTCATCACAAAATATATGGAATTTTCTCTATAATACAAATACTTAATTAAAATGTTTAAATTAACGTTGTTTATAAAAAAATAAGAAATAACTATAAAGAATAGAATAGTTGTACCAGTTAATTTTATCAATGCAGTGTGAAATTTGTATAAAAATCTGTATCGAGTGCTAATCTGAATCACACAATCAATCAATCAATCAATGGCAACATTGTCAGACAAAAGGTGCGTTTTTCTCGCCGCAGTGCGCGCACCTGAGTTTGCGGTTATTCTACCGGTGCGGTAGAACTACCGCAATTGCGGCCACCGCAAGGCAGTGCGCGCACGGCCTAAGCGGTTCCATCGCTAGCTCACCGCATCGCATTGTACGGCGTCTCCATCGCAGTTTTTACAATGAGGTAGCTACTTCCCGTTTTGTGGTTTCAGTGACCCTTTCACTATTTTCTAGCAGATTTAAAATTCACATTTTCCCATACATCATTTAAATGTATAATCTGCTTTTTTTAATAAGTATAATAATGGTAAAGGCCTAACCTGGGGCTAATAAAAAAGCTAAAGGCTTATCAAAAAAAAACAAAGGCCTGTTATAACGACTATCTAATTATCAAGCTGTAAGATAAACCTCAGTGGTTTCTAATCAATCAGAAACCGTTTGGCGTTACACTTTAAAACTTACTGCATAGATATATTTAACTCCACCATTGAGATAAAACAGCGCCATTGCCGTGTTATTCAGCTTCGTTAACTGCTGATATCTTGCTTGAGGAGCTCGTAAACCAATAATAATAGTACATACTATATTTTGTGGCTATTATTTGTAGATCTTTGACTAGACTGCCTCGTTGGTCGAGTGGTTGCAAGTACGACTGCTGAGCTCGAGGTCTCGGTTTCGATTCCCGGGTCGGGGAAAAACTGCTATAAGGTTTTTCTGTAAAAATTTCTCAGTAGTAGCCCGAAGTTTGGAAGTTGGTGGCGTAATACACCCGTCCCTCGGAAAGCACATTAAGTCCCGGCTGTCACTTGAACATCTTTGACAGTAAGTCAGAAGCCAGTAACACTGACACTAGTCTGGGATCGTGTTACCCAGTTACTGGGTTGTGGAGGTCAGATAGGCAGACGCTCCATGTAAAACACTAATACTCAGCTGAATCCGGTTAGACTGGAAGCCGCCCCAACATATTTGGAAAAAGACTAAGCTGATAATGATTTGTAGATCTTTGACAGTCGTAACGTATAGTCAGAAGCCAGAAAATATATGACACCACTTTTGTCAAGGGGTACCTATCGGGTCACCCAGCTCCATTGACCAACCACTGCCAACGTTACTTAACCCTTTTTTTTGTAGATGGGAAAATCATCGAATGACTTCTCCCGCTCTGAGTTAAGCGGAAGGGTGTGTCAGACTTCTGCTGACTAAAAACCTACCCTGTTCCTTCAACTGCCCTTAAGTTCTGAGGCCGCGGTATCTCGTTAAAACATTCCTGCAACCCCGGCAGGCAATTTTCCTATGGGGCCCCGTCACCGGTGCTGACAGATCCTTGAGGCGCGCTCGGAACACGACGCGCCGCAGAAGATTGACTCGTGCGTCATTTGTTATTATTAGGCCATAAGCTTTTCAAAGAAAGAACAGATGGAGACTGAAGAACATATTTCCAAAATAAAGCAACGTCATATAGCTGAAATAATAATACATCAAAGAAAAACCCACCCAGCCGAGAAGAATGTCAATCTATTCAGTCAACTCGAGCTTTCGAAAATAACAGTTTTCCAAACACTAATTTATCAGTCCCGACGTTGGCGGCAACTTCTCTAATTAATTCCCAGAAGCGACTCCCAGCTGCCATGAATTCTATCCACATTGTTAGTAAACTTTAAAAAAAAAAACAAGTAAACCGGCTCACGCAGTCTTAGACGCTGTAGAAATCTTAGCAAATGCCAATCGCGAGTGCGGTATAGTTGGTGTAAGTGTATACGTATGTCTTCACCATTGTATCTGCCCATACGAACATACAGTTTTAGGAAAACTTTTATTGTGCGTACAGATAAGGAGTGAAATAGTAGTATTAGTTCGCAAATAGTTACAAATATGAATTAGTCTTAGGTTCAAGAGTGTAACCTCTATTGTCAAACACATCTGGTATACAGGGTGGCAGGGATATCGACACACAAACGCTTACCATGGATTCAGTACATGATTCTAGACCCCCTGCGTTGAAATTTTTCGTTGGCTTTTTTTAAAATTTTCAGATGTCTTTTGCATTTTTTTTGCTGAAACCTGTATAAAATCATTGTTTCTCACTAACCCAATGAGATTTTAATTAAAAAATAAAATTCACTTGTTTCACTTAAAACAGCAATGTAAATAAAACTCGAAAGGGCTACCTGATCAGCTGTTTTGCTAGAGTTCATTTGCGAGGTCAACACAGCTGATCACGTGGCCTTTCGAGTTTTATTTACATTGCTGTTTTAAGTAAAACAAGTGAATTGACTGTTTTTTTTGCATCGGCTTTTTCTTAATTTTATAAATTAAGAAAAAGCCCACGAAAAATTTCAATGTAGGGGGTCCAGAAGCATGTACTGAATCCATGGTAAGCGTTTGTGGGTCGATATCCCTGCCACCCTGTATATAATAACAAAAACACATTACCCGCCTTTGCGTCGCGCAGCCGGGTAAAACCTTAGTTTTCGGTCCCGTAAAAAATCAAATCATATTCCAAACAATCAAAACGAAATTAGAACTAATTTAAAGATATTAGTTTGTCAAATTTTGTTCATTACCAGGCATAGTTAGCAGTAATAGTTGAAAGTTTTTTTTTGGGAACTATCACACTACCAGAAAAACAAAGCTTATATTCCAACCGGATAAATGGTTTCTGCCAACTCTTGACAACTTACCCTTTATCTGTAAGTAAAAAGATATAGATAACTTCGTTGGTGTGGGAGGGTTTTCCCGCGTAAATCCCAATCCCGTGGGAAATCCAAGATAAAAAGTAGCCTATTCAAACCAAATTTATGAAACTCCAAACAAACATCTATCCATACATCCAAACATGAAAACATTCGTGTTTATAATATTAGTATAGGTTACAGCATCATAGCCTCACAAAGCTACGGTTCCTTATTTTACTATGGGACCCCAACTTATTAACTGACCTTCTATACCTTTATCTTTTAAACCTGGACGCTACATTAACCTGGACCATCCTATCTGAATTTTGTATTGCACGGCTAATGACGTCACAGAATTATTCAAAAGCCAGCCAGAAGCCTTTGAAGTCTATAATATTCCAACCTTTTGGGAGTTGTTAGAAAAAATAAATAATGAAATAGATTATATATTATTCTAAAGGAGCTCGTTCCTATACAACGTGTAATTTAAAGGGTATATACATATCAAGTGCACGGCTTCTTAGGATGATAATAAACGATATGGCAAGGGTTTTCTAATCCTATGTGTACATGTGTGGAGCATATTAGAAATTTCAATACATTGATACCAGAGACCGAATTTTTCAAATTAAGAAGAACGAAAAGAATTATCGTGTTATTGGCAAGTGACGTGGAAAGTTATTGACCCTCGTAGTGCTGTGACACGTTTGTTATGATTGGTATTCAAGAAATATATGAAACCAATAATTTGGTATCAATTCTTTGAGTCAGTTATTTTGTGCTGAAACTGTGCATAGAGACTCCATACCAGATGTTGTCTTCAGCCCTTTTGGATAGATATGGGGTTTCCGTTACACGTTGTATAGTAAAATCTGAACAGGTCAATCTTAAAGGTTAAGCAATGCTTGCCGAGGTCGGCCCGTGGTTGGGTGACCAGCTAATATATCGAGATTCCTCTGTGCTTCAGAAAGCCGTAGGTCCCGGCTGTCATTTGCACAACTTTGACAGTCGTTACGAGTAGTCAGAAGCCAGAAAACTTATCACCACTCTGCCAAGGGAAATCGTGTTACCCAGCTAACTGGTTTGTAGAGGTCAGAAAGGCAGTCGCACCATGTAAAATACAAGTACTCTGCTGCATTCGGTTAGACTAGTTTTTTAGTTTTTTTTTATTGATTCGTTTGACCACCATCTCGCCTGATGGTAAGTGATGATGTGGTCGAAGATGGAGCACGCTTACCTAAAAGTAACCTATTCACTCTTGACTTAAAGACCCCCAGGTTATAGCTATCGGAAATCAGACTCCGGCAGAGAATTCCACTCCTTAGCCGTACGCACAATGAAAGTATTCCCAAAACGTTTAGTGCGCATGGGTGGGATGTCCACCATGTAACAATGGCGCATATCCGTTTGTCTTGAAGTCCGATGATGGAACGGACTTAGCGGAATAAGATTGGGGTGAGGGGTGAGCCCTCACGATGTTATATTATTCTCTTAGAATTGGAGTATATTTCTATCAGCCCATAGCACACCTCACTATTCACTACAGCAATATGAGTAATATGTTTGTGACATTTGACTAGGTTGAAGTAGTCGTAAAAGTAATTGGCTAATTTTTCAACGTCTGTTGGAATGAGATACTATTTTATCTTCAGTTGAGCTAGAAAAATATCTAGAATTACGTTTATACAACGTGTAATTTAAAGGGTATATACATACCAAGTGCACGGTTTCTTTGGATGATAATAAACGATATGGCAAGGGTTTTCTAAGCCTATGTGTACATGTGTGGAGCATATTAGAAATTTCAATACATTGATACCAGAGACCGAATATTTCAAATTAAGAAGAACGAAGAGAATTATCGTTTTATTGACAAGTTACGTGGAAAGTGATGACCCTCATAGTGCTGTGACACGTTTGTTGTTGTTGTTATTACTGGTATTCAAGAAACATAATATGAAACCAATAATTTGGAGTCAATTCTGTGAGTCACTTATTTTGAGCTGAAACTTTGCATAGAGACTCCATACCAGGTGTTGTCTTCAGTCCTTTTAGATAGATATGGGGTTTCCGTTACACATTGTATAAAAAACATAATTATTATTAATGTACATAACCAATTACGCCCAAGCTACTCCAGAGGGGGCTAGTAATCTGTATGACAGAGCTATCGCAGTCTCCCACAGAGACTAAATCATCAAATAATATTATGTATGATTTAGTTGTAAGACACCTTTATGGCAGAGAAATAACTATTTATGATTATTTATTCAGTCCACCTGGCGGCGAGTACCTGTACTGAGTATGTCAAGACGCTTCTGGAACATTATTGGCAGTATTGGCAGTGTGTCGATTGTACATGAACGTTCTAGAACACATACATGGCGGTATAAATACTTCGCAAAGGAAGTAGTAACCACTAACCAGCCTTAGTGTGCTGAACTACGAGTGAAACTATCTAAAAAAAAAAAACGCAGAGAGTCAGTCTTATTACAAGATACGACACGATATAATCGGAGTTTTACAAGTGACTTACTGTGCGATTTAACAGTTAAGTGAGAAGTATTGTAGTATGAATTTATTTTTAGGCGTAACTTATTTTCCAGCTCGTAACAATATTAAGTACGTTGCACCATATACAGAAATGCTCAACATATCTACTTGTCTATTACCATGAAGAAGTTAAAGCAAGTCCGACCTTGATGTAATTACAATAAAATCGATACGTTAGTCTTCGCTCATAATTTCTTATTTACATCTATATGGAGGTAGAAGGTCAAGGTGTACAGTAACGGGGGTTTTGATTGACGTTATTGGAAAGACAATAGACATACATTATCAGGTTCTACATCATGTGAGTAATCCTACTAATATCCTACTTCCTACTTATATTATAAATGCGACAGTTTGTGAGGATGTATACAGTATGTTTGTTGCTCTTTCACGCATAAACTACGGAACGGATCTCAATACAATTTGGTAAGTAGATACTTGACATCCTGGAATAGATATATATCTATCTATCTATTCCAGGATATCAAGTAAATTTAAATTTTGGTGTATAATAAAGTATATTCTATCTAGAATATACTTTATTATACACCAAAATTTAAACACACCTATTCAACTATACCTATAGCTTATTCTATGGTTACTACAATGGCGGTACACACTACTTTTTTATCCCGGAATTCTCACGGAATCGGGATTTACGCGGGAAAACCTCCCACGTGAACGAACACGCGTGCAAAAGCTATTAAAACTATATCGACAAATTTCTGATGTGTAAAAGTATTGCATGAAACAGCGGTAGTTGTATATATCTCCGATTGCACTACATGATTGTTCACATTCACTCTTTCACCCTCGGAAAGTCATCATCCTGCTTACCCTTTTCCCAACTATGTCAGGATCGGTATACAGTCTAACCGCAAGGATGCATTTTGCATGGAGCAACTGCCCATCTGAGCTACACAACCCAGTAGCTGGGTAACACGAACCCCTTAGCAAGACTGTGTTTTTGACTAGCCGTAACGACTGTCAACAGCGTAACGTGCTTTTCGAGGTTTTTTTTTTAATTTTTATTGATAACTAGCTGACCCGCCACGACTTCGTTCGCGTGGTATCCTACCCCTACCCTACACTACCCCTACCTTACCCCTACCCCTACCCTACCCCTACCCCTACCATACCCTACCCTAACCTACTCCTACCCTATCCCTACCCTACCCCACCCTACCCCTACCCTAATAATAATAATACACACATCAAAAGTGTCTAGGGATCAAGCATTTTTATGCGGATTTCTTGAGATTGAGATGTGGCTTTGTAATAAATTTATGATTTTATAAATTTATATGGATCCTTTTTGGTGCATTTCATAATTTGAAACAGGAACTGTTAATCAAATTCGAGTAAAAGATGAAAATCAGCTGTCAATATTTTCCCTATAAAAACATACAACGCATTGAAGACATTATTAGTGCTACTGTTTCCCTACTACTGATTAAAACCAACGTTATTATGGAGCGGCGACGTCATTTAAGCAGGGAAGAAATGCTCAGAGCCGTGGGAATGATAGAAGCTGGTTCCCGGCAACGTACTGTGCTTTAGCTCTGAATATAAGTCAGAGTGTTATCAGTCGACTTTGGACACGTTACCGAAGCACTGGTACCGTGGCTGAGCGCCATGGAGGACGGTATCGCTGCACCACACGGAGACAAGACCGATACATTCAAATCTTCACTCGAAGAGCTCCAACAATAACCGCCATGATGTTAGCCGTGAGGCTTCATCACTCTTCAGGGAACTTAATTAGGGACCAAACAGTCAGAAACCGCTTGCATGAAGTGAACCTTCATTCCCGAAGACCGCTACGGGTACCACCTATAGCAATGCACAATCGTAGGATTCGATATCAATGGGCTCTCGAACACAGAAATTGGGCAGAAGAACAATGGCGTTTCGTGTGCTTTTCTGATGAGTCTCGTTTTGGTATGAGACCGGATACAAGACGTATACGACACTGGAGAACCCTTGGACGCCAACAGCGATTAAAATCCTGCCAGGAAGTCCATCCTTATAGTGGTGGAACCATCATGGTATGGGCGGGTATTTGGATCGGCGGAAGAACTGAGTTGATTTTGATCAGAGGCAACCTCAACGCTCAAATTTATGCTGAGACGATTGTATCTGACGTCATCGTTCCTCTACAAGTGCAAATCGGTCCCTTATTTCAGTTAATGCATGATAATGCACGACCGCACACCGCAAGAGTTGTAAGACAGACTCTCGCCGCAGCTAACATCAATGTCCTGCTCTGGCCTGCTCAGTCGCCAGACTTGAACCCGATTGAGCATGCATGGGATATGCTACAGAGAAGAGCTCTGCCGAATATGGAGGGTATCCAGTCGCAAGAAGACCTTTTTTTGTTGTTGCAACGAACATGGGCGGCCATTCCACAGCGTGATTTGGATGAACTCATTTTGAGTATGCCAAACCGATGTTCTTGTGTTGTTAGTGTTCGCGGTAGAAACACGGATTATTAATTGTTTAAGTTACCCAATAAAATTTTAAAGAAAACTGTTATTTCAGTCTTTTTTTCGAACATTAATGTTAGTGGTTCAAATGTCAAAAATCCCTTTATTAGGAAAATGGCAAATTTCTTTATTAATGCAAAGGTGACTTGGTTTATCGTTACTGTGACAAACGAAAACACTTTATTTGATGAATCCTTAAAGAAAATTTTAATTAATATCAATCAGGAGAAAAGTTATTGCAAAAATATATGTTGATCCCTAGACACTTTTGATGTGTGTATAATAATAATAATATTCCACAACTTTTCACACAACGCCATCTAGTCCCAAACTAAGCAAGCTTGTGGTATGGGTACTAGACAACTGATAAACATACATATATATTTCTAAATACATACATATTATAGATAAATTACACCCAGACAAAGAACAAATGATCGTGCTCATCACACAAACATTTGTCCTAGGTGGGAATCGAACCCACAACCTTGCGCATAGCAGTCAGGGCCACTGACCACTATACCCCTACCCTACCCCTACACTACCCCTACCCTACCCCTACCCTACACCAACCCTACCCCTACCCTACCCTACTCTCCA
The DNA here is from genome assembly GCA_943138885.2 of Tholera decimalis. NCBI lineage: Eukaryota > Metazoa > Arthropoda > Insecta > Lepidoptera > Noctuidae > Tholera > Tholera decimalis. The sequence goes on from OW964551.2 coordinate 16,461,651, forward strand.
TTTAATTTAGAAAACCTTTGTATAGGAAATAGAAAATGGGCTGTTTTGACGGTTTTCCCGGCAATTTTTTTTTCTTTTTTTTTAATAGTTCTCAACTTTTAAACCTTCCCTAGACCTCCGCGAACATTTCAAAACCAAGATAAGATAAATCCGTCCAGCCGTTCTCGAGTTTTAGCGAGACTAACGAACAGCAATTGATTTTTATATATATATAGATAGGCTCGCGTTTGACTACCATCTCACCTGATGGTAAGTGATGATGTGATCGAAGATGGAGCACGCTTGCCTAGAAGTAACCTATTCACTCTTAACTTAAAGACTCCCAGGTTATAGCCATCAGGAAACACAGACTCCGGCAGGGAATTCCACTCCTTAGCCGTACGCACAATGTAAACATTCCCAAAACGTTTTGTGCGTATGGGTGGTCCACCATGTAACGATGGCGCAGCGCCGTTTATGTTGTAGTCCGATGATGGAACCGGCTTAGCGGAATTAGATTGTGTAATTCCATCGCACACTCCCCGAAATGTAACCGATAAAAAACCGATAGACTTGCAACTCGTCGACGATGTTCAAGGCTCTGGAGCTTTGATTTGGTACGGAATCTCGAAATGTTTAGACCGACAAGCGTTGTTTAACCTTAGAAGATCGAGTCGAGCGGCAGTTATTATTTAGCGACAACCTGCTCAATTATGACAACAATTTAAAAACAACCACCACCACCCATAACATTATAGCCGTGGACCCACTCCAGACACAAGCATATTTAGCTTAGTTGGAGGGGTTAACAAGATTGTAAGTAGTGTGAATTCTACTCACATTATACATACTGTATCGTTTCAGCAACGGAGTTTTGTAATTTATTGCTTTCAATAGGTCTTGGTTGAATCCAATAAATTTAAATAACGGTTGACGTCTTACGGGTTCCTACAACGACGCTACTGAATAAAACTTTCAAGGTTAAGCAGTAATCGACGATAATAAATCAAGGAACTGCTTTGTTTGAAATTTTTTAGGAATGATATAGGCGCATTAGAAGTATATAGGAACAAGTGACTTGTTGGTTAAAAGAATGCCAATGTTCAACATGCTTAATCTTCTGAATTTATTTGTTTACTGACTAAAGAAAAAAATAAATAGCCAGTATTTTTGATAATCAAATTGAATGAGATATCCCATTCTCAAGCTGTCAAAGTAAATGTTAAATTACATTATTTTTTCTATAGCCGCACTGCATGAAAAAAGAAGGAGTGAGAATAGCAATAAGTTTTATGCTATAAGAAATCGAGACGAGGTTTAAGGTAGATTACTTAATTCAGATTCGCACTGTAAGTGATATTTTTATTTGTCATAAACCAATAATTAATATTCTATAGTAAATTCACGTTGAAGTCATGAACTGATCATTTCCAGCAATCAGGAGTCAGGACCAGAGACGTCGTCACGTATTGTTATGCTCGGACCTCTGCATATACGGACACGGCGTCGTATCGTAAGCGTATCGTAATACGTGCGTAGGACGAGAGCAATACGAGCGCGTACATGTTCAAAGAAGTCCGCACATGAAGCGGTGCTGCAGCGAATCATAGGAGATACTCATTGTCATTACGATAGTCGTGGCGTACTGGCGTAAAAAAGCAAGCCATAATATCAACTGAGACCTTACAAAACGATACATCTACTCGACGATTCGTTTGTAGAACACTGCAGGTCTACGCGTTGCGTCGTGACGATACGCTTACGATACGACTACACTTACGACTCGTGTGCGAAGAGCCGACGTACAGGGAGCTGTGTCGTGCTTTCTATATTACATCCTATACTTTCAGGACTAGGCCAGCTGGAAGCCTGCCAACACCCATTCGGTGAAGCACATGCCACATCACATCTACACCTTCAGCGCCGGACGCAATCAAACGAGGAAACAACGGGGTATTTTAGTCAGTACTAGAGACTAGTACAGACACTGATATTTTTCTCGCGGTGGAAAACCTCGTGGAATGGCTGTTCTCCGCGAGCGAATATCCTACGCCCTGGGGCAGGCGGAGGGGTCTTTGACTTTCACTGACTAACACTGGCCCGTGTTTCCTCGCACACTTGTGCTGAGGGCTGCGGGCTGCGACACTTAAGTATTATTCAATGCGGCCTCCGACTGGTCCGTCTCTGCAGGCCCCGCTTTGGTCTAGCGGAGGGAGTGAGGGGTTTGACTCCACTTGCGACTTGGTAGAGGGGCGTTCAGTCAGTAATTGTCTGACGCACTCCTCCACCGACCTTATGGTGCTTCTATGGACCGATAACAGCTAACATGATCACTTCAACTAAGTTTCCATAGTGAGATTTTCACAAAATCGCACTGATTAGGTACTTAATGAAAGATTTTTATATACAGATGAGCCTGCTCTTGACCTCGATCACGTTTGATGGTAAGCAATCGCTGAGGTCTACAACGGGACAAGTGAGTCTAAAAGTTACCTATTCACTCTTGATTTAAAGCCTGACGGTCATATGTGAAAAGGGGAACACGGCGCGCATAAGAAATGTGGAAGAGATGCGCTAAGTACGACAAGATGGTAAATCAACCAAGTGTGGATGATACCCTGCAGTGCAATGTTCAAATTGTAGACGTAATAAATGCCAAGTTCATTTTCTAGACTTCTTTTATACTTTTTTAGAATATTTTAAACCTTAAGGACGTACTCCTAGACCAGGTTACCACAAGTTCGGTCCATTCATACAAACTTCGAACGTCCCTCAGTATAAACTTGTACTGAATATCCCAAGGTAGAATATTTATAAGTAAGATCGTCATATCATACAGTTCATGTTCTCGTCTCATTGGTATTCAGGCGGCAAACGATTCTATAGCATTATTGGTGATCATTCAGAAGCAAGCCGTATATTTCAAGTAAATAATGTTGCACGCCATCAAGATTTAGTTCGTTCATTATAATGTATAGGGTTAGCCATACCTTACCACATTTGTTATTTTATTTCCTGAAAGTAAGTTTGGCAATTTGTCTGACAAACTGAGTAAGAACGAATTAAGCAGCCTGTATATTTAATTTATTCCTTAAATTCAAGTCACTACATACTATCATTAATTGATAGTAGTAGTGAGCGAGCGTCCTAGGGCCATAAATCCATAAGGACATACTTTCCCTTTCTGAGGAGGCCTGTGACCCATTAGTGAGAAAATTACAGGCTGATTCTTATTTTAAACAGAACTAGAAAAGTGGGTAGATTTCACATTATTATTATATTATATACTTATAGTACTCAAAGTATACACGACAACAAAACAATCGTGTTTGAATAAAAAGTAGATCTCATGGGACATACCTGACATATCGCTTTACTTTCGATTAGTCTCAGCAAAGGTGTAACTTTAACACAAGGGGCAGTAAAGTACCTAAAAGATTTGTTCACGCCAATTTCCCCACGGGGAAAACATTTATACGAGTGATTATTGAATCACACATGGGATTTTCTTTTGCGACGCTTCGCCCTTGATAGAATGATTGTGGAATTTCGTTTTGTTTTAGAATTATTAATAGTAGAAACACGAGACGTCTCGGGAGACGTCTCGTGTTTCTCTAAACTCAACTGATATGATATTACTACATTTTTTTCACGACTGACTCGTTGGTCTAGTGGTCGCAAACGACGGCTGGGCAATAAATCGAGTTCGGTGCCAGAGTTGGGTAAAAAGGGCTATGTTTTTTTTTAATTTCTCAGGTGTCGCCCAGAGTTGGAAAGTTGTCGGAGTGGCAATATTCCTATGAAAGTTTTGTAGTGCTTTTCAAATAGTGGCATTTAATGTATATCAATCTGGAAAATTGAAATGAAATTTTGAAGAGACACTTCGCGAACAGCGCTTCTATTTCAATAATATTTTTGTGTTCGTTAATCACTGACGACAAAGCTAATTTGGATAGAACGAGGGATGACGTAGTCCTGGATTGGGGTAAAAGGATACCTTCAATCCCGGTCGTTTATTTTCGTGGGATAAATTCGAATTAAGAGGACGCTGCTTGCAATATACATATATTTATATTAAAGAGACTAGCAATGTAGGTTGAATTCACATTACTAGCAATATCGTTAAACTCTACAACAATTTGACAGTAAAGACATTCTAACAGCTTTTTTTATCTCTCGGTGGAAAATCAACACATGACTCCTTTGCGCTCTGGAGCAGAAAGGAGCGTCAGACTTCCACTGAGTAAAAATCCTTCCTATTCCTTTAGTTTCCTATGCGTTCCGGGGCCGCAGTATCTTCTTCCACAACCCTGGAAGATTCCCGCGACCCCGGAACGTTCTGCTATCGCTTAGCATAATGCTACGCCACCATATTGCACTAGCAAACCGTTAACCGAAAACTTTTGAAGGATTGCGTCCGACACAGCTTATCCGGTTTATATTGCACGCAGCCTTCGAAATTGACTAACAGTATTCACCTGTAAACTATAGTTTACAACACAAAGAACGTGAGCAGTTTCACAATCGTCGAGTATACTACATACACAATATAGTGTGCGTAATATACTCGTATTATATCTCGAGAGACAGTATTGGGTAAAGTAGAGACAGGTACTCAACATATTCTGTCGAGATTGCGGGAATGCCTGCTGAGGTCGCTGAAATGTTCTAAAAAGACACTAGGGTCCCAGCACGCAAGGGCTGCTGAAGAAACAGGGTGGGCTTTCGGTCAGTAGACGTCTGACACTCCCTCTTCCGCGCCACTTACAGTGGGACGACTCATTTGATGATATTCCCCTCGAAAAAAAACGAATCAACATAATAAAAATAATGTAAGACGAAGCTCCACATTTGGCTTCAATCTCTTGCTCCTAAAGCAAGAGAGACGCTTAGAAGTCATCTCATAATAAGCAACACATTGCCTTCTCCCTGCGCCATAAACATTTTCACACGCAATTCACACAAATTATACCCACTAACACAAACTTTTTCACCCAAAAAAAATTTTACCAAAAAAATAGAACCGACTTCCATATCAAAACACTACAAAGGCAAAAATAACTTTAATTTCGGAAGGCGGTGTCAAAAACAAAAATATATACAAAACTAAAGACACCGCCTTCCGAAATTAAAGTTATTTTTGCCTTTGTAGTGTTTTGATATGGAAGTCAGTTCTATTTTTTTGGTAATTTTTTTTTATTATTATGTGGTAATTTATCTAGTTACAAAAGCCATAATGTCGACAACTTATCACCTTTTACAAAATTTTGCTTTTCCCGATGCATAGCCGTTAATTTTTGAGGAGTTCTCCTGGTACTTGACCATCAGTTCTACATCACCATATGTATTGTGACGAGCATAAAGTGTTTAACATCCGTACTCAAGTAATCGAATCGCAATCCACGAAATACTTATTATTGAGGAGTTTCAGTGGCCATCTGTGGTCTTCATCATCAGTTCAACTTCCCCAAATGGTACTTTTCGGAAGTAACTGCTCAAGGTACTATAAGAAATACCCAAAACGCTATAGGTGTGCCTATAATATTTGAAGAGTTCCCTCGATTTCTCCAGGATCCCATCATCAGATCCTGATTTCGTAACAATGGGACCAACTAGAAACTATACCCATTCAAACGCAAAAAGAATTTTTCAAATCGGTCCAGCCGTCTCCGAGTTATGAGGTAACATACATAAAAAAAAAAAAAAGTTCAAGACGAATTGTAAACCTCCTTTTTTTGAAGTTGGTTAAAAATTGTTTGAAAATTGTGTAGTTTTGTTGTATCTAACTAATAAAATTAAGTTAATTAGTTGATAATTAAATGTAATCTTGCTTTAAGGTAAAATATGTTTGCGCTTTAATTTGTTGTGAAACCCATATATACAAAATATTTTTTATTATTTATTGATATACAAGCTTTCGCCCGAAAGATATTTTCATAGAACCAGAGACTATTGATCCAGCAGCCTTGAAGGTGACCCAGAATAACAAGTAAAATGACATGTATTTTTAAGAAGCTACATACATTATTCTCTAATTATATGTTTGAATACATAGTTTCGGATGGCGGAATATACAAGACGGTTTTTCTTGTTATACCTTCATAAAACCTAGTTTGTAGGTAACTGAGATAGGCTTCAGTCAATTATGGGAAAAGAAAGAAAATATGTTTATTTGGTACACACAATGTAGGAACATAAAATAAGTAGACCTTATTAAGAAAAATTATATTGTGTGGCTCCCGGCTGCACCAAAAAGCTCCAGTTCAGAAAAATATTACGTAGGTATGATTTATTTGAATTTAGAACGTCACAATTTCCACTAGTGGTGTGTATAATTAGATATTATGTTAGATATACGTAATATCTTAGAATAACAACGCATAGAAGAGGCGTCTAGAACAAAACACGAGCGATTTCGTGTGTCCACTTTATTTTCTTTGTGTGCGTGAGCCGAATGTGTCTACGTTCTTCAAACGCACACAAATATAGCTTTCAGTGATACCATTACCAGTACCATTACCACAAAAATGGGAAAACGCACTATTATGTTGCTGGTTCAAATCAAGTTTTTTATGTTATGAAACTAAATAAGATGATGTTTTTTCATGTAATATGACTTATATGACATATATTTACGGAAGGTAAACGAAATGAGATATCGTTTATTGCGTTTAGAATATTTGATGTGTAATGTGTTATAATGATATTATAGAAATGTATTAATTGCTTGAAATCTCGTTTAATATCAATTAAAAGTATGTGTTGTATTTATGAAATAGAAAAATATTATTGAGAACATTACTTAAATGAAAAAAATCTTAATCAATAAAATTGTCATCTTTATGACGCCACTCTTCGAACTAACAGTAACTTTTAGTTATAAAAAACTGTAGGTAGTAGCTGTAAATAAATATAGTTTAGTTTGACGCATACATAATTGCCGCCAAAACTATATTTGGCTAAACTTTCCTTTATGGCCCGTTGAGTTGGAAGTTCATAGTTTTACTGTAAATAGGACTCATAAATAGAAAGCTTTTTACGAATTGTTAAGTTGCGCAAATTCACTGTTTACGAGATATAAGTTCTTAAAGTTTCGTTTAATACTGAAAAAAACTTTTTACCAAAAAATTAAACCGACTCCCAAAAAACACTGCAAAGTGAAAAATAACTTTAATTTCGGTAGTCGGTGTCTTTAGTTTTGTATTTTCGTTTTTGGCACCGACTTCCGAAATTAAAGTTATTTTCACTTTGCAGTGTTTTTTGGGAGTCGGTTTAATTTTTTGGTAAAAAGTTTTTATTTCACTCTTTTTAGTTGGTCGATTTTTAATTTAGCTAGTTACCAGAGCCTAAATGTCAACTACTTATAAAATTTTACAAAATATTACTTTTCCCAATGCTGGGCCGTTAATTTTTGAGGAGTTCTCCTGGTACTTCACCATCAGCTATACATCACCATATGCATTGTAACGAGCATAAAGTGCTTAATATCCATATTCAAGTAATCGAATCGCAATCCACGAAATACTTATTATTGAGTAGTTTCGGCGACCATCTGTGGTCTTCATCATCACTTCCCGAAATGGTACTTTTTGAGAGCAACTGCACAAGTTATTATAAGAAATACCCAAAACGCAATAGGTGTGCCTATAATATTTGAAGAATTCCCTCGATTTCTCCAGGATCCCATCATCAAATCCTGACTTGGTGACAAATGGTACCAATTTCGAAGTATACCCTATCAAACAAAAAAAGAATTTTCCAAATCGGTTCAGCCGTCTTCGAGTACTCGGTGATCATACATAAAAAAAAATATACGCGTCGAATTGTAAACCTCCTATTTTGGTCGTCGGTTGAAAATAGCACGCCATTTGCAAATTTTTAGGTTGTTTATTGTCATGGTAGACGTCAAAGTTGACATTTCACGTTCCATTGACAGAAGAAGTGTATTTTGTTCAATTTTATGTCATATTTTTAAGTAAAAATAATTTTATTTTCACATATTCACGTATTAAATTTGGTGTGTTATTAGTGGGTATTATAGCTGTGCTGTATTATGTAATTGCGTTGACGTTTTTACACAAAAATATTACGAATTTTTGTTTACACTGTGGAACGGAAAGTGAAGTGTGATAATAATATGAAAGTGAGATATAATATTTAAAGTTTCCATACAAATTGGGAAATAGTACGCAATATATGATAAATAATATTCATGGTAGTTCCAACAGTTACTAGGAGAAGTTAGGATGCAATAGCGAGCAAAGCGAGCTCGGGACTTGGGGCAACCCGACTCGGACAGATTAGGTTAGAAGGGAATGGCCGGGTCTAGTGAGCGAGCGCAGCGAGCGAACAGACCCGGCCATCACCTTCGTGGTTATTTTTTTTTAAACCATTTAGCCCCGCGAAGCGTGGCTCCGACTACACCTTTTAGCCAACTTTTGAGTTTTTTGAAAACCTTTTTGTTGGAGTAATGCCGGGGAGGAGAGGAGCACCCCCTGCCCCGTCACTCCACTCCCGCTGCCTTCCTCCTGCCAAACAATACTAATTTTTTCCGAAATTTTTATTCTAACCTAAAAACTTTAACCATGGATATCACTATAACCATGGGTTTGCGCGAGGGGGGATGGTACAGGGGAGTAGCACTACTCCCCCGCCACCCCTCCCCTCCCACCCCGACCCAAAAATCGACGGGCCATAAAGGAAAGTTTTACCCTATATTTTTTTAAACAAAAATAAGCACGAATTAAAGAAATCAATATAGGTATTTTTTTCTTCACGGATAGCAACATTGAATTGTGATAATTTAGGTTATTAGAATTTTTGTTTGATGGTCGATTTACTTAAATATAATGTATAAAATGTAAGTATTTACTTGTGAAATGTAATTTAATTACACGTTTTTTGTTTTCCTGAAGGACTATGACATCCCTTTACGCTACAAACGGTCGTTTTAAATTATTTACTCGCGAGCTCTGTTCGGCAGAATGTGACCTTGAATACTGACGGCTCGTCGAGCAAAGTTAGCCAAAAATGGCTAAGTTTTAGTTGCCTCACTTTTTGCACTCGTACTATCCTTCTATGCGTTGTTATTCTAAGCGTAATATAATACGAGCCTTATATTCATATTAGGATACGTGAACATTATTAGTATGCTAACTGGATACGGCGCACCGTGTTCCGCTCGCGCCTCAAAGAGCAGTCAGCAGCATTGACGGGTACAGATAGGGCAATTGCCTTACGGGGTTGCGGGAATGTTCTAACGAGATACCGTGGCCCCGGAACTTAAGAACAGTTGAAGGAACGAAAGGAGGTTTTTAGTCAGAAGAATTCTGATACTCCCATCCGCTCCACCCGCAGCGGGAGGAGTCATTTGATGATTTTCCCACCGAGCAAAAAAGGTTAACTTGAATATTAGGCTAATATAGTTCCTCGATATTCCCGTCGCGTTTGCACGTTAATATATTACTTAATAACGAGTATTAGTGAGCGATTAATATCGACTAATATGAATAACATAGAATACCTATAACCTAAGTCGCAACTCTCGCGGCTCAGTGACGCGGTGCCGATACGCACATAATAATGTATGAGCGAACGTTTAATATAAATGAATATTGAAAAGAATATTAATATTGCTTAAACTAATATTTGACTAATATCCAGTAATTTGTGAGACTGCCTCGATGGTCGAATGGTCGCAAGCGCGACTCGGAGCGCGTTCTTGGATCGGGTTTTTCTGCAAGGAATTTCTCTGTAGTAGACCGAAGTTTGGAAGTTGGCGGTGTGTTAACCCCGTGCCTTGGAAAGCACGTTAAGTCGTTGGTCCCGGCTTTCATTTGGACATATTTGACAGTCGTTAAGGGTAGTCAGAAGCCAATAGATCTGACACTGTTCTAGCTAAGGGGTATCGTGTTAACCAGCTACTCTGTTGTTGCAGTCAGACAGGCAGCTGTTCTGTTTTATTTTTATTGATAACTAGCTGACGCGCCACGACTTCGTTCGCGTGGTATCCTACCCCTACCCCTATCCTACCGATACCCTACCCATACCTTACTCTACCCCTACCCTACCCAAACCCTACACTACCCCTACTCTACCAATACCCTAACCCCTACCGTACCCTACCCTTTTTTTTTTGTATCTGGTTGGAAAATTCTCATGAAGTACCCCTGTCCTCGGGGAAGGGCGGAGGGGACTGTCAGACTCTTACTGACTAAAAACCAACCCGGTGTTCCTCACGTACCCGTGTGTCGGAGGGGCGGGTGTCGCCAAAGCATTCTTCGCTAACTCCCCGACGGGTATTGGCCCGCCAGATGGTCAGGCGGGCCCCGTCACCCACTGCGGCCGTCACCCCGGCCGCAGGACTCCACTACGAGGCGCGCGCGGAACACGACGCCAACGCCTCGAGGCCTGCTGCTGATCAGACGACAAGACGCCCCGAGTCTGTCGTCCGCAGGCCACGCCCTACGGTGGCCGGAAGTCGGCCACCCTCCGACGCCCCGTGCGTCTGCTGCGGGAGGGGTGAGAGGAGGCAGCCTCTCTCTCCCTTTCCGCCGCCTCCTTTGCGAGCATCACGGCCTCGCAAAAGGTGGCGACGGCATTCCAACCTGACTCGCTCCCAACCATGGTAGACACAACAGCCGGAAGCGAGAGGTCTCCCGCAGCCCCTACGGCCGCGACCAGGTCACGGCGCTGCTCAGCCCAAGCTGGGCACTCCGCCAGCGTATGCAGCGCCGTATCCTCGTGGCGATCACCGCAATGGTACCCTACCCTACCCTACCACTACCCTACCCTACCCCTACCCTACCTCTACCCCAACCATTGAGACCTTTTCTACTTTTTTATTTTTTTTTCATAAGTGCCTTCTGATAAAACCAAACACAACAAAAAAAGAATCATCCAATTCAATCCAGCCGTTTTCGTGTTTTGCGCTTAGCAACACATTTAGCGATTCATTTTTATTATATAGATAGGCTCGCGTTTGACTACCATCTCACCTGATGGTAAGTGATGATGTGGTCGAAGATGGAGCACGCTTGCCTAGAAGTAACCTATTCACTCTCGACTTAAAGACTCCCAGGTTATAGCGATCAGGAAACACAGACTCCGGCAGGGAATTCCACTCCTTAGCCGTACGCACAATGAAAGTACAAACACTAGCTAATAATACTCAGCTGCATCTAGTTAGACTGGAAGCCGACCCCAACATAATTGGGAAAAGGCTAAGCAGATGATGATCCAACAATAGGAATGGGTGCTATCCTAATAACAGATTTAAAATATATTCACTCTTATGAATATCTACATTTGACCTTAAGGGCCTATACTACCTCAAATGGCTTAGCATGATACTCCGTTTTGTCGAAAATACTGCAGCAATAGTTTTGAAATAAATATATGGTAAAGTTGAGGATTAATGATAGGTACTGTGTTTGACGAAAACACGATTCCATAAACTTTTATTGATAGAAAAAAATTCCAAAGTTACCTCCAAACCGAACAATAAACCGCTGGTATTCAAAAATAACTTCAACTTAGATACTGAAACTTTGCATATTAATTGAACTAACTATAAAGCAGTTCTTATGTTATTTACTTCTTTAAATCACCATTTTTTTCACTGTAAAATGAAATAAACTAAATTATCGGTGTCTTGGAGTCTTTCCCTGTCACCCTGTCTCGCTTGCTCGCGTGACCGCGGCCAGTAGTGTGCGAGCGAGATAAAGAGTGAGAAGCGCTGAGGTAGTATAAGCCCTTAATAACATTTCCATTTTCAACAACCACCTGCTACTTATCTTATAACAGGGACTGGGAAAGAAAAACAGAAAACTACCTCGCTGGTAGAAAAAAACCAACGAAACAACTTCGTTTAATGGAAGAGGATCGTCCCAGTTATCCATCAAGCTTTACCGTGCAATAAAAACGCAGCATGGCGGCCAGTAAATTTATCTTGGACGACAGAAACACTTCAGGACCGGCTGCAACGCACAGATTTTGTAATGAGATTTATGTAAATGAAAAACTTTTAGCTGTGGTGTTTAATGAGAAGTACATAAGAAGAATAAATTATTTCAAACGCTTGGGTACAAACATCAGTGTTGCCTTGTCGCCATAAAAACCTGTATCACAGGAGCTAGAACTGTTAAGATTGATGATGGTAACTATATGTGAACGTAGTACGTGAAAGTATGTAAATCAAATTAAGAGTCGGAGTCTGTGTTTCTCGATAGCTATCGAGAAACACAGACTCCGACTCTACCCTAGGAGTCTTTAAGTCAAGAGTGAATAGGTTATTTTTAAGTAAGCGTTCTCCATCTTCGACCACATCATCACTTACCATCAGGTGAGATGGTGGTCAAACGCGAACCTATTTCTAATAAAATAAAAAATAAAAATTGTCGTGTTCGACCTTCAGTCTAATTAAATGCAGCCGAGTACCTACGTACTAGTGTTTTATAGTGAAGTAAAGGACGCATCACCATCACCAGCTCATCACCGGTCGCAGCCGAGTGAGTACCAGTGTTTTACATGGGGGCGACCGCCTATCTGGCATCTACAACCCAGTTGCTGGGTAACACGATATGACGATACTCCTTGGCAAATCTGTTGTCAGATTTTCTGGCTTCTGTCTTCCCGTAACGACAGCCAAAGGTGTAAGATCTCTGAGATCATCAGAAAACTTAAGGCTTGCGGTACCGAGTCACGCCACCAATTACTATGGTAATTCGTTCGCAGCTCAAGCAGTACGGCTGTGGAATGATCTACCAGTGTCAGTAAGACAAGCAGTAAACGATCTTTATCTCTCTTCTTAAATTGTTGTTATTATGTACATCTTTCTTTTTTTATATTTATATGTTTATATATGTTTTGAGAATATTATTTATTGTTTTTATATTTTATATACATAAATAGTACACCGTGGACTACCCGCGTATTTATTTTCTCCTGTGTCAAATCCATCCAAAGGTTGTCTGTAAAAGATCGCTTTTAGCGATAAGACCGCCCATTATATCACCCTGTTTCGTTGTAGTCCTTATTGTTCTACTGTAGTTATACTTCAGAGGCACGGCGGAATCTCGGTATGTTAAGGTCACCAATACACAGACCGGACCTCGGCAACCGTAGCAAGCTTTGCGAACCTAAGGTCGATCGCTTGATATCGAAATACTTCTGTGCATCGGAAAGCACATTTAGCCGTTAGTCCCGGCTGTATTTTGTACAGCTTTGACAGTTGTTACGGGTAGCCAGAAGCCAGAATGACTTATGATCTTTCAGCCTGTAAAGCAAGAGTGAACAGGCATCTCCTCTGCTCGCTTGTTTCATCGTGGACCTCATCTATCGCTTACCATCAGGCGAGATCGATGTCAAGAGTGGGTTTATCCGGAATAATTATGTTGAAAGCTGAAACCGTCCACAATCGCTAGTTTTCAGGCTGTCAGTCCGCCATTTTGACGCAACAAAACCCTGCCATCAGTTACCGTTTGTTGACGATTTTGCAGCAACTCCACGTATGAACGTTAACTTGATTAATGTTACAGCTTAAAGCCATTGAACCAAATTTCAGTTAGGTATATATTGTTATTTATGTAGTCGCTGTTGCCCGCGAAGTTATTCGCGTGGGAGCTTTTTCTTAGGTAAATCCTGATCCCGTGGCAATTCCGGGATAAAAAGTATAAAATCTAATTATCTGGGGGCACGGCAGTGCCCTCGCCAAGTCAAGCAAAAAGCGGCACGGCCGTACCATACTTTTCTCGAAGCAATTCAGGCCATTTTCGACCCCGTATAACTTCGTTGTGGATCAAACTAGAAGCCTGAATTTATAGAAGCTTCAAATTTAGAATACAATTAGTGTTTAGTGTATGAATCAAGGAAAAACTAAAATATTTTTCAATTTCGGTCCAGTTTTCTAGATACATCAACTGCATAAATAACTTTATAATCCCATATATTTATAAGGGATTACAAAGTTATATTTTCAGTTAATTAATCAGTGTACCTGTATATAATTATGTATAATATAATGGAATAATATGTGTAGATAGGTATCTAGATACAATTATGTTCAAAGGTAACTTGTAAAATTCGTTATTGGTATACAAAAAGTAGAAGGCGCGAAAGGAAAAAAAATAGGACTCTCTACAAAAAGAAATGAGATCCCATAAAAAAACAATACTTGTCAAAAAACCAAGTCTCGCAACTCAGTTCTTCTACCGTAAAAAGTTGTGAGATCCATGTAATACCAAGTCGATTATTCGATTATTCACTCCCTACTTAAGGGACCTTCTGTCTTAAGTTGTTACGTAATTATGTAACCTAACATCTTATAGTGATAATATCAATATTAAAAATCTTTAACGTTTTAAATAAATAGATTGGCTTGGCAATCGCAAAAACAATGTAATTTATATATGTATGTATTACTTGTGAGATATATTGTGTTTTTATGCGATGGCCGAGTCAATCTATTTATTTAAAACGTTAAAGATTTTTAATATTGATATGATCACTATAAGATGTTGTTAGGTTAGATAATTACGTAACAACTTAAAGACAGAAGGTCCCTTAAGTAGGGAGTGAATAATCGAATAATCGACTTGGTATTACATGGATCTCACAACTTTTCACGGTAGAAGAACTGAGTTGCGAGACTTGGTTTTTTGACAAGTATTGTTTTTTATGGGATTATTTTTAAAGTTAAAATATTAAAAGGTTGGTATAGTGGTCAGTGGCCCTGACTGCTATGCGCAAGGTCGTGGGTTCGATTCCCACCTAGGACAAATGTTTGTGTGATGAGCACGATCATTTGTTCTTTGTCTGGGTGTAATTTATCTATAATATTATGTATGTATTTAGAAATATATATGTATGTTTATCAGTTGTCTAATACTCATACCACAAGCTCTGCTTAGTTTGGGACTAGATGGCGTTGTGTGAAAGTTGTGGAAAAAAAAATGTAATATTAATACTAAATATACACGAGAAGCACCTATGTATAAACACACCTGTATTTTTTAATATCTGTTATTCCAGGATTTCATTCATTCTTACAAACTTTCGCATTTATAATATTAGTAGGAAGTAGGAGGAGCATTGAGTATATTTGATCTCGACAGCATGCATATTTTTGAAATGGTTCGTTTAATATAATCCTTACATATTATAAAAAGAAGTCCCCTGTCGCGTCTGTCTGTCTGTATGAACGCGAAAAACTCAAAAACTACCGGACGGTTTTCACCAATACATAATGTGATTGCTGAGAAAGGTTTAGGTGTACAATTTAGTAAAAAAAAATTATTCTTACTTTCGCCGCGTTTCTAACTAGGTAAATTAGAAACCGACCAACTAAAGAGAAAGAAATAAAAACTTTTTAACAAAAAATTAAACCAAGTTCAAAAAACATTGCAAAGTGATAAGTAACTTTAATTTCGGAAGTCGGTGCTAAAAACGAAAATAAAAAAACAAAGACACCGACTTTGATTTTTATATTCATTTAATTTTTAGTGAAAAAAGTTTTTATGTTTTTATTGATAGGCTCGCGTTGGACTATGTTGTTTTATCTTACAGCTAAAACATGTCGAGACTCCAGACAGGTCTTAATAGATTTGGTTTATTCCCTCTCTCAAGTTCCAAGTAATCTTTTAAATCTAAATCTTTCGTACCTTTTTAAGGTTTGCATTCATTACTACTTACTAGCTTCCTTTTACTAGCCTTCTTTTTTCCGGGTGGGAAAATCATCGAATGACTTCACCCGTTCTGGGTGGATTTCTACTGACTAAAAACCCATCCTGTGCCATCAGCTGCTCTTAAGTTCCGGGGTCACAGTATCTCTAGAACATTCCCGCAACCCCTGCAGGCAAAGCAATGGCTCTATGGGCACAGATGACTAAATAGTTACTTCGTAACAGATACATCACTCTCATACAAAAGCCTACAAAATCTTAATAATAATACCAGCTGTTTGCAGCGAGAAGAAATGTACCATAAGTACGCACACAGAGAGTTGAGATTGTTTTGCCCGCCGCGCGACCTACGTCATCGAGCGTACTTCCTAGGGTTGTATATGATGATATTGGTAATAAAACGAATATAGAAAAAACAATTATTTTTTATTTGTTGATCAAATATGTTTCAGTTTAATAAAATGATAGATGCATTTTTTCCTTCCCTGAATTCACGATTATTAAATTTTACTGTCGAAAATATCCGAAACCGCGTAAAAAATTTTAATTTTAATAAAATTGCACGCAAATAAATAATCAAAAGGGAAACAGGAGCAAAGCGGAGGAAAATCAATTGTTTTTTGGTCGATCCATTATGACGTTGTCAAGATTATTTAAAAAGGCCCAGACAGGCGTGCGGCAGCCCACTGTCAGATGTACCGACGACGATACGCGAAGCGGTAGGCATATAACGTGTGGCCTTGAGCTAGTGACGGACGCCTGCTATGGGGCCGCATCACTTGTGCGCGCGCGTAGAATACGACGCGCCGCCTGCTTCTTTATTAGTTAAGTTCTGTATAGATGTATACAATCTCTTATAGCCTATATGTTGCCCAGACTTACGAGCTATAATAATAGAAAAGCTTCACTCAAATCCCGTTAGTAGTTCCGGAGATTAGCATGTATAAACAACCACGTTTTTTAAAAATTCTTGCTCTATTACTGTTTTTAACCACTCTCAATTATTATTTTGTTACACTTTTTTACAGTTTAATTATACGTATTGATACATGTGTAGATGCTAACTTGTACTCGAGGAGCACAAGACCCTTTTGGAAGTAACACTGTCTGTCAATTTGTCTTTGTAACGTCAAAACGTTTAAATCGATGTTGATGAAACTTGGCATGCGGGTAGACATTTCCTCATATAGAAAGAAAATAACATACTTTTTGATCTTTTGACTATGGTTTCTTAGGATAACACGACACAAGCCAAAACGCTGATGGAAGATAGTCAAAACAAAAAGTTATACCTCAAAAATGAATTCTTGTGGAAGAAACGATAACATCAAGGAAAAAAAAAAGATGAATGAACGAAGTTTTGGCGAAAATTATGTAATATATGTAAAATCGCTTAAAAAGTTATTTTAAATTATAATATTGAAATCACAGGACAAAATAATCATATAAATCGTATAGTAATGTTAATGAAATATGGAAATGTTTACATTTTGGTTTCATTTTTTCTTTTTCTTTTCTAAAATTCTAGCAGTCGATTTGCCGGAAGCTTTACCGGGCATTTTAACCGATTCTTCTACTATACGTTGCAGAGGATGCATTTTTTGATCAGCAAGAGCCAGTAATTGTGAGCGTCGATGACTTAAGACATCTAACGTTTTACTTAAGCACGCTTCTAAAGAATCAGCTCCTTTCCCTAAAGCGGTGCAAGTTTTCGTCGCTTCAAGTGCTGCATAATGGCCACCTTCACTAAACAACTTTATTTGAGAAATGAATCGAACATTCGAGATCCTGGCCTCGTGAATGCGGTGCTCTAACAGCTTTTTATATTCACCTATCGCCACTTCAAGAGATTCTTCAAACAGCTGACGATGCTTAGCAAGACGGGGAGCGTAACTTTTCATTTTCATCTTTTTCACTTCAGGGTCTTGGCTTACAGCATTATTTATGTTATCTTTCATACGTTCCATTGATTCACTAAAAGGATACAATATAGGGGCATCTAAAGCTGCAAACTCAGATGCTTCTTCGGGTAGATGTTCAATAAGCCCATTAATTGCACTCAAATGTGATTCCAGTCTTTGATCGTGGTAACGTATCTCTGCAAGGCGTGCCTCACGAGCAGCTTTCACACGCTCTAAACGTATGCTGTGCGATACCATTTTTAAAGAATAACGCATGTGTAGGGCCCCGCTGCGATCTTCAACCCACTGTTGAGCTCTATGTCTTAATTCTTCAGGAAGTACGGCGACGTTGCTATTAAAAGATTCAAGGAAACCGTTTCTCCAGTTCATCAAAGATATTTCTTGGAGTTTAGTCTGAAAAATAGCACGAGGCAGTGGTAGTTTGACCGATGATGCTTGACTATACTGACTTTGGCTTCTTTGTAAACCTTCTATTAGTGGCAGGCTTGTTAAGCTTCCCGAAACGTTCACAGGAGCTCTAGGATATTTTTCTAAAAAAACATGAAATTCTGCAAGTAACGTATTTGCCATAGCTGCCGGAAGATTCATATATTCCTCTAAACGTCCCAGTTCTGCTTCACAATGTTGTAAATACATATCGCCAGTTCTATCCAACAAAACCAATATCGCATCAAAATGTTGTTGTAGTTTATCTGCATCAGGAGCGCACCGCAAATTTTCTATGGCTATATTAAATGGAACCTCATTGGCTAGCTCTATTAAATCATGACTAGTAAGAATATCTTCTACAGCTGCAATTGTTAATTTTTGAGCGAGAGCTGAGCGTAAAATATGTGCATCCCAAAGATGACCGGCATGATTAAGTATTGAACAGGTTTCTCTTAGACATTCTCCCAAAGATTTGACGCTTTCCTGGATTGTAATGACATCAGCACCCGTCATTTCAAAAAAACTCTTATTAGGATTTTTGATCAGAGTATTAGTCAAACGTTGAAATTGTCGTTCAAATAACCTATCTATACCTGCAAGATCCATCTTTGAAATTTCATTAGGTCCACGCAAATCTTGACTACTACCGAGATTTTTTTCCAATTCGGTTAGCTTACTACAAAAGCCAGAGAAAATCTTAAGAACAGCGTTGCGGTAAGCTTCAACTAAAGGTGTGACGATTGCCTCCAGTTCTCCAACATGATTTAAAATATTTTCAGAATGATCACTGACGCGGCCTTGACTATGGGGCCGCTGCCTTGAAACTTTCTGGTCTTTAGACCATAGAAGTGCACTACGTCCCCTGATCGCCATACCAATACCGAGGCATAATTGATTCAGCGATGACCGCGCACGCTTGAGACCTTCATCAGACACACCTCGTAAATCTGCTTCCAATTCCGTGTAGGCTTTTGAATTACTTAGAAGCTGCTGGTTGATATCATAAATCCGTTCATCAAATTCATGCATTAAGTCCTTTGGAGTTTTGTGCCCAACTGCAACGAGACGCTGAAATTGACCCCGCAAGAGAAGTCTCAATTTGTCTGCCCTTTCTCTTTCTAAACGTAACGCATTCTGTCTGAAATCCACCGTCTGCGTCATGCGTTCCGCAATAATTAAACGAACTTTCTTAAGAGCTTCATTGCGAGATTTAACTGATAGAGGTGCTTTGTCATTGTCGCAGGTGTCGACAAGACAATCTATGTTTCGTTGGGTTTCTTTTACATGAGTAACAAGATTTTCAGTTAGTGCGCGTACTCTATTGTTGATGTCTTCGTTCACTGCAGCTGCTCCTTTAGTCATGTCATCGAGTACAGTTTTGTGGTCTTGTTCCCGTTGTTTGAGGTAGTTGGCGAGGATAGGGCCGCTGTGACGCGGCGTCCAGTCGTCTGGCAACGTGGCAACGGCGTCATTGTCGTCTGGGCACCCGGCACGCGCTACTCGTATCAACGCTCGATTAGCACGAGGGCATGTACTCGAACACAAATTACGAATTCTTTTCCTCATGCGTTGCGAATTTTTGTTACTGGTACTCATTATTGTGCAATTATTAATAATGAAGATGTTCAACACCAACTTTAACACTTGATGCCTTTGTGGAGGAGTCACCACAATTTTGCTAATAACGATGGAAGACGTTATCGTAAAATAAGTAACAAAGTGAAACACAGAGTTCAAAATTATATAGGGTGACAGTTTGTCAACATCAAACAATAATTTTATTCTTAATTAAATAAAATTTATTTAATAACGAGGTCGGTCTACAGTGTTTTTATAATTAGACCTTTTTTAGCTCAAGGCTTGGAGAGATAACCTGTTCGTACCAGACATGTGAGAGATGTAAAAGCTGAGTTTATTAAAAAAATAAACACAATTGGGTATATATATATTCATGTAATACACATTTATCCAAATTAACGTTTAGTCGAGACGCTGGTTTCTTGGGTACATTACTAGCCGACAGCGTTGAGGGAGATTGTTTTTCTGATTTATTGTTTTTGTTGTTTACTTTAGTTTAGTTAAAAATAAATACAAAATATAATATGTTAAATAATAATAATAAAAAAACATTTATAATGTAATCCAAATTGTGTCTAATTTTTGTGTTATTAATTGATGACAAAAGACTCGCCCCTATCAAATAGACTCTTAAACAGACCTGGCAAAATGTGTTAGTAATTAATTTAGGTATACTTCTGCGCTTCGTACAAATCTTATGATGTTATATGTTATGAAGTAATGTTAATTACATAGAGCGATATACAACGTGTAATTTAAAGGCACACTAAGTGCACGGCTTCTTTGGATGATAATAAACGATATGGCAAGGGTTTTCTAATCCTATGTGTACATGTGTGGAACTTATTAGAAATTTCAATACCAGAGACCGAATTTTTCAAATTAAGAAGAACGAAGAGAATTATCGTTTTATTGGCAAGTGACGTGGAAAGTGATGACCCTCATAGTGATGTGACACGTTTGTTATTATTGATATTCAAGAAACATACGAAATCAACAATTTGGGGTCAATTCTGTGAGTCACTTATTTTGAGCTGAAACTTTGCATAGAGACTCCATACCAGATGTTGTATTCAGTCCTTTTGGATAGATATGGGGTTTCCGTTACACGTTGTATAGAGAGTTACTTTCCACATTTTACCATGTATTGTATTGTACTTACAGAAAAAAAAATCCTTATTAACGGCCACATAGGAACAAAACAGAAGAAACAAAAACAGATGTTTCCAATGTTCTGTAGTGAAAATGAGAAATCAGTAATTGTCCAATAGTCCACAAAGGAACGCTTATTTTTTTTATAAAGTCACCTATTGGTATTCTGAGTTTCATATTGTTAAAAATATACGTTCTCATTTATATAAAAAGTTTTTTTTTCAACTTTTTAGTTAAAATATTAATTAACATTTTTTTAGTTTTCCCGGTCGTGTCACATTGGCACACCACCGGATTCAGAAAGTGAAAGAGCTATAATAAGTCTATATTTTTAAACTTTATCTTTGTATTATTTTTGCTAGTATTACACTAATGATAAACATGATCTAGACACGCGGGAGCGTGTCAAGCCAAGAACTGGCGCGCAGCTCACCGTGTGTAATATTACACGAACCTTTTGGAGCCACTTTTGAGCCCCTCATAACTCAAAAACTATTTCACCTAAACTTGTCAAATTTGGCTCATATATTGAAACTGGCGAGATACATATGTGTTCCAAATTTTATAAATATACCTCAAACGGTTATTTAGATATTAACGTCCAAAATACGTCATTTTTATGACTGACCTATAGATCAAAACTATAACCCAGTTTCAGATGACCTAGAAAGTTCAAATTTGGCATGAAGATAGGTAATTAGGTGAATACAAAGGAAAAAATCAGAAACTGGTAATTTTTTATAATTTTATTATAATTTTCACTTAATTTATAATTAGTGCCTGTAAATCTCTATATGTGGATTTTAAGATCTTTACGTGAATATATAACGAGTTAAATACCACTCTTAATTTTTTTTAATCCAAATATTTCCGTTTTTGTACTTATAAAGAAGAATATAGTAAATTTTCGTATTTATTACGCGTAACTAACCCTATCCTATAACCAATAGCGCCACCTATTATCTTAGAGGGTCACTACACCATGGAGGCAAAACGCGTAAAAATAATTCCGAATACTGAATGGGCAATTCATTCGAACATTTCAAAGGTACAAGAAAATATAGAAAATAACACAAAAAGGACAATTATACCCCGTAAACGTAGGAAAATACAGTAGTTTAACAAAAAACCATTTAGTATTAATTTTGTTATAAGTACCTACTACTAATTTATGTACAAAAACTAATGATATCCCATGAAAAACATAAATGTGAAATGAGAGCCAAGTTCAATATTATCATAAATGCCTTGGTTGTTGACTTCAACGACAAAGGAAGTGAAATCTAAATGGGTGCCAAGTTCAATGGTCAGTCCTGAAATTTATTTATAACAACATAAAATATAATTTATTCTTATAACTTAGGAGAATATGTTGTAGCCTAAGGTCTGACTTGGCTAGGTTTCATATACGAATTATGTTATAGCCTTTGCAAGTTCTAAACCTATTACTTGTCGGTTCTTATTTTATTATTCCGAAAATGTGGCTTGCTGGTAGAAACTAACCATCAAACATAATAATTCGTATATAAGAACTAGCCAAGTTAGACCTTAGGCTACAACATATTCTCCTAAGTTATAAGAATAAATTATATTTTATGTTGTTATAAATAAATTTCAGGACTGACCATTGAACTTGGCACCCATTTAGATTTCACTTTCTTTGTCGTTGAAGTCAACAACCAAGGCATTTATGATAATATTGAACTTGGCTCTCATTTCACATTTATGTTTTTCATGGGATATACCTTTTTGAAATCCTTGTGTTAAGCCCTTCAATTTGATACCATATTACAGATTTCGAATTTTTTTTTTATCATTATGTTTAATGGCTTCACATAGCCACCATGTTTGATTTTTTTCAAATGGCACCTCTAAGAACACTTGGGCTGCTAAGACGAATCTAACGATACCTCAATTATGTGAATCTGTTCAGCGGTTCTGGAGATATGAGGTAATAAAGAATATTACATACATACATACAAGATACGCGCGAAAAACATAACCCTTCCTTTGCAGTCGGGTAAAAATACATACATAAACGCGAAAGTATATTTGTTTGTTTGTCCTTCTTTCACGCCTAAACGTAAAACGCCAAACTACTTCATTTTTACTGAAAATACATTTCACGGGAGCGAAGCCACGGACAAAAGCTAGTATATTAATAAGATCGAGGATTAGTACGGAGCCACTTCCTAAATGTTTTACACTATCTACTAACACAGTAAGTAACAAACATCCAACCTCCACAAGTGACCAGAGGGCTGGCCTTTTCTTTGGACAGAGAATCAGCATTGCCATTCAACGTGGCAATGCGGCCAGTGTTCTGGGCTCTTTTCCCATTGATAGCGATGTTGACGAATTTTTCGATGCCCTATAATTTCTTTTTATTTTCGCCTGCATATACTTTATTTGAATAAATTATCTTATGTCACCGTACACCTAACCTTGCGCATTTATAAAATTTGCATAGATATTATCAAAAATAATATTACAAGACAACGATTTCAATTCAACAGTGTAGTCCTGTAAAGTGTATATTTTTCTAACATAAACATGATTTTAGTCGATGTCAAAACACGAACTCAATTCAAATGAGTTTTACTGCCATTATTATAAGGTTTATATTGCAAAAAAAAACAGTTTACAGTAAACATTTGCATTACCTCTTGAGGCAATGGTAAACAAAATACAGAGCAAATTATTCTCTCGATGCGATCCAATTAACATCTATCAGTGTCTATCAGTAACAAACCGCCCCCATCTCGAGATCGGTTGGAAAAAGAAAAACGTAATCTCGCCGGCGGCATTGAGTTGGATCTCGTTTTTATCTAGCGCCGGGGATTTCTTAATAAGGCTCCACTTTTCTTTTTACCTACTGAGTTTATGACGGAATCAATATGGACGCTCTTCTTGCATATTTAATGTAGGGGTTGCGTGTGTATTACTACAGCAAAATCATGAGTTTTAGAAAGGAAGTGGCAGTGTTAGTGATAAGTAACTAGTATTACAGGGCAAAAGTAATGGTATAATATTGTGAATTAAGTGGCTGTAATTTTGACAGTAATTTACCAAAATATATCTGTTTTTGAAAATTTTGTTTATAGGTATAGAATAACAGAACGTATGTAGGTGTTACTTTCTGAAAATCTATGATGAACATGATTGTTACGTCTAATCACGAATTACTTTCTGTATGTGCATATACAAATTAGAATATTAAATTATACGTCGAAAACAACATCCGTAACTAAATAAATTCCACCCAAACGTAGATATTTTTTTAATAAAATAGTTATCTTTAATAAACTCAAAACGTATGTGCGTCATACAATATCCTTACGTAGACGCATACACTCATGTAATGTTAGTGGCCGACACGCACACGAGCGCATTTCCTTGAATTAAGGATTGTATTAATTGTCATGATACTATGATTCCATTATAAGTTAAATGAAAGATTTTTCCCTCAAAATTTAACACCTATTTTATATGACGGAAATCGATTCAGAAGCTGATTCTGAACCAACTACTTCCAGGAATTGCGTTTATTCTGTTACACGTGATGTATTTGCAGGCGCGAGGGTGGTGCTGCATACTGCATGCAAGCATGAACAACTGGTTTGTGTAATATTAGATTTTTTTGGTGTAAAATTAATTAGATTTAGGTGCAAAAATACTATCTGTCAAACGACTACCTCCCGCGACGATGCCAATTTGTGTTCGGTTAATTACGTTATGATATTTTCTGGTAAAACTGCGCCAAATTGGTAATGTCTCAATCTGAACCAGGGCTTGGGATGATGCAGAATGCTGGTATAAAAAGTCTGATACACACCGCAGTAGCATAAAAAAGTTAACCAATCATTACATGTGAATTCGTCGAAGTGGTACATGTCCTAAGGATGGAGCCATGTCGGTTACCACATCGTGTTTGCTTGGCGCAATAAGAAAAGTCAAAACAAGCGATGGAAGACCTTCGTTCCGTTGCAAGGACTACACTAAACGAGATATGGCATCCTTAAAAATGTATCGTCAGGTATGAGAAAAGCTAGCTGACAAAAGGACCTGTTGGCACAAGTATGTAGTGGAAAGTCTGGTTCAAGACACTCACTGACAAAAGAACAATACGCCATCAAAGAGGATTAGCATCGAATACCGCGACCTCCTCTTATCAGGGCCTACGGCAATTCGTGCCGCTCCCACATTTGTATATAGTCATAAAAAGACATGTCTCAGACAGAGCCGTAAATCGTCTGAAACAGAAAACAGGCCTATACATCTCTTTCTGGATCCTAATAGTCTTAGGCTTTTTAAATTAGGCTCAAGCAAGCGAACACTTTATTGTTTTCTTTTAAATATTGCATAAGTGCCTTTTCCCAATTTCCAGCATCCAATACGAATGCGTTGTTTTCTTAACGATACATAGGTAATATTGTGTAATACAATACAGATTAACTTTGAAGCGAAAATGGCAAGAAAATATGGTAACACAAGCGCACGAAGGCAAGTCTAGCATTACACATTGCAAAGTGTGAAACATTAGCTTGTGTTGTAATATCACGTGTCGAAATTTGACTGTACCGTAATTTCAAACCATATAAGTTCTACCTACATGTTACATTAAGACTGCACAGATGTAGTAGTGCTGTGCATGCATTACTTATATAACGTGTAACGGAAACCCCATATCTATACAAAAGAACTGAAGACAACATCTGGTATGGAGTCTCTATGCAAAGTTTCAGCTCAAAATAAGTGACTCACAGAATTGACTCCAAATTGTTGATTTCGTATGTTTCTTGAATATCAATAATAACAAACGTGTCACATCACTATGAGGGTCATCACTTTCCACGTCACTCGCCAATAAAACGATAATTCTCTTCGTTCTTCTTAATTTGAAAAATTCGGTCTCTGGTATTGAAATTTCTAATAAGTTCCACACATGTAGACATAGGATTAGAAAACCCTGGCCATATCGTTTGTTATCATCCAAAGAAGCCGTGCACTCGGTATGTATATACCCTTTAAATTACACGTTGTATACATCCATACATCTCACCAGCCCGTTTTCCGTCTAAGAATTTCCTAAAGAAAACCACTTTGCAGACACCCGGCCTAGGAACTTGAAAGCTTTGGATTTAAGATGTCAACTCAACTTTTTAAAATGTGATTTCATGCTGAAGTAGAGTTTGACAAATCCTCCACTTTTTAATTAAAAAATTAATCTAGATTGACGCAATTTTTCGCCTCCTTCTGCGAAGCAGTCATGCTTCCGATGGAGGAGGCGGGCCGCGTGAGGGAGAGGATGGCGTCCTCCCTCCAGCCCAGCCGCAGTGGTACACGCCCACGGCGTCGGAGGTCGGCCGACGATCTCCGGCCACCGTAGGCGCGGGCATGCGGACAGCGAGTAAAGGGCAACTCGCTGTCCGACCATGGACCATGCCCGGGTCGACGGCGCGTCGTGTTCCACGCGCGCCTCAAAGAGCGTCAGCAACATGACAAGGCCCCCTTTGCAGAGGGCCGAAGCTTGCCGGGGTCGTGGGACTCATCCCGTTACCGTGGCCCCGGTACGTAAAGGGTTAATGAAGGAACACCGTGGATTTTAGTCAGTAAAAGTCTGACAGTCCCTCCCACCCTGCCCGGAGTGGGAGGACTTATTTGATAATTTTACCACGTTAAAAAATAATAAAAAAAAAAAGATTGACGCAATGAAACGATCTATTTTCAAAGCGTCAATAGCCTAATGGCCAAGGTATCAGACTTGTGATAGAGAAGTCGTGGGTTCCAACCACACCTATTACACTATTGCTGTGACACACTCTCGACACAAGCATATTTAGCACAGTTGGGAGGGTTTGACGAGTTTGCTAGTAATGTGAATTTTATCCACATAACTAGTTACCTTTCAATAAAAAAAATTTCAACAAAGAGCGGGACGATCTCCACGACTCATACCATTTATTAAAAAAATAAAAACAAAAAGAGTAACGGTCGTTTAAGACAAGTTCTATTAATAGGTTTGCATTCGCCGAAATGTGGTTAACAAATGGAACGGATCGTATTTACTTAAGCCTTCAAAGAACCCACCTTATATAATTAGGTTTCACAAATATTATTCAATACTACACAAATATTGTACTCCATCTAATAGCTACTTACATGGTCTTACGGGGTCCCTTAGTAAAACAAAGAACGCTTATAGTTCCGACATGTCCGTACGTACATCCTTCTGTGGATTCACTTCGAGACTATTATTTATTTAATGATATGATAATTTAACTGAACTGCATCGTTGGTCGAGTGGTCGCAAACACAACTACAGAGCACGAGGTATCGGGTTCTATTCCTGGGTCTGACAAAAAGTGCTATTGGGTTTTTCTGTCAGGAATTTCTCAGGAGTAGCTCGGAGTTTGGAAGTTGGTGGTGTGATATGGTACTTCAACCACATTCTTAGACATACACATAAAGAAATCAGACAGTTATTGTATAACTGCATAAGACACATTACAAAATGCAGTTAAGGCATTTGGCATGTTTACAGATAACAATAACGACTAGAACTTTGTGTAATATATCTTTTTCATTTAAGGAATTTCTTATAATGTAAAGAAGGGATATGTTTTTACCCGACTGCAAAGGAAGGGTTATGTTTTTTAATCGTCTAGTCCTTCGTTTCATATGAGTTGAAAATGTTTTTTTTTTTAATATTAGGTATTGGCTGAATCCATTTTTCGATTCAGGAATTTAGCTTTAAGGAGGTCTTTATTGTTCCCGCCGAGGTTGCGGAAATGTTCTAACAAGATGCCGCGGCCCCGGAACTTAAGGGCAGCTGAAGGAACAGGGTGCGTTTTTAGTCAGTAGAAGTCTGACACACCCTTCCGCTTAACCCAGAGCGGGAGAAGTCATTCGATGAAGGAGGTCTTTATTGTTAGCTATCATCTAGCTATCCCCCTAAGAGTTAAACCGTTATACGTGAAATTAGTATTATTATTGAATCCAACCGTATGTGTGTGGTTATGTGTAATTTATTTTCTATATTAGTGTTATTAAACACATTTGCACTAGACTAACTACAATCGTATATGTTTGCACGAGTATAGTAAATAACTAAAAAATATTGAAAATTAAAATTCAAGCGATTTTTTGTTTTTCAAGTTGTGCCTATTAAGCATACAACGCGACACGAAGGAGTGTAATGTGTTTATTTTGTCCTGGTGTAATTGAATTAATAAACGCAATTAATAGCGCTATTAATTTTGTTGTTGTTCTTAAGAACAACATTATGCTCGTCTACATTTGTGAAAATTCTCTGTATTTTCTGAACAAGGTGTAAACTCTCGAGACTTATAATTGGTATATTAGGAGCGAACATCTAAAATACCGAGCCCTTGTTTGTTTATTAACATTACAATAACGACCTTTAAGAATAATCAAATTACTAACGCACTGTTTAATCTTTAAATCGACAGATGTTGCTGGTTCTTTAACCATGAGAGGATTTTGGCGCCAAATTGGGACTCACCCATTTTTATTTGAGTATTTGAAAATATGAGCATAGTAACATATTTCATTTTAAAAAAAACATACCTAGAAAAAACTGTTATTTAGCAGCAATATGTCCCGTCCCGACCGTCTTGTCGTACCAAGCGCTTCTCCTCCATATTTATTGCGCGCACAGCCAAACTCTCTGCCGGCTTCTGTGTTCCCTGCCACTTACGACCTTCAGCCTTTAAAGCAAGAGTGAACAGGCATCTTCTGGGCTCACTTATTCCATAGTAGACCTCATCTATCACTTACCATCAGACGAGATCGAGATCAAGGCTCACACGGAATAAAAAAGTTATTTTTTAATAAAAACCTAATTCACTTAAAATACAAATCTGTTCTTTCCCGACAGTCAAATATTTGAGTTCCACTTCTATTATTGTGTAGGGTAACATTTTACGGCCATGCATATAACATAAGGCCATAAACTTACTTCCCACACGGCTCTCGTATTCGTATAACTGCTTACCTGTAACAAAATAACGAGCGGTGAAATTGATATTGTACGTTCATTACTAAGGGTAGTTGGCAATTTCAGAAGTTAGTCGGGCACGAAGTTTCGTGTGACTTCCTGTCTATCATGATTTAGTTTAGTTATGCATGGAAGATGTCTTGAGTTAATACTTAGAATTAGAGTTGTAACTTAAGTTGTAGAGAAGAATAGATTATATCTAGAATCATGATAAAAAAATATTAACAGAACAATATTTAAAAAAATTATAGATCCTACGAAGGTATCTTATAATAGAAATCACTTACTATTAAAAAAATCTTTCACTAATATAAAGCTACTAGCTTTTGCCCGCGACATCATTCGCTTGATAGGGTTTCCCGCAAAAATCACGATCCCGTGGGAATGTCGTGGGAAGTTCCAGGATAAAAAGTATGCTATGTGTTATTCTAGGACAAGGATGGCGAACCAATGGCACGCGTGCCATTGATGGCACGCGACATAATATTTTGGGCACGTCACCGATCACGAAATTCATTATGCACTAAGAAAAAAGTCTGAAGTAGGTAATTTATGACGAGAGACCGCGAGTGACCCTACACTACAGAGTTTTCAATGAAAACTAATGTAAAATTTACCTTTTTGTTATAAATAAAGGGTTTTGAGTTGATACTGTTATTATTATTTTCCAATAACAAAGTCAAGATTATTTGACGGCACGTTTACGATCTCATTAAAAATTTCTTTACAAAAATGGCACATTGATACATAAAGGTTCGCCTACCCTGTTCTAGGATATCAACTATCTATCTACTTACCAAATTTCATTCGAATCCGTTCAGTCAACTTTGCGTGAAAGAGCATATCATCTATACATCCATTCTCACAAATTTTCGCATTTATAATATTAGTAAGAAGTAAGATAGAAAGAAGACATATTAGCGAGTCAAAAATGTCCCATCAGTTGGAGAGTCCAAATTACTCAAAAACGTGTACATAAGAAGACCTAATAAACGCCACTGAAAATGCGACCAGCGCGGTTACCACAGATCATATAAACACGTCATGTTTTTGGGGTTTTAAGTTTAGCTTGATGAGGCCGGTATTTCCTAACTGACTACTCTGAGAAGAAACACCAAAACAAACTTAGAGGTCAACGACTCAAAAAATGGACCACGATTTACGCGGGAAAACCCTCCCATGCGAACGAAGTCGCGGGCAGAAGCTAGGGTCAAATATTTAGTTACTGCGCTGACTTTCGCTTAAGCCCGATTTACACTTCAACAAGTACAGTAGCGAGTTAACTTGCGTCATCGGCGAGTTAAGTTGTTATTGTAGTTTGAACGGCAAAAGCGAGTTAAGTAATAAGTTGTTGATTAAGTTGAGTTAAATAGATCGCGATCATTGATGTATTAAAAGGAGGAAGATATGTTACGCGCCAACATCGCAATCAGTAAACCTGGGCTCGGCTCACGAATACATGCACGGAAACTCACACATCTGTGTTCAGTGTCATCATCAGTCCCAAACCTACAGTTACCGATAGACAAGGACAGAGATAGGAGACGGCGCTGTAGTGCGAGCGAAATCGCCTCAGCTGCCGAATGTTTGCGATTATGAATGAAATGAGACTGCATGTATTAGGTAAGTAAGTAGTAAGTGATCCCATGACCCATGTCACAGCCCATGTCTCTTATTATTCTTCCTGGTGTAATTAAAACACTGTTTAGCTATACAAGAAGTCATTTTGATACGTATTTATTCCAAAAAAATCCTTAAAAACACGAAGAGACGAGAATTTCTTGAGCTATGTGATCAACAACGTTCCGTGCGTGACTGAGCGCCAACTACGGGCAATCACTTAGTTTAGTAGGACCAAAAGCTGTGTCTAGTACTGTATCTTCCTCCTTTTAATACATCAATGATCGCGATCCTATTTTTCGGCGAGTCCAGTGCGAAGTAGCCCCCTCTCTCGCGTCTCCCGCTCCCCTCCAACTTAACTGGCTGGCATGTAGACGGGCGAGTTTAGTACAGTCCATAAATTTGTAGGTTACAGGTAGGTTGAGGGGGGAGTTGGGGGTGGAGTTGCGGGTCGAGTTGCGGGTCGAGTTGCGGGTCGAGTTGCGGGTCGAGTTGCGGGTCGAGTTGCGGGTCCAGTTGCTGGTCCAGTTGCTGGTCCAGTTGCGGGTCCAGTTGCGGGTCCAGTTGCGGGTCGAGTTGCGGGTCCAGTTGCGGGTCGAGTTGCGGGTCCAGTTGCGGGTCCAGTTGCGGGTCGAGTTGCGGGTCGAGTTGCGGGTCGAGTTGCGGGATGAGTTGAGGGGCGTCTCGTGGGGAGTTGAGGTAAAGAGAGAGAGAGAGGGCCACGTTATACCTTTGAAATTTCGTAAATTTTTGAAGGTTTCACTTCTACCACGTGTGAATTGCACACATGTTTTTTTTTACAATTCCTTCACTAATTAATCGAAAGGAACTTCGTTCCATCCGGGTGTCCCTTGACACCTCTCAAGTTTTTTTATTTTCTTTCTTTCTTCTCGGGCAACTTATGACTACTCACTCGCCTACGTTTGGACGCTACTTACAACTTACTACTTATTACTTAACTGTCTGAGTTCTTAACTGGCTACTGTACTTGATGAAGTGTAAATCGGGCTTTAACCACAATATGCAATTAATTAAGGTTGTTAGAGATAAACTAATGATATTTCTCATGGCAACTTGATTTTTATAATTACGGCAGCAATCTCAGAGCTAATTCTATTGGTGCTGTGGGGCTGAGGTAGTAATACTATTACTACAATTAAAACTTAAAACGGGAAATTTACCATGTGTATTTATTGTGTTCATCCGTGATCTTGGCGCTTACAACAGTGCCGAAATATCGCAACTCGAAACAATAAATATGCATCGTAAATATCCCGTTTTAAGTTTTAATGATACTGTTAATGACCATGAAGTTTAAAGGTATAATTAGTTTTATACATTAACTAGTATTTGCGTGTTGCGCGAGGTGCAAGCACCTCGCGTGCTTGTGAAAAAAACTAAAGCATTGCCCCTCTAAATCAAGTATGTGCGTGTTGCGCGAGGTGCAAGCACCTCGCGTGCTTGTGAAAAAAAAAAAAAAGGGGGGGCGGAATGGGGGGGGGGTTGCACAATTATTTCGACTAAAGCATTGCCCCTCTAAATGAATCTGAAGAAAAAAAATGTTCCAAGTCTCTTAGATTCCGAGATCCGCCTAAAGGGGGGGAGAAGGGGGGCGGGGGGGGACTTTGAAAAATGGTTTTTACTTTACCGAGCCTCCTCTATACGAATCCGTAAAAAGAAAAAAATACGGGTCTCGTAGTTTCCGAGATACTATAGGGGGGGGGGGGGGGAGAAGGGGGGGCAAAGGGGAGGTTTGGCACTTTTCCCGTAGGTTTGAGAGTTACTTGTTTACGAATCTGTCAAAATATACCCACCTCCCCATCCACCATCTGGGAGAACAATTATGTCAATGAGTGAGTGAGTCAGTCAGTGAGTGGTAATTTAGCTTTATATAGTATAACTAGTATTTGCGTGTTGCGCGAGGTGCAAGCACCTCGCGTGCTTGTGAAAAAAAAAAGAAAGGGGGGGGGGTGATGGGAGGGGGGGGTTGCAGAAGTATTTTGACTAAAGCATTGCCCCTCTAAATGAATCTGAAAAAAAAAATGTTCCAAGTCTCTGAATTTCCGAGATCCGCCTAAAGGGGGTGAAAAGGGGGGCAGGGGGGGCGACTGAAAAATGGTTTTTACTTTACCGAGCCTCCTCTATACGAATCCGTAAAAAAAAAAATACGGGTCTTGTAGTTTCCGAGATACGATAGGGAGGGGGGAGAAGGGGAGGTTTGGCACTTTTCCCGTAGGTTTGAGAGTTACTTGTTTACTAATCTGTCAAAATATACCAACCTCCCCATCCACCATCTGGGAGAACAATTATGTCAATGAGTGAGTGAGTGAGTCAGTGAGTGGTAATCTAGCTTTATATAGTATAACTAGTATTTGCGTGTTGCGCGAGGTGCAAGCACCTCGCGTGCTTGTGAAAAAAACTAAAGCATTGCCCCTCTAAATCAAGTAATTCCGTGTTACGCGAGGTGCAAGCACCTCGCGTGCTTGTGAAAAAAAAAAAAAAAAAGAGGGGGGGGTGATGGGGGGGGGTTGCACAAGTATTTCGACTAAAGCATTGCCCCTCTAAATGAATCTGAAAAAAAAAATGTTCCAAGTCTCTTAGATTCCGAGATCCGCCTAAAGGGGGGGAGAAGGGGGGCGGGGGGGGGACTTTGAAAAATGGTTTTTACTTTACCGAGCCTCCTCTATACGAATCCGTAAAAAACAAAAAATACGGGTCTCGTAGTTTCCGAGATACGATAGGGAGGGGGGAGAAGGGGGGGGAAAAGGGGAGGTTTGGCACTTTTCCCGTAGGTTTGAGAGTTACTTGTTTACGAATCTGTCAAAATATACCCACCTCCCCATCCACCATCTGGGAGAACAATTATGTCAATGAGTGAGTCAGTCAGTCAGTCAGTCAGTGAGTGGTAATTTAGCTTTATATAATATAACTAGTATTTGCGTGTTGCGCGAGGTGCAAGCACCTCGCGTGCTTGTGAAAAAAAAAAAAGTGGGGGGGGGTGATGGGGGGAGATAGGGGGGGATTAGTATTTGCGTGTTGCGCGAGGTGCAAGCACCTCGCGTGCTTGTGAAAAAAACTAAAGCATTGCCCCTCTAAATCAAGTATTTGCGTGTTGCGCGAGGTGCAAGCACCTCGCGTGCTTGTGAAAAAAACTAAAGCATTGCCCCTCTAAATCAAGTATTTGCGTGTTGCGCGAGGTGCAAGCACCTCGCGTGCTTGTGAAAAAAACTAAAGCATTGCCCCTCTAAATCAAGTATTTGCGTGTTGCGCGAGGTGCAAGCACCTCGCGTGCTTGTGAAAAAAACTAAAGCATTGCCCCTCTAAATCAAGTATTTGCGTGTTGCGCGAGGTGCAAGCACCTCGCGAGCTTGTGAAAAAAAAGAGGGGGGGGGGGGGTGATGGGGGGGGGTTGCACAAGTATTTCGACTAAAGCATTGCCCCTCTAAATGAAACTGAAAAAAAAAAAGTTCCAAGTCTCTTAGATTCCGAGATCCGCCTAAAGGGGGGGAGAAGGGGGGCGGGGGGGGGGGACTTTGAAAAATGGTTTTTACTTAACCGAGCCTCCTCTATACGAATCCATAAAAAGAAAAAAATACGGGTCTCGTAGTTTCCGAGATACGATAGGGGGGGGGGAGAAGGGGGGGGAAAAGGAGAGGTTTGGCACTTTTCCCGTAGGTTTGAGAGTTACTTGTTTACGAATCTGTCAAAATATACCCACCTCCCCATCCACCATCTAGGAGAACAATTATGTCAATGAGTGAGTCAGTCAGTCAGTGGTAATCTAGCTTTATATAGTATAACTAGTATTTGCGTGTTGCGCGAGGTGCAAGCACCTCGCGTGCTTGTGAAAAAAACTAAAGCATTGCCCCTCTAAATCAAGTATTTGCGTGTTGCGCGAGGTGCAAGCACCTCGCGTGCTTGTGAAACAAAAAAAAAAAAAAAAAAGGGGGGGGGGTAAATGGGGGGGGGGGTTGCACAATTATTTCGACTAAAGCATTGCCCCTCTAAATGAATCTGAAAAAAAAAATGTTCCAAGTCTCTTAGATTCCGAGATCAGCCTAAAGGGGGGGAGAAGGGGGGCGGGGGGGGACTTGGAAAAATGGCTTTTACTTTACCGAGCCTCCTCTACACGAATCCGTAAAAAAAAAAATACGGGTCTCGTAGTTTCCGAGATACGATAGGGAGGGGGGAGAAGGGGGGGGAAAAGGGGAGGTTTGGCACTTTTCCCGTAGGTTTCAGAGTTACTTGTTTACGAATCTGTCAAAATATACCCACCTCCCCATCCACCATCTGGGAGAACAATTATGTCAGTGAGTCAGTGAGTGGTAATTTAGCTTTATATAGTATAACTAGTATTTGCGTGCTGCGCGAGGTGCAAGCACCTCGCGTGCTTGTGAAAAAAACTAAAGCATTGCCCCTCTAAATCAAGTATTTGCGTGTTGCGCGAGGTGCAAGCACCTCGCGCGCTTGTGAAAAAAAAAAAGTGGGGGGGCGGGGGTGATGGGGGGGGTTTAATATTTTCGTGTTGCGCGAGGTGCAAGCACCTCGCGAGCTTGTGAAAAAAAAATAAAAAAAAAAGAGGGGGGGGGGGGGTGATGGGGGGGGGGGGTTGCACAAGTATTTCGACTTAAGCATTGCCCCTCTAAATGAATCTGAAAAAAAAAATGTTCCAAGTCTCTTAGATTCCGAGATCCGCCTAAAGGGGGGGAGAAGGGGGGCGGGGAGGGGGGACTTTGAAAAATGGTTTTTACTTTACCGAGCCTCCTCTATACGAATCCGTAAAAAGAAAAAATACGGGTCTCGTAGTTTCCGAGATACGATAGGGGGGGGGGAGAAGGGGGGGGAAAAGGGGGGGTTTTGGCACTTTTCCCGTAGGTTTGAGAGTTACTTGTTTACGAATCTGTCAAAATATACCCACCTCCCCATCCACCATCTGGGAGAACAATTCTGTCAGTGAGTCAGTGAGTGGTAATTTAGCTTTATATAGTATAATAATGTAAAAGGAACATTTAGGAACGAATTAAACGAAACTGAACTCAATCTTGTGAGATGTCGTAAAATATTGTACGAAATTCTATTCTTGTAATATGTATAATGACAAGGTCTCGCGAGCTCGAGATTGCTTTAAAGAAAACCGTAATATATGTATAACCGTATTTTTTGTCAAAATCCGTTCAGTATTTTTGCATGAAAGCATCAAAAACATATACATCTAATTTCATTTTAAGATATCACCAAGACGCTAAATTTAGGACTATACCCATTTTTAAACTCCTGAAAAAAATTAAACCCAAAGTTATCATTTCTTTCTATTGCATTTAATAAAATAAACTACCAATTCAAAACCAATTTCAGACTACTTTGGCCATTTTTATTACTTCATTTAATGGGCTATAAACCTCCGTTTTCTTTTATAATAGGTCACTAACTGCGCCACCAATTACTCGATTATACTGACTTTCAAAGCTAGGTTACTGAAAAGAACGATCCAGTGAAATCTGCTTACAACTGAATGTTCAATATTGTTTGTATACAAACTGACCTCTGATAGCAGTCATCATTTATTTATTTAAACTTTATGTACAACTAGCTTGTGCCAGCGGTTTCGCCCGCGTGGGAAGTTTTTCCCGTGTAAATCCCGATCCCGTGGAAATTTCGCAAAATCCTTTCTTAGCGGATGCCTACGTCATAACATCTACCTGCATACCAAATTTCAGCCCGATCCGTCCAGTGGTTTGGGCTGTGCGTTGACAGATCACTATGTCAGTCAGTCAGTGAGTCGGTCACCTTTGGGTTATATATATTTAGACTAGCTGTGCCCGCGACTTCGTCCGCGCGGAATAGTGACTTTCAGCAGCATTTTTAATTTTTTAGACTAATTAATTAGAAATAAAACTCATACATAATTTGAATGTCGTATGTATTAACATCTAATCAAAAGTCGAAAAAATAAGTTTCAAGCTTCTAGCTTTAAAAATGACGTAATTTCCATACAAATTTTCATCCCCTATTTCAACCACTTACAGCCCTTTTTTCGCATTAAAAAGCAGCCTATGTCCTTTCTCAGGCTCTAGACTATGTCCGTACCAAATTTCATTAAAATCGGTTGAGTAGTTCAGTAGTTTAGGCGTGATTGCGTAACACACAGACAGACAGAGTTACTTTCGCATTTATAATATTAGTAAGGATTGTGTTACATGGGCGGACTTCAGCGAGCCTTTACCAGTCAACCTTTGGGTTAAAAAAACACATTGTGGTAGGTGTACGAGAAAATGGAATGAAATAATATATATATAGGTAATACTAATAAAATACATATTTTAAATGCTAAAATAATATACTCCATCCCCTTAGCCTTTTCCCAACTATGTCGGGATCGACTTCCAGTCTAACTGGATATACCTAAGTAACAGTATTTTACATGGTAAGACTGGCTTGAGTACCTGTAACGACTGTCAAAGATGTACAGACGCCAGCACATGAAGCTACCCGAAACTGTCAAATTTTCCCAATCAACCTTGAACCTAATTTCTTTTATAATAAAGTTGAAAATCTATTAAAGAAATTTGACAGATTGTTGTAGCTTGATGTGCTGGTGTCTGTACCAATGACAACCGAGACCATGCATCGGCTTAATGTGCTTTCCGAGGCACGAGTGTCCTCGATGTGTAAAGATGGTCACCCACCCAGATCGACCTCGGTAATTTTCGGTAAATGTTGCTTATCCTTAAAGATTGAACCGTGCGAATTTGTGTGTGACTGCGTGAGTTGTCATTAAGAATATTTCGACATATTTCCGTATATTTTTTGAGGGTAAGGGATTGTGTGGCCTAGGATAAAGCACGCTTATCTATACCTATTAGTAACCAATTCACTTTTGACTTATAATAGTGAACAGGTTTTTTTTACCCGACTGCGGCGAAGCAAGGAGGAGGAGGCGGAACCCTATTGAACATAATATAATTTAAATTTAAAAAATGGAATAGGTCCCGCCTTAATGTGCTTGTTTCTTGCGTTTCAGTTGAGCAGTTGGCTTTTTAATTTTTTTTTAATAACTTTTCTTCTAGCTAATTATATGGTAACATTTGATTTTCTGTAGATGTATTATTGAATACACTTTCGACGTATGTAGGTAACATAGTAATAGGACCACGATCAAAATTATTTTATGTCCCAATCACCCGTTGAGGCGTGAACAAACATACACAATCATACACATTACTAATGTAGGTCGGTCTTATCAGATATAATAAACAGTATTTTCTGTTTTTTTTTTTTCACATATCCAATATTCGAATAGAACACGCTATTCTGTTTAAAAAATACCAACAAGCGCGTTGAAAAGAATCAGGATTTATCAAAGCTTTGAGGAGAGAAAACATTCGAATATAATGAAAACCTTTGTGAATAGAGTGGAAATTTTCGACCTTAATCTGGCACTCTCATAAGTATACATATGTTTGTATATGGATTGATCATTACACTAGTTGATTCTCTCGATGATGGCGGCCTCAAAGAACAAAATCTTTCATAAGAATTCCCCTCCCGTAACCTCTCTTAAATTTTATATTTTTTAAAGTCCTTTCTAAGTTAATGCAGTCCTATAAAATAAACAAATATTTCGAATTTCAGGTTTCCAAGTACGAATATATGAGTAGTTTAGACAAATCTTTTATAAATAACTAGCTGACCCGCCACGACTTCGTTCGCGTGGTATCCTACCCCTACCCAACCGATACCCTACACCTATCCTACCGCTACCCTAACCCTACCCTAACCCTACCCTACCCCTACCCTACCCCTACCCTACTCTAACCCTACCCCACCCTACCCCTACCCTACCCCTACCATACCCCAACCCTACCCTACCCTACCCCTACCCTAACCCTACCCTACCCCTACCCTACCACTACCCTACCCTACCCTACCCTACCCCTACCCCTACCCTACCCCTACCCTACCCCTACCCTACACCAACCCTACCTCTACCCTACTCTCCATTTCTTCTTCGTTCGCGTGGGATGTTTTTCCCGCTTAAATCCCGATCCCGTGGGAATTCCGGGATAAAAAATATTCTATATCCGTCTCCTGGTTTTAAGCTACCTCCCTACCAATTTTCAGCCAAATCGGTTCAGCCGTTCTCGAGTTATAAATAGTGTAACTAACACGACTTTCTTTTATATATATAGATAGATAGATAGAAGACTAGCACTTCGCCCACGATTCGTCGACATGGATTTTT
Organism: Tholera decimalis; assembly: GCA_943138885.2. Lineage (NCBI taxonomy): Eukaryota > Metazoa > Arthropoda > Insecta > Lepidoptera > Noctuidae > Tholera > Tholera decimalis. The sequence continues at coordinate 16,500,273 of OW964551.2, forward strand.
AAATAATTAAGAGCCTAAAGCACTCACAATAATGCACCTTACTATCAATGACAAAGATGTTTAAATTGGATCATTAGTTCCGGAGATTACCCCCTAAATACAAACTTACAAACGAATACCTCTTTAGAATATTAGTATAGATTAGCCTCATTGGCTCGAGGTTTCGCCTCATTTGTAAGTTTCTTTCGAACTGTTCAAAGCTCTGACTTGGCGAAATATACCGTTAAATATACATATGTAGGAAACCCAAGAAACATCTAAGATCAATTAATTTGAGATGAAGATTTGATCTTGTATACAAACAAATCGGAAGCAAAGTCAAAGAGCGAAGTGAAAATTAGTTCATTCGTTTTGACAGCGGAATCGATTCTCAATATTGACACAAGATCGTATGTAGGTACTACAAAGTGTCTTTGCCCAAGAGCAAGAAACTCTTCTATACATAAATGTGTATATAAATAAAATTAACGTTTCTTTCTATTCCCAGGAAGAGGTGGCGAGACGATCTGGACATGTTCCACGAGGGCTGGTCTGAACTGGCATGGGAAAAGAGCGTATCGAAGGAATTGGGGGAGGCCTTTGCCCAGCAGTGGGACAGTGTAGGTTAATTAAAAAAATAATTTCTATCTGTGATTTCAAATGCGCAGCTTACGCTAATTTTTATACGATACTTTAACACAAAAATATTTAAAAAATTTGTCTGTCTGTCTTTGCTTGCCGGGACAATCTCTGGAACGGAACTGATTTCTTTCAAGGGACTTTCACTGAAAGATAGAGGGTGGTTTTCAATTTGAATGGAATTGAAATTGTGAATTCTACTCACATTGCTTTAAAAATATATAAAATAAAAAGCAAAGAATAAAATTATGGACACGGGTGTTTGTACCCTGGAATCCCAAACGAAATGGAGATTTACACGGGAAAACTACAACGCGAACGAAGTTTTGGGCCCTACTTTCAATAAATTATTTTTGGCAAAATTTTATCTATATGTCAATACGTGAAGCAAAAACTTCATACCCCTTTTTACGAAAATTACGCGGTCGGAGGAGTATGAGGCATAGATTAAGTTAATAACTTTATATGGAGAAGAAGTGGAGAATGCTAATATCAGGGAAGATATATAAAAAATTCTCGTGTCACAGTGTTAGTTGCCATACTCTACGGTTTCATCGATTTTTATGAAATTATACAACGTGTAAATTAAAGGGTATATACATACCGAGTGCACGGCTTCTTTGGATGATAACAAACGATATGGCAAGGGTTTTGTAATCTTATGTCTACATGTGTGGAGCTTATTAGAAATTTCAATACATTGATACCTGTTCATTAGGTTAAGGTTCACTTTGGTTTACCGGGACTTTTTAAAGAAAACGACGTGTAGTTCGCTTGCAGGTTTATTTGCGACTCATTAGATTAGTGGACTGTAAGAATATATATCTAAAACGCTAAACAATTTGGACATTCCGCCCGCCAAAGAACATAGTTCTTTTAACTACGTTTTTACAAAACTCTTACTCAAACCAACATTATTCAAAACAAATGCGTAAACTTAACTCATAACAAATGTAAACAAAACCTTTAGAAAACACTCTCTAACATGTTAATAGAAGTAACATTTATACAACAAAATACTTATCTTTCTTTCTAACCTACGGTAACTAGGTACAGACATAATTATACATTTAACTCTAAACACATTAATGCGACAGCGAGCTCGAGCAACCTAGTCAGTTTAACTTCATCGTTAACAAAAACACGTTTGTAATGAACAGGTCATTAGTACAAAAGCTCGATGCATAATAAAGTATGTTGATAACTCATTAAGGAAATAAGCGCTTAACTTAATACAAATAAAAGTAGGTTTTAACCAAATGTTTTAACAACTATAATATATAAAATAAAATCATTTAGTTATAATACAAATTTTGCTTACTGGACGCTTAAATTCTCCCGTTTTACACTTAACAGACACGACACGAGTAACATTATCTGGTCCAGGATATTTTTTAGTAATTTTACCTAGTAACCACTTAGCTGGCGGCATATTATCGTCTTTTAAAACAACAACATCACCTAATTCTGGCTTATTACGTTTAGTGTTCCATTTATACCTTTGATTTAAATTAACTAGATATTCCTTATACCATCTATTCCAAAAATCTGTTACAATTTTTTGCGTTAATCGCCATCTATCTATACCAATTACATTACAATTAGAGTAATCCTCATCTGCAATATTTAACAATGGTTCTCCCACCAAGAAGTGACCTGGTGTCAGGGGTAGAGCTTACTGGGCTTTAACCTTGCCTCTAGAAGCAGGCCCATTAGAGCTGTAGTCTTCTTAGTGAAATATCTTAAACAAATAGTGCACTCTCTGAAATATTTTTTGACAAGTTGCCTAGCACCTAATACCCAGTATTTTGTTTTAAGAAAACCTAACATAGCCTGTGGACCGCCATGCATTGTTTTTGCATGTGCATCCGCAACTATAACCTTAGTCAAATGATGATGAGCGGGCATAATAATTGGGTTTTTGGTGTCATAGCACACATCCGATTTTTCCATTCGTCCACTCACTCTTAGACAAAGATATCTTAACTTACTCTTTTTAGGCACACATCCTCGACTCGTCTGTTTTATTTCCAAAGAAAACTCACGTTTTTGTACTTGTTTCATGCATGCTAATAAACTCTCGTTCGTTTCAATTGGATTAAAATATTCAATTAGTTTAAGTCTGTTATCTTTCTTTAATTTATCATTTAAAATGCATTTGCAATATAATACAATTTTTAGTAGCTTATTTAACGATGAATATTTTGACCAAAAAATATCCTCGTACTCTTCACACAATTCAAGACGGGGAATAGAAAATTCTTTTACGATTGGGGAAACTCGGGTCTTTGCGGTCAGCAAATGTACATACACTCTATTTGAACTGTCAATTACTCGTAAATAAACAGCTGCCGCAAAGGCTGATTTTGAAGAATCAGAAAATACGTGCAACTCTCTCTTGCAATCCTGTGTAAAATTGACCCACCTGGGTATTTTGTGACATTTTAAATTAATAAACTCTAGCCTGTATTTGAGCCACTCACAAAGTAATTCATCCGTCAAACCCTCATCCCACTCAAGACCAGATTTCCACAGTTTCTGAATTAAAATCTTAGCATTCACTACCACTGGGGCAATCCAGCCTAAAGGGTCATACAACCTCGCGACTTCAGATAATACTTGTCGTTTAGTGACTAAATCTTTTGGTTCAGTTAAGTTTAACACGTACTCGAAATTATCATTTTTTCTATTCCAACTCAATCCTAAAACTTTAATTAAATTATTAAATGTAATAGGTTGCCTTTCACTCAGTTCAGTCTTCTCAATCTGCTTTAAAAACTCCTCATTATTACTATTCCATTTATGTAACTCAAAACCACCACTCATTAACTCATTCAGCTCTTCATACTTTTGTATGACCTCATTAACCGTGTCACATCCGGTCATTAAGTCATCCATATAATAGCATTGTTTTGTTATACTCGCAGCTAATGGATACTTCTCCTCTTCTAGCTCGGCAAGTCTGTGCAGGACTTTGACAGCTAGATATGGCGCGCATGCTGTACCGAACGTTAAACGTAACAACTTGTAACATTGCATAGGCTCTAAAGGATCAAATCTCCAGACAATTGACTTGGACAGGCAAAATCGACATGGAAATCTGTATCCTCATTTGCCACTCTCACCATCCGATACATTTTCACAATATCGGCTACGATACAGACTTTATGATGACGCCATCTCATCAAAATATGCCTCAAATCTTGTTGTAATCTCGGTCCAACAAGGAGCTCATCACTGAGTGACACACTGTTGTCACCTTGGCTCGAGGCGTCAAAAACGACCCTCACTTTGGTGGTGTCTTTGTCTTCTCTCACCACCGCATGGTGAGGAAGATAGACAGCCTTAGAATTTTGCAACTCACTCTCAGACACCATTCTCATATGGTTCATACTCAAATACTCACTCATAACTTTATTATATTCTTCTCTCAACTTTGAATCTTTCGATAACTTTCTCTCTAAATACTCTAACCTCTTAATTGCTATTTTTTCTGTATTACCATATTGACACTTTGGATCGTCCGTTGTAAAAGGTAATCTTACTATGAATCGCCCTTCATTATCTCTTACTGTAGTTGAATCAAATAAATCTTCACATGCTTTCTCGCTATTAGTCATCTCTTTCTTTATTAAATTAGGCTCATTCTCCATCTCCCAAAACCTCTTAAGTTAAATTAGGCTCATTCTCCATCTCCCAAAACCTCTTAAGTAACTCATCTTCTTTCATTTGTACGTGCATACTAAGGAGATTATCTTTTACTCGAGTTCCTCTTGACATTCTTTCTGACAAAATCCATCCAAACACTGTATTTTGAGCTATTAAATTACAATTAGGATGTTTCAAAACCCCATCAAGTAATATTTCGCTATAAACCTCTGCACCTAACAAAATATCTATTTTGCCTGGCGTCGTGTATGCAGGATCTGCTTTAGGAAGATTGTCAATTTCTACCCATTTTGGTGAGCACACATTTGTTGAAGGAAGTAATGACGTTAAAGAATTCAATACATAAGCGTTAACTAAGATGTAACTAGCTGGATTATGACGTGATTCCAGGCGAAGTGAAACCGTGTGTTTAATTCTCATATGGCCATCTCCCAGCCCTGACACCCAACCACTAACTGGTTTGCGTACAAGACCTAGTAATTGCACGGTTGACTCAGATACAAAAGATGCCTGCGACCCTTGGTCTAGCAAAGCACGAATTATTTGTTTTAAACCGTCAGAACGGAATACCTTAACCGTAGCCGTCGCAAGTAGCACGCTGTTGGGTTGCAGCTCGCCTCTAGAAAATGTAGCAGTCACTAGTGTGTCACCTCGTGTTGAACTCACTGTGGTTGCCGGCTCCTGGCTACTGGTTGGCTCCCGATTCTCTCGCTCAAAGTGTAGCATCGTGTGATGCCTCCTGCCACATCTCTTGCAACTAAACGCTTGACGACACTTAATTGCCGCATGAGTAGGTGCTAGGCAATTAAAACATAGTTTACTCGTTTGTACGAAGTCTTGTCTCTCTTTAGCTGTCATAAGGCTAAAACGCTTGCACTGGTTGAGATAATGCTGTTCCTTACACATAGGGCACTCAGGTTTAGCCTTAGACTTTTCGTCTTTCTCAACTGATGCGTGGAATGATTTTGATTTAGGCTTAGTATGATGTGTGGCGCGGTTCTCGTTGGTATTAATCATTTCCAAAGATCTGAATCGGTACTCTACTCTACATGTGGGCAAGTCATCACAAACCATATTTATATTCTGCTCCCATTGTCTAAGTGATTCCGTATCCAGTTTAGATATAACGAGATGTACGATGATTGCGTCCCACGTGTCGGTACTAATGCCCAAGTTCTCCAAAGAGTTAAGACAAGCTGATGTTGTATCCAATAACCTCCTAATTGCATCGGCTGACTCATTCACTATTTTCTTTGTACCAAATAATGTTCTCATAATAGCATTACAGTTATAACGCTTATTATTATAACGCCGCACTAATTGCTTCCATGCTTCCTCATAATTTGCTTCAGTCGTCGAAAAATTACTAAGTAGGTTTAACGCTTCTCCACTCAAATTGCACTTAAGATAATGCAATTTCTGCACTGATGAAATACTCTTATTAGTGTGTATTAATGAGGAAAACATATCATAAAACGTTTGCCATTCTTCGTATTTACCCTCAAATGTTGGTAATTGTATGCGAGGTAGTTTTACATCACTATAATTATTGGTCGCGCTGTTCATGACAACTGGACTAGGTAACTCGATAACCGATGGCACAAACTGTTGCAAAGATTCTCTCAAACTTGATTTATACTGCATATATAACTCCTCAAAAATCTCATATTTCTCCTCAGTAAAATAAGCTGCCTCCTTATTCTTCGCTTGTGCAACAATCTTCCTGTGCCCATCTTTAAAATCCTTATATAGTTGTTCTAGCACTTCCAATCTCGTTTCTAAGTACATACGTTTAAGTCTATCTTTCGGAGTCTTCTTATAATTTCTCTCAGCTTTCCTCAAATTGTCGTACAACTCATCTTGTATTGTAAGAAGTGCCTCCATTTTGGTAACAAATAAACACCGCTGCACGTGTTTTCCAGAAAACACAACTCGAAATAGTCACTTGTTTTAGGTAATAAGTTCTCACTAAATAACAGCTTGTTTACTTTAATCTCTTTAAACACTCACTCAATGTACTGTTATTATGTTTTTCTCAAAAAGTCACATACACCTCGTAAACAAGTAACAGTTTTTAGTCTATCAATTTCAACGTAATAACTCGTATTTTAAATAATCTTGCACATAACACATTAGCAATATTGTCACCGGTCGACCTCTTATCGCACTCAGGTAAAATCTATTGTTCTCACTAGTCGGACGGGCTCAATACTCATTAGCACTATCCGGTTCGATTACGGACCAAATGTTCATTAGGTTAAGGTTCACTTTGGTTTACCGGGACTTTTTAAAGAAAACGACGTGTAGTTCGCTTGCAGGTTTATTTGCACCTCATTAGATTAGTGGACTGTAAGAATATATATCTAAAACGCTAAACAATTTGGACAATACCAGAGACCGAATTTTTCAAATTAAGAAGAACGAAGAGAATTGCTAAGACTGCTATGCTCAAGGTCGGGGGTTCGATTTCCACCCAGGACAAATGTTTGTGTGATGAGCACGATTATTTGTTCTTTGTCTGGGTGTAATTTATCTATAACATGTATGTATTTAAAAATTTATATGTATGTTTATCAGTTGTCTAGTACCCATACCACAAGCTCTGCTTAGTTTGGGACTAGATAGCGTTGTGTGAAAGTTGTGGAATATTATATTATATATTATTATATTAATTATCGTGTTATTGGCTAGTGACGTGGAAAGTGATGACCCTCATAGTGATGTGACAGTTTGTTATTATTGGTATTCAAGAAACATATGAAACCGATAATTTGGGGTCAATTCTGTGAGTCACTTATTTTGAGCTGAAACTTTGCATAGAGACTCCATACCAGATGTTGTCTTCAGTCCTTTTGGATAGATATGGGGTTTCCGTTACACGTTGTATATGCATATTCATTCATTCACATAAGGGTGGTCCACCCCAAAACATTTATTTTTAATTTTTTGGACACACTACATGTATGACACACGCACACATAAGACTGTGGTCAAACAGAAAAGATGTTGGTCTGTAATGTTTTTGTCTAGTTTTAAAATAAATAATCATTATTATGACAACGTTAAAGCGTACAAAATTACGCAGTCGGAGGACTTTAAAATTTTGGACAGTTAAAAGTTTACCTGGAGAATGAGTGCAAAAAGATAATGTGTAGATAAAAAATACATTACACATCATTTTAATTATGGCCGAATTTCGACTACTGGCGACTACTCCTAAAAACCTTTGAAATAGACAGTAACACAAAAGAGGTACATATTTTAACGTAAAACCGTTAAAAGATGTACCTCTTTTGTGTTAATTTGGTAGAAAGCTCACAATTTCTGAACACACTCTTAGAATAGCATATCCCTTTGTCAAGCTTTATAGTATTGAGCCTTTGTGTCTTTTTAGTATGAATGATTTCGTAGTGAGATTGAACATTTGGACGACAAATCTCGTCACAATTTGTGGCAGTTTTAGTTACTTTTAATAAATTATCTTGAGGGTGTTTCTGTTGACATAAAATACATAATATTATTTATTTTCGATGACACTTCACAAGCAATTTATCTAAGTTGTCAATTTTTTGATTTATGAGCTAACTCTAAAATACCTAAATAAAAAGTTACCATTGTTTATTGGCACTCGGAAATTCATTCAGTCTTGACTAGTGAATTGGCTCATTCAAATGTATTAATTCAAAACTACTGATGCTGATCCCCAAACTAAGCTAGAGCTCGTGGTTTGGGAGACAATGTTACAGCCAGTACATTTGAAACAAAATGAATACAGAAGTGAATGTCGCTGCGGTTTAAGTTTAAACATTAATGATTTTTTCAAATATAAGTAGTGGTAAGGTATGTGTTTGCATCTAACTAATGGAGGAGTGACGATGTGTAATATACCTGGTGTCTGAGCGTTACTTGGATGAGTTATTCAGGTTCTGACCTTGAAAGTCATTAATACCTATGTACGGACGCCAGCACATCAAGCTACAACAATCTGTCAAATTTCTTTAATAGATTTTCAACTTTATTGTTAAAGAAATTAGGTTCAAGGTTGATTGGGAAAATTTGACAGTTTCGGGTAGCTTCATGTGCTGGCGTCTGTTCATATAACGGTAACTCGGATGCGGGTTGTGGGCACGCCGATCTATACTTAACCTGACTCTCGACTCGAACCCCGAGCTACACGCTCAGCAGTCGCGGTTTGAAAGCACCAGACGAACGAGTCAGTTAACCAGCGAAGCTTTCCACATTATGACATTGTTTTTATCTTTATTTATTTAAAGGCTTTTACCTTACAAAGGTACGTCAGCCTCGTCATACAATTTTTTTCGAGGTGGAAGTCCTCATGGATGCCTTCCACCCTGGGCCAAAGAGGTCTGTCAGATTCATACTGACTAAAACCACCCCGTGTCTCGTACACATGCGCCGGAAGCGGGAACACCAGGGAACACATAAGTATTCTTCAACACGGCTCCCGCGTATTTTACGTCAAGCTTTATAGTTTCATATCAACCATTTCATAAATCAGTTTCTCTTCTCTCAAATTAGGTGTAGATGAACATATATGACATGGTTTGTAAGCCAACAAACAAGTTAAATATAATAATTTTGGTTTCTATTCCAAAACAGAAACATCAAAGATCTATGTTACTCATATTCACAATAACTATTATGTAACAGCTGAATATCAATAATTTTAAGTAAGTTAACTGAGTAATCAGTTAACTTCTAACTCTCCGCAGAACTGTATGTTACCCTGGTTACTGGTAAAAACCACAGAACATATGCGACTTGACGCAATCGTTTAGATTATGTATCTATACTATACTACCGACCCGACCCGGCTTTGTACGGTCCATTCTGCGAATTCACTCCGAAACTTATTAAATTATACACTAAATCCTTCCTAATGAATCACTCTAACCTTTGGTGAAAACAGCATGATATCTGTTCAGTAGTTTTTGGGTTTATCGCGAACAGACAAACAAGAGGCTATAAAGGGATACTAAATAAATACAATTCAATTGTGTTACAACAAATTACAAAATAACTGTTTTTAGGGTTCCGTGCCCAAAGGGTAAAAACGGGACCCTACTGTCTGTCCGTCCGTCTCTCTGTCACCAGGCTGTATCTCAAGAACCGCAATAGCTAGGCAGTTGAAATTTTCACAAATTATGTAAGTATTTCTGTTGCCGCTATAACAACAAATACTAAAAACAAAATAAATAAGGGGGGCTCCCATACAAGAGACATGATTATTTGCCGTTTTTATAGAAACTGGTACGGAACCCTTCGTGCGCGAGTCCGACTCGCACTTGGCCAGGTTTTTTTGCTGATTACTAGTTATTTAGACGCAATTTAAACTAAAAAACACCTGGTTTTAGGTGTTCTTTAGTTTAGCGAGTTTCAAAACAACTTAGCTATTTTAAATGTTTGCTTATTTAGCTGTGTGTACATTTTATCTTCACTCAATGATGAACATTTTTAGGTTTTATTGAAATGGGAGATCATCGCATCGGACTTAAAGTTTTTTTATTCGTGGTAGGCTCGCATTAGACCACTTTCTCACCCTGGTGTTAAGCGATGTGGTGGAAGATGAAGCACGCTTGCCTAGAAGTTACCTATTCACTTTTGGCTTAAAGACCCCCAGGTTATAGCTATCAGGAAATACAGACTGGTTCCACTCCTTAGCTGTGCGTAGTTTTGAAACATTTGTATTTCATGCCTGAAACTTTAGGTGAGTGTAACAAAGTCGGACAGTCTTATTGAGTTCATAATGCAGTCAGAATGTTGGTTGTAGTTTTGTTGTTCAACCTTCCGCGTTTGGCAAAGTTCCCAATTCACTTCGAAGGCGAGTGACGTAACAGGTAAGTTTGTTTGTTGAGTTTCGTTACGCAGTAAAACTTATTGTGATGAATTTCTTAATTTAACGAAATTGTAATGGAAGATCGACAGAGGATGCATTAAATTTAAAATAGCTTCTTCGCAATGGACACTTGAACAAATAATTGGCCAGTGTTTCCTAACTGACTACTCTGAGAAGAAATACTGAAAAAAACTCAGAGGTCAACGTCTCTTTTGAAGTCCAATCCAGTCATAGATAAAATTTGATTTCTGTGAATCCAGTCCAGTCAATCTGTAGTGATCAAATTATATGAGAGCCATGTAGGTTTATGTCTGTGGTGCCCTTTATAGGACAGAATCACACAGGTTTGAGCAGGCCCGTCAAAACAGTGCAAGCACTTGTCAGTTATCGCATTGCTTAACTTAGAACTTTAAGGAGCTCGAACGACTTGACGAACAATACCAAATGAATTTGGTTAGGCCATATAAAGCACTCAAACTGCCAGACAGGGCGGTAATCTACTCATAATATTCGTTGTTTTCCCATATTGCTCAATAGTATAGACTTCTGACTCCACCCGCCCAATTCAGTTCCGTTCCCACTGTTATCTCCCTGTCTTTGCCCAATAATATCACCAACTTGATATTGACAGAGAGCAGTAATGGTCCAGTAGTCTCAAGCATGGCTTATGAATTGTAGGTCGTGGGATCGAACCCAGGTAATGTAATTGAGCAAGAATTTAAAAAATGACTGTCTGTTTATTTGTTCGTACACGCTAATGGAGATTATGATAGATTACAGCCAGTACATTTGATACAAAATGAATAGAGAAGTGAATGTTGCTGCGGTTTACATGGAATATACATATAATGGTAAATTTAAACGTTAATTATTTTTTCAAATATAAGTAGTGGTAGGGTATGTGTTTGTATATAACTAATGGAGGAGTGAGGATGTGTAATATACCTGGTGTCTGAGCGTTACTTGGATGCGTTATTCAGGTTCTGACCTTGAAAGTCATTAATACCTATGTACGGACGCCAGCACATCAAGCTACAACAATCTGTCAAATTTCTTTAATAGATTTTCAACTTTATTGTTGAAGAAATTAGGTTCAAGGTTGATTGGGAAAATTTGACAGTTTCGGGTAGCTTCATGTGCTGGCGTCTGTACATATAACGGTGACTCGGATGCGGGTTGTGGGCACACCGATCTATACGTAACCCAACTCTCGACTCGAACCCCGAGCGACACGCTCAGCAATCGCGGTTTGAAAGCACCAGGCGAACGAGTCAGTTAACCAGCGAAGCTTTACACATTATGACATTGTTTATATCTTTATTTATTTAAAAGCTTTTACATTACAAAGGTACGTCAGCCTCGTCATACAATTTTTTTCGAGGTGGAAGTCCTCATGGATGTCCGCCGCCCTGGGCCAAAGGGGTCTGTCAGATTCATACTGACTAAAACCACCCCGTGTCTCGTACACATGCGCCGGGAGCGGGAACACCAGGGAACACATAAGTATTCTTCAACACGGCTCCCGACTGGTGGCCGCGTATTTTAGTCAAGCTTTATAGTCTCATACCAATTATGTTACAGCTGAATATTAATAAAATTAAGTAAGTTAACTGAGTAACACTCCGCAGAACTGTATGTTACCATGGTTACTGGTGAGTACCACAGAACATATCCGACTTGACGCAATCATTTAGATTATGTATCTATACTACACTACCGACCCGACCCGGCTTTGTTTATAAGTTTCGGAGTGAATTCGCAGAATGGACCGTCATTCTGCGAATTCACTCCGAAACTTATTAAATTATACACTAAATCAATTTAAATTAAATTATCACTCTAATCTTTGGTGAAAACAGCATGATATCTGTTCAGTAGTTTTTGGGTTTATCGCGAACAGACAAACAAGAGGCTATAAAGGGATACTAAATAAATACTATTCAATTGTGTTACAACAAATTACAAAATAACTATTTTTAGGGTTCCGTACCCAAAGGGTAAAAACGGGACCCTACTGTCTATCCGTCCGTCTCTCTGTCACACGGTGGGCTGAAAATCGGCTTTCATAGACTTAGGCATTTTATTTTGCAAGTGCGAGTTTTTTTGCCGGATATCACTTCTATTAGTTATAACAATATACAAAAATGACACCAGAATTGATTCTGCACAGAAACGAAGGAATTATAATTTTTTTACGAAAATTTTGTATGGAGCTAGTATGAAAAATCGAAATATCTCTAAAACGGCAGCGATAACCGTAATATCCTTATAGGGGGTTATAGTACTAATTATTTATGATTTTTTGACATACGTTACATAATGGTTGTAGATGCCTTTTTTTTTAAAAAATCGTCAAAATATTTTTATTTATTTTTACATATTTAAACGTTCCTTTTAGTGTTTAAGTTGAAGAATTCAGAGCTTTAACAACTCTTATCATAAAATAGCATCACCCCTATAGACCTGAAGGACTAGTCAGAGGTGTGTAGTGTCTTGTTGATCTTGTAAGATTTCCAACAATACCAAATAGTTGAATATCAGTGTCAAAGTGCCCATGCTGTCGCTTCTTTTTGAAAGATAGGGGAATGAAATTGTTAATTGATCATACCCTAAAAGTATGATTACATCATAACCGGACACATAATAATAATAATATCCTTATAGGGGATTATAGTACTAACATTATTTATTTTAACATATGAAACTGTTCAAAACGATCCATGAACTGTGTCAAAGTTAAGAACATCGTTAGGAAGCATGCTTTTTCCCCAAATATTAAGAATATGTGAAAAAAAAAGACTGTATATAAACTTTTTATTGATAGGTAATTTAAATAAAACAGAAGTAACAAAAATAATATCTAATAAATTCAATTATACAAAATACATATTTGAAACTATAATTTATGAAATTATTAACTAAACATATTGGTACAATAAACTAACATAAATAACAAAAGAACATAAAGAAAAATAATTAAATTTTACAAATTTTCTTTACAACTTTCGTTGTCGGACTCCAATTCCGAGTCAGAATCCAGATCGGATATACCTACAAACTCGAACTCAGTTTCCGGAAACTGTATTAGGTCGAGAGTTTCAGCAAAAAAGGTTGTCTTCCTTTTGGCATCTAACTTCGGCCTTTGTGCACTTAGAAAAGGATCCGATGAAACAACAAGCATATTTAGGATATCTTGATTACAATCTTGCCTGCTTCTTTTCCGCGAATGATGTTCCCGGAACCTCCTAAAATCTTTGTTTCGAGACTCTGAGGCTTCTTCCGAGAGAGTCCCAATCGGGACAATATCATTTTTTTCGATTATGTCAGCTCCGTGTATTAATAGTTTATGTACGGTTGATGACATGTAGTACCAGTCGTATAATTCCACGTACTTTTCTGCTGTTTTGCGAGCAAAATCTTTAAATTTGATGACATCGATCTTCTCACCAGATGTTATTGCTTGCAAAATAACAGCAAATCTTTTTATCAGGTTTTGATCCAACCCAGTAATAGCTGCAGTTTTATTGGGAAACTCGAAAAACTTCCTTGCGGTATTCCCGTCATTGGTAGTTCCCGAGCCTTGTTTTACTATATCAATTAACAGATTGAGCTCCTCTTTAAATTTATTTTGAATGTTTTTTTTTCTGTTTTGTAACATATCTTTATGCTCATTACTTCTTGCTGCCCACTGTTTGAAGTCAAGTCTGTACGCAATGTGTAACAGACATTCCATGCAATTTATACGGGCATGTAGGGATGATAGGCCAAATTCATATATGTTAGAACACACAGTTTTTGATGTTACAGCATCTAAGTGGTTCATTTCTGTTGGTTTTGCTAAGCACAGGTAGCATGATGCATTTGATCTAGCTTCAGAAAGGTACGTGCAGACTTTTGCGTCGATCATTGTCATCATTAGTTTATGAGTCACCCTGTTACTATTAATGCACTCTGTGGGGTTAAGGGCCTCAATTTCCTCATCCATTTTTCTTTTGTTATCAATGACAACTGCATGGCTTTCTTTTACAAAAGTGAACTGAACCGGACGACACTAAAAAGTTGAGCATGGTTTCGGGTTTGTCCATATAGTATTATCTCCATCTGTCAGTTTCAGTGGCACCAAGGAGGTCATGAAAATGCTTGAATCATCATGCTCGCCGTCCATTTTCTGCTTGTATCGGCTTTGATTGGAAGCACCATCAAATCCCCACTTCGATATCAGCTTTAACTGCTTATTTTCCACATTATCAGAAAGACTTTGAAGAATCCGCTTCACCGTGATGTCAAGTAAAGCTTGAAGTGTAATTCTAGCTGATGAATCCGTAACTGATACTGATTGATTAGGAGGGTAGCATGCAAGCTTAGTTTGTTGCAGTTTATAGTAGGATGGGTAAATATCCTTAGCACCTTCCCGAATGGCAGTCTCTCGCAACGTAATATATTGCCACTTTGAAAGCTTAAGTGAAAGAAGCAATCCAAGTGCTTTCTCTGGTGTAAATATTACTGTTTTCTTAATGCTTTCCTTGATTTTAACGGCAGCTTCTGGATTTTTGATCATATAATTGATTACAGATGCGATATCTTCATAACCTTCTTCTTTTAAACGTGCTGCAGCTGCATATGCCAATTCACAGGAATCCTCGCCTATGTGCTCACTAGATCTTCTCTTTTTCTGTTTGCTTCCCAGATCTTTGAATGGTTTTCGGGACCTTTTTGTCATTGTTCCAACAGTCGATGATGTCGAAGGTTCTGGAGAGACTGAGCGTGCTCTTGGTATCTCATCAACAGTTGGTTCTTGATTTATTTAAGTTTGCACGCAACTCGGCCAATCAATATTTGCTTGCAACCACTCTCCGTACGTATTTCTAAACTTATCAAAGAATCGTTTAGATTTCTGCCACCTGTTTAAAGCAGCTCGCGTGAATCTCCGGCAAAATTCTTTGAGAGTTACTTGATCTTCGGCAGAAAGGCAATCGCCTATGCGGGACACAATTGCACTAAACAATACTTCATGATTAAATGAAGGACACTCACTTTTTAGAAGAACAAACAAATCTAAGTTGGTGATTAAACTTTCCATTCTAAGATTTTGTAGTCGCAAAGCAAATAGTTTTAGTGTTAGCAGTTACACGGTTGTGAACAATCTAAATTATGGAACAAAATTATAGCCCTTTTATTGTATAAAGTCAATAATTAGTTAACTACCCTCATTAAAGTTATAAAAGATATGATAATAAAAATTTATAATCGTCAAAAACATTTCGTAGAACTCATAGTAGAACTAATCAACATTAGCAAATCACATTAGCTCACTAATTATAAAAAGGTGAATGCAGTTCTTAGTTGGTATTGTTGCGAGATATTTCAAATCATTTAATCACTTAATAGGCTCATTAGAATCAGAAGACTACAACCATCATTCTAATTACTTAATTACTTGTCATCAGACTCATTAGATGACTACACAATATGTTATTTTGTATTTTGAACGTATGCAAGGTTTTAAAATTCCTTTTGTGTCGATATTATTATGTGTCCGGTTATGTTGTAATCATACTTTTAGGGTATGATCAATTAACAATTTCATTCCCCTATCTTTCTAAAAGAAGCGACAGCATGGGCACTTTGACACTGATATTCAACTATTTGGTATTGTTGGAAATCTTACAAGATCAACAAGATACTACACACCTCTGTCTAGTCCTTCAGGTCTATAGGGGTGATGCTATTTTATGTTAAGAGTTGTTAAAGCTCTGAATTCTTCAACTTAAACACTAAAAGGAACGTTTAATATGTAAAAATAAATAAAAATATTTTGACGATTTAAAAAAAAAAAGGCATCTACAACCATTATGTAACGTATGTCAAAAAATCATAAATAATTAGTACTAAAACCTCCTATAAGGATATTACGGTTATCGCTGCCGTTTCAGAGATATTTCGATTTTTCATACTAGCTCCATACAAAATTTTCGTAAAAAAATTATAATTCCTTCGTTTTTGTGCAGAATCAATTCTGGTGTCATTTTTGTATATTGTTATAACAAATAGAAGTGATATCCGGCACAAAAACTGGCACTTGCAAAATAACATGCCTAAGTCTATGAAAGCCGTTTTTCAGCCCACCGTGTGTCTCCAGGCTGCATCTCAAGAACCGCGATAGCTAGGCAGTTGAAATTTTCACAAATTATGTAAGTATTTCTGTTGCCGTTATAACAACAAATACTAAAAACAAAATAAAATAAATAAGGGGGGCTCCCATACAAGAGACATGATTATTTGCCGTTTTTATAGAAAATGGTACGGAACCCTTCGTGCGCGAGTCCGACTCGCACTTGGTCGGTTTTTTTTGCTGATTACTAGTTATTTAGACGCAATTTAAACTAAAATACACCTGGTTTTAGGTGTTCTTTAGTTTAGGGAGTTTCAAAACAACTTAGCTATTTTAAATATTTGCTTATTTAATGCTTATTTAGCTGTTTTTTTTTTTTTGGTAGGGCCACTCGTAGATCATCAGCTCACTAAGGCTGTGCGTCTACTTAACCGGTCTGTCCCGTGGTGACCTCTAATAAATTAAAGGCCCCCAGCCAGGTTATTTAGCTGTGTGTACATTTTATCTTCACTCAATAAATAACATTTTTAGGTTTTATTGAAATGGGAAATCATCGCATCGGACTTAAAGTTTTTTTTTATTCGTGGTAGGCTCGCATTTGACCACTTTCTCACCTGGTGTTATGCGATGTGGTGGAAGATGAAGCACGCTTGCCTAGAAGTAACCTATTCACTTTTGGCTTAAAGACCCCCAGGTTATAGCTAACAGGAAATACAGACTCTGGTTCCACTCCTTAGCTGTGCTTAGTTTTGAAACATTTGTATTTCATGCCTAAAAGAAACTTTAGGTGAGTGTAACAAAGTCGGACAGTCTTATTGAGTTCATAATGCAGTCAGAATGTTGGTTGTAGTTTTGTTGTTCAACCTTCCGCGTTTGGCAAAGTTCCCAATTCACTTCGAAGGCGAGTGACGTAACAGGTAAGTTTGTTTGTTGAGTTTCGTTACGCAGTAAAACTTATTGTGATGAATTTCTTAATTTAACGAAATTGTAATGGAAGATCGACAGAGGATGCATTAAATTTAAAATAGCTTCTTCGCAATGGACACTTGAACAAATAATTGGCCAGTGTTTCCTAACTGACTACTCTGAGAAGAAATACTGAAAAAAACTCAGAGGTCAAGGTTTCTTTTGAAGTCCAATCCAGTCCAGTCAATCTGTAGTAATCAAATTATATGAGAGCCATGTAGGTTTATGTCTGTGGTGCCCTTTATAGGACAGAATCACACAGGTTTGAGCAGGCCCGTCAAAACAGTGCAAGCACTTGTCAGTTATCGCATTGCTCAACTTAGAACTTTAAGGAGCTCGAACGACTTGACAAACAATACCAAAGGAATTTGGGTAGACCATATAAAGCACTCAAACTGCCAGACAGGGCGGTAATCTACTCATAATATTCGTTATTTTCCCATATTGCTCAATAGTATAGACTTTTGACTCCATCCGCCCAATTCAGTTCCGTTCCCACTGTTATCTCCCTGTCTTATATCGCCCAATAATATGTATTAACACCTTGAGATTGACAGAGAGCAGTGATGGTCCAGTAATCTCAAGCACGACTTACGAATTGTAGGTCGCGGGTTCGAACCCAGGCAATGTAATAGAGTTTAAAAAAATGCCTGATGCACAACTTTAAACGCGAGCGAAGCCGCAGGCAGAAGCTAGGAGGTATGTAAGTATGTATGTCTGAAAACTATCTGTAGATCCGATCTACCCATGCAAACGTATTTGTTCCGGTCCTATATTTGAGCATTGTCAATAAAGGATACTGGGAAATCCTAGTGTTGGAATACGTATGAAAGCTCTATTCATGCAACCGACTGCACTGACCAAACATACCACACCTCTTTTAAGAACCTTATCGTTACTGCCACACCGATTCCAAACATTTCGGTAGTAAAAAAAAATATCGACTGCTTATCAGATTTTCATCAAAAAACACTCTTTTACTAAGTGTGTTGTACACTAAATGATAGTAATATTTATTTTGCACATCTTAATACTATAAATGGCAAAGTTTGTGAGGATGGATATATTATAGACATGTATACGTGTAGAGTATGGATGTTTATTACTCTGTCACGCAAAACGAATGAACGGATTTAAATAAAATTTGGTAAGTACATAGCTGACATACTAGAATGACACATACGCTACTTTTTATCCCGGAAAACGCTCCCACCCAACGTAGTTGCGGACGGAAACTAGATGATTATAAATGACACAAGAAATTTCGAAAAAACTTGTTGTCACTTCCCGTGACCCAAGTGGTGGTATTACAAAGGTAGGCAAAGACTTGCCATACAACGTGGCTATGCCGCCAGTCTCTTGGGTACATTAACAGTCGACAACATTGAGGATGAATTTTAAGATGCTACATTTTAGTTTATAGTTTAGTTCAGAATTAGAGTTTACACAACATCCAAAAACGTTGCACGTCAATTCGCATTAAGTCGATGAGGCCGGTGTTTCCTAGCGGTATTCCGCTTTTTTTCAGATGGGAAAATCATTGAATGACTTTCCCGCTCTGGGTGGAGCGGAAGGGAGTGTCAGATTCTACAGACTAAAAACCCACCATGTTCCTTCAGCTGCTCTTGCATTCCGGGGCCGCGGTATCTCGTTAGAACATTCCCGCAACCTCAGTAGCGGTATTCCGCTGGTGGTACAAACAAACTTACGAGATTCAAGTCCTTTTTGAAGTTCATACAATTCGTACTGGTCTATCATGAGAACCATGATGATTAATGTGTGTGGTGCTATTTTGATGAATGAATCACAGAGATTTAGGTAGTTATCGTTACATAGTGGACATCCCACCTATACGCACTAAACGTTTTGAGAATACCTTCATTGTGCGTACGGCTAAGGAGTGGAATTCCCTGCCGGAGTCTGTGTTTCCCGATAGCTATAACCTAGGGGTCTTTAAGTCAAGAGTGAATAGGTTACTTGTAGGTAAGTGTGCTCCATCTTCGACCACATCATCACTTACCATCAGGTGAGATGGTGGTCAAACGCGAACCTATTATCAATAAAAAAAAAAGTTCTGTCTAATAAGACGTCTAAGAAGACGATGTCTAAGAAGACACAAAATTAGATATCATCAGTAAAATTGATTGCCACAATTTCATCCGACTACGAACTTAGGAAAATATGGGAATTGGTTATATCAAGATATAACCTCAGGGGTAAGAATCTTACGGCACCCCAGGGTAGCAACGAGATAGCCTATTCGCAAGGAAACACCATATTGCCATTAATGTAAAGATACTTTTACAACTAGCCAGGGATCATACGAAAGTGATACATTTTGCGTTTTTATGGACCGAGGTCCCAAATTAACTTGTCGAACAAAATGGTAGAAAAAGAGACTAATTCTTTATTGAGGCCGCGGGACATGGAACATCTTAATTGTTTTCTATTTTCCGTCGTATTTTTGCCTCAGTAAGTTTTGCTAAGCAAATGATAAAGATTTAAGTTAATTTAGCAAAAAGAAGTCAACATAATGACCGAACAACTGAATTATTTACGCGCTTTGAGCTTAATTTTGAATTGAAATTCAGTGTTTTTATTTACGAACAAATATGGTTCAATGATGCGTAGTTTAACACCTTTTCAACTTATACAAAAATTAAGGTAATTTTCTTGTCTGGACCATTCATTATGAATATCATGAAGTGGAGCGTAAGAATACCTATCACGTTTTTTTATTGATGATAGGATCACGTTTGAGCATTATCTCACCAGATGGTCAAAATAAACACACTTGCTCGATAGTTGCACACTTGTTATTCCCAAAGTAACTAACTGCTTTGGTAAACGCAAAGCAAACGCGATGGACAGTCTTGATAAAAGCGGCAATAGAAACGATCTTGGCCCAAAAATCCTGAGATGCTATAGACCGGAAGAAGTGGAGACACATCACGAGGCCT
Source organism: Tholera decimalis (assembly GCA_943138885.2). Lineage (NCBI taxonomy): Eukaryota > Metazoa > Arthropoda > Insecta > Lepidoptera > Noctuidae > Tholera > Tholera decimalis. The sequence goes on from OW964551.2 coordinate 16,520,455, forward strand.
ACTGTCATCTTTTGCTTTGCCTTTTTTCTATATTGGGGTCAGCTTCCAGTCTAAAGCTTTGGTTTCCTAAAATAGCGGTGCCGTCAAATAGCGGCCGTAATACAGCGGTGAATGACGTCACTAGAACGTTGTCTATGTAAACAAAATGGCGCGGTTTCCTAGAGAGCGGTAACTGACACCGTAACGTCAAAAAGCGGTGCCGCCATTTGCATGACGGCCGTCTTGTCGGTGTCAGATGGTTTCGTGAACGTTTCCAAAGAGAATGTAATACACTAGATAGCGATGAAGCAGACAGTGTGATAAAACGGCCGTGGAACTTTCCACATGTCGTCACCGTAAAGACGACCGTCTTTTTGCGTCCGTAATATTACGGCCGCTATATGACGGCACCGCTTTCCTAGGAAAACAAAGCTTAACCTGATGAGTGTTCTACATGAAGCGACTGCCTATCTGACCTCCAGTACCTGAGTAACTCGATACTCCTTAACTAGACCAGTGTCAGACTTACTGGCTTCTGACTAGTTGTAACGAGTGTCAAAGCCGTCTAAATGATAGCCGGGACCAACGGCTTAAAGAACGTTCCGAGGCACTGGGGTCTCACACCGCCAACTTCCAAACTCTTACAGAAAAACTCAATAGCACTTTTACCCGACCCCGGAATCAAACCCAAGACCTCGTGCTCAGCAGTCCGCTTGCAACCACTGGACCAACGAGAGAGTCGCGAGACCTACTTTATCAAGACAAAAAGCTTCATGACAACCACGACCATCCTGTCATTAATGCTAAAAGAAAACGACTGGGGAGAGAGAAAGACATAAGAAAATATGTTACGCCGACGCTCATTAATGAACTATCCGCAAAATTGGTATCGTGCGCTAAGACCAAATACCAACTTACGAAAATTTTTATAAAGGACTATGTATCTATATGTCTATGATAATTGTTAAGCAGTTATAGTTACCTAAGACATACTAATTATGATCTCGATCGCTTGTATTTTTGTTTTGAATTTTATTTTTGTTTAACATTATATGTGTATAATTACTCAAGTTGATGATAATTATCACAGTAAAAATATGTAATTTAAGATGATACGAGAACAGCTGCTGATAAAGTGTTTTACAGATTGACAGAATGGTCGTAGTTCTACACGATTTTAAGAAAATAATTAAATACGACATATATATGTATAAAATAAATGCCTAAAATAAAATAGCTTAATTTTCTGATATTACGGCCTATAGGTACGACGAGTTGGTAAGAGTTTTAGCTTATATGCTATGTTAGTATTTAATTAAATATTTAATTTATTGTATTTGGGTTTTACCAGACGCGGTGGTGCGACTGCGATGGACTCGAATAACCCAAGATGGACAGGAATGGCATAAGATTGAGGACGCCTTCGCCGATAAATGGACACCCAATAGTACCTGAACAAATGATTATGTAGCACTTCATATTTTTATTTTTAATCAATTCCTATAGCCAACCTCACCCATTAATTAGAATAGGATACTCAGATCTGTTAGCAATCATTTTCACTATACTGTTCCGATCGCTACGTAGAAGCTGCAGTGGTGAAACCGATTTTCGCAGCGCCCATAATACTTCACACGAGAAAAACGTATTGGAATTCTCCCCTTTATTCACAACAAAACAACAAAGGCTTCAGTATACTCAAAGAATATACTCAGCTAATCTTGAATGAAGTGTTCAAGCTTTGATCTCTGATTTGTAAACACGCAAATACATAAAGAAACAAACCAATCCCTTACCATAGAGGAAAATTCAACATATTTTTCATTATTTAATCCATTACAAACTACTCCCAATTTACATCAATGTTTTCCTTTAGTATTCACGTCGCGTTTGTGGGAGTACACCAATCGATCCTCGAATGTACTCACTTTATGAATGAAATAGTACAGGCTACCTTTATAAGTGTGCATAGCATGCATTTCAATATTGGAGTTTCATACACGTAAACATGAAATTCAAAAGTTAGTAGTTAGTCGAGTGGTAGTCCTCGTTACCACTAATTAATATTGAGTGCAATGATATAGCAAATACAGGGTGGGCCATGAATTAGTTAACATTTAAATGTAACTTACCGCGCAAACTATTGCCGCGCGGGGCGCGGGCGCGGGCGGGGGCACTAGCTCGCTTCTTGGAAATTTAGTCGCAATGGATCGCTTCACGGGGCCGCAACGCGCTTACTGCGTGAAACAGTTTTATTTAAACAACTTTTCGCTCATTACTGTGAGACGCTTATTTCGCGTTGAATATGGTTTACACGACTTAAGTCAGTGTCCAAGTGCTCCTTTAATAAAGAAATGGGTGAAGAAGTTCGAAGAGACGGGATCTACACTAAATGTGAAACAAACCGGCGGCCCGCGGACTTCTCGCAGCGAAGAGAACGTGCAGCAAGTTTCCGCTTCTGTTCGACGTGATCCAGATTTATCGACACGCAAAGGTTCGGCTGAATTAGGATTATCCCGCACATCATTACGCCGTATTTTGAAATTAGATATGAAATTACATCCATATAAGATCCAGCTAGTGCAAGAACTAAACCCTAATGATTTAAATTTGCGTAAGTCATATGCCGAAACAATGTTAACTCGATTCAGTAATTTTCACAACATCTTATTCTCTGACGAAGCCCATTTCCACCTAAATGGACATGTAAACAAACAGAATTGCAGGTATTGGAGCAGCGAAAATCCTAAAGCTAAACATGAGAGGCCACTTCACTCTCCTAAAGTAACTGTATGGGCTGCAATTTCAGCAAAAGGAATCATCGGACCTTACTTTTTTGAAGATTCTCGAGGCCGTTCAGTTACTGTTAATTCTGCCGAGTATGTGAAAATGTTACGGGAGTTCTTAGCACCGATGCTACTGGAATTTGCTGGCTATAATCGTAACACATGGTTTCAACAAGATGGAGCCACGTGTCACACATCGAACGAGTCCTTGCCGGTGGTCAAAGACATGTTTCCGGAAAAGCTGATATCCAGACGGGGTGACATCCCATGGCCACCCAGAAGTCCAGATCTATCACTAGCAGACTTCTTTTTATGGAGTTATTTAAAGGGTCGTATCTACATTGATAAACCGAATACACTGCGTCAACTTAAAGAAAAAATCATCGAAGAGATGTCGGCGATATCGCGGTCTCTTTGCAGAAGAGTATTCGAAAACTTTAGGACTCGCTTAGATGAGTGCAAAAACCGAAACGGTGGTCATTTAGACGAAAAAATTTAAAAAAAAAAAATTACAACTAATTAGCTTTCTCGTAAATAAACGATTTCTAAAATATGTTAAATGGTTTTTTTTATACGATTTTTTCAAATGTTAACTAATTCATGGCCCACCCTGTATTTTGATAGGGATCGAATACGGAATAATTTATTGACGCAATAGTTGAAAATAGCGGAAACTGTATATTCTGTACAACTCTGCTATAAACACAAGGTTATAAAATTAAATTCGGAACTACTAGAACTCTCTTTATAGGCGTCTTTCTCTCTCTGAACGGTTCTTCATGCCTGAAGATCGTGGTTACGATGGAATATCTACAAGTCTGGAACGGACGAACTGACTCCATCGACTCCTGTCTGTTTTCTAGGTGTAAAAGTCTCAGAAATGTGACAAGCTGTGACTGGGATGAAGAGAGACAAAGATTACGAAATTAGTGTGACGTAATTCACTGTTTCGAATGTTGCGCAGTAATAAAATAGTTTACAAAACGTAGTCGAGGCAAAAAACGTATAGCCAAGGATTACATACGCTATGCGTAAAACTATAAATAAATAACGAGAGAAAAAAACACAAACAACTCGAAGCAATAAATACACATGGTAATTATCCCGTTTTAAATTTTAATTATACTGAGCTAAGGATTAACTACACAAAGACTGTCAATTACCATCATGCAATAACTCTATCCCTAAGGGAGTTAATTCCATTAAAGAAGGAATTACCTATGAAGACGAGTAGATACTAAATCCAATTACCCGCTGTCACAGCTTGCGGTTTGAATCAAAGGCTTTTGTTGGACTCCATAGAGCTATACGAGTATTCATCAGACACGTACATTATCCAATTAAATCGAGAAACGATAGGTATCAACTCTGGTAGCTTTGATGCACTGTAGATTCCGAGGTCATGTTTCTTTGGTACTGGTTTTACCTGGTCCACAGCAATCAGTGAATGTTTTTGGAGTAATATTGCGTTATTAGTATTACCGAGTGACATAGGCTACATTTTTAACAGAAAGAAAACTTTTCACGCGAGCAAAGGTGGGGCGGAAGCTAAAACACACAAAAGACTTTATATTACGTACTTATTTCCTGATTGGTTCAAAAACTATTATTACAACACTTGTACAAGTACAATCCCACCCATACACACAAAACGTTATGGAAATACTTTCATTGTGCGCAGAGTGTAATTCCCTGCCGGAGTTGTTTCCTGATAGCTATAACCTGAGAGTATTTAATTCAAGAGTGAATAGGTTATTCTAGGTAAGTGTGCTTCATATACGACCACATCAGCAGCAGATGATATAGTGGTCAAACACGAGCCTCAAATTAAAAAAAAAAAACATAAATATGTACTCATAGTTAACAATCTAATTTCCATGCGTAAACAATAATAAACAATGCGTGAAATACAATAAAATATCCCATTTCTTTGAACTCAAGTAGATTAATATTACACGCACCATGACACAACATACAACAGCACGCAAGTCCCAGTGAAACAGCACATAAACAAAACACATTAACTGATTGAAAAAAGATTTATGTGGTCATTTTAAATGGAGGTCTAAAGGTTCCTCTCCTTTATTGGGAAAACGTACATATGTATGTAAGTTTATTCTAGTTACACCTGTTAGCTATTTACCTAAAATATATTTGTACGTGCGCCCTATGGGTCAGTTACGCTCCTACAATGCTCTAAGAGTCCAATACAACAACGCTTTCAGGGTAATGTTGGGGCTACCGTGCTTTTGCAGTGCGTCAGGGATGTTTGCGGACGCAGGTGTGCCTGATTTTTATGCAATAATACGGTCGCGTGTAGTGTCCCTGATGCGGCGAGTGCGAAATAGCTCCAACAGCCTGATAGCCGTCGTCGCTGACAGGATTGACAGTCGAATAATGTGGCACTGGATCGTCACACTGAACGGGACTCACAGAGTGTCATTCAGCTACATTAAATAGTATTCTCGAAATATTGTACCTAATGTCAATGGTTGTGTTTTCGCGATCCGAACGCCCAGGGTATCTCCCGCGGCGGCTGGGGCACGAGGAAGAAAGTTGTCCCTCCCTCACGCGTTCAACCTCTTCCTTCGCTAGCTTGACTGCTTCGCAGAAGGAGGCGACTGCATTTTTATGCCCCTGCCATTTTGTCCCTTCGTTAACTGGTAGACAATGCTTAAGGCATTAAGTCCACCTTTGTACTTTTGTATTCCTCATGGCTAAATAATAATTAGTGATGCAACCAATACTACTTTTACGAATACGAATCCGAATATCAAACCTACTATTCGGCGAATACGAATACGAATATCTCGCCATGGTAATAAAAGACTTATTTATTTGATGAATGTTTACTCTTCGAATAATTAAAATTTACAACAGGCAAATTTTTATTGAAAAACATAAAATTTGTAGATTTTCTGGTTTTAGGCGATTTCTTTTTTCAGTCTGGGTGTTCCCAGCTGTTGAAAAAAGTCTTTCCGAGGCGACTGTACATGGCTTCAGTGAAAAATATCTTGACTTGGACATTTTTCAAATCTGCAGTAAATAGAGTTGCGTACAAAAATATTAGTTTTTAAATATTCGTATTAGTATTCGCCGAATACGAATATTCGGTAAATGTCTACTATTCGGCGAATACGAGTATTCGTATTCGTTGCATCACTAATAATAATAGCCACACGAGTCGATCTTCAATGTAAAGCAACGCTTGCCGGGGTCGGTCCGTGGATGGGTAACCACCTTAACATATCGAGATTAAGGTACACGTGAAGCCGTTGGTCCGGGCTGTCATTTGTACAACTTTGACAGCCGTTACGAGTAATCAGTAGCCAGAAAATCTAACACTGATCTTGCCAAGCGGTACCCAGCTACTGGGTTGTGGAACTCAGATAAGCGGTCACTCCACGTAAATCGTTAGTAGGTACCCAACTGCATTCGGTTAGACTCGGTTAGAGTTGGGAAAAGGCTACGCAGATGATGAATTTTGATTCATTGAGAATCAAAATTGAAAGTAATTTAATAACCAAGCAGTTTCGCGCTACAAAAACAACTTAATATCTAAGATAAGAAAACAATATTTCCACTGAAATTATATCACATAATTATTCCTTTTCGCCAACGCTTTTCGTTGTATATTTACGCAACCAAAACTTTGACAATACGAAATGGTTTTCTGTTATTCTAGGAGTACATCATACACTAAAGATGTACTTATAAACTTGTACTTATTTTAAATACCGGATAGGATAAATGGAGTTACTTCATAGAAAGTTTGAATAAGACAGCCTCCCAAGCTTCAAGTTTTTGCCTAGTTTCGGAGACAGCAGGCTGTGTATTATGCTGTCAAATTCATGTACCTACTTATTCTAGCTATTAAGACACAGTCATTTAATTTTATGGCTGTGTTCCAAATAACGATATTTTTTTTTATTTAACCATTGATTTCCCACTGCTAGGCAAAGGCCTCCTCACTTCGGACCAACCAACGCAATGTGCGTCTAGGTCATCTCGCCATCTTTTCCTGGGCCAGCCTCGGCGGCGGCATCCATTCTCAGGCACCCAGTGCGTGGATATTTTTGCCAAGCGACGGTCATGCATGCGGTTTACATGACCCGACCAATCCCAATATTATGATATGTATAATAAGGAACCTGCTATACTATCTAAACAAAGCACACGGTTGTAGTTTTTATCAATAGAGACAAGTGTTCGCTCCGTATCAGAGCCGGAAGTGAGTAAACTCCCAACCTACATAATACACAACACACTGCCAAAATTGTCCCGATATTACGCATAAAACTACCACTATAATTTATAAACTACCACTATATTTATAGGTTATAGCATCAACTTGCCATCCAAAACTAGGACACAAATGCGACGGATGCAAAGCCAAATGGGTCGACAACATAGAGGAATGTGTAAATGGAGTGCCAAGACGACAAACTTGGATCTGTAGGTATAAGCTTTCGCGAAAATATATAACCGACTTCCAAATAAGGTATTTTTGGGGTCTTTTTCATCCTGCCGGGGTTGCGGGAATCTTCTAACGAGAAACCGCAGCCCCAGAACGCATGGGCAGTGAAGGAACAGGGTAGGAGTCAGTAGAAGTCTGAAACTCCCTTCCGCCCCACACAGAACAGAGGAATCATTAGAAAATTTTCCCACCGAAAACAAAAGGGGTCTTTGTCGTCACCACCGACTCCCGAAATTCAAGTTTTTTTTTGTTATTTAAGTGCCTAAGTATGATTACCAGTACGATTACAACGATAAACGTTTAAGTACCAACATGCCTCAAGACTGTCATTCATACTGTGTAATAAAAAGTATGTTATTTTTTTTTAAGTTAACTAGCAATGTGGGAAGAATTCACATTACTAGCAATCTTGTTAGATGAGTGGGTTCACGGCAATCGTGAAATGGGTGGGGTTCGAACCCGCGACCTCTCGATCACAAGTCCGACACCTTAACCAATGGGCTATTGACGCTTCAATTGATTGACAGAAGTCTGAGAAATATCAAACACGAGGTCAGCAAGCGGGTAATACTCATATTTCTCCGTATCAGCATACAACATAATTCCAGTCAAAATAATTCCACTACCAGGTGGTGTTAAGCTGCCTCCAAACGTCGTTATATCGACCAAATCTGATTCTAGATAACCAAAGACGAAGCCCGCAGTATTCTTTCACCAGCCCTTCGATACGCCTTGATAATGTTGCCTTAAGTGGAAAAATAATGCCGGCGCGCGGCGTTGCGAAACGGTCTAACGAGATTCCGCGGACATAACTCGTAAGAGCAATTCAAGGAACTGGTTGGACTTTTAGTGAGTAGAAGACTGACACTTCCTTCCGCTCCATACAGAACGGAAGGAGCCATTTGATGATTTTCCCCCTGAAAAAAAAAACTGGAATAATGATAGGTTAATTTGAAGTTCTCCATGTCTCCTGTGGGCCTCTGTGGCGGTCAAGATTTTCGGCAAATTTAAGCACGCGGTCTTGGCACGGTTCCGTACAGGCTTTGTTATAACGAGGGCGATTGTTCAAAGCCATCCAAGACAGAATGTTGATTTACAAGTTGGATTATAATTTGTATGGACGGGAATGTGTCAAAAGCCAACATGGGAAATTCAAAGTGATATTGGCATTTTATTGTAATGTGTATTTATTGTAGAGTGAGTTTTCAGTCAGTAGATTTCTGATACTCGGAACAATCATTTGAAAATAATAACCTTGTAAAAATGCGTGATAGTTGTATTTATGAATGTGACAAATAACTTACTGAAAGTTATAATTTTGATTTTAGTTTCGCATTTTAGCAACGGCACGGTATCGAATCGAGCACTCGATACAATTTCGTAAATATGATAAAAAAAAATAGTGGCATTTGTTCCTTATTTGCCCATCATAGCCTATAGTAGGCCATTCTTTGTTCATTACGTTCAAAAACACAGCATTTCCTGATTTTCTGTTCCTCCAGGTTAGAAAATAATGCATTTATTTAAGTCGGGCTCCGCCCATCTCAATGAAAGCGGTTTATTTTTATTTAAATGAATTGTTTCTTAACTCAAACATAGATAATTACTGATTTAAAATCTATGTATTACTTGATTGGATGTTTGTGTCAGCTATACTAGAATACAAAAGTTAAGTGTTGACCAGTCAAGCAGTATATTCAACCAAAATCATTGTTTAATTTGTTATGTGAAAACAATATCTTTACAATTTTTCGTATTAAATTCGATTTAGCATTAGAGGCAGAAAAAAGTCATCTCGATTCCGACAAAAAGGCGATAAGGCTTTGTAACTGAAGGAGCAAAATCACAAATGATTAAGCGATTTTCTAAAGTGCCACTCAGTTTGTTTTTGCCCGAAATTCAGTGTTACCAACGTCACGACTCACGACAAAACCTTGGCTCAATTTAAGAAATAAGAAAGTAAATTCCAGCTATGATACTTTAGGCGTAATTGCCAACTGTACAGTGAAATTCCGTACGATAACAAGAAAACCTAAATTATTTCTTCAAGTAAGGCTTTTCGACCATTTTAGATTGCCGCTTAAAGTTAGCTAAAATGGCCGACCTATAACTTCATACGAAACGTATGTACGGTGAGTTTATTATAATGCCTTCCATTTCTTTTCCCAGATCGGAATGCGAGTAATAGAATTGCAAAGACATTTACAAGAGCTTACGAAGGGAGTAAGATGTGAACGGTACGCGTCGAAGTCAGAGGAAGTAACAGCTGTAACGAACAAATTACTCTTGTATTCCATATGTAAATATATTCACTGAGAGATATCGGTTACTGTAAGTCTTCATAAATAAAGGATTATCTCTTCGTACAACTTGCAAGGTACTTTGAAGACAGGGTTCAGATGAAGCAGAGATTAGATATTCGGGGAATGTTAGCAAGCGCTTAATGTCACGCACTCATGCATAATAAATACACAACATTCTAGTATGAACCAGTAACTAATATTGTTCGTACTACATGCTTACCTAAAGGCAAGAGTAAGAAATAAAAACTTTTAGCGCTAAATGTATTTAGTAATTTGCTTTAGTCATATTGCAAAGATATTTAAAAGCTTATAGTAATATCAAGGTTGGGCAGTATTTGCATTACTTGTAATTAAAATACGTAATTGAAATACAAATACGTATTTGGTATTTGTATTTCAATTACTTCTTTGAAATGTAATTTGTAATTCGTATTTCAAATACCTGACGCCGAGGTATTTTGTAATTTGTATTTCAAATACTTGAGGCTTCAAAATACATTTTAACATTAAAATACATTTAACCTTCATTCATTTAGCGATCGTGAGTGTGAGTGCGAAGCGAGACCGCGAGAGTGTAATGATGGTAAAGCAGCCACAAAACGCAAAAAAATGGACTTACGTCAAATTGTCAATGTCGAGCTAAGATGTCAATTTGTCAAGTCATAACGGTTTGTTTTAGTTTTTTCCAAACACGGAACAAATAAAGCTTCTGTTCTGTGTAGAACGAACGAAAATGTGTTCAAACAATTAAACACAAGTTTGTGCTCATCAGGACCTGTAAAAAGATTGTTTTTTAGCAGGTTTTATTCATTCTCCAACAAGAGGCTATTTGTGTGACATTACATTTAAAAAGTTAGTGTTCATGAAAGGAAACTCTGGTTTTACTGATTAATTCATGTTGTTTTCCTCTACTTTTCAGCCCGTGCTGGGCCTCAAGTCTGCTATTGCAATAGTGCCACATTATAGTCTATCATTGATTTCTTAATTGTCGATCCAATGGCATTGTCATTTTGCTAAAAGTTCGTAATATGTTAAATTCATAATGGTCTCCTAGTAGAATTGTGTTATAAATTAACATAGTTTTATTGCCATTATTGTAAAACCTGTTAATAGAAATGTAGTAAAACTATACAATTCAATAATATTTTATTTGTCAAAGTCAAATGTGACATTACTGCTTACTGACGTTTTTTCTGTTTTTTTTTTTTTAGCGGCTGGTGTTTTGATTTATTTTAATTTATGTATTTTAAATTATCTTTAATAGAGAAGCCTATATTTATTACAATACAAAATGGTGCTAATTGACCAAAATTCGGTTGGAACTGTAAAAATTTTAGCAGATTACCGCGTAAGTCAGTCATTCATTTGTCATTGTGTACGAGATTCAATGGAGTGTCAGTGGTTGAATATTATAATAATAAATTACCAAACTTGTCAAAATCTACAAATAAAATAACCGGTCAAGTGCGTGTCGGGCCACGCGCAGTGAAGGGTTCCGTAGTTTTTATAACAGCCAAGTGCGTATCGTATTCGCTGACTGATCGTTTCGTACCATGCTCTAACTAAAAGCCAAACATGACTACCTAACTAATTTGATTTCCTATATAAATCCTCACCTGATCTGACAATTTTGCACGGAAAGTTTTAATTTTTTTTAGAGATTTGTATAAATAAAACTTGTCATAGCCGGTGTTTTGAATTTAAATATATTCTATTATTACTATTTCAATCTCCAAATTCCTACACTCAACGAGACTTGATTATGAATTTCACAATTCAACTATTTCAATTTTATCTCTAGCCTCTACACACAATCTCAAGAACTTATTCTTTTTTTCTACACACATTCTCAATAACTTATTTTTTTTAGGTAGGGCCACCCGTAGTTCAGCACACTAAGGCTGGTCACTACTTAACCGGGCGATCAACAAAAACTCAATTTTTTTTTTTATTGGGCCACTCGTAATTCAGCACACTAAGGCTGGTCACTACTCAACCGGGCGATCCTGTGGTGCCCTTAAAAATTAAAGGCCCCCAGCCAGGGCTTACAAACTAGAATTACATTTTAAACAACCGTACGCTAAGGGCACTCCCTGTGGAGTACGGGCCTCGACATAGCGTGGTCGTTGGTGGAGGGCAGCAAAGGGACAGGCTGGGTCCATATTATTTAAGGGGTTATTTATCGCTACTGGCTCAGCATCGCGGGCTGGCTCGTTTGGCAAAGGTCGGGGAGAGTTTCCGTTACAAGTACGCGGACGTCGCGATGGGCCTCGTCGGCGAGGCCGGAATACGGAACGCGTTTTATTTCTGTATTTTCTAAGAGTGCTAGTTTCCCTACTGCTCTCTTGTCGGATGGTGGTGGGGTCGTCGGGCTCGTCTAGGACGTTACGCGGGCGACGAACCCGAGAAATATTGGAGGGTCTGTATCGGGCGGCCGATACAATCAGGGGGTTTGTGTGGTTTTCAGCAGAGGTGAAGTAACGCACTGAATGGAGTTTCAGCACTTGCTTTATGGTCGGGGCAAAAACTTAATAATTTTCATAACTACCTACCTATAGTTTTTGCGGTAACGAAACCATTGTGAGATATAATTCGACGACAACGCCATCTAGTTAGAAAAGAAGTACTAATTGTTACACAAAACTGAAAAATGAGATTGGTTCGACACAATCCTCAACTAATTTAATTACTTAAACACAACTAACTATAATTTTACTGGACAGAAACTGTTTTTTAACCGACTTCTAAAGAAGGAGTAGGTTATCAATTCGTCACGTATATATAATATATATTTTTTTATGTATGTGCATCGATTACTCCGTCAATTGTGGATCGATTTAGAAAATTATTTTTTCGTTTGAAATGGTATGCTCTCGAGGTAGTACCATTGTCACCAAATTAGAATTTGATGAAGGGATCTCATGGAAATCGAAGGAAATCCTCAAATTTTAAAGGCAATCGTATAGCGATTTTGGTATTTTTTATAGTAACTTGTGCATTTGCTCTCAGAAAGCACCATTTGGTGAAGCGGAACTGATGAAGAAGATCACAGATGGCCTGCGGAACTACTCAATAATAAGTATTTCACGAGTTGCGGTTCGATTACTTTAAAATGGTTGCTGTTTCTCCGTTACTACAACCGTTTAGTTGATAGAGGGGGCGGACACTTGACTCTAACGAAAATTGGTACTTTAAAGCTTGATAAGTCACGAGCGGTTTACTTAATCAGAAAACGGTCTTCCTAAACCCCTAATATTTTTGAAAGACCTATCCAACGATATCCCACACTACGGGAAGGACGAAAAAAAAAATTATCATCTCACTTTACATGTAGGGGAGGTACCCTAAATAATTGTTTTTTTTTCAGAATTTTATTTTACCACTTTTTTGGCGTCATTAACGTGTATACTCATGCCAAATTACAAATTTCTAGTACCAATAGTTTTTGAGCTAAACCGCGGACAGACGGACAGACAGACGGACATGGCGAAACTATAAGGGTTCCTTGTTGACTACGGAACCCTAAAAATTGGCCAAGTGCGAGTCAGACTCGCCCATGAAGGGTTCCGTTGTAACTATAATAATATAATATAATACGTAATAGGTTGGGAAAAAGTTTCTTCGCATTTTTTAAGAAAATTCAAAACACTTTTTAATATAGTTTATTTACATTTAACTAAACTATGTAGGTACCATTTTGTTCGATTACTTTTTGCCATCTTGTAGGTAGGGACATGACCCCATTGGCATAGAAATTTTGGGACTTCTGATCAAAATACCGCGACAAGTGGTTTTGGCAGTCCTCTCGTGATGTTAACCTGACACTGCCTAGAGAATTCTGAAGAGACCGAAACAGGTGGAAATCTGAAGTTTCAAGGTCAGGACCATACGGCGGATGCATTAACACCTCCTAGCCAAACTCTCTTAATTTTTGCTGAGTCGCTAAAGATGTGTGAGGTCTAGCGTTATCATGATGAAAAACCATACCCCTTCTGTTGATTAATTCCGGCCGCTTTCTCTCAACTTATTGCTTTAATCTCATCAGTTGTTAGCAGTAGAGTTCAGAATCGATGGTCCTGCCTGGTGGTAACAGCTCATAATGAATAATGCCCTTCCAATCCCACCACACACACAGCATCACCTTGTTGCGAATAACCCAGGTTAACATAACATAACCCGGGTTTCGCCACAGCTTGTGAAGCCTGACCGGCCTTTGACCACGACCTTTTTCGCACGTTCTTGTCGTACATGGTCCACTTTTCATCACCAGTTATCAGCTTCTTCAAAAATGGTTCGGTTTCATTACGTCGTAATAAAGAATCACAAATGAGTACACGGTTCATTAGGTTTCTTTCAGTGAGCTCGTGAGGTACCCAAATATCGAGCTTTTTTGTGTACCCAGTTTCTTCAAATGCGCCAAAACTGTTTTGTGGTCAATTCCCAGTTCTTCAGCTACGTCGTAACTACTGATATACATACATAACTATGATCTTGCTCCACTTTTTCAAAAATAGCATCCATTTTATCCGTAATAGGGCGACCAGAGCGACGTGCATCTTTGACATCAAATTTTCCGGATTGAAAACGCTTAAACCAAATTTGTGCTACTCTCACAGACACTGCATTAGGTCCATAAACATCGCAAATTTTTTTCGCGGCTTGCGTTGCATTTTTACCTTTTTTGTAGTAAGATTTTAAAATGTATCGAATTTCTTCATTAGATTCACTCATCTTGACAGTACGAAAAACAAATGAAAATCATACATTTTCCTGATTTGAATTTGGAATTATGTTCTTTAAAATTTAAACTTTCAATGATACCAAAACCAGCCAGATACAAATAGTATAGCCAAAGTGATTTTATTACAAGTTCATACATACTATAATGCGAAAAGACTTTCCCCAACCTTATATACACACATCAAAAGTGTCTAGGGATCAAGCATTTTTATGCGGATTTCTTGAGATTGAGATGTGGCTTTGTAATAAATTTATGATTTTATAAATTTACATGGATCCTTTTTGGTGCATTTCATAATTTGAAACAGGAACTGTTAATCAAATTCGAGTAAAAGATGAAAATCAGCTGTCAATATTTTCCCTATAAAAACATACAACGCATTGAAGACATTATTAGTGCTACTGTTTCCCTACTACTGATTAAAACCAACGTTATTATGGAGCGGCGACGTCATTTAAGCAGGGAAGAAATGCTCAGAGCCGTGGGAATGATAGAAGCTGGTTCCCGGCAACGTACTGTGGCTTTAGCTCTGAATACAAGTCAGAGTGTTATCAGTCGACTTTCGACACGTTACCGAAGCACTGGTACCGTGGCTGAGTGCCATGGAGGACGGTATCGCTGCACCACACGGAGACAAGACCGATACATTCAAATCTTAACTCGAAGAGCTCCAACAATAACCGCCATGATGTTAGCCGTGAGGCTTCATCACTCTTCAGGGAACTTAATTAGCGACCAAACAGTCAGAAACCGCTTGCATGAAGTGAACCTTCATTCCCGAAGACCGCTACGGGTACCACCTATAGCAATGCACAATCGTAGGATTCGATATCAATGGGCTCTTGAACACAGAAATTGGGCAGAAGAACAATGGCGTTTCGCGTGCTTTTCTGATGAGTCTCGTTTTGGTATGAGACCGGATACAAGACGTATACGACACTGGAGAACCCCTGGACGCCAACAGCGATTAAAATCCTGCCAGGAAGTCCATCCTTATAGTGGTGGAACCATCATGGTATGGGCGGGTATTTGAATCGGCGGAAGAACTGAGTTGATTTGGATCAGAGGCAACCTCAACGCTCAAATTTATGCTGAGACGATTGTATCTGACGTCATCGTTCCTCTACAAGTGCAAATCGGTCCCTTATTTCAGTTAATGCATGATAATGCACGACCGCACACCGCAAGAGTTGTAAGACAGACTCTCGCCGCAGCTAACATCAATGTCCTGCTCTGGCCTGCTCAGTCGCCAGACTTGAACCCGATTGAGCATGCATGGGATATGCTACAGAGAAGAGCTCTGCCGAATATGGAGGGTATCCAGTCGCAAGAAGACCTTTTTTTGTTGTTGCAACGAACATGGGCGGCCATTCCACAGCGTGATTTGGATGAACTCATTTTGAGTATGCCAAACCGATGTTCTTGTGTTGTTAGTGTTCGCGGTAGAAACACGGATTATTAATTGTTTAAGTTACCCAATAAAATTTTAAAGAAAACTGTTATTTCAGTCTTTTTTTCGAACTTTAATGTTAGTGGTTCAAATGTCAAAAATCCCTTTATTAGGAAAATGGCAAATTTCTTTATTAATGCAAAGGTGACTTGGTTTATCGTTACTGTGACAAACGAAAACACTTTATTTGATGAATCCTTAAAGAAAATTTTAATTAATATCAATCAGGAGAAAAGTTATTGCAAAAATATATGTTGATCCCTAGACACTATTGATGTGTGTATTTATTTAACGAAAAAAAAAACCTTACAAATTTCTTAAAACTAGCTTATTTACATTTTTTACAACTACGCCAAATAACTTTATTTTTCAAAGTGTTTGTATGAATTACAAAGTTATATTTGCGGTTTTGGAAAATATGCTGTATCTCAAAAATTGCTGACCCGATCTCGTTCAAACCAATTTTGGTTGAAAGTTTACATTAAGATCTACAGACATATATTTGTTTAGATTTTTCACTCCATTATTACAGAAGTTAGAGGGGGAGGGACATTTTACCACTTTGGGAGCTTATATCTTTTAAACGATTGACTTTATGAAAAAGTGGTTTTAGAAACCCCTATATCATTTTTAAAGACCTGTCTATAAATATCACACACGCAAAGGTTTCATGAAAAAAAATATTTTCAGTTTTAGTTCCATGTATGGGGAGCCCCCCTTTATTTTAAATATTTTTTTATTTTTTTTCTTAAAATCGGAAAGCGGTTCAAAGAATACATCTACCTACCAAGTTTCACATGTAGGGGAAGGTGGGGCGCAACGGGGACGTGGGGTACGACGGGGCCACCCACACTTACGCAAACGCAGACATGCTAAAGATGTCCTGTATTTAATAACAAACGGCCATTTTGTATCAATGCTCAGTGCGGAAGTGACCGAGCGCTAGAGTGCACGTGTCCATTTTTCACGACAACAATAGTTTTTACGCGCAGTTTGATGTAATTTTATAGTGTTACATAAAAGTTGTCAAAAAGGTAAATATTGAGTGTATTTTATTTATGTTTTTTTGTGAAAATCTTTAGTTATCGGTACTGGATCTACTCCGATTGAAACTTGTGTTACAATTATGGTTTTAGAAAAAAAAAATAACCTGTATTAAATCAGACCTTGGGGCGTGACGGGGACGTGGATATGGGGCAGCATGGGGTAAGTCCCCGTCATGCCCCCAAGTTTAATATATGTTTTTCTCTCTGTCTGATGTGAAACAGCGTAATGTGACTGAATGTAATCTTTAAAGAATAATGACAACGTTTTGATTGGCAAATGTGTTATGTCTGCGTCTCATGATTATTTAGTGCATCGGTAAAGATATGGTTGTATTTTTTTAGGTATTCGTAAAAAATGGTGCGAACATATAAAAAGAAAACTACTAGAGGGAGTTGGTCAGCAACGAACATGAAGGAGGCCATTGATGCTGTCATAAGCAAAACAATGGGGTACAGAAAAGCAGCTCAACAATATGGCGTTCCACAGACCACGTTGGAGCGGCGCGTGATTGCATTAAAGAAAGGTGAAGTTTCGATTCCTTCAAAGGTGGGTACTTTCAAACCTGTGTTTACGCTAGAAGAGGAGGAGGAGCTTGTAAATTACATTAAGGAAATGGAAAAAAGGCTTTTTGGATTAACTACCCTCGATCTGCGTAAAATGGCGTATCAGCTGGCAATAAAAAATGGGAAACGACACAAATTCAACACAGAGAAACAGATGGCTGGTACAGATTGGGTTCAAGGATTTCTGAAACGTCACTCAGATTTGTCCATCCGCAAGCCAGAAGCAACATCGGCAGCTCGAGCGATGGGTTTCAACAAAGTCGCAGTAAACAAATTCTACACTTTACTTGGGGAGTTATATGATAAATATAAATTTACACCAGACAGAATATTTAACTGTGATGAGACAGGAATCTCATGTGTATCAAAAACAAAAAGTAAAATCATAGCAGAGAAAGGAAGAAAACAGGTAGGTTCATTGTCATCCGCAGAACGAGGGCAGACTATCACCGTTGAAATATGCTTCAATGCAGCCGGAACCTACATGCCTCCTATGATAATTTTTCCTAGGCAAAGGATGAAGCCGGAATTGCTAGATCGTGCTCCTCCAGGAACTACTGCGGAATGCAACTCCCGAGGGTGGATGACAAGTGAAACCTTTCTATCCTGGTTTAAGCGGTTCATTCAATTTTCAAGTGCGTCTGTTAATAATCATGTCTTGCTGCTTCTTGATGGTCATGTCACGCATACGCAAAATATAGAAGTGATTGATATTGCACGCAAAAATGGTGTTATTATGCTTTGTTTTCCGCCGCACTGCACTCACAGGCTTCAGCCCTTAGATGTTGCATTTATGAAACCTTTAAGTGTTTATTATGATCAAGCTGCTTCTAATTGGTTAAGGACGCATCCAGGGCGTGTCATAACAGCTTTTCAAATAAGCGAAATTTTCGGACAGGCTTATATTCAAGCTGCCACAATGTGTACTGCAATTAATGCTTTTAGGACATGTGGAATATGGCCTTTTAATCCAAACAATTTCTCGGACTCAGATTTTATAGCTGCATCAACGACAGATGTTCCAATGCCTGTTCAAGAGCAACCCCCTGTCATCTCTGAAAATCAAGTCGAAACACTGCCCAACCTTGAAGATGTAATTTTTCAACAAGTTTTTTCTGCGAACACACCACCTCGCGATGGTCTAATCCGAGACCCTGAACCTGGATGTTCGTTTGTAGAAGACACTCAAATTCGTTCTCCGGTTCGTGAAGTATGTCGCAACCTTACATCTGCTTTCGAAAATGCCTCACCAAAAGATATTTTGCCAATTCCATCAGTTGAACAAAGAAATAAAAATAGGAAGAACTATAGGCGAGGAAAAACCGTTGTCCTTACTTCGACCCCATATAAAAATGAGCTGGAACAAATTAAACGGTCTAGAAAGTGTTCTAATCCTAATGATCCTCGACTAAAAAAAACTAAAAAGCAAAAAATCAAACCCCATGCAGAAAATGAAGATGAGGATGCTTTATGCCTCTATTGTGAAGACACTAACAACACATACCTCAAATCTGCAGAGGGTTGGGTAGGTTGCCAGCTTTGTGGACGTTGGTCACATAATGCCTGTGCCGGAGTCGATGACGACGATGCCGAAGAAATCCACATCTGCCTACACTGCGAGTCTAAGTAGTTGTTATAGACGTACCCCATATTGCCCCTACCCCGGGGCATAATGGGGTTTTTTGAGAGTTATAAAAATAATACGTTTTTTTAGTCGATTACTTAATTATTCTGCCAAAAACATACCAAATAGTAGATTAGTAAAACGAAAGTGCTATAATAAATAATAAATGATTAAAAGTATAATTTAACATAGTTTTATTGATAGGTTTCCTTAGCGTCCCCGTTATGCCCCACCTTCCCCTAAGTCCTAATAGTTTCGGAATAAAATGACTGTGACATACGGACCGACGGACGGACAGACACACAGACAGACAGACAGACAGACGGACAGACATGACGAAACTATAAGGGTTCAGTTCTTTGCCATTCGGCTACGGAACCCTAAAAATCAATGATCCACCATTCCGACACTATGGCAATAGCAGACTCGGCCCCCTGGTCTAGATTACTTATTTTGTATTTTGTAATTTGTATTTCAATTAAAAATAGCTAAAATACTGTATTTTGTATTTTATATTTCAAATACCTTACTAAAAGATATTTTGTATTTCGTATTTTAATTACTTGCGATACAGTATTTTGTAATTTGTATTTCAATTAAAGCAAAGCATGTATTTTGCCCAGCCCTGAGTAATATGAACAAGTCATTATCTAGTAAACTTAGTTAAGTTACTAATTATAACTATTTGTCCTAAAACCAATTTGTGTTCATTTAGGAGTATTTATTTAAAACTTATTTGAAACGAAAAGAAAATATAATTAAAAATAAAGTTTAGGTAGGTAATAAAAACTCAGGTAAATCAATGGTAAGAATAATAAATTGGGTTCAGGCGCATGTACCGCCTTATCGCACTAAGTGCTCCTTTACCATTGACCAGCTCGATAGGACCATTGCCTGATGGGGTTGCGGGAATGTTCTAAGGAGATACCGCGACCCCGGAACACAAGGGCAACTGAAAGAACAAGGTGGGTTTTTAGTCAGTAGAAGTCTGACACTCCATTCCACTTCACCCAGAGTGGAAGAAGTAATTTGATGACGTTTTAACCGAAAAAAGTGCTTCTCCTTTACATTCATTGTGCGCACAGCCAAGTTGTGGAATTCTCTGCCGGCTTCTGTGTTCCTTGCCACATACGACCCGTCAGCCTTTAAAAAGAGTGAACAGGCATCTTCTGGGCTCGCTCGTTCCATCCTTTATCGCGCGGCGTTGGCAAAATCCGGCTCACCCATATTAGAATACATGTTTACAAAAACGGGGCAGGGAAAGAATCCATTATGCATCCAAATATTCGTCAACATTGTTATCAACAAGTGCCCAAAACACTGGCAGCATTGACACATTTTTTTTAAAGAAAATCAATGTGCGTAGAATTCACATTGATAGCAATCTTCTTAACCCCTCCAACTAAGCTAAATATGCTTGTGTCTGGGATTCGAACCTGCGACCTCTCGATCGCGAGTCCCACACCTTATCCATTAGGCTATTGACGCTTAAAATTTAATAACAATGTCCTTCATTGCAATACAAGTCTCTCTGGTCACGTGTTGAGCCGACTAATCAAACACTGATCTCACGAAAAACTAATTAAATAACAGCAAAGTAATTCAAGGAAATTATATTTGCACAACGCCAGATATTCCTCAAAAACTTAACAAACTGCCGCGAAATTATATTTTAATTACGTTTAACCCAATTAACGGTAAGTAATTAAATTATTCTGGCGTAATATTATACTTTTAAATGGATTCACGAAACATTAAAACATGAGTAATAAATTAGGGTATAATCTATATCGTTTAATCATGTGAAATTTTACTCTAATATTAACTTCAGACTGACCGAGACCTTTTGTTTTGGGTGGGAAAATCATCGAATGACTTCTTCCGCTCTGGGTTGGAGCGGAAGGTAGTATCAGATTTCTACTGACTAAAAAGCCCTTGCGTTTCAAAGCCACGGTATTTCGTTAGACCATTCCCGTAACCCTGGCCGGCATGACAGACACCTGCCATTTAATAATCTTTGACAGTAGTCGAAGGCCAAAAAGTCGAAAAAATAGACTTACTGTGCTACCGAATAGCTAAATGCCTGGTGGACGTCAGATTGGCATTCACTTAAACTGTCCACCTAAACATATTCATACTAAAAAAAAAAAAACATTTTATAAAACACATGAAAAGTTTGTGTGTTTGAACGCGCTAATCTTCAAAAGTACTGTGGGGACTTGTATGTTTGGTATGGAAGTAGTTTCAACCTTGAGGAAGGTTATAGGATTTTGAAGAACGTTTTAGCCGACTGCAAAAGAAAGAGCGAAGCCCCGCGCAGCTGCTTGTCTAAATATATATAACTCAAGATCTATCAACGCACAGCCCAAACCACTGGACGGATCGGGCTGAAATTTGTCATGCAGGTAGATGTTATGACGTAGGCATCCGCTAAGAAAGGATTTTGCGAAATTCCCACGGGATCGGGATTTACACAGGAAAAACTTCCCACGCGGCCGAAGCCGCTGGCACAAGCTAGTCTATAATAAAACAGTAGAAACCTAAGTCTGTACATTGTAAACATAAATAAATAAAATAACTAAGAGTGACTTAGAGAGTATTAGAACGGAAATCTAACCGTGTTTCTTTTTGTAACTCTGTGTTAAAAAACTCCAACAATATTTCCTAAGTGTAAAAAAATATCTATAAACATCGCGTGCGCTGCTAAAACGATTAGGTAATGATAGAACAATATAACGTACGGTACGGCTTTGTAGTTGACATCATTATCTACAGCTAGTTTCTACCCGCGGCTTCACTCGTGTTCAAAATTTCAAGGAAATTAATACATATATTAAAGTAAACTATATTACTTGCTACATGAGCTTTATATACCTAAATCGTAAAAGGATTTTATAAATATTAGTTTATATTAAGAATTTAATTCAGACATTTCATCCTATAGATATCAAGAGTTACCTACCATATGGAAAAATTATTACAAAGTTTAAAAATTTCAATACGAAATAACAAATCTTTAGAAAGTGATACAATAAGAGCTATTAAATATGAGCTATTAAAACACAACACGAAGCCGGGTGTTTCGCTATTTAATTAATAAATTGGCCAAGTGCGAGTCAGACTCGCCCATGAAGGGTTCCGTAGTAACTATAATAATATAATATGTATATTTATTTGACGAATAAAAAAAACCTTAAAATTTTCTTAAAACTAGCTTATTTACATTTTTACAACTACGCTAAATAACTTTGTTTTTCATAGTGTTTGTATGAATTACAAAGTTATATTTGCGGTTTTATAAAATATGCTGTATCTCAAAAACTGCTGACCCGATTTCGTTCAAACCAATTTTAGTTGAAAGTTTACATTAAGATCTACAGACATATGTTTTTTTTAGATTTTTCACTCCATTATTATAGAAGTTAGAGGGGGGGCATTTTACCACTTTGGAAGCTTATATCTTTTAAACGATTGACTTTATGAAAAGTGGTTTTAGAAACGCTTATATCATTTTTGAAGACCTGTCTATAGATACCACACACGCACAGGTTTCATGAAAAATAATATTTTCAGTTCTAGTCCCATGTATGGGGATTTGCTTTCCCTTTATTTTAAATGTTTATAATTTTTTTCCTAAAATCGGAAAGCGATTTACAGAATACATCTACCTACTAAGTTTCACATGTATAATTGTATAGTCTTAATAGTTTCGGAATAAAATGGCTGTGACATACGGACGGACGGACAGACAGACAGACGGACAGACATATCGAAACTATAAGGGTTCCGTTTTTTACCATTCGGCTACGGAACCCTAAAAAGCAAAAAAAAGCTACTTAAAAACATATGTTTGACAAACAAAAACAGATTGTGATTGTCAAGTAATAACCTCCAAATAATGAACGGTACCATAATTAATTTATTTCGTTTTGGAAAATAACTAACTGGGCAATTCCACGCATAAGTCTACTATAAATGAAAAAAATAAATGTATGATTTTGGTAGTAAAAATACTTAAGTATAGTGGCAATATTATGTTACTTTTAAGTTTTTATAGTGACAACAATTTTTTGATATTATTTTTCCGGCAACACTGTCATTTACGAGATGGTGTCGTGAGCTCAGCTGATAGTGGTTTTTTGTGGTGGAGTTTTGGTTAAATTTTCACAGTAAGTCTTTTGAATTATTGTTATATTTTGTTATATACTGTCTGTTCAAACGATCACATATCGATAAAGAGTTCGTAATTCATGGAAATTTTATTTTTTTAGGATATATTAGGTTTGTAAGATCACAGTGTTAAGGTGTAGTGTCGGTCACAGAATAGACATTACTTTTCTCTCTAACTACAATAAAATTACTTCAATATCATGAAAAAAGTATTTTTTCCTACTTGACGGCGTTACTAAAATGACGCCGACGGCAAAAAATTATTACCTTTTTTTTAAATGCCTAAACTCTTAAAAACATTTTTGTAGTGTCAGTCACATTGTAGAGTCGGTCACGTAGTAGGTAGAGTCAATCACAGCTCGTATCATAATTAAATGTAGTTTTTTGTTTGTTTATTTCTCATAGATGGCGAAAACAGCTGCAGAAAGGAAACGCATGCAGAGAGAGAAGCTGAAAGCTAAAGGATTATTCGAAGAATTTAAAAAAAGGAATCTGAGAACAGGAAACGCCAACGACGATTGATAAAACAAACAGCATCGAGAAGAGATGAGAAGATACAGATGAAGTAAGATTATAGAAAGAAAAATAATGTTAGAATCCACTGATACACCTGCCAAAGATGAGACTCCTACTAAAGCATTTGCCTCAAAAAGCTCATATGGAAAAGTGGTCGGAAAATTCAAACGGAATCTGCCATTAAGTCCTTCGAAGCGTAGAGCAGTTGTGCATACATTAGCAAGACAAATTACTCCTGAAATAATAACGCCTAAATACAAAAAATCGAGAAAAAAAAAACAATCTCTGCTGACACAGTTGAAAAAGTCAAAAAAAATTATGTCCGTGATGATATTAGTCGCCAAAATCCTGGCATTAAAGACACACCAATAGTCCGTCTCGAAGATGGAAAAAGCTGATGAGGAAGATATATCTTACGTGTCTTTTGATGACATACTGGAGATATTACCTAATCCTAGTATGATTCTTAAGGGCAATAGAGTCTATTATAAGTTTCTAAAAAGTCATCACGACTTTTTAGTCTTTGAAAAGGCTTAAAAGTATTTATACTTTGTTAAAGAAATTGTTTAATTTTTTAAAATAATTATTATTATTGTTTCTAAAAAGGTGTTGTTTTGAATTATTTTAGTTTAAATATTGGTTTCTAACATATTATTAGTGATTTCGTTTAGGTGGTGTTTATGTTCAAAAATAGCATTTTACCGAGTTCATTAATTACACTTTTGTACCTTTCAAATAATTTTAGAGTTCCTATTTTATGTGCTGTGATTTAAATTCTAAGGTTTCATGTAAAAATACTGACTTTTACACTCACAAAGTGAGTGTAGTGTCGGTCACGTTTTGGGCTGTAGTGTCAGTCACAATTTATTTTACTAATAAATATTTTTTTAAACAACTTAAAGCGTTTATTTCACCATTTCTTAATAGTTTGTTTCATGAACTTCCAATAAAAACACAAATTATAGTTATTACGCCAGTACAGAGGAAGATTATTGAAGTTTAAAAACACTCTCGAAAACGATTTCCTTTTGCATGTAGTGTCAGTCACGTTTATATTTTACTAAATAAATGATATTTAAAAATATCATTGGCTGCCATTTTTTCTCTATAGGATAATTGTTGAAACTGCTACAAAGCCATGTTTAAATTGAAACGAAAAACATAGTACTAATCGTAACATATGCCAAAACAAAACGCAAATTGTGTCAAATGCAGAGTCAGTCACATAATTATGGAATTGCCCAACTAACATAATTCTCAATAAAATCTCAAATATTCTCAGACTAGCTAGGTACCTAGAATACGATGATTCTTGCAATTCAATAATATTCTATTCTATCTTTATAAGAATGTTTTCCTATTCTCATTAAAATCCAGCTCCTGTCCTAATTCGATTTAGAAAAAATATTTCGTTATCTTTATCTTTAGGTGTCAGCGCAGATAACTGGAATAAACGGACCCTGCCCTTTAAAAAGGTGACTCAGATAACATCAGAGCCTTGATGGCAGATCTTTGAATGTTTGTTTTTAATTAATGGCTATGTGCTACATAGCCATCAATTCTTTGTAATAAATCAAATTAGAATATTTACAAAAAATACAAGAAGCCTTTGCAGCAACATTATATTTGATTGCTTTTGTTTTATTAAAAAGACAACTAGAAATGTGGGTAGAATCCACATTCCTAGCAATCTTGTTAACCCCTCCAACCAAGCTAAATATACTTGTTGTGTCTGGAGTGGGTTTACGACATAATGTAATGGGTGGGGTTCGGTCACAATTCCAACACCTTACCCATTAGGCTAATGACTTTCTTTAAGACTATCTAAACATTGTTTACCATTTAAAAAAAAGTTTTTAAAAGTCGGTTCTATTTTTAGCTAAAAATTTTTTTCATTCTTTTTAGTGGGTCGGTTTGTAATTTATCAAGTTACAAAAGCCATAATGTCAACAACTTATCATCTTTTACAAAATATTGCTTTTCCCAATGCATAGCCGTTAATTTTTGAGGAGTTCTCCTGGTACTTGACCATCAGCTTTACATCACTATATGTATTGTGACGAGCATTTAACATCCGTACTCAAGTAATGAAATCGCAATCCACGAAATACTTATTATTGAGGAGTTTCAGTGGTCATCTGTGGTCTTCATCATCAGTTCAACTTCCCCAAATGGTATATATAAGAAATACCCAAAACGCTATAGGTGTGCTTATAATATTTGAAGAGTTCCCTCGATTTCTACAGGATCCCATCATCAGATCCTGATTTCGTAACAATGGGACCAACTAGAAAGTATACCCATTCAAACGCAAAAAGAATTTTTCAAATCGGTCCAGCCGTCTCCTAGTTATGAGGTAACATACATAAAAAAAAAAGTTCAAGACGAATTGAGAACCTCCTTTTTTTGAAATCGGTTAATAAGAGTCTCCCCGTACATGCAACGGTGCTTTGTAACTTCATTTTATGTTTTCCAGGTTTTTTGCACTCTTTCCAAAGCCTCAAGCACTTTTCAGCGCCCGTGATGGTCTCGACTCTTGAGTAAATATGGCCGCACATTTCCGAGATTTATCACCGTAATATCCATATTCATATAAAAATGTAGTTAAATATAAATTTTGTTTGTGATATTCTGCCATTTTTTTTAAATTGCGACGCCCTGTATGTCATACTCGTACGTAGAGGTACCGGTATGTACGGTATATGACACTTCATAGTGAAAATGTTAACTACATCTTTTAAGAAACACGTGATATTTTAAGGTAAAGATCGCCATGTACGAAGTACGAACAATTATAATTATGAAAAATGGACGTAAAACGTGCTCATATACATTTAAGAAGAAAAATGTTATAAATACAAAAGAAAACCGTTCCCAGCTTGATTTAACCATTTACCCCCAAATATCTCAGCGCCGCGCCGTGACAAGGGCACCATATTGCTAACAATTTGTGTTTGATAAATGGTTCTCAACCCATATATCCATAGTTTCATCGCGCGTCGAGCCTAAAAAAACCGATATGGTGGTATGTAGCCTGCTTCAATTAAAAAAATCTGAATCCATTTAAATCAAACAGAATTAATAAACAAACGCATCGTAGTTTTAATAACACGGATATACTTAACAAATAATCTGAACAAAGGCAACATTGAAAGGTCAAAAGTGTAACTAAACCCGTTATTGTGAAAGTGAGGCATTTGTAGTCTGGTGCTGGTTTAATAATACCTATTTATCTAGGATTTATCTCTCTTCAGTCGTGACTCGTGTCGGATTGCCGTTCCACTGGACAATGAGAGTAAATAAAAACGTTTTACAAAAAAATTAAACCGACTCCCAAAAAACACTGCAAAGTGAAAAATAACTTTAATTTCGGTAGTCGGTGTCTTTAGTTTTGTATTTTTGTTTTTAAAACCGACTTCCGAAATTAAAGTTATTTTTCACTTTGCAGTGTTTTTTGGGAGTCGGTTTAATTTTTTGGTAAAAAAAATTTATTTCACTCTTTTTAGTTGGTCTATTTTTAATTTACCTAGTTACAAGAGCCTAAATGTCAACTACTTATAACGTTTTACAAAATATTGCTTTTCCCAATGCTGGGCCGTTAATTGTTGAGGAGTTCTCCTGGTACTTCACCATCAGCTCTACATCATCATATGCATTGTGACGAGCATAAAGTGCTTAACATCTATATTCAAGTAATCGAATAGCAATTCACTCAATACTTATTATTGAGTAGTTTCGGTGGCCATCTGTGGTCTTCATCATCAGTTCCAATTCCTCAAATGGTACTTTTTGAGAGCAACTGCACAAGTTACTATAATAAATACCCAAAACGTCATAGGTGTGCCTATAATATTTGAAGAGTTCCCTCTATTTCTCCAGGATTCCATCATCAGATCCTGACGTTTATGAAAATGGGACCAATTTCGAAGTATACTCTTTCAATCAAAAAAAGAATTTTCCAAATCGGTTCAGCCGTCTTCGAGTAATCGATGATCATACATTAAAAAAAAATATATATATATATACGCGTCGAATTGATAACCTCCTCTTTTTGTCGTCGGTTGAAAACAGAGAGTGCACTGTAACTGCGCAAATACTTATATCTCCTGCGCAAAGGGCTAATCAGTTAACAGATTGGCCGCGTGTCCGTAATCTGTTAGGAGGACTATAATACCACCTAGTCTTAGTCTAGTCAGATTTAGCTCTGACTAAACACTCGTCTCAAAACATATTATTATGAGCCTCATGTGTTCCATTGCTGGGCAGATCTTTCCTTCCATCCGCTTTTTCATGACTCTCTGTCATATCTGGCCAACAAAACGCAGGGCCTCAAAGGGCCATTGCCTGCCGGGGTTTGCGTGTTCTATCGAGATACCGCGGCCCCAGAACTTTAGGGCAGCTGACGGAATAGGGTGGGTTTTTAGTCAGTAGAAGTCTGACACACCCTTCCGATTAACGGGAGAAGTCATTCGATGATTTTCCCACCCAGGAAGAAAAAAAGGTGGTATTGGTGCAGGCATACTATCTGTGAACTCTATTGTGAAAGGCTACTTTGCCGATGTTACGTAAATTATCTATTTACATTTGAAACAGCCAAAATAAAACTCATATTATATACAATATTATTGAAACGAGCTATTTTTAAAGTTATTTCAACACAAATGTTACGAAACTTATTACAGGCTTTTGAAAACTCTGGACAAGATTTAAGAAATAACTCGCCGAAAACTTAAAACGCAACATTTTTAGGGTTCCGTAACTCAAATATTCACTTTGTTGTCTGTCTGTCTATTTATCTACAGATTAGACATTTCGGGAACACGTGGAGATATCGATTTGAAATTTAAACCATGTACTTAGGTCGTGCAAAAAATTAACTTCCGAATTAACGTAAAAACAAGATATGGCGTCTTATGCCGCAAAAAACACATATTTCGACACTCCCAAGGGAATCAAAATTGATGCGTACTTCCTGTTGTCCTAGAACTATGTAATTTGGCAAGTCACATCTGAAAACTGCATACATACTACACATGTGCATACATATATTCCAAAAAATATTTTATTTTATTTTTACCACCACAACCACTTTTTAAAACTTCATTAAAAAATAAAACCTCCACAAAATAAATTGGTAGGGAGAATAAGCAAACATGTCCCATGTTCGAAAATCTTCATAATCAATACCTACCATGGTAACGCCACACGGAATTTCACTGTAGGCGTTAATACAGAATCCAGGTAAGTTTGTTCCCACATGAAAATCATTAACCTTTGGATATGCCGTAGGCAGACAAAAACGTCCCCAATACAATTTTAACAAAGACTGTTGTACCGAAACCTGATACAAGATATTAAAAGACAAACCCATAAGAGACAACGTGTCAATTCGGTGTTCATAAGAAAAAAATGGTGAATTGAGAGTTGGACACCAGATCCGAGATTCCGTACAAGCTTGTCTAAGTAAAAGTAAAAAGTTAATTCATGAACAATAATACCAGACTAGGTACCTACAACAAATAAAAGGACATTAGCTGCAAAAGTATAAACTCTAGCGCAGCTAAAAATACCCTTCCCCACAATAGTAAAGTATATAGGTTCAATAGTATTGAACTACTTACATATCTACTCATTTCTGTATTTTGCCCTTATGTGGGCTGTAAGAAATTGCTAGTTGCCAAATTTCATAATTCTAATTCGACGGAAGTACCCTACAAATATAAATAGGTGCATGTATCCAACATACACGGTAAAATGTTTTGATTGCGTTGACTTACAAGTATGATATTTTCAAAGCCAAAATATTGGATATCCCTAAACGCTGACCTAAATGTTACGTTTTTTTTATATTGTTAATCTGTGAACAATGGTTTGGGTTACTTGAGGAAGGCTTTTTACTCCACTGGACAAGAAAGAGTGTTATGTCTGGAAATAGCTTGAAGCTTCAGGAATGCTGCACAAGACAGTAAGTGATAAAGTCCAAGAGAGCGAAGCCGAAGCGACTGCTAGTTTGATATAAAGGAGATGTTCCAGAAATGTATGGAGCCTGGGCTACCATTAGTACACCACATGTAAATATTGCTGTATAATGTAGTAACCGTTTTTTAATATTAATTTTCTATGATTTCGCTTTATTTTAGTGTGATATTCAAATTAACTCGGTCGAGGAGAGCAACACAATAAATATGGATCAGCCATGTTGCTATTAAACAATGATGCGAATGTCTATTCTATTCTATTTTTGGTTAGTGGCAAGTGGAGCCGATGTCGACTATTCTGCCAATGTCTAAAGTAAATTGGAAAAACAAGTGTGTATGATTTTGATTAATGATTAGAGACAGAATGGATTTAGAAAAGAAAAAAGTTAAAATCAGAACAGGAACGATAGTCTCTGTTTCTTCAATTGGTACAGTTGAACTTGTTGGGTTAGTACAGGAGATGCGAATGTCATTTTGACATGTCAGTTTGACGGATCGTGTTTTTGACGTCTCGGAGGTCGATATATATTTTTGTAACTACAATAAAATATCAACATACGAATTCCATATATCTTTGCGTTTCTAAGAAAATCTTGGTACATGATTATACAAAATGAGCCTCCTCGTATCCCATGGTTTGATAGCAATACCATTAGCCGAGGTACTATTGTAACTGCTCATCGAGTTTGTTCCGGACACATGTCATTGAGAGCTTTTGCGTATCTTATGCAAAAAGTAAGTTCACCCAATTGCGAGGTATGCGGTAAAAGAGAAGGTGTGCAGCATCTTTTAGTGCGTCAGGAACAAATTTGAGAGAAATAGAATTATTAGGGAGTTAGGTATAAACAGATTAGACTTAAGCATATTTTATCATTTTTAGCCTCAACCTTTGTCTCATGAGGCTAAAATGATTTACACATTAGTTAATATCTAAGGTTTTTGTTTAGTTTATTAGTAGTTTTTAAAGTAGTTTTTTTTTTGTGCTTTTGTTAGTTTTGTTGTCTTGACAGACAGACGGAACACGTAATGATCCATGCGGGTGCCGTTTTTCCTTTGGAGATACGGAACTTTAAAAGGCTATAAGTCTAATAATAAATAAACAATACGAAGTTTTAAAAGCACTCGTATAGCGAACAAGGGAACATTATAATAAATCACTGACACGTGAACAAGTATAAATAAACGGTAGTGAAGTGAAAAAGCAACTTAAAACCGAGGTGACGTAACCGACACGATCTGGCAGGGTTGTTATAATATTGCAATAGAAAGTATGTAGCAGTAGTAGTATTGTACAAGTATCCTTTATCTATAAATAAAATTTTATTTATTTATTAAAACTTTATGCAACAGAAAATTAACAAAGGCAGACTTAATGCCATAGGCATTCTCTACCAGTCAACCATGGGTGGTGAAGAGATAATATGGCAGGTGCATAAAAAAATAAACTAATAATTTTCTGTCTGTGATTTATAAAAGAACTGTTTGCTCCACTGTTTCTAAACTTCAATAAACACAAACCTTTGTCGGGGATCGGGATTTACGCGAGAAAAATATCACACGGGATTACAGTCATGACTCATGAGCACAGCTAGTAATCAATAACACAAATTGATCTAAATTCACTAAATTTAAATTTTATTAAGTACTTTTTTTTTCCTAGAAGAGACAGCCATGTTTGCCATGCCATTCCTACAGCTATTTTATGTTCCCCCCCTCCCCCTCAAATCTGTGTAGTTCTTTGCATGGTTCTCAAAAGCTACACTCGAGAGCAATAAAATCGCACACCCCTTATTCATGAGTTTTGTTGTCAATTTTTGACTAAAATTCGATGGCATTTAGTACAAAAAGTATATTAAATAAAAATACACAGTCTTAGGTTACTAATGTAATGTAATAAGAAAATCATTTACCTGAAATTACACGCACAAACATCGAAACAACAAAATTCCGCGAATTAACTCGTTTCAAGTAGACACTACTTGCACCCATTCCCACAGCTACAAAAGGGTTAATTAAAGGATTTTTTAAATTGTGCACTTGAACTTTAACGTGATAACACCTCGTGTGAATACATACGGATATTTTGGAAAAACATGGATATTACACCTGCAGAAGCTACTTAAGTTATGGTCTTGCTGGAAGCAGGAAAAAATCAAAATGAAGTGGCTGGACAGTTAAATTTAAGTCGTTATTCAGTTCGACGTGTATACCAGAGGTTTCAAGAAACAAGGGGCTATATTCGGCAATCAGGTCCAAGTCATTATCGTACAAAGTCAGAGCGCGATGACCACTTTCTTGTGACGAGATCTTTGCGAAATCGACAGCTGAACGTGGTTGAGCTGGGACAACAGCTTCGAGAAGAACGCAAAGTCAGCATAAGTTGGTGAACAGTCAGAAGAAGATTAGCTGAAGCTGAATTGACTGCACATCGACCAGCAAATGGTCCAAAATTGTCAACATCCCATCGACAAGCCCGACTTCAATTTGCCCGAGAGCATTCAAATTGGACGTTCATCAGGGGAGAGCTTTTATGTTTTCTGATGAATGCAGGATGACTTTACATGGCTACAATGGACGCTCAAGAGTCTATAGAAGGTCATCAGAGCAATTTGCTTAATGCTACATAAGTGGACGTGTCACTTATGGTGGTGGATAGTGTATGTTTATGGGTGGGGTTAATGCTTGATTTTAAAACCGACATTATCTTCATTACTGGGACCAATACTGGCCCTAGATCGAGAGGTTTAACAGCTCAGTGACACGTGAAAGAAGTTCTCAAACACCATGATAGGCCGATTTCATGGCTTATGAGGGAAGAATTCGTACTCATGCATGATAATGCCAGGCCGCAAGTCGCTAGGACAGTTCGCGATTATATGGAAGATGCCAATATTAACGCGATTGTGTGACCAGCTCGCATTCTTGGTCTCTACCCAATCGGGAATGTTTGTAACGAGCTCAAAAGGCGAGTAAGAGAATAAAGTCCAGGTCTTACACACCTTCAAGGGCTGCAATCAGCCATCAAAGAGGAGTGGAACGCTACACCACAGGAATTCATTGTAAAATTAATACGGTCGGTGAAAAACAAATTAAGAGCTGTTATTAGAGCTACGGTAGGTAACATTCTCCCTATATACAGATTTTATTGATAATTTCCTGATTTCATTCAATTCAACGTCTTGTTCTCTAAATGCAATAGTCGCGATTTTACTTGTACGTTTCATTTCATCTCCTAAAAGATCCTTTTGAACATTTTGCATACGGCTAAGTGGCATCATTGGAAAGGTAATGAATTAACCTTTAAGTTGACATTGCAACTTTTTAATTTTTTATCAATTTTATTAAGAAAATCTAGCTTTTTTGTTCAAATTTGGGGTGTGCGATTTTATTGCTCTCAAGTGTATATTGTGAATGTGAGAGCAATGTGCAATGTGGGAGCAATGTGCAATGTGGGAAAACAACGAATATTATGAGTAGATACCACACTTTATACAGTCTACCTAAATGTACTTTGGTTTTGTTCGTCAAATCTTTCGAGATCTTTGAAGTTCAAAGTTGAGCTAAGCGTTTACTGACAAATGCTTGCACTGTTTGGACGGGCCTACTCAAATATGTTTCTAAGAGCACTACAGACATAACCCTACATTGTTCTCATTTTATTTGATCAGAACAAATTGTATGGACTTCAAAAGTGGCATTGAGCTCTGAGTTTGTTTCGGTGTTTCTTCTTAAGGTTAGTCAGTTAGGAAAAGAAGTGTAAAAGTGTTATCAAATCAACCTGTTAGCAAAATAAACGCCATTATTTCATGATTTTATGAATTCATAGTGGTGGGAAGAGAGGAACGGTTTCACTGAAATTTATAAAAATTGGAGCCTTATCTTTATGAACCTTAACTGTATTTTATCGACGGCTATAAGGACAACGCAATATATAGGAAGGTATTCGTTTTTAATTTAGACACACATTTCATACATAGACAGGTCTTCCACAACTTAGAATATTGGCCATCACGTGGTGTCGTAAAATTAATGTTTTCGCTGTGTGTTATGTAGATAGCTGACAAAGGTTCGCTGTAGACCTCAGATAAGTAATGAGGGTCCCAATTGTTGGAATATATTACTCCGAACGGTCTAAGAGAAGTTTCAAGGCCGACAACGTTGTCAGTATGATTAAAAAAACTTTTTTGCAAAAAATAAAACCGACTTCCATATCAAAACACTACAAAGCCAAAAATAATTTTAATTTCGGTAGTCGGTGTTATTGGTTTTGTATTTTCTTTTTTTTTTTCACACCGCCTTCCGAAATTAAAATTATTTTTGGCTTTGTAGTGTTTTGATATGGAAGTCGGTTTTATTTTTTGCAAAAAAGTTTTTATTTTCGCGCTTTTTAGTGGGTCAGTGAATTTTCCAAATCGATTCGTAAATGACGGAGTTATGCGCGAACAAATAACGCAATGCAGAGTAAACGAAAAGATCATCAAGGTAAATTATTTCTTTCGACTTTTTTTGATTTTTCAGAAACGGCTCGTCCGATTTCGATAAAATTTTCATGGGACCATTTGGGAAGTATACCCTTTCCAACAAAAAAAGAATTTTTCAAATCGGTTGGCAAGCGACGGAGTTATGCGTGGACAAACATTAAAAAAAAAAAAAAAAAAAAAAAAAAAAAAAATACAAACATCCGAATTGAGAACCTCCTCCTTTTTTAGAAGTCGGTTAAAAACGATTTCGATTTCTCAGCTCAAATGGCTTCCTATTAGATTTCGCCGGAATCTTCACTTACTTTCTTTACTTTATAATGTGCTCTTTAATCCTTTTACTCCTTTTTATCTTAAGGAACGTTTTCAGTTCCTCTGTGACACACATTCTAGGTCCTTGAGATCATCGGAGAATCTAGAGTTAAGTATTCGTATGCATTACACTTCTTTCTTTGATAAATCTTTTACCATACAAGCAGCTCGTTTGTGGAATGCATTACCCATAGAAGTGAGGCGTGCTCAAACGCTACCAGCGTTCAAAAGAATGGTGAAGGAGCATTACCTCTCCCTATAACTGGTCCCCTTCTTTCTCAATTATACATGTAATATTTATTAGTATATGATTTTCGTATTTTATGTATTTTTAACCGACTTCTAAAAAAGGAGGAGGTTCTCAATTCGGATGTTTGTATTTTTTTTATTTTTTTTTTATGTTTGTCCACGCATAACTCCGTCGCTTGCCAACCGATTTGAAAAATTATTTTTTTGTTGGAAAGGGTATACTTCCCAAATGGTCCCATGAAAATTTTATCGAAATCGGACGAGCCGTTTCTGAAAAATCAAAAAAAGTTGAATAAAATAATTTACCTTGATGATCTTTTCGTTTACTCTGCATTGCGTTTTTTGTTCGCGCATAACTCCGTCATTTACGAATCGATTTGGAAAATTCACTGACCCACTAAAAAGCGCGAAAATAAAAACTTTTTTGCAAAAAATAAAACCGACTTCCATATCAAAACACTACAAAGCCAAAAATAATTTTAATTTCGGAAGGCGGTGTGAAAAAAAAAAGAAAATACAAAACCAATAACACCGACTACCGAAATTAAAATTATTTTTGGCTTTGTAGTGTTTTGATATGGAAGTCGGTTTTATTTTTTGCAAAAAAGTTTTTTATATTATTATATTCAGTTAAAATTATGATGTTTGTACACTGACAGCCCTTAAACTGTCTCCTTTAAGTTTGTCCATCCAAAGGTTGTCTGTAAGAGATCGCCCTGTGCGATAAGACCGCCCATTGTACAATAATTTAAATTTTTTGTATCCATATTAATATTGTAAGGTGTACAATAAAGTATATAATAAATAAATAATTATCACAATTTTGCTCGAAGCACAAGGGATACATAATTTTGAAGTATAAAGTCTAAGTGAGGAGTTGTGTAAAGATTTCTCTTTTTTTTTTTATTCCGTGTGCGTCCACTCTTGACCTAGAACACGCCTGGTGGTAAGCGATAGATGAAGTCTACGATGTAACGAGCGAGCCCAGAAGATGTCTATTCACTCTTATTTTTAAGGTTCAGCAACGCTTGTCGAGGCCGGTCTCTTGATGGGTGGTGACCACACAAAGCTTTGGAGGAAGCCTTTACCGGAGGGGGATTCTAGTAGAATATAAGTGCCTACATTCCTAAAATATAAATGTCTTAATTAATACAATGTTATCTACATAGATACAGTACGGCCGTTCCAACTTGGCCAGTGTGAAGTTAGGCTCTGCGAACTTTAGCGCTTGTGCACTCGTACAAAAATAAAGGTTTTAAATAAATAAATGCTAATAACAATTGTTAACAGGAATAACAACTGCTGATTGCATTTATTTTTTTAAAACCTTTATTTTTGTACGAGTGCACAAGCGTTAAAGTTCGCAGAGCCTAACTTACACTCGCCAAGTTAGAACGGCCGCATTGTATTAAGTAGGTACAGGCAGCAAAATAGTATTTTTCTTAATGGTATTTTTTTTAAACTGGACATTTTATTTTATTTATCAATTTACGCGTAATAATTTAAGATCTTATAGTAGGTAATCAATCTTAAATGCGTCCTCACAAAATTGCTCTTTACAATTTTAGTTTAAAAGGTTTATTAGGCCATTAGTCAGCATTAACTTCGAAATACTCAAAATTATTTGAGAAATTAATCATAAAGTTAGCCTTAACGTAAATAAACAATAACATTATCAAAGTTTGACGAAAATAATTCAAATTGCTTAAACAAGACTTGCTATTGAACAATACGAAACTCTGACAGTTTCAAAGGAAATTTTCAGTACCTACAATTTTCTTTCAGAAACAAAAGCACGATGAGTTAGCTCTTGTATTTATATTAACTAGCGTCTGCCCGCGACTTAGTTCGCGTGGAAGGATTTTTCCCAACGGGATCGGGATTAATGCTTGTAATTCCGATCCCGCTGGGAATTCCGGGATAAAAAGTAGCCTTATGTGTTATTCCAAAATGTCATCCATCTACTTACCAAATTGCAGTCAGATCTGTTCTGTAGTTTTGCGTGAAAGATTAACAAACACCCATACATCTATACATCCATCTTCACAAACTTTCGCATTTATTATATTAGTAAGATCCTAGCTGTGCCAGCAAATTTACTCACTTGGCATGAAAAATTGCCTTTATGTTTCTGTATAAATACCAGTAATAGTAGAAATGTTGTAAAGAATACAATAAAGTATATAATAAATAAATATAAATTTGTCTATCTTCTAGTGAAAGTCCCATTAAAGTCAGATCAACCGTTCCGGAGGTTAGCCCGAACGAACGGAAAGACAGAAAGCCATAAATATAAAAGTTTAAGTATCGTGTAAATAACTATAATTACTTGAAAAACACAGTTATTTTGAAATCACAGACAAAACTTAAATTATATTTACCTGTATCATCTATACTAATATTATAAAGCGGAAAAGTTTGTTTGTTTAAACGCGCCAATCTTCGAAAGTACTGTGTAGATTTGGATAAAATTTGGAATGGAAGTAGCGTAAGGAAGGTTGCAGGCTATTGCAATTTATACCCGATTGCAGGAAGGAGGGTTATATTTTTAATGTGACAAAGTACATTGTAGCGACGCCCGGCGCGTATGCTAGTGTATAGATAAACAGACGGTGACGTAGTTTTTCCTGCTCTTAACTAATTTATTTGGGGTCTTCTTTGTCTGCAATTAGTCTTTTCTTACTCGTTATCTCCATTCCCTAACATCTCAATAATCGTCCTCTTTCTAGCCATTTATTTTTCATCTTTTAACGCCATCTTTTACGCGCTGCCCAAAGGTAAGAAATGATGAAAATGAACAATTTAACACGGGCTTTTAATCGGTGCTAATACAGTGCAACTTCGCTATAACAATGCTGAAGGAAATTAAAACATATTCATTATGTCAGGTAATTTTTAAATTTGTGGTTTATTGTATAGAGGAAAATTTGGATTTAAAGTTCGTTAGGTATAAAGAAGTGTTTGACATATTTTCGTAAATACTTACGAGTAGTTCTAAAGGTAAAGTTTCTAAAATTATGTTAAATCGATGAAATCGTAAGATTAAGGCTCGACGACCCCGCCGGGGTTGCGGAAATGTACTAACAAGATAACGCGGCCCCGGAACTTACTGGCAGTTGAAGGGACAGGGTGGGTTTTTAGCCACACAGAAAAAAAAAGGCACGATATACTGAGGTGACACTGTAATATAAATTCGACAGATTATATGACTGGATGTTTGTTACCTTATCACGCCAAAAACTAAACGGATTTTGATCATCACAAATATAGATTATAGTCTGGAATAGAACATAGGTAACTATTTATACTGGAAACAAAGTGCGAAAATTCGACGCTAACCATGTCACGGGCAACAGTTAGTGTTTTCATAAA
Source organism: Tholera decimalis (assembly GCA_943138885.2). Classification (NCBI taxonomy): domain Eukaryota; kingdom Metazoa; phylum Arthropoda; class Insecta; order Lepidoptera; family Noctuidae; genus Tholera; species Tholera decimalis. The sequence continues at coordinate 16,558,500 of OW964551.2, forward strand.
CGTACAGACGCCAGCACATGAAGCTACCCGAAACTGTCAAATTTTCCCAATCAACCTTGAACCTAATTTCTTTAACAATAAAGTTGAAATCTATTAAAGAAATGACATTGGGAACTTTCTGCCCCGCTTTTCAAAAAGTAGCGGACACAAACGAAACCTATCACAGATGATAGATACTATTATCCACTTCATTGCCGTGTATTTTTTTTCCTGTAACATATGGGAATATTGAAAAAATAAGGTTTCAATACTTTAGTATTTTTACTTTTACTCTTCACATTACACCTAAAAAAATTAATAATATCATCACAAAAAATGGACAAGAAGGAATACATAGTTATTATTGTTCCTGTATCCATGGCCGCCGCACAGTGGGCTGTTGTGCACATATTGCGAGTATGATATACTATATTTCATGGGCCAGACATGAAAATGTCAATCTTGCGCCAGCTGCCTTTTTGGACCATATTATTATCATTGATTATGATGAATAATTAAAGCCTATTATTATATAACTCCTCTTTTTATTTAGCCTTTGTTCAATCTGGTTGTTTTAGACTTATTTTTTTTATTAAAAGAACCCCACACTAGGAATTTCTGCTGCATTGTGGGTGCGTTTACAAACATTTAAACTCACATACACAAACAGCTAGACCTAGGACAACTACTTGTAGGTCATCAGAGTACCATATTACTACTCGTATATAATAAACAATTGGTGATGATGATGATTATTAATTATTTAGTAGGACACAAAATGTATCTTGATATTGTCAAATACAGTATATTAGTTTATTAATATAAGTTCAGTACTATGTTTTTACATTTTTTTTAACAAATAATAAATAACATTAAGTGAAAAAATAAGTAAAAATATATAACTTTTTATTAGTTATTCTGCGATGCAAAAAATGTAAAATGTAAAAAAATCAAATCATTTTAGACAAAAATATTTCCAACTTAGACTCATCATACCTCAGAATTCCCATATGTCACAACATAGCGCTTTAAGTAAACATACCTACAGGTCTAAAGCTTTGAAATAAAGTACGTTTCATCTTTGTCCGACGTGGGGATTTTTCCCATAGTAAAGTTCCCAATGTCTTTTGACAGACTGTTGTAGCTTGATGTGCTGGCGTCTGTACCATCTAAAGAAGCAAATTCTGAAAAGCCGTTCGTAGTCAGCAGCACCGCATTTGATGCAAAATAATAACAGTGTTAACATTATCGTATTAGTGTTTTGCATGGAGCAACTATCTGACCTCCAGAACCCAGTAGCTGGGTAACACGATATTTATTTATTTATTATTTATTTATTATATACTTATACCCCTTGGCTAGACCAGTGTCTCTGTAACTTCCAAACTCCGGGTTACTATTGAGATTTTTTTTACAGAGAAACGCAATAGCATTTACCCGATCCGGGAATCGAACCTAAGACCTCATGCTCAGCAGACAATCATAACACTATCAACAATACTCATAAAAACGTCTAATTGAATAAATTCCGCAAATTGGACTAAGCGCATCCGCATTCAGTCTTGCAAAGAGAATAACATTTCTACGAATAAGACCTTGGAGACATGTACGATGTTTGCTAAGACACTTGTACCCGACAAAACATACATAAAATATTCTTCCCTTCCAAGGATAACGGTATAACCTCGGCCTTATTGGACAATATCTTGAATATTCTCAAAATATGTCTGGCCCATAATTTCCGAACCCCTGATAAAATGAAATCTCGTCTCGGCGTCGTTTCGTGACTCCTAAATGAACTCCAAACTAGACTGTGTTATGTCAAACCGATTTCCTGTCTATTGGTCTGGATAAACACGTCAGATAATAATAGTAGTAACTTTTCCAATTGAACACACATTGGTTGTCAAAACCATAATATGTTTATGTTATGAAACGTATCCGTACGTATCGATGACGCCATTATGATTGGACTCTTTTATGTGTTACGCTACTTTGTTACTTATCCATCTTTGCTCTATATTTCAATTAATCTTGATTTCTTTTATGGAATCTATCACATACCTAATATTTGCAGCGTTTGTGAGTATTGGTGGCTCAGTGGTTATAGGCACGACTTGCGAGTTGCAGACTGTTTTTTTTTATAATTCATAGGCTTACGTTTGACCACCAACTCACCTGATGTTAAGATAGATAGATAGATAGATATACTCTTTATTGTACACCATAACAGAATTAAATAAGGACTTATAAATTACAAAGGGTGTTACAATGGGCGGTCTTATCGCTAAAAGCGATCTTTTACAGACAACCTTTAGATGGATTTGACACAGCAGGAGAAAATAAATTCGCGGGTAGTCCATGGTGTACTATTTACTTATATACAATAAATAAGTAATAACCTACATACTCAATGCACATATACATATACATACATAAAATAACAAAGCTGAGATATATAAAAAATAGTAACATATTAAAGAGAGAGATAGAGATCTTTTACCATGTTTTTGAAAGAAGGAAGGGTTTGTGCTTGTCTTACTGACACGGGAAGAGTATTCCACAGTCGTACTGCTTGAGCTGCGAACGACTTACCAAAGAAATTGGTGGAGTGACTCGGTACCTCTAGCCTCAAGTTTTCCGATGACCTCAGAAATTTGGCATGTGTGTCATGGAGGAACTTAAAACGTACTTTAAGATAAAAGGGGGTCTTAGGATTGAACAGAATACTGTAAAGCAGAGACAATATGTGTAAGTTCCGGCGAAGACGTATAGGAAGCCACTTGAGTTTCATACGAAATTCAGATACATGATCATATTTGCGCAAACCAAATATAAATCTTATGCAAAAATTTTGAAGTCGCTCAAGTTTATCAAGTTGTGCCTCTGTGAGATCAAGATAACTGACATCAGCGTAGTCTAGGATGGGATGTAAAAGAGACTGTGCTAGCGCAATTTTAGTGGCAGTTGGCAGAAAGTTACGCAACCGCCTTAGAGAACTGGCAGAAGCAAATAATTTGCGACTCACCTCTTGTAATTGGGGACCCCACGAAAGATATTTGTCCAACCAGACCCCAAGGTTCTTAACTTTCTCGCTTAGTGGAATAGCTGTGCCATTGAAAATAACCCGAGGAAGCTGAGACCAGTTTACCTTAGATGCTAACCTAGAGCTGCCGACTACAATGACCTGGGTCTTTAACGGGTTAACCTGCAAACCATGTGCCTCACTCCATTCGCAAACTGAAGCCAAGTCCTGGTTTATCATATTTATTGTAGCATCTAAATCAGTATAAGGCGCTTGTCTGTAAATTTGCAAGTCATCAGCATAAAGGTGGTAGGAGGATTGAAGTTTTTTGGAAATAGAATTTATGAAAATTGCGAAAAGTAAAGGAGATAACACGCCACCCTGAGGAACACCGGCTTCAGTACTACACCAAGAAGAGCAGGACTCATCTATGCAAATACGTTGCCGGCGGCCATACAGGTAACTACGAAACCAGTCAATCGCTGTTGGAGATATGTTAATAGAGTGAAGTATGCTGAGCAGAATATCGAAATCGACGGTATTAAAAGCGTTACTAAAATCAAGCAAGCAGAGAACCGTCATATTTCCTTTATCCATGCCCATCCGTATGTCGTCAGTTACATTAACTAACGCGGTAGTAGTACTGTGTCCAGGACGAAATCCGGATTGGAAAGGATTCAGCAGACTATTCTTGCAAAGAAAAGCACTTAGCTGATTGTGGACAAGGCGTTCAAGGACTTTAGAGAGAAAAGGTAGGATGGAAATAGGTCGATATTCTGAAAAAGAGGTAGGATTTGATTTTTTGGGTAAAGGAGTAATTTTGGCCTCTTTCCATACAGATGGAAAGACACCATTGGAAATAGAATAGTTAAGGATATAGGTCAGGATAGGAAGGATTTCATTGAGGACAGGAAGTATCATCTTCCGACTGACACAGTCGCTGCCAACCGCGTTAGATGTAATTGAAAGTATGCTCTTCTTAACATCACAATCAGAAAATTGACTAAAATTAAATGCAGAGTGATCCGGAGTTGGAAGGTTAGAAAGATAATTTATAGTAGCTGCCTTCAATGTCCCATTGCAGTAGGACGAGGATGAAAAGTGTTGATTCAGTAGATCAATGTCTAGGTCTTTAGGAATCGATTCTTGGCGTGATTTTCCAACTCCCATTGATTTAAGAAATTTCCAGACTTTAGCTGGATCACCGTTTTCACCGCTTGCCTAGAAGTAACCTATTCACTCTTGATTTAAAGACCCCCAGGTAGCTATCAGGAAACACAGACTCCAAAACAGGCACATTACTTTGAAAAATTTTCATCATCACTACTACTGCTCTCAAAATCACATGGCAACTGTAGAAACTTGCATATCCTAGGACTGAAAATTCTGAAGACCTGACATCCACCAACTGGCATTGGATCCTCGTCGTGGATTACGGCCCATCGCCTCTCATAAAGAGGAGGATTGTGAGTTTGTGACCCAGCCAGTTACGTTAAAGACTGATTACATGTATGTAATACCAAATAATAGGTACCTACAGCTTTACGACCACAAACAAAAAGTAAAAAAGTATTACATATTAATAATACCTTGTTAATGAGACCACCGACGGGTTAATTACTGACGATTAATGCCTGAGTAACCTATTAACGACGGATTTAAAGGGTGGTATGCGGGGGATGCGGCCGCTAATAGCATTTACTGGTCGAAATCACAATCGCAATCGATTCGCCACCCCCTACCACACCCCATTGCTGAGCGTTTTGCACTTTATTTATTTTTAGTTCGAGCGAACAAGAACTAAGCCCGCAGGCCGCAGAACGAGGGATTAGTGGCCTGAATGAGCGACACGAGACCGCAGTAATCCGCAAGGAAAATGGCGGTTGTTAGGTCAACAAGAATTTCTTCTTATGGATTGGTAAGAAATTGACCAGAATTATCACCAATACAAAGAACGGACTATTGTCTAGGCTTAACAAAATGTAGCAGTTATTTTAATTTACAACCATATAAAACACAATTCTGATGCTTTAAGTGACCAAACTAAAAAAATGTTTGGGGTTAATTAAGTCTTCAAAGATTTAAATTGATTTGAATGTAAATGTAGGCACCATACCGATATGATACATTCAAATCCACAAGACGGATCTTTTGAATGTGATCGATGGATGCTATACCTTTATATTTATAACTTTTAATTCGAATATGTCCATAATTACGCGGACACTAAGAGTAGACTATGAGCTTCTCAGATTATAATAAAATTAGAAATTACAGGAATTTAGAGTTCACTTTCATCGAAGCTAAATAAAAACAGCCGCATGTGTGGATCTTACAGAGTAAGCAACGCCTCCCAAGTATGATCCCTCGATAGGTGACTATCTAAACATATCCAGTTACCTCCGTGCCCCAGAAAGCACGCTAAGGCTGCATTTCCACCAGAGATGTACGAGGATGCGTAGCGAGGGATGTGTTTTTAAAAAACCAATAGAATTGCTTCATTTACCCCGCCTCGGTCAGCACAGCTCTGGTGGAAACGGCTCAGCGGAGCTAGATTTTTGCGCATACAAAACAAGCGAGGGATGTCTGCGAGGGATGTGTGCGAGAGATGTGTTGCGAGGAATGTGTGTTGAGAAGGATGTGTTGCGAAGTTTGCGCATCCTCGCACCACACATTAATGCGCATTTTCACAGCTCCGCTACACATCCTCGTAGGCACATTTTCATCGCACAGCTTTGGTGGAAACCCCCACACATTTTCACAGCACAGCCAAACATCCTCGCACGACACATTTCCATCGCACATCTCTGGTGGAAACGCAGCCTAAGTCTCCCGGCTTAGCGTGCTTTAGCTCTTTAGCTCTAAGCCAACGGCTTACGTTACGGATAGTTAGAAGTCAGAAATCCTGACACTGGTCTCGCCAAGGGGCGTTACCCAGCTAGTGAGTCGTGCCGTCGCATCGTGGAGGTCAGATAAGGCCGCTATCCCACTAGCGTTTTATGAGCGTTGGCGCTTTTCCAACGTCTGCGCAGCGTCAACACTGCTCAAACCAAAGTTACCTAGGACATCGCGAGTTTCTAGTGGTAAACGCTTGCGTTATGACTTGGTTACGCTAACGTCGCGGCACGTTGTGATTTTTGGCAACAGGGGTTACGGCAATCGACCTTTTCCGAAAATAGACAATGAGACTTTTTCGTTTACGTAATTTTCGTCGAAATAGCAAAGCCAACAGTACTTTTTCCTCCATACAATCCATTTTTGTTTCTGATTATACACCTCAAAATCCTAGCATGTGCGCGACGTTAACGTTGCGTCCAGCGGATGAAACGCTTACCACTAGAGACCCGCGACGTTGAAGTCGCGACTGTGCAGCGCCAACGTTGCGCAGCCTCAACGTCGTTGGAGAAGCGCCAACGCTCGTAAAACGCCAGTGGGATAGTGGCCTAGGCAAGCAGTCACTCCATGTAAAGTACTAGTACTCGGCTGCATCCGGTTAAGACTGGAAGCCGACCCCAAAATAGTTGAGAAAAGACTAAGCAGATGTACACTTTCATTATTGTTGCGTCCCAAATGTAATTTTGAACGCTCTTTTTGGTGTGGCAACATTCTATTGTCTTTGACGTTGCACTTGACATAACCTCTTTGACTTGACCAGATTGACTTTGCTTGGAAAAAATGCCGGTCATGGGAACCGCTCTTGTGTTAATATAATTGGTAAAATATTGTTGATTTCGCCTGTTGAGACCGATAATTGGGTCGCGAATTATTTGTTGGTTGAAGTGTATTCCCCATTTGTTGAAATCCCCGGGGTATTGTTGAATCGTACGCCGCCTTGTCGTCGGTTGAGCTGGCACGCGGAATTAATTGAAAATCGAATTGGATCTCACGAGAGATGAACAGATTAATTGTGTTCAGTGATTGATTGAACTTTGTAAGCTCGGATTAACAAGAATCCAGTGATATTTCTTGAAACATATCGCCTTATTGCCTACCACGCGTAGCGCGCGTTTGTTGGGAACGAGTCGGGTGTGAGCTGAGTTGGAACCGCGCCATCTGGATATCGGCGCCTTGGGAACGTTCTACAACACTTGACTTACATCACACCTCTCAATTACTCACCCCATTTTACATACATCAACCACACTTAGGGCATGACCTTTGAAGGTCGAACTTGGCGTCCCCAGCAATCAGGTTAGTGGTACATTTTGTTCATTGAATTAAGGCCTAAGAGCCTACCACAACGTAGGGCTCCGCGTAATCGCGGACGGTTCGACATACCAGTTACCGTTGGCTGGGCTTGGGGTCGAACATTCTGGTAGCAGAGCGTGGTTCTTATAAGATCCACTGATTCATTCTGGTATAGGCGTGGCTCTTATAATGTAAGATCCACTGGTTTAATTGGAAGTTTTGAAAGTAACTTTGGTTTGATTACTTAACACAACTTATAACTTGATAAGTTTGAATATATTGCTTTGTCAGCCGGGCTCAAATAGTACTTGTAGTTTGTACTGTAATTTGTAGTGCTGGCCCCTTGGAATTGAATTGACAAATAGGATTTATTTGTGAAATTAGGAATTATTGGTATAATTTGGTACATAATTTGGTACATAATTTGGTATTTGTTGAAATTAATAATTGAATGTCATTGATCTGAATTTGAAGGGTTATCTAAATAATAGTTACACATAGTCTAACATAATAGGACTTGAATGGTGTGGATTGACTTATTGCATTTATTTGTATTTATTGGATTTTGTTAGAGATTCTCCGGCTCAATATTATACAGACAATTGTTGTGCTTATTGATGTTTAATTTGAGGTTGATCCAGCATTGTATTATGCATTCAATTGTTATTTATTTTGTAACTAGCCATCCTTAGCAAGCTAGATTCACACTTGGAATAAGTACAGGGTCGGATTGGGACTTGAAATAATTGAATTTGAATTTTTATTTGTTGAAACTATTTGGTCGGCTAACAAGTCATTACTGTTTGTTTAATATTTGATTGTTGGTTGTTGATTGTTGTTTGCATTAATATTTGATTGTTGCAATGGCCTCATTAAGGGCGGTCAGGGAGGCTGCTGCGGGATTGACCTCACAGTTGAGATGGTTCACATCGGCAGCTGCAACTGTTGAGCGTGTGGAATTGGAAGAGCTCACCCTTGCTCGGTATGGGCAAGTGATTGAGAGGATCAAGTCAGCTGATGCTGCGCTCATACGCTTCAACGAGTACATCATGGACGTGGATTTGGGGGTGATGGATCAGACGGCCCGCGATAGGATTTTGGGTGACTATGACCAGATTATCCACCTGGGGGATGTCATATGTCTGCGAGCGCGGGAAATTTTGAAGAGCCGGGTGCCTGATGCGGCCAAGCCGCAGACCCCTGTTGTTGCAGGCCCTGGACTATTGAGTAGGCTGCCCACCCTGGAGCTGCCACGTTTTGACGGTCGCTTGGACCACTGGCTGGGCTTCCTAGATCTCTTTGAGAGTCTTGTCGATGCACGTTTGGACCTCGGACCTGCCCAGAAGCTGGCCTATTTGTTGTCTGTCCTGGAGGGCGAAGCCAGAGCCTTGGTGCAGCTCTTGCCGGTGACGGATTCCTCTTACCCGACCGCTCTGGAGCTTCTCTCCCGACGGTATCAGAACAAGCGCTGCCTGGCTGATGTGCACATCGACCAGATTTTGGGACTACCGGCCATTGTCAGCACGTCGACGTTGCGCACTGACTTGCTGAACCCGTTAGTCTCAGCTACCAACGCCTTGAGACGCTTGGAGTTACCGGTAGAACATTGGTCCTACTTGTTGGTGCACATAGTGCTGCAGTTGCTCCCCGCGGAGTTGAGGTCACGTTTTGAGCAGAAGTATGGTGGGGATAGTGCCACCCATCTTCCCCCTTTTGATGACCTCCTCAAATTTTTGGAAGACGAGTGTCGGTTTGCGGATAACACTCGTGGCGCCACGGGGTCACCCCCACTACCTTCTCAGCCCAGAGACCAGGGACGGACTAGGGCCCGGGGGCCTGTTGATGTTCCCCCCGCCCCCCGTTTTGCTGGCGCCCGGAGTCCTCGGGCTAGGGGGCCTGTTGATGATCGCCCCGCCCCTCGTTTGGTTGGTGCCCGCAGTCCTCGGGCTAGGGGGCCTGTTGATGATCGCCCCGCCCCCCGTTTTGCTGGCGCCCGGAGTCCTCGGGCTAGGGGGCCTGTTGATGATCGCCCCGCCCCCCGTTTGGCTGGCGCCCGGAGTCCGCGGGCTAGGGGGCCTGTTGATGATCGCCCCGCCCCCCGTTTGGCTGGCGCCCGGAGTCCTCGGGCCAGGGGGCCTGTTGATGATCGCCCCGCCCCCCGTTTTGCTGGTGCCCGGAGTCCTCATCATTGTGACTTTTGTAAGGCAACGGGACATGTCATGGCGCGTTGCCGGGACTTTTTGAATTTGCACGTAAGTTCCCGCCGCCGCATTGTCAACGCACGCCGTTTGTGCTTTTCGTGCTTGGGGGCCCACTTCCATCGGGACTGCCCCGACCCCCGCCCGTGTAGAATTTGTGAAGGGTCCCACTTGGAGATTTTGTGCGCCAACGCGAACCGCTCCAGCAGACCAGCTTCTGAGGGGGGTTCGCGCATGGGGGGGTACCCCGGAGACGAGCACCGGGCTGAGACCCGCGATTCTGTACGCCGCACTCCACCCCCCGCGCAAGTTGAACGGGAGCCCCACGAGCGCCATTTGGTCTTCCCTCGTCAGGGAGAACGCGCATTGGCTGCTAGGCAGCAGTGGCCGGGTCGGCGCCGCTCCCTTTCCCCTCCGTTGGCGGAACGTCCCCGGCTGGAGTCGCGCCCTCCGCCATTCGGGCATCCGGTGGGATATGCCCCTCCAGTGATGGCGAGCGGCTTGGGACACCGCGCGGACGAATGGTTTGATTGTTGGCCTCGTCGTGAACGAAGGCAGCCTGGAAGCGGCGATCGGTCGCCGCCCAGACATCACTAAGAGATTGACGCCTGCCCCGCTAAAGGAACCCCCCGATCAAGACGGTTTTGTTGCCAACGGCCTCGGTCACGGTCTGGGGACCCTTGGGTGACTCGATTGTGGTCTGTGCCATTTTGGAGACGGGAGTCCGGGGTTGCCTTTTGTCTTCTTGGTTAGCGGGACAGGTTGGCCTGAAGGTGAACGACCTTTCAGGCAAGATTTGGGGAATTGGCGAACCGGCTGACACCACTGTTGAGGGAAGGACCTGGTTTGAGGTCACCCTTGTGAGTTGTCCTTACCCTAAAATTGGTGCTCCTGCCCTTGTTGTAACTGAACTTGGTACAATTGTTGGTGACTGATCGTCACACTAAGAACTCGCATGCCGGTTGCAATGCGCTGTTGGCCATTCTGCAGCGAGAATTTTGGATTTTGTCGGCTGATCGCGTCAATGAGGCGAGGCCCTTTGCTGGCGTCGTAACGGATTTTGTTGGTCCCCCTTTGTTGAAGACGTCCACCCTTCGTAATAGCAAGATTGTTAGGGCTTATTTGTGTGTTTGTCTGCCTGTCAACCAAGGCAGTACATTTGGAGCTGGTAACCTCCCTCTCGACAGAGGCCTTTGAGGCGACTGGGGAAAGATTTGTGTCTCGCCGTGGGTTACCTTCGTTGATTAGGTCTGATTGCGGTACGAATTACAAGGGTACAAGTAACTATTTGAAGGAGCTATACGCCTTCCTTAATGAGAGCCAGGTTGATATTGGTAATAGTTTGGCCCGCCGAGGGGTCACTTGGTTGTTTGACCCGCCAGCCTGCCCCCCATTGGGGGGGTATTTGGGGCCGCGGTGAAAGCGGCAAAGGGACGCTGGCGGAGATTGTTGGGAGACACCGTTCTCACCTTTAATGAACTAGCTACGGTATTTGGCCGCATTGAAGCTGTGTTGAATTTGCAACCTTGTCAAGACTTCCAATTGATTAGCGGACGGGTAGGCCCGTCCGGGGGGGGTAGATGTTGCGTCCCAAATGTAATTTTGAACGCTCTTTTTGGTGTGGCAACATTCTATTGTCTTTGACGTTGCACTTGACATAACCTCTTTGACTTGACCAGATTGACTTTGCTTGGAAAAAATGCCGGTCATGGGAACCGCTCTTGTGTTAATATAATTGGTAAAATATTGTTGATTTCGCCTGTTGAGACCGATAATTGGGTCGCGAATTATTTGTTGGTTGAAGTGTATTCCCCATTTGTTGAAATCCCCGGGGTATTGTTGAATCGTACGCCGCCTTGTCGTCGGTTGAGCTGGCACGCGGAATTAATTGAAAATCGAATTGGATCTCACGAGAGATGAACAGATTAATTGTGTTCAGTGATTGATTGAACTTTGTAAGCTCGGATTAACAAGAATCCAGTGATATTTCTTGAAACATATCGCCTTATTGCCTACCACGCGTAGCGCGCGTTTGTTGGGAACGAGTCGGGTGTGAGCTGAGTTGGAACCGCGCCATCTGGATATCGGCGCCTTGGGAACGTTCTACAACACTTGACTTACATCACACCTCTCAATTACTCACCCCATTTTACATACATCAACCACACTTAGGGCATGACCTTTGAAGGTCGAACTTGGCGTCCCCAGCAATCAGGTTAGTGGTACATTTTGTTCATTGAATTAAGGCCTAAGAGCCTACCACAACGTAGGGCTCCGCGTAATCGCGGACGGTTCGACATACCAGTTACCGTTGGCTGGGCTTGGGGTCGAACAATTATATATTTGTAACTCGAACTACATCAGACCGAACTACAGGAGATACCCGAACTACATCAGACCGAACTACAGGAGATACCCGAACTTACACAACCCGAAAATGTTAATTATAAACGCTTTATGCTGTGCAAGAGAACGTAGCCATGGACCGGGGAAGCATTTGCTATGCAAATGCAAATATCGGAAGTTTGAGGTAAGCCTGGATACTCAATGCATATTTCAGACCTGCACATCGTTGCTGCAGAATACTTGATGAGTGTATTCGTGGTTCAATTGACTGCTATGTTAGTTTTGTGCACAAAATCTTATATTACTTTGTCCATAGTTCATGAAATATTCAACTTGTTTACAAAAACATCGTAATCCGCTCAGTAGTTGTATTTACAATTGCAAAGCAAATATTTGTCTTTGAATAACATAGAGGTTTTGCGGTCATAAACAAGAGATGCAAATAGAGATTCTGTTGGTTCTACCCTGATTATATATTTACCATATTGAAGTTGAATTTGCCGACTTCTGCTTTAGACTGAAAACCTGCTTAAGGCGATACCAAAATAAATTAGGGGTTTTTTCGTCAACATTTATTTCACTATTCCAGCAAGTATGGATTTTATTTTTGGTAATATGTTTATTGACTATTTCATTAATACTTTGACCGAAGGAAAACGCAATTGGGTTAAATTTGCTCCGTCGAATTTGATTCCGAAAAGACCTCTATTATTTTTTATTGTTCACTATAATTCTAAAATCCTAAGGAATTTCATTTCAAAATTGCATTCAAAATGTGCATAATAGGTAATTGAAAACTCTGTCTGAAAATATTTTTTGATACATAGCTTAATTTATTTTTAAACAATTTTTATTTGGTTTGGCGCTTACGTTGTTTTATTTTGGTTCCAGCGTATTGTTGCGCTCTCTTTTTTTCGCACGTGGAAGTAATAGACTCTGTCACTTTCTTATGCCCGCCCAGTTCGCCTGCGGCCTTTGTCAGTGATAGACCTGTGTCGATTCCTCCCGCAACCGTGATTATAACTTTTTATCGAAATAGTTATTGTTTAGTCTTGTTTTCTGATTTTATTTAACTATATTTGACAAGTGAACAATGTTTATATATAACATTAGTTTACCGATATGGGGAATAAGTATAAAAGACAACGAAAGGTGAAAAAATTGGCCAAGTGCGAGTTGGACTCGCCCATGAAGGGTTCCGTAGTAACTATAATAAATATAATATAATTAATATATTTATTTGAAAAAAAAAAAAAAACCAAAAACCTTACAAATTTCTTAAAAGTAGCTTATTTACAATTTTTACAACTACGCCAAATAACTTTGTTTTTCATAGTGTTTGTATGAATTACAAAGTTATATTTGCGGTTTTAGAAAATATACTGTATCTCAAAAAATGTTGACTCGATCTCGTTCAAACTAATTTTGGTTGAAAGTTTACATTAAGATCTACAACATATGGTTTTTTTAGATTTTTCACTTCATTATTATAGAAGTTAGAGGGGGGACACACATTTTACCACTTTGGAAGCGTATATCTTTTAAACGAATAACTTTATGAAAAAGTAATTTTAGAAACCTTAATGTCATTTGTAAAGACCTGTCTATAGATACCACACACGTATAGGTTTCATGAAAAAAAAAATTTTCAGTTTCAGTTCCATGTATGAGGAGCCCCCTTTATTTTAAATATTTTTTAAATTTTCTCAGCGGTTCACAGAATACATCTATCTATCAAGTTTTACATGTATAGTCTTAATAGTTTCGGAATAAAATGGCTGTGACATACGGACGGACGGACAGACAGACAGACGGACAGACATGTCGAAACTATAAGGGTTCCGTTTTTTGCCATTCGGCTACGGAACCCTAAAAACCGACATTTGGAACGCCTGAGGGATCATGCTCGTAAAATGACGGAAAATAATTGGCCAAGTGCGAGTCAGACTCGCCCATGAAGGGTTTCGTAGTAACTATTATAATATAATATGTATATTTATTTGACGAAAAACAAAACCTTACAAATTTCTTAAAACTAAGTTATTTACATTTTTTACAACTACGCCAAATAACTTTGTTTTTCATAGTGTTTGTATGAATTACAAAGTTATATTTGCGGTTTTAGAAAATATGTTGTATCACAAAAAATGCTGACCCGATCTCGTTCAAACCAATTTTGGTTGAAAGTATACATTAAGATCTACAGACATATATTTTTTTAGATTTTCATTCCATTATTACAGAAGTTAGAGGGGGGGGGGAGGTACACATTTTACCACTTTGGGAGCGTATATCTTTTAAACGATTGACTTTATAAAAAGTAGTTTCAGAAACCCCTATGTCATTTTTATAGACCTGTCTATAGATACCACACACAGATAGGTTTCATGAAAAAAAAAATTTTTCAGTTTCAGTTCCATGTATGGTGAGCCCCCCTTTATTTTAAATATTTTTTTTTATAAAATCTGAAAGCGGTTTACAGAATACATCTACCTACCAAGTTTCACATGTATAGTCCTAATAGCTTCGGAATAAAATGGCTGTGACATACGAACGGACACACGGACAGACATGACGAACTATGAGGGTTCCCTATTTTTTAATATTTACATACCAGTTTTATTTTACAGAGACAAAATCACAGCGCCGGAGCAGACCTCGGATATTACATGTGATTCGGAAAACAGAAGATTAGAGTCGCCATTATAATTTTTAAATTTGGATGATCAACAGTGTCTAACTACTAACTTCTTGGAAAAAAATTAGTCAGTAAACTGTTTATTTCCTATTAAGATAAAAAGAAATACATTGGCGCGGATTGTCTTGTTCACAAACTAAACTAAAGTTCAGTGCATCTTTTTCTTACTATTTCATTATAAAAGGACAGAAAATATTAGTTTATTTCTGTCAAATTAGTCAGCGTCTGACGTAAATTGACGTATTTTTAGTAACCAATTTTTTAATCGAGTCTAAAATTGTCTATGGAATATCTTAATTTGACAGGACTAAACTAATATTTTTCTTCTGCTTTTTTCTTAATGAAATAGAAAGAAAGTGCGTTGCCAGGGCCAAAATTCGTGGTGGCAAGTTATCTGCCGGAGATTTTTCACTCTTACTTTAAAGGTGGCAGACGGGTCATATGTGGAAAAGAACACAGAAGCCGACAGAGAGCTCCAAACCGATTCGAAGACCGGTCGAAGTCCGACCGAAGTCCGACCGAAGTCCGACCGACAAAGTGCGCACAATAAATGTAGAGGAGAATTACATAGTATGACAAAGTGGTACATTGACCAAGTGAGGATGGTGCCCTGTAGTACGTCTGGTATATTAATACTGAAAGCCATTACCAATGATATTGCCGTTATTCATGAAATCAGTCATCGTGTTTTTTCTATATATTTTATTTCTATTTATCAAAGTAATCACCCATGCAATCGATGCATCTTTTCCAACGCACTGGTAGCTTATTGATACCCTTCTTGAAGAAATCAGTTGGACGGGAGGCAACAAATTCTGCAAAGGCATTTTTACTGCCTCTATGATGTTGATTTTTTTCCGAGAAGTTTAGAATTCAGGAAAAAGTAGAAGTCTGTAGGTGCAAGGTCTAGTGAGTACGACAGATGGCGGAGAACTTCCAACACCAGCTCTTGTAACTTGTAGACCGTCTGCTGTGTAGTATGAGGACGCGCGTTGTCGTGCAAGAGCAGCGGAGCCGAGCGATTGACCAAAGCTGGTTGGAGATGTGCGAGCTTCTCCATAATTGTGTTCAGTTCTGCAGTAATGCTCATCCTGTTTGGTAGATAACTCATTACACCAGGGTTAGACCACCAAACAGGGACCAACACTTTTCTAGGGGTCAGTTTTCGTTTAGGAAAACGTTTAGATGCTAATCCAGGATCTAATCAATTTCGCTTACGATTGTCGAACAGGATCCATTTTTCACCGCAGGCAACAAGATTATTTCGTTTGTGTGCCTGTTAAGCAGTGCAAGGTACGTCTCGATGCGTTCTTCGCGGTGATGATCACTGAATTCGTGGGGCAGACGTCAAGCTTTTTTACCTTGCCAATTTGACGCAAGTAAACCAATATTGTTTTGATACTAGCGTTGAAAGCTGCTTCTAATTCAGCCGCAGATTGGGTGTCATCAGCTCCCACAATCGCCTTTAATTCGTCATCAACAACCAAAGGGTTCATTTTTCAAGTCGAAATTTCCAGATCGGACACGAGCAAACTAATAACGGGTGGTGCATTCATTTTTAGAGTTCGTTTTGTAAACGTCGTTGAGGTTGTGGGCCGTAGGTACAAGGGGCACGGTTATGCCAAACTTTGAAACAAGAATTCCAAATTATAAAATAAAATTAATTTGAAATTATAATTATTAGCCAAAACAATATGATTATCGAACTCAAACTCAACATATTTATTTCAGATAGGCCCACATGGGCACTTACAATACGTCAGAAGTTAGTGCATGGTTTGAAATTGGTCGTTTTCTAGGGAGAAAAACCGGCAAAAAAACTCCACAGTATCCATGATACAGATTAAGAGGACAGTATATGATTTAATATTATAATTTGAAATTGCCAGTACGGCAAAACAGCGAATTCATAGGTAAAGCCCTGTTATTAAATATCAAATATTTATAAATTATTTAAAAATTAAACATAACTGACAACGAGCAGTACTGAAAGTGATGCTCTTTAAACCAAGAGACTTCTCTACTGACCATGGGACCACCGGAGCCCTGCAGCACCGGAGCCGTGACAGAAACTAGAGGCATAGTTTCTGTCACGGCTCCGGTGCTGCAGGGCTCCGGCGGTCCCATGCAAGCTTATCCTCGCAGATGTGTTTCACGCTCACCACCGCGGCTGCGGCTTGCTGGCTGGCTTCGCCGACTAGCCTCAGCCGCGGCGGCGAGTGTTAAAACCACCTGCTCCTCACCTCGCGGGCCGCCTCGCCCCTCCGCGCCTACGCGTTTTTAAATAACACTCTAGGGGTAGGACAGACATGGAACAGACGTGGAATCGGTTTCGCAGCAATTCGTTTCTGTCACGCCGCTTCCGCAGCACGCTCAATCAAATTA
Organism: Tholera decimalis; assembly: GCA_943138885.2. Classification (NCBI taxonomy): domain Eukaryota; kingdom Metazoa; phylum Arthropoda; class Insecta; order Lepidoptera; family Noctuidae; genus Tholera; species Tholera decimalis. The sequence continues at coordinate 16,575,319 of OW964551.2, forward strand.
CTCGCAATACTATATATTTTAAACGATAGGCTTAATGATTTTCGATTAAATAAACGTTATATCCAATAACGTTATACGAAATAAGTTTTAGAGTATATAAATGTTATGTCTAAAGAAATTACATCAACAGTTGGTATAACTCACTATCTTGTGAACGTTATTGAAATGAAAATATACCAAATAACTTTTTATGATATGAGACGCACCCCGCTAAATCAGTACGGATTTGTTTCGAACAGACCAGTTAAAAAACCGTGTTCAATTCAATTGCACACTATTTTGTAAAACCTCTTTTAACGTTGCTTGACCGCAAAAACGTACTCATTTGACGCGAGTTGAGCACGGGTTGGTTGAATTGTGTAGTAATACAAAAGCGTGTGTATTTCGCGAGACCGATGTCGCCAGTTGGACACGGAAAGGGAAATACGCGACGATGATTTAGTGCATTCACTAGAGGTCAGTGAAGATGATGAGCCTCTACCATATGAAATAGAGATTGAAAATAATGATATGACTGGTAGATCCTCGGTACATGAGAGATCCGTGATCCAGAATATGTAATTAATAAAAATAGGGGCAAGGATACAAACAAAGAAAATAAAACACGCGGGGGAAATGTCTCTGATGAAATATTAAATGAAGGCGACAGACATGTATTCCAAGAAAATAGTGTAGTTATAGATTTTAGTAATTTTTAATTAAATCTCTGACTTTTATTCGTGAGAAAATATCCATCAAAAAATTTAATTGGATGAATAATCTTTAATTAATTAATAATAAATTAATAGTTTAAAAATCACTAGAAAAACACGCTTTTATAAGTGCACGTAAAAACAAAAAATTTGTTCGCGCTTTTCCTTTTTTTTGTAGCCTCCGTTTTCTTTGTGTTGCTGTTTCTGTTTTTATATTATTCCCACGAGTAGTGAACAATTAAACGGTCAATCACCCCAGAGGATTTGAAAGTGACATCACAAAAAGTTGACAAAAAGGTTAAGAAAACCGATAACGGATTTTCTTTAGGTTTGTTATCCTCAAACCTGATCCTGTTTGAAACCTGATCGTGTTCAAAGTCCATTACGTGGCTTTTCTCACAAGTACAAACACGACAATGATACGATATTCCATCATGGAATGCCACTGCCTATCTTCCGGCTTCATCATCAGACCTTGAAACCTAATCGTGGTCAAAGTTCATTACAAGACTTTTCTAAGAAATCCAAAACAGCTATGATACGATTTTCCATCATGAAGTTCCAGTTCATATCTTCCGGCTTCATCATCAGATCAGTTCGACAGTACCATATTATTGTATTGTCATCAGAACTACATACAGTTGCTAATTTTCATTACGCTACGACCCTTGGAAGATGGTTAAAGTAGTTGCCTTAGATTCCATTACATAGTTAGTTACATACAGGTCGACCTAATAAAAGCGTGTTAAAAAGCGTAGTTTCGAAGCAACTTTTTGTTACTACTCATTTTAAGTAAATTAATTAAACAAAATCATAGTAAGAATTTGTTTACTACACTAGTAGTTCTTTTTCTTAGGTCAATATGATCATTTACTGTTACGGTCTGTGCATTTACACACGTTATATTATTTTTTGTCATTCTTAAATAAAGTAAAACACTAAATACCTAACAATATAATGAATAAGTTAGTTTAATTCAGATTAAAAAGAAATGTATTTGATTTTGGCGACTCCGTGCCTTCTCTATTCTAAAACATCAAAACACACAAACTACATCGCAAACTCACCGCGAGCGTGCGCTCGAGTTTGCAATGTATTCTAGCGGGGGTGCTCCCCGCGTCTTCCGTTAAGCTACGCCCCTCGAGCTATGTCTTATTTTTTACGTATCACCTTAAATTAGGTATTAAAGTATATTTTACTAAGTTTTAAACTGTGAATACTGAATACACAAACCACCCGCTCCAAAATCGAACTACAAGACAATTGGCTATGCGTTATCGTTACATGTTGGCCCCTACGCACAAAACATTATGGGAATACCATCATTGGGCGTGTAACTAAGGAATAGGATTCCCTACCTGTCGTGTTTCCTGATAGCTACCTATAACCTGGAGGTATTTATGTCAAGAGTGAATAGATTACTTCTAGGTAAGCGTGCTTCATCTTTGACCATATCATCGCTTGCCATCAGGTGAGACGGTGGTAAATATTCATAACAAAAAATATTTAATGTAGCACCTACCTATCTTATGAACTTAGTGTATTTTCTGTCACGGTAAATACACTTTTGATGTTTCATAAAAGTTATCGGTAAACGATGGATGATACATCATAAAAGTCGGGGGAATCATAAAGTTGGCGAAATGCTCTCTAAATCTGACAGAGATAGCTGACAGCACTCATTTTAGTTGACGTCAGACATTCATTTCGATGGTAAGAGAGGAACGGTTACAAAGGTTAAGATGTGACAGTGATGACTTGGGTAATGAAAAGTTATTTAGTAGCTTAAGTGACAGAAACGGTGTAAGAAAATAGTTTTTCTTCGTGTTTGTTTATGTGCTAAAAGTATTTCGCCCGCGGCACCCCCGGTGGGAGCCTATCAACGAAATAAAAACCCCTCTATTAGAGAACTTCTCCGACTGAGAAGGCTTTTACAACACAGCAGAAAAGACATGACAGATTCATCGATTGTGCAAGGAATCCCTTAAAACACGTCGCGACCTAACCAGTATCGCCAAGTTACGGGTTATTGGCATTTCAAAGTGTGAACTTTTCAGACTTATCCTGACATGGGCCAAAGATAATCTGAGTTTCGTTGATAACTTTTTATTTTGGGAATGGATAAAAGGGTTCAGGGTTTGAAATTTAAACCAATGCTTTACAAAGTTCAATACATGTTTTGTCCACTTTAGTTCAGTTAAAGTTTGAACAAGGGACTGAGTCACAGACTTTTATTCTCAACATCATCTTTCATTTCTATCAATATCTATGTCATTGATCTGCTATAAGAAATTTATTTTGTAATAAGCAGTACCTTCGTGCTGTTTTGTATGTATTTTTTATTTTTTAAGTATAACGTATAAAATATAGTCAAAATTTACTAAAGTAAATTAATATGGCAGGGTGCGATTATATCCCGAGTCGGCGGCGCGCCGCGTTCGGGACGCGCCTCAAAGAGCAGTCAGCAGCATTGACGGGGCCTGGAGTTGCAGAAATGTTCTAACGAGGTACCGCTGCCCCGGAACGCAAGGGCAACGAAAAGAGCAGGGCGGGTTTTTAGTCAGTAGAAGTCTGAGAGCGGGGGCACACGATGCGTTGCGCCGCCGCACCGCAAAGATTTCACCGTATCGACGAGCACACGAGCGGTGCGGCGCCGCAACGTTGTTATGTCGCACGGCGCCGCTGGCACCCCAGCAGCGTTGGACAGTCTGTTAATAAAAATGGATCGTAAAAGACGTCTGTTGTTGGCCCTACTATTACGCCACCGCCGAAACCCTCAATCACAATAAACATAAAACTAAGACAAAAAAAAAACGAAAAGAGCGAGCATGTGCCCTTTCTTGTGACGCATATACAACTGAGCGGTGCCACTCCGGCGCACGGTGGGCTGAAAATCGGCTTTCATAGACTTAGGTATTTTATTTTGCAAGTGCGAGTTTTTTTGCCGGATATCACTTCTATTAGTTATAACAATATACAAAAATGACACCAGAATTGATTCTGCACAGAAACGAAGGAATTATAATTTTTTTACGAAAATTTTGTATGGAGCTAGTATGAAAAATCGAAATATCTCTAAAACGGCAGCGATAACCGTAATATCCTTATAGGGGGTTATAGTACTAATTATTTATGATTTTTTGACATACGTTACATAATGGTTGTAGATGCCTTTTTTTTTTAAAAATCGTCAAAATATTTTTATTTATTTTTACATATTTAAACGTTCCTTTTAGTGTTTAAGTTGAAGAATTCAGAGCTTTAACAACTCTTATCATAAAATAGCATCACCCCTATAGACCTGAAGGACTAGACAGAGGTGTTTAGTGTCTTGTTGATCTTGTAAGATTTCCAACAATACCAAATAGTTGAATATCAGTGTCAAAGTGCCCATGCTGTCGCTTCTTTTTGAAAGATAGGGGAATGAAATTGTTAATTGATCATACCCTAAAAGTATGATTACAACATAACCGGACACATAATAATAATAATATCCTTATAGGGGATTATAGTACTAACATTATTTATTTTAACATATGAAACTGTTCAAAACGATCCATGAACTGTGTCAAAGTTAAGAACATCGTTAGGAAGCATGCTTTTTCCCCAAATATTAAGAATATGTGAAAAAAAAAAGACTGTATATAAACTTTTTATTGATAGGTAATTTAAATAAAACAGAAGTAACAAAAATAATATCTAATAAATTCAATTATACAAAATACATATTTGAAACTATAATTTATGAAATTATTAACTAAACATATTGGTACAATAAACTAACATAAATAACAAAAGAACATAAAGAAAAATAATTAAATTTTACAAATTTTCTTTACAACTTTCGTTGTCGGACTCCAATTCCGAGTCAGAATCCAGATCGGATATACCTACAAACTCGAACTCAGTTTCCGGAAACTGTATTAGGTCGAGAGTTTCAGCAAAAAAGGTTGTCTTCCTTTTGGCATCTAACTTCGGCCTTTGTGCACTTAGAAAAGGATCCGAAGAAACAACAAGCATATTTAGGATATCTTGATTAGAATCTTGCCTGCTTCTTTTCCGCGAATGATGTTCCCGGAACCTCCTAAAATCTTTGTTTCGAGACTCTGAGGCTTCTTCCGAGAGAGTCCCAATCGGGACAATATCATTTTTTTCGATTATGTCAGCTCCGTGTATTAATAGTTTATGTACGGTTGATGACATGTAGTACCAGTCGTATAATTCCACGTACTTTTCTGCTGTTTTGCGAGCAAAATCTTTAAATTTGATGACATCGATCTTCTCACCAGATGTTATTGCTTGCAAAATAACAGCAAATCTTTTTATCAGGTTTTGATCCAACCCAGTAATAGCTGCAGTTTTATTGGGAAACTCGAAAAACTTCCTTGCGGTATTCCCGTCATTGGTAGTTCCCGAGCCTTGTTTTACTATATCAATTAACAGATTGAGCTCCTCTTTAAATTTATTTTGAATGTTTTTTTTTTCTGTTTTGTAACATATCTTTATGCTCATTACATCTTGCTGCCCACTGTTTGAAGTCAAGTCTGTACGCAATGTGTAACAGACATTCCATGCAATTTATACGGGCATGTAGGGATGATAGGCCAAATTCATATATGTCAGAACACACAGTTTTTGATGTTACAGCATCTAAGTGGTTCATTTCTGTTGGTTTTGCTAAGCACAGGTAGCATGATGCATTTGATCTAGCTTCAGAAAGGTACGTGCAGACTTTTGCGTCGATCATTGTCATCATTAGTTTATGAGTCACCCTGTTACTATTAATGCACTCTGTGGGGTTAAGGGCCTCAATTTCCTCATCCATTTTTCTTTTGTTATCAATGACAACTGCATGGCTTTCTTTTACAAAAGTGAACTGAACCGGACGACAATAAAAAGTTGAGCATGGTTTCGGGTTTGTCCATATAGTATTATCTCCATCTGTCAGTTTCAGTGGCACCAAGGAGGTCATGAAAATGCTTGAATCATCATGCTCGCCGTCCATTTTCTGCTTGTATCGGCTTTGATTGGAAGCACCATCAAATCCCCACTTCGATATCAGCTTTAACTGCTTATTTTCCACATTATCAGAAAGACTTTGAAGAATCCGCTTCACCGTGATGTCAAGTAAAGCTTGAAGTGTAATTCTAGCTGATGAATCCGTAACTGATACTGATTGATTAGGAGGGTAGCATGCAAGCTTAGTTTGTTGCAGTTTATAGTAGGATGGGTAAATATCCTTAGCACCTTCCCGAATGGCAGTCTCTCGCAACGTAATATATTGCCACTTTGAAAGCTTAAGTGAAAGAAGCAATCCAAGTGCTTTCTCTGGTGTAAATATTACTGTTTTCTTAATGCTTTCCTTGATTTTAACGGCAGCTTCTGGATTTTTGATCATATAATTGATTACAGATGCGATATCTTCATAACCTTCTTCTTTTAAACGTGCTGCAGCTGCATATGCCAATTCACAGGAATCCTCGCCTATGTGCTCACTAGATCTTCTCTTTTTCTGTTTGCTTCCCAGATCTTTGAATGGTTTTCGGGACCTTTTTGTCATTGTTCCAACAGTCGATGATGTCGAAGGTTCTGGAGAGACTGAGCGTGCTCTTGGTATCTCATCAACAGTTGGTTCTTGATTTATTAAAGTTTGCACGCAACTCGGCCAATCAATATTTGCTTGCAACCACTATCCGTACGTATTTCTAAACTTATCAAAGAATCGTTTAGATTTCTGCCACCTGTTTAAAGCAGCTCGCGTGAATCTCCGGCAAAATTCTTTGAGAGTTACTTGATCTTCGGCAGAAAGGCAATCGCCTATGCGGGACACAGTTGCACTAAACAATACTTCATGATTAAATGAAGGACACTCACTTTTTAGAAGAACAAACAAATCTAAGTTGGTGATTAAACTTTCCATTCTAAGATTTTGTAGTCGCAAAGCAAATAGTTTTAGTGTTAGCAGTTACACGGTTGTGAACAATCTAAATTATGGAACAAAATTATAGCCCTTTTATTGTATAAAGTCAATAATTAGTTAACTACCCTCATTAAAGTTATAAAAGATATGATAATAAAAATTTATAATCGTCAAAAACATTTCGTAGAACTCATAGTAGAACTAATCAACATTAGCAAATCACATTAGCTCACTAATTATAAAAAGGTGAATGCAGTTCTTAGTTGGTATTGTTGCGAGATATTTCAAATCATTTAATCACTTAATAGGCTCATTAGAATCAGAAGACTACAACCATCATTCTAATTACTTAATTACTTGTCATCAGACTCATTAGATGACTACACAATATGTTATTTTGTATTTTGAACGTATGCAAGGTTTTAAAATTCCTTTTGTGTCGATATTATTATGTGTCCGGTTATGTTGTAATCATACTTTTAGGGTATGATCAATTAACAATTTCATTCCCCTATCTTTCTAAAAGAAGCGACAGCATGGGCACTTTGACACTGATATTCAACTATTTGGTATTGTTGGAAATCTTACAAGATCAACAAGATACTACACACCTCTGTCTAGTCCTTCAGGTCTATAGGGGTGATGCTATTTTATGTTAAGAGTTGTTAAAGCTCTGAATTCTTCAACTTAAACACTAAAAGGAACGTTTAATATGTAAAAATAAATAAAAATATTTTGACGATTTTAAAAAAAAAAGGCATCTACAACCATTATGTAACGTATGTCAAAAAATCATAAATAATTAGTACTAAAACCTCCTATAAGGATATTACGGTTATCGCTGCCGTTTCAGAGATATTTCGATTTTTCATACTAGCTCCATACAAAATTTTCGTAAAAAAATTATAATTCCTTCGTTTTTGTGCAGAATCAATTCTGGTGTCATTTTTGTATATTGTTATAACAAATAGAAGTGATATCCGGCACAAAAACTGGCACTTGCAAAATAAAATGCCTAAGTCTATGAAAGCCGTTTTTCAGCCCACCGTGCGGCGTCGCAACGCATTCATCCCTCCCCGCCTCGTCTCGGTGGTTGCAAGTCCGGTGCGGCGACGCAGCGCATCGTGTGACATGCCTCTGATTTTACTTTGTAAGTCGACGCAGCGACACCGCTCCAGCGCCGCACCGCCGCCGCAACGCATCGTGTGCCCCCGCTCTAACACTCCCTTCCGCTCCACCCAGAGCGGGAGGAGTTATTTGAAGATATTCTCACCCAGAAAAAAAGGGTTCGATTATAGGTATGTCCATTTTGAATGAATTCATTTTGAACAAAGAGGTGAATAATATAAAGATGAGGAAATCCTAATCGTTTACGAAATCTTTCAGCCATAGGCGTTATATTTTTAACGGGAAAGTATATTTGGTTAGGCAAACAGAGAAAAGAAGCGTGAAGTTAATTGCCGAAAGCCTGAGATGAAATGCTCCAATCTTTTATATAAATAAAAATCAATAGTTGTATTTACGAACATACAAACATTGATTTTTATGAGTACGAGTGCTTAAAACATCAATTAGATAGTGATTTAACTTTGGCAGAGTTTTCTGAGGATGTACAAGGCTGTTCCTAGACCAAAAAAATTACTGCCGCATGTGAGAAACAACTCAAATGAAGTCGCGACTAGAAATCAATAAAATATTGTGTTCCATTAGGTTCAAGGATCCCAATTTATCCGCTTCATTTTCTTTTGCTTTCATATATTGGAGTGATGTGCTTTTACGATGACCAATTCTTTTATATCGACAGCGTTTTATTGTATTCTACGGTCTGCAGCGGAGAAAACCCAAGAATTATTCGTCTCTTTTCACAACTCTGTATTGTATACATCGCAAGAAATTTTCTCCTATGGTGAAAGCTGTAGCTTAAGCGATTTATTTCGCTATATTGACTTTATTGTTTCTACGCACGATAATTACATTGTGACTGCAGTTCTCACTGGGGAAGATGACGAGACTATGTGTGCAATTTAATGTTACCACATCATATCATCAACAGATATTCAACTGCCTCGTCATACTTTCTAGTGGCAAAATTCATTAGGATTACCGCTGCGATGCGATGGTACTCAGCAGTCTCTGGTGTTAGATGTGTACATCCAACTAGACATGACCTAGCCATTTATGTTTTTGTGTAATAAGACAATCTGTTTTAATAATTATTATAATAATTTGACATTACCTAATTCATACTTGTATATCATACCTACTTAACTTAATTTGACATTTATTATGATAATCTATTTTAACATTTTAAAAATTTAATTTACTAATGTGATATTTTATCCACCATAATTTATTCTAAATAGCTTATATATTTTACTTTAGATACTATTTATATCTTATTTTGACATCAATAATATTTTAATAATAAATTAGATTTTGAAATGTAAAAATTGGACGAAATTGGACCTTTTTTCACACAAAATTACACTTCTTCGACCCTATCCCGACTTCATCGTGAGCAAGGATCTTCTACCTACTAACTGGATTGCTTACGAATGATTCAAAGAATACAGAAAGTCTTTCTTAGCTGTTAAACAATAGAGTATAAACTTGCACGCATAAAACTGAAGGAACTATTCGTTCCGAGCGAGACAGTGCCGTGTGTGGACTGTGTCCCTTTCTTCTGTGTGTCAGATTAAAAATATTTATTTCAATGGTAATTTTTTCGACCTGTCTGTTGTAGTAATAACACCTAGTTTTAAACTTCTTTGGAATTCTATCTTTAAAATGAATTGCCATTATTACTGTATGCATATTAATGAAAATTAAAGTTATTTTACCATGCAATCACAAGATGTTTAAAACAAAAAAAAAAATGGAATTTGTAACAATTAGTAGTGATATATTATACTATACATGGCAATTACTACGTTGCTGTCTGACGTTTACTTGACATCTGTATGTTTGTAAATTTGCATTATATTTAATTTTGTGAGTTTTCGTAATATTAAAGTGCAAGATACTGTAACCATAGTAAGAACGTGTTTTGTGGTTAATCTCAAGAGTGAAGGGTACCCCGGGTCTGGAATTTCCTTTTTTAAGTAAGTTTTGTGACTTTGTTTACAAATTGCATTTAGGGTGACTATGTTTTCATTGTAAAAGTGGAAGTTCTTCTCTTTATTCTTCTTATTTATTATTGAAGTGAAAACTTCTTTAGCGGCGTTGTGCACTTTTTTTGTAATGGGTAAAAAATGTTAAACTCGCGTCAGGACACGTGACCTGATCGAAAATTCGTAAGGTGGACGGAGAGTCTAAGAGATAAACTTTTTAATGTAATATAAATTGTCATGTTTGTGTACGACAGCGCAATAAATAAATATTGTATTCTACCACATAAATGATAGTACTTTTATACTGATAATTAAAGCAATTCGTGCAAAATTATTCCCTAAACATTCCAAAATATCAAAAATGCACAACGTTAATATTCAAGTTTTCACTTCTGCCGGCACTCCTGGAGTGCAACCCGTCGTTTTTTTTTCTTTCTTCTCATTATTTATTATTTTTTGTTATTTTAAGCTTTCCTATAAATGATGATCGAGACCGGTGGCTCAGTGTTCTACACAGAAAAAGGTCGGAAATGGTTCCAAAATTTGTAGCCGCCATTTCAAGCCCGAAGAAATATTGCATTTCGAAACAAGATCAAATGATGCAATTCCATCCATTTTCCCTAAAGTAAGTTATCAATCTTTACAAATGACATGAAGATCACCGTTTCGAAATAGAATATGAGCGTAGCAAGATGAATTTTCATTTTGAATCTATCTTAACCATAAATACTAAAATATTGTTCTCATCAATCTATTATTATTTTAGATTCCTGTTAAAGCGAAACAAATAAATGTTTTAAGTACTATAATATTGAAACCCACTAAAAAAAAAGAATATACAACCTGTACTGGGCACATTCAAAGATCTGGTAAGTGAAAGTTATGAAAGGAGTCAAATTAATAAGCATAAAAGTCGACATTTTAGTTGATTTATTTACTTTTGCTTAGCAAATTGATGGCAAAAATATTTTATATCATTTTGGCCAAAAACTCAGCTACGCAAACTTGCTTACAAGTGTAGTTTATTATATTAATAATTACTTATAACTTAATTACTTAACTTTTATCCACTGCAGTTAGTTAATGTCGACAAATAATAATAATTATTCATAATTTAAAGATTATTTCCATACTTTTAACTAATAATAGTGTAATACATTTTTTAGGGTTGTGTGTCAAGCCAATCTTGTAACAAACCTGCAGCTGCAACATATGAGGAACTAGAAAATATAGAACCAACCTAATAATAATAACCTTATAATTGTCATTCGATCTGCCTCCTTTATATTTAGACTTATGTTTGTTAATAATATTGATTTCTAACCTTAAATAGCACATGTGGTGTTAGCCTGTAATTAATTGTTACACTTATAAATGTAATATGACTGTTTCATACAAATGTATAGTGTAAACAATTGTAGGTTAACCTAAATAAATATATACATAAATAAATTATATCTCTTCTGTTATTCGTTCTATTTATAATCATCGTTTTTCATGAAGGGTTTTAGTAGTTTTAATTATATATAAACACTAGTTCTAACGCGGGGCTTCGCTCCCGTGGATTCTATCACGGTAAAAACATAACTCTCCTTTTTTGCAGTCGCGTAAAAAGTAGCCTATAACCTTCCTCAAGCTTCAAGCTACTTCCATACCAAATTGCATCTAAATCCACCTAGTACTTTCGAAGATTAGCGCGTTCAAGCAAACAAACAAACAAACAAACTTTTCCGCTGTATAATATTAGTATAGATTGCATAATTTTATATTTAGTCTACTGGTTCTGACCACACAAGTGTCGAATAAACGTAGATTACCAATTAATGCACGTTTATTTGGACGTCTATCAAGCCATCAAGGCCAAGCCTTCGAAGAATTGTCAGCTGGTGATTCTGTTATTAATTCTGTATCTGCAATAATTGTATTTGTATCACGGGTCTTAACCACTTTGAAAGTTTATAATTCAACGCAATAAAGTCTGCTTAACAAAACCAGTTTTGTATTTAGCCCACATAAGGAAGGATTTATTATAGAAACTAGCTTCTACCCACGACTTCGTACGCGTGGGAAGGTTTTCCCGCGCAAATCCCGATCCCGTGGGAATTTCGGGATAAAAAGTAGCCTATGTGTTATTCCAGGCTGCCAACTATATACTTACCAAATTTCTTTCAGATCCGTTCAGTAGTTTTTGCGTGAAAGAGTAACAAACATCCATCCATCCTCACAAACTTTCGCATTTATAATATTAGTAGGAGTAGGAAGTAGGAAGTAGGATAGTAGGAAGTAGGATAGGATAGTAGGATTAGCGCGCTCAATATAAGTTCCTCAGATATATATTGAGAACTAGCTTTTCACCCACGTGGAATTCTATTATATCGCGCTACCGAGCAACTATTCAAAAATCTGAGACAGAAAGAACCCTATATAGATCCCAGGGTTTTAAACTATCTCCATGCCAAATTTTTTCGAAAGCGGCTCTGTGGTTTAACCGTGAAAGTGTAACAGACCGACACAGACCTTTGTATTTATAATAGAATTAATTTCTTTCTTTCTATTTAATAATTTGTTAAGAAAAAAACCGGCCAAGTACGAGTCGGACTCGCGCATGAAGGGTATTTTTATAGGTAGGTAATGAATGGTACGGAACCATTACCTATAAAAAGCGCCAAAAAAATCACAACTGTTGTATGGGAGTCTCCCTTAAATATATATTTTAATTAATTTTTAGTATTTTTTGTTATAGCGGTAACAGAAATACATCATTTGTAAGGTTAATAATAAGTGTCTTAAAAAAACCTGCAAAATATTGCATTAAATAAAATTGTCCTTACGTTTATCACGAATTGATATACACACTACTAGAAAGAGATAGCTAGGTCCTTCGAGGGTATACTCTTCGGAACGGATTTGAGCTTCGCGTCCGCATTCCAGTTTAGGTACAAGTTCCTTGATCGTGAGACATATTTAATGGACAGCTCCAAAGTGAAGAGTAAATAGGTTCTCTTCTATTTGCTTACATGTGCTCCACCGACAACCACATCAAAACTTTAAATTGTGTTAGATTGTGGACAAACGCGAGCCTGTCAAATAATTTTAAAAAATCAGACTTCCTTCAGAAAATCAATAAGATTGCGATTCCAAAAAATGGAACCACAATTTAACGAAATTACTGGATTGTTAAACTGACGCAAATTGGAAACCTAAATTAAACAAACTGCCGAACTAGTTTCAGCGATAATATTCTAAGGCCCGAGGCCAAATTTTAGCGATATTATAATCATAGCCTTCAATCTCAAACATAAAATGTCAACGTCTATTGTATCGCAGAATACGATATTATTTAATACAGCAAAGTCTGATTTTCAGTGTAAGAGACCTCTTCTAAGTTATTTTTTTTTATTATTATTCAGAATAGGCTCGCGTTTGACCACCATCTCATCTGATGATAAGCGATGATATGGTCGTAGATGGAGCACGCAAACCTAGAAGTAACCTACTCACTCTTGATTTAAAGACCCCTAGGTTGTAGCTATCTGGAAACACAGACTCTGGCAGAGAATTGCACTCCTTAGCCGTACGCACAATGAAGGTATTCCCAAAACGTTTTGTGCGTTAGGTGTAGTTAGGCGGTGAACGAGGAAAACTCCAACAACACGATGATTTTTCTAGCGTTGCTGCGCTCGTGGCTAAATAATAACAGCCACACGGGTCGATATTCAAGGTTAAGCAACGCTCGCCGAGGTTGGTCCTTTGACTGGTGACCATTTTAACAGATAAAGATTTCGTGCCTATAGCACGTTAGGCCGTTGATCCATGCTTTCAGTTGAACATCTTTGACAGTCATTATGGTTAGTCAGAAGCCAAAAACTTTTGGCAAGGGGTGTCGTGTTACCCACAGAACAGATAAAAGAGGTTAGAAAGGAAATAATAGTTCCTGATTTGTATGAGAACGCGTGTCGCCGCTTGTCTCCCCACTCTTTAGCTCTACTACAAGCAAGAGGCCCGTTACGTATGCGAATTACGCACACAAATAAATTACACACACTTAAATCTAGAGCTTGCTACTGATTGTAACTCACTGTTGATAAACACGCGCCGTGCATCACGGCCAATCAGGGCAAAGGACAAAACGTTAATGGTTGCAGTGTGGCGCATGCAGTACACTGTGAGCGGACTTGGTCATTGCGTTGATTAAGCGAGTACACAACGGGCAATGTATACTTTTTGTAACTTGTTGCAATAATGTTGTTAATGTTCAGAATTTCATAGTGATCAGAATATTTTTATGTTTTTTACAAATAAAATTGTAATTAAATGTTATTTTCGACTTACCGATGGAAAGATATACCTCCTCGCTCTATACTTGCGGTCTGTTTTTTTTGTTTTACAGGTTATAATTGCACAACACGGCATTTTAAAGCAGAGCTCTGTGTTCCGAAGTAATCCGAAGCGCACTAAACGAGGCGAATGAATTAATCGGTCACGCTATCATTGTCGTATCATAAATGTGGCGCGCTCGACCCGCCCACATTACCATTCCAACCTTATTCATCTATTCCGTGGTGTTACCCATCGGCTGGATTTTGTCGGTCAAATAGGCAGGCGCTCCATGTAAAATACTAATACTCAGCTTGCATCCGCTTAGACTGGAACCCAACCCCAGCATAGTTGATAAAAGGCTAAGCACACGGAAAGCGCTACTATCATTTTGCACAACATACAAAACAATGAAAAATTAGTCAATGTTATTCGAGCGAGTTATATGTGCGATGGACGCTAGCCATAACGCGCGCACACCATAAAAGCGTCACTACGTGCGTTACAAAGCTTCGCCACGCATCCTCGCACCATGTAAATATTTCACACAGAAAGTTGAAAAAATTGTACGTTCGACACCTTCCTACACATTCGCTCCGCCTTGCTCTCTCACACATCTGTTATCGAAAAGCCCTTACACTATAGCTATACAGGGTAATAATATCAGAAAAATGTGTGCGTAGTTTCCTAAACGCCTCGGGTTCTACAAAATTGAGTTATGACGAATCAGGACGGTATTGTGGCGCCGTTAATTCGATTTTGACTCTTGAATACTTACATACGTGATTCGTTTACATAATTGCACGAATTAAACGGAAAAGCAAACACGATAACGGTCTGATATGGTGTAAAATTGTGTGGTGCTCAACTAGATAAGGGTGGAAAGAAACTAGGCTAGCTAAATATAGAATCATACATGTGGGATTAGCTCAATGATTTTCCAATTAAACTACCGATTACTTCTTATAAACTGTATTTTATTTCTCCTTTAAAAGTACACGTCTTTTCGTCTTATGGTATCGTCTATCGTCTTAGTTCTATATCCTTCCCTTTCCCTTACTTATTCTACATCTTCAACATTAATTCGCTCTCTTTCACTCCTTGACTATTTCTTATATTCATCTCTGTCTTCATTTATGCTTCACATCTGTCATTCATCTTCACGTCTCATTTCACTATCCTGTCATAACTAACGTTCCATTCCTAAAAAGCCGACGGAATCTCACGTACAAACTCTAGCGGCTATGTTAAGCCCCTCGGTAAACAGGCAGGCCGGATTTACAGTTGTTTCGATGGTCTAATGGTCGCAAGCGCAACTGCTGAGTGCTATTGGGTTTTAACCACCGTGCCTCGGAAAGCACGTAAAGCTGTTGGTCCTGCGCCTGATCTCTCTACGGTCGTGTCGTATTGCCATCCCATCGGATAATGAGAGTAAAGGAACAGAGAGTGCACCTGTATCTTGCGCACATGCTTTTGCACTATAATATCTCCTTCGCAGATGGCTAATCAATTATGAGATTGGCCGCCGTGGCCGAAATCGGTTAGGAGGACTATTATAATTAAGACCAGGCAGTGCAAAACAATTTTCACGCAAGCTCCGCCCCCATCCACCCCGGTTAGGCCGTTGTATACTAAACACTAACACAGCAGTAATATAATTGAATATCGCGTGCGCTCTTTCTAAATGTTCGGTTTCGAAACTGCCGTTGTGTGCTAAACGCTAACGCTGCAGTAATAAAGTTGAATATCGCGTGCGCTTTTTTACCATATTCGGGTTCGAAATTAAATGTCGTAAGTCTCAATTCTTATTTTGTTTATAACTAAAGTAATCATTGATCTAGAGAAAAAATGTCCTATATTTGGATAATAAACTATATTTTCTTACTGTCAATACTAATTTTAGACATAAAAGCCGAGTAATCTTGATTAAATTATGAATAATCTTTAAAAAGACATGATTTTCAATTAAAAAATGAATCGAGCGAAAATGTTCCAATTACAAAACTGGTCTAGACATGGAAAGAAAAAGATCCAATAAATCATATACTAAAGATATATTTTGATTGTATGCGTGATTGTTTCAGAATATTAATACAGAATTACATACAATTTAGGGAGCCTCCTCTTAATTTACAGTTATCAACCTAGATGAACTTATAGCCACACTGCTTTGCTTCGGGCCTCAGCTAAGATTAGATTTGTAGATTGTATTTCTTTTGACTGTTTTCAAAAAGGCTAGAATAATCTAACCTCTTTCAGTCACTTTACAATCGTTCTGGCTGACATGAAAGGCACAAAGTTTAAACTTCAATAACTGTCGAAAGTAAGCTAAAACTTTTAGACTTTGAACATTCCGAAAATAAATCAAAAACTTTTTGTAGTCCTTAACAAAGGCTTACGAATAATCAGAACTACAAGGGCTACTGGAAAATCTTGAGAAAATTTAAGTTTACTTATCTAGTTGAAAGATACACGACTAAGTATATATTCCGAAACTGTAAATAACACCCATTATTCCGGGATAAAAAGTAGCTTAGTGTTATTCCAGGTTGTCTACAATAATATTATTAAGGGGAAAGTTTTGTTATATGTTTGTTTGTACTATCCAGTACAAACAAACATATACAAACAAAACTTTTTCCAAAATTTTTTTTTCATAAAATTGAGCCAATAGTTTTTGAGTTTATCCAAACTCAAAAACGATTGGATCAATTTCAAAATTTCATTCACAAATATAAAGCTATATTATCTACAATTAACAACATCTCACTGATAAAAATCCTATTTAAATTTAAGCGGGCGAAGCCGAGGAGAGAAGCTTGTATACTATATGTGTGCAAAGTTTCATTTATTTATTTATTAACACTATGCGCATAGGTACAAAGGCGGACATTCTAATCCCTTAACCAATTTTTACGTAGTTGAAACTCAAACATACAAACTTTCACATTAAGGCTAAGCGCGCACTACGAAAGTAAATCGTTGAGAAAAAAATCGTCAATCTGTGAACAACAGAAATATAATACTACAATCCGCGAACTGCGAAAATAATTCGCATGCGATTTTAAATAGCAGATGCGAAATCGTACGTAGGTATATTTTGTACCCTATGAAGCGGTACTCGCTTCGCGCATTGCGGAAAAAATCGCAAGCGCAGCGGTCAGTGGACTTTGATTTAGTTGACATATCTAGTAAAAGAGTAACTGTGGAGTTTCTTGCCGGTTCTTCTCCGTAGAAAACGACCAATTTCGAACCGTGCTCTAACTGCTGACGTTTTGTAAGTGCCCATGTAGGCCTACGTGAAATAAAACACTTTGAAGTTTTTTAAGTTTTGAGTATAATAATTATAATGATTATTTTCTTTTGTAAATACATGTTTCGATGTACACAGTCACTGTGCCACCACGGACAGGATAATAAATCGTGGTGCACGTAGGAATTATTGTCGTTTGCGTTTTTATTTCGCACTACAAAAGTCGCAACGAATAAATTTTGTACTGCGCGCATATCCTTATATTAAGGGAAGCGTCAATAGTGAATAGGTTGCTTTTGGGTAAGCGTGCTCCATCTTCGACCACGTCAACACTTACCGTCAGGTGAGATGGTGTTGGTGGTCAAACGCGAACCTATTTTCAATAAAATAAAAACTTTTTTGCAAAAAAAAATAAAACCGACTTCCATATCAAAACACTACAAAGCCAAAAATAATTTTAATTTCGGTAGTCGGTGTTATTGGTTTTGTATTTTCTTTTTTTTCACACCGCCTTCCGAAATTAAAATTATTTTTGGCTTTGTAGTGTTTTGATATGGAAGTCGGTTTTATTTTTTTTGCAAAAAAGTTTTTATTTTCGCGCTTTTTAGTGGGTCAATTTGTAATTAATCTAGCTATAAAAGCCAAAATGTCAACTACAAAAAACTAAAAACGCGCGAACAAAAAACACAATACAGAGTAAACGAAAAAATCATCAATGTAAATATTTTTTTTTTACTTTTGTTGATTTTTCAGAAACGGCTTGTCCGATTTCGATAAAATTTTCATGGGACCATTTGGGAAGTATACCCTTTCCAACAAAAAAATTTTTTTTCAAATCGGTTGGCAAGCGACGGAGCTATGCCCGAACAAACATAAAAAAAAAATAAAAACAAACAAACATCCGAATTGAGAACCTCCTCCTTTTTCAGAAGTCGGTTAAAAATAAAAATAGCCTAATGGCTAAGGTATCGGATTTGTGATCGCGAGGACGCGGGTTCGACCCCACCCATTACACTATTGCTGTGAACCGATTCCAGATACAAGCCTAATTAGCTTAGTCGAAGTGGTTAACATGATTGAATGTGAATTCTACCCACATTTAGCATTTCATAGTTCTCTTTTTTTTATTAAAACAAAACGGTATTAGTATTTTGTTCGTAACTATAGTAAATAGTTACCAGACCAGATAGAAAACTGTCAGTCAAAACCGAATAAGAAAATACGTTTCATTTTTTAACTCTCTATGCCCCAGAAACATCAACGAAAATGGGTTCTACAAAAGTTACGAAAAATAAAATGGGCATTAAAAGCTGGAATGTAATCTGAGCCTAAATCGATAGAGGGATCGTTGTCTGGGCACATCGGTCACTTTAAGGGCACGGCGAAGGCTGTATGGGACTATTAGCCCTGCCCAAACATCAATAATGAAATTACTGAACATTCCAGACTAAAATATTGTTGTTTAATATTCTTATAGCCTTTGTCTATAAAATTGCGTGGTCCTCCAATCCACTAGTTTGCAAAATAAAGTCAGGAGTGAATAGGTTACTTCTAGGTAAGTGTGCTTCATCTTCGGCCACATAATCGCTTACCATCAGGTGAGATGGTGGTCAAAGGCGAGCCTATTATCAATTAAAAAAACAATCTCGGTGTCCCCCTTTCTGTGAATCAACATGTAAAGATATATTAAAATTCATACCAGCGTCGAACTGAATTCGTAGTTCCATGCATGTTTCAGGGTATTCGTACAACTTGTGTAACTATTTCAATCGCACTAAAGAGTCAATAAATATGCTAAAGTATTCGTGTTATCTTCTGTATAGAATTTCTATCTAACCAGTGAAGATAGAATATTCAACGTTATTTTTATAGCAAAGAATTTTATCGATTTACCTGGTGTAAATAATGATTTAAAAAATCTAAATTCAAATTCTTCGAATGCAAACTAACCTTCTCATTATATAGTTTATGTTTATATAAACTATATAATGAGAAAGTTAGTTTAGTAGTACATAATAATACATATTATTTAGATAGTATTGCATTATTTTTTTACTAAAACTATTTATAGGTAATGTATTACGACAAGCCCGTTGGTATAGTGGTCAGTGGTCCTGACTGCTATGCGCAAGGTCGTGGGTTCGATTCCCACCTAGGACAAATGTTTGTGTGATGAGCACGGTCATTTGTTCTTTGTCTGGGTGTAATTTATCTATAATATGTATGTATTTAGAAATATATATGTATGTTTATCAGTTGTCTAGTATCCATATCACAAGCTCTGCTTAGTTTGGGACTAGATGGCGTTGTGTGAAAAAGTTGTGGAATATTAATTATTTACAAAAACTACACTTACAATCTATTTACTATATATTTAAAGAAAACCTTAACGGGGCCAACGGGGCTGACATGTTCTAAAAGTCCCTAAAACAAAAGATTTAATAAAAAACCTTGCACCGTTTCTCGGGTTTTACTTTGTAGGCCATACAAAAATTTGTTTCTGTGCAGGAATCGAACTCGCGATACGCAGCGCAGTAGCCATAAGCTCAACCACTGCGCCAACCGTGTCTTCATCAGTTCAGTTCATCCAAAGAAGTCAGACCGCCCATTTACGCACCTGTGGTATTGTATGTCATATCATAATCATATCATAATCATTTTATTCATATCAAAGTGCACACGAAAAAACAATAATTTGTCTTACAGTCTAAACTTAAGTGCTAACATTATATTTGCCTGAACTAGGTTAAACCTGTGCCTCAGGCGAAAAAAAGTGCTTACATGATATATATTTGACATTATAAATTAACAATCTAAAGATAGACTTATAATTAAAGAGCTACATCAATTATAATATTTATGCCTATACATGGCCTATACCTAATACATTATTTGGTGATTTTCGTTTACGTCTGAAATTTTATTTGCACACTGTAAGTAGGTCTTCCGTGTGGACATAAGACAGGCTATGCAGATAATTATAAACATGTGTTATAGATTATAAATATGTGTTACTACTTTATATTTATTTTTAATTAACTATAAATATTATAAAGAGGTAAGAAAAAATCTAAGTTGTATGTAGGGTTTTTTGCGTGATACATTATATTTTGCGAGTGCTGTTAGCTATAAATTATTTCGAAAACCACGCGGACAAAGTCGCGGGCGAAATGCTTACTAGCACATACGAATAAAAAACTATTTTCTTTCACCGTGTCTGTCACTTAGGCTACTAAATAACTTTCCATTATCTAAGTCAGCACTGTCACAACTTAACCTTTGTATCCGTTCCTCCCTTACCATCCAAATGAATGTCTGACGTCAACTAAAACGAGTGCTGTCAGCTATCTCCGTCAGATTTAGAGAGCATTTCCTCAACTTTATGATTTCCCCGACTTTTACGATGTATCATCCATCGTTTACCGATAACTTATGAAACATCAAGAGTATTTACCGTGACAGAAAATATACTAAGTTCGTAAGATAGGTAGGTGTAAATCTTTTTTGTTTTTTTTTTTTTTTTTTTTTTTTTTATTTAGAATAGGTTCGCGTTTGACCACCATCTCACCTGATGGTAAGTGATGATGTGGTCGAAGATGGAGCACGCTTACCTAAAAGTAACCTATTCACTCTTGACTTAAAGACTCCTAGGTTATAGCTATCGGGAAACACAGACTCCGGCAGGGAATTCCACTCCTTAGCCGTACGCACAATGAAGGTATTCCCAAAACGTTTGGTGCGTATGGGTGGGATGTCCACCATGTAACGATGGCGCTTCGCCGTTTGTCTCGTAGTCCGATGATGGAACGGGCTTGTTGGAATTAAATTGTGTAATTCCATCGCACACTCCCCGAAATGTAACCGATAAAAAACCGATAGACTTGCAACTCGTCGTCGATGTTCAAGGCTCTGGAGCTTTGATTCGACCAGTGCATCGTTGCCAATGAGTCTTTTGGCCCGCTTCTCGATAGACTCAAGCGCGTCCAGTTGGTATTTAGCAGATCCATCCCAAAGATGAGAGCAGTTATATTTTTTTATTGATCTTGAGGCTCGTGTTTGACCACCATCTCACCGGATGGTAAGCGATGATGTGGTCGAAGATGGAGCACGCTTGCCTAGAAGTAACCTATTCACTCTTAACTTAAAGACTCCCAGGTTATAGCGACCAGGAAACACAGACTCCGATCAGATCTAATCTACCGATCAGTAATTTTAATGGATATATACAACGTGTAACGGAAAGGGTATATACATACCAAGGGCACGGCTTCTTTGGGTGATATCAAACGATATTGGAAGGGTTTTTAAATCCTATCTCTACATGTTCGGAAGTAATGAGAATTTTTAATACATTGATACCAGATACAGTACTAGGCGCACAGAATTACGGAAGAGATTTGTCGTGATATTTGCAAGTAACGTGGAAAGTTATTGACCTACGTAGTGCGGTGACACGATTGTTATGATTTCAATTTAAGAAACTTACGAAACCGCAAATTAGGTAGGTATCAATTTTTAGAGTATTTTATTTTGAGTTGAAACCCTTGCAGTATCGTTTGATATCATCCAATGAAGCCGTGGCCTTGGTATGTAATACCCTTTCCGTTACACGTTAGTGTTTTATAATATTATAAGAGTAGCCAGTGGCTAAATAATAACAGCCGCACGGGTCGATCTCAAAGGTTAAGCAACTCATGCCGAGGTCTATCTGTGGATGGGTACATATCTATCGAAATTCCTCACATGAAAGCTGTCGGCCGTCATTTATACATTATGTTTATTATACATACATTTAGCAGTCGTTACGGGTAGTCCACAATTAAGTATTTATTATTCTTTTCAGATCGGATGGGAAAATATTGAGCCTAAGTATATTGAACTCACCGTTGCGCCTGACCTGCATATGACAACGAATTGAATATATCTAACTCTGAGCTAGGAATCTACCTACTAAGGTCCTGCGTTACTACTGCTGTCGAGAAGATAAATAAGGAGACGTACATAAATGATTTTGATTTTTCGCAAACATACTATTCTCTAAGTTATTTGAAAAAGTCTCATAGAGAGAGCATAGACGTGAGCGTCTATTCTACAAACTAAGCATTAATACAAGGCTATCTGTCACCGGTCAGATTTACGCAGGATATTGGATTTCTTGGCTACCATCGCTCGATTCAACACTTGGATGACTTCAAATAACAGGCATAGTTAAGGCTTGTATTTATGCCAATAACCTTGACCATTTGGGCGGAGCTAACGACCCCTCTCCGCGCGTCACTCCGCGCAGCTCTCCGCTACCCGCATGCAACAGAAAAGAGAGGCGCGCTCGGCCCGCGCCTGCGCCGCCAGCATGCGTCGTCGCTTCGCCTAGTCTCGGCACAGAGTATCGAAATCACAGAAGGTCAAGTCATCGTGAAAGTTAAATTGATTTTTATTTGTACCGCATCAAAAGTGGTCAAATTTTGTTTTTATTTATTATCTATTGATATAGATGCACTTTGAGTATGTACTGTAGAAACTATACCTCTATTATAGATCAGCCTGGCTCGAAACATGAGGTAAACAACTTGATGTATCTTTTTAACTTAATTATATATAAATAAAAATTAATGGCTATATGTGTTGCTAAGCGGAAAACTCAGGAATGGCTGGACCAATACGGATTTTTTTTCGAATATTCGTTATAGTCTGAGGAAGGTTTCTATTAAGAGAAAAATGGTAGGTAGGTAGGTAAGGTAGGTATGTAGGTAGGAACTTAGAGTAAGGTAGATAGGAATTTAACTTTCTTTCACCAAGTATTTTTATTCTTTTGGTTGGTTGAACTTCTTCATCCTCATTTATTTCTCCGTGTTCACATATATTTATTTTTAGAAATTTTGATAGCCATATAAAATCTTGTTCTATGTTTCCTTTTCGTCCTTCTTCGTTCTCGTTTTCTTCATTTTTCTCATCAATCTATTTTTCTTTCCTTAGTTCTATTTCCTTCTCTTTGTCGTTTTCTTCTTTCTCTTGTACATTATCTTAACTCTATCTCTCTATCTCAACTGGCGGCTTCGTCCGTACGAAGAGAAACCGGTGCATATCGGCTCAAGCCAGGCCTCGCTCAGACGAAGCGCACACACGCGCCTTGCTTGTAGTAGTGTACCTATCATAGCGCAGTTGTATGAAGCTTACCCTCTGTCCGTTTACTCTGTGCTATCTACTTTTATGCGAGGTAAGTAAAGCGATAGTTTATAATGAAATATGTAGATAAAACTTTAAACTTACCTTGATAATAAATTTATACCCTTTTGTTTGTAATATTTTTTTAGACCTCTCTTCATTCGTTTCTGCTTATTCCCATGTTTTACAAACTAAATTTAAACACTACTAAAACTGTAAAATACTATGAGTTTATAACACTAACACTACTTATAGATACATAGAATACTCTTTAACTTATAAACAAGAATCAGAAATAAAACTTTTTGACGAATCGAAAGTCGGTTCTATTTTTTGATAATAAGTTTTATTTCACGCTTTTTAGTGGGTCGGTTTGTAATTTATCTAGTTACAAAAGCCAAAATGTCAACTACTTATCACCTTTTACAAAATATTGCTTTTCCCGCTGCAGAGCCGTTAATTTTTGAGGAGTTCTTCTGGTACATCACTATCAGCTCTACTTCACCATATGCATTGTGACGAGCATAAAGTGCTTAACATCTATATTCAAGTAATCTAATCGCAATCCACGAAATACTTATTATTGAGTAGTTTCGATGGCCATCTGGGGTCTTCGTCATCAGTTCCACTTCCTCAAATGGTACTTTTCGAGAGAAACTAAACAAGGTACTATAAGAAATACCCAAAACGCTATAGTTATGCCTATAATATTTGAAGAGTTCCCTCGATTTCTCCATGATTTCACCATCAGATCCAAACGTGATGACAATAGAACTAACTAGAATGTATATTCTTTCAAACAAAAAAAGGTTTTTCCAAATCGGTCCAGCCATCTGCGAGTAATGAAGTAACATCATAAAAAAAAGTTCAAGACGAATTGAGAACCTCCTCCTTTTTCTAAAGTCGGTTAAAAAGCTATTCCACTATTTACAAAATTAATTTTTGCAGTAATATTTTACGATATTATTTCGTAGTGCTTGAGCTCTCGCAACGCGACGTACGTCCACCTAGCAACACGATGCGCCCCGCACTGAATATATGGACGAGTGCGGGGGTGATGTAAACGCAGTCTTTAATTGGACGCATTTTTAATTTATTGTAATAAAAATAATACATATTTGTAAAAAGTAACAAAACCAAATTATTTTCCTTTGTATTGAAAAGCAGTAGTATATTTTTTATACTCTTTTGATAAGAAATTAAGGAGTAAAATGGTTTCATCTCAATGATTTGGAGGTGATTTGGCATTTTTTTTTCTTATTATGTGATACCGATAGAAAAATTGTGGCTAAACCAAATTACGGTTCATATCATGTAGATTACTAACAATTTTTTTCAGATGTAATTTCTCTGTAATTGCCGACGAAAAGTTGCTTCATCTGAATGCTTTTTTCAAGCTTTTTGCGAGAGAGCAGCCTTAATGGCAAGCGCACAAGCGGGCGTGGCCGTTCTAGCTGGCTAGACTAATCGATCTTCCTTAAGAGCTAAGGTCCAAGCTACCTTCCCATAGACCGAAACTATAGGAGACATAGTCAAAACAATGATTCAGCGTGAGCATCACGGCGCTCAGTAACGGAAGAGTATTTACTGGTACTGGTATAGACATAGTCAAAACAATGATTCAGCGTGAGTATCACGGCGCACAGTAACGGAAGTACTGGTATTAATACCTGTTTTCGGATGGAAAAATCATCGAATGACTTCTCCCGCTAATGGTGGAGCGCAAGGGAGTGTCAGACTTCAACTGAATAAAAACCCTCTCGGTTCCTGCGGCTGCCCTTGCGTTCCGAGGCCGCGGTATCTCATTAGAACATTCCCGCAATACCAATAGTAGTAGTAAATAGTATTTCGTACGTGCGTACTGGTAAGCAATATTTGCTTACCAGTACGCACGTACTAAATACTAGGTGCATATGTTTCAGGAGTGTCATCATATCTTATTCTTGAGCCGTCTACCCCGACGCGTATCGCATCGCTTCTTCGAAGCTACTGTACAAGCCGAAAGGTATCGGGTTGACCCGAACTAAGTTGTGTGGTTTAAATCGCCGAACGCCTGGTTCCTTAACCAGCTTCGCTTTGCTGTATCGATGCTAACCGAAAGTTACCGCAAGTCGTTTAAATTAAGCAGTCTATACGATATCAAATTGTTTGGATAAACTGAATAGGTACTTGAAAGTAAGTAATTCATATACCTACATTCATCTAGCCAGACCCAACCCATCCAAATACTTATAAGTATTTGAATTACAGGTACTGGGTATTCGGCGATACCTTCAAGGCCGGGTATAGAAATTGGCAGGGCGTCAAGCCTAGTTAGTAATGATGAATGAAAAACAAGTCTTAAGGATTATTGACTTCGTATTGCCCAGATACCTACTATTTTCTGTATTTTCATATATCTTTTTGCATGTTTCAGGGGATTTCCTCGCTTATGGGGTGTGGTGTCAGCGACCTTTGGCCGGGGATTACCTTTAAAACTACAATAAACTTAAACTACTAACAAACTTTAAACTTGACATTAAAATAACGTATCAAAATTTTAATTACATTAAAAAAAAATAAAGTACAAAAGAAAATTGTATGATATCATAAAATTAATTTACATCTAGATATTTATAAATCTAAAGCATTTAGAAAAAAAAACACCATTCATAACAGAAAAAAGTCTAAAGAGGTCACATAAATTGTAAACTGCGTCCGGCTGAATAATGGGTGTCCCATTTGTCTACAGAACCATCATAATGGAGAATCTCATAATTAATTTACCTCACCTTTCACAAAGAAAGTCTGTAACCGTTGTAATGGAGTATTAACGTGTAGCGTGTAGTAAAGAAATGAGTGGCAAAAGGTTAAACAATCGTTCAAGAAAAACAAAGTACGTGCCCATGAATGTAGACGAAATAGACCTTTATAAGCTCCAAATAAATATTACTGGCCTAAACAAACCGTGAACCTTTTAAAAACCGCATAACGAATCAGCGGTATTTTATATTTAATGTGTTTTTTTTTTATATAACAGTATGGAGCAGTCGATGAATAATCGACTAAACATTTTCCAAAGCGCAATTTTCCATAGAGTCGGAAAACAATTTTGATGTTTATGGCACACAAAGAATTCCATTTTCGATTCCAGTGAATAAATCGACTAAATGACTATTGTTGTTTGTCACGCAAGTGGTAAAAGTGATTAGAGTCTTTGACCTTCAGAATACAGGTTTCTGTGATTGTTTGTAATTGTAAGTAATATAAAAAAAAATCAAAATGATTGCTTAACAACTAAGAAAGTTTGACAGTTTGTCTCATTAAAACAAGTCACCTTCTGTTTTATTTTTGGGGATAACAACAGCTTTCAACTTTTAACTAGGTACTTAACTAGGATTACAAGCCAGTAATAGTTATCCACGGTGGATCTAGATACATAAGGTAGATGAATATGCTATTAACATTCTTGATATTAAGGATGATTGGCTAACTTTGAAGAGATCAGTATATTAATGAAAAATATGAAACATAACTTATAATAAATAAATGTAATTATAAATAATATTTTAGTAGATATTTTTTATTTATAATTTTAATTTTTATACTTTTGTTTCTGATTAAAACTTTAAATGTTAATAATGATTTCATAATTATCTGTTCTTATTTGTTTTTTTTTACTATCCGAAATAAATAAATTAATTGGAGTCTTATTTGAAAAGTGTAAACAAATGAAACACGGAAATTGGTTCACTACGATTTGCTGGCACCCGGGCGTTCCTAATAGGTTTGTTCTAAGTCAATTTACTATACCACCGGGTTCAATTAAGGGACGATTGGTGGTAGGTAAGACAATTAGTTCGTTATAGACTACTAAATAAACCTGTTGCGTTCGATGAAATGGGAAAGATCAAATAACATAATGGTCGCGATGGTAGAAAAATATATGAGTATGAGCAGTAGTGGCCCACTGGTGATAGATACGACTTACGAATTGTAAGTCATGCGTTCGTACCCAGACCGGCTTATTATTTCATATAATTTACATGATCACTGCTCTGAAAGTAGTAAACCATCGTGATGAAACCAATCTGTCTTAGTAGGACCAACAAATCCGAAAACGTACAACATCAACCAACCCGAACTGGTCCTGGGGCGAGGATTACTGGCCACTCTCTCATGGTGTGTCTGTGTCCCAGAAATGGGAACGTTATAGGCAGATTATGAATTCCAAATACATCGAATAAAAAACATTTTACGAAGAGGCTAAATAATAACAACCGCACGCGTCAATCTTGGTTGCGGAATTGTTCGAAAGAGTTACCGCGGCCTCGGAACACGAAGGGCATATATAATGGAACACGGATAGCGGATAGGTTTTAGTCAGTAAAAGTCCGCACCCTCCCGCTTCGCCCAGTTCGGGAGGCAGTCATTGGATGACTTCCTACCATCCTTAAAAAAAAAAACGCGTCAATCTTCTAGATTAAGCAACGTTTGCCAAGGTCGGTCTATAGATAAGTGACCATTGTAACTTACCAAGATTCCTCCGTGTCTCGGAAAGCGCGTTAAGGGCCTATACTACCTCATATGGCTTAGCATAATCCTCCGTTATGTCGAAAATACTACAGCAATAATTTTGAAATAAATATATGGTAAAGTTGAGGATTAATGTTAGGTACTATGTTTGACGAAAACACGATTCCATAAAATTTTCTCGATAGAAAAAAATTCCAAAGTTACCTCCAAACCGAACAATAAACCGCTGGTATTCAAAAATAACTTCAAATTAGATAATGAAACTTTGCATATTAATTGAACTAACTATAAAGCAGGTCTTATGTTATTTACTTTTTTTAATTACCATTATTTTCACTGTAAAAAGAAATAAACTAAATTATCGGTGTCTTGGAGTGTTTTCCCTCCCACCCTGTCTCGCTTGGTCGCGTGACCGCGGCCAGTAGTGTGCGAGTGAGGTAAAGAGTGAGAAGCGCTGAGGCAGTATAGGCCCTTAAGGCCTTGGTCACGTCACGGCTGTCATTTGGATATCTTTGACAGTCGTTACGGGTAGTCAGAAGCTAGAATATCTAACACTGGTCTTACGAAGGGGCAACGTGTCGGCCAGCTACTGGGTTGTGGAGGTCAGATAGGCAGTAGCTATATGTAAAATACTAATACTCAGCCGCATCAATCTAGACTGGAAGCCGAACTCAACATAGTTGGGAAAAACTAAACAGATAATGATTAAAAACATTTTACCTAAATTAAAGAGAACTAGAGCCCTAAATCTGACTCCTTTAGTTTTGTCCATCCAAAGGTTGTCTGTAAGAGATCGTCCTGAGCGATAAGACCGCCCATTGTACACAAGTTTTAATTTTTGTATCCAATTAAATATTGTAAGGTGTACAATAAAGTATGTAATAAATAAAAAATAATAACCCTTTGCACACGCATCTCAAACATGAAAACGCTAAAATTAGGGACTATGTTATACACACATTAGTTTCTATAGTTAATATCTTATTACCAGGATTCTGTGAACTCGACCGATTACATGGCAGCTTCCGCAGCCTTTAGGCAGTTGTCCGACTGCCAGCAAGAAAACGACTAACTATCGGCGATTTACTCGCTCAAGAAACGCACAATGAAATATACATACCGTGTAAACGAAAGGGATGCATATATTAATAGTTGCTCTCTGAATGTTCACACTGCCAGCGACGACTCGCTTCATTAGTTCTGTTGCTGAGCGACAAGAGCTGTTAAATTATATGTCAAATAATACTCGCTCAGCGATGCTCGCTTGGCGGTCAGAACTCACGCCCAGAGGCCAACTAGCGGTCAAGCGGACTAACGAGCGATTAATCGCCCGTCGCACTCGCACACTCGCTTATAGCCCAGCGGCAAAACTATCGGAACTACACGCTCGCTGTTCGCCAACTCGTTTCCAGATGCTAGCTCTACTCGCTACTCGTTCACCGTCGACGATGGGACACCTGCCTTACTAAATAACACGCTACGTCCAAAAATATAGGTGTTTCTGCCTCTTAGGTACTAACGACTCTGCTGAACGAACTCGGTGTAAAATGGTACGGACAAATTCTGGAAAAGTATATTGTATGTTAGGAAATATTAATCATCACGTGCTTAGCCTATTCCCAACTGTTCCCAAACGTTGGGGTCGGCTTTCAGACTAGCTGGACGCATCTTAGTATAAGTCTTTTACATGGAGGGCGGATACCTCCAAAACCAGTAAAAAAGTAGCTGGATAACCTACCTCTTGGCAAGATCAGTGTCAGATTTTCTGGATTCTGACTACCTGTAACGACTATCAAATATGTTCAAATGACAGCCAGGACCGAAGGTTTATCCTTGAAGATCAATCAACCCGTGAAATTTGAAAATATTAATCATTAAAATGAATATCTTAGCAGGCGTCAGACATTTCAAATGCGGGGGCAGATTAGCCGTCAGGCCGTACGTCAGTCCTATATGTATAAAGATAAGACAAACACATTATCAACCGACGACAATAAGAGGAGGTTATCAATTCGACGCGTATATTTGTTTCTTTTTTTTTATGTATGATCATCGATTACTCGAAGACGGCTGAACCGATTTGGAAAATTATTGTTTTTGATTAAAAGGGTATACTTCGAAATTGGTCCCATTTTCATAAACGTCAGGATTTGATGATGGGATCCTGGAGAAATCGAGGGAACTCTTCAAATATTATAGGCACACCTATGACGTTTTGGGTATTTATTATAGTAACTTGTGCAGTTGCTCTCAAAAAGTACCATTTGAGGAAGTGGAACTGATGATGAAGACCAAAGATGGCCGCCGAAACTACTCAATAATAAGTATTGAGTGGATTGCGATTCGATTACTTGAATATGGATGTTAAGCACTTTATGCTCGTCACAATGCATATGGTGATGTAGAGCTGATGGTGAAGTACCAGGAGAACTCCTCAACAATTAACGGCCCAGCATTGGAAAAAGAAATATTTTGTAAAAGGTTATAAGTAGTTGACATTTAGGCTCTTGTAACTAGGTAAATTAAAAATAGACCAACTAAAAAGAGTGAAATAAAAACTTTTTACCAAAAAATTAAACCGACTCCCAAAAAACACTGCAAAGTGAAAAATAACTTTAATTTCGGAAGTCGGTGCCAAAAACGAAAATACAAAACTAAAGACACCGACAACCGAAATTAAAGTTATTTTTCACTTTGCAGTGTTTTTTGGGAGTCGGTTTATTTTTTTGGTAAAAAGTTTTTATTATAGTCTACTCATATTAATATTATTAATCACTTCACACTGACCACGTTACACATTCACCCGTGCGAAGCCGGGGCTATAATAAATAAACAAGGTTTATATGACTGGTCGTTTATTTTAGCCACATCAGAATGAATCTATTATTTCAGGGGAAGTTTATTTTTCATAGAATGTAGGTACATACAGTAGGTATCCAGATGAGGCACAATTTTCCGATATGTAACGTATTTAGGGCCCGTGTAATGAAAACTGCGCCATTGTTGCATGGTGGATATCGCACCCATACGCACAAAACGTTTTGAGATTTACTTTCATTGTACGGCTAACGAGTAGAATGCCCGGCCAGAGTCTGTGTTTCCTGATATCTATAATCTCTGGGTCTTTGAAGTCACGAGTAAATAGATACTTCTAGGTAAGCGTGCTTCATCTTGGACCACATCATCACTTACCATCAGGTGAGATTGTGGTCAAACGCGAGCGTGTTATCTATCTATAAAATAAAATTTAAAAAAACCTTCGTATTTCGTGCAACGGCTTAGAAATTAATCTAGAGTCATGTAGGTACAAACTTTTAACTCCCCAAGAATTTACACAACGTGAATATTAAACATTTCAGACATCACATGTTACTTCAAGACATTCCATTTTAAGGCGATAACTGGAGCAATTTCACTATTTTCAACCCCGCGTCTGCAGAATTACGTAACGTCTGTTCTGCTAGCATTTATTTTCAGGACATCGATGCAGAGAAAACGATTAGAACGTGATTAGAATGTTCTAGATTAAACGCATTCAAGTTGCTTTGGACTGTTAAATAAAAAAAGATTATCACTTTCAATAAACTCTCAATGCACGGCTTTCCACCCTCAGGTTAGTAACTCAGTCTACTTTGATAGTGCGCACAGCCAAGGTGTGAAACTCGCTGCCGACTTTTGTGTTCGCTAACGCTACTACATAAGACCCATCAGTCTTTAAAGCAAGAGTGAACAGGCATCTTCTGGGGTCGCTCATTCCATCATAGACTTCATCGATCGCTTACCATCAGCAGTCATCGAGGCCAAGAAAGGACTCATCCATAATAAATAAAAAAATACCTAAGAATTTATATCAATATATTCAAGCAATCCGTGGCTAGACTAAGGATAAAGCCTTAAACTCATTATCCCAAATCGTTTGTTAAAGCCATTTGAAGATGTCTGTAAGAGTCTTCGAAGCTTACGACGATGTCAAGTAAGTTATTAAAAGCCAGAGGTCGCTTACAAACGCTGGTTCAAGAAAAAAAGCTAAAAATGGTGGTGAACTAATGTTCCTTTTAAAAAACTTTTATACCTCCTAACCTAGAATTTCTTCACTTAACTAGCATAATTCAAAAAAGAAATCTTCGTAAAGTTCTCACTTATCCATAAACGTTATCGACTTGAAATGATGGTCTTCATAATTATAAGCTTTTATTTAACAAGCCTTGTTTGTTCGTTAGTTAGTATTTCCGGGTTCAATCTTGAAAATGAATCCTAAAGCAATATTATCGTAACTCGACTAACATTAAATTTTGCACACGTTTAGTTTGGATAAATTGTTATCCAAAGCAAAGTTAGATAAGTTACCCAATATGGCGTACGACCAAACATGGCGGATTAGTTATTTAGGTATCAAAAAATAATAGGAATATATTAAATTTGTTTCGTGAATAATAAGGAAATAAGGCCAATCAATAAGGTAATCAAAGGGTTTACTACCTTTTGTTTTAGGCGACACGACCTCGAATTGTAGGTACTAAAGCCGCTATACCATGGTTGATGTTGATGACACCAATTCACAAAAACAACAAGTTCCGGATCGATATTTTCCTATTTTCTTGAAGTGCTGCTTCTTAAACAATGAACCGAATATTGATAAACGTGATATCAAGCTCTCTGTCTCAACTTCAAAGATAACCAGGGTTGCAGGAATGTTCTAACGAGATACCGCGGCCCCGGAACTTAAGGGCAGCTGAAGGAACAGGGTGGCTTTTTAGTCAGTTAAAGTCTGACACTCCCTTCCGCTCCACCCAGAGCAGAAGTCATTCGATGATTTTCTCACCCGAAAAAAAAAATTAAAAGATAAAGCAATGGCAACACTGTAGCTGGATAACATTAATCTGGAACATGCTTTAAGATACGTAAGCACCTTGAGACTAGGAACATGTATGAGAAGGCCTACTATCAACAAAGGCGGTAGTACAACACGCTCCATAAACAGATTAGTGACAACAGCC
Source organism: Tholera decimalis (assembly GCA_943138885.2). Classification (NCBI taxonomy): domain Eukaryota; kingdom Metazoa; phylum Arthropoda; class Insecta; order Lepidoptera; family Noctuidae; genus Tholera; species Tholera decimalis. The sequence goes on from OW964551.2 coordinate 16,608,285, forward strand.
GACAGATGCGTTTCTCCATTTATAGTGAGTGACATTTCAGTAATCTGGCTTTTACCTTCACTTGATGATGGCATACTTGCCTAGAAGTAGGTAACCTGTATACTTAAAGACCCCTTTTTTTTGGAGGGAAAATCATCAAATAACTCTTTCCGCTTTAGGTGGAGAGGAAGAGTGTCAGACTTCTACTGACAAAAAAAAACCATCTGGTTCCTCCTGTTGCTCTTGTGTTCGGGGTATATCGTTGGAAAATTCCCGCAACCCTGAGATTTAAAGACCCTCCGGTCAAATTTGATACAAGCCCGTCTCTCTATTGCCATTCATTGCAACTCCAGAAAGCCAAGTTTAACAGTGGCTTCAGTCCAGGAGAAACGTTTCAACCGTATTAGATGCGTAACAGAATAAAGAGTAAGAAATCATATTTTCCACTCGACATTTTATCAAGCAGGGGAAAGAACAGAGCTAGGCCAATACCAAGGGTCATTTATGTATGTATAGCTTGACTAATGGGTCCAAATTGTGTGAATTTTCTGTACGTCAAATCAAATGTAGCTCACATTTGATTTGACGTACAGCAAATTCACTTGAATGCTTAGTTTGTTCTAGTGTCTACGAGGACCATGTACTAAAAAATTACAGACGTAACCTGAACACTATCTACTCGTATATTGCGTTCAGTTTGCAAGAAAATACTCTCCCGCGAGACATGATCTGCAGATTGTTCGTATTCACGGTGAGATCTAGAACATTGACATAAAGCAAAGCTCTTGCAGGAAATTCCACTTTAGCTGTACGCTCAATATGAGCCTACCAAAAACGTTTTGAGCATGTCGGATGTCCACCATGCAATATGCATAAATGGCGCATAGCCATAAATACTTTGAAAAGCTGTTAGACAGCTAATAATGTGTAATCTGCATACATGCGTATATTTGCGGGCGGGAGGGCGGTGCTGCATGCTTCATGCAAGATTGATCATATTGTTTTTGGCGGCGAAAAACACTAGATATTTTCCCTAAGTATTAGTTAGCTAATAATATATCCAATGAAACAGGGACAATACCTAGTAATAAATAAAAATAGAACATTGGCCCAAATTCATCATCGATACGAGAACGAAATAAGCTTCTTTACGCAAAATTACAAAACAAAATATCCAATATCACGGCTTAATTAAGAAAAACATTACACCATACTGTTTTCGCTAATCCATTTTCCTATCTAATTGAAGTTCATTGTTCTATTATCGGGGCACTCCAAGAACTTGTACCAATAATACTGTACAAGTATGTAGATACCTAAATGTAGTGAGTGCTCAGGTACACACGTAAAACGGGTCAAGTATCGACGCTCTTTCTACGACGAACGCCTGTAATTAGATGAAGTATCTACGAGTATTCAAGCAACAGGTAGGGGAGTGATGTAGGTTCCTTACGCCGCAGAAACGTTACAGCTGTGATAAAAATTATAAATTAAAAAGCAGGCTTCGGGCCGACATTTTCGAAAGCCGGCCATTTTGGATTTGGCATGCTGTCATAATTAACCGTGCATTGTCAATCAAACCGATAATGAACTAACGAAACCGAAATACGATACTACAGCTAATTATTACTTTTTAAAGAGAACTAGCAATATGTACTTATGTAGAATTCACATTGCTATCAATCTTGTTAACCCCTTCAACTAAGCTAAATGTTTGGAGAGGGTTCACAGCAATAATGAAATGTTTGTGGTTCGATCCCGCGACCTCTCGATCACTAATCCGACCACTTGGGAATTAAGCTATTGTCACTGATTGTCACTTAAATTATAAATTAAAAAAGCAACCGACCTTTTTGAAAGCCGGCCATATTGAATTTGAAATGTCACAATTAACCGTGTATTGCCACACAAACCGTATGCTTAATTTCTGGTAATTTGGTTTGGGGTAATTGTTTTGATATGCAACTCCAATATTTGACCTAGACAAACTATTATAAAGCAAATTAAATTAAAACACTAAAGCGTATAGTTTCTGTTTTTTTTTTAAGGTGATGGGAGCTAATCGCCAAAAACTAAGCTAGTCACGTAACTGTGTATCTGATTGAGCGAAAAGCAAAGAAGTGGAAAATCCGAGTCGGAATAAAAATCACAGTTCCAAAAATCAAGAAGGACGCATTCATCAAGACGACAGGCGATTAACCCATAAACCCGCACAAACCATTTAATATGGCCAGAAATATTCCAAGAGAAACAGGACTCAATGAATCGTGAAAACCAATAACAAGACGTAGGGTCGCTTAGCTGTGTAAGGAACGATGGATAAAGCGATGTGAAAAGTTGTATACAAAATGTATATAACCTCCTTCTGTATACATATTTGCTTCGGTGATCGAGTGGTCGCAAGTGCGACTTCCGAGAATGAAGGTTCCAGGTTCGGGCAAAAATGCTATTGGGTTTTACTTCCAGAAATTTCTCAGAAGTAGCCCGAAGTTCGGAAGTTGGCGGTGTGAGATATATTTCGGAAACTGCAACACCGGATGAAGAACTTTAAACGCGAACGAAGCCGCAGGCAGAAGTTAGTTTATAATATCTACGTAGGTATAGATGCATCAATATCATAAAGGTTGACCTTCCGTTTTTAGCCAAAGCTACTAATATGTCTCGGCCACTCTAATCTGACTTAAGCGCGGTCCTCAAACCGTAAGGGTCAAGCCACATGGGTGTCTTAAGTGTTGCGATTCCCTTTACCTGTATACGCCGTATTTGGGTTTACTGTGAGGAGATTAAAAGGGAACTGTCGGTCTTTTACTGTCCTTGAACTTGTTAGAAGAATAATTTCCCATTTCAATTAAAATATATTGTCGTGTTGTGGTTGGAATAAGCTTGTCAAAGGTTTAATATAGGAACATAAACAAGTCGGTATATATCATAAGACGTAGAAGAAGCCGTCCAAAGCAAGTCAAAATCTATTTATGATGCATTTTTAGTAAGTTGAATAAATCTTAGCTTAAATGGAATATTGAGAGGCAGATATATAGCTAATTACTTCTTTGTATATTATACGTCTGTCAATATTCCTGCTAATTAGCTAATTTAATAGATTACGCATTTTGTTTTGTTTTTAATATGATTTAATATTGAATTAAATTTTAATTTTATTTATTTAAATCATATAACGCTTCTCTTCAAGAAAATAGTAAGTTCGCAATAATAAAATAAAATTGTCAGTGTCTGTGATTAAAAAATAACTGAGTTTTCTCAAGAGCTTATAGTTAATTACCCGATAGTATCAACTCAAAAAAAAAACTTAAATTTTTGTCTGTCCGTCGATCTATCTTCCTGTTTGTAGTCTAGAAAAACCTCCTAGTCACAGCTAGTTTAAAATAAATTATCCTATAGTATGGATAACTAACATTATAAATATAAAAGAGGGTTTGTTTGTCTTTCTATTACGTCGAAACAGAGCAACAGATCGAAGTATGAAGATAGTTGAAGAGGTGAAGAGTACTACATATTTTTCGCTGAAACAAAACATTTCACGCGCGTCAAGTCGCAGGGAAAAGCTAGTAATCCATAAAGGAAACGTATTATCGTTGTTAGTAGGTTCCGAGTGCTTAGGACAGCTCAGTTGGTCACGACTGGAGACCCATCAATCTTCGCTATACGAGCCTGCGGGCGTTCCTATACCTAATGTTGGGATCACACCTTTTGCGGCATTACATTACCAATAGAGTTTACAGGTTGCGAGAACGTTCTAACGAGATATCATGGCCTCGAAATGAAAAGGCAACTGAAGGAGCAGGGTGGGTTTTTAGTCAGTGGAAGTCTCCACCCGCAGCGGGAGAAGTCAATTAATGATTTTCCCACCCAGAGGAAAAAAATGAAAAAACAGGATGAGGGTAGCGGCAACAGTATTTTGAAAACGCTTGCTCAACAACACGATGCGCCACTCATTAAACACGCTGTTCGGTTGCTCGTGTGGCAGAGATGAATATGTACTTAGTTACTTAATAAATACTAGGTAACTCTTAGTTCATAAGTTTTGTCCTATAACCAATGAACCAATGTTGTCAGTAACATAAATATATTCATTCATTCATTACCCAATTTATACGCTAAGCTTCAATGTTACGATTCAAAATGTGCAAATGGGGCAGGTCTAATACTAAATGCATAGTTCATGCTCTCAGATTTGTTGTTACAATTTTGTTCCTCCTCCTTTAGAAGTAAAATGTTGGATCTTATATTAAATGCGACGAAGAAAATCATATTTATTGCAAAGTAATTTATTTAATTATACTTCATTCACATAGGTACGAAGACAGCTTAATGCAGTAAGCCAGTGGCGTGCCTAGGGTTTCAAAATAACGCAAGCCCAATAAAATTTTAACCGATTTCAAAAAAAGAAAGTTCAGTTTTCGACTGAGTATGTAGGTAGGTACCTATTTATGAGAAAATTGCGATGATACATACGTAGGTCGTATGTATCATCGCAATTTTCTCATAAACTACTGGTTAGGTACAATAAATTAAAAGTGAATTCATCCATCTTCTTTCCTCTTCTTTCTTCAATTTCACTCTTGCTTGTCGTGCGGTGAATGAGGTAACCAAAGCACACTGAAGGCATGCTAGTGCTAGATTGAATATAATAAACATATCAGCAATTGCATACCTCCGGTGGCTTTGAAAAAAGCCGTTTGGTTTGCTTCATTGCTTGAGGGAACAAAGTTATGGTAAGTAGTGCTTCTCTCGTAACAGGACCCAGGTTACAGACAAAAAAAAAACAAAACAAAAAGTTACAAAACGAAAGTTAAAAAATAGCTAGATAGAATGTAATAAGGAATTTAAATAAATTATTTATATTCTAATTGGAATCGTCTATCTTTCTTAAGAAATGATTTAATTACATCAGAGTAAAATGTTGGTGATCGTTTTAATTCTACCAACAACTGTTTTTCAATAGCTATCATTGATAATTCGGAAAGACGCTCTTGACCTTGTGTATTTCTCAGATAGGTATGGATACGTTTAAGAGACGAAAAAGCACGTTCCGCGGAAGAACTTGTAGCCGGAATAGTTACAACAAGATACGCTAACTTTAACAGCTCGGGAAAGGCATCTTCGAGGTTATTCTCATGAATGAAATCAATTAATTCGAAAACATTACGATCTTTCAGATCAGGACTAGAATACAAGCAAATCAATTGGCTTTTTAATGTTTGTTTGTCGAAATAGTTTGCATAAATGTCAAATAATGAATCTAATTCCTCTGTAGGAAAATGTGAGTGATAATTGTCAAACTTTTTGTTGTTGAACAGTTGGAAAAACTTTAATTTATAAATTTCAGAATATCGGTCAGTAATTTCGGTATTAATGTTATCAATTACTTCTACAAAAAGTCGTCTGTATTCCGTTTTTGCACAGCGTACGTTGCGTCTCAAACGAGGAGCCGAGTTATTTTGCAACGTGTTCTCATAAATTTGATCAAATTCGGATTGAAATTCAGCACGTAACCATGCCTGAAATTCCTTTATTTTATTAATACAATAACCGACATCAACTTGTGATTTTTGTAGAATATTGTACAAGCAGTCAGTTTTTTCAAATATCCGATGAAAGATAAAAAGAAAAAAATTGAAATTATAAGATCGCAAAGTGTTTTCAAAATTCTCCGCAGCTAAAATCGTATCCCCGTCCCAGTTCTGTGGATTGTCGCACAGATCAGAAAACAACTCAATAAGTTTACTTTTTGTTCAAAAACCGTGTTTACAACTCGCGACATGTATGTCCAACGAGTTGCGGGAGCATTAGGCAATTTTTTGCTGCAATGAGTATCGTAAAAAGCAGCTCGTTTTGTACTATTACTAAAAAAATTACACAAAGCCTGAAGGGCTGAAAAAAATAAACTAACCTACTGAATTCTATTGCATGATTTAGACAACACTAAGGCCAAAATATGCGCATTACACCAAATGTAAATTGCTTGTGGACAAACATCTTTAACTTTTTGTTGCACTCCATTTCTTACACCGGACATTACACTAGCACCGTCATAGCTTTGCGCTACTAATTTTGCGATGCAATCATGTCTATTCAATAATTCTAAAATAATATTAGAGAGTGAGCCTGCTGTGCGACTTTCCGACACATTAAGAAAGCCCAAAAAACGGTCATGAATTTCATTTTTATAATAATATCTGAGAATCAAGCACAGTTGTTCTCTATGACTAACATCGGGGGTTTCGTCAATAATAATTGAAACAAATATTGTTTGTCTAACTTCGTAATCGATGCAAGTTTGCATCACATCGGCTACGGAATGAATAATATCGTTTTGAATTTTGTTAGATAAATAACTCGGCCCCGGTTTGTCACTTTCCTGATGCTGCATATGTTTTTCTAAAACGACATCGTATTTTGAAATTAACGAGACCAGTTCTAAAAAATTGCCTTTATTTAATGAAGTGTTGGACTCATCATGTCCTCTTAGAGGAAGTTCCTGTTGTGCTAAATGACAAACAATATCGACTAATCTTTGAAAAACACTACGGTTGTTTTCAACGCGCGTGTTATATTTTGAAATTTCCTCAGATAACTGGCGTGATATAGATGTCTCAATTCGTTGTTTACCAAAATTACCGAAAGAAACCATTGCACACAGGTGTTTATGGGAATTTGCGTGCCTTTTAATGGCGCCAGATATGTTATTTAAATCATTATAACCAGATGTATTCCAAACGGAATCTTCATTCGAAAACAATATGCAGCACCAGCAATACAACTTATTAGTGTGCGAACAGCCAACAATCCAACTAGTTTTATACACTGATCTATTAAATTTTCGTTTATGCGATTTACTAGTCTGAGAAATACACAGATTAGGCGTCGGTTTTAATGAAGAAATTAACTGTTTTTTTCTGAGCAAAGTTTAAAGATTTTACCTTATCTTCGCCAATCAAAACTTGAACGCATTTTAAATCCTCACAAGGTACAATTACCTCCATTGTTGTAGGTAAATCACCAAAACAATTGTATCACTGAGGAAATCTTAGAAAACAAACAAAAAACTTTAACAACAAAACCTTTTCCCACTCAAGCAAATGAAACTGAAGTTAGTTGCACTCTCGAATGTCGGGAACTACTCAGTGTTGTCATTTAGGCAAAAAAAGTCGCCAGGTATATGAAAAATCTAGCTAAATTTTTTTATTTTTAAGATATTGCTTGAATACAGTCAAAATCTGTTATAACAACATCCAAGGGACCACTCATATTTGGTTGTAAAAACCGATGTCGTAATAACCGGTGATGTTTTCAAGGTACAAAGTATTTTGTACCTATGATTTTGGTCTATATAACCGGTATGTTGTTCTAAATGATGTTGTTGTAAACGGTTTTGACTGTATTTAATTTCGTTATTTTAAAAGTCGCTAGTTTTTATTGTTGCTAAATGTTAAAAAAGTTTCCAAACTCGTTAAAAATCTCCAAGATCTTTCAACGTGTGGCTAAAACGGCAACACTGCAGAGTTGGCAAGCTGACAAGGTCACGCATACGCATGCAACTTCATACCAAAAGCCCTGCTTAAATCTGCCATAGTGATCGATTTGTTCTATGCACAAGGCCTAACTCGTTATACGGCACATCGCTATAAGTGCGAAAGTGACAGATATAGTATTTGAAAGCCCGGTAAAAGCCGGTGCGTGTAAGCGAGATAGCAATATGTAGATCATTAGATGCTACAAATGCGAAACTCTGCGCGCGAACAATCGCGATGTGTAGTAGTGTAGCAGTAGATACATTGTGTTATTTTGATAAGAATTAAGCGCGCGAACTTTTAAATAGTTCGGGTTTGACATTGATTCTCTATCGAGCATTTTTTAGTAAGGCATGCCGGGCTTTTGGGCTTATATGAAGGTACCGCCACTGCAGTAAGCATTCTCTACCAGCCAACCATGAGTTGTGAAGAGATAGCGTGAACTTGACAAGTTACTGAAAATCAATTAGAAAATTCCGCTTATTTATTGAGGAATTAGAGCCGCAATTTCTTTTTAAATGCATATACGTGTATATCTACTTAGCAGTCGTCCTGATCTAGAGGGGAAGCATTCCGAAAGAGAACAGATTGAATGTGAAATGAAGAATGACCTAAGTCAGGAGTATAAGGACAGAGTAAGAAAAGATTATTGCTTGAACCAAGATTCTTAACGTGTGAAGAACAAACATAAATAATTAATGAAAGTGAGGCATTATATAAGAAGGGCTAGGAGAGTTGATTTAGGACAGAAATGATGCACCACTTCCATAACATAGATATCTAAGCTAATATTATAAAAAGGTAAAGTTCATGAGTTTAAACGAACCCCAAAGACCACAAATAGAAAGCTACATTATTCCTGAGGGACATAGGCTATATATTCCGCACAAAAAAACATTTCACGCAATCCAAGCCGCCGGCAAAAGCTAGTAAGGTATAAGAATTAACTGCCCCTGGTACCTTGGCCCAGTTGCAAGCAACACGTATCAGAAAGCGTAGTAACTTAGCTTCTTATCGGTATTCCCAGCACGGATTTGGCACAATGCCCGATTGAAAACGAAAAATTCTCTTTGGCATCGATAACTTACGTAGTCCAATAAAGAACGTTTACTGCTTTACGGATCTCTCTTAATTAGTCTCAGTAGTACTGTTACGATCACAGCAAGAGTCCTCGATATAAAACATTGCCCTTCTTTCCATGAAAGCGCTAAAGACTTAAGTCTTTTCTACAAATACGCCCCTTTAAAATGACTGCTCCCCTTACTTGCTTCATATGATTTATTGCCTTTCGGGGTAAGTTTATACGTCTTAAATCGCGTCCTAAATCGCGTGGAATAGTCTTCTTCCGGCGGTAACATAAATTGCCCTTCAAAATTGCCCTTCGGTGCTTCGATGGTGGCTAACTGAAGTGTGCACTGCTATAAATGGGTACATACGCACAAATACTTTCATTGTGCGTACAGCTAGGAAGTGGAATTCTCTGCCGGAGTCCTTCCTGAGTCTTTCCTGATAGTTAAAACGTAGGGGTATTTAAGTCAAGAGTGAATAGTTTACTTGTAGGCAAGCGTGCTTCATCTTCGACCACATCATCGTTTACCATCGGATGAGACGGAGGTGTACCGCGAGCCTATAATCAATAAATAAACGTTGCCAACGTTTAAAACTATGATAAAAGAGCAAGATTTTTATTATTATTTCAGATAAGCCAGCTCTTGACCATTCCTAGAACTTTTGCCCTGACCTGTCGCTTCATTTTTGGGCGACTCTGCTCTCAACCACTTCAGACAGTCAAACAAAGTGCTGTTTAGGCGATTTATTTGAGTGATCACAGATAAGACTTTATGTAAAAGACCGCCGGTGCTGGCATTCTTTTGTTTTTATTATTAGATTTCATTTACAAAAAGAAACACTTGGAAACGCAATAAGGGTCATAATCCAGATGGCAGACTTCAATGAATATAAATGTTAGAAAGATAATGAGATTAAGGGCACGCGAAAAGGTTTGTGTCTGTTTAAAAATAAGATCATATCAAAGACAAAAGCTCTTTTGTATCGGAACCAATGGGCCCATCACGAATCGTCTCGAAGAAGTTATTAGGTTTTTTAATATTCACGCAGACAGATTCCTGTTGAAAAAAGTTGAAGCAGACTGTAGCAGTTAGCAAGGAACAACTGAGACTCAAGCATTAACTTGTAATTAATAGTAGCCTCACCTTCTCGGTGACAGCGAGGCCAGCGTACTCCTCAGGAGCCAGGCAGTCGCCTTTCAGCCAACTTGCAAGACGACCTAGCTCACCAAGCATATTTGATGGAGTCAACGAACTAAGCGCCATACTTTTTACACTGATTGCACCTCGCAACTTTATAATATCATTAGATACCCAAAAATGAACTTTGTTTTTATTTTATTTTTTGGTGTAAGTTCAATTTATTTAGATAGCCAAGTTAACAAGGCTTTATTGTGGATATCATTTTATTTTATTACTTCAAAAAAAAATCCGCAATTTTCATTAAAACAAACTTTAAATTTCAGTCCAAGTAAAGGAACAAGCTATGTATTTCCATTGGTATCAACGAGCGCGAGAAATATAAAACTTTTCCAATTACGTTTATTTCGCGGAAGGGTCTTTATAAATTTTTTTTGTGTACAAATTACAGGGAAGAGGCGCCTACTCTCTATGGTTGTACGAATTCAACTGACAGTAATCGGGAATCACAGTTATTTATCGTCAAAATATTCGCATTTTCAGACTTGTGGCGTGCGATCCAAACGATGTTACGCTCTATTGTGTCCTAGTAGGGTGTATTTTAAAATGCCAAAGGGTAGAGTTCAGATTTTCGGAGCATGCGCGGTGAATAGAGATGGCAATATGACTGTTGCGAAGAGTAGAAAGAGATGACGCGATTTCCGCAATTTATTGTTCATTTCCGAATTTGAAACACACGTGTGTTGTTATTACCGAGTATTATGTCGCAACAGACTGCAATTAATTATTTGGGGTGGTACCCCCCCATTCCGTTCTCTCAATGTGACTGCTACGCACAAGGCTATCAGATGCATACATTAAAGCAGGGAAGCTTTGCATAAAAAAATACGCTAAAATAATGATTCAGCAAAGCAAAATTGATTCAGGTCATTGATAGTTACATTATTTTTGTGGTAACACTTTATTTGTAATACGAACTCTTAAGTAATAAAGACAGAATACCTAACCACCATATTTAAATATCTAGTCATAAAATTGAGAGACATATCAATCTTTGTCTTTTTTGTCAGGTGGGAAATCATCGAATGACTTATCCCGCACTGGGTTAAGCGGGAGATTATTTTTTCATGGGGAAAATTATTATATGACCACTCCTTCTCGCGGGACGGAAGCACACTTTTACTGACCAAAAACCCACCCTGTTTTACATGTTGCCCTTGTGTTCCCGGTATCTCGTTGAATGGCTACAGGCTGATGTTGATTGAGTAACACAACATCCACATCCACAGCCTAACATCCATCAGTGCTCTCAAAGGTGTGACAATAATGTCTGCTGCCCATCTTCCTGCCAGATAACCGTTTAAGCATCAATGGCCTAATTACAAAGGTGTCGTACTTGTTATTAAGAGGTTGCAATTTTGAACCCAACCTATTACACTATTACCGTGAATGCATATTTAGCTTAGTTGGAGGTGTTACCAAGATTGTTTTTAATTTGAATTCTAAACACATGGCATGTTCTCTTTAAAAAGAAAGACCTTCATTCCTTCCACCAGTCCATGAATGCAATTAGTCACTACCTTTCATAACCATCCCTGGACATGGGTCCTGCCCTCCATTAAAGCCATTAAACCTATAATATAAATACCCGATATATAATATAATTAGCTTTATATAATAGAATATATAAATTTAAATACCAAAAACCACTATAGAAATTTTATGGGACAAAAAGTCTTTAAACAAGGAGTGTTGGGTAAATAAAAATGAAAATGACCAACTACTATATTTACTATATTTTATTATATTTACATAATTACTTTGATTTTTGCTTTGATTATTACTTTGATCATTGATAACTAGCAGTCGCCCAAGGCTTCACTCCGGGATTTTATCACAATGAAAACATAACCCTTCTCTTTACAGTCTTGTAAAAAGCCTATAAACTTTCTCAAGCTTCAAGCTACTGCCATACTAAATTTCATCCAAATCCACCCAGAACTTTCGAATATTAGCGCATTCAAACAAACAAACTTTTCTGCTTAATAATATTAGTATAGATAGGCTCATGTTTGACCACAATCTCACCTGATGGTAAGGTGGTGTGGTTGAAGATTAAGTATGCTTATAAATCTAGAAGTAAACTGAATAGGTTTCAGTGCCTCTTGACTTAAAGACCCCTAGTTTATAGCTCAGGCTCCGGCAGGTAATTCCACTCCCTAGCCTAAAATTGGAATGAATTCAGACCGTATTATTGACAGACAGCCACAGGATTATATAGTGTTTAAGGTCAGTTTATGTAAAAATCTGAAATTATAGAAATATAGTTCATTTCCAAATACCTACTATATACTTGTCATTCGTTTTTCTAACATAAGACCCTTCCAGTTTAAGTTAATGGGAATATAATGGTAATTAGAGAATTAATGTAATAATGTGGGATGACTAAACACGCATTTTCATACGATTACTATAGCTTTGCAGTGAACAAGATAAGAACACTGATAGCTTTATCAACAAATACTGGCTATTGTTTTTAGAGAGGTAAATTTTAAAAATATTATTTCATAGAGATTGGACACTTCGACAATTTAATTATGCGGAATAATTAGTATTTAAATTTTCTCTGAAAACGAAATGTTTCGTTAAGAGTAGGCAGAGGGTAGAAACGCCTCAAAATCTCCATAAACCACAATTGTTATCTCGTTCTTTGGCACGGGTGTTTAGAAATAACTATTCTGAAGAATAAATATATAATTCTAAACTTACCTTAGGTGTATCCATAGCAGCAGCTCACGATAATCGATATAATAACCAAATCACATCAACTGAACATATGTTTTGGAAACATGAATTTCTGAACACTAAAGTCCACGCACAGAAAAAGTATTATTCGCTCCAACGAATGATATAACAGCTCTTTTTTACCGTACTTAAACAAGTAGAAATCAACACAAACAGAAGAAATCAAACCAAAAGTTTGATTTTGATTTCTTGATTTGACGTTTATGTTCTGTAGACGTTGTATTTACAAATTTCAGGAGTTATTTATATTTATAACATTAACTATAGCCATCTCTTTTACACATAATGATTATGCTATTACCTTTCGTTTTCTTATTCTATGCTTAAATTCCACGATATGTTTATATTGAAGTTTTCATCAGAAAACCCAAGGATCTTCTACCTACTAACTGGATTGCTTACGAATGATTCAAAGAATACAGAAAGTCTTTCTTAACTGTTAAACAATAGAGTTTAAACTTGCACGCATAAAACTGAAGGAACTATTCGTTCCGAGCGAGACAGTGCCGTGTGTGGACTGTGTCCCTTTCTTCTGTGTGTCAGATTAAAAATATTTATTTTAATGGTAATTTTTTCGACCTGTCTGTTGTAGTAATAACACCTAGTTTTAAACTTCTTTGGAATTCTATCTTTAAAATGAATTACCATTATTACTGTATGCATATTAATGAAAATATAAGTTATTTTACCAAGCAATCACAAGATGTTTAAAACAAAAAAAAAATGGAATTTGTAACAATTAGTAGTGATATATTATACTATACATGGCAATTACTACGTTGCTGTCTGACGTTTACTTGACATCTGTATGTTTGTAAATTTGCATTATATTTAATTTTGTGAGTTTTCGTAATATTAAAGTGCAAGATACTGTAACCATGGTAAGAACGTGTTTTGCGGTTAATCGCAAGAGTGAAGGGTACCCCGGGTCTGGAATTTCCTTTTTTAAGTAAGTTTTGTGACTTTGTTTACAAATTGCATTTAGGGTGACTATGTTTTCATTGTAAAAGTGGATGTTCTTCTCTTTATTCTTCTTATTTATTATTGAAGTGAACTTCTTTAACGGAGTTGTGCACTTTTTTTGTAATGGGTAAAAAATGTTGAACTCGCGTCAGGACACGTGACCTGATCGAAAATTCGTAAGACGGACGGAGAGTCTAAGAAATAAACTTTTTAATGTAATATAAATTGTCATGTTTGTGTAAGACAGCGCAATAAATAAATATTGTATTCTACCACATAAATGATAGTACTTTTATACTGATAATTAAATTAATTCGTGCAAAATTATTCCCTAAACATTCCAAAATATCAAAAATGCACAACGTTAATATTCAAGTTTTCACTTCTGCCGGCACTCCCGGAGTGCAACCCACATAGGCGTAGGAAGGGGGGGAGCCGGGTGGGCCGTGCCCACCCTAGAATGGTCTGGTGCCCACCCGAGAATTTTTACCAACAAACAATTATGGCTGAATAATTAAAAAATCTGGCCAAGTGCGAGTCGGACTCACTCATGCAAGGTTCCGTTATGCGATACATGTTAAATTAATTTATGTGAAAATTTTGATTTCGTACGTTAAGAGTTGACGCAACTTTGATTAGCGATCATCGCTTCTACTACTGGGGGCCAGGCCCCCCCTGGGAAATATCTCTAGATACGCCAATGGCAACCCGTCGTTTTTTTCTTTCTTCTCATTATTTATTATTTTTTGTTATTTTAAGCTTTCCTATAAATGATGATCTTCGAGACCGGTGGCTCAGTGTTCTACACAGAAAAAGGTGAGAAACGGTTCCAAAATTTGTAGCCGCCATTTCAAGCCCGAAGAAATATTGTATTTCGAAACAAGATCAAATGATGCAATTCCATCCATTTTCCCTAAAGTAAGTTATCAATCTTTACAAATGACATGAAGATCACCGTTTCGAAATAGAATATGAGCGTAGCAAGATGAATTTTCATTTTGAATCTATCTTAACCATAAATACTAAAATATTGTTCTCATCTTAGAGTAATTAGACTATTAATTCTATGGTTCTCATCAATCTATTATTATTTTAGATTCCTGTTAAAGCGAAACAAATAAATGTTTTAAGTACTATAATATTGAAACCCACTAAAGAAAAGAATATACAACCTGTACTGGGCACATTCAAAGATCTGGTAAGTGAAAGTTATGAAAGGAGTCAAATTAATAAGCATAAAAGTTGACATTTTAGTTGATTTATTTACTTTTGCTTAGCAAATTGATGGCAAAAATATTTTATATCTTTTTGGCCAAAAACTAAGCTACGCAAACTTGCTTACAAGTGTAGTTTATTGTATTAATAATTACTTATAACTTAATTACTTAACTTTTATTCACTGCAGTTTGTTAATGTCGACAAATAATAATAATAATTCATAATTTAAAGATTATTTCCATAGTTTTAACTAATAATAGTGTAATACATTTTTAGGGTTGTGTGTCAAGCCAATCTTGTAACAAACCTGCAGCTGCAACATATGAGGAACTAGAAAATATAGAACCAACCTAATAATAATAACCTTATAATTGTCATTCGATCTGCCTCCTTTATGTTTAGAATTATGTATATTAATAATATTGATTTCTAACCTTAAATAGTACATATGGTGTTAGCCTGTAATTAATTGTTACACTTATAAATGTAATATGACTGTTTCATACCAATGTATAGTGTAAACAATTGTAGGTTAACCTAAATAAATATATACATAAATAAATTATATCTCTTCTGTTATTCTTTATATTTATAATCATCGTTTTTCATTAAAGGTTTTAGTAGTTTTAATTATATATAAACAAATAGTACTCACGCGGGGCTTCGCTCCCGTGGATTCTATCACGGTAAAAACATAACTCTCCTTTTTTGCAGTCACGAAGTAGCCTATAACCTTCCTCAAGCTTCAAGCTACTTCCATACCAAATTGCATCCAAATCCACCGAGTACTTTCGAAGATTAGCGCGTTCAAGCAAACAAACAAACAAACAAACTTTTCCGCTTTATAATATTAGTATAGATTGCATCATTTTATTTTTAGTCTACTGGTTCTGACCGTACAAGTGTCGAATAAACGTAGATTACCAATTAATGCACGTTTATTTGGACGTCTATACTCTATACCACTGCCTACCAAGGCCAAGCCTTCGAAGAATTGCCAGCTGGTGATTCTGTTATTAATTCTGTATCTGCAATAATTGTATTTGTATCACGGGTCTTAACCACTTTGAAAGTTTATAATTCAACGCAATAAAGTCTGCTTAACAAAACCAATTTTGCATTTAGCCCGCATAAGGAAGGGTTTATTATAGAAATTAGCGCGCTCAATATAAGTTCCTCAGATATATATTGAGAACTAGCTTTTCGCCCACGTGGAATTCTGTTATATCGCGTTACCGAGCAACTGTTCAAAAATCTGAGATAGAAAGAACCCTATATAGTTCCGAGGGTTTTAAACTATCTTCATGCCAAATTTTTTTGAAAGCGGCTCTGTGATTTAACCGTGAAAGCGTAACAGACCGACACAGACCTTTGTATTTATAAATGAATTTATTTCTTTCTTTCTATTTAATAGGTTGTTAAGAAAAAAACCGGCCAAGTACGAGTCGGACTCGCGCATGAAGGGTATTTTTATAGGTAGGTAATGAATGGTACGGAACCATTACCTATAAAAAGCGCAAAAAAAATCACAACTGTTGTATGGGAGTCTCCCTTAAATATTTATTTTAAATAATTTTTAGTACTTTTTGTTACAACGGTAACAGAAATACATCATTTGTAAGGTTAATAATAAGTGTCTTAAAAAAACCTGCAAACATTGCATCAAATAAAATTGTCCTTACGTTTATCACGAATTGATATACACACTACTAAAAAGAGATAGCTAGGTCCTTCGAGGGTATACTCTTCGGAACGGATTTGAGCTTCGCGTCCGCATTCCAGTTTAGGTACAAGTTCCTTGAGAAAACCATATTTTTTTTTTTTTTTCCCTTCGTCCGTTAGGACAGGCAAAGAGTCAAGCCCATACAGCCAGGTCTGTAATATTTGTTTCTGTTCCAAGTGTGTAATAAGGCCGGAGCCAAGTCTTCAATGACCAGAAAACCATAATTTAAAGTTCATGTTAGTCGATTTTCAATCTGACTGAGGTTTTAGAGTGTGGTATTCATCCTCTTCAATCTAAGTACTCGTTCTGAGAAGAGGAATAAGATATATTTATTTATGATTATTTATGATA
The DNA here is from genome assembly GCA_943138885.2 of Tholera decimalis. NCBI lineage: Eukaryota > Metazoa > Arthropoda > Insecta > Lepidoptera > Noctuidae > Tholera > Tholera decimalis. Next base: position 16,625,063 of record OW964551.2, read on the forward strand.
AGATTATACACCGACGACGAGTTGCAAGTCTATCGGTTTTCTATCGGTTACATTTCGGGGAGTGTGCAATGGAATTACACAGTATAATTCCGCCAAGCCCGTTCCGTCATCGGACTACGAGACAAACGGCGAAGCGCCATCGTTACATGGTGGACATCCCACCCATACGCACAAAACGTTTTGGAAATACCTTCATTGTGCGTACGGCTAAGGAGTGGAATTCCCTGCCGGAGTCTGTGTTTCCCGACAGCTACAACCTAGGAGTCTTTAAGTCCAGAGTGAATAGGTTACTTTTAGGTAAGCGTGCTCCATCTTCGATCACATCATCACTTACCATCAGGTGAGATAGTGGTCAAACGCGAACCTATTTTCAATAAAAAAAAAATTGTTTATGTAGGTAGTCAAATAAAACAATATTGAATATACTGCTAAACCTAACTATGAACTTACTTAAAAAAAAAAAATCAAGGACGATAGCGATGTGGAGCAGTGCTTTGACGCCTAAGCTTGTTTTTTAGGGTTCCGTAGCCAAATGGCAAAAAACGGAACCCTTATAGTTTCGACATGTCTGACCGTCTGTCTGTCTGTCCGTCCGTCCGTATGTCACAGCCATTTTATTCCAAAACTATTAGGACTATACATGTAAACCTTGGTAGATAGATGTATTCTGTGAACCGCTTTCCGATTTTAAGAGAAAATAAAAAAAAAATTAAAATAAAGGGGGCTCCCCATACATGGAACTGAAACAGAAAATATTTTTTTTCATGAAAGCTATACGGGTGTGTTATCTATAGACAGGTATTTAAAAATGACATTAAGGTTTCTAAAATGACTTTTTCATAAAGTTAATCGTTTCAAAGATATACGCTTCCAAAGTGGTAAAATGTGTGTCCCCCCCTCTAACTTCTATAATAATGAAGTGAAAAATCAATAAAAACTATATGTTGTAGATCTTAATGTAACCTTTCAACCAAAATTGGTTTGAACGAGATCGAGTCGGCAGTTTTTGAGATACAGTATATTTTCTAAAACCGCAAATATAACTTTGTAATTCATACAAATACTATGAAAAGCAAAGTTATTTGGCGTAGTTGTAAAATTGTAAATAACCTAGTTTTAAGAAATTTTTAAAGTTTTTTTTTTCAATTATATATATTAAGTATATTATATTTATTTTTATTTATTTATTTAAACTTTATGTACAATTGTGTTACATGAGCGGACTTAATGCAGCAAGGCACTCTCTACCAGTCAACCTTTGGGTTAAAAAAACACACTGTGGTAGGTGTACGAGAAAATGGAATGAAATAATATTTTAATACTAATAAATATAATACTAATATATAATAATACTAATAAAATACACATATATGCTAAAATGACAAACTAATAGATACGGTGCTTTATAATTTTCTTTCTGAATAAGAGAGCTCAAAATAATTATGACAAAGACCAAACTAAGAATAACAACCCCTTAAGTAGTGGTTTTTAATTTTACGCTTAAAAGAAAATTTTGCCTCAGCCTTCTTGATGTCAAGGGGTAGCAAATTCCAGAGTTTAATAGTAGAAATAGCGTAAGAATTAGATAGAAACCCGGTGCGGTGAGAAGGAATGTGTAGAAGTAAGTTTTTGGATGCGCGAAGGTTAAGATCATGAGAACTGCCCAACAATTTAAAATTTTGTTTTAAGTAAACAGGAGCACAAGGATCGTTCATAATAGTGAAGAGCATACAGAGGGATCTGAGGGATCTCCTTTGACGGATAGGCAACCATTTAAGCTGAGAACGGAAGGAAGAAATGTGATCATATTTTCGAAGACCAAAAATGAAACGAATACAGTTGTTGAGAAGTCGATCCAGTTTGTTAAGAAGTTCTTGGGAAAGATCAGAATAGCAAACATCAGCATAATCAATGATAGGAAGCACAAGTGATTGGACCAATGTGGTTTTAGTGCTACAAGGAAGGAAATGCTTGAACCTATAGAGAGATCGCAGTGAGAATGTTACCCTCTGGCTAACCTGTGCAATCTGCTTATTCCAACTTAACCTGTCGTCAATATATAGGCCTAAGTCTTTGACGTGCGGCGAGAGAGGGATGACAGTATTGTTGAAGTTAAGCGGGAGAAGTAGGCTGGTGTCCAAGTTTCGCAGAAAATATGAGCTACCGATCAGGATAGCCTGACACTTACTGACATTGACAGTAACACCAAACCTGCTTGACCAATCACTGATAGCTAGAAGATCAGCATTCAGCAATGAGATGCAGTTGTCCGGGTTGTCAACGTCAGCTTGCGCGTAGAGCTGTAGGTCATCAGCGTACAAATGGTAAGAGCATTTGAGGATAGTGGTAATAGAGCTTATGAAAAGGGAAAATAAAAGTGGAGAGAGTATGCCGCCTTGTGGGACGCCAGTTTTCAAGGTGCACCACTCAGAAAAAATCTGATCAGCACGAACCGCTTGCTGGCGACCACGAAGATAAGATGAGAACCAATCTTGTGCCAATGAAGATACCCCAATGTGTGACAGAATGGCCAGGAGGATATCGTGATCAACGGTATTGAAAGCATTGGAGAAATCAATTAAAACTAATACCGTTAATCTCGAATTCTCCAGACCATTCCTTACATCTTCTGTAACCTTAAGCAAAGCTGTGGCTGTGCTGTGGCCAGGCCGAAAACCTGATTGGAAAGGGGATACCAGATTATTCCCAAACACAAAGGAAGATATTTGCTTAAGAACAACTGCTTCCAGAATCTTAGATAGGAAAGGAAGAATGGAGATAGGTCTGTAGTGATTTAGCAGGCTGGGGTTGGATATTTTTGGGAGAGGGATTATGAAAGCCTTACGCCAGATTGTGGGAAATACCCCAGTCTGCAGGGAGGCATTGATAACGTGTGTAATAATAGGAAGAATACTTTTAATAATGAGGGATAGCATAGATCTGCTGACACCATCACAGCCAACAGCCTTGGACTTAATAGCATAGAAAGTCTTGAGGATCTCAGAGTCGGTCACAGGAGAAAGAGAGAAAGAATCGGGAGGTAAGATTGGCGTGGAAGTAATCTCAAGAATAGTTTGGTTTTTAATAGCAACCGCAAGCATGGCGGAAGATGAAAAGTGCTTATTTAAATCACTCAAGGACACGTTTGAAGATATAACATTAGAGGAAGACTTTGTTATGCCGAGTGATTTGAGAAACTTCCATATATCAGCCGGTGAAGAGTTGAGGACATTTTCAGAGATATAGTGGCGTTTAGAGGCTCTTACCATCTGGTTACACCGGTTTCTTGCCAATTTGTACTGATTCCAGTTTTCCACACTGCGATCCCTTCTATATTTTCGAAAGAACTTGTCACGCCGGCTCATCGCCATACGAACTCCAGGGTTAATCCATGGAGCCGGGGGGCGCTTGACACGGACGGCCCTCAGCGGTGCATGAGCATTATTATAGTTACCACGGAACCCTTCATGGGCGAGTCCGACTCGCACTTGGCCAATTTTTATTATTTTTTATGTACTCATAGTTATGTTTATTATTTTCATACAATTATTAAAACATACATTAATGATTTGAGGTTATTTATAAAAAAGACTTTCAAAATGCAATGCATTTATATAGTTTTGTTCTTTTTTTAATATTGCCTAAATCAATGAACAGAAAAATTATAATACAGCTTGGCAGCAGCCTGAAACATAGAACTAAAATATTTCATCATTGTCAACACTCAATCTGCTTCATTGAGTGAGGTCCTCAGCAGAGATGAGTCGTATTTACTAGAACAGATCCGAAGAATAGGTAAATTTCGATACTAGGCGGCACCTATTCTCACTTTGACAACACCTAGTATCATGAAGTATTGCAAAATCAAACTTCTCTTAGACCTCATAGCACTAACGCGTAATTGCATTCCATTCACTCAACACGTTATAAAGATAAACTTGCTTTACCGCTCATTCATGTTTGTCAAAATCATTCATTTGTCAGTCACTTGAATTTAAACCCTAATTCAAAGTACATAAAAGTAACGCAACGTGCACGCGTGTTGTGCAAGAATATATATTCTGTCCTTTTTTTTCTTCCCATCTTTATCTTTCAATACTCGAGACTAGTCAGTAATCATTCGATCCGAAAATACTCGATCCGAATGAGTACCAACTAGTCTCGAAAAGACTAAGTAAATAGATACTTCGTAATACTAAGTCTTGTCGAGAATAGTTGGTACTCATTCGGATCGAGTATTCTCGGATCGAATGATTACTGACTAGTCTCGAGTATAAAGTCCAATTACTAGGTACCAACCTAGTCTTATCACTGATAGCTGGTGCTAACACCCTAAGTTTAATAGAAATATCAAGGACAGGAGAAGTGGCAACGAGGTGAGTCCGTGAAGCTTAAAGACCGTCATCGTAAAATTTAATCAAAATACCGTGTTCATTTGTTTTTTAGCAGTTTCTTACAAAATTAGTAGCCACAATAGAAAATTGACTTGGACTAAGTACGTGCACCATGACCACATTCGATAAGTAATAATTGATACTAGGTGGACTAGGGACTAGGTGGAACAGGTATCTGGATCACGTATTTTTAAATACTAAGAATAAGTGCACCTAGTCCCAAATTTACCTAGTACAACCCATCTCTGTCGTATAATTTAATCAAAATACCGTGTTCATTTGTTGTTTAGCAGTTTCCTGCAAAATTAGTAGCCACAATAAAAAAATTACTTGGACTAAGTACGTGCACCATGACCACATTCGATAAGTAATAATTGATACTAGGTGGACTAGGTGGAATAGGTATCTGGATCATGTATCTTTAAATACTAAGAATAGGTGCACCTAGTCCCAAATTTACCTAGTACAACCCATCTCTAGTCCTCAGACTAAGGAAAAAAGAATAGACATGAAATACCTACGAAAAAAGCGTGCATACCTATTGCGCGAGTCTGGCACAAAGATGGCGGCTTGCCGTAGAGCTGCGCGCATTATAATATCGATAGTTGAATTGCACGGTGCTTACAGAATTCAAAATTGTTGAAAATGAGTTTTACGTTTAGCAAATTCATGGCCCTTTGCTTTAAGTTTTTACTATTTTAACTAATTTCCCTATGAGTCTTATTTCGTTTCGCAAGTATTAAAAAAATAGGCCCCCAATCCATATGCACACGTTTCTTTTAGATTTCTTCAGTTTTATTTACGTGGTAATGCGAGCTATAAAAACGCACACGCTCAGAGTGTCATTTTACATGGCAGGCAGGGCACGTGGATACTGAATAGATGCTACTGCAATCTATACTATTCTGTACTTGTACAGGTATGTTCATAATAAAACAAATTTTACTATGTTGTGGTATGCGTATGTCTATCCCATTTATTCCCAGTTGCCACCGCGGCGATCACGAATAAAAAACTGTAGCCTTGTGATCGCTGTGTTCATTGCTCGCTTTTTCCTGTGAGCGTAGTATGCGACCGAAATTGCGGCCAGAACAACTGTGGCGACCACGCTCAACATAGTGGGTGCGAGTAAAAAACCTTCTACACACAGTGCCGCCGGCTGGGGAGGATGCCGCGCGCGGCTCAGGGTTAATTAGCGCTTGGAATTAAGATTGAGTTTCGTGCGGACTTTAGTTTCTGCGACTTGTGCCGGGGCATATGTGTAGGAGCCTTATTAGAGTATCACTATTACTGATTAGCATACCACGACTGCAGTACCTGTACCTAAGGTCTATAATTACCAATGGAAAGAATAAATAAATACAAAATACGGTTTGTTTTCCTCGTTTGTCAGACTATACTTATTTTTATTAACTAATAATATAACTTAACATTTTTTTATTCATTTATATACTACTACTTGGCTCGATCATTCATAATAAAACAAAAATTATCATTTTACACAGATTTATTGAAAACTATAAAAGCCGTTGATCCCAGTCATACTCAAGTTCTAAAATACAAATATGTATACACAATAATCAAATAAGAGCACGTTGCGCAAATTTTATACAAATATTCACATTAATAAAACATGAGCATGTTGAACAAACAAAAAACAAAAAAAAAATACAAACTACACAATCCTTCCTTACTTATTAATCTATACTAATATTATAAAGCTGAAGAGTTTGTTTGTTTGTTTGTTTGTTTGCTTAAACGCGCTAATCTCAGGAACTACGGTTCTGATTTGAAAAATTCTTTCAGTGTTAGATAGCCCATTTATCGAGGAAGGTTATAGGCTATATATCATCACGCTAATACCAATAGGAGCGGAGCACTAATGAAGAATGTTTCAAAATAGGGGGAATTTTTTTCCACGCGGACGAAGTCGCGGGCGGAAGCTAGTATTATTATAAGTGCGAAAGTTTGTTTGTATGGATGGATGTTTGTTACTCAATCACAGCTGAACGGATTTTTATGAAATTTGGCACAGATGTAGATTATAGTCTGGATTTTCTTACTCTGTCTTCTCACTATTTCATTTAATGTTTTAATTTTTTTCTTCTGATGTTCACATTTTGATTTTAATTTTTGAATCATTTCAAGTGCTTCATCCTGAAACAAAAAAAAAACGCATTAACTTCTAGTTTTCTGCAACTTCGTTCAAGTTTTTGCCGTAAATTAATTTGAAATTACCAGTTACGCTGCCCACAATACATGCAGTAACATATTATAAAATAGAACACTTACATCTGCATAGCTAGAAGTGCTGCAAACAGGCTCCTCTTCCAGTGCTTTGTGAGAAAAAAATTATTGTGCCTCACATTCATTAAATTGGGCTGGTAACTGTAAAAAAATAACAACAATTTTTTATATTGAGTGAGTTTGTATTTAAAAGTCAAGATTGCATGGTAATTACCATAAGGAACATAATTATTATGAAATATTACACTTACATCTGCATTGTTAGAAGTGCTGCAAACAGGTTTCTCTTCCAACACCCTACGAGGAACAGATTGTTGTTCCTCACACTCGTCAAATTGTGCTGGTAACTATACAAAGAATAACCATAAATGTTTATTAATATTTACATTGCGAATTTAATGACTAACTCACGCTCATATTTGTTTAGCTTGCATTTTAACATAGACACAACATTTTATAACCTGATATGTATGTATCATTTTCAAAAATTAATTATTATCCATCTCCTTTTGCTATGACTACATCAGGAGTAAAAATAGTGCAGGTATATGTGTCTTAATCTGTGTGAGGAGGTGGATAATTAAAATCATATAGGTAACTTATATTAGGTTTTGATTCAGTCTGTATGAGAATTTTAAGGATGTTTTATAATTTTCAGAAAAAAGTTATCTATTTATTCTGACTGATGTGTATTTAAACCTGAAAATTTATACCAGTATTTCAGCAATATAGAACTGCTGTTGCTGACATGCTTCTCGTCCCTCCTCTCTCTCCATCAACTGGTTTGGATTGGTTACTTCTCAGTAAGTAGGCAAACACAATAACCTTGTCTATTTTCAAAACTTACCAATAATTCACTTGAAGGCAAAGCATCATCGCGCAGTCTTGTTATATTTAAAGTTCGGTTAAAACATTTATCTTCATAATGCAGGGAACAAATAAAAATATGCTTGGCCAAGTATATACAGCCACTATTCTTTTCTTTCTTTACATGTTGGCAATCTAAAATCATAAAAAGAAATCGAGTTTAAATAATATTCACCTGTCGATATGTTTTATCGATAATTTGAAAATTCCGAACCGTAATGGTGAACGCAGACCTAGCCGCACCGCAGTCTCTACAGTCCCCGCAGTCATCGCTTTTTGTTAATGGCCTCGCACATCTATCCGCGCCGCAGTCGCTGCAGTCGTTCCCGTCAGTGTTGCCAGATTTTTGAAAGCATTATCTATCCGAAGATTTAAAAAATCTGTATAAAATCTGTATTTGGTATTGGTATTTTGCTCTTTTGTGCAATTTTATCTGTAGTTGCTATAATAGGGAATAAACAAGTAATTATTTATACGAGAATAAGTAATTTTATTATAAACCGTTGACAGAGATTCTCTGTCTACTTTATAACTCTGGCAACACTGCGCGCCGTGGATGCGAATGACGTCATCCGCGCTGCGTGCGGGTGACGTCATCAGCTGCGGCTAGGGGAGTTCGGTCGTTTCAGGGACTGCGGCGACTGCGGCGCGGGTAGGTGTGCGAGGTTGCATAGAACTTCATATAAAGAATTCGAATGCAAAGACTGCGGCGCGTGCGGTGCGGCTAGGTCTGCGTTCACCATTACTCTAACTCTCTGTTTACTAACCAAGGTTATACCTACTAACTGGATTGCTTGCGAATGATTCAAAGAATACAGAAAGTCTTTCTTAGCTGTTAAACAATAGAGTATAAACTTGCACGCATAAAACTGAAGGAACTATTCGTTCCGAGCGAGACAGTGCGTGTGTGGGCTGTGTCCCTTTCTTCTGTGTGTCAGATTAAAAATATTTATTTCAATGGTAATTTTTTCACCCTGTCTGTTGTACTAATAACACCTAGTTTTAAACTTCTTTGGAATTCTATCTTTAAAATGAATTACCATTATTACTGTAGGTATATTAATGAAAATTAAAGTTATTTTACCATGCAAACACAAGATGTTTAAACCAAAAAAAAATGGAATTTGCAAGAATTAGTAGTGATATATTATACTATACGTGGCAATTACTACGTTGCCGACTGACGTTTACTTGACATCTGTATGTTTGTAAATTTGAATTATATTTAATCAACCGACGACAAAAAGAGGAGGTTATCAATTCGACGCGTATATTTTCTTTTTTTTTTTTTTTTTTAATGTATGATCATCGATTACTCGAAGACGGCTGAACCGATTTGGAAAATTCTTTTTTTGATTGAAAGGGTATACTTCGATATTGGTCCCATTTTCATAAACGTCAGGATCTGATGATGGGATCCTGGAGAAATCGAGGGAACTCTTCAAATATTATAGGCACACCTATGTCGTTTTGGGTATTTATTATAGTAACTTGTGCAGTTGCTCTCAAAAAGTACCATTTGAGGAAGTGGAACTGATGATGAAGACCACAGATGGCCGCCGAAACTACTCAATAATAAGTATTGAGTGGATTGCGATTCGATTACTTGAATATGGATGTTACGCACTTTATGCTCGTCACAATGCATATGGTGATGTAGAGCTGATGGTGAAGTACCAGGAGAACTCCTCAACAATTAACGGCCCAGCATTGGGAAAAGCAATATTTTGTAAAAGGTTATAAGTAGTTGATAATTAGGCTCTTGTAACTAGGTAAATTAAAAATAGACCAACTAAAAAGAGTGAAATAAAAACTTTTTACCAAAAAATTAAACCGACTCCCAAAAAACACTGCAAAGTGAAAAATAACTTTAATTTCGGAAGTCGGTGCCAAAAACGAAAATACAAAACTAAAGACACCGACTACCGAAATTAAAGTTATTTTTCACTTTGCAGTGTTTTTTGGGAGTCGGTTTAATTTTTTGGTAAAAAGTTTTTTTTTGTGAGTTTTCGTAATATTAAAGTGCAAGTTATTGTAACCATGGTAAGAACGTGTTTTGTGGTTAATTGCAAGAGTGAAAAGGGTACGCCGGGTCTGGAATTTCCCTTTTTAAGTAAGTTTTGTGACTTTGTTTACAAATTGCATTTAGGGTGACTATGTTTTCAATGTAAAAGTGGATGTTCTTCTCTTTATTCTTCTTATTTATTATTTTTCTTTCTTCTCATATTTAAAGAATTAAATACAACAAAAATACAAAATTATGTACTAAAATACAAACTACAACTTCTTCTCATTATATATTATTTTTTGTTATTTTAAGCTTTCCTAAAAATGATGATCTTCGAGACCGGTGGCTCAGTGTTCTACACAGAAAAGGGTCAGAAACGGTTCCAAAATTTGTAGCCGCCATTTCAAGCCCGAAGTAATATTGCATTTCGAAACAAGATCAAATGATGCAATTCCATCCATTTTTCCTAAAGTAAGTTATCAATCTTTACAAATGACATGAAGATCAACGTTTCGAAATAGAATATGAGCATAGCAAGATGAATTTTCATTTTGAATCTATCTTAACCATAAATACTACAATTTTGTTCTCATCAATCTATTATTATTTTAGATTCCTGTCAGCGAAACTAATAAATGTTTTCAGTACTATAATATTAAAACCCACTAAAGAAAAGAATATACAACCTGTACTGGGCACATTCAAAGATCGGGTAAGTGAAAGTTATGAATTAATGAGCATAAAAGTCGACATTTTAGTTGTTTTATTTACTTTTGCTTAGCAAATTGATGGCAAAAATATTTTATATCATTTTGGCCAAAAACTCAGCTACGCAAACTTGCTTACAAGTGTAGTTTATTATATTAATAATTACTTATAACTTAATTACTTAACTTTTATCCACTGCAGTTAGTTAATGTCGACAAATAATAATAATTCATAATTTAAAGATTATTTCCATACTTTTAACTAATAATTAATAATAGTGTAATACATTTTTTAGGGTTATGTGTCAAGCCAATCTTGCAACAAACCTGCAGCTGCAACATATGAGGAACTAGAAAATATAGAACCAACCTAATAATAATAACCTTATAATTATCATTCGATCTGCCTCCTTTATGTTTAGAATTATGTATATTAATAATATTGATTTCTAACCTTAAATAGCACATATGGTGTTAGCCTGTAATTAATTTTTACACTTATAAATGTAATATGACTGTTTCATACAAATGTATAGTGTAAACAATTGTAGGTTAACCTAAATAAATATATACAGAAATAAATTATATCTCTTCTGTTATTCTCTCTATTTCTAATCATCGTTTTTCATGAAGGGTTTTAGTAGTTTTAATTATATATAAACATTGCATCATTTTATTTTTAGTCTACTGGTTCTAACCGTACAAGTGTCGAATAAACAGATTACTAATTAATGCACGTTTGTTTGGACGTCTATACCACTGTCTATCAAGGCCAAGCCTTCGAAGAATTGCCAGCTGGTGATTCTGTTATTAATTCTGTATCTGCAATAATTGTATTTGTATCACGGGTCTTAACCACTTTGAAAGTTTATTATTCAACGCAATAAAGTCTGCTTAACAAAACCAATTTTGCATTTAGCCCGCATAAGGAAGGGTTTATTATAGAAATTAGCGCTTTCGAAAGCGGCTCTGTGATTTAACCGTGAAAGCGTAACAGACCGATACAGACCTTTGTATTTATAATTGAATTTATTTCTTTCTTTCTATTTAATACGTTGTTAAGAAAAAAACTGGCCAAGTACGAGTCGGACTCGCGCATGAAGGGTATTTTTATAGGTAGGTAATGAATGGTACGGAACCGTTACCTATAATAAGCGCCAAAAAAATCACAACTGTTGTATGGGAGTCTCCCTTAAATATTTATTTTAATTAATTTTTAGTACCTTTTGTTATAGCGGTAACAGAAATATATCATTTGTAAGGTTAATAATAAGTGTCTAAAAAAACCTGCAAATATTGCATCAAATAAAATTGTCCTTACGTTTGTCGCGAATTGATATCCACACTACTAGAAAGAGATAGCTAGGTCCTTCGAGGGTATACTCTTCGGAACGGATTTGAGCTTCGCGTCCGCATTCCGGTTTAGATGCGGCTAACAAATGATTTGCTTAAAAATCACATAATATCAACAGTAAAACAGTAAATGATTACAGAAAAGCAAGTTTAACTTTATAAAATTTCCCAAAAATAGCAAAATCTTTCAAAATAATAGAAAAAACAAGATATTTTGAATAAATTCGGTTACTTACCTGTGCAACGTTTTATTGGGATGTTTTTGTTGCTTTTCATGCGGCAGCCTAAAGGTGAACGCAGACCTAGCCGCACCGCAGTCTCTACAGTCCCCGCAGTTATCGCTTTTTGTTAATAGCCTCGCACATCTACCCGCGCCGCAGTCGCTGCAGTCGTTCCCGTCCCCGCACGCATCGCACTTGCAGTGTTGCCAGATTTTTGAAAGCATTATCTGTATCGAGGATTTAAAAAATCTGTATAAAATCTGTATTTGGTATTGGTATTTTGCTCTTTTGTGTAATTTTATCTGTAGGTGCTATAATAGGGCATAAGCAAGTAATTATTTATACGAGAACAAGTAACTTTATTATAAACCGTTGACAGAGATTCTCTGTCTAAATTATAACTCTGGCAACACTGCGCGCCGTGGATGCGAATGACGTCATCCGCGCTGCGCTAGCCGCAGTGTCCGCTGCGTGCGGATGACGTCATCAGCTGCGGCTTGGGGAGTTCGGTCGTTTCAGGGATTGCGGCGACTGCGGCGCGGGTAGGTGTGCGAGGTTGCATAGAACTTCATATAAAAAATTCGAATGCAAAGACTGCGGTTCGTGCGGTGCGGCTAGGTCTGCGTTCACCTTAACACACTGAACCTACCCATGATAAATGCAATATTATGCAAGTTCTTACACCACAAACAAGCACAATTTTCGCCTATTATCACTAAATTTTCTTCAAAACACTGAAACAAGCAAGTCGCGATGACAAGTGATGTACTTGTTGTTGGCTATGACAAAACATGGCGACCGGCCGCAGTGAGGTATGTTGTGACGTCACCAAAGTTATTTTGCCATTTTTGGCAATGACAAAACTAGTGTTGTCCTTTTTTACATACGATTACTCTCATAATTTAAAAAGAGATGCCGATATATCAGTAACTATGCCGTCGAAATGCATCATATTCCTATAACTACTGTTCGTATAGAATGTTTATGCCATGTCCTTCTCTTTTCCTTAGTCTTAAGCCGGCTCTACACGTTGGCCAACACAGTGGCGAATGTAGTGGCCAATGACTATTCGCCAACGTGTAGAGGGGGTGTTTGTGCACCTAACATGCACAAACAGGCCGTCTACACGTTGTTCAATACGCATTGGCCACTACATTCGCCACTGTGTTGGCCAACGTGTAGAGCCGGCTTCAGGCACGTCTTAGGTGAGGTCAAGGTACGTAATCTGTCATTTTTAACCGACGAAAACAAACGGAGGAGGTTATCAAGTCGACGCATATATTTTTTTATGTATGATCACCGAATTCTAGTTAAATTTTGTAATCACAAATAAAGTATTTTTTATACAGTTATACTGTAAATGATAAAAGTAAAGACCCAAAAAACTAAACTAAATTGACGGCCACGTCGTCGTACCTCTATTCTCTAGCAACTGTCAGATTTTGTGACGGCACTGCATGGATCGTTCGCGTATTTGTTTGCGAATTGCGTTTTCTTAAAATCGTGTATTATTAATTTAATTTTGGAGGAGAAGCCATCAAAATACATCTAATAAACAGAATTATGACGTCGACGATGCCAAACGATAGAAATGAAGAGCGTCGGCGAAGGGTAAGTAGAAACAATATTGTTAAATATTCATATTTTATTTGTATCGAACGGCGATTTGCGAAAGTTAATCATTGTATTCACGATTTTGATAGGAGTTTCTCGAGGAAAACAAGATATTAGATTCGTAAACAACCTTTGTAACCAGTTTTCGCCCGCAATTCAATCTTTCTAGTATTATTAAAACGTTAGTATCGATTTGCGTCTCAGGGAATTTTCCAGACTGCAACTAGGGATTCCTGAAAAAGGTTTCAGACAAAGAAGGGGTTATTAACCTATAATGTTAGGGATCCTGTAATCTCGTATATAAGTATGACGTAAATGCTTTACACATATGCTTTGAATAAGATTACTTTGATTTATCAATTAATATGATTGGTATAATAACACTTGGTGAGTCACATAATTTTATCATGAGGTAGGGATTTGTTTATCTGAACTGTGATTTCCTAGTGAGTCAATGTTGTTTTGCCAAAATATTGTACTAAGCATATTTACGAATAATAAATATATATTATCTCTATTTTTATTATATCTATACCAACTGATATAAAGCAGAAAAGTTCGTATAAACGCGTCAATCTTCTTAATTACTGGGTGGATTTGGATAAAATTTGGAATGGAAGTAACTTAAAGCTTAGGAAGGTTATAGGCAGCTTTATACCTTACTGCAAATGAAGGAGGGTTATTTTTTATTGTGATAAAGTCTAAGGGAGCTAAGCCCTGTGCGACCGCTAGTAATTTTTTGAAGCATGTTATAGTCTCAACTTGTCTGTCCTTGTTTTGATTGTAACCAGGCAAATTCCTATGTGTAATGTATATCATAACCACCTCTATGAAAACAGCAAAGGCATCAGGAAAGTGGCTTGTTCTAGGACCGAAAATGAAGACTTCAAAAGGCTTGCATTGTAGACTTAGTACCACTTCCTCTTATAAAGAGGTCATCTGTGTCTTAGCTAAACAAATTTCATAGGCTGATTATAGCTCTATAGGCATGTATTTAAACAATAATGTACATAAAAATAGAGTAAAAAAATATTGTGCAATAGTTAGTGAACTAAGAACCTGTTATTGTAAAAAGGAGATCAAACTAGTTTGTTGTTATGTGTTTTTGTGACTTGTTCTCAATGTCAATTTAATTTGCATATTGCATAGAAGTAAATAAACTAGAAACTAAATACCATGATGGTTGTGTTACCGCTACTAAACTATACTTTTAACCTTTGTGTATTATTTGTTATGCTCCAAAAAGAAAGAAAATCTTTTTTTGCCACAGAGAAACAACATGCATATGAAATTATAAAACTATGATCATTCCTTAGTACTTAAATTATTATGTGAGTAATGAGTCATTAATTCATTATTAACATAAATTTCTAGAAAGGAGATGGCCCAAATCCCATACAAAAAAAACCCAGGCCCGGCGCAAAAGTTATGTATCTCAGATTTTAGAGGGTATTTATAAATAATATTATATACTATCATTATCTCTGTATCGGGTGGCAAACTGTTTTTTTTTTTGGTCGAAATCTTTTGTATTCGTTCCTAATAAAATCTCATTTGTCAACTAAAATATTGATTATTATTTACGATTATTGTGTAATCGCAATCACATTCAAGATTAAGTATCTGAAAACTATGGGGGTCAATAAAGTAAACACAAATAAAGTAATATGAGTATTTATTTGACCAAAATACATACATATGGATAAATATCAATTATTTTCTAAATCTAATAATACATAATCTAACCCTCCAGCCGAATGATCAAATTCTCTTTGATTATGTCTAGCCCAACCTAAAAAGTAAATGACACTTATTACATGTGCGCAGCTCCCTAATGTCCGTTGGCCGTGTATGCAAGAACAATAGTACTCTTTTATGGCATTGATTCCACCAACCGTTGCATTATATAGCACGTAGGTATAATATGTTTTGCTTCGTACGTGTCGTGATTGAATGCGGCAACGGATGAGTACATTGTTGGTCGATGCTTCAGATCGAACAATTGCATTACCTTCTATGGTAAGATCCTCTGAGTGCCTAAACACCTCTATTTCATACACGCCCGTTGCTTTCACATGTTCGCTACAGTATGAGCGCGATATTTTAAGATGGTATGTGGTGCTATGGCGAACTTAATCAAGTCCTCGTATGATACCTCCGGAAAATCCGCTACATGTGGAATGTTTGCCTCTAATATTGTGAATGTTACTCGTTGCCTATTTAAATTATTTTCTTGTACATATGCGGCTAAGAGGTTGGGCTTATGTAAATTACGGTTTATAGTTTGAATAAAGTCGTTAGTATAAGCGCTATCTTCATATGATTCCTGGAAACAGTTTATCAACGCTGCTGTTATTTTATAATCGCTAAAAATGGTAGTCATGGTACTGTTGAACATTCTGTGCCGGAATAACTTATAGTCCCGTTTGAATTTTCCGTTTACTGTCTCGACAACCCATCGACATAAGGTTACTAGCCGAGATTTATTTGACTCTTCGGTTGTAAGTTGAGTTTCACCTCGTCTCTTAGAGAGTGGCATGTGTGCCACATAACCATGCTCCTCTAATAATGCTATGGAGTCACGAACACCCCTATCCAATATTACAATATCACCTTCTTCAAAAAAATAGTGAAACGCGTTCGCTTCTGTGGGCTCGCCGTGATTTGTTAGAATTTTAGTCATTATATCAGCATCACTTGTTACAGCGTCATACGGTCCTGTCACATCTAAGATGTAGCCGTCCTCACAAACATTCATAAATGGCTTTATTAAGTTGCGATATTTGTGCAAGCTATATGATTGCCTTTGGAATAAAAAGTTTGAGCTCTATTCAACAAATAAGGTAATAGGTAATGCTTATATAGATTTTGTATCAGTATGCTTGTTAGTAAACGATTAACGAATTAAAGTATAATAAATATTTTGGTCGCATGATTTTTTAATAAGAACGCTTACAAAACTTCTAGAGCAAAAAAAATAATGTTAGCCACCGGACAGAGAGGTACTGATAGTTTTAAATATTATTTCAAAATATCCTCTAAAATCTGAGACATAAAACTTTTGCGCCGGGCCTGGGTTATTTTTGGGCCATCGTCTTTATATTGATGAAAAAAGAACCAAAGAAAAACACAAAAACAAAAGCCTGCCATGTTATCACCGCACTACCCTTGGTTGACTGATAGAGAATAAATAAAACATTCAGATCATCCTTATACCAGTACTACAACTTCAATATTTAGATTTCTGGATGTTTGACTTGCCAAAATTACTGAATCAATCTGGAAATAATTAGGCATAGAGATAGATTATGTGTGATACGTACTGTACATTTACTGCTTTTAATCTAGTTGCAGCCAACAGTCAGTATCTATATTAATATTATAAAGAAGAAACGTTTGTTTGTTTGAACACGTTAATCTTCGAAAGTACTGGGTGGATTTGGATTAAATTTAGTATGGAAGTAGCTTGAAGCTTGAGGAAGGTGATACAAGGCATTGACCTATAAGTATGGACTTGAAATACCTACGAAATAAGGGTGCATACCTACAACTCATATTGTCGCATACAATGGCTGCCATTGCTAGGGTTGTGTCAATGAAGGAACATTAGGTGTTACTATAACGAGTATCGATACTAAAGTCCTACTAGTTATCATGTTTGGATCATAATATTATATACTTACATAGTCCGTTGTAACTAGAGTTGCAAAACGTACTTTATAATAACGTATCCTTCTTTTTTCCGATAAACTATATTTTTATCTTTTGCAATACGTAAATCGAAAGACTCCTATGGTTAATAAATAGAACAGTCTCGTAGGTACATACACACGGTGAAATAGCTACACACCAAGCTATATACAAGGTGTAAGTTATAAGTCTATAACGACATCCGTAACTAAATAAATTGTAACCAAACCTAGACATTTTTTATAAAATATTTTTTTTTGCTAAACGCAAAACGTATGTGCGTCATACTTACAATATACTTACGCAGACGCATACACTCATGCAAAATTAGCGGCCGACACGCACAGGAGCGCATTTCGTTGAATTAAGTATTGTAGGTATTAATTTGTCATGATACTGTGTTTCCATTTTAAATTAAATGAAAGATTTTTCTATCATAATTTAACACCTATTTTTTATGACGGAAATCGATTCAGAAGCCGATTCTGAACCAACTTCTTTCAGGAATTGCGTTTATTCTATTACACATTGTATAACCAGTATAAGCTGACTTCTGATTATACGAAAAACTTAGACCATATCAGCTAAAACTGGAAATATATAGCTTGATGAGTACATAAAAAAAAACACTTTAATTGCATCACGTTTACGTATTAAAGTGAAGGAAAACAGCGTGAAGAAATAGATCCATATACCCAAGAAAATGTGCTTTCGCATATTTTACCTCTGTGTGGGAATTCCAGAGAGCAGTACTTTCTGTTAGGTATGCGGACCCTAGTGAAAAACCAGATAATCACTAGTGAGAATGGGATGGGATGTTTATATTATGAGTGGTGGAGTAAAAATAAAATAAGAGTAAATTTTTACCTTTATTTATTGGTGTGATAATGATTAAAGTGTACCTTGCAACCAAATAAAACAAATTTAGAATGGGATAATTACTTCCAAAGAATACCTTCTATATACAATATTGCAACCAAATTTGTCTTTTTATAATATTAGTATAGATATAAGAACTTACAATTTAAAAAAAAAATATTACCAAGAGCATATTGCTTGTGGTGTTTGCCTGTAATTGGTTGTGCAGTTAGATTTAAAACACTAATACATGTATTTTCCTATCTGTGTTATATCTGTACTAAACTACATTTGATTAGAAAGTAGCCCTACAAAAGGAATGATTATCTATTCATTTCTAAACAATACTAGTTTGTTCAAAAACTGTCTATGTGAAACTTTTTCAGATTTTCTTCGACCGTGGTATCTAAACCTTATATCAAGGAAGGTCTTAATTATTGATTTAATTAAGAGTAACTTGTGGTTACTGTTATGCTCGGGATCAGAGTCAGCATGGAAAAAAGTATTTATATCACACAACTCACACATGAATTTAACAATGTACAGATAATACAGTTCCGGTTTAGTTTTTTTTTCAAATTGAGTTTTAAAAATTTTTTCCGTCTTTTTTAATATACCTATGACACTAGAAGAAGCATATTTGAGTCCTCCTCTTGATTTTATATAAATCAAGCTATTGATGTCTTCCTCTCCGATCAATAACGATACACAAACATCGCATTTGATTGTATGAATCCAGATATGTATTCTAAGACCCTATCTGTGTACGCGTCAGCATCTGTATTTAAAATACATTCCGTATATTCATCATATAAATCACTGTGATCCTCTGCGATCTCTACAAAACAGTTTTTGTCAGTTAGCTCATTTAAAGCTTGTATAGGATTTTTACTGGAGCATGTCAATATATTAACTTGTTCCAGTGGAGTACAATTCCCATTGCCATCATCCCTGATCTCAGCTCTCACAAGCAGCTTTTTATAAGCCGCACGAAACTGAATGGCATTAGGATTATTGTTGAAACCCCCTCTTGCTCTCACAGCCGAGAAGAAGAGCTCGATATGATCTTGGCTGATCTTGTACAGTGGTATGTATTTCAGCATTTTTGTGTCTTCCACCAAGTAACTATACAGTGCCAATGCGCTTTTCATGTTTATCAACAATCCAATAAAACCGATTTTTCTGCGGGAATTGATCAAAAGTTCACCTGACGGTAGTTTTAAACTTGTGATGTAATTAGTCGCACCTTCAAATAGAGCTGATATGAAACCAATATTGGCAGGACACATCGCTTTTTTAAATCCTGGCGGGCGTATGGAATGGCTGTTTAACACGTCAAACACGTCGTTCATAATATTTATAAAATTGACAGTGCCACTACTATCTTCAAATTGTTTCAATTTTAATTTAATGCGGCAATACTCCAGGGCATCTGCTACTGAGCTACTGAACAATTGTGTCGCCAGCTTCACTTTCATCTTTTGTTTGTGATAGAAAACATGCGGCTTTTTAATTTTATTTGCGAGATGTAGGCCCTGTTTTTCTTGAAGATCTAGCAATTTTTCTAAAAATGTATAATCTACCTTTCGACCAAATAAGTCAATAAATATTCTTAATTCGCCAAATGCATTTCTAATTAATTTGATTGCGTGGCATGGGTCGATAAAAGCGTGGATCCGCTCTCCACCGCTCTCAAAACAGTCACGGTTTCACTCTCAAAACAGAACAGTCTTGGTTTTTTAAGATATCGCAGCCAAGAGAAGTGAACATGCTGAAATTTGCGGCAGGGCCATCGCAAGTAATGCTAACAACTTTTACACCCACGTCTAGGCACAATTTTAAAGCCGTGCCCACGATGATACTCTTTTGCTCGCCTGTGAGGGATGTTATTAAAAAATAACCAATAGGTATTTTCCATGAGCCGTTGATAGCCGTTAAAAGGACTACTAGGGCTTGACTGGCTTCTTCAACACTGTCATTATCAAGGTTGTGGCCATGATCAACTCTACCATAATATTTCTGAGCTCTTGGTTCCCAAGTCAGAGACTTTCTTATGGCCATTTCGTCAAAAACCAAGGAGCATATCACAGGATGTTCACTTCCCTGCACTTTAATTTTTAAAGTTTCAAATGCTTCTTTCGTGAATCCCGGTTCGCAATTCACGTGTTGGTACCATTTGCACAAAGTTCTCGTATGAGGTAAACATGTATTGTAAGTCCGCCTTATATAATTATAGGCCTTGGGGGATAAAAAATGCAACGTTAATGCGAACTTTCTGATTTCTTCAGAGTATTTGTTTGGTGTAGGTAAACCTTTGGATTTATTCATTTGTCTTTTTAAGAAGTCTTTAGGTCCCGCCAAATCTTCTATCACAACAGCCTGTTCCATGCTGATACAATTTTTTCTTCGAAGGTCTTCTACAATGTCTTTCAAATTGGCAATTTTTTTGTTTTTCTTTCGAATCTTTTCGTTAAGGCGTTTAATTTTTTGCTGTTGCTTGACACATTTTTCTTTTAAAGCCTTAATTTTTTCACTTTCTACAATCTGAAAAATAAATTAAAACTACTTTAATCATCAAGATACGTCAAAAATGCTGCTTTGTAATATTTGTCTCATGCTTATTTATATTTTAGCACGAAGATCAGGAAACGTGCTGAGAAATCATTAAAAGGTGGCAATTTGACATCTGTAGTACAGCTACGGAACAGAGAGGTTAAATAATAATAAATTATTGTTTTTTATTTTCTTTATTCGTGTTATTGAATTTTTCCACCTAGAACTTTTAGGGGTCTGTGGCCAGGGCCGGATTAACCATTAGGCGGAGTAGGCAACTGCCTAGGGGCCCCGCGTCAACTAGGGGCCCAGGCCCAGTGCACGCACCTTGAAAACATGTTTTTTCGAACGAGAATTTGATGTGCGTGTGAACTTAAGGACCTCACTGTTATCTCACAAAATAAAAATCGTTTAGTAGGAGAATTAAAACAATTTTAGAACAAATCTGGGAATAAGTAAACAAATATAATAAAAACCCTTAATGTGCGTTTCCTCAGTTCACACACGATTTGATCAGTCAAAGTAAGAAAAGGGGCCCCGAGAATGCCATTGCCTTAGGGCCTCTGACAGGGTTAATCCGGCTCTGTCTGTGGCTTAGGCCCCCAGTGGTCGAGGCACCTGTGGCCGACGCCCCCGATTAGAATAATTTAATTCAAAGCAATTTTTGATCAAACGTACCGTCAGGCACAAAAATGTTATACAAAAATAATAAATGCGTATTGATTTCTCCACATAATAAATATGTTTTTAATGGGGGAAAAGGTGTGTAAGGATAAGTTTAAGTGGCGATCTATTATCTCTGCTATTTGATAGATAACTTTTGTGTAGCAAGAAAAATACTTTATTATTATGGTGAAAAACTTTTCTCATTTACTGTACTAAGTGAAAAAGCACAAAAAAGAAAGATATTATATTAATCGAATCGGGGGCGTCGGCCACAGGTGCCTCGACCACTGGGGGCCTAAGCTACGGACCCACTTTTAGTCGCAGCCCGGAGTCTGGATTTATGCCCGGTTAATGGCAATAGGCTCTATTATTACATGGGATTTAAACATAACTGGCGTAATGTAGGTGTACACACCTCTGTCTAACCCTTCGGGGAATACAGGCGTGATGTTATGTGTTATGTTGTGTATTTAATTTTAAAATTTTCGTAAGAACCTTTAGTAATTTATTATCTTCAAAAATGTTGTACTTTGCAAGAAGGCCAACAAACTTTTAAAAAGTCGCATCCTAAGTAGATACATACCTCTTTGTGCACTGTTTCAACAATTCGATAGGGTGACTGCAATGGAGACATTACAGTAGATGTACAAGAAACAACAGATTTTTTAATATTGCTTCTTTCACACAAAACTGATGACTCCTGGTGAAGTTTTTTGTCGGGTGTCTGAAAAAAAAAGGTACTATGATAAGCAATATGCATATTATTTTTTTATTCATTTTATTAATATTTATCTATTTCAGGCCAAACAGCCAGGCTATTAATCAATCATTTTAATACACACTTACCAAAAATACTGTGGGAACAGAGTTATCATGTAATCTCATTACATCAAGTGTTCTATTGAAACAGCTTTCTTCAAAGTGAAGTGAACAGAGATACCATTCTTTATGCCGGGGGTTAATATTTTCTTCACCAACAGCCTCTAACCACTTTTTCTTTAATCCTTCATTTTTAGGAAACCTATAAAAAAGGCAAGTATTTTTATCAATAAATCATTTTGGTTAGAGCTGCTAATATGTAACTAAAACAAATATGAAACGTCAGAAGCTAGGTGCACAGTTCCAATTGGTTGTTTCCTATGGATAAGAGCGGGCAAGAAACTCCACCATTACTGTTTTAAAAATAATTGGCTTTTACAATGTTTTCAAATTACAATGTTTATAGGTAGCGGAGGACAGTGTAGGCCTATCAACAAGTACCAGGTACTTAACAAAATAGAAAACATTATAAAAGCCAATTATTTTTAAAAGAGTAACCGTGGAGTTTCTTGCTGGTTCTTTTCCATAGGAAACAACCAGTTGGAACCGTGCACCTAGCTTCTGACAACTCATCCGTACATTTCTTGCCGATTATTCCCCATAGGAAACAACCAGTTGGAACTGTGCACCTAGCTTCTGACAACTCTTATGTGCCCCTGTAGGTTTGTTTTAAATAAAATATTTTTTTTTTGGTGCTGTGAACCACGGGGCGGACTTAGCAAGGTCACTCGGACCGGATAAGACGCAAAATTATTTATGTTCACATGGTAAATATACCGATCCAGCGGAGTAACTAATTTCGGAAACTGTTACGGCAACGGTACAACACTATTCCATTATGACGTATTATTGTAAACAAACAAAAGATTTAACAAATAATAAAAAGGTCTGTTATATTGAAATTAACCTAATTATCAATACTTTAGCCATGAATTCATGATCGCGTTTCAATTGTATCACCAAATGTGTATAATTTTTTGTATTATTGCATGAAACCCGGCTACTAACCTGTGAAAAGATAATTGAGGTTGATTTTCATTCTTTCTTGCACCACATTTCACAATACAACACACGGGCATGTTGAATTGCAGTTTTCCAACATCTACATGCAATTCAAAGGTAAAATCCTCGTTATTTTCTCGCAAATCTCAATAATACAAAAAAATAAACAACCATTTGACAGCACAACTACCTCAAAACTCGTCGATTAAAATGGCTGTCCGGCACTTACCTACATCTATCACTAAGCCACTGCAAAATGTTACCATAATGAGCAACAAGTTAAAATATTGTTGTCTCTTTTATCAAATACGATTATCGTATTAGAAAGAATGAGTCAAATATATATTTCACATTCTGAATCAATTTCACTCATATTTGTATAAGCAAATGTATGTATAGAATAACACGGCGTCTCCATGTTATTACCATCTCAATGGATACAAGGCTACTTTTTATCCAACTACAAAAAAGGAGGTTATGTTCTTATTCTAAAGTCCATAGTTGTGAAGCCCCGCCCGACTGCTAATATTAACATACATAATCTACTGCTACTTCCAGGGAAGGAAGGGAATAAAACAATCAACATGTTGTGTCATTTCGTGTTAAAAAGATACAAGCAGTGGTCATTTTATACTGAAAAATTAATAAATAGGTATCTTTCATTATTAACTTGTTAATTTTTTCCCAATTTAATGTTTTGTTAATAAACCCAAGTATAATTTAGAAGAATATTGTGTTATTAGTTTTAATTTGAGCCAAAACAAGGCATTCACAGTGAGGTATAAAGGTTGACTGGTAGAGAATGCCTATGGCATTAAGTCCGCCTTTGTACCATTTGTATTGCATAAAGTTTTAATAAAGGCAAATCACTCTTTAAGGGGCTTTATTTAATTCTCTTTCGTCATCTAAACGTATAGTACTCATAGCTAATATGGACCTCTGACGCACAAGCTATAGGTATCTATGCATGTAATTATCAAAACATTCCATTGCATCATTAAAAAATGATAAACAAATTATCACAATTTATTTTAAGTAGGATTGCTTGTCTTTATCATGTGCATGTAAATTGGAATATAATATGACACTCCAATTTCTACAATATTTTTTATTTGCCTGCACTCTTTTTGCCTATCATAAGGAGCATGCAGTTTACTGAGATGAAAAGTATTTTATGGCCCCAATAATAGTGTAGTGTGTCATTACTTCTATTACTTTAACTGCCTCAGTCGCCTAATGGTCAAGTGCGACTGCTGAGCAAGTGGTTTCGGGTTCAATTCCCGGGTCAGGCAACAAGTGTTATTGAGTTTTTCTGTTAAAAATTTCTCAGTAGTAGCCCGGAGTTTGGAAGTTGGTGATGTGATAACCCCCGTGTCTCGGAAAGGACGTCAAGACGTTAGTCCAGCGACAGATCTCTCTCCGGTCGTGTCGGATTGCGGTCCCATTGAACAATGAGAGTAAAGGAACAGAGAGTGCACCAGGGATGTTAGGGAGCTCCGTAACCGTAACCGAAACATTCGGATATCCGATATAAAAAATTATCCGTAACCGTAACCGAATCCGAAATAAAAGGTACGGATAATATCGGATAGGGGCGGATCCTAATTGAGACACGTTATGACAAGTTGTTTTGATCGGCCGGGCGGCGGCGAAACACACAAGTAGACATGCGCAAAACAGTGCGTTAGAAAGTGATGTTATATGACATTACATTTAGTACCGGGAAATGTTGCATTACACCATGACTCCAAACATGACGCGTAATGAAGCGCCACACGATGGTTATTGTAATAAAATTCTCGCGTTATAAAATGTAATACATCTTTACATGAGATGAGATAGCGCGTTATGGTATGATGTATCTATTTGTATTTTACTTTTCAAATTCCTTAAAAATCTAATATTCGTAACCGAAATTATCCGAAACTAACGGATAATCCGAAATAATTTCATATCCGTATCCGGTATAATAATCATTCCTATATCCGTATCCAATCCGTATCCGAAATTTCATATCCATAACATCCCTGTTGTGCACTATATCTCCTGTGCAGATTGAAACTAGATTAGACCTCTATAAATATGTATTAATTTTTTTTTACTTCACCTCTTTAAACAAACGTTTTCTTGCATTTTCTCATAATAAAAGTGCTTTGCGCATTGTCCTATAAAAACTAACCAACTACTTCACTTTAAGAAGGACTGTTTAGGCTTAGAGACATCTAACTGGGCCACTTAGAAAGCATCTGGAAAGACCTTACAGTGGTCAAAGATAGGCTAAAGAAGAAGATAGATAGATTACACTTTATTGTACACCAATAATTGCAACACAATTAAGTAACAGTATAAAAATTTGTTTACAATGGCGGTCTTATTGCTGAGAGCGATGTCTTCACACACACCACACATCACATCACAGGTGATCTAAGTGGGCCTCCAGTCAGTGCGCGCACTTACCAGTTTTCGTTTGAAGCTGAACTCAGTACATAACAATCGACGATAATAATAATTTTCTTTACTAGTTGAATTTTAGCTTTAATTTTTATTGTATTTTTTGCAATGATTTGGTCGAAGATGAAGCACGCATGCCTAAAAGTAACCTATTCACTCTTGGACTTAAAGACCCCTAAGTTATAGCTATCAGGAAACACAGACTCTGGCAGGCATTAGTGCACCCTTTTTATTTTAAACCATATTTGTTTCATGTTTTTATATTATTATTAGCTGACCTGGCAAACGTTGTTATGTCATATAAATTATTTATATTCTCAAACCTACCAAATATAGGTACACATTTTTTTTTCCATAAAGATCGGTCGAGCCGTTTTGGAGGAGTTCGATAACAAACACTGACACGAGGTTTTTATAATATAAGGGGTGAATGTAACTTTTACTGCTCTTATTCAACAAGAATGCTGTATGCGCTGTTGAGTGAGACGCACACACCTTGGATGTAAGATTGAAATGAAACGTCACTGTTAGCCAAATGAGATTAATGAGATGAGGTAATATATTGATCACTGAACTATCATGTAACTATGTTAAAATGTATGAAAATGTGAATGTTTGCTAGTGAGTACAACGATGTATGAACCTTGAAAGCCAGTACTGACTGGCTACAATATAATTTGTACGGATCCACGGAAAAATATTGATCTTGCGTTGCGCGCCTACCGCGTACTATGCGTGGCTCATACAAATGCAAATTAATGAAAAACCAAAGAATATTTGTAAATTAATTTATGTCGAATCTGTTCATCGAAAGCTGTGCTATGAAGTACGTTTATTTGACTATCCCTATTATTTAAGTAGCTCGTGGTAGAGGGAGGCAAAGGTACAAAAAAAAATTTTTTTAATTAATATTTTAAAAAGTAACAATTATTTGACCAACAACGTTTTTTCGCAACGTATACGTAAGGTACAAAATACGCGTTACAAATACGGGTATTTGTAACGCGTATTTTGTACGTTGTTAGTCATATAATTGTTATTTTTTAAAATATTATGTATATTTTCTATTATACCACTGTTTGTTATTCAAAATAAAATATCTCTTGGTTTTAGGTGCTTTTGGGGCCTCTGCCTGCGGGTTTCCTTCGTGCTGACGGTGCTACCGACACAGTGGACGCAGACTATCAGGCTGCCCTTGCCCTACAACAGCAGTTATGTGGAGCTACAGTAAGTTCTATATCATTTGTCTTGCAGCCTTTTACCTACTGCTAAGTTTATGCAAGCGGCAATGCCTAGTGGCTAAGCTGTCGGCTGACAGCTGAAGGCTTTGTGACCGTGAGTTCGCGGGCTCAAACCCCACCAATTACACTATTGCCGTGAACTCGTTCTAAATACAAACGTATTTAGCTTAGTTGGAGGGGGTAACAAGATTGCTTGCCAGTAACGTGAATCTACCCATATTACAAGTTCTCTTTTCTAAATAAAAAAAAAATGCCTACTCTTTTTTTCTATGAAGCCATACGTACACAACCACCGTAGTTGGTAATTAGCACACAAATACGACTACGATTTTTGACAGTTACGCGTCTTAAAATCTATGGTAGGTAAAAATAAAGTACTTATTATATACCTACGATTTGCAAGACAAGAATAGAATATTAACATCTTTAGCGTATTCATATAGCACTATTTCAGTAACATATTTTTAAATAAGTAGGTAGACATTTATACAGATGACTGTATAATGGGACTGGTGTTCTTAGCATCTTGATAATCATGAGAAGAACGCTTTTGAATGACCTGTCGTATGTCAGGCCGTTTAGGTCATCGTCTACTTAATCGGACTTGATTGTGACAGTCTTTGTAGTTTTCAGGATGGATTTATTTATTTCTTTATTTATTTAAGGACAACCAACAAAGCATACACCAATAAACATGTTAAAAATTAAAATATTGTTACAAACAATAGTGTAGCCTTAGTTAAAGGCTGCCACGGCATCCATTAAACAATAAGCGTGAAAGTAGATATTAAACAAAACAAAAAAAACTTACTAACATTGCAATGGCTAGCTAGGTATTACTAATTGCTAAAGCTATTGCTTTAGTACCAGCATAGCATTTCACATATTATAACATTAATGAACAGTTAAATAATAATTAAAAAATATAACTTGATATAAGTGGAAAGCTAGAAGCAAAATAAAATTATTTGTCATTTTTGTATAAATGCCCTATGTAAGACAGACTTGAATTTGTGTAAGGTATTCCTTACACAAATTCAAGTCTGTCTTACATAGGGCATTTGTTGTAGGGCAAGTGTCGATATTGATATGTCTTATTAGACATATCAATATCGACACTAGGTAAGGAAGACAAGCGACTATATTGAACCTGCATTCTGTTTATGGTGGAAAAATGACCCAGATTGGTTTTAAAACCCTTAGCGCGAAGTAACTGATATCTAGATATACGAGGCAGTTTATAAGGCACATTTATGTTTATCAGACTGAGTAACCGCGGACAATCAATGTGATTGTTTAATAATTTGTATAGAAAGAGATTATCTAAGATCGTACGACGATTTTCTAGACTCATGAGACTAAAATGTTTCAAGCGAGAGCTGTAGCTCATTAATTTTCTGCCCAAATTGCACTGATATGACAAGTGCCAAAGAAATCTTTTCTGCAATGATTCTAAACGACTTTTATGTATTTCGTAGAATGGAGTCCAGACAATGCTACAGTATTCTAAACCGGACCTGACTATTGAGTTGAATATAGCAATTTTAGTATAGTATATTATTATTATTTAGTATAGTATAGTTAGGATTACATAAAACCATGAGAGAGACTCATGATAGGGTAAAAATATGTTTGAATTAGGCTGTCAGGAAGTTGGTAATGGGATGACTGCGAAGATATAACAGGCTAATTTTTCAATTAAGATACTCGGACCTAATAAATCTATATAAATATTTATTTTCCGGGAGGGATAATAATCGAATGACTTCTCCCGCTCTGGGTGGAGCGGGAGTGTCAGACTTCTACTGACTAAAAACCCACCCTATTTGTTCAGCTGCCCTTAAGTTACGGGGCAGCAGTGGTATCTCGTTAGAGCATTCCGCAACCCTGGCATTTAAAATCTATCTAGAATTTGAATTTAGAATGTGGTACTCAATGTTAAAACTAATCCATGTCTTAGGTTTCTTTTTTAAATCTTGCTTGTGGTTTACATAGACTTGAAATATCAAAATCTTGGTGTACTTATAAATAATGTTTATTGCAGGTGCCAGCTGCTGGCCCACCATTGACAGCCAGGCTAAGCATTACAATAGCACAGGCTAAGCTTTCGAAAAATTATGGTAAGTTTATTATTCTTATGTATTCATATTATTAACTGCCTCGTTGGTAGAGTGGTCGAAGGCGTGACTGCTGAGCACAAGGTCTCTGGTTCGATTCAAAAAGTGCTATTGGGTTTCAGTAGTATTTCTCCGTAGTAGCCCCGAGTTTGGAAGAAGGTGTTATACCCCTGTATCTCGGAAAGCACGTTAAGCCGTTGGTCCCGACTATCATTTGTTACATCTTAGACAGTTGTTACGGGTGGACAGAAGTCGGAAATCTGACACTGGTCTAGCCAATAGGTATCGCGTTACCCAGCTACTGGGTTGTGGAAGTCAAATAAGCAGTTGTTCCATGTAAACACTAATACTCAGCTGCATCCGGTTAGACTGGAAGCCGACAACGCTAAGCAGGTTATAAATAAATAAAAATGTTTATTAGACACTAAGCAAGGATACACGTTTAGTAAATAACACAGTCAATTATTTTAAATAGTTGTTATAAATGTATCGTCACAAAAACTGGTGCTAACTCCCAAACTAGGCCTAGGCCTGTGTTTTGAGGATTAGTGCTTAGAAATGACACATTTAGTACAATGATACATTTTTGTGAGAGTGCCGCTAGTTATTTATATACAATTAGTGATCTAAATTTAGAGTGTCAACTTAATACAAGTACAAGACAATTACATGTAAGAAGAATTTGTGCATGAGTGCACGAGTGGATTGAGTAAGTGTGAGTGTATGTGAGGTTGATTATAAGATGAGTGTAGTGTATGGGTGTTCATTCAGTGTAATGTGAGTAAATTGGTGGGGTACGCGCTTACATGTATATGTGACAGATATGATGATGTATTCATATTATAAATGTGGCCTAACCATAACAGCATTTTATCTACAATCAAATCACAAAGTTCCCATCATAAAATCAAAATTGTAATAAAAAACGGAAATTTGATTCATGCTTCAGCCTATTTCGGTGGTGGATGGTGTTTCGTTTATCTATGACAGCGTAGAAGTATCCTATTCAATCTTGACTTAAATACCCCCAGGTTATAGATATCAGGAAACACAGGCACCGGCAGGGAATTCCACCCCTTAGCTGTACAATCATTGAAAGTATTCCCAAAACGTTTTGTGTGCATGGGTGGGGCTACGTCTTGTAGTATACCATACACTACGTCTTGTAGTAAACCATATACTACGTCTTGTAGTATATCATATATACGTCTAGAACTTAAACCACCAATTTTATCACAGGCCTGACCCGTATGGATCCGTACGTGCGTCTGCGTGTGGGTCACTGCATATATGAGACTCATACGGACCCCAGCGGTGGTAGGACTCCGAGGTGGAACAAGGTAATCCACTGGTAAGTGCGTTGATGAGTTTTTTGCTGGCTGACGTGTTTAATTAGACCTCAAAAGACCATTTTTATTGTTTTATAATTTTTATTAATGATTATTTACTGGCCATTTTAATGAAATTCAATTTTATTAGTATTAGGATATAATCATGACATTACTTTTTTGTTCTGTTGTTACCCATTATTTTTTTACAATAATATTTTTTCTAATAAATCAATCAAGTAGTCATCATCATTATCCACAGCCTGACTTCACTGTCTGGACAGGTCTGCTCAAATTTGTGTGCTTCTTTGCTCAAAAAAGCACCACAGACATGAACGAACCTACATGCTTTTCATATGATTGGACCAATACGAATTATATGGACTTTAAAAGAGACATTGACCTCTGAGTTTGTTTTGGTGTTTCTTCTCAGAGTAATCAGTTAAACTTAAAACGCAACTATACTAAGCTCCATGTTCCTGTGTCAGTTCATCCAGGACATATTTATTGGCATGTGCATAAAAAAATAAAATTCCGGGGTACCAAATATCACAAGGTGTAACAGATTAAGCGCAATACCTCAGACACTCCAATTAGAATATTAAATTATAAGTCTAAGAGAACATCCGTAACTAAATAAATTGAAACCAAACCTAGACATTTTTTATAAAATAGTTATCTAAAGTTGTCATGGTACTGTGTTTCCATTTTAAGTAAAATGAAAGATTTTTCCGTCAATATGTAAACCTATTTTTAGGATGGAAATCGATTCAGAAGCCAATTTATTCTGAACCAACTACTTTCTTCAGGAACTGTGTTTACTCTGTTACACGTTGTATACCATCCATACTCCATACTAATATTATAAATGCGATAGTAACTCTGTCTGTCTGTTATCTTTTCACGCCTAAACCGCTGAACCGTTTTAGATGAAATTTGACATGGGTATAGTTTAGGACCCTGGGAAGGACATAGGATAGATATTTTTATCCTGAAATACCCACGGGATTGGGATTTACGCGGGAAAAATCTCCCACGCGAACGAAGTTATATAAACGCTTTTATAAATGTCTGTGAGGATGTATGTATGTTTAAGTTATATATAATATAATATTCCACAAATTTCACACAACGCCATCTAGTCCCAAACTAAGCAGAGCTTGTGCTATGAGTACTAGACAACTGATAAACATACATATATATTTTCTAAATTCATACATATTATACATAGATAAATTACACCCAGACAAAGAACAAACGACCGTGCTCATCACACAACCATTTGTCCTGGGTGGGAATCGAACCTCGACTGCTATGCGTAAGGTCGTGACCTTACGCATAGCAGTCAGGGCAACTGACCACTAGACCAACAGGCCTGTTAAAGTTCCTATTTATTTACTTATATCTTTTTATTTGTATATAAAATTAATGTAAATACATATTTATATAATTTGAAACATCTCGCAAGCTCTTTTAACTAGCTCCACTTTATTTCTAGCTTGTTGCCTCCTGGCGTTAATTCCGTCTACCTGGAGATCTTTGACGAATGCTCGTTCACAATGGACGAGCTGATCGCTTGGGCACACATTACCATACCGCCCGCAGTACTTCAGGTAAACATATTTTATTTAATTACTACTAGCTTTTTCTGCTAACTGCTACCGCGAATTACTGTGGAGTAAAAAAGTAGTAGTTTAGATTATGAGTCTATTATAGTCTCACTGGTGGGACGTAAATCTTTATTGGAATAAGTATAATGAGTTGGCTGTAATCCACCCTGTTTTGAGGGTAAATCATCAACCGACTCCTCCAGCTCTGAATGAAGCAAAAGGGAGTGTCAGACTTCTACCGACTTAAACCGAATTCCGCTGTATATCGTTCGAACTTTCCCGCAACCCAACCTAATTCGTAACCCACCTTATAATCATAAACCTTTTCTTTGCAAATATCGGTACAAATACATTGATGGTTTTATTGGGAATGCAAATTAGGGATGTTACGGAGGTTTTATTGGAACCGAAATTTCTAGATTTATTTTGTCGGAATCGGACCTGAAGTCAATATCGAATGCTGTTGAAAATATTAAGGGCAAGTTTAATAATACAAAATAATACTAATTTATAAACATACTGCTAGCTATATAATATCTGTCAAAAGTTTATAAAAATAAATCAAATATAGCCGACTGTTGTAATTGCTACTAATTACTTATATCAAATGAAATGACTCTCAAAAAAGGAAATTGTATTTAATAAACAAACGCGTCGCAGCTTTATTTCCATCCCAATTGCAACAACTGCGAAACAGCAATAGAAAGAGTTATATAGTTTTGCGGAAAGCACGGGGAGAACGAGATTTCATTGCGCAATATACAGGGTCCATTTTTATGGGATTTTTATTCACTTGTGTGACAATGCTAATTCCATCGAGCTATGTTCGTAACTGACCGCGGCAGCTCCCCGCCTATGCGTTTTGTTGACGTCCGATTATAATCTCCGATTGACTAATATCGGAACCGAAGTTGGAGTCAGAACCGAACCTCCATAACAACCCTAATGCAAATACTACCTATGGTGCTACTACTCCGTAATTGTACCTGGGGTGGGGGCGAAGTAACGTGTGGGAAATTTCTTTAATTCTAGAATATTCTGTGTCCAGTAGGGAATTCCAAACAATTTATCCTCTTCATAATGCCAATGTATGTAGACAATATTTATACTATTAAACAATTCTTACTTTTTCAGGGAGAGACATATGATAACTGGTTTACACTTAACGGCAAACAAGGCGATGGCAAAGAAGGTGCCATCAACCTTGTTCTCAGTTACTCAGTGAGTATAGTTTTTACCTACATAGTATTATTTAAATTACATAGTTTAATAATAGGTGGCGACTGCTGAGCAAACGTCTTACTAAAATCGCCCCGGTGATCACCATCAGCACGTATGAAGGGCCCTGTTACAATAGTATCCAACTGGTAAGGCGTGTCGTGAATCTTCGTTCGCACATAAAAGAATGTATGGCCCCGAAGATTAACGAAAGAACGGTTAAAACTTACAATCAACCTTAGATCACTACTATAAGGTACATAATACACTGCAGCTGTTAGTTCCGTCTCACTCACGCGTCGCGCACTAACATGGCGGCAGCTGCCGACCAATAGCGGTAAAGGAAACGAAGCGCGGTGCGAAAATTCATGTTCTGCGCAGTGAGAAATATATAGTTAGTAGGTACTGAGTCGACTATGAGCGGAATGAAAGACGTATGGATAGCACAGCATATATTTGCGGACTAGCGCGGTGGTGGTAACAATATCGCAGGAACCAATAGATATAAAACTACCCTCATAATCTTAATATTAATACATACATCACACCTCCCTTCTTAATTATTACAATATATGCATGAAAACAACTAAGTACACTGAAATCGTATGACCGGTTTTCGGGTTCGCTTTGGGTACTCATTTGGCTGCTGCGGTGATAACCCAGGTTCTTGTTCAGAAGGCTGATCGTGCTCAACACCACTCACCTCACTGCTTACAGATGGTTTCAACTTATTTTCTTCACACACACTCTCACCACTGCATTCATCCTCATTCTTTCCCAATTTTATCAAGCTGTCCCCAGCATGCACCACGGAGCTCTCACCCTCTATCGCCCCTTCTTCAACCGTGCTCGGACCACCCACCGATACACGGGATCTGCGCCGTATCTGATCCACGTGTCTCTTAACCAATTGACCGTTATCCCTTGCTATCACATATCGGCGAGCACTGTCAA
This sequence comes from Tholera decimalis, assembly GCA_943138885.2. Classification (NCBI taxonomy): domain Eukaryota; kingdom Metazoa; phylum Arthropoda; class Insecta; order Lepidoptera; family Noctuidae; genus Tholera; species Tholera decimalis. The sequence goes on from OW964551.2 coordinate 16,658,981, forward strand.
CGGCTGAAACCGAACCTTTAATCCATTTGTCTGAAGAACCGTAATTCCTCATCCAAATGGTATCCCCTTCATTAAAAGTTCGTGCTACCCCTCCTGCCGAATCTATTTGTCTCTGCTGTGCATCCTGTACTCTAGCTCCTACTGATCGTTCCGTGCGTAACAAATCCAGTCTGGAGCGTAAAGTTCTTTTCTGCAATAACATAGCAGGTGTCTCGCCCGTAGTGCTATGCACTGTGTTTCTGTATGCTAGCAGGAATGTTTGTAAAGCTGTGTCTACATCCACGCGATCCCTAATAGCTTTTTTTATTGTACGTTTACAAATATTAACTGCATTTTCTCCCGCTCCATTTGAGGCCGGGTGATACGCGGGAGAAAAATGTTGTCTGATTCCATTATTGACTAGGAAATTTTTGAATTCCGTACTGGTAAAAGGTGGTCCTTGATCTGATACCAGCTGTTCCGGCAAACCGAACCTCGCAAAAATCGACCGCAATACTTTAATAACGCTAGACGCGTTAGTTCGTGACATTTCAAATATTTCTAACCATTTTGATGACGCATCTATCAATACTAAAAACGTCATGCCTCGGTAAGGGCCCAAAAAATCAATATGAAGTCTAGTCCACGGTTGAGTATAGTATGGCCACGGTTGTATGGTCATACGCGGGGGCGCTTTCGCTTCCGCCGCACACGTTTCACAACTTTTACCTAATTCCTCAATATCCTTATCAATGTTAGGCCACCACACGTAACTCCTAGCTAAACTTTTCATCTTAACTATACCCATATGGCTGCTATGCAACTGATTTAATATTTGCCCTTGCAATGTTTCAGGGATCACCATGCGATAGCCCCACATTATACACCCGCATTCTACGTATAATTCATTTCGCCTAGCAAAGAACGGCTTAATCTCATCACTATTAGGACAAACTGCCGGCCAACCTGACTGTATATATAACATGACTCTGCCTAATACCTTATCTTTGGATACCATTTTTTTTATATCGTTGCTAGTGATAGGTAAAAAATTTTCTACAAAGTTAACATATGTACTTTCTGTTTTCGACTTATCAGAGTAACTATTCCCACATGGTAAGCGTGATAAAGCGTCTGCGCTGTTCTTGCTAGACGCGATATACTCAATATTATAATTGTAACCCGATAACAGAACCGCCCATCGTTGTAGCCGTGAAGCTGCCATTACTGGGATACCCGTTTTATCACCAAATATATATGTTAAGGGTTTATGATCAGTTCGCAGTATAAAGTGACGACCATACAAATATTGGTGAAACTTACGAACCCCGAATACAATCCCAAGTGCCTCCCTGTCTATTTGTGCATAAGCTCGTTCGGTCGGAGTGAGCGATCGCGACGCATACGCCACCGGGCGCTCGCCACCCTCCGTAACTTGCGATATCACCGCGCCAACGCCCACGCTACTCGCATCCGTGGTTAAAATTAGTGGCAGCTCCGGATTATAGTGAATTAATACCTCCCCTTCCACCAAAAGACGTTTCACTCTCAAGAAAGCTGTCTGACAATCTTCACTCCAATTGAACTTAGCTCCTGACTTTAGAAGGTTATATAATGGAGCGAGAACGGTACTAATATTTTTAATAAATTTTGCATAATACATTACTAGACCTATAAACGCTCTTAACTCGGTGATATTAGTAGGTGCCGGCGTCTGCCTCACTGCTTTAACCTTATCCGGGCACGTGTGCACCCCCTCTTTACTTATCACGTGGCCTAAGTAAGAAACAGACTTTGAAAAGAAAACGCATTTCTCCTTTTTTACTCTAAGTCCATAATCTTGCAACCGCTGGAAGACTTTATGTAAATTGTTAATATGGTCTGATTTCGTACTACCTGTCACGATTATGTCATCGAGAAAAACACCTACGCGTGGCATGTCAGCGAATAACTGTTCAATTCGCCTCTGAAAAATGCCCGGACTAGACGATAAACCATACACTAATCTATTGTACATATACAATCCCTTATGTGTATTTATCACCGTGTATTTTTTTGTATCATCGAGCTCAAATTGTGCGTATGCTTGCGATAAATCGATTTTACTATAGTGATCACCCCCTCGAAGACGAAATAACAATTCTTCTACCCTCGGCAATGGATAACGGTCAATTTCAATAATTTTATTTAAGGTTAATTTATAATCGGCACAGATACGAATGCTACCATCCTTCTTTACGACTGGCACTATCGGTGTAGCCCAGTCGGAACGCTCGACCGGGGTGAGAACTCCGTCGCGCACGAGCTGGCCCAGCGCGCGCTCCACCGGCTCGCGCAGCGCGTACGCCAGCGGGCGCGCGCGCATGAACACCGGCCGCGCGCCCGGTCGCACGTGAATGCTCACAGCACCGCCCCTAAAGCGCCCGAGACCCTCCGCGAACACGTTACAATATTTGGAACTGAAAAAAGATACATCACAATCATCATTTTCCCTTATATTATTAACATCATAATTAAAATCGGGAAGTTGGATTCTTAATGCCGCTATCCAATGTCGCCCTAAAAGAATAGTTTTTCCTTTCTCGATAACCAGTAATTCCAAAAATTCACTTCTATTCTTATAACGAACTTGCGGTCTTATTATACCCAATGGTTTTACAATTTCACCAGTATAATATCTTAAAGTTAATTTACAAGGTTGCAGAGGAAGATCGTTAAACAGCCTATTGTAACACTCGCGACTAATACAAGACACCGCGCTTCCGGTATCACATTCCATCGCTATTTCTTTGTTATGCACATTCAATGTTATATAGATAGGTTTGCAACTGGAAATCGACAATTTACAGACATTAACAAAAATTACCTCGTCACTGTCCGCGTCCTTATCACTGCCCGCGGTTTGCACGTCAACCTGATGTTGCTGCACTAGATTGGGGCACATACGTCGCAGGTGCCCTTGCTGGTTGCACACCCTGCACACGTAACGTGCGAACTTGCACATTGATTCATCGTGACTAGCGCCGCACACACGACACTGCCGCTGCGACCGAGCTCGCTCCCCAAGCCGAGCCCGCTCACCCGGCACCGACATCGCTGACCCGTGGCCCGTGCGCCGTTCGCGCATCTCTCGTCCCACACGCGCGTCGGCCCGCGCTCCGCCCTGCTGCCGCTGCCCGCCTGCTACTTGTCTTCTCACCGTCACCGCCTGGCACGTCACCCTCGCCGCGTCCGTGGCAGCTGACGACTTACGACCTTCAACTATGGCGGCGTCCTTCTCTGCCGATTCCATGCTGGCGGCCAGTTTATAAGCCTTAGCGTAATCCAGGTTTGATTCCGCAAATAACCGTTGCCTAATATTCTCGCTTGCTATTCCGCATACCAATTGATCTCTCAAACTTTCCTCGAGCCAACTGCCAAATTCACAGGTCTTCGACATTCTCTTAAGTACCGCCACGTATTCGGATATGGACTCGCCCTCTTTTTGTTTCCTATGCCTGAACTTGTACCTCTCGGCGAGTTCACATGGTTTAGGTTGTAAATGTTTACCCATTATTTCCGATAACTGCTCAAAAGTTTTTATTTTAGGTTTATTCGGTGTACATAGATTGACAAGCAACTCGTAGCTCTCTGCACCCATAACGGTTATTAACGTCGGCACATGTAACTCTTTCCGTATACCGTTCACCACGAAGTATTGTTCTAAGCGTTCGATATATAGGTTCCAATCGTCTTTATGCAAGTTAAACTCACTAATTTTCCCGACCGACATGGTAAACACTTTATATCACACGCGAATTGTTCAATTCTCGTCGCCACTGAGAAATATATAGTTAGTAGGTACTGAGTCGACTATGAGCGGAATGAAAGACGTATGGATAGCACAGCATATATTTGCGGACTAGCGCGGTGGTGGTAACAATATCGCAGGAACCAATAGATATAAAACTACCCTCATAATCTTAATATTAATACATACATCACACGCAGGTAGATCGGTAAGCCATATCAGTTGGGTAATACTGTACCTCTAAAAAGACTACTCCGGAGCCCCCTTTGTGCAACGCCTGTTACGGCACATCCCTGAGGATGTTATTCAACCTCGTGTTTTCCTCGTTAGGTGGGTCCCGCAGCCATGGCAACCTTCCCTCCGATGCTGGTAGTGCCCAGCACCGGCCTGGGGTACGCGGCCATGCCGATGTACCCAGCACCACAGCCGCAGCAACCACAACAGGTGCAACAACTACAACCGCCTCCGATCACTCCGGAACAACTACAACAGGTACAGTACCTCCTCATATTTCGCCTTTAAGTCAAGAGTGAATAGGTTACTTACTATTTACTCAGAAGACAAACAGCGATGCGCCATCGCTACATGGTGGACATCCTAACCATACGCACAAAACTTTTTGGGAACACTTTCATTGTGCGTATGACTAAGGAGTGAAATTCCCTGCGTGTTTCCTGGTAGCTATAACCTGGGGGTCTTTAAGTCAAGAGTTAATAAGTTATTTCTAAGTAAGCGTGCTTCATCTTCGACAACATCATTACTTACCGTCAGCTGAGATGGTGGTGAAACGCGAGCATAGTATAAAAAAAAACCATCTAGAGAATGTCTGACAAAGATCGCTTTTAGGGATAAGAACGCCCATTGTTAAACCCTTTGTAGTTGTCAAGTCTTATTTAATTCTGTTATGGTGTACAATAAAGAGCCCTATGGTGTACCTATCTATCTATCATATTTTTTCGTTCAAACTATTATTTACGCGTACAGCTATATTCTTTACGCGTACGACTAAGAAGTGGAATTCCCTACCGGAATCTGTTTCCTGATGCGAGTCTTTAAGTCGTGTTGCGAGCGTGTTTAATCTTCGACCTAATCATCGCTTACCAATTAGCATCAGGTGAGATGGTGGTCAAAAGCGATCTTATCATCAATAAGTCAAATATCGACGCCTTAGAGTGAAAACCTCGTAAGTGAAAAAGAAGCAACTTTTCAGGAGGAAGAAAAATCTGCGTCCTATAAAATTTTTGTACGGTTTCCTTTGTGTTTTTTTTTATTAATTTATATGTAAATGTAACCCGTTTTTATATCCAGAACTGTTCGATATTATGTATAATATGAAAAATATTATACATAATATCGAACAGTTCAGAAATGCATAATCCATGGCCTGATTGCGCTGAACTGACGACGCGATGCGAGTGTTTACGAGGTTCTCGCTTACTTTCATAGATAGCGTTTCGAGTATCGAATGAACATATTAGTGAGATCAGGATGTGCGTTGCCAGGATTGCTTTCTGGAAACGCAATAAAAAAAAATTGGACAAAAATGTACTCCCGAGGTTTTCACTCTAAGGCGACGATATGAAGCATCAATACCCTAATGACTTAGGTGTCGGCCTTGTGATCGAGAGGTCACGGGTTCGAACCCCACCCTTTACATTATTGCCGTGAACCCACTGCAGACACGAGCATATTTAGCTTAGTTCGAGGGGTTAACAAGATTGCTGGTAATGTGAATTCTACCCACATTGCTTCGTCAATCGTTTTTTTTTTGCTTCTTTATACAACTTGTGCAAGTTGCTAATAAATATGCTTCTTTCTATTTTCCTCAGATCGAAGAAATGTTCCCGAGCATTGACAAAGAAGTCATCAAGTCTGTGCTGGAAGCAAATGGTGGAAACAAAGATGCAACCATCAACTCTCTGCTGCAAATGTCTGAATAATATAATTACATACCCTCAACTACACAATAAACATGAAATATAAAATTAATATGCCATACAATCAAGTTTTAGCCCAACTCTGGATATAATTTTCATTTATAAAAAAAAGGATCCATATTGTAATCAATATAATTAAAAAAAGAAAAAAAGTATGGTTGGGTCAATAATCTAATCTGTATACTATCACGTCGCAAAGTCGCATAGAATTTGTTTGATCACAAATTATATAAAGTAGACAGAATACTTTCAATATAAAACATACTTTGCGCTTTCAAATGATACATAAATAACAAAAAAGTCGAATAGTATATTAAAAAAAATCATATATAATTCCAGATTCTTAATCACGACTTACTGCATAAATCTAGGCATTTAAATTCAGCCTTTAACGCTCAGAAATAAGACTCGATTTCAATTGGCCCATACTGATACTGTGTCTTAACACGTTCTCTGCCGCGTAGGTCATCGGTGACCTCACCTGAACTTGATCGAGACGCCGCGTAGGGCATCAGTGACCTCAAGGTAGACCTAAGTTTGAAACTGATTTGTGAGCCGTAGGCCATATTTACCGAACATTTCTATATAGCAGGTGGCCGGAATGGCGCTGTAGACCAATCCTTCAGTTTGGTTTCTGAGTAATCGTAAATTTGTTGAAAATGTGGGTGAAATTGCAAAGCAATTAAGAAAAAACAAAGGCATCATTATGAATCGTGTTTATTTGTAATAACTATTGAACAGTTAGCTACTACATTATTAAAAAAAACCTTTACAAATAACGGTGAGATTTATTGAAGCATTGCAGGCAATAATATGTTGTACCAGGACAGTTCTTACAGTATGTAACTACTTTTTTAGTTTTATTCCGAGCGACTATTGACCCATGTGTTTTAACATTTTCTTTGTAGCAACCGACGCAGAAACGTCTCAATTTAGCAACAGGTCCTTCTCTTTTCAGCAATTCGTGTTTCATTCTTTTAGGTCTCTCCTGCTGCGGTTCACAATTTTCTTTATCGACTCCTGAATCCACAAGATACTCGACTAACTGACGCCTAAATTGCACTATACCCTGATTAGTGTTTTTGTTCTCTTTATACATAATCCAAGCATTCACAGCGCTGTGTTTAAAATAAGCTTAATGGCCAGCTTTTTGTACCACTTCACAGTTTTTCTGAGTGGTGATGAATATGAAGTCATTTGATCACTCATATCGACTGAACTTTTTGCTTCATTGTAGGCAAGTATAATTATTGGTTTTTTAATAGCTCTACCTTTCTTTAGAACCGTTCGTTTGCCATTTGAGTGTTTCGTCGAAAGCACTAAGACGTCGCGCTTATCCTTCCATTTGAGAACAGTTATACCCCGTTGATTCTCCATAGCTATGGATTCGCCTTTTTCCAGTTTGGCGTCGACTACTGCCATTGGCAAACCCCTTCTATTCTTTCTAATTGTTCCAATTAAGTGGGTGTCGTGGTTCAGTAGTTGATTTGCCAAGTCCAAATTGGTATACCAATTGTCAGTGGCAATTGTATGACCCAAATTTAATATGTCATCACAGAGAGACATTACAACATTTGTAGGTGTTGTGTTAACCATTTCATCATTTTTACCAGCATATAGTTGTAACTTACAGGTGTATCCGGGGAGGGTACAAAGCTTAAACATTTTCATGCCATATTTGTGGCGTTTACTTTTATTATACTGGCGGAAAATTATGCGCCCTCTAAATGCTACTTGGCTTTCATCGACACATATGGTTTCATTTGGGACGTACAATTTTTTAAAATTTTCGTTCAAAGCATTGATGAGGGGTCGAATTTTAAAAATTCTGTCGGATTTGTCCGCTGTCTCGTTATCAGTAAAGTGAAGCATTCTCAAAAGCAATTCAAATCGGTTCCTGCTCATAACAGTGGCTGGAAAATGTTGTCCGAACACCCTGTCTTTACTCCAGTATAAATTTATTTGAGGAAGTTTCACCAGTCCCATGTACAGGATTAACCCAAATAATTGTTTAATCTCATCTTTTGATGTCGGTTTCCACTCCTTTGCACGAGACTTAGGTTTTAAGGTTTTTGAAAGTGATTGCTGTGCAAACAAATTTGTTTCGTTTGCAATCGTCTCAAAAAGACTGTCTGGGACCAAAACACTGAAATATTCCCCCTCTGCACTATTTTTCAATTCTCTCGCATATGGTTGCTTCATACCTGTAAGTAAGAAATAAATAATATGAGGGACAATTTCAAGAAAGCTAACTGGCCCCAAAATAAAACAATACCTTGTGCTATGGGTACCTGAACAATCGATAACGGTTCATGACTGCTATGCGCAAGGTCGTGGGTTCGATTCCCACCTAGGACAAATGTTTGTGTGATGAGCACGATCATTTGTTCTTTGTCTGGGTGTAATTTATCTATAATATGTATGTATTTAGAAATATATATGTATGTTTATCAGTTGTCTAGTACCCATACCACAAGCTCTGCTTAGTTTGGGACTAGATGGCGTTGTGTGAAAAAAGTTGTGGAATATATATATATATATATATAATCACGTGACAGACAGGCAGACGGACAGTGTAGTCTTGGTGCCACTAAAAAAGTAATAAATTAACTTTTAAAGAAAGAGAACCGACTTCGAAAACACTACTAAGTATAAAAAATCTAGCCGTTTTTGATGTCGGTGTTAACGGCTGGTAATCATGAATTGAAACAGCACTGACATCAAAATAGACCAGCTTTTTTATACAGGGCAATTATTTCTTACGTTTTAGTGTTTTTGAAGTCGGTTCTCTTTTTTATTTAAAAAGTTAATTATATTTTTTCATTTTTAGTGAATATCTCCCAAGATCATCATCAAACTAAGAAGTATTACACACTAAAAACCTTCTCCTAAATGTAACAAATCCTTTTCTGCAATTTTTAGAAAAGGATTTGTCACATCGAAATCGTTTCAGCCTATCGCGAGATAATCACAGACAAACATACATACATACAGGTCAAACTGAGAACCTTTTTTGAAGTCGGTTAAAAAAGTACTTAGCACTTACCAGTTGGTTCCGTGAATGCTATGACGGATGGTTGATGTCCTCGTGGTCGTGTCCATTTTTGTACTGAATCAGATGTTTCTTCTATACGAGCAATTTGATTAGAGACATAATTTTCAACCGACTCCGATTCACTTTCGGAGCTACTTGCAATCACACGACGGTAACGTTTTTTTGTTGGTAGGATAGCATCGTTACTAATTTCTTCCTCAGAAAAATTGCGTATCTCACTAAAAATACTAGATTCTAGTGCTTCAATATGTTGTAAGTCTTCTTGAGAAATATCTAAGTCAAAGTCTAGATCGGATATATCCATTTCAGTAAATAATAACGTTCACAGACACAAACTCAACCGTTCGGCACAAGCGTTTACGGACGACTGAGGTATGGGGGTGACCGGAGGCGTGCCCTACCCGGCGCCTCCATAACGAATATTCACTTTTAAGTATTACAGCGCCGCGTAGGTCAATTATGACCTCACGAAGTTTTTTTGGAATATCTACGGGATCCAGTTGCAGATCAAAACACTTCATATACAAAAATTTATATTTTGACCTAACGCTTATATTTCCACCAAAAAGTTTTTTGTGTTTTTTATCTTTTATACTACCGGCAGAGAACGTGTTAAGTTAGGCTATTCGCTTTGGCCTCAAATATATAGTATAATAGTTATATAATATAAAAAAATACTAGTATTCTAAAAGCTCTCGGCCTTACGTTGTATTTGTAAGTGCTTTGATACTAAATTATTTTTGTATAATTATGTATACCTATTTAAATCTGTCTTAAATCACATCAGATCATGTATTAATGAGAAATTTATATTTTATTTCAAATTATAATTGACTTATAATTTTTTACGATTGACCTTTTTTGTTATTTTGCTCAAAATTGCCCATATTAATAGTAATTTTAATTGATTATTATTTTAGATTACAAAATTATTATTCCAATATTTAAGTGTGTAGTCATTAGATGAATTATTATTGTGATTTTAATGTTATAATAGAATTTATATCAAAGTTATACTTTATGCGCAAGTAAATCTCTTGGCACGGGATATGCTAGTAAGGATGCCGACATCAACAATATTAGTTAAATGTCTGCATATACACCATTAGGTTTTGGTTTTTGCGAAACACGGGTTTAGTAATTTACGTTACTTTTTCGGTAAGCGTGCTCCATCTTCGACCACATCATCACTTACATCAAGTGAGATGGTGGTCAAACGCGAACCTATTTTCAATTAAAAAAAAAGAATCTATGTACAAAATTTCAAAACTGTACCTTATAAAATCACCAAGTTATAAGCTTGTGTTACCTGATTGTCTGTACTAAAACATGGTCACCAGTGACCAAGCTGCGGCCGCGCGTTGTCTTCATAGATTATAATTTAACCGTATTCCACCGGCGGCATTTACCGGTGTCCAGCTTGTAAACTTTTATACAGATTTCCGTGTCAAAATATAACGATTCAGTTACTTCATGCCAAACTATAATTAGGGTTCGCAGAAACAAAAACTAATGTTGTATAGAAATGTCGGACCATAATGAAACTACTTAAATGAAAATAAGGTTCATATTTTTGCGAAAAATTTTGATGTTTAGTTGTCACTGTAAACTCGATATGGTTTCAGACAATTCAATCTCGTTTAGTACTGAAATTGTGTCGAGTTTTCTGCACCGTAGTGTAATGTAAGCTCGAACATTCTCACTGTCACTTCAAAATATACTATCAAATCGCAGTCCACTGAGCATGACATACATATATAGGTAGTAAAGTAATATATTCAAGTAAATGTGAAATTATAACGCGCTTAAATAAATAAAACATAAATATGAATACTGCATAAGGATCTCCTGGCGTGTTACCAGAAACTACTGCCGCAATCTTTTGTTTCGTTTTTCCAATACAATATCACAGATTTACATCAACAGCGCTCCACTGACTATGCCATTTAAGCGCCCAAAGATCTTTGAAACTGTATATTTGAATTGAGAATTCGAGATAATTGTACATTTTTGGAATATCAAATTCTATGCCGTTGGTGATAAAGTATAAATTCCATTGATCCCATACTCTTTTTAAGGCACTGTTATTGCAAATGGTCATTGAAAAATCAACCTTAAACACACACAGCCTAAGTCGATATTTGAGGTGGTGATGATGGATTGAGATTATCTCGAATTATTCATTCAAGTATAGCTACGGCCTCAACCACGCGAAAGCTTTTACAATTTTGTGCCAAATTATTTGCCATCTTCTACATTGCTTGAATATAAAAAAATATATCATTGTTGTATTTATTTGTAATTATACAATGTATAAATGTAATAAATTATTAACTACTTAGCAATTTTTTTTATTTCATCATCTGCTTAGCCTTTTTCCAACTGTGTCAGAGTCGAGTACCTATGTAACCGGATGTAGCTGTGTCCTAGTGGTACCTCCACAATCCAGAAGCTGATAACACGATACCCTTTGATAAGACGTGTATTAGGCGTGTACGGGCTGTCCGTGCACGGAAGAGTCGTACGGGTCCCGCCCGTAGTGCTCTGAAACGTGGGTTCAGGACGATACGGTTGCTAGCGGGAGACAGTCGGTTACAAAATGAATGCATACGGTTTAAAAAATATTGGTGTAAATATAATTTGTAAGAGACAACGACGGCAGATAAGGGACCGTTCAAGTATTACGTAAGCACCATAGGGGGGTGTGGGGGGTCTTTGCTTTGCTTATTTTTGATGACATGGGGGGTGGGGGATCTAGATGGTGATTACGTCAGCAATAATTATTTAATTTTTTACACATGTAGCAACACACATTGTCTATGCTTCAAAATGAAATGCATTTTTGGTGATTCCTATAAATAATGAATTGTTGAATTCCGTGTCAGTAAAGTTTATTTAATTGAATATTATGACTTCTATTCCAAACCTATTCCTTATTTCTAGATTCTGAACTTTTATTTTATGATTAGAACTGCTGCTCATGAATCAATCAATTGTATCAATGTTTACGTAAGCATGGGGGGGAGGGGTAAGAGCTTTGCTTATTTTTGCTGACGAGGGGGAGGGGTGGGTTAAAAATTGCAAAAAATATGCTTACGTAATACTTGAACGGCCCCTAACAAGACTGGGTACATCCGATCCTCGAAGCGAGATGTTTCGAAAGTGCATTTTTCAACTTCAACCATTAACTCGGGGACGATCCGCGCAATTTTTTCAATTATTTTCGTATGTCCGTCACTAGTTTTGATGAATTACTAGCAAGGTTGGAGAATAGAATAAAACATCAAGACATGTTTCGTTTCTATACCTCCAACTGAAAGACTGGCGCTTACTTTGAGGTAATTATATATATATTTTTTTTTACATTTAACATTTATTTGGGCAACAAGCAATACAGTAAATAAAATAACACGTATGTTAAGTACGGATCCCAGGCGCATCGTCGACCCTGAATTCCTACGTGTTTACCTACGCCAAGCGCATAGAAACTGCAGCGTCGTCACCCGTCCAGCTACGAGCCGCGGACTCAGCGCATTCGACATTAGCAATAAGTTAATTTTAAGTATTTTGTATTCATTCTAGATTCTAATAGGTATCGAATTAGATTCACTACATTATTTTAATTGTAGTTTTTTTCATTAATTAAATTAGTTTAAAATCACTGGTTTTTTTCGATCCACCGTCTGCAAATTATCCACGTAATTCGTATATAAATAATCACTAATAGGTTTTATTTAGATTTATTGTTAACATTTTAAGATTAGGATAAGATAGGGAATCATTTGTGGGCACTATGAATAAAGACTCGCCAGAAGTACCCAGTTGTACACTGTATATTGCTGTCGCAGATTGGTATCCGGGTTGCATTTGGGTTGTTTTGTAATTTACATTTGAGTAATCCCATAAACAGGGTTTACATTGTACTGCGTCTATGAGAAATCCCGTGTCAATAAATCGACTCTTAACGACTGTACTCCCGGAGCACGGGCGTTCTGCGTCACTGTGAAACGATGAAAGAGCTGCGACGAGATCGCGGCAGTATGCGGGCGGGTCCGGGCGCGGGACGCGGGTGGCGTTATACGGGCTCTACCCAGGGCCGGACGGAGTAGGCATTTGCCCAAAGCGCCCAGGCCCAGTGCACGCACCAAGAAAACATGTTTCTTCGAACAAGAATTTGATGTGCGTGTGAACTTAGGGACCTCACTGTTATCTCATAAAATACAAGTCGTTAGATAATTTTCGTAGTAGAATTAAAACAATTTTAGAACAAATCTGGGAATAAGTAAACAAATATATTAAAAACCACAGCCCTTAATGTGCGTTTCCTCAGTTCACACACGATTTAGTCAGTCAAAGTAATAAAAGGGGCCCCGGGAATGCCATTGCCTAAGGGCCTCTGCAAGGGCGGATCCAGCTTTGGCGCCAGGGGGGGGTCACAATAGTCGTGGTCAAGATACAATAGATACAAGTATATAGTAGGTATTTTATTAATAAATGCCAGTACTGTACTTAAAAACACCTACCCATATTTAAATAACACAATCAACTTTTCTGGTACGTCTTCTCCCGAAACGCATTATCACTTAATGTATAATACTTCAATAGGTACGTTTTTATGGACGTGGTCAAGCATTCCGTTTGGAAACTGTCGATTGTCTGTCAGCATCTTCAGAAAAGGGAAACCTATGTATGTTAGCAAGTTGAATGAAGCTCTTTATTCCTTGAATATTGAAAACGATGACCTGGAGACCATTTGGCAGTCCGTAACATCTTTTGTCACAGAAACAAGCTCTCCAATCTTGGGTCATAGAAACACTAAATTGGATTAGCGGTCACCGACAGCTACTTAATATGCAGCACAATAATTCTTTGCAATGAAAACTTACACAAACAAATCCAGGAAAATGCTTAGTTTAGTCTTCTCAATCTTAGGAAGACTAACGAGAGATGCGAAAGGTAAGTGGTGGCAAGAGAAGGCGAAATTCTTACAGTGGCTTATAGACACACAACAGCTGAGTGCATTTTATAACAAGATTTGTAAAGTCATATGTACCAAAATGTAAACGTACCGTTAAAGTCACTACATGGAGTATCTCTCGCCAACTAAGACGATATCTTGAAACGCTGGGCTCAACATTTTAATGACCTTCTGAATGTTGATCGCTCTGCTGATATAACTAACATTAATTCCCTCCAGCAAACTAAAGCTAGGGAAGAGTTACTTGAACCTATTACTTTGGAGGAAGTCAGAACGACCATCAGGCAACAGCAGAATAAGAAAGCAGTAGGCGTACATAATATTTGCGTTGAAATGCTGAAGTATGGAGGAGAGGAGTTACACCAGATCATGTGGAAACTGTTGTTGTATATGTGATCGGAAGAAAATCTACCTAAGTGCTTTTAAATCTCTCGCATTTGCTCACTGTACAAAAACAAAGGAGATCGCTCTGACTATAATTCGTACCGAGGCATTTCCCTTCTCTCCATTCCAGGAAAAAAATTCGCACGAGTCCTTCTAAATAGACTTCTGCCTATATCCGAAGAAATACTGCCAGAATCTCAGTTCGGCTTCAGACCGGAGAGAGGAGCCTGCGAGGCCATCATTTCAATCCACCAGCCTATTGAGAAGAGCACGGAGAAAGGTCGACCAATGTTTCTGTTTTTTGTTGACCTTGAAAAGGCCTTTGACAGCGTTCCTCGTGAAGCTCTTTGGTTGGTTCTGTCTAAACTGGGTTGTCCGAATAAATTTGTTAGGCTTTTACGGCTTTTACATGATGACATGTCATGTTGCGTCACAGTCAATGGTGAACAAACAGAATCTTTCTCAGTCACGTGTGGAGTCAAACAGGAATGTGTATTGGCATCAACTTTGTTCGCATTCTATTTTTTTATTTTTTATTACTGATGAGCCCACTCTTGACCTCGATCTCGCGTGATGGTAAGCGATAGATAAGGTCTACGATGGGACGAGCGAGCCCAGAAGATGCCTATTTACTCGTGTTTTAAAGGCTGAAAGGTCCTAAGTAGCAGGGAACACAGAAGCCGGCAGAGAATTCCACAGCTTGGCTATGCGCAGAATAAATGTGGAGGAGAAGCGCTTGATACGACAAGACAGTATATCAACCAAGTGTGGGTGGTACCCAGCCGTGCGTCTGGTAGACCGGTAGTGAAAGTGAGATGGAGGAATCAGGTCATGGAGCTCCTGCGCAAACTCCCCAAAGCATATTCTTTAGAAAACCGACTTGCAAGCAACGGTTCGCCGATGAGCCAGACTATGAAGCTTGTCTACTAGCGCCTCGTCACCTATAAGCCTTTTAGCTCTGCACTCGATCGAGTCCAATGCAGCAAGTTGGTATTTTGCAGAGCCATCCCACAGCAGCCAGCAGCAGCCAGTTGGCTGCTGTTGGATGAGCAGCCATCGATGACCACTGGGATCAACCGCTCACTCAAGAAGTCGGAAATCCAGTTGCATAAGCCAGCAGGGACACCGCATGCGTGAAGCTTGCTCAGCAAACTAGCGTGCCAGACCCTGTCAAAGGCCTTTGAGATGTCGAGGGATAACGCAAGAGCTTCACCGTGTTTCTCAATGGCCTCGCCCCAACAGTGCGTGACATACACAAGATCTCTGGTGGACCAACCACGGCGAAAGCCATACTGGCGGCCACTGAGGAGCTCATTGTTTTCAAGGTATGCCAGCAACTTGTTGTTGAGTAACCTTTCCATTACTTTACACAGTATGGAGGTTAAGGCGATTGGTGTATAATTGGCAGGATCGGTAGGATATTTTAGTCCGTGAAGCCTTAAGGGATTAAGTTTCGCACGGATAGTAAGTAGTCTTTTCAACCCGGCGAAACTAAAAGCGACTACGAAAATCTCAGTGGCCCTTATAACTGAGATTATGTATACGCCGACGATTTATGTTTCGTCAGAGACTCCGCAAGTGGTCTTCAAAATCTTATGACCAATTATTTAAATGAGGCATGCACTAAGTTTAGGCTTAAAATTAATTTCAAAAACCGAAGTGATGGCGGCAGGAGGGCTACATGACAATGTACTACTTAATGTATGTTATGAAGACAATATATTAAACCAAGTCGATAGATTCAAATATCTTGGATGCACTATTACGTCAAATTGTGACTTTTTTTTTCGTGGTAAAATCATCAGATGAGTCCTCCTACCCCGGGCAGGGCCGGAGGGACTGTCAGACCTGTACTGACTAAAATCCACGGTATTCCTTCAATAGCCCTTTACGTACCGGGGACGTCAAAGTGTGACTTAGACCAGATATAGAATAGAAGCTGCTGCTGCTGCTTTTGATGAACTGCGGTCTAAAGTTATCCGGTCGCATGACATCAAGCTATCCACCAAAATAAAAGTGTATAATATGGCCATTGTGCTCCCAATTTTTTTTTTGTATTCGTCCAAAACATGGGTCCTGTACCGTAAACACATTTGCGCTCTCGACAGGTACCACTTAAAGTGTCTGCGAGATATAATGAACATCCGGTGGCAAGATCGTGTCCGAAACATGGATTTTCTTCGTCGTGCAAACGTCGGAGGTATCGAGACCTACCTCATGAGGCGCCAGCTGCGCTGGAGTGGACACGTGTAGTGAATGTCGGACGACAGATTGGCTAAACGCATCTTCAGAACTCAAATATGGCAAACGTCAATGGGATGGACAATACCTAAGATATAAGGATGTTCTGAAAAGGCATATGAAAAGATGCAATATCGAACCATCTCAATGGGAGCACAAAGCCGCTCAACGTTTGGATTGGAGGCGTCTCATTAATCTGCAAGTCTCTGATTTTGTATCGCTAAGACGAGAAGATTTGGACAAAAAACGAGACGAGTTGAAGGTCAGACCACCAGCGACCATACACTATTGTCGTACGAAGAACGGTGTGTTAACGTGCCCTACATGCAACATGGTATTCTCAGCGAAATGTGGGTACGCCAGTCACCAATGAGCGCACCGTCGGAGAGCTGAACAACCAAGCGATTGTTCAGCTCTCCGACGGTGCGCTTATTAGAGCTTTCTAATATTTGAATAAAATAGCCATCATGCAGTCGCCATAGCCGAAATCGGCCAGGATGAACATCATCATCTTTATGGACGTGGAGATGTGCCAGTCCGGTTCTAGACGTTCTTCAACCATAAAAGCTCTCAGCCACGATTTAATTTTTCGTAATTTTCGCTGTCGCTACACTAACAGGTAGTGTAGCCATAATACATAAAAAAATCATATATTAGGGTACATCTCAATATCAAAATTTAAAATGAGGTCAGAAATGGTTTTATAATAAGGTCAGGTTATTACTAAAGTTTAGTCGTTCCGATTGAGGTTAGATCTAGCTAGACGTTAGTCGAAAGTTTCGACTAAAGTCTAGCTAATCCTAAAAATTAACCGGTTTAAAACCCTCATACGGGTTAACCTTTCGGTCCCTGGTCGAAACAAAGCGCCCGCAAGTGTCACACAAAATATGAGATAGGAAAGGAGGCGGCCGTGCGGTGGCGCGGTAAAATTCAAATTTTGGATGCGTTCGTTCCCGAATAATGCGTTTGCCTTCAAAAAAATTATTATATTAAATATTGAAAGTACTTAAATAAAATCTATATTGTGACAAAATATATAAAAACATTATGTTTAACAATTTTAATTAGCGTTCCACCTAGGTCCTGGACCCAGCCCAGGGGGGGGGTCATGACCCCCATGACCCCCCCCCTGGATCCGCCACTGGGCCTCTGACAGGGTTAATCCGGCTCTGGCTCTACCCGGAGCGGGTCGCGTGCGCACCAACCCGCGTCGCTGTGAAACGATGTTCTAGCGCCTAACATGTGCTCCCGCTCCGGGCGCCCGTACTGACAGCCCATACGGATCGTCCGTACAGTAGTGAAACCAGCCATAGGCTGTGGCTCCTACCCTGACTACCGTAACAACTCAACGATGTACAAATGACTGTTGAGACCAACGGCTTAACGTACTTTTAGGGATACGGAGGAGTCTTGATATGTCAAGATGGTCACCTATCCATAGGACTTTAGGATATATAGACTAGTCTTAAAAAATTGGCCAAGTGCGAGTCGGACTCGCCCATGAAGGGTTCCGTAGTAACTATAATAAATATAATATCTATCTATACTTATAATAAATCTGTAGAGAGGTAAATTCTGTACATGAAATATATTTCCAAAATAACTATCAGGGGGTGATTAAGGATCGATACTCATGCCAAAAATGCAATCAGTTAAATTTTTGTCTGTCTGTCTGTCTGTCTGTCTGTATAACCGTTATAGAAACAAAAACTACTCGACGGATTTTAACGAAACTTGGTACAATTATTTTTCATACTCCTGAGCGGGTTATAGTATACTTTTCATCACGCTACAATCAATAGGAGCAGAGCAGTGAAGGGAAAACGGGAGAAGTTACTCCATTTTTTAAGCTTCCGTCGCGTGTGCAACCTTAATGGTTAAAGCTACACAAATCATTTCATGACGGAAATGTTCTCCTTAAAATTATATAAAAAATATCCCACGACAGCATATGTCTAACTTAGGCTTGTTCATACTCGGTCACTGACAGGAGCGCTCCGAACTAGTACAATTGTTCAAATGTACTAGTTCGGTCTTCTAGTACTATTAGTTCATTTTAGTTCATGGAATACCTGCATATTTGATTTTCCTTCATACTTTGCAGGCTTAGGACTATCATTTTAATTATGATACATTTTTAATAATTTGAATATCATTTAAATAAGTAATATTGAATGAATTATTAAAATGGCGTATTTAAAAATCAAATATTTACAGTGATCTTCATTTTTATATACATATTTTCTTTTTTACAATCCACACGAAACAAAACCAAGCATAACTTAAGCAACATGAACTTATATTGTTGAACCAATGACGTTGAGTAACTTCACTTAACAAAGTTAAAATAACAAATAAAAACATCGAAACTATCAAAGAGCCATAGAACGTCCGGGCCATAGATTATGCACATAAATGACCGGGCACAGTTTCTCGTTCTCCAGATCATCGTAGTTCGTACATCACTTATTAGTTCAGCCGTTCTTGCTCGGCTCTCGCGATTGGATGTCGCTAGGATTGGTGATTAGTTCACTGTACTAGATGTACTAGATGACCGATTTGAGCGACAGAAACAGAATAGTTCGTTCTAGTTCACATGACGGAATTGCGTCCTAATAGTTCATAGTACATGTACTACACAAGCCTAGTCTAACTTTTATGGTTGACTCACAATAACACGTGTAACTCCCGATAGCTTAGCAGTTCGAAGCTTTCTGATTATAATATTTGTCTACTCTTACGTTTATAACACTCTCAGTCACCCCTAATTGAAAAAGTTAACATTATTAACTATTCCATAAAAAAATTGGCCAAGTGCGAGTCAGACTCGCCCATGAAGGGTTCCGTAGTAACTATAATATAATATGCAAATTTATTTGACGAAAAAAAAAACCTTACAAATTTCTTAAAACTAGCTTATTTACATTTATTACAACTGCGCCAAATAAATTTGTTTTGAAAAAAAAAACCTTACAAATTTCTTAAAACTGGCTTTTTTACATTTTTTACAACTGCGCCGAATAAATTTGTTTTTCATAGTGTTTGTATGAATTACAAAGTTATATTTGCGGTTTTAGAAAATATGCTGTATTTCAAAAACTGCTGAACTGATTTCGTTCAAACTAATTTTGGTTGAAAGTATATATTAAGATCTACAGACATATATTTTTTTTAGATTTTTCACTCCATTATTATAGAAGTTAGAGGTTGTGTCCTCCACACACACATTTTACCACTTTGGACAATGATATTATAATAAAATATCATTGACTTTGGAAGCTTATATCTTTTAAACGATTGATTTTATGGAAAAGTGGTTTTAGAAACCCCGATGTCGTTTTTAAAAAACTGTCTATAGATACCACACATGCATCGATTTCATGAAAAAAAATATTTTCAGGTTTAGTTCCATGTATGGGGAGCCCCCCTTTATTCTAAATATTTTTTAATTTTTTTCTCAAAATCGGAAAGCGGTTCACAGAATACATCTACCTATCAAGTTTCACATGTATAGTCCTAATAGTTTCGGAATAAAATTGCTGTGACAGACGGACAGACATGTCGAAACTATAAAGATTCCGTTTTTTGCCATTCGGCTACGAAACCGTAAAAAGAATCATATAAATCGGTATAGAAACACCAAAGTTATACATGAAATACGCTTATAATAATAAGCCATCGCGCGTGAATACTGAATCATGCTATAAGGATTATTTTTGAGAATCGGTCGCCGCGCTCGACGCGTCTCGCGGTCGAAGCGTTCTCTAGGTACTTAAGCCTCATGTGAACGTGATCTAAACAATATTACCAATAAATTAACTTACGCTGACGGAGTCGCGGGCACAGCTATATTGTATCATTACGCTAAGGCCGATAGGAGCGGAGCGCCATTAAAGAATGCTTCAAAATCGGGGTTAAATTTAACGTTAGCCCAAAGTAACTATTCCACGCGGACGAAGTCGCGGGCAAAAGCTAGTACTTAATATATTTATTTGAAAAAAAAAAAAAACCTTACTTTCTTAAAACTAGCTTATTTACAATTTTTACAACTACGCCAAATAACTTTGTTTTTCATAGTATTTGTATGAATTACAAAGTTATATTTGCGGTTTTAGAAAATATACTGTATCTCAAAAACAGCTGACTCGATCTCGTTCAAACCAATTTTGGATGAAAGTTTACATTCAGTTCTATAACATATGGTTTTTTTAGATTTTTCAATTCATTATTATAGAAGTTAGAGGGGGAGGACACACATTTTACCACTTTGGAAGCGTATATCTTTGAAACAATTAACTTTATGAAAAAGTCATTTTAGAAACCTTAATGTCAGTTTTAAAGACCTGTCTATAGATACCACACACGTATAGGTTTCATGAAAAGAAATATTTTCAGTTTCAGTTCCATGTATGGGGAGCCCCCTTTATTTTAAATATTTTTTAAATTTTCTCTTAAAATCGGAAAGCGGTTTACAGAATACATCTACCTACCAAGTTTTACATGTATAGTCATAATAGTTTCGGAATAAAATGGCTGTGACATACGGACGGACGGACAGACAGACAGACGGACAGACATGTCGAAACTATAAGGGTTCCGTTTTTTGCCATTCGGCTACGGAACCCTAAAAAAGCCAGACGCATTGCAGTTAGGAAGGAACTTATAAAAGCCAACAAATCTTCAAAAGCTATATGGCAGGTTGTAAATAGGCATAGGAACACAAAATCTAAACGCTCCAGTAATAAAGACTTACTCCTTAAAGTTCACAATAAAATAATATCTAATCCCCAAGAGATAGTTGACATTTTTTCTGACACTTTTGACAAAACCGAGACAGTTAGCGAAAAAAATTCTATTGAAATGTTGAACAAGCAATTAAAACGTTGGAAGATAGCGTAAACCGAGTAGAGAATGAAATGACCTGCAATCTAGTCACTCCTTTTGAAATAAAGAAACTAGTCAATTCTATGGCTATCAAGAAATCTTCGGGGCATGATGAAATACCTATACAGACCGTTAAAGATCATATTGACATACTGGCAGAACCTCTGGCACATCTTATTAATACATGTATAAATCCTACTAATCCTATCCTACTAATATTATAAATGCGAAAGTTTGTGAGGATGGATGGATGTTTGTTACTCTTTCACGCAAAAACTACTGAACGGATCTGAATGAAATTTGGTAAGTATATAGTTGGCAGCCTGGAATAACACATAGGCTACTTTTTATCCCGAAACTCCCACGGGATCGGGATTTGCGCAGGAAAACCTTCCCACGCGTACGAAGTCGCGGGTAGAAGCTAGTATGAATATATTTCCCGAACAATTAAAATTAGCAAGGGTGTTGCCAATATACAAAAAAGGTTGCAAACTGGATCCTAAAAATTATAGACCAATATCTTTGTTACCAACAATTTCGAAATTTTTTGAAAATATTCTTAAAGTAAGACTTCTAAAACATTTAAATCGAAATAAAATTCTTAATCACAGACAATTCGGTTATCAGAGAGGTGTGGGAACAAATGACGCTATTAATACATTAATGGAACAAGTGGTTAATGGAATTAATTATAGATTAAAGGTTGTAGGGATATTCCTTGATCTTAGCTCTGCTTTTGACTCAGTAAACCACAAACGATTGCTAGCTAAAATGGAACATTATGGAGTAAGAGGACCGGACTTAAATTTATTTAAATCTTATTTAGAAAATCGGAAGCAATATGTAGAAATTAAAGTGGAAGAAAACAATTGCGAAAGATTTTACAAATCTGGACTTAAACTAATAAAACAAGGAGTTCCACAAGGCTCGATACTAGGGCCAATCTTTTTCATTTTATTTATTAATTATTTAATTAACTATATGCTTAAACTTAACGATATAGAACTTGTTCTTTTTGCTGATGATACAAATGCTATTGTAACATCTAAAGATGTAGATACTCTCAATAGCAAGGTAAATAAGGCTCTGACTCTCTTTCATTCTTGGTTCTCTATTAAGAATCTTAAGTTGAATGCCAGCAAAACAAATGCCATGTTATTTAGGACGACGTCGAGAAACAAAGAAGTAATGGACATCAAACTTAATGATAATAGAATATCATTGGTAGACTGCGTGAAATTCTTAGATATTTATATTGACGAAAATCTTAACTGGAAAAAGGAACTGTCTGCGATAGAAAATTCAATTAACTCAGCTTGCTTTGCCCTTAGAAGTCTAAGAGACGTAATTGCTATCGAACAATTAAAAATAGTATATTTTTCGCTTGTGGAGTCGAAGCTTAGGTACAGTGTCACTCTATGGGGAGGTAGTTATGCGTACAATATAAATACTGCTTTTGTTATACAGAAAACGGCCATAAGAACGATGGTGAGAATTACACAGTGGGTTTCATGTAGGGAGTATTTTAAAGAACTGCAGATACTAACGGTCCCTTGCTTGTATATTTTAGTATTACTTACTGACCTTATGAAAAAACTACACCTTTTCGAAACACTTGAAGAAAGAGATAAACGGGAAGCTACAAGGCGTAGGGACTTACAATATAAGGTGCAACCACACTTAAAAGTAGTAAATCATGCTGCAGGATACCAATCAATTAAACTATTTAATAAACTACCTGTATCATTAAAGTCCATATATAATTTAAACACATTTAAGCAACAGCTAAAGTCCTTTTTGATAGAGAAGTGCTATTACACACTTGAAGAGTTTCTCTGTGACACATACAACTAGACTGTATTAACTTATTGTCCTTATTTAATTGACGTAATTTTTTTGTCATTTTGACATTTTCAATGGCTAATCTGTAAACTTTTTGGTGTTAGTTTTACAATATCTATTTGACATAATTTGGACATTACATTTGGCTAATTTTATTGATATTATTACATAAATTTTGATTATTATTATTATTTTTTACTTCTGACTTGTATTGGTTGAATTTGTATTTGTTTATTTTTTACTTTGTTTATATTTGACATAATTATATGATTTGTGTAACAATGCTATTCTAAAAATATTATTTGAAATGGTATATTGTAACTTATTTTATTTTGATTAGTTGTGCTGTCTTGTAATAATGCCTACCTGTAAATTGTTTATGTTTGTGTGTATTTAGAGCGATAATTTCAACACAATGTTAAAATTGTTTATGAAATAAATAAATGAAATGAAATGAAATGACTACCTTGCCAAGCGATGCTTGACCTTGAAGATCAACCCCCATGGCAGTTATTATTTAACTATGGGCTGAAACTGCATAGAGACTCCATACCAGATGTCTTCTGACCTTTTGGATAGATATGGGGTTTCCGTTACACATTGTATAAATAGGCCATACAAACATATTGAGATAACGGACGTATTACATTCGTACGTAGATACTTGTGGGAATCAAACACAAGTTATTAGTTGTGCTTGGTGAGCAGTTCAGTTTATTTTTTTTTTCAAGTTCATACATTTTGCAACAATCATAGGGGATCGAACCCCAAGCTCCTGTTTCTGTATGCAAGCATAAGAGGAAACCAACACTCAGGGGATAAAAAGGACTGCATTTGCTCGTTCCAAAAACATTTTCCAACCTAACTTGTAGATTTAAGATAAGTTGACAAAATAATAATAACCGAGTTTTACTTCTTTAGTCCTTGTAATTAAATTTAAAGTTTAATTTTCTAAGCTATTGAGCTAGTTAGAGAAAAGTATCACGAGTATAGATGTAACAGTTGTGCAGTATTTTCGGGATTTTTCAGACTCGCACATTCCCAAATATCAGCTGAAGCATTGAATTGAAAAGCATCGAAGAGGAATATAAACGCTATTCATAGATATTTAAGAAACTGCCCGATCCAGCCTGTCCCCAGCTGCCCTCCCCCAGCGACGTCCTAAGCCGAGGTAGTGCTGTTGTGAATTTTATTATAAGTCCTGTCTGGAAAGTTTAATTATGATAATGAGGGTTTTCTGAAAAATTCACACCACCAGTTGGCGCCACTGAGTCGAGAGGTATCCTTTGAAAATTTAAACACGAAATTGACGTCATCTTGACAGATGTCTAAAAACTTAAGCGTTTGACAGGTGGCCGGACCTGGTGCCTTAGTGCTGCCGCCTGGTGAAGGTTATTACATAAAACTCCCGTTGAGGCACTCGCACTTCACAATCATAGGCAAGTCTGGTTAAGGAGTCACCTTCAAAAGGCTCTAAATCTGAACTCTTAAAAAATACTTTATTAAATCAACATTGTTTAGTTGCAGCAATAATGGTGTTGGCCAAAGTTATTATAAAAAAACACACATTTCTGAATTCAATCATTTATTTGTCAACAATCCTTTGTTTCCTTTCTTCTTTTTACCGCTTTCTACGACGTCCTTCTTGATTTTAACATTTTCCGCTTTCCGTTTGATTTTAGTTATCTTTCCTATAACATCTTTGAATCTGTCATCTTTCTTCATTAACGTTTTGTTGACTTTCTTCAGGCTATCTCTGATCGAGGCGTCAATGTCTTGAGGTTCATTTTGTAAGCGGTCTTCGCTTTGGGAAGGATTTTTGGTCTGAATCTGTGATTGCACTTCTTTGATTCTTGCTAATTTCACCTTTTTGGCCGCTTTTATTCGCTTTCGGCGCATTTCTTCTAGCCTGTGGGGAAATGTTTATATTAATACGAATGTTACTTATTACTATTAGGGGTTACGGGAATGTTCTAATGAGATAGAGCGGCCCCAGAACGCAAGGGCATTTGAAGGAGTACGGTGGGTTTTTTGTCACTAGAAGTCTGACACCTGATTTTCCCACCATGTCGTAACTGATACTTAAACATTTTATGAACATTATTCTGTGTTGTCTCTGTAAAAAAAAATTTATTCGAGCTACATTAAGATAGAATGCAGCATGCAAATATAAATACGAATATTATTGTATTATTATGCGGTTAGCTGTCAACTGGCAGTCACGCGAGTGAGCTAGCGTAGGTTAGATGTGCGCCCGCACTGAGAACTGGGTGTATTGCTGAGCCAGTGATAATACACGGACAGTGCGTTTTAACTAAAGCCTGCAATACATGTTGGCCGAGCGTAGGCCAATGCGAGCGTTTGCAAATAGGTACAAGGCAAGAAATAATGTCCACACGTTCGACAAGTTCGTCGACCGCCAATGCAGATGACCAATGTAGAAGAGGGTCTGTAGTGCTTCCCACACGTTGGCCGAGCGCAGGTGAGCGCCTTTGATTTGTGACCAAAAACCGACACCGATTCGAAGTGAGGCAAGTGATCACGAGCAACGGCGAGCGAAGACAAGTTGCACCAAATGAGCTCTATGCACGTTGGCGCTAGCCTCCACTCGGCCAACTAGGCAAGTGACACCAAGCGATAGCAAGACAAGGCAAATATACTGTATACATGTTGGTATTGGCCTTCACTCGACAACGCTCGGCCAACATGTATTGCAGGCTTAAGAATACGATCGACTTAGCGCCATATTGTGACGTCATAGCTGTCAAATCGAAACAGTTCGGTAAAGTGAGCAAAACAAAAATGTATTAAAATTAAATCAATAGCCTAATGGCTAAGATGTCTGACTTATGATGGAGAGGTCGCGGGTTCGATCCCCGCCCATTACACTATTGCCGTGAACCCACTCCAGACACAAGCATATTTAGCTTAGTTGGCAGGGATCACACAATCCACACTGCTAGGTGTCTTAATGAAAAATTATTTACGAATATTGAGCGAAAAAAAAAGTATCACCTTAGCGTATTTTGCTCGGGCACGCCGCTATTGCGGCGGTAAGACCCCTCTTTGAGGAGTGGCTAGATCGGCGTCACGGCATCCTGACCTACCGCATGACGCAGGTCCTCACCGGACACGGAAGTTTCGGGAGGTACCTGTGTCTGATGGGGAAGGAAGAAACGCCTGGGTGTCACCACTGCGAGGATCGCCCTGAGGACACAGTAGAGCATACGGTGCAAGACTGCCCCGCTTGGGCAGAGCACCGACGTGTCCTCACGGCGGCGACAGGCGGAGACGTCTCGCGCCCGGCATTGGTCGAGGCCATGCTGCGGGGCGAGAGGGAGTGGGGAGCGGTCGCCTCCTTCTGCGAAGCAGTCATGCTTCCGAAGGAGGAGGCGGGCCGCGTGAGGGAGAGGATGGCGTCCTCCCTCCAGCCCAGCTGCAGTGGTAGACGCCCACGGCGTCGGACGTCGGCCGACGATCTCCGGCCACCGTAGGCGCGGGCATGCGGACAGCGAGTAAAGGGCAACTCGCTGTCCGACCATGGACCAAGCCCGGGTCGACGGCGCGTTGTGTTCCACGCGCGCCGTAAAGAGCGTCAGCAATATGACGAGGGCCGCAGAGGGCCGAAGCCTGCCAGGGCCGCAGAGGGCCGAAGCCTGCCGGGGTCGTGGGACTTATCCCATTACCGTGACCCCGGAACGTAAAGGGTTATTGAAGGAACACCGTGGATTTTAGTCAGTAAAAGTCTGACAGTCCCTCCCGCCCTGCCCGGGGTGGGAGGACTTATTTGATAATTTTACCACGATAAAAAGAAGCGTATTTTGCTGGTCAAAAAATAAATCTTTAATAATTCGGTCCTTTTTACATTCAGGCGAATTGGGAAAACCAAGTACTTAATTAAATATATTGCATTTTTTTTTTTATTTAAAATCAAATAATTAAATATTATGTTAAATGTGAAACAGAAATTAATTGATCTTAATTTTCTCAAATAAGTTTTTTGTTAACCGTATATTTCAAGTGACATTTGACAGATAGAGGTTACTGACGTTCCTATTCTTATATAGTACGAAGACTTGCGGAATTGTTCGAAAGAGTTACCGCGGCCTCGGAACACGAAGGGCAAATGATGGAACACGGATGGGTCAGTAAATTGACAATCTTATCTTACTTTCTTCTTACTAATAATATTATAAATGTGAAAGTTTGGAAGGATGGATGGATGTGTTTGTTACTCTTTCACGCAAAAACTACTGAACGGATCTGAATGAAATTTGGCAAGCAGATAAGCTACTTTTATCCCGGAATTTCCACGGGATCGGGATTTTACGCGGGAAACACCTCCCACGCGAACGAAGTCGCGGGCAGAAGCTAGTATGTTAATAATCCTTAATTTAATTAATTGTAAGACTTTTATTGGAAATGTATTTTGCATTATTTCTGGAAGTAAACAATTTATTATTATTATTTATTAGTAAAAGTCTGACACAACCTCCCGCTTTGCTCAGATCGGGATGCAGTCATTGGATGATTTCTTAAAAAATAGTACGAAGATAGTTCACTGACCTCAGACACCAGCGATCCACAATCAGAAATGTTAAAAACTAGCAATTGTAATTTGTGTTACATAACCTGTATGTTTTGGCTTGTGGTGAGAAATAAACTTTTATATTATATTACTTACCCTTGTTCCATCATGTCAGGGTCCACCCCAGCCTGTATCCATCGCTTGACGCGGTAGTTCTTCTTCCGCTGTTCAAACTCTTCGTTGTCTAACTGCGCTTCCTGCTCTCGACGCGTCACGCTGACGGTTGTGAAGATTTTTACTGCTTCATCGTCTGTGAAGGCGAAAAACTACGTAAGAAATAATAACGACTAGTAGTCGCCCGGTGAATTCAACATTAAAAAAAAAAAAAACAAAATAGATTACTAGCAATGTGGGTATTATTCACATAACTAGCAATCTTGTTAACCCCTCCAACTAAGCTAAATATGCTTGTGTCTGGAATGGGTTCACGGCGATAGTGAAATGGGTGGGTTAGGCGGTTGGATAGGTGAGTTGGCCCCAAAAATATTCAACAAATTACCAAATGAAATTAAAGACTTAAATATGATTCAATTTAAAAACAAATTAAGACATCTATTAATGGAGAAATGTTATTATACCATCGATGAGTTCCTTAATGACAAATTGTAAATTATTTGACATTCCTATTTATTGAATTAATTTTGACCATGTACCTATTAATTTATTATTTATTGATTAATTTAGAGTTGTTTATGTTTTAACTATTGTTTTTCTGTTTTAAGTAATATTGTAATTTATTGACTTATTCAGAGTTGTTCATGTTTTCATTGTTTTTCTGTTTTAAGTTACCTATATTGTAAGTTTTATTTTTTTTCTGGACATAATATGCATACAAATTATTACTATAATTTTTTTTTCTTGTAATATACAAATGAGAAATAGTGTACACCTATAAGGTAGATTTTTGAGGAACCAATTAATAAGATCTCATATAAATATGTATCCAAAAATCACATTAATAAAATGAATTGAATTGAATTAGATCCTGCGACCTCTCGGTCACAAGTCATCGACATCTTAGCCATTAGCGCTTATAATGTTAGAACGTTATTATAAAAAGTCTCATTCTGCTAATTTAATAATAATATAATAAATCCATAATAAATCCTACATTATATCTGTGTTTCCTGATAGCTATAACCTGGGGGTTTTATGTCAAGAATGAATAGGTTCCTCCTTCTAGGTAAGCGTACTTTATCTTTGACCACATCATCGCTTACCATCAGGTTAGATGGTGGTCAAACGTAAAACAATAATCATTAAAAAAATCGTTCCTCATGAATAACTCTATACATTATTGAAAACCGCATGACATCTGTTCAGCAGTTCTTGAGTTTATTGCGAATAGACATACTGACAAAAGCTTCAGGACACTTTTGTTTTATAATCACGTAAGGATTCGCTTTCAGCACTACATCAACATTAATAAATTTCATAATAATTTCATCACCTTTGCACCTACGTTATTATTCCTTCTTTTTTTTCTATTTGTTATATGACTGTGTACATTTATGGTTAAAGATGAAGAAGTTTATTTCATTATATAAGAAACTATAATAACTGGAATTACCTTTTAAGCAAAGATTTGCTTGTGTTAAGTAAATAACATAAGCAATGCATTTAGGAAAGACGACTAATCAATGAAATTTATTTATTTACTCCAAAATAACACGGTCAAAGGCCAATTACATTACTTGAAGACAAGTTAAATTATAATAATTATTATAAGAAACGCCAGTCATAATCTCATCTCACCAGGGGCGTGCATAGGATTATGACAGGGCATGCGGCGGAGTAAAAACACACAAAAACTTCTTCTTTTATAGATTTTTAGCATAGCCACAGCCACGCATCGCCACCATGCTACGATGCGTGACTGTGGCTATGCTAAAAATCTATAAAAGAAGAAGTTTTTGTGACCTATTACTCACAAAAACTTCTTCTTTTATAGATTTTAGCATATCCACAGCCACGCATCGCCACCATGCTACGATGCGTGGCTGTGGCTATGCTAAAAATCTATAAAAGAATAAGTTTTTGTGTGTTTTTACTCCGCCGCATGCCCTGTCATAATCCTATGCACGCGCCTGCATCTCACAGTACTCCAAGCAAGTCTGATACTCTCTTCCGCTTCCCAGTGGGAGGCGTCATTTGATGATTTTCCCTCCGGAAAAAAATGGACAAGATCTATTCATCGGCAAGCACGTCACAATCAGGTTTGGCATCCAAGAGAGCATTGAGCGCGGAGTGTGCGAGGAATAGGAGACTTGGCTCAAGCGACGGTACGACTCCTGGGCACAGCGACCAATCTGTGTCTCCTATCCCGATCAAAGTTGATCGGAGCAAACAGATGGGTTAGTTCGTCATTATTATGATAATGACTTAACTTTAACTTCCTCGTTGGCCTAGGGGCCGTTCAAGTATTACGTAAGCACATTTTTTGCAATTTTTAACCCACCCCTCCCCCTCGTCAGCAAAAGTAAGCAAAGCTCTTACCCCTCCCCCCATACTTACGTAAACATTGGTACAACTGATTGATTCATGAGCAGCAGTTTTAAATCCAGAAATAAGGAATAGGTTTGGAATAGAAGTCTGTAACGCACATAAACTTTACTGACACGGAATTCAACAATTCATTATTTGTAGGAATCCCCGAAAATGCATTTCGTTTTGAAGCATAGACAATGTGTGTTGCTATATGTGTAAAAAATTAAATAATTACTGCTGACGTAATCACCATCTAGATACCCCCACCACCCATGTCATCAAAAATAAGCAAAAAAAAAAGACTTCCGCGCCCCCCTATAGTGCTTACGTAATACTTGAACGGTCCCCTAGTGGTCGCAAATGCGACTGCTGAGCAAGAGGTCTCGAGTTCGATTCCCGGGTCAGGCTAAATTTGCTATTGTATACGCGATAAATGTGTTTTTCTGTTAAAATTTTCTCAGTAGTAGCCCGGAGTTTGGAAGTTGGTGGTGTGATAACCCCGTGCCTCGAAAAGTATGTTAAACCGTTGGTACGCCTTACCTCTCTCCGGTCGTGTCGGATTGCCTTTAAATCTAACGAGCCATTGTTACACAACGTGTAATTTAAAGGGTATATACATACCGAGTGCATGGCTTCTTTGGATGATAACAAACGATATGGCCAGGGTTTTGTAATCCTAAGTCTACGTGTGTAGAAATTATTACAAATTCCAATACACTGATACCAGAGACAGAATTTTTCAAATTAAGAATAACGAAAAGAATTATCGTGTTATTGGCAAGTGACGTAGAACTTTATTGACCCTCGTAGTGCTGTGACACGTTTGTTATGATTGGGATTCAAGAAATATATGAAACCAATAATTTGGTATCAATTCTTTGAGTCAGTTATTTTGTGCTGTAACAGCATAGAGACTCCATACCAGATGTAGTCTTCAGCCCTTTTGGATAGATATGGGGTTTCCGTTACACGTTGTATATCTAAGATTGATTTATCCTATATGCTGTGGTCTTGCTAGTAAATACGCTTGGCCATTTTAAAAGCACTTACCATCAATCTTGTACTCAGTAAGTTTGGTATTGATCGCGGCTTCGATCTCGCCGAGCCGCAGTATATCGTAGGGAGTGATCAGCGATATCGCCATGCCAGTTCTCCCAGCTCTAGCTGTGCGGCCCACCCTGCAGTGTAACAATAAAAAGGATGTATTGATGTTTTTAGAATAGAATATAACAACTACAATAGAAAGTTACGAACATTATCAAAATAACATATTGTTACGAGCTGGGGTTCGGGATAGAAATAATTTACGCCAATTAAACCAAAATTATCACTTTAGTTAAACAAACACAAAATAAAAATTAACACAATTATCCGCACTACAATATATACTTGTCACTTAACACTTAAATCGCACTGAAATTCACTTGTTGAGTTTTGATGATATCGCTTCGTATCTTCTAAAAAGACTCTGTCTGCGTTCCTCTGCGATCTATTTATACCCTGGTCTATGAGTTCTAGAACATTCTTGTAAAATCGACTCACCGCTTACACTGCCAAGAATATTCCAGAAGCTACTCTAGATGGCGTTAGTGTCTCGAATCGATATAGTCAGTACTGCTACTCGCCGCTAGATGGCGTTAGTGTCTCGAATATTCTAGATTTTTGTCGAAGTTTCTCGACGTACTTCACTAAGCGACTGGCGTAACAATATCTATTCGACAATCACTTATCAGTCAGAAGCAGTCAGAAGTAGAGATGGGTTGTACTAGGTAAATTTGGGACTAGGTGCACCTATTCTTAGTATTTAAAAATCCGTGATCCAGATACATGTTCCACCTATGCCCGTATTAATAAACCGATATCAGCATAAGAGTAAGATTTTAAGAGCTGGTTTGAGATTATAGATAGATATATTAATAAACAAAAGTTAAGATGCGGTTTAATACTCTGTCATCACCTGAGATCGTATTGTTTAATAAACAATCTAGAGTTTCAACTGCGGTATTAAGATGGTTCTCAAGATCATAATAGTTGAGTTCAGTCTATCCGGGAATTAAGATCGTGAACTTGTAGTAGCGGGAACTATGGACGTCGAAAATATTATTTCCTAAATAAATTATTACGATGAACACGACTATTATGATGATATTTTATGGCCTTTTCAAATTCGATTACCTAAAGTTTATATAAGGGACGCGACAAATCCCTTCGAATTACCTCTGCAAAACTTTAAAAAACGATTTCGATTTAACCAAGAATCAGTGCTATATATTGTATCGTTGATAAGAAATAATTTGATGAAAAGTGATAACAGAGGGCTGCCAGTTGCGCCAGAAATAGCTGTACCGTGTCAATCCAAAACACTGTAACTACAAAAAACAAAATTTGAGTAATTGAGCAAAATAGTTTTTTTCTGTTTTTCGAAGATTACTCCAAAAGTTACTTTGGAAAGTATTCAGTGTTTGGTATCAAATTAAAGGTAATTTTATAAGTAATCTAGCCCGCTAGGTTTCATATACAAGTAGAATATACACAACAAATAATCGTGTATAACTTGTATTGCCTTAAGCGTCGCGTCGTCAGAAGCAAATGAAGAAATTGTTATGACAATACACTGTATGTGTTAGAGTTACAGTGTATTGACTTGATAAAACAGGGCCTAGAAATATATCATAGGAATTTGCAGTCAGATTTTTTCATAGATGGAGTCTATCATATGTATTTAAAAATAAAATATCGACTTAAAAAGACTCGTAGGTGCACAATTAGGTATACAGGTATTTTACAAAAAGTTTGTAAAATATTTTTTTAACTACTATGGCAACAGAATCAGTCTTACAGTTTAATACAATACATAACATTACATTAAATACAAACATTACAGTAATAATTAATCATCAAAATTAATTTAGCGACAAGAACACCAAAATTAGTAGGTAATGAATGAGTAAATTGGTTTGGCATTTGCAATTTCACTAAAAGGTTTTAAAGGTTTTGTGCATCCTTTCTTTTCAAGAAATGTATTTGTTTATATTCTCCTTCCAAATACATTTACCTAACTTAGACAACAAGGAACAAATACAAATACATTGGCAAATATGGAAACCTTCTAGATTTATTTATTTATTAAAACTTTATGCAACACAAAATGTACAAAGGCGGACTTAATGCCTTAGGCATTCTCTACCAGTCAGCCATGGGTGATAAAGAGATAACATGGCAGGTGCATAAAAAAATAAACTATGTAAGTAGATATTCAAAGCAAAAGACAAGGTTTTGAAAAGAAGATCATATCTTTTTGAGTAAGTCACAGCCACTTCCGTGTTTTTAACCGACTTCTGAAAAAGGAGGAGGTTCTCAATTCGGATGTTTGTTTGTTTTTTTTTTTTTTTTTTTTTTTTTTTTTTATGTTTGTTCGGGCATAGCTCCGTCGCTCGCCAACTGATTTGAAAAAATCTTTTTTTGTTGGAAAGGGTATACTTCCCAAATGGTCCCATGAAAATTTTATCGACATCGAACAAGCCGTTTCTGAAAAATCAACAAAAGTCTAAAAAAAATATTTACATTGATGATCTTTTCGGTTACTCTATATTGTGTTTTTTGTTCGCGCGTTTTTAGTTTTTTGTAGTTGACATTTTGGCTTTTATAACTAGATTAATTACAAATTGACCCACTAAAAAGCGCGAAAATAAAAACTTTTTTGCAAAAAAATAAAACCGACTTCCATATAAAAACACTACAAAGCCAAAAATAATTTTAATTTCGGAAGGCGGTGTGAAAAAAAAAGAAAACACAAAACCAATAACACCGACTTCCGAAATTAAAATTATTTTTGGCTTTGTAGTGTTTTTATATGGAAGTCGGTTTTATTTTTTTGCAAAAAAGTTTTTTGTAGCTAAGTCTTTATATATTGTACAAAATCGAAAGAATTTTATGGAAGTGGCATTGACTTATGAGCTAATTCGTAATAATTTTTATATTTTGTACATGTCATGCACTAGCTCTGCAGAAGAAATTTTCTTTAACCATCTTATGGAAATGAGACCAACTACACGATTTCATATATTCTTCTACACAATAACTTTAAAGTCTTGGAAAATAAAGGAAACAGTCTCTGTCTCTATACAAAAAAATATAACAGCTGATCCCCGCTCCCGGTATCGGCAGTCGTCCGTTCGTTCTCTGTCAAATCATCCAATAACCATTGAGATTGCCGCCGGTTCTCGCTCCTGATTGGCGCTCCCGCAACGCGCAAGCATGCTACTTTGTTTTGACAAAACACTGTATCTTGCAACGCGCGAAAAGTATTTTGGCAGTACACGGTATCTTATGTTGCCGTGTTTTGTTATATTAAAACTGTATTTTTAAGTAAATACAGTGTTATTAGCATAGTCATATCTCAGAACTTTCCATACAAAGTAAAAAATGTGTGAATGCAGGACGATAGAATAGGCTAAAAGAAATCGAATGAGCGTTGTTAATCCAAAACACTGTATCTTAAGATACAGTGTTTTGGATTTACACGGTACAGCTGTCTTGTTAACTTTGAGGTATTACGCTACAGCATCCTTTCAGGTAGGTACTTAAACCATTTTCATTACTTGAATTGTAAATATGGAAATATGAGTTTGTTGTGTACCTACTATACCTGGGTGAAATATTAGTAAAACGATTTATTAATAATTTATTACAAAAACCTTTCAGCTTGTCTGCGGGGATCTCATTAATTTATCTCAGCCTACAGTGTCAAACATAATTACAAAAGTATCGCGACTGCTAGCACTACTACACAATACCTATATTAAAATACCAACTGGAAATCAAGCTAGCATAAATAGGCAATTATTTAAGGACTTGGGAAGACATGGACGTTGGCCTGGGCTACCAGGTATAGATGGAGCCATTGATTGCACCCACATTAAAATTGTCAACACCCCAGGTTGTCAGCACCATGAAGCTTATCGCAACAGAAAATCTTATTTCTCCATTAACGTTCAAGTAAGTCTACCAAACATGCTCAACATGTATTTTTACATTGATATACCTAAGTTTAGTGCAGCCACAACTATATTTATCTACATTGTGATGATATCCTATTGTAACTTTCTTTTTCAGGTTGTTGTTGGCCCACAAACAGAAATTTTGGATATAGTAGCCAGATGGGCTGGCAGTACGCATGATTCCAGAATTTTTCAAATGTCCAGGGTATTCATGAAGTATACTCAAGGTGTGCTAAATGGTAAATTAGTAGGTGATAGTGGTTATCCAACATTACCATTTATGCTTACACCCATTAGACCAACTCCTATAGATCCCCCTCAACTAAGGTATAACCGAGCACAAATTAAAACTAGAAACATAGTTGAAAGAACATTTGGTATTTGGAAACGTAGATTTCCATGTTTATCAAAAGGCCTTGGTAATAAATTACAAACTGTGCCTAATATCATAGTAGCCTGTGCAGTGTTACATAACTTATCATTGATTTTAAATGATGAGATGGCATTGGGTTTAGATTCCCATTCTAACCAGGAGGGTGGTGAAACCGAAAGTTTAATGCCTAGCACAAGTACTGGGTTTATTGTCAGAAATTCTATAATAGAAAATTATTTCCAATAAATATTGAAGTTGAATCTTCTTTACTATTGTTATAGCATTTAATAATGTTTCAACGCCTGCTCATAGTTAAGTTTATTATCTTGTTTAAATTTAGTTTTATTTGTTATCAAAATAAATAAATGTGTTTATAGTGTTCATTATAAATTCTATATTTATTTTGTTAATTTATTAAAGTA
Source organism: Tholera decimalis (assembly GCA_943138885.2). Classification (NCBI taxonomy): domain Eukaryota; kingdom Metazoa; phylum Arthropoda; class Insecta; order Lepidoptera; family Noctuidae; genus Tholera; species Tholera decimalis. The sequence goes on from OW964551.2 coordinate 16,694,940, forward strand.
GTTACTTTTTTATAAAACCGGCCTGTAAGAAGCCAACAGCTGGGCATAGGCCTCCATATAGGGAAGGAAAGAGCATTGATCACCACACTTGCTCAATTGCAGGTTGTTGATTTCAGAATCCAATGTTTGAGTATTATTGAGATAAATAAAACATTTTACTATTAACTTATTTCAAATTTATTATTTCTATTACTATAATTATATTATTGACCTGGAACAAAACAAAAAATAATTAAACCAAAAATAATAAAAACTTAATAAATGTCCAAACTTGAAAGATACTAAGATTTTTCTTGCCTACCTGATGAATTAAGTTTCTGCTTCAGTATAAGTTCAGCCAAGTCAGCTTTAGCTTTAGCTTCCCTACACTGTTCCCTTAAAATCTGCATCTCTAAATTGTGCTTTTCAGCGGCTCGCACAGATCGATCCTTGTACTCCTGTTGTATAACTTTATTTTTAATTTGAAGTGTTCGGGTGTTCGTAGATTGCGGAGGTGACTCACTTCTTAAAGGTGGTATGGTTATAATGGAGGGTTGGGAAATTTGTGATGTGGAAGGCTTTGGGGACTCAGGTTGTACACAGGGATCAACTGCATTGGTTTCATGGGAGATGATAGAAGTCTGAGATGCAGGTGGTAAAACAGTTATATCCTCTATTTCTAATGTGGCTGGAGTGTTTGACTTCAGATAATCTAAAAAAATAATGTTCATATTCTATCAATTAACTATAATCAAGGTTTAACAAGACAATTTTTCACATGAAAAACCATAAATACCTTCAACTGTGTCGGAATCAATAGCATTATCGATTCCCACAATAAGAGCTGGGGCCACCATGGACACATCAGGGTCAATGTCAGCATCGTTTATAGATGGCCCTCCTCCAGTAGCTAGTCTATGTTGGCGTTCTTTGGTCAAGGCCTCTCTTTAACGTTGCTTTGTGTTGATCCACAAGCGCCGTAGTTGTTTCGTTGTTGCCTAAAATAAGTAAACGATATGAATACACTCACTGTTACATTTAATCTAGGTCGTGATTATATGATATGTATATACAATCACATATAACCTAAGGGCCTGCGCCCTAAGTCGGCTCTTCTGTTAAACAAAGCATAAAAACATGATTATATGTAAAGTAATGAATAAGTATGTAATTTTGTGAATAGAATAGTCATTTACCTGTCTCGTAGCGAGAGGACTTGCATTATATTCGGCAGTAATACGAATCCAGGCTTCGTTTTTATTACGCAGTGAAGCTCCGTCTGTGTCCTTATTTTCTATAATATGGCTATAGATTTTTAATATATTTAAAAAGTGTTTTCTTTCTGTCGGGCTAAACACATGTTTTTTTGACTCCATTTTATACAAATAATTAGATAAGTTTAAATACAAGTTTACAGTGACAAATACCAAACACTGTTGATTGTCATTAAATACAACAAACACCAAACAGATAATAGATTATAATGATGTGATGCGCAAACGCGGGCGTATGCGTTTTGTTGACTTGTAAAATTCAATACTTTTTGAAAATATCGTGCTTTTTCTATAGTATATAAAGATTAAACGTATGATTTATAATCATGTGATTGAATTTTCTAAAAATTACTCGATATAAACTGAAAAATTAATTTTATTCGTGCACACATAGAGTTGAACATTATACTTCTAAAGCAAGTACTAAACGTAATGAACAAAAGATGAAATAGTTCGTTCATTGTGACGTAGCAAGTCTTAAGATCAGGATTTCATTGGGTGTCGAATTACGAATCTAAAGATCGTGGTTTTATACTCGGTATCATCTGAGATGCTGTTGATATGCGTTTATTAATTAGCGTCGACATTAAGATGCTGGTCCGATCTTGAGAACTTATCAACTGATGCCGGTCTTGGGATCACGATTGAGACCTAACTATTAATACGGGCCTTAGTCCACCTAGTATCAATTATTACTTATCGAATATGCTACTCGCCGCTAGATGGCGTTAGTGTCTCGAACATTCTAGATTTCTGTCGAAGTTTCTGGACGTACTTCACTAAGCGACTGGCGTAATAATATATATGGGTACACAAGGTAATTGTAAGCGTCAAAAGCCTAATGACTAAGATGTCGAACTTGTGATCGAGTGGTAGCGGGTTCGACCCAAATCCCACCCATTACACTATTGCTGCAAACCCACTCCAACAAGCATATTTAGTTTAGTTGTAGGGGTTAACAAGATTAGAATTCACATTACTAACAATCTTGTTAACCCCTCAAAATAAGCTAAATATGCTTGCATCTGGAATGGGTTCACGGAATGTTCGAACCCGCGATCTCTCGATCACAAGGGCGACACCTTCGCCATTAGGCCATTGTCATTTTAAAAAGGCGGTACAGTAGGCTTAATTCAAGAAGTAAAAAACATCTCACCTGTGAATATATTCCTTAGGTTCCAACGGCAGCTTATGATTCACCACTAAGTCCACAGTAGGTATATCCAAGCCCCTTGCTGCGACGTTAGTGGCTACTAACGTACATTTGAGGTTACTTCGGAACTGAGTGAGGGCGGACACTCGTTCTTTTTGCCTCATGAAGCCGTGGAGACATACGTTGTCCATGGATATAGCGTTTAACATCATTGACAGGACTTGGCACTCTCTGGTGGATAGAGAATAATGGAATAAGTTTATGGCTTATTTATTATTACATACTTTATTGTACACCTTACAATACACTTAAGGATACAAATAATTAAAGTAGTGTACAATGGGCGGTATTTAGGTGAAGTGTTCCATTATCAGACTACAAGACAAACGGCAATGCGCCATCGTTACATGGTGGACATCCCACCCATACGCACAAAACGTTTTGGGAATAGTTTAATCGTGCTTAAGGAGTGGAATTCCCTGCCGGAGTCTGTGTTTCCCGATAGCTACAACCTAGGGGTCTTTAAGTCAAGAGTGAATAGGTTACTTGTAGGTAAGTGTGCTGCATCTTCGACCACATTATCACTTAACATTAGGTGAAATAGTGCTCAAACGTGAGTTTAAAAAAAGTGTGTTGAATCTATATTAAAGATTTAATAGACACTTATTTTTTTTATTATTAAGTTATTGATATTGTAGCATACGTAGCACACCCTTCACTTTGATAACCAATCGCTCATACAATGCACAAAGGAATATTATTCTAAGTACTATAAATTAAATATAATGTCAACAGTTATATGAGACGCGGGCGGAGGGCCGCGCTCCCACACAGTGACCACTGTTTAACTAATGTAAACACTACAATTATATATACACAATTCTATTTTAATAAAGAACATTCATTCCACATTCATTACTGCGACTTCACGCCTTGTCATTGCGCTCCCTAACTTATTCTCCAAAGTGCTGTCTAAAGTAAATCTCCGCTACCTTAAATATATTCTCTAAATTAGTGCTCAAACATAGCACTAAAGTAGTGCTACGACCTAGCGCTAAAGTGGTGACCCCTAACCGAACACATCTGACGCGGAGAAACGCCTGAAGCGGAGAAAAACCCCGAGCTAAACAAGCCTGACATCACATCCCGCTGAAAACAAGCAGACACGTTCAGGACGTATCATCAAACTGCCGGTACGCTTCGCTTGAAGGGGAGTCCTGTAGCATACGTAGCACACCCTTCACTTTGATAACCAATCGCTCATACAATGCTCAAAGGAATATTATTCTAAGTACTATAAATTAAATATAATGTCAATAGTAATATGAGACGCGGGCGGAGGGCCGCGCTCCCACACAGTGACCACTGTTTAACTAATGTAAACACTACAATTATATATACACAATTCTATTTTAATAAAGAACATTCATTCCACATTCATTACTGCGACTTCACGCCTTGTCATTGCGCTCCCTAACTTATTCTCCAAAGTGCTGTCTAAAGTAAATCTCCGCTACCTTAAATATATTCTCTAAATTAGTGCTCAAACATAGCACTAAAGTAGTGCAACGACCTAGCGCTAAAATATCCTACTAATATTATAAATGCAAGTTTGTGAGGATGGATGGATGTTTGCTGACTCTTTCTCGAGAAAATAAATAAACGGATCTGAATAAAATTTGATATATAGATAGCTGATATCCTGGAATAACGCATAGGCTACTTTTATCCCGGAATTCCCGCGGGGTCGTTTTTTTACTGGTTATACGCTCGCATTTGGCCGCCATCTCACCTGTTGGTAAGCGATGATGTGGTCGAAGTTGAGAAGTAACCCATTCACTCTTGACTTATAGATCCCCAGGTTATAGCTACCAGGAAACACAGTTATGGAAGAGCGGAGTCTCCTAATTCAGACGTTATTTGTAAAAGGAGGCGCCAATCACTATGGTATGTTGTACGAAAACTGTTTTTACAATAAATAATTATTGCTGAAGCTTACTCATATGCTTTTTTTTTAAGAATGGGGAATCATCCAATGACTACCTCCAGATCTGGGCGAAGCGAGAGGGTGTGTCAGAGTTTTACTGACTAAAACCCATCCGTATTCCTTCATTTGCCCATTATGTTAAGAGGCCGCGGTAACTCTTTCGAACAATTCCGCAACTAACCCATATGCTTAGTAGCACATTGTAGCCTAAGTTATAGTATTATGTAGTAAGTTTATTAGAGCAATACAGATTATGGTTAATTATAATTATATTTAACTTACTTCTTAGTATCAGTGAACACAATAATGTGACTACTGGGTTTAGTCTCGCGGTACTTGCGTAGAGTCTGCACGAGGTACACGTCTCTGGCGTACGCTGGACACACTACGTAGCGCTGGTCTAGTGTAGTTACCGTCAGCTGACTGTCCTTGTCTGTCCATGTTAGTAGTTTCTAGAAGTTGGGGATTAACTTCATTAGGTACAGGTATTGTAAGGGCTTTTTGTTCTGTGAGAAATCATCAAATTACTTCGCCTACTCTGGGTGGAGCGGGAGTGTCAGACTTCTACTGACTCAAAACCCACCCTGTTCCTTTAGTTGCCCTTGTGGTCCGGGGCCGCGATATCTCGTTAAAACATTCCCGTTACCCCAGCAGGGAGGTACTGTAAGGGCTGTGACGTACCTTTTAGTGATAAAAATTATATTAAATGAAAGAAACTTGTTGACTATAAGATGTATTACATTAATTAATGCTAGATGACGGGTAACGTGAACTGATTAATTTTTAGAGGTTTACCTTAGTCTAAGAATTCACTCATTTTGCGTGTCCTACTTTTCAGATTTAGTGTGAGAGTGAATAATAGAAACGATTGTCTTCAATTGTGGTTTATTTGCGACTGAAGTATCACGAGCTTCGTGCGACTTTATAATATAACGTGGCCCCAGAACGTAAGGGTAGTTAAAGGAAGTGGGTGGGTTTTTAGTCAGTAGAAGTCTGACACTTCCTTCCACTACACCCAGAGCAGGAGGAGACATTTGATAATTTTCCCACTAAAAAAAGGCTTTGAACCTATTTTTAACAAAATAATAAGGTACTTACATCTTTGTTAAGTGGTAGTAGTTTGGACTCCCTGACGTCTTCTGTGATTGTGGCGGAGAATAGTAAGTTTTGTCTCTGAGCTGGTAATGTATTGAATATGGTCTCCAGGTCATCTTGGAACGATTCACTGAACAGTCTGCAAAATATATTTCAGAAAATGTATAATTAACAAAAATCTAAAAAGCGTCAATAGTGTAATCTATATACATAAAAGAAAGTCGTGTTAATTACACTATTTATAACTCAAGAACGGCAGAACCGATTTGGCTGAAAATTGGTAGGGATGTAGCTTAGAATCAGGAGACGGACATAGGATCGAGATTTACGGGGGAAAAACCCAACGCGAACGAAGTCACAGGTAAAAGCTAGTGGCTTATAAATGGCTAATAGGGTCGGACTTGTGATAGGTCGCGGATTCGAACCGACTAGTGTCCTGACTGAACGTACTTACCCGACTGTATGAACTGTACCACAGTTGACTGCGTCTTCCACCCTAATGTATTATAATAGAAATTAATTGTTTTAAACACAACATTACAATTTGTAGCTGGACATAACTGGATCGCAAATAAACAATTTAAATTGGAGAACTAATAAATTAAGCCGCATGAATAGAATACTATAAAAAATGTGTTTTTTGTTCTTAGCCTACGTTGTGACCCATTGCTCAACAAAGGCCTCCCCTTTTTCCTTCCAAACCTCTTAATCTTGTGCAATTTCGGACCATGTGTGTTATTTTAAATAATATCTATTTTAAATAATATTCTATAATTTAGCGTGTCGATGGCAAGTGCGCCAATATTTTATTTTAGATTCAAAGTTCAGTTACGCGAACTCCGCTAGCTGATGCTGATGCGGTCGTCAAGGGTGCAGGTGACGGGGCATGCAGAACAAGATAGAAGGTGGGCCATAGTCTGTGGAGTCACGTCATATATACATTTCAGATCTAAGCCATCTGTAATTCCTCATCTGTAGAGGTTATCTTTACTACGGCCGACTTGGGTACGGTACAGAACAGTGGTACCCAACTGATAAGGCTTGTCGTGAATCTTCATTCCAAAAAAGAAAGTATGTCCCTAAGATTCACGAAAGAACGCTCAAAACTTACAATCAACCTTAGATCACTACTATAAGGTTCATAATACACTGCAGCTGTTAGTTCCGTCTAACTCACGCGTCATGCGTCGCGCGCTAACATGGCGGCAGCTGCCGACCAATAGCGGTAAAGGAAACGAAGTGCGGTGCGAAAATTCATATGCTACGCAGGTATGTACATCGGTAAGCCATATCAGTTGGGTACTACTGTACTTACGTACGTATGTATCTTAAAATAAATAAATTATTTTACCTGTCCGCCTCGTCCAGTACCAAATACTTGACTTTCTTCAGGCTAAAGGTGTCACATCCAGTGATATGGTCGGCCAAACGGCCCGGCATGGCCACAACGATGTGAGGTCGCTTGGCAAGCTTCAGTGATTCTTCCAGCTGATCTGATCCACCAGTGACTATACATACCCTAAGCTTGAGTGGTTGGCCTAGAATACTAAACTGGTCAGCTATCTGAAATGGTTTTTATAACAACAGCTAAATCTTACTTCTTTCTTACTAATATTATAAATGCGAAACTAAGTGAGGTTTTTATAAGGATGGTAAATCATCCAATGGCTGCCTCTCAATCTGGGTGAAGCAGGAGGGTGTGTCAGACTTTTACTGACTAAAATCCATCCGTGTTCCGTCATAAACCCTTCTTATAACAATTCAGGCTGGATGTATACATGTATGGATAGATAGATAGATATACTCTTTATTGTACAATAAAGAGTAATTCGGTTATGCTGTACAGCATAACCGAATTAAATAAGGACTAAAAAACTACAAAGGATGTTACAATGCAAATACATACTGAACGGATAAGAATGAAGTTAAGTAGATAGTTGCCATCCTGAAATAATACAAAGGCTACTTTTTATCCCAGAATTCCTACGGGACCGGTATTTACGCGGGAAAACCCGACACGAACGATGTCGCGGGCAGAAGTAGTTACTAATATATTCAAGCATTCTGGACTTGTACTCAGGGCCGGATTAACCATTAGGCGGAGTAGGCAACTGCCTAGGGGCCCCGCATCAACTAAGGGCCCAGGCCTAGCGCACGCACTAAAAAACATGTTTCTTCAAACGAGAATTTGATGTGCGTGTGAACGTAGGGACCTCGATGTTATCTCACAAAATACAAATCGTTAGATTTAGTAGTAGAATTAAACAATTTTAGAACAAATCTGGGAATAAGTATACAAATATATTAAAAACCACAGCCCTTAATATGCGTTTTCTTAGTTCACACACGATTTGGTCAGTCAAAGTAAGAAAAGGGGCCCCGAGAATGCCATAGCCTTAGGGCCTCTGACAGGGTTAATCCGGCTCTGCTTGTACTATCATAATAATTAATATGAATAATTCAGCCTATTACGCTATTACTGCTGGGACACGGGCCTCTCTCTATGAGAAGGAATGGGCTGCAATCTACATAGGCCTAGTACGGGTTTGTAGATGTCACATGTGATATAAATTACACAAAGCAATGTGCCTGACTGGGCTTGAATCCTCAACCTTCCCATATTGGCATATACAATGAAAAGTCATTATATGGGAAAACTAGCAGTTGCGCGGGGCTTTGCTCCCATGGTCTTTATCGCGATAAAAACATAACCGCATTCTTTTGCAGTTGGGTAAGAATTACCCTAATACCCTTCTTCTAGTTTCAAGCTACTTTTATCCCTCAATTTTATTTAAATCCACCAAGTACTTTCGAAGATTAGCATGTTTAAACACACAAACTTTTCTGCTTTAAATTATTAATATCAATTAACACCTGGCAGGAAGTAATTAGAGTACTTTAATTTAAATTTTTTTTATTGTGTTTCAATTTTATTAAAATCTGGCTAGAGCTAGTGACTTCATCTGCAATTTTACTGAGTTTCCATACAATTTTCGTTAACACAAAGCTTCTAGTAATTATTGCAAACACAAAAAATAAGGATTTGATGTAATAGGTGCTTTTTGAAATTATGCATGGACATACATCCCGCAATTTAAGTTTAATAATCTAAATATATAAAAATTAATTATTGCTGTTTGTTAGTCTCACTGGTACAATGTATATTAGTTCAGCTACATAATGATATATATTTTTTATTTTACCTGATAAGCCAATTCATGTGTCGGAGTCAGAACTAAAGCAAAGATTCCATAGGGGTCTTCAGCCAAATGTTGCAAAATGGGCAGTGCAAATGCAAATGTTTTGCCAGAACCTGTCTTAGCTGCTCCTATACAGTCTTCTCCAGCTAATATACGAGAAATACAACCTTTTTGGATAGGTGTTGGACTTCTAATACCTGGAAAATAATAATAATATGAATTAACACAATTTAAGGTCATACTAAACTCTAGACTGAAAACTACTGACTATATCTTTTAATGACTTGCTCAAAACTATGCTATTGAAGATTGTATTTAGCTTAACTTGTTATTGAGCTTGATTATGAGCCCTATTCTAATATTTCATTTACTTTTCAACTAGAAACAACTATGGGCCATCTCAAGTTCAAATACAAAACAATCTTATCATATATTATCATTATCATTTATTTTCTCCTTTGTTAAATCCATCCAAAGGTTGTCGGTAAAAGATTGCTTTTAGCGATTAGACCGCCAATTGTATAACCCTTTAGTTAAGTCCTTCTTTGTTTTTCTGTTATGGTGTAAAATAAAGAATATCTAAATCAATCGATCAAATCTATAATCTATCTAAAACAATATGTACAAAATGTTTTAGAAATATTTTTATTGTGCATACATCTAAGAAGTGGAATTCCCTTCCAGAGACTGTGTTTCCTGATAGCTATAACCTGGGGGTAAAGTATAAGTCAAGAGTGAATAGGTTACTTCTAGGCAACCATACGTAATCTTCGATCACATCATGGTGGTCAAACGCGTGCCTATCAACAAATCAAATTATAAAAGAATGTTTAAGAAAAGCTCCGTTAAACAGCCGCCCCTAAGGATACCCACTGACCCAGAATGGAATTAGGTGTTACTTTGCGGAAATCCATACCAAACTAATACTTTAGAATAATTTGATAATTCCGCCAGGCAGTTCTCAGTGGAATTAAAACTATAAATTTTTCGGAAGCTTTATTTTAAAGTCCAATAACTCAGATAGACAATATTAATAAAATCATTGAGAATATAGTCTAGATTTTGCATCACAACAGTAGTCTATCTCACAGTAAGCTTGAAAAATACATACCAAGACTAAATAACTGTTTAATAAGCCAAGTTTTAACACCAAGTTCCGCAAACTCTTTTCCATCATTTTCATTCATTTTAAGACACTATGTAAATACGTGTATTTCCTTTAAATTGAGACTTTTATTTATTTATCATGTAAATAACCACATTGCAACACGAGTTCTTTTTGATTTGATAATTTGACGGTCATAGATTGACAACAAAGCCATGTGATTTTGACATTGACGTTAGAGATGAGGTTTAGAAACTTTCTTAAGCGGCGTCATCATTAATATAAACATACACACATTACATAGTTTATTTAAACCAGGTTAAATGCTCTAAGTTTAAGCCTTATATATATTATAGTTAACTAAAATAAATTATTAAAAATTCACCCTCAACGCTGTCAAGTGTTGCGGAATTGTTCAAAAGAAATACCACAGCCTCGGAACACGAAGCGCAAATGACGGAACACGGATAGGTTTTAGTCAGTAAAAGTCTGAACTCACCCTCCCGCTTCGCCCAGATTGGGAGGCAGTCATTGGATGATTTCCCACCCTTTAAAAAAAGCGCTGTTAGGTGACAATCTTCCCAAAAGACTGGCGGCAAAATATAATTAAAAAAAAAAACTGGCCAAGTGCATCTTGGGCCACGCGCAGTGTAGGGTTCCGTAATTTACTACAACGCCAAGTGCGTGTTGGATTAGCTGACCGACAATTCTGTACCATACTCTAACAAAAATAAAACTACTCTGTTTTACACAGAACTTGATCTAAATACATTATTCAGTGGAATTTATCCGAACGCGAGTAGAATACAGACTATTATTCGTTTAGTGAAGCCAACATAAATCTCATAGATTTCCTTTTAACTTCTTTATATGTACTAAGACCATAGATGTAGAACTAAGACTAAGTACTTCCGTGACGTTTGAATTCCTATTCCTACCTACCATCCTCCACCTCGTTTTTTTTTTTTAATCTTTATTTATTTAGGGATTTTTATCCACAAGAATACGTCAACCCCATTGTACCTTATAAACAATATACACAAACTTCACAATACTTTTAACAATAAATAGATATTACATTAACTATGGATCTGATATTACTGTCAGCCTACAAAGTTTTTTTGCTAGATCAGACTTAGGGTATGCTAGGATCGTCTGTATCAAGCCAATGTCTAGCCTGTTTAAGTCAATCTTATTTTTAACACAACCCATCAACAAATGTTGTACGTCCTCGATTTCATTACAAGTAACACAGTTTGGTGATTCGACTTTTTTCATCAAGAACGCAAACTTTGCCGATGGGTAGTGTCCCGATCGGAGTCTTAATGCTATTTTAACATGAAATCTGCTTAGTTGACCATCATCAAACCAAAGATAACGAGGAGGCTCATGCTGAATAGTTTTATACCAAATTCCTTTTGTTTCAGATTTTTGATCAAAATGATTTTTCCAGAACTCGTAACACTTTATTTTAAGGTATCAAATCTGAGTAGTCCGGCAAAAAACTAATCTCATTTCCTCCAACTGCTGCTAATTTAGATATTCGATCAGCGGCAGGATCCTCGTTACCCTTTACACCAATATGAGCTGGAACCCATTGCAACTTAAATTCAATGCCATTTTTATAAAATTTATGAATGATACTAATAATATCGTAGGCTATCGATACACCTCTGATAGCAGAGGCACATCGAGCCACGTGTTGCAAAACACTTTTGCTGTCGGAAAAAATAACAATTTTATTTAATCTTTGTTCATTTGCATATGACATGGCTTGAAAGATTGCAATAAGTTCCAGCGTCATGATTGATACACAAGCATTTATTTTGAAACCAATTTTAACATTAAAATTTTGATAGAAATACCAAACCACCTGTCCAACCGCACTTTTCGACCCATCCGTATAGAACTTATGCCAACCACTGTATTTTGTATTAAGTTCTTGTATAACATTATTTAATAGAACATTCGGTTCACATGAAGTTTTACTACCTATTACACATTCTAGATTACTTTTGATATGCTCCTGTAATTCAATGGCTGACATCCAGGTTTCTAAACTAAACATCTTAAGCGTATCTGATGAGGAAACTTGAAACGTTTTTATATCATTAACCGAATCGACGAGTAATGGCTTTTTTTTGTTCTTCCAGTATTATTTATGGCACAGCTCGCTCAAATCAGATATCGTATCAACAGTTGTGTTGTTAGACCAGGACACACTTTTCAACATACATTTATAGGCTAGGTACTGTTTTCTTAAAAATAAGGGCATTATATTTAACTCACACTCCATAACATGGATAGGGGTACTTTTAATAAATCCTCCCGTAATTCGCAAAGTTTGATTTTGAATTTTATATAATTTGTTAGTGTGAATCTTAGCGCCACAATCATAAATGAAGCTACCGTAGTCGAGTCTACTTCTTACTAATGAGATATACAACCTACGTAAATGTTTAGTGTGTACACCCCAACTACTACCAGCCAATACTTTCAAAATATTTAAAAATTTAGAACATTTATCTATAGTTTCTTTTACATGTTTTCCCCGGCGCAAGTTACTATCCAACCAAATCCCCAAATATTTTACACAATCCGATCTTGCTAATAACTGGCCGTTTGCTTTTAGGGTAGGAAAAAATCTCCTTTGGCCCTTACTAAAGAGACAATAGTGAGATTTGCTTGCAGATAAAACTAAACCTAATTCCTGCAACAAAATAATTACTGAGTCGAGCGATTGTTGAATACGTATTTCACAGCTTTGAATATCTTTATCACTAACAAATAAAACAAAATCGTCGGCATACTGCGATAGTAATATGTGTTGTGTTTGGATACATATTTTGTGTGTTATTAAATTAAAAAGCAGCGGGGATAAAGGTCTCCTTGTGCAAGGCCTTTATTGGTACATCTGGTATAGTATTGCCAGTGTCCGATTTGATATTCAGGTATCTTTCACTTAAAAAGGCCCAAAGATATGTACAAATTTTAGTTCCTATTTGAATATTATCCAATATTTTCATAGCTACATCAATAGATACGTTATTGTAGGCGCTCTCAATATCTAGAAAACAAGCTAACGTCGGAATATTCTTAGAAAAACCTATTTGAATGTGTGAGACCAAACGAGCTAAGGAGTCTAAACAGGACTGTGATTTTCTAAAACCTACTGTATGCGGGGAGAGAACTTTAGTATTTTCAATGTTCCACTCTACACGTCTAAATATTAATAAATGAAAAATTTTAGACAGACAAGATAGTAAGGATAGGCCTTAATTTAGGTTCACCATGAGAAGCTGAATTAACCTTTGGAATGGGAATTACCTGTATGTTTCGCCACTGTCTAGGAATAATGCCATATTTAAAAATATTATTATACACTTCTGGACACATCTATTGGCCCACCTTGTATTTTCAGTTTCGTTTGGTCCTAGCTAAAATTTTATATTAGGTCGAGCAAAAAGTTTTTATGCAGTTTTGAACCTGGCACATTCACAATTTCATTCAATAGTCTTTTTTTGAATTTTGAACACAGAATTTAAAGAAACAAAAGACAATTTGGAGCCTGTTTGTTGATATCAAACAATCGAATACTAAGAAAACTTGGTTTTATTGGTTTACTTGGATTTAATTCTTGAAAAAGTGATTGATATCTTTGCTTTTGCAACAAACATTACTTATTCTTAACATTAAGGTGAGGTTCTATCAATAATCTATGGATACTTCACCTGAAGTCGCCGCCCAAGCTGTGGCACTTATTCAGGCCGGACACAGCCAAAGAAACGTGAGTGCTCAACTTAATTTAAGTCGATCTGCGGTCCGAAATGTTTATCGGAGGTACCTAGAGACTGGCGGCTTTGTTCGTCGCCAAGGAAGGCCACGATCTCGGGTCACAACTGAAAGGCAGGATCGATTCATCGTGACGACCAGCTTGAGAAATCGTCACCTTACCTCCATTGAGATACAAAACCAACTTCGCGACTTCCACGGAGTATCTGTGAGCGCTCGAACTGTTCGGAGAAGGTTAAAAGAACGCGATATGGTACCACACAAGCCAGCTAATGGGCCCAAACTAAAGCGAGCCCACCGAACAGCGCGCCTTCATTTCGCACGCAGTCATTTAAATTGGACACAGCAAGATTGGAGCCGTGTACTCTTTTCTGATGAGTCTAAAATTGTGTTACATGGCAATGATGGAAGGAAGAAGGTCTACCGGCGTAAGGGAGAGCGTTTCGCACAATGCTGCTTTGAAGAGAGGGTTGCTTATGGCGGTGGCTCATGGACTGTCTGGGGCGGTATATCCGCGAGCGGCAAAACTCAACTTGAGGTTGTTACAGGACCACGGCTGCCAACATTAAATGCTGAAAGATACATTCGTGAGTGCTTAGAACCTCACGTGATACCATACGCGGACTATGTGGGCCCAAATTTCCTTTTTATGCATGATAATGCAAGAGCCCATGCGGCCGGCATCGTCAGGGAATATCTTCGGGATGTGAACATCACAGTTATGGACTGGCCAGCCAGAAGCCCAGACATGAACCCCATTGAGCACATGTGGGACGAGCTAAAAAGGCGTGTTAGGGCTCGTCAGCCAGTTGCCCAGACAATGCAGGAGTTGAAAACTGCCATAGAAGAGGAATGGGAGATGATCCCTCAAAATTTCATAGAGCGGTTGATAAACTCTATGCCTAATCGTATGAGAGCTGTGGTAGATGCCCATGGAGGCAACACGCGTTATTAAATTAAACCTTTATTTGATAAAACATGTTTTTTATTCAAAAATTAATTGCCTTTAACAAGGCGCATATCCGACTTGTTAGGCGTAGGTCCATGTCGTATGGTATTCTGAATTCAAATTTAAAACTATACGATCGAAAAAGATGGTAAAATGTATCAGGTTTAAAACTGCATCAACAGTTTTTGTTCAATCTAGCAATCATATTTCGGTAGGGGCCATCGAAACCTAAACTCTAAGGTGGGCCAATAGATGTGTCCAGAAGTGTATAATCTAAGCATGAAATCTTTAGCTGTGTCAGGTAAATGATAGATCATTGAATAAGTTATGCCATCCTCACCTGGCGCTGTGTCCTTTTTTCTTAAACAGCTTTTAAGTTCTTGCATGGAGAAGTCCGCATCTAAGGTTGAATTTCTAGATTCAAAAGACGGCATCACATTTCTGACGTAATCCGGAGTAAGTGAACAAAGCAACTCCCTTTGGTTTTCAAGAGAACAATACATTTTATTTTGCCTAAAACCCTTCATCCATCTCATGCGACGCCAAAGATCAGAGGCTGACGTTGATTCATCAATAGATTTACAGAATTTCTGCCAGCTTAGAAATTTTTCTTTGCGTATTAGGTCTTGTGAATCTCGAGTTAGTTTCTCTAAAGTTGTTAAATTTTCTGGTGTGGGGTTACGACGAAAGATGGTCAAAGCTAGTCTACGCTGTGCCACTATTTTCGATAATTGGGGATTCCAATATTCCTTTGGGATAAAGTTTTCAGCCGGTTTATTACAATATTTAATGTAGGGGATATGTTTATCCGCCGCATTATTAATGTCATTAACAAAATCATCATACATATTTTGAATCTTATCCGACCCGTCACTATATACAATATGATTATCGGCGATAGTTTGAGAATATCCAGCCCAATCTGCTTTTTTTAGGTTTCGTTTTTTTTAATTAAACTAAAGTCGTTAACTATTTGAATCGACATTTTAATTATCAAGTGATCACTTCCCAAGTTTTCACTAGACATCTGCCATATAAACTTGATAGCTATGTCTGAGGAGGCAAAGGAAATGTCAGGTGAGGTTTATTGTAACATTCTGTTCACTAACTTAACTCGCGTGGACACACCACTATTAAGTGAAATAAAATCATTGTCAAGCGCTGAGTTCATAATCTGACTGCTTCTCGTATCGGTTCTGACCGACCAATTAGCGTGGTGGCCATTGAAGTTGCCAGCAATTATTGGTTTCGAGGTGAAAGTTGAGAAAAGTGTATCCCAGTCAGCCAATTGTGTTCGTACGGAAGATGGACAGTATATAGACAGAACATATTCTAAGTCTTTGCAGTTTAGCAGTTTAACACATAAAATTTCAATGCCAGAATTGTTAGTACTAAAAGAATAAATATGAGAATGAATAGATTTGTGTACTATTATAGCTACTCCTCCGTACGAATCTTAATACTTTTTAAATGATTAAAATCGGACATTCCAATCAAAAGATATAATGAATTTTAAAATATCAATCTAAAGAAAATAATGCTAATATTTCATACTCCATCCGTACTAATATTATAAATGCGAAACTATGTCTGTCTGTCTGTCTTTCTGTTACCTTTTAACACCTAAACCTTCCACCCGAACGAAATTTCAAGCAGAAGCTATCCATCCGGGGTTACGGGAATGTTCTAATGAGATACCGTGGCCCCGGAACTTAAGGGCAGCTGAAGGAACAGGATGGGTTTTTAGTCAGTAGAAGTCTGACACTCCCTTCCGCTCTACCCAGAGCGGGA
The DNA here is from genome assembly GCA_943138885.2 of Tholera decimalis. Taxonomy (NCBI): domain Eukaryota; kingdom Metazoa; phylum Arthropoda; class Insecta; order Lepidoptera; family Noctuidae; genus Tholera; species Tholera decimalis. Next base: position 16,711,265 of record OW964551.2, read on the forward strand.
GAAGTCATTCGATGATTTTCCCAACGAAAAAAAAATCCACACTCCATACTTACAATACTTATAAACGCGAAAGTAACTCTGTCCGTCTGTCTGTCTGTCTTTCTGTCTGTCTATTTGTTTGTCTGTTACCTTTTCACACCCTAACCGCTGAATCGATTTACATGTTTGGCATGGGAATTGTGTAGGAACCTAGGAAGGACATAGGATAGTTTTTATCCCTTAATTTCCTCGGGATCGGGATTAACGTGGGAGAACCTCCCACGCGAACGAAGTCGCAGGCAAAAGCTAGTATTCAATCAATTTATCAAGATATTTCCTATTTCATAATAAAGAATGTGAAATTCGCCAAGTTCTCTCCTTTTCTGGTTAACTGGGTGCGCTCTTATCAACCGACGACCTCAAACCAAATAAATAATTTGGTCTGAGCCGACGACAAGGTAATCAAATCGACGCGTATATTATTTTTTTTTAGTTTTTTTATTGATGATCACCGAGTACTCGAAGACGGCTGAACCGATTTGGAAAATACGTTTTTGTTTGAAAGGGTATACTTTCTAGTTGGTTCCATTGTTACGAAATCAGGATCTGATGATGGGATCTTGGAGAAATCGAGGGAACTCTTCAAATATTATAGGCAGACCTATAGTGATTTGAGTGTTTTTTATAGTAACTTGTGTAGTTGCATTCGAAAAGCACAATTTGTGAAGTGGACCTGATGATGAAGACCACAGATGGCCACTGGAACTACTCAATATATAAGTATTTCATGTGTTCCGCTTCGATTACTTGAATGTGGTTATTAAGCACAATGTGCTCGTCACAATGCATATGGTGAAGTGAAGCTGATGGTGAAATACCAGGAGAACTCAACAATTAACGGCTCAACATTGGGAAAAGCAATATTTTGTAAATGAATATAAGTAGTTTACATTTAGGCTTTTGTAACTAGGTAAATTAAAAATCGACCAACCAAAAAGAGTGAAATAAAAACTTTTTACCAAAAAATTAAACCGACTCCCAAAAAACACTGCAAAGTGAAAAATAACTTTAATTTCGGTAGTCGGTGTCTTAAGTTTTGTATTTTCGTTTTTGGCACCGACTTCCGAAATTAAAGTATTTTTCAGTTTCCAGTGTTTTTTGGGAGTCGGTTAAATTTTTTGGTAAAAAGTTTTGTTCTTGATTTAATGAATCTTGAACTACGAACGCATTTGTTTCAAGGCAATACCGTGCCACTTTTATTAGGGCTATTTTAATAGTTTAGCCGTTCTCTAAATACGTCCACCGCTGTCGCCGCCGCGGTCGCAGCTAGTCGAGCTGTGGCATACCAACGCAATTCGCGCCGCCCGCCGCGCCGCAAGACGCGCCGCAATTCGCACCACCGGAGGCTGTGGCCAGGCCGTTATAGTTTATCTAGTTACAAAAGCATTAATGTCAACTACTTATCACCTTTTACAAAATATTTACTGTCCCGATGCAAGGCCGTCAATTGTTGAAGAGTTCTCCTGGTAGTTCACCATCAGCTCCACTTCACCATATGCATTGTGACGAGCATAAAGTGCAACAACCATATTCAAGTAATCGAATCGCAACCTATGAATGAAATACTTATTATTGAGAAGTTCCGGTAGCCATCTGTGGTCGTCATCATCAGTTCCACTTCACCAAATTATGCTTTTCGAGAACTGCTATAAAAATACCCAAATAGCATACCCAAATAGGTTTGCCTATAATATTTGAAGAGTTCCCTCGCTTTCTCCAGGATTCCATCATCAGATCCTGACTTGATGATAATGGGACCAGTTGGAAAGTAGGTATACTGTTTCAAAAAAATAATCGGTTCAGTCGTCTTTGAGTAATCGGGGAACATACTTTAAAAAAGAGTTTCCGGTGAGTTCACCGGAAACTCTTTTAAAATTTTAATTTCGGAAGGCGGTGTGAAAAAAAAAGAAACCAAAATTACTACCAAAATTAAAATTATTTTTGGCTTTGTAGTGTTTTGATATAGAAGTCGGTTTTATTTTTTGCAAAAAAGTTTTTATAGCGACTCACGATTTGATCAGTCAAAGTAAAAAAGGGGGCCTGAAAATTCTATTGCCTAGGGGCCTCTGATAGGGTTAATGCGGCTCTGGGTCTGAGGACTTTGTGGTCTGAGGCTCTGAGTGTACCAGCAAGAGGAACGGATTACTGAAGCTGAGAATCGTATCTCCGGAGCTGAGAACCGTATCTCCGGAGCTGAAAATCGTATCGCCGGAGCTGAGAATCGTATTTCCGGAGCTGAAATGGAGATTGCTGATATAAAAAAAGCTCTGGGTGTTCTGAAGTTTGGAGATTCGAATGCAGCTCCAGTAGTCACTGCACCTTCGGTGCGAGGCTTCAAGCTACCTCCGTTACTCTTCATGGTCGGCCTACAAGATTCAGTTTGAGGCAGTTGTCAAGGCGAACGGATGGAGCAAAGCGCAGGCTACGACGGACTGACGGCGCTTACATTGGGCCTTCGTGACCAGTCCCTGACCATTCTAGAGACCCTCGGGAAAATTTTTATTCTGTAAAGGGCAATATTGATTTATATTAAATAATAATAATAATAATAATCCACAACTTCCACACAACGCCATCTAGTCCCAAACTAAGCAGAGCTTGTGCTATGAGTACTAGACAACTGATAAACATAGATATATATTTCTAAATACATACATATTATAGATAAATTACACCCAGACAAAGAACAAATGATCGTGCTTATCACACAAACATTAATGCTGTATTCCTTAAAATCGCTTCGTAAAATATGCTCGTATTTCTCGTAAAAAGTAAAGGATAAAAAACTTTTTACCAAAAAATTAAACCGACTCCCAAAAACACTGCAAAGTGAAAAATAACTTTAATTTCGGTAGTCGGTGTCTTTAGTTTTGTTTTTTCGTTTTTGGCACCGACTTCCGAAATTAAAGTTATTTTTCACTTTGCAGTGTTTTTGGGAGTCGGTTTAATTTTTTGGTAAAAAGTTTTTATTTCACTCTTTTTAGTTGGATGATTTTTAATTTACCTAGTTACAAGAGCCTAAATGTCAACTACTTATAACCTTTTACAAAATATTGCTTTTCCCAATGCTGGGCCGTTAATTGTTGAGGAGTTCTCCTGGTACTTCACCATCAGCTCTACATCACCATATGCATTGTGACGAGCATAAAGTGCTTAACATCCATATTCAAGTAATCGAATTGCAATCCACTCAATACTTATTATTGAGTAGTTTCGGCGGCCATCTGTGGTCTTCATCATCAGTTCCACTTCTCCAAATGGTACTTTTTGAGAGCAACTGCACAAGTTACTATAAGAAATACCCAAAACGCCATAGGTGTGCCTATAATATTTGAAGAGTTTCCTCGATTTCTCCAGGATCCCATCATCAGATCCTGACTTTGGTGATAGTGGTACCAATTTCGAAGTATACCCATTCGAACAAAAAAAGAATTTTCCAAATCGGTTCAGCCGTCTTCGAGTACTCGATGATTATAAATAAAAAAAAAAAAATATACGCGTCGAATTGACAACCTCCTCTTTTTGTCGTCGGTTGAAAATGGTTGTTGTGGGTTATCTATAAAGCCGGCTCTACACGTTGACCAACACAGTGGCGAATGTAGTGGCCAATGCCTGTTGGCCAACGTGTACAGGGGGTGTTTGTGCACCCAACATGCACAAACACGCCGTCTACACGTTGGCCAATACGCATTGGCCACTACATTCGCCACTGTGTTGGCCAACGTGTAGAGCCGGCAGAGATAGACAGATGCCAACGAGGACTTTTTTGTTGACCATTTTAAGGTGTACAATACTGTAGTACATTATTTTGATCTATCTTGTAGGGTTCAGCCAGCGTTTGCAAAGCAAGCGCAAAAAAAATGTGTATATTTGCGACATCACATTAGAAACCTCAAAAATTATCAGTGTTCCTCTACTATGTTATGCATGTTATATACTTAAAAACCTTCCTATTGAATCACTCTTTCTATTGAAAGAAACTGCATCAAAATCCGTTGCGTAGTTTTAAAGATTTAAGCATACATAGGGACAGACACAGGGAAGCGACTTTGCTTTTTGCAGTCGTCGGTTCAATGTTACTATCTGTAATTTTTTATTTAAACATTACTAGCAATTTAGAGTAGTATATTTTATGTTGTGGCCGCACTTAGTTCGGCCCATAGAGTACTATAATTAAAGATGTGATAAACGACTTAAAACTTTTAACGAACTTATTCGTTTATTTTTTATCAAAAGTCACTTACGGAAACTGCTTAATACGCTTATTTACTTTCTTACATTAAAAATAATGAAATTATGTTGTTTGCTTTTTTAGTTGGTTAAGTTTAAGTATTGGATTTTAAACGAAATCAATGAATTTTCTTTCGTACTTGGCAGGCTTAGGACTGACTGAATGAATAATATTATATAATTATGAAACTTTACTAAGTAGGTTAGTATTATTCTAAGATCTGTATTTATTAATAACTTGTCAAATAATAAACTACATTTTATTAAATTCAGGCGTACTTAAAAGTTCATTGATCTATTATATGTACATTTTAATTATTTACAAAATTTCCATTATTTCCTCAAACCATCAAGTCATTTATTCACATTCAGAAACATAATTTTTTCTACTTTGCTCGTCAACAACCGGGTCCTCCATTCCGATATTATGTTAAAATCGGAATACGATAAAGTTTTATTACAAAAATGCACACAGCTGTTTTAGTCGCATGATTTCTCAAAAAAAAGTTCCAAATTATGTTATTCGAACTTCTACTCGTCATTTTGATACAGTAGTTATTCGAATTTACAGTTTAATTAGCTCACCAATTTGTTTTTGTAGAAAAAGTAGTCAAAATTAACACAATTACTTACACTATAAACTATTTACACTATTATTAACACAATTACCTATTAAACACAATTAACTACACCTAAAAACTATATTATATACAAGTCCAAAACTCACAGAATTATTTCCTTGGTAAGAAACAATTCACCACATGAAATAATGTTTTACACTATTTATGTTTACGTAAACAATTCCGAGTCACAACTTTTAATCAAATTGTTTCGGAAATTCACAAAACATGACGCTTTTCACCGGGCGGAGGAAACGCTACTAAACGTAAAAAGCAAAATAAGTGATAAGCAACCCGTTTAAATTAAATTGGCGCTTTTAAAAGTGAACAACGGAAAGCATATTTAATTTGCTAGGTTTACCAATTTTGAGTAAGTCAACGCGATTCAGCACATAAACAAAAGATGTAAATATTTTAAACCTTAAAATTTTTTGAATTAAGGTCGATTTTCGCATAATCATTGTTTACTATCGATTAAAATTGAATCAGGCGCCATCTATCAGTTGTTACATAATTCATTTGAGCACGTTCTTACTTACGTGGTTATGAAAAGAAATTATCAAAACGCGGTTGCGATTTAATTTTAACAAAAAGCGGAATAAACAGATAACTTTAAATGCTTTTATAAACAAGTCTGCTTATTCGTTTATTTTAAATAATATGTTATATTATATGCTTTTCGTTTAAACGCCCACCTCTGACTATAATACTACGGTTCGGCCCGTCAAATCGTGGTCAAATCACGCAGCGAGTGCGTGTAATTTGTATGTTGCTAAATTAAAACAAAATTTAGTTTGGTGTAGTTATAACTCGGTTGTGTCGACAAATTTTTCCTTAATTTCATTCTAATAACATAGTTGGATTTTTTATCGTTGTCGCTTTAAAGTTTAAGCTGGTAAGTTGTGTGAATTTACTAAATAATTAATGTAACTGTTCGTCGTTTCTAAGTGCAGCAGGAAAAGCTACGTGCACTTTAGAGCTTGCCGGCGTGATGGGAAATTATGGCTAGAGTGGCACCGATAAATACATCACATATTATTTCGAAATTATAACTTTTTTACCTATTCTTGTGTCATACTTTACGAAAACGAGTACAATTCAATTTAAAAAAAATATTATGATTTATGAATTACTTTTAAAAAATAATAGACAAAATATGGAGACAAATGATTTCATACTCTGAAAAATTACAACTCGCAAATCAAACCAGATTTAAAACGATTTCTGTTTAGCGGAACTAATAAAAACTACAAACTACTCCGCCCCTAAGACGACCCACTGACCTTAGAGATATCTATGTATAATTGATAATAGGGTAAATTATTGATAACCTTGAAACTAATAATATGCACGGGATAGTTACATGTTTGGCATCTCCTTTCTATACAATGTTGCTACTAACTGGCTACTTTCTAAAGTTTTTAGGGAATTATAAAACATTGTTTTCCATCGCATTTCCATTTTTTTAACAGAAATTTCATTTGTCACACTTTCTAAAATTACCAATGGTTAATTAATATTTAATGGAGAATTTTATTTATACAATTTATAGAAAATAAAATATTTTACAAGGGGATTATTTTTTCATCAAGTAAGTATTATTTATTCTTGCAGTTGTTAATTATATAAAATTTGAATTAAAACTATGCTAGCTATGTTTATCACAACCACACCAACACAGATCTAATACAAGATTAAATGCAGAATTGCAGATAATAGATAACCAGTTTTTATTAAATAAAGGAAAGGGGTTGTTTTTTTTTTAATAAAAATTTAAAGTCAAAACTGGAACAAAGGATGAAAAGGAAAAAAAGCGCGGGAAACCTGAACTTTGGCGGACGTGATTTTTTTTGGCTCTCTATAAATTATTTTTTGTATATTGGATTAGATTAAGTTTTTGTATATATTTCATTTTATTATTTAGTATTAGTGTAGTCGTAGTGTTTTCTTCAAATTTGGTAAGTTTTTTTTAGTTCTTGTAGTTTTAATATGGATCCTCCGGGTGACCCCGGAGGAACGGCACCACTAGAAATAGGTCACTATGTGACAATTTCCAATAATGAAACCAGTGCAGTTGATACTGATTGTTCATTATCATTAAGCAACAATAGCTCAAAACGCAAAAGGGTGTCCGCTCGGCCGACAATTTGCAAACATTGTAATAAAAAAAGGCGCAAGAATGGCGGGAAACGTTCTAACGATTGTGATTGTGGCGAGATGGATACAATGATTACTGTAGATGATACTAATAAGGCATCTGATCCTCCGCGTACTCCTTTGTTAAGGGCTGGCGTTGACGATCTGAGTGGGTCGTCTCAGCGTCCAGCTTCAGTTGCTCGGCTCTTATACAATTCCTCCGATGCGGCTCCGTTTTTAATACATGTTCAGAGGGAGCAAACTGCCTCTAATGACAATACTTTTCTGAATCCAGTTACTTTTGGTCGATTCTTAAAAAGGAATTCTTTCAATAACATAATTAATGGTAGTCTAAAGAAAATAGGTCGAAACCGGCTGGTTATTGCTTTTTCCACTTATAATGATGCCAACTCGTTTATAACCAGCAAGTTGTTGGAAAGGGAGTGTTATAAAGCTTTTATCCCCTCATTTTCTGTGACTCGCATGGGTGTCGTCAGAGGCATACCCGTAGAGTGGAATGATGATGAAATATTAGAAAACATCTCTGTGCCAATTGGTTGTGGCAAAATATTAAAGCTAAGGAGAATCAAAAGAAAAACTATTTTTGATGATAAACCTTTATTAAAAAATACAGAAACAGTTATTTTAACTTTTGATGGCCAAATTCTTCCGAAGCGTGTATATATGTGTTATACAGCACTTTCTGTTGACCTGTACATTTACCCAACAATTCAATGTTACAATTGTTGTAGATATGGCCATGTCAAGATTCAATGCAGGTCCAAACCCCGCTGTTATAAGTGTGGTCAAGGTCACTCTGGGGAAGGGTGCACAGTCTCTGAGGATAATTTATCTTGTTGTCTTTGCAATGGTTTTCATGAGGCTACTAGCAAGAAATGTTTAGAATATGAACGTCAAAAAAACATTAAAGAATCCATGGCCAAATCATGTATTTCATATGCTGAAGCTTCAAAGCTTCATCCCACAATTTCTAAAATATCATATGCTGATGCCTTGCTTTCCTCTCCCACAACTTCAAGACATATCAATGCTTCTGTTCCCCTTGATTACTCTCCATCTAAACAAAATAAAATATCATATAAAAAAACAGTTTTTACTAAACCTCGCTCCCCACCCCAGTTTTCTAAAGGTTATGATCAGCAATTCCATCAGGAACTTGCTAGGAATGTTCCTCAACCAAAAGATGGCTGTGCCCTCATCGCTAAGGATGATCTGTCTGCATTGACTGTAAATGAACTAATCATTGCTTTGATAAAATCATTAACTCAAACACATCACCTTTCACCGTCCATCGCTGCCACTGTATTAAATGCAGTTACTCAATCATCAACTAATAATAATCATGGACAACAAAGTCTTACAATGGAATTGCCGAAGTGCAATTAATAAAAAGTCAGAAATTATACATATTGTAAATAAATATAAACCTTTTGTTTTTGCTCTTCAAGAGACATGGCTTAAACCAGGGTCTTTGTTTAGGATCCCTGGGTATGCATGTCTCAGAGAAGACCGCTCTGATGGGTATGGCGGTGTTGCTTTACTCATCAAACATCATCATTCATTTTCATTTTTCACAATCCCACCTCATAGTAATGATTTTTCTGTTATTGCAGCAGTTGTAGATAATATTTGTTTTGTTTCTGTATATATTCCTCGTCCATCTGTTGTAATTTTTAATGAAATTGTAAATATTTTTTCAATTCTTCCTAAACCATTTATAGTTTTAGGTGATTTTAATTCCCAGCATGAAGTCTGGGGAAGTTCGTCAACAAATAACTATGGTAGCACCTTACTTGACATTCTAGATAATCTCAATCTTTGTTTATTAAATACTGGGTCTCCAACTCGACGCACTTCTCCACATGAAGGTGCTAGTGCACCCGATTTGTCAATATGCACTGACAAACTAGCTTCGCGTTTGACCTGGAAAGTTATGCTTTCATCCTATGGCAGTGACCATTTTCCTATAGTTTTATCATTTCCCTTCAATCAAAAACCTTATTCTAAGAGCGCTCCACGGCTGAAGTACAAACTGGGGGATGTTGATTGGCGTACTTATAAGGAGCATTTAGATAACATAGTGTCCGTTCTACCTGAAATTAAATGTGGTAATGAACAGTTCTGTGCCGATGCCTTGTCCGAAGCCATGATAAAAACTGCAGATAAACTTTTTCCTTTCAAAAAGTCACAAAATAAAATCCCATCTCCGCCATGGTGGGACAAAGATTGCACAGATGCAATTAAAAAAAGGAAACAGTGTGAAATAAATTACCTTAAAAATTCTACCGTAGAAAATTTTAATATTTTAAGCACCTCAATTACAGAGACAAAAAAATTATTTAAAAAAAAGAAATTTGAAAGCTGGAAATCATTTTGCCTCTCTATTTCCCCTAACGTTCAACCATCTGTGGTTTGGCGGAATATTAGAAGGTTCAGATCGGCGTTCTCAGATTCATCTAGCGCATTCCTTCCACCTGAGTTGGTAAATAGTTTTTTAGGTAAACTGGCTCCCTCATACGTCCCGGAAAAGATTATTACAAATTCTATTCCCCTTTCGACAATAGATTCTCTTTGTGACCTTAATTCTCCATTCAGTTTAGAAGAGCTTAAACTTGTTGTATGCCACAGTAAAGACTCCGCTCCAGGCGCAGATGGTATTCCGTACTCTTTTCTATCAAATATGAGTGACACATCTCTTTTATATTTTTTAAAACTAATTAATAAAATTATGATAACCGGAAATATTCCGCTTTCTTGGAAAGCACAAGATATTATACCTATTCTCAAACCCAACAAATGTCCATCCAATAACACTTCTTACCGACCAATTGCTCTATCATCAGTTTTGCTAAAGATCACAGAACATTTAGTAAAAAATAGGTTAGAATGGTTTTTAGAAAACAAGAAATTACTCAGTGAGAGTCAATTTGGTTTTAGGCGAGGTAAAAGTACCATAGATAGTTTAAGCATCTTTGTCACTGATATTAGGTTAGCATTTTCTTCGAATCAATCCATAATTTCTGCTTTTCTTGACATAACCTCTGCTTATGATAATGTTGTAATATCAACATTAAAATATAAACTGGAGCAGTTAAATGTCCCCATTTTACTCACAAACTTCATTCTAAACATGTTATCTGAGAGGTATATTAAACTTACACTTCAGGATTCTAGTTGTGAATCTAGAGTCGTGTGGAAAGGTCTTCCTCAAGGATCAGTTCTTAGCCCTTTATTATATGACATTTACACTTACGATCTTGAGAGTTCTTTAAACAATGAAGTAAAAGTGCTACAATACGCTGATGATCTTCTTTTATATTGCCCTCACAGCTCTATACAAACGGCTTGCAATACCATGACATCGGGTCTTAGCCTTTTAAAAAAATGGATGGATAGCAATGGCCTTGAGCTATCTACTTCTAAAAGTACAGTTGTACTTTTTACTAGGATGCGCCTTCCTCCCCCTGTTTCTGTATATTATGATGATAATTTAATACCTGTGAAATCTTTGGTAAAATTTTTAGGAGTGCTTTTGGATAGTAAACTTACTGGTATTCCACACTGTGATTATATAACGGCAAGATGTGAACAAAGAATAAACATATTGAGATGTTTATCGGGGGTCTGGTGGGGTGCCCACCCCTATTCATTGAAATTAATATATAACGCAATAGTTAGAAGTGTGCTTGACTATGGTACATTTTTATTGGAACCTGGAAATTCAGCTGCTTTTAAAAAATTAGACAGAATTCAGTCAAAAGCACTGCGAATAGTGACCGGAGCTATGAGATCAAGCCCAATAAATGCTTTACAGGTTGAAACTGTAGATCCTCCTCTTTCACTTCGACGTCAGTATCTTTCTGACAAATTTCTATTCCGTTCATTTCAATTTTCTAATCACCCGTTACGTCAAAAATTGCAGTCTCTTCTAGACGAAACTAATTCTTCTCGTTATTGGTCTAATAAATCTCTTCCTTGTCTTATTATAAGTTATAAAAAGTTTATGGCTTTGCAAGCTCCAATTTACCAGTCACTATCATTTCCTCTCTTCAATCATTCTTATGAATCATTGGTGTTTTCTCCGGATGTTATCCTGAACTTAGACATTAATAAAAATGATTATTTTGTTAAAGAATCATTTAACTTTGCCAAAGGCTTGCGATGGGAGAATTGGCATCATATTTACACAGACGCGTCTAAGCACTCTTCTTTAGGAAATGTTGGAGTTGGGGTTTTTCACTCACAGTATAATATAGTACAAAAAATCAAGCTTCCTCCTGAATCATCAGTATTTACTGGTGAATGTTTTGGACTGTTCAAAGCTTTAGAGTATATTTACATCATGAAATTGGAAAAAGCAATAATATTTACAGACGCTCTAAGTGCATTACAGGCTATTAAAAGAAATCCTTTTAAATGTAAACCAATATTTCCCATAGTTCTTTTTATTAGAGATCTCTTATATAAATGCTCCAAATTAGGTCTTCAAATTTCTCTCGCTTGGATACCTGGCCATAGTAGTATCGCGGGAAATGTGAGAGCCGATCAACTGGCTAATGAGGCTGTGGACTGTGGTGATTTGTTCCCTTACATTAACTTTAGCCACGACTTGGCGAATCTGCCAATGAACTTTCTTTGGGATGCCTGGAGCAAGTTGTGGGCGGACAGCAGCACTATTAAAGGAAAATATTATTCTCATATTCAGACTTGTATTCCCAAAACACCATGGTTTTTTAAATTTAACTTTGGTAAGGCTGCTACCAGTTGCCTTATTCGAATGAGGTTGGGTCACAATTGCTCCAAAGTCCACCTTGCCCGATTGCAGATTGTTGCCAGTGACCTTTGCGAATGTGGTGATGTTGGCGATTTAAATCATATTTTTTTTTCCTGTCCTCTTCTTAGTCATGATTCTTTTATTTCTAGTTTACTTTCCTATAACATTACCTTTCCTACCTCCATTTCTGTCTTACTGGCTTCTAATGATTCAAATATATATATATATCTATCATCATTTATCACTCAGAATAATTTACGCATATAATTTTAACTTATGTTTATGCCTTTCCTAATAATCCTATCCAATATCCATCCTAATTCCGTGTCCTAAATTAACTATTTCATTTTCTACCAAGTTTCCTCGTTTTTTGTTGATGGCATTGCGCAAATAGCGACTTGCCAATTAAAAAAAAAAAAAAAAAAAAAAAAAAGGATGAAAAGGAAACTATCACTGGCCATCAAACAATCTTTGCATTTCTCTAGTGAGCCAATCATATTAAGTTTTTAATTAATTCCTTTTAGAATCTTGTAAGTAAATAATCCATATTATATTATTTATATAGTAAACTAGTTTTTATTTATTTATCTACACACATGACACTTAGATAGAAGAAAAAAAACGGGTTGCACTCTGGGAGTGCCGGCAGAAGTGAAAACTTGAATATTAACATTGTGCATTTTTGATATTTTGGAATGGTTAGGGAATAATTTTGCACGAATTGCTTTAATTATCAGTATAAAAGTACTATCATTTATGTGGTAGAATACAATATTTATTTATTGCACTATCATACACAAGCATGACAGTTTATATTACATTAAAAAGTTTATCTCTTAGAATATTTGACATGTTAACTTCAATCACAATGCCATCTAGACAGTTTTCTTATAACTATTGTAACAAAGTAATTGATGCACGCTTGTAGCTTTGACTGTGGCAAACAAAGTCATTTGGGGCTGTATTAGTTTCAATAAAGTCACATAGATGTCACTGTAGTAAAAAGTGCCCGTCTTACGAATTTTCGATCAGGGTCACGTGTCCCTGACGCGAGTTTAACATTTTTTACCCATTACAAAAAAAATGCACAGCGCCACTAAAGAAGTTTTCACTTCAAAAAATAAAAGAGCACCAAGGTGGTGCTTATTTCAAAAGAAATTCCTTCCAGCAGACCTGCAACAGGAGAGTTGAAGAAGATATGATAGACACATTGTGTATAAATAATAATTATGTAAATTAAAAAATACTTAACATAGTTAGATATTATTATAGGTAGTTCAGATAATAATAATGTTGACTATAAAACAATAATTTACTCATAGTCAACATTATTATAACTAAAGCTAAATGCAAAGCATTTTATCAAAAATACCTATGAAACTGTGATGAAGATTGCGCCACAGATCAGAAGTCAATGTGTCATGCAAGACTATAAAACTATTTCTATTGTTCCAGACTATGAAATCATTAGAAATTACAATAGGAATACTTACTTATACCTATTAATTAAATTGCTATGTAGATTGTGTTCTTCTTTTGAATTTTTACTGAATCATGCTTTTGCCAGCAGTTTCATAGACAAGAGTGTCAGAAATTATGTCATACTGCTGAGTTAAAAAGTATCTGATAGCCAGGCCATACTGTATTCAAGTTTAAAACTTCATCTATATTCATAAGACCTTGAGGAAGTGATAGATTTACAAATAGGTACACACTATCACATTATAGTTATTTGATAATTTAAATATTAATTGAGGTAAGTGTGACATTATTCATCAATACAAGTGTGAATGAGTGATTAATCAACAAAGTGAGTGATTTTTATTTGGATAAAGTTAGTAATACATGAGATGTTAAGTAGTGCTTGGCTGTGTAAGTATTAATGGGAAAAAGGGAGTGAGTGCATGATTTTTGGATAATTAAATCACATAAGATATCTGAAAAGCATTGTGTCGAATTTAAAAATGTGTGATTTTGTAATTACCTATACAAGCAAGCATGTTAAACAACTTTGTTGTTGTATTGTGTGTGTGTGTGACATTATTGCGAAAGAGTCTATCTTCGTTGTGTCTGCCAAGTTCCATAAGTGATTGAAGATGACAACAAAAAACATTTTATTGAGTTGAAAATAAAAAACTCGGCAAAATTATTGATACCACAGCACAGACGTTTATTTAATATATTATAAAAATACAAAAGTTGCCAAAACTATCAGTCATTTAAGGGGCTTTTTTTTTTTTTTTTTTTTAACGTGGTAAAATTATCAAATAAGTCCTCCCACTCCGGGCAGGGTGGGAGGGACTGTCAGACTTTTACTGACTAAAATCCACGGTGTTCCTTCAATAGCCCTTTACGTACCGGGGCCACGGTAACGGGATGAGTCCCACGACCCCGGCAGGCTTCGGCCCTCTGCAGAGGGGGCCTCGTCATGTTGCTGACGCTCTTTGAGGCGCGCGTGGAACACGACGCGCCGTCGACCCGGGCATGGTCCATGGTCGGACAGCGAGTTGCCCTTTACTCGCTGTCCGCATGCCCGCGCCTACGGTGGCCGGAGATCGTCGGCCGACGTCCGACGCCGTGGGCGTCTACCACTGCGGCTGGGCTGGAGGGAGGACGCCATCCTCTCCCTCGCGCGGCCCGCCTCCTCCTTCGGAAGCATGACTGCTTCGCAGAAGGAGGCGACCGCTTCCCACTCCCTCTCGCCCCGCAGCATGGCCTCGACCAAGGCCGGGCGCGAGAGGTCTCCGCCTATTGTCGCCGTGAGGACACGTCGGTGCTCTGCCCAAGCTGGGCAGTCCTGCACCGTGTGCTCGACTGTGTCCTCAGGGCGACCCTCGCAGTGGTGACACCCAGGCGTTTCCTCCTTTCCCATCAGACACAGGTACCTCCCGAAACTTCCGTGTCCGGTGAGGACCTGCGTCATGCGGTAGGTCAGGACGCCGTGACGCCGATCTAGCCACTCCTCAAAGAGGGGTCTTACCGCCGCAATTGCGGCGTGCCCGACCCATTTAAGGGGCTAGAACATTTTTAAGCAAAAAAGTGCACATAAAAATGAAAAAATGCACAAATGGAATTTGGCAGGCGCAGCGACCGACACCATTGAGGTAATATGTACTACGTAGGTACGTACATATTACCTCAATGAGCGACACTATGTATATCAGTCATGTTCACCTTCATTAAAACCTTCACCACATTAAAATCTTATCATACCGGACTTGCACTTTTGTGACAACTCATAAAATACTCCTAAGATCATAGACTTTGAACAGATATTTTAGTTCGTAGATAAATGTCATTTATTACTAACGGTACAAATAACTGAACCATAAATGCATCGTCGCCGTTCAAAGATAAAAACGTCTATCCGATATAGTTACTGCAATTTTTTTCTAAATCTGTTAACTAGTTTTAAGCAGAAGATATCATGATGTTCTCCTTTTAATATCTTTTAGTACCTACCTTCTGCCCGCAGTTCAATGGCGGGAATATTTTTTTCAGCGAGAAGTTGCCTATCTCGCTCTCTTGCCGTTCAACTATAATATCTTTACACCAAAAACTTTTTTGCAAAAAATAAAACCGACTTCCATATCAAAACACTACAAAGCCAAAATTAATTTTAATTTCGGTAGTCGGTGTTATTGGTTTTGTATTTCCTTTTTTTTTCACACCGCCTTCCGAAATTAAAATTATTTTTGGCTTTGTAGTGTTTTGATATGGAAGTCGGTTTTATTTTTTGCAAAAAAGTTTTTATTTTCGTGCTTTTTAGTGGGTCAGTGAATTTTCCAAATCGGTTCGTAAATGACGGAGTTATGCGCGAACAAAAAATGCAATGCAGAGCAAACGAAAAGATCATCAACGTAAATATTTTTTAGATTTTTGTTGATTTTTCAGAAACGGCCTGTCCGATTTCGATAAAATTTTCATGGGACCATATGGGAAGTATACCCTTTCTAACAAGATAAGAATTTTATAAATCGGTTGGCAAGCCACGGAGTTATGCGCGGACAAACATAAAAAAAAAATACAAACATCCGAATTGAGAACCTCCTCCTTTTTTAGAAGTCGGTTAAAAACCACATCGACCGTTAGTCGATTTTGACGTGAAAAAAGGACAAATAAATAAGCTTTTGCACTTAATTATAATATAATAATACTATGGATTGATTAGTGTGGGCTGTACCGGTTTCCCCTTCGTAAATTTTTGCGTAAAACTTTTTACCAAAACATTAAACCGACTTCCAAAAACACTGCAAAGTGAATAAAAACTTTAAACCAAAAAAATTAAACCGGCTTCCACAAAACACTGCAAAGTGAAAAATAACTTTAATTTCGGAAGTCGGTGTCTTTAGGTTTGTATTTTCGTTTTTAGTACCGTGGATCCCTATATTGGTAAAGATACTATAAATTTTTAACGTTTACACTGTATTACGGAAAATTCTGTCGGATGTGTAGTATACTAGTAGCATTCGTTGTGCTAGCTCCGGAGAGGGTATTGAACCCGCGACCCTGGATCTCGAAACAACATTGACGTTACGGATCATCAGCAGAGCAATTCTCGCTGTCTTGCAGCAGGTTTTCCGATGTGATTATGCAATTATAATCTTATTAAAAAAAAAGAAAAAGAATAGGTATAAGGAAGGCGTTGAGTTAATTGGAAAGAATAGCTTGGAGTAGGGACTCCCCCCTTGCCAGTCGGGGTCGTGGGAATGTCTAACGAGATACCGCGCTCCCGCAATGTTAGGGCAACTCAATGAATAGGGCGGGTTTTTAGTCAGAAAGAGTCTATCATGCCCACCACTTCCGCTTTACCTGAAGAGGGAGGATTCATGTGGTGATTTTCGCCTGGAAAACAAAGTTAATTAAAAATGAATAGGTACCTACTAAAATATGGAAATCAAGTTAAAGGGCTTTAGATTTTTTAATTAACTTTTTTTTCGGCTTTTTAGTTTAAATGTTAATTAACAATTTTTTATTTTCCCGGTCGTGTCACATTGGCACGTCAGCGGATTCTGAAAGTGAAAGAGCAAAGTCCATATTTTTTAACTTTCTCATTGTATTATTTTTATCTAGACACGCGGGAGCGTGTCAAGCCAAGTACTGGCGCGCAGCTCACCGTGTGTAATATTACACGAACCATTTGGTGCCACTTTTGAGCCCCTCATATTAGTATTACGCTAATTATAATCATGACACCTTATTGAAATCCTTGTGTTCAGCCCTTTAATTTAATATCCATATTGTAGTATTCGAAAAAAAAATCCACTAAGCATAATGGCGTCCCACAGCCGCCATGTTTGATTTTTTTAAACGTAACATAGGAACACTTGGGCTACTAAGATGAATCTAACGATACCTCAATTATGTAAATCCGTTCAGCAGTTCTGGAGATATGAGGTAATAAATAATATTACATACATACATACAAGATACGCGCGAAAAACATAACCCTTCCTTTGCAGTCTTTGCAGTCGGGTAAAAAGTGATTTTTAATATTTTTTTATCCTTCAGTAATATGTTTTATTCGGATACCATGTATCAGATACTCAAAAATTGTCGAAGTTTTTTGACAACTTGACCTGATGCATTTATTATTTTATATTGTCCACTATTGCATGCAACTAATGCCAATGTTTGCTGCAATTATGAGACCTTCTAGATAAAAACAACATTAGATGAATCGTAAATGGCCGATTATTCAAAATTGTCATAAATTACAGTACGTCAGTCAAATGAACGCTATCTAGTCGATAGGCATCTTCAGGAGAGCACTTATCTACTGTTTGGCTTCTAAAATTCCATAAAATAGTATTTCTATTGTTTTGGTTATTTGCTGCTGTAATCAGATCTATAAAACTAAGGAAGGTCTTAAAAAGTTTTCTTCAAGAAATCTTTCTGTCCCATGATTTTCAAATTGTTTTTACTCAAAATTACTTTCTTGATTCCAGGTAAAATGAGTGTCTTGAAAAATGCATTGTCTTTAGCGGTAAACCAAGGAAAAGTTGGATTAAGCAGCAATGGAAAATTTGTAAGTATCACTTCTACTTCTATTAATATAATAATAAACAAACGCTGCATATTTGCAACGCACAGCGTTATAAGTATAACATATAACATTATCTATCTATACTTATAATAAATCTGTAGAGAGGTCAATTCTGTACATGAAATATATTTCCAAAATAACTATCAGGAGGTGATTAAGGATCGATACTCATGCCAAAAATGCAATCAGTTAAATTTTTGTCTGTCTGTCTGTCTGTCTGTCTGTCTGTATAACCGTTATAGAAACAAAAACTACTCGACGGATTTTAACGAAACTTGGTACAATTATTTTTCATACTCCTGAGCGGGTTATAGTATACTTTTCATCACGCTACAATCAATAGGAGCAGAGCAGTGAAGGGAAATGTTGGGAAAACGGGAGAAGTTACTCCATTTTTTAAGCTTCCGTCGCGTGTGTAACCTTAATGGTTAAAGCTACACAAATCATTTCATGACGGAAATGTTCTCCTTAAAATTATATAAAAAATATCCCACGACAGCATATGTCTAACTTTTATGGTTGACTCACAATAACACGTGTAACTCCCGATAGCTTAGCAGTTCGAAGCTTTCTGATTATAATATTTGTCTACTCTTACGTTTATAACACTCTCAGTCACCCCTAATTGAAAAAGTTAACATTATTAATTATTCCATAAAAAAATTGGCCAAGTGCGAGTCAGACTCGCCCATGAAGGGTTCCGTAGTAACTATAATATAATATGCAAATTTATTTGACGAAAAAAAAACCTTACAAATTTCTTAAAACTAGCTTATTTACATTTTTTACAACTGCGCCAAATAAATTTGTTTTGAAAAAAAAAACTTTCAAATTTCTTAAAACTGGCTTTTTTACATTTTTTACAACTGCGCCGAATAAATTTGTTTTTCATAGTGTTTGTATCAATTACAAAGTTATATTTGCGGTTTTAGAAAATATGCTGTATCTCAAAAACTGCTGAACTGATTTCGTTCAAACTAATTTTGGTTGAAAGTTTATATTAAGATCTACATACATATATTTTTTTTAGATTTTTCACTCCATTATTATAGAAGTTAGAGGTTGTGTCCGCCACACACACATTTTACCACTTTGGAAGCTTATATCTTTTAAACGATTGACTTTATGGAAAAGTGGTTTTAGAAACCCCGATGTCGTTTTTAAAGAACTGTCTATAAATACCACACATGCATCGATTTCATGAAAAAAAATATTTTCAGGTTTAGTTCCATGTATGGGGAGCCCCCGTTTATTTTAAATATTTTTTAATTTTTTTCTCAAAATCGGAAAGCGGTTCACAGAATACATCTACCTATCAAGTTTCACATGTATAGTCCTAATAGTTTCGGAATAAAATTGATGTGACAGACGGACGGACGGACAGACAGACAGACAGACAGACGGACAGACATGTCGAAACTATAAAGATTCCGTTTTTTGCCATTCGGCTACGAAACCGTAAAAAGAATCATATAAATCGGTATAGAAACACCAAAGTTATACATGAAATACGCTTATAATAATAAGCCATCGCGCGTGAATACTGAATCATGCTATAAGGATTATTTTTGAGAATCGGTCGCCGCGCTCGACGCGTCTCGCGGTCGAAGCGTTCTCTAGGTACTTAAGCCTCATGTGAACGTGATCTAAACAATATTACCAATACATTAACTTACGCTGACGGAGTCGCGGGCACAGCTATATTGTATCATTACGCTAAGGCCAATAGGAGCGGAGCGCCAATGAAGAATGCTTCAAAATGGGGGTTAAATTTAACGTTAGCCCAAAGTAACTATTCCACGCGGACGAAGTCGCGGGCAAAAGCTAGTACATAATAAATATACACACTAGACATTGTACATATTACAAAACAATCGTGATACACTGAATCTGTGCGAATATGTAAATTCAAACTCTGGAGAACTTGTTATACCGTTGTTTGTTAATGATAAGATAAACGACGTGTTGCAACCTATCGGTTACATTACGGGAAGTGTGCGATGGAATTCCACCAAGCCCGTTTATCATCGGACTACAAGGCGAACGGCGATGCGCCGTCGTGACATGGAAATCTCACCCATATGCACAAAAAGTTTTGGGAATACTTTCATTGTGCGTAAGGCTAAGGAATGGAATTCCCTGCCGGAGTCTGTTTCCTGATAGCTATAACCTGCGGGTCTTTCAAGATAGAATAAAAGATAAAGATAGAATAGGTAACTTCTAGGTAAACGTTCTTCATCTTCGACCGCATCATCGCTTACCATCAGGTGAGATGGTGGCCTTTCTTCGCTGTCAACTTAAACAACCTTGAAACGAATAGTACAGAATTTTTTTTAGTGTTAATGCCGTCAAAAACTAGTTGTTCAATCTTGTATGGAGTATGCACACCGCCCTTCCACCCGCAAATATATGCAAATGTAGAAAGAGATGCAATAAAAATGCCAGATCTAGAAACTGTTAACTTGACCAAACTTGGCCCGGATATGAAGCCTTGAGATAACCCTAATTTATGACTTGAGAACTCATGACTACACTGTGAACTGTTGTATTAGGGGAACGATATTATCATAGGTACTTTTATACAAGACCAACGGCATCTTAAACTTGTCTAAAAACCTAAAAGAATTGCTAAAAAAATAAAAAACGGTACATTAATGTTGATACGAAGTGAAATTCTTTAAGATATTAATTTAATTTTGATGTTTTCGTTTGGATTTCAAAGTTATCTCTGTTATCAGATTAAGGACGTAAGTTCGAATCTGACGTAAATAAGCTGTTTTTGGGTGCCTTTTCCGACTAATATAAAGAAATTCAAACAAAACTAACAGTTGCAATAGATAGATTACTTCTTTATCTCCAAAGCAGCCGTGTTTAAAATACAAAAAATATGGTTTTTAGTATTGTAAACACGATTTTTCAAAACCTCTGCATACAAAGTTGAGGAAAAAGGGTTAAGTTTAGGATTCTTTTTCTGCTAAACATTTACATATTTTGATTCTTAAAAAATACCACAGGCTAGCAGATATAATTACCTCAAAATGAGCCTATTAATAATAACGAAAATGTAACAAATAGCTTCACAAAAAAATAAATTCCCTTTTAAATTTTTCACATATTTTGCTAAAGCGCATGAATCTTAACTAGTCGCATTAAGGGTTATTTTCGTTGGTCACTGTTTAGATTTATTGGACAGAAAAGTGTAAAGAAATTTTAATACGCGGTCAGCCGCCTTCGTGAGTGGACGCTATGTCGCTTGTCAACAGAAATTTGTCTAAAAATAGATCGCTGTACGAACACAAAATAATTCATAATACTTCACTGCTACACAATACTTATTTCGATACTTTACGCATTTTATATGAGCAACTTGAGAAAGTAAGTTTTTTATCTATTGTTTGGGAATAATTGTTATCTTTTTGAATAAATGTCAAAACCCAAGATGATACCGATTTTTTTAATGGGTGCAAACGACTCGGTTTTTTTTAAATGTATGTTCCCCGATTACTCGTAACTAGACCGATTTGAAAATTTTTTTTATTGTTTGAAAGGCACCTGGTAGGTATATTTCCAGGTGGTCCCATCGTCATCAAGTCAGGATCTGATGATGGCATCCTGTCGAAATCGAGAGAACTCTTCAAATATTATTATTTTTTAAAGTAACTTGTGTAGTTGCTCTCGGAAAATACCATTCGGTGAAGTGGAACTGATGATGAAGACCACAGACGGCTACCGGAACTACTCAATTATAAGTATTTCATGGGTTGCGATTCGATTACTAGAATATGGTTGTTAATCACTTTATACTTGTTAACATGTATATGGTGAAGTTGAGCTGATGGTGAAGTACCTGAAGAACTCCTCAAAAATGAACGGCTCTGCATCGGGAAAAGCAATATTTTGTAAATGGTGATAAGTAGTTTACATTTAGGCTTTTGTAACTAGGTAAAGCACTAGTCGACAAACCAAAACACTAAAAACAAAAAAAAATACTTCCAACTTGTTATTTTTGGAAATCTGTCTTATTTTTAGTTAAAATGATTTTTTTCATGATATTTTTTTATTATATATTTATATAATAAACTACAATATATATATATAGTAGTAAGTAACTATAATGATATAATATAAGTAATATGTATATTTATTTGACAAAAAAATACTTACAAATTTCTTAAAACTAGCTTATTTACATTTTTTGCAACTACGCCAAATAACTTTGTTTTTCATAGTGTTTGTATGAATTACAAAGTTATATTTGCGGTTTTAGAAAATATGCTGTATCTCACAAATTGCTGACCCGATCTCGTTCAAACTAATTTTGGTTGAAAGGTTATACTAAGATCTACAGACATATATATGTATAGACACCGCAGCCCCGGATCACAAGGGCAACTGAAGGAACAGAGTGGGTTTTTTTTTTCAGTATTCGTCTGACACTACTTTCCGCTACACCCAGAGCGAAAGGAGTCATTTTGATGATTTTCCCCCCCAAAAAATTGGCCAAGTGCAAGGCAGACACGCCCATGAAGGGTTCCGAAGTAACTATAATAATATAACATAATATGTATATTTAATAGACAAAAGAAATAACTTGCAAATTTCTTAAAACTAGCTTATTTACATTTTTTACAACTACGCCAAATAACTTTGTTTTTCATAGTAGTTGTATGAATTACAAAGTTATATTTGCGGTTTTAGAAAATATGCTGTATATCAAAAATTGCTGACCCGATCTCGTTCAAATTAATTTTGGTTGAAAGTTTATACTAAGATCTACAGATATATGTATTTTCTAGTTTTTTCACTCCATTATTATAGAAGTTAGAGGGGACACACACACACACATTTTACCACTTTGGAAGCGTTCATCTTTTAAACAATTTACTTTATGAAAATGTCCTTTTAGAAACTTCAATGTTATTTTTAAATACCTGTCTATAGATACCACACACGCATAGGTTTCATAAAAAAAAAAAATATATTTTCAGTTTTAGTTCTATGTGTGGGGAGCCCCCCTTTATTTTAAATATTTTTTAAGTTTTTTCTTAAAATCGGAAAGCGGTTCACAGAATACATCTACCTATCAAGTTTCACATGTATAGTTCTAATAGTTTCGGAATAAAATAGCTGTGACATACGGACGGACAGACAGACAGACAGACAGACAGCTTTGGGGGCTGAGTCACCCGTGTCCGTAAGAGGATACCCGTTTGCAAATCCCTACACGTGGCCCTCGGGTGGTGCTAATCAGGTGACATCAAACAGGTGGCAGGTTAAAACTGCAGGCTTGTGACCACCCACAGGGCAAAGACGTACCGCCAAACGGCCTAGCTGTGCTCCGGTACGATGCCCTGTCTAGCCTATCAAGGAGTTGGGTCGAAGTAGTTGCTTCACTGCTGAAAGACCAATCTGGCTCGCACTAGTGCGGACGTATCGGGAAACTAGTCGCGGAGAGGAGCGGATCCGAGGCACGGTGCGCCGCTGGCCGACCGCAGGTAGTTGGGGGCCCAAGTAGTGTGCCAGCCACACATGACAGGCTGCCCCACCAACTGTCGTAACATCCCGGAATGCACCATCGTGCTGGTTGGCGACCAGATGAGAGAGCCCGATGGTCATTCCCGGGGGGGCTTGGGCGTCCCCGCAGTCTCCAGACTAGTTCCCCAATCAATACCATCCGTCTAGTGTGGGTCTGGAGGTTAACAGCGTGAAGCCTCACTTCACTTCCTTCTTCTCTCCTCTTCACTCTCTAAATCATGAAATGGAATAAAAAGAGCAAAGTTAAACAGCGGCTGCACTCCCTCTCTCTCAAAGTGCACCTCAGTAATATCCGAGGTCTGCACTCAAATCTCGTCGCAGTCTACCACCACCTCGAGACTGAAACCTGCTCTGCTGTTTCTTTCGGAGACGCAGATCAGATGTCCATCAGACGTGTCGTATCTTTCATACCCAGGGTTTACCTTGGAGCACAACTTTAAACCACGTGCGGCGGTATGTATGTACGCCCGCGACGACATCTGCTATTGGCGTCTCCGGAACCTTGAGAACTCCAGGTTTTCTACACTTTGGGCTCTGGTGGACACGGACATAGACAAAATTATCTATGCTTGTGTCTACAGCTCGCACAGCGGAGATCATGAGAGAACCAGGCTCACACAATACATCAGTGAGGCGGCAGATGCGGCCCAGCAGCTCAGTTCGTGTTACTGGAGGACTTTAATGCCCATCACCAGGAGTGGCTCTTCCATACCAGTGCACGGACCATGCTGGGCGAGAGACGCACAATCTTGCACTTGCATTAAATCTCACTCAGCTGGTCCAGGGAGCAACGAGGGTGCCGGATGTTGAGTCACACAAAGCCAATTGCTTGGACCTTCTACTGACTACAGATCCAGACCGCTACTCGGTAACGATATCTTCACCGTTAGGTAGTTCCGACCACTGTCTGGTGAAGTCTGTACCCGTCTCCTCTCCGCCCGATCTTAGCCTTAAAGTCATTCGGCGGGTTTGGCGATATAAGTCAGCGGATTGGGATGGCATGCGATCTTTCTTTGCATGTTATCCTTGGCAGCCTACTTGCTTTTCTTCAAATGATTCATCGTCGTGCGCAAACGCCGTGGTAGATGTTTTGCGACAGGGGATGGAGTACTACATACCGTTCTCTGACCTAAATTGTTAGGTCAGAGAACGGTATGTAGTACTCCACATTGGTCCGGCAAAAGCTCGACTTTGATTTGGCGCCGAATGTGATCGCGCTGAAGCGCTTAAACACGGGGCATACTTAGCATGGGTCGATGCTCGAAACTGCAAAGCAAATGACGTGGATCAGAAGAAGAGAGCCTTCAACAGGGCTGCCAAGTCCAGCAAGAAGGTTTTGCGGAGGGTTCGGTTTGACCACGTTAGCCGAATCGGGAACAAACTCGCTTCATATCCTGCTGGCAGCAAAGCGTTTTGGTCCCTGGCAAAGTCGGTCGAATTCAACTTCTGTCGTCCCTCACGGTAGTGTAGACCCGTCAGGTTTGAGCAGTGGTGGTAACCACTGCTCAAACTAGCAAACTTGTTTGCCGCCCTCTTTGCGGAGTTTTCACGTCTGGATAGTAGTGGCGCTCACCCTCCTGATGCTACTATTGGATGCGGGACGTGTATGTTGGACATTCGCATCCATCAGAAGGACGTCCGTAGAGTGCTGCGTAATCTTGACGTAAACAAAGCTAGTGGCCCCGACGGGATACCAGCAATTGTTCATAGAACTTGTGCGCCTGAATTGTCTCCAATCTTGACACGCCTGTTTCGCCTTTCGCTAGATGACTGGAAAGGTGCTGAAAGCATGGAAGCTGGCTAACGTTCAGCCTGTACCCAAAAAGGGCAGTCGTGCTGACCCGGCCAACTACAGGCCTATTTCAGTCACGTCCATACTCTGTAAGAGTATCGAGCGTGTACTTAATAGTAAGCTCCTGGCATACCTAGAAGCCAACGATATCCTCAGTGACCGATAATACGGTTTTCGCAAAAAACCGGTCAACTGGGGATCTTCTAGCGTATGCCATTAATATCTGGAGCGACGCCATTGAGAAGCAAGGGGAAGCACTTGCTGTTTCTTCTTCGGCTTTTTGAATTCAACAAGATTTATCTCGAAGCCAGAAGACAATGTCCTCAACAATACATCAAAGTGTTTGATGATTATAACATCCAATCCTGTGATCTGAGCACTCAGTTCGGGGTTCCCGAAAAAACGTCGAGCTTTGTTTCTATCATTAGTGGAACTAAATCCTGGCTTTGGCTGGTCCACAATTAATCCCGTTTCATGCTTGAATCGTTGTTTGATTTCGTCTGATCGTTGTTTTACACTTGCTTTTTCCTCTGAAGACCTAGCTTGCCATTTCTTAATATCTAACTTATAACTAATGTGTAAAAAGCACTCAAACGAACGAATCCAAGCATGTAATGTTGACAAACCCAAGCCAAAATTATCTTGATTCATCATTCTGGGAGTGGCCCCACAAATATAGCATTTCTGCGATGAATGTGTCTCTGTCAAAGCATTGCACACTTTTCCATCAGTCATAGTCAGCAGAAGCTTGTGCTTAACAGAAATTTCAAAACCACCAAGATCATAAGATGTAGCCTCCAAGTAGTCGTTTATTTATCCCAAAACCTTATTTGTTTCGATTTTTGTCAATTCCGTTGTTTCTTTGGCAAAAATGAATTTAATTGGACGACAAAACATCGTCGATGATGGACGAGGATTTTGCCAGATAATGTTGTTACTCTCGTCGATTAACCTTAGAGGAACCAACGAATAAACAAAAAGGAACTCATCAGTGCCTTCGCTGTTTTCAAATCTTTGTTTGTAAGCACTATGACCGGAACTTCCGTCACATCCCCATTTACTTATAAGAGATGTTGTGTGATAAACGATGAATTGGGTATTAGATTGGAGAGCACACTTGTGACAACTTCTCTCTGAGCTTCTACTAAACGTTCTGCTGTTTTATTCAAAATAGCTTGTAGCTCAATTTCTGCTCGAGATTGTGTCAAAACAATGTGCTCCTCGGAAGGATAATATGCTTTTTTTTATTTAACAATGCAATCATATGATGGAAACACGTGATGCCCGACTTTCATAATCCACTTTCTAGTCTGTTTATATGAGTGAGTTGTTGATTTTGAATCAATATAATTCGCTAATGCCTCGTCATTACTTAGCAGTCTATCACTTGCACAGCACTTGGTTGCAGAAGCTTACTTGCAGAAGCTGGATTCTCGCGAATGTCCTTTATAACTCTGGCAACGTTTTTATGTCCAGTTGACCGTGCAGTAACCTCTGCAGCTGTCATTAATACCCCAAAAGCCTGATAAGTTCGAAAACAAAGAAAAACATGCCTTTTTTGTGAATTCACAGATAGTGATACGACGTGACAGATTAATGGAGGCAGTCGCGATACTCGCAGTACACACGAAGAGCGTCCGGAAAGATCTGACCAACAGATTTGTAGTACTTTTTGTGGCAGCAATTTGGAAATCACTAATGTTTCAATATATTTTATTGTATTACTGTTTGGTTTGTGACAGAAACACTTTTTAATCAACTTCAAAAAATGGAGGAGGTCCTCACTTATTCGGAATCTGTTTTTTTTTTATGTATGTTCTCCGATTTCTCGAAGACTACTGGACCTATTTGGAAAATTCTTTTTTATTTGAAAAGGTATACTTTCTAGTTCGTTCCATTGTCATGAAGTCAGGATCTGACGATGGAATCCTGGAGAAATCGCGGGAACTCTTCAAATATTATAGGCACACCTGTAGCAATTTGGGTATTTTTATTAAAAAAACATAAATGGTATTATCAAATTCAAGGGCAGTTGCGTATTACTAGGCAAGACTGGTAAATTAAAGTTTGAAATCATTGAAAAGGACTTTTAATTCTGAAAGGAAAAAATGGAAACCCACTTAATTCGATTTTACAAAAATTGTCTTCTTCCAGAATTGATTAATCCCAAGTCAGGTAAGAAATATGGAGTTACGAGCTCATTCCTCATATATTCCAAGAATATATTAAACATAAGAAATTGATTTTTAATATTAAAATATTGTTCCACCCAGCTTTTGTCAAGATCGCTAATGCTATCATACCAAGGAAATGCAACACACGGTGAACAGTTTAATTGGCGAAATCTTTGATTTTGAACCCCATACGTTATTAGCGACCCCGAAAACTACGAAATTACACACCTACCAAACAGAATGGACCCAAACTTGATAAGCTATTCTTATCGTCTAGGATCTTCAAGAGCGGTTGCTATATTCCTGCAGGCCACTCCACTGAGTTCGTATAATTATAATATCTCATCGTATCTAACAATACAAGCTCGAACTTGGTTGATATACCGTCTTGTCAAGCGCTTCTCCTCCACATTTATTTGCGCACAGCCAAGCTGTGGAATTCTCTGCCGGCTTCTGTGTTCCCTGCCATCTTTGAGTCTTTAAAGCAAAAGTAAATAGGTATCTTCTGAGCTCGCTCGTTCCATTGTAGACCTCATCTATCGGTTACCATCAGGCGAGATCGAGGTCAAGAGTGGGCTCATTCGTAAAAATTGGACAAATGCGAGTCAGACTCGTCCATGAAGGGTTCCGTAGTAACTACGCCAAATAACTTTGTTTTTCATAGTGTTTGTATGAAATACAAAGTTATATTTGCGGTTTTAGAAAATGTGCTAAATCTCAAAAACTACTGACCCGATGTCATTCAAACCATTTTAATGAAAGTTTTCATTAAAACCTACAGCATATTTTTTTTATTCTATTATAAAAGTTAGAGAGGGGGGACACATTTTACCACTTTGGAAACGTATATCTTTTAAACGATTGACTTTAAGAAGAGGTAGTTTTAGGAACCGATATAATTTTTAAAGACCTGTCTATAGATACCGCACACGAAAAGGTTTGATGAAAAAAAAAAACCCGTGTGGCACTCGGGGACTGCCGCGGTATAGCTATTGCATAGCATTTTTTATCAACTTATGCAATTATAATTATTTATATATTTTTTTATTTATGCAGTATTTTTTTTTCTTTGATATTAATTCAAGTTACCGGGTCAATTATACCACATTTTTAGTTTTAAGCTATTTCTCGCGGCGTTGACATTTTAGACTTTCTTTCTCCTATAAAAAAATGTAAATGTTTCTTATTTTATTCAACAAAATATTTACAAAATATCTAAATCCATACTAATATTATAAATGTGAAAGTAACTCTGTCTGTCTGTGTGTTACCTTTTCACGCCTAAACCGCTGAACCGATTTGGCGTGGGAATAGTTTAGGACTCTGGGAAGGACGTAGGATAGTTTTTATCCCGAAATTCCTACGGGTTCGGGATTTACGCGGGAACCCCCTTCCACGCGAACGAAGTCGCGGGCAGAAGCTAGTAAGTATAATATAAAAGTACTTTCAATAAAAAAGAAATCATAAAAAGATATGATGAGACCCTGGGTTTGATCCAAAATACTGACGGTTACCAATCCGATTCTTTACTAAACACGCTAATAGAACGTTAGTAACCTGAATTGAAATAACTGACCATATTCGACCGTATTAGGTTTTATTTTCGTTACGGAATTTCTTGATTCGGTCGCCGCGCTCAAAGCCCGCGATAAAAGCTATGCAATAGCTTAAAAATATTTTTAGGTTCAGTTCCATGTATGAGGAGCCCCCCTTAAATTTATATATTTTTGTCTATCAATCGGAAAGCGGTTCAACTCGGCGGAACAGAATTCATCTACCTACCAAGTTTCACATGTAGGTAGTCATAACAGTTTCGGAATAAAATGGCTGTGACTTAAGGACGGACGGGCAGATAGACAGACATGACGAAACTATAAGGGTTCTGTTTTTTGCCAATCGGCTACGAAACCATAATAAAAAAAAAACTGCACATTTACATCTTGTTGTCAAAGAGATCCAGTACCAGTCATCGAAGTGTATCTACAAGTCACTCCAATAATTTCATGACATCAAACAGCACACAAAATAAAAGCAACCATGAAGCCATTAAAAAAAAAAAATTAAATAATCTAAAGTATCAAAATGACTTTACGTACCCATAATTCGCGGAGCTATTCGTACGTTTGTGTGTGTTTGAGCCTTGTCTATGTAGTGATGCGATTTGATACCTATCAATTTTGAACATTGTAACGATACCTTCTACTTCTCCAATAAAAGAGGGTAAAATAGATGTACCATTAAATTTAATATATTAATAATATACAGTATTTTATAAAAAACCTGCCTACCTATCTACCTATCCTAGAAACCGGCCTACCTACCTATCTGACACACTCTCAGGAGAGAAGAGGAGGAGGTTTAGAGTATAGTACTTGCGGGACGGCTTGGCAGACCACTCCAGGATCGCCTTCTACTCCACGATGTCTTCGTCGTACAGCAGCTCGAGCAAGGCGGTCTGGCAGTAGGCTCCCAACAAGGCGTCTGGGCAGCAGGCTCTCAGCAAGGCGTCAGGGCAGCAGGCTCCCAGCAAGGCGTCAGGGCAGCAGGATCGCAGCAAGGCGTCAGGGCAGCAGGCTCTCAGCAAGGCGTCAGGGCAGTAGGCTCCCAGTAAGGCGTCAGGGCAGCAGGCTCCCAACAAGGCGTCAAGGCAGCAGGCTCCCAACAAGGAGTCAGGGCAGCGGGTACTGCACTTCCTCTTCCATCACTCTTCGTCAAAACTCGTCGAGAACTAAACTCTTCAAAAACTGGTCAAAGACTGAACTCCCGGAGATGGCCCCCAGCGCCTTTTATACCCAGCTCAGCGTTCAAAATCCATTCCATTCTCATCCTGTACCAGAATTCAAATTGTAGAGTCCAAAATAGTCCATCTTGCCAGTTATTTGATCAGCCAGTTATATTCGAGCATAATTTATTAAACCTCTTCGATAAAATCTGAGAGTGTGTTTTAGAAATTTATAATTATAATTTAAAATGCCGTTAATCAGTAGACAACCACAATATAATATACAATATTAAGCTAGTCCTATCGATAAAAGTGAATAACAATTATATAATAAAAGTATGAACAACCTTTTTAGTCTATTAGCCATTCAGTGACTACAAAGAAGAAGAAATTACAGTTTGTCAGCCTTGACGTAAAAAATGTCATGACAAGAAAATATTTGTTTTGATGGATGAATTATGGATTATGATTACAAAGAAAACGTAAGTTATTTGGTATTTGTAATAACAAATACTATAACATGCGTCCTTAATATGCAATCAGTATGCAGCATGCTCGTTTGGTGTGATAAATGAACAAACGACCTTATTTGCATAAGGTGGACTTTGGGCCCGATGCAACTTGAGGAGCGTTCTTTAATACATATATACATGGTAGTGTTTGGGAGGGGAGAATAGGTCGGGGCCAAAAAAAAATATACGAACCATCCCGTAAAGCAGATAGGACTAACGGTTTGTATCATGTTGTTCAACAAAGCCGACCTTCATAAAATCTTATTTCTATAACTCGACCGGAACATTTAAATTATTTTAATTTTAAATTAAATTATTTGTTTTTATTTGCGGTTGAGTTTTTAACAATTTTTTTTGCAATTGAAATTCAACTCGTTAAGTTGGTTTTTGTGGAGGAGGCACCACAATTTGCCAATAACACGTGCATACAATGGATAGACCATTAAACGTAGGTAGGAGGAACCTCCTTCTTTTACGTTCGGGTAAAAAGTAGTTTATAAACTTCCTCAAGTTTCAAGTTATTTCCATACCACATAAACCACATTTTATCCAATCTTAAAACAACTTACCTACTTAAGGCTCTCCAGACGCGAAAATAGGTTTAAACGCGAGTTTTATAATGCGTTAAAGTATATGATTCACTGCAGTTAACACAATCAGAAAAATATATGATATTCTTCAGGATATAATCTAGTTAAGTAGTGTGTTGAAAACATAATACAACAAATTTTAATTCATAGAAAAAAATCACAAAGATACCTCTAAAAAAATCTTTTAACGAATAAAAACCATATTAAAATACATACGATCATTCTGATTTTTTGACAAATTATTCAACAAGAAACATACTAACGAAATAGTGTTTTATTTTTTTAATCCAATCAATACATTTTCTGTAAATCGCGTATTATTATTTCGCAATATAATACGTACGCATGTGTGCGTAAACGCCTGTGTACCGACAGTGCCGGCCAACGCCTGTTGCTATATGGACGTGTCGCTTTTCTCGCCGATTTATTTCGACTCGGAATTGTTTGTAGTTATTGTAAAGTTTCGTCTGTAAATTCATTATTTTATTTATAAAATTCATTTTTTATATCAATTTTCTATAAATAATCTTCTTTCTTGTAAATATAAAATACTTCAGGTTAAAATAGCGTAACTTGATTTCAATTTTATTTTATAAATATGGGTAATAAAGTGAAGCCAGTTAAAAGGACTAAAAAACGTTCATATAAATCAAACGCCGTACATATGAACGATGTTAAAAGGTAAGAATATTTTAGATTACTAAATTATTTCTAAAATATTATGACACATTATTGGAACCATCTCAGTATTGAGCACTTTATTTTACTCGAATACGGTCAGTTATTTCATCACAATTCCTAAGTTCTATTAGCGTGTATAGTAGTGAATCGGATTGGCAACCGCCAGTGTCCTGGATCAAACCTAGGGTCTTATTTTGTCTTTTTGTCACTTCTATTTTATTGAAAGTACTTTTATATTATATTTAGATATTTTTGTAAATATTTTGTTGAATAAAAAAATAAACGTTTTCATTTTTTTTTATAGGAGAAAGAAAGTCGAAAATGTCAACGCCGAAGTTATTTTCAATGAGTAAGTATCGACACATTATCTAGGCTATAATAAAGAATAAAACAAAGTAAGAAACATTTTGTCTCAAGACCGCGGTTTATTGATATGGGCAGTAATGTGCATGACAAAATATCTGATTGATCTGAAAATTCAGATGTTGCTTATTCTCATACATAACTAAGTAAGAGAATAGGTATGTACCTAACTATGAATGTTAGTTGCCTAATCTTTTATTTGTAGCTCAACAATTTTACGAAATGAATACAAAAAATTGGCCAAGTGCGAGTCAGACTCGCCCATGAAGGGTTCCGTAGTAACTATAATAATATAATATAATATGTATATTTATTTGATGAATGAAAAAAACCTTAAAAATTTCTTAAAACTAGCTTATTTACATTTTTATAACTACGCTAAATAACTTTGTTTTTCATAGTGTTTGTATGAATTACAAAGTTATATTTGCGGTTTTAGAAAATATGCTGTATCTCAAAAACTGCTGAACCGATTTCGTTCAAACCAATTTTGGTTGAAAGTTTACATTAAGATCTATAGACATATTTTTTTTTTAATTTTTCACTCCATTATTATAGAAGTTAGAGGGGGAGACACACATTTTACCACTTTGGAAGCTTATATCTTTTAAACGATTGACTTTATGAAAAAGCGGTCTTAGAAACCCTCATATCATTTTTAAAGACTTGTCCATAGATACCACACACACATAGGTTTCATAAAAAAAAATATTTTCATTTCTAGTTCCATGTATGGGGTATTTTATTTATTTTTTTTCTTAATATCGGAAAGCGGTTTACACAATACATCTACCTACTAAGTTTCACATAGTTTCGGAATAAAATGGCTGTGACATACGGACGGACGGACAGACAGACAGACAGACAGACAGACGGACAGACATATCAAAACTATAAGGGTTCCGTTTTTTGCCATTCAGCTACGGAACCCTAAAAAATGAAATCTAAAAGGTACCAACTTCTGAACCACAGAACTAGAAAATTTAGAATTGATATTTTCACGCAGTTTTAAAATTGATATGGTCACTAAATCTGTCTTAAAACGGGATATTTACTACTATATTTTGGCACAAGTAATATACAGGGTGGCAGGGACATCGACGCACAAACGCTTACCAGGGATTTGGTACATGATTCTGGACCCCCTGCGTTGGAATCTTTCGTCGTTTTTTTTTAATTTTTCAGGATTTTTCAGTATTTTTTTACTGAAAACTGTATAAAATCATTGTTAATTAAAATATAAAATTCACTTGTTTCACTTGAAACAGCAATGTAAATAAAATTCGAAAGCGCTACCTGATCAGCTGTTTTGCTAGGGTTAATTTGCGAGATCAACATAACTAATCAGGTAGCCTTTTCGAGTTTTGTTTACATTACTGTTTGAAATAAGTGAATTTACTGTTTTGTTATTGCGTCGGATTTTTCGTAATTTTATGAAATTAAGAAAAAGCCGACGAAAACTATCCACGCAGGGGGTCCAGAATCATGTACTGAATCCATGGTAAGCGGTTGCGCGTAGATGTCCCTGCCACCCTGTATTTGTCGTTTATAGTTTCATCATGTCTGTCTGTCTGTCTATCTGTTTCTGTCTGTCCGTCCGTCCGTCTTCCGATAAACCGCTTTCCGACTTTGAGAAAAAAAAAATTAAAAATAATTAAAATACATGGAACCTCCCCATACATGGAAGGCTCCCCATATATGGAACTAAAAACTGAAAATATTTCTTTACATGAAACCTATGCGTGTGTGATATCTATAGACAGGTCTTTAAAAAATGAGATTGAAGTTTCTAAAACCATTTTTTCATAAAGTAAATCGTTTCCAAAGTGGTAAAATTTGTCTCTCCCTCCCCCCCCCCCCCCCCTCTAACTTCTATAACAATGGAGTGAAAAATCTAAAAAAATATATGTCTGTAGATATACACTTTCAACCAAAATCGGTTTGAACGAGATCGGGTTAGCAGTTTTTGTATTACAGCATATTTTCTAAAACCGCAAATATAACTTTGTGATTCATACAAACACTATGAAAAACAAAGTTATTTGGCGTAGTTGTAAAAGTGTAAATAAGCTAGTTTTAAGGAATTTGTAAGGTCTTTTTTTTGTCAAATTAATATACATGTTATATTATATTATTATAGTTACTACGGAACCCTTCATGGGTGAGTCTGACATGCACTTGGCCAATTTTTTTCAGTTGTTTCACAATCGAAACTCGAAACAAATAACAAACATGGTAAATAATGTCCCGCTTTATTTTGTAATGAATTTCATTACCACAAACTTTTTGTATTTTTAGATTGGAAACTCTGGCATCACAGAATGATCACGGTCGTGAAGTTATTGATAAAAGTACATATTCATCTGAGCAAGTACTAAAAGAAACCTTTAATACACAGGTAACTTCAACCGCACGTTACAGTAACATAATTTTGCGAGTTGTGTAGAATTAGTTTTATAAATAAAAATGGTATAATTCAATTTTAGGTGGCTAGTGCTACTGAAGAAAGTCATTGTGATGTCCAACCTGAAAACCAAGAAACTGATGGGTTAAATTATAGTGCAGAAGTAAGTTATTCCGTGAAAACATACTTATTTAAAATTATTTTAAGTTAAAACAATGTTTTATGGTATAAAAAAAAAATTATTCATTTATTTTTACAGACGGAAAACTATACTCCTAAAAAGAACATACAAATTGGACGCAGGATTATTAATGTTTCCTATTTTTTTTAAAAGTTGTGTGAGATCTCAAATCACGGACCATTAGACTGCGGGCTATCTTCTCTTGAGTTAGTTGGTGAAAAGCTTCACGGCTTATCTTCCAAATTTACTTTTTTATGTAAAATGTGTAAACAAGAATTTGTTATCATTAACGACAATGATAATTGTTTATCAATAAATACATGTGCTGTAGCTGGTGCAATTTCTATTGGTTGTGGTCATTCTCAGCTACAAGAATTTTCATCAGCCATGAATTTGCCAATGATTTCCCAAAAAACATACCAAAAGAACCACAAATTACTGTCGGAAAACTGGCAGCAACTGACACAACAGTCCATGGATCAAGCAGCTGAGGAAGAGAAAATTATGGCTATAGCAGAAGGCAGGGTCAAAAAGAATGGTACGCCTATCATAGATGTGATAGCAGATGGTGTGTACGGTAAAAGGTCGTACAAAAAAAAATATTCAGCTTTATCCGGCGCTGCTGCAATCATAGGTAGAAAAACAGGCAAACTTTTATATTTGGGAGTCCGAAATAAATATTGCTACCATTGTGATTGTGCCGAAAAGAAAAAAACAATAGTGCCTGAACATTTATGTTCGAAAAACTATTCCGGTCCGTCCACAGGAATGGAGAGCGAAATTATAGTGGAAGGTATTAAGCAGTCATTAGCTACCCACGGTTTGATTTACGGACGACTAATATCTGGTGGTGGTACTTATTCCAAAATTTTGCAGGCAAGACCTTACCTTGATATTACCGTCGAAAAAGTAGAATGCAGAAATCATTTACTGAGGAATTTTTGTAACAAAATGATGACATTGCAAACTGAAACCAAATATTTAAAAAGTCACAGAAAATTATTGACCA
This sequence comes from Tholera decimalis, assembly GCA_943138885.2. Lineage (NCBI taxonomy): Eukaryota > Metazoa > Arthropoda > Insecta > Lepidoptera > Noctuidae > Tholera > Tholera decimalis. Next base: position 16,747,094 of record OW964551.2, read on the forward strand.
TATCGCGAGTTTTGAGCATGAGATCCTGCATAACCAAAGCAATACAAAAAAATAAAAATGATCCCTGCCCAGAAGAGCAAAAATTATTTGAGGACATTTTACAAGCACATCATCACGCTTTTGGAAACCACCTTGAATGCAAAACACATTTCTGCAAAAAAACGGGAGATTTGGAGCAAAATGATGTTCCAAGTGACTTTCAGCTAAGTTCTTTGTGGCAGAGAATTAGTATAATGATACAAAGTATTGCTGGCCATGCTCGAAGTTTACTTCATGACGTGGACAGTAACGTTGTAGAACGCTATCATACATAGCATAATAGCAAAATATGTAGGAGGAAAAAGAGTTAATTTTTCCCTCAAAACTCATATCAGACGCGATGCATTGCGTCAGCAGTGTCGTTCAATGAAGAAAATGCACTTTCGAAGCTTTATAAAAAAATTACCAATAAGAGCCCAAGAGGCAAACTGAATAAATGAATTTGAATTTGAATTTGAAACTGTGTGAAGAAAGAAAGAAGAAACAAAAACTCCCTAGTAAAAGATATATAAAAAGAAAAAGAAGGCTTGTTTTCAGTAAAAAACAAGACGATAAGGATTATGGCCAGTCCTGTGAAAAGCCCGATATGCTGGTAGAAATACTGGATAAACTGAAAAACGAGTTTATGAAAAAAATTAAAAAGTCTGATTTGGAACGAGCAACAATTGAAAGAAAAACTGTTTTACAAAGTGATAGTGGAGAATGGCTAGAGATGAGAAGATCGTTATTGACTGCATCCAATTTCGGCAGAGTTATAAAAAGGCGTATTAATACACCATGTGCTAATTTAGTCAAAGATATTCTTTATCGAAACAAAATTGACCACGTGGAATCTATTAGACATGGCCAATTGAATGAAAAAATCGCACTTGCACAATTGGCTGTACAAGAGCGCAAAACGATTAGACCCTGTGGTTTATTTATAGACCAAGAACTATGTTTCTTGGGTGCAACGCCTGATGGATTAATTGGAGAAAATACTGTTGTTGAAGTAAAGTGTCCTTTGACAGCCCACAAAATGGGCCTAGCAGCAGCAATTGCAAATAAAAAAGTAAACTTCTGGCAAAAAACAAAAACTAGTGAACTAGCCATCAACAAAAAACATGCTTAGTATTACCAAGTTCAAGGACAGCTACACGTAACCCAAAAAAAATATTGTTTGTTTGCCGTATGGGAGAATGAAAAAGAAAAGCCGAAGACGGAAATCATTCAAAGAGATGATACATTTTGGGAAAGAGAAATGAAAGAAAAATTGAAAAAGTTCTATTTAGACTGTATTTTACCTGAGATACTTGATCTCCGAATTTCAAGAAATATGAAAATTCGTGAACCATACGTAAAAAATAGAGATGAAAATACAGATAGAGATAAAAGTGACAAAAAAGACAAAAGCGAAATGGAATGAAAGCAAACTGTTCCGGTGCAGCAGTTTGTTTTTTCTCTGCACGAGCACATACAAGGCAGTATTTGTTTTGGATGCCTAAAAACAAAACTTGTTGTAGTAGAAAACTAAATTTTGAAGATTTGTGAAATGAGTAATTTTTTTCCAAAATTTGTGTATTAACATTGCGCTCCGTATGCGTAAATACGTCAAAAAATCACAAAATAAAATTATAATAATTAGCTTGTTTAATTTTTATGTATCCTTCCTGTTCGTTCACCTGTCCATCCATCCACCCACCCTTTCATTCGTCTCTCCTCGCATCCGTAGGTATGTTCACTTCACACGCTGTATTCTTATAAACCGTATATTGCGAAAATAAAAATAACGAAAATAAACTGCTATTTTATACAAAAAGTTTATTCCCTTGGAAAAAAATAATTGAAACAGCTGTTTTTATTGCGATTTCAGAGCTGGTGCCATAGTAAAACTTGTTCATAATTATGAGTACAATAACCTCCTTTGGTATTACTTAAACTCTTTTGTAACACCCTGTATATTATTTTTCTTCAGAATCCACCATCAAACTTTTTGGATGTTTTCTTTTTCATTATATTATTCTTGATTCTGAAATAAAATATCTATAGGAATAAAAATTATTGTTTTTAACCGACTTCAAAAAAAAAAGAAGGAGGTTCTCAATTCGTCTTGAACTTTTTTTTATGTATGTTACCTCATAACTCGGAGACGGCTGGACCGGTTTGAAAAATTCTTTTTGCGTTTGAAAGGGTATACGTTCTAGTTGGTCCCATTGTTACGAAATCATGATCTGATGTTGAGATCCTGGAGAAATCGAGGGAACTCTTCAATTTTTTTTCTTCTTATAGTACCTTGAGCAGTTGCTTTTGAAAATTACCATTTGGGGAAGTTGAACTAATGATGAAGACCACAGATGGCCACTGAAACTACTCAATAATAAGTATTTCGTGGATTGCGATTCGATTACTTGAGTACGGATGTTAAACACTTTATGCTCATCACAATGCATATGGTGATGTAGAGCTGATGGTGATGTACCAGGAGAACTCCTCAAAAATTAACAGCTCTGCACCAGGAAAAGCAATATTTTGTAAAAGGTGATAAGTAGTTGACATTTTGACTTTTGTAACTAGATAAATTACAAACAGTCCCACTAAAAAGCGTGAAAAAATTTTTTTTGCAAAAAAATAGAACCGACTTCCATATAAAAACACTACAAAGGCAAAAATAACTTTAATTTCGGAAGGCGGTGTCAAAAATATAAAAGAAACTACAAAACAAATGATACCGACTACCGAAATTAAAGTTATTTTTGCCTTTGTAGTGTTTTATATGGAAGTCGGTTCTATTTTTTTGCTAAAAATTTTTTTGTTAACCTAATGTATTAAATAAAAAATAAGAGAACAAAACTATGCACATATTTTAAAATAATAACAACACGAAAATATGTAAATATCTATAAATACATTTAATAAATAAGACAACAAAAAGCTATACCGCGAATGAGATTCGATCTTGGTGATCGCCGCGGAAACGCGGCGCGAAACCCGAACGGGGACACACTGGACCGCTCGAGCTCTGTAAACTAGTCGCGAAATTACGATGTTAAATGTAATGAAAAACACGCATCGACGAAATTCGCGCGGTGCACCCCGCAGTAGGCGGGATTACTCGTGTCCCACTTCATCTGCTTCACCCCCTCAAATGAGGGGGTGCGCGGGGCATTCTCTGTGATGTGTCTGTGTGCGCCCGTTTGAGCAAGGTCAACGGGATTATATTGCGTCTTAACAAAAAAATTTCCGCTTTATAATATTAGGTAAGTCATCCTGGGTTTTAATTTTTCCACAGACTTATGTTTATTCCTTTTTGGTCTCGAGACTGGACTTACATACACTAACATAAAACCTAAAACCTATAAGTTCCGTATAATGTGCACTTGGCAACTACTTCGATGTGTTGACGACATCTTCACGTGGTCGTGCTATGCGCTAGCGCACCATGGCGTGCGTACTGCGTTTTACGATATACAAGAATAATAGGTTCGTAGTAATTTTTTATTGAGTATGGTCAAGGTTTACAGAATGCTAGTTCTAAATTAGCTTCCAACTATTTTGTGGTTTGTTTTTTAACACATTTAAAATGCATATATTCAATGCACTGCTTCGTGTTGACTGGGCAGTACTTTGATAATGCCACTTGTCATGATACTCGCCCGGAAGTTTGGATCATTTGTGTTTACTTTGTTTAAGTATATTCGACTGGACTTTCCGTTTGACTGCTCTTTGTACTTGAACTCTGATAAAAAAAGTGATCTGTCTTATTTATTATACATATAAACACTAAATTCTGCTCGCGGCTTCGCTCGCGTTTAAAGTTTTACATCAGATGTTCCATTTTCCGAAATCAATTATAGCCATAAGCCTTAATGTTGCCCAAACTTAATAGCTATAAAAAAGTTTTATTCAAATCCGTCTAGTAGTTCCAGAGATTAGCGTGCCACTACTGTTTATAAATCTTACTATTATTAAGGCGCAATGGTGTATGAAAAATAACATGTATGTATATTTACGTAATAACATTCGAACAAAAAGTCACGCAGAGCATAAAAAACTTGCTCAATTTACATATTTTTAAAATTTGGTTTTAAACATATTTCCATAATGTCAGTCACAATATGATATGTCGCATATCTCCCGTCACAATATTGTGTACCAAGTCACCAGGAGTATAGATGCTGGCGGGAAACATTCCGAATCATTCCCGTCGAATACTTCGGAAGTATTCTGAAATATTCCGAAACTTTGGGAATATTTCAACTGTAAAAAAAAACAGGAAAATCGACCTTTGAAGTCTGTTAATATACCAAAACCTGCTCCTAAGTAGGTAAGAACAAATACTTTTCTGAAAACCGCATCAAAACGTATTTGCTTGCAAGGTTTGCCTTTATTTGTTTTTATTGACTGGGCTATTATACGCGTTAAGTAGGTAGGTAATGATTAATACCTACCTATGCGACTCGCGATCAGGGACCGTACAACCCCGATTAAGAGTTAAGTCTTTGAAAGGGTAAGCCATTTATAAGGTTACCTTTATCGTGATGTAACTCTATGAATGGGTTTTAGGCTTGAACCCATTAAAAGGGTTATCTCTTCAATATGGATAACCCATTGAATGGGTTTTATACAAGAACCCCAGTGAAAGGGTTACACCTACATTATGATAATCCATTGAATGGGTTCTATACCTAAAACCCTACATTAAGATAACCTATAAAGTATAGGTAAGGGTTTTCTTCGGGTTACCATATTATTATGGTTATTCAATAGACTTGTGCTAAGTAGGTGCTGGATGGAGCACCACACACACCATCGCTAGCGCACTGACTTTATTACACTAGACATTGCAGACATGTAGACGAAACACGTGTTACCTATAATATTTAGATTTTAGATACTCTCATATTAAGGTGTGTGTCCTGAACTCCCGCATTTGCGACATGTGTTGTCTTGTATGAGTCATACAAGACAACAATTACCTACATATAGATGTAGACTGATGTGCTGTAAAGTAACGCAAATAATGTTTTTTAACGCGTTGTAAATACCTACGTACAGTAAACATTCGAGTAAAAAATTAACAAAAAAAAAAAAAAATTGGCCAAGGGCGAGTCGGACTCGCCCATGAAGGGTTCCGTAATGCGTAGTAACTATAATAAATATAATATACTTAATATATTTATAAGAAAAAAAAAGAAAAAACCTTACAAATTTCTTAAAACTAGATTATTTACAATTTTTACAACTACGCCAAATAACTTTGTTTTTCATAGTATTTGTATGAATTACAAAGTTATATTTGCGGTTTTAGAAAATATACTGTATCTCAAAAACTGCTGACTCGATCTCGTTTAAACTAAATTTGGTTGAAAGTTTACATTAAGATCTACAACATATTGTTTTTTTTAGATTTTTCACTTCATTATTATAGAAGTTAGAGGGGGGGGGACACACATTTTACCACTTTGGAAGCGTATATCTTTTTAACGATTAACTATAATAAAAACACAAGGAACGGTTGACACACTTCTGACTTTAATGTTCTAGAAAGGCGTTACAACTTACAACAGCAGAGTACTTCACATGCTTCTAACTAGATGGCGTTACATACCCCATTTTGATATCAATTTATAACACCCCCACTATATCAAAATTAAAAATAAACTTATTAGTTATTATCTAAAATAAAAAACTTATTTATGAACAATTCCAAGCATTTTCATAAATTTATAGTGTTTTATTTCTGGCAGTCCCTTAGTCAATAAATCAGCAGGCATACTGGTAGTTGGCAAATGCTTTGTCACTACTTGGTTGTTACAAATTACATCCCTAATAAAATTGTATCGTACATCAATGTGTTTTGAACGTTTGTGAGACTGTTGGTTGTTTGCCAGTTTTAAAGCACTCTGGTTATCATTGTACAGCACTATCTTACTACAATTGCCTGTTATTTCTAACTCTAAGTTCTGCAAGTAGATGGCTTCTCTACAAGCTTCTGATAAAGCCATATACTCAGCTTCACAACTGCTTAGTGCTACTGTTCTTTGCTTCTTACTTTCCCAAGAAATAGCAGATCCACATTTTACAAAACAAAATCCAGTATATGACCGTCTGTCAATAATATCACTGGCCCAATCAGCGTCTACAAAACCTTGTAGTTCTGCCTTTTCTTTGGAGTATCTTAAACAATATTTTTTAGTTTTTAACAGATATTTTAATATTCTCTTAGCATAATTCCAATGAATATGAGAATAAGAATTATTAAACTGGCTTAAGTAACTCACAGAATATGAAATATCTGGTCGTGTCAGTACAGCCAAATACATCAAACTGCCAATTAATTTTTGGTAAGGCAATTGAGATTCTAAAATATTAGATTTATTAACATTCAATTTACGTTCAATTGGAGTATCAGCTGTGTTACAATCAGACATATTAAACTTTTTAAGAAGTTGTTCAATATAATTCTCCTGATCTACTGTAATCACATTTGCATTTTTATCTATATTAATTCTCATCCCTAAGTATTGCTTTACTTGACCTAGATTTTTAATTTTAAATTTTTTGCTCAAAGTTTTTAGTAAATTATCAGTTGACTTATTATTCGAAAAAATTAAAAAATCATCGACATAAACTCCAACAATAGTTTTGCTATTATTACTATGACCTTTTATGAAAACACAAGGTTCATGCTTACTTCTGACATATCCAAAATTACATAAAGTTTCTTCTACTCTCTGATACCATGCCAAAGATGATTGTTTCAATCCATAAACAGCCCTTTTTAATTTAAGTACTTTATTAGAGCCCTTTTTAATTGGAAACCCTTCAGGTAAATGCATAAATATATTTTCTTTTAGAAAACCATTAAGGAATGCTGTGGTTACATCTAAATGTGTAATGTCCATATCTAACTGTACACTTAATGCTAATAAGAGTCTCAAAGTGGAATGTCTAATTACTGGCGAGAAAGTCTCTTTATAGTCTATACCGGCCTTCTGTGTGAAGCCTTTAGCAACAAGTCTGGCACGAAATCTCACTTTATTATCACAATCGAATTTCTTTTTTAAGACCCACTTGCACTGCACTACACTTCCGCTATCTGGAGCATCGACAATCTCCCACACTTGATTGTCTTCGAATGACTGCAGCTCCTCAGCTATCGCCTGCAACCACTGTTCTTTCTCAGGACCACTGACAGCCTCTGCATATGTCAATTCATCTTCTCCTATGGTCCTAGTACAAACATTTGCATAGCCATATCTTTCAGGAGCCTTTCTTTGCCTTTTCTCTTTTGTGTTAGTCTGTTGATCAGGCATTTCATTTTTACTTTGACTTGTATCAGAAGTCTCGGGATCATGTGATACATATTGAGTCTTCAAATCTTCTATTTCTTCAGATTTCACAGATTCCAATACTGATTCCCCCACTGAATCTGTGTTCTCTATATAGATAGGTACAGTATCTTCTTGCTTAACCTTTTCTTGAATCACAACATCTCTACTTGTTGTAACTGTGTTCTTCTCTGGATCATAAATCCTATAACCCTTGACGTTCTCGGAGAAACCAACAAGTATATGCTCTTTTGATTTTTTATCCCATTTTCTTCTTTTTTCTTTAGGTACATGTACCATCACCGGACTCCCAAATATACGAATGTGCTGTAAATTTGGTTTTTTACCAGTCCAAACTTCATATGGAGTCTTTTCAATACCCGAAGCTACTGATCTGTTTTTTAAATAGACGGCAGTATTGGCAGCCTCTGCCCAAAACTTTTTATCTAGACCAACTTCGAAAAGCAAGCATCTTGCTCTCTCCACGATAGTACGGTTTGATCTTTCACTGAGTCCGTTCTGTTCTGGTGTGTACGGGTTAGTTTTTTGATGGATTACACCTTCTTGTTTTAAATAATTTTCAAATTCATTGTTGCAATATTCACAACCATTATCAGTTCTTAGTATTTTGATTTTTTTATTTTGTAAATTCTCCACCATTGCCTTATATTCTTTGAAGCTTGTTAAAACATCACTCTTGTACTTAAGGAAGTAAATGTGAGTCATTCTGCTATAGTCATCAATGAATAACAGAAAGTATTTTGCACCGCCTATTGACTTATTTTCCATGGGGCCACATATATCTGAATGAATAATTTCAAGTACATCTGATGATCGTGAACCTGCAGAAAATGGTAATCTTGACTGTTTTCCTTCACAACATACCTTGCAACTTGATTTGCTTGTTGCAAATGTGTCTGGATAATCCATTCCGTCAACCATTCCACCACGCTTCATCTTATTCATGTCACAGCTATTAATATGTCCAAGCCGCTTATGCCATATCTCCCCATTCACTATACTGGATGTCAATAAACATTTTTGAGTTTCTAGGTTAACTTTGTAAACACCATCAACAAGTTTCGCATCTGCGACCAAATCACCTTCTTGGTTCCTTATTAAGCATCTCTCTGGTTCGAAAACAACACTGTTACCATTCTTTATCAATTCACTCACTGATAATAGATTAGTGGTGAGACTCGGAATACATAATGCATTCTTTATTGTTATGTTATAATTGTAGCTTGTTGTTATGTCTATATCGCCAGAGCATAAAACAGGAACTTTTGTTTTATTTGCAATGATTATTTCTGGTAAACTTGATGAATAATCTGGATTTTTTAACCAACTTTCGTTCGCTGTCATATGTGTGCTTGCACCCGAATCAATGTAAAAATCACTTTTACTGAACTCACCATTTAGAAATACTACATTAAAAGCGTTGCTCTGCTTCTTGTTATCCTTTTTCTCGTTCAAAAGTGGACATTGATTTCGATAATGGCCTGATTCCTTGCACCGATAACAGGTAATTATTTTCTTTGTTGATTGATTCGTGTCACTCGATTTTGACTTTTGATAGTTAGTGTTGTTGCCATTGCGGGGCTTCTTTTTCTGCCAGCTCTTAGCTGCTAGCGCTGAATGACGTTCCGTTTCCCCCACATCAGCTGATTCCATATCGATCAATTTTGTTTTGATGGAATCTGCAGTGATTGGAATTCCAGAATGTTCGATTGCCATTATCATAGGCATAAATCGTTCGGGTAATCCAGCCAATAATAATGAACCTACCCATTCATCATTAATCTTGAACCCTGTTCCACTTAAACGCTGAGATGTTTCGGTTATTTGAGACACATAACTTGTCATATTTTCACAGTTTTCTAATCTTATAGATATTAAATGACGTAACAAAGTAATTCTCCTTGAAAATCCTGAATCGTCGAACAATGACCGTAGTTTTGTCCACAATTCTTTTGTGGTCTTTGTTTCTTTTATGTGCACAAATAAAGCCGAATCTATAGTCAAAATCAATTTGGCTCGTGCTTTTGCGTCTGCTGCTGTCGAAACTGCTTCGGTGCCTTCTTTTTTCAAATAAATATCTGCACCCTCCAGAACCAGTAAATTCTCGACCGCGAACGCCCAATCGTCGAAATTTTCGCGTCCTTTCAACTTCGGCACATTTGCAATATAGTTCGAACTCATTTTTAGTGTTTATTTAGCACGAAATAACACGAACAATAACTATTTTACTTGTTAAAACAGTAACTTTTTATCGCCCATAACCTATAATAAAAACACAAGGAACGGTTGACACACTTCTGACTTTAATGTTCTAGAAAGGCGTTACAACTTACAACAGCAGAGTACTTCACATGCTTCTAACTAGATGGCGTTACATACCCCATTTTGATATCAATTTATAACATTAACTTTATGAAAAAGTCATTTTAGAAACCTTAATGTCATTTTTAAAGACCTGTCTACAGATACCACACACGTATAGGTTTCATGAAAGAAAATATTTTCAGTTTCAGTTCCATGTATGGAGAGCCCCCTTCATTTTAAATATTTTTTAAATTTTCTCTTAAAATCGGAAAGCGGTTCACAGAATACATCTACCTACCAAGTTTTGCATGTATAGTCCTAATAGTTTCGGAATAAAACGGCTGTGACATACGGACGGACGGACAGACAGACAGACGGACGGACATGTCGAAACTATAAGGGTTCCGTTTTTTGCCATTCGGCTACGGAACCCTAAAAACGATAACTACGTTAAAAGATAACTAGAGAACTAAAATTACGGAAACTAAATATAAAATTGCTTCATAATGACAACAATAACAAAGAGAATACATACATATACATTCGCGATTTATTTGCCAAAAATTTAAGCAAATATGAGTTTATAGAAAAATAACTTTAATTCCTACATAATAAAGTTCAATTTACGCTACAATGTCAGACATTTCTATAACTTTTTTCATAGTGCTAGTCACTCTAAAATCAACTTAATCTCCATTAAAATAAAGTCGATATTTGTGTAACTTGAAATAACATCAATTTGAGACATTAGTTTGAATACAAAGGGCCTTTTCAACCGACGAAAAAAAAAGGAGGAGGTTATCAATTCGACGCGTATATATATATATATATTTATAATGATCACCGATTACTCGAAGACGGCTGAACCGATTTGGAAAATTCTTTTTTTGTTTGAAAAGGTATACTTTGAAATTGGTCCCATTGTCACCAAGTCAGGATCTGATGATGGGATCCTGGAGAAATCGAGGGAACTCTTCAAACATTATAGGCACACCTATAGTGATTTGAGTATTTTTTATAGTAACTTGTGTAGTTGCATTCGAAAAGCACCATTTGTGAAGTGGACCTGATGAAAAATTGTTCTGCCTGAAAACTAAAATAAAGAAAATAGGAACTAATAGGATTATTAGTAAAATAAATTTCGAAAATATCAAACTGGAATGTAAAAATACTGATTTTAGCCAAATTTTACCCTACGAAGATCCAAACTTAGCAACTACTATCCTGGTAGAATATTTACAAAATTTAATAACAAAGAATTCAATTAAAATTAAGATTCCACGAAACAAGGTCACATTAAAACCGTGGATTACTGATGGCTTAATAAGATGCATAAGAAACAGGGATCGGATGCACCACAGACTTAAAACTGAAACAAGTAATCCTATTTTAGCCACTACTTATAAAAGATATAGAAACTTTTGTAATTCGGTACTTAAAAAATGTAAAATTAACTATCAAAAACATGAATTGGAACTGGCAAAAGGTAATAGCAAAAAGCTCTGGCAAAATATAAAAACCTTCACAAATATGAATAAAACCAAAAACTCAAATCAAGAACTTTTAACTGTTAATGGAACCTCCAGGGACTCCGTCAATGCTGTTAACAAGTTTTTTGCTCATATTGGTGAAAACCTTGCTCAAAAGATACCTCCCGTACCACCAATTACTAACGTAATCCGCGAATGTGCTTCGTCGCAATCTTTTGTTCTTCTGGACACGGATTGCGAAGAGGTCGGACGCATAATTGGTGGCTTGAAATTGGGTAGTAGCACTGGATTTGACGGCATCTCTGGCGAACTGTTGATAAGTATAAAAGAGTATTTGGTATCCCCTTTAACAAGACTTTTCAATAGTTGCTTTAAGCTAGGTGTTTTCCCTGATGTTCTCAAGCAATCAATTGCAGTGCCTATTCACAAAAGTGGGAAGAGAGACTGTGTCAATAATTATCGCCCAATATCTGTACTGCCGTCTTTGTCTAAGGTCCTGGAGAAAATTATTAATAAGAGGCTCGTGAATTTTTTGGAAAACAAAAACTTATTGTCCGATGCTCAATATGGTTTCAGACGGGACAGATCTACGGACGATGCTGTAAATTCATTTACAGAATTTATCGCGAAAAATCTTGATGAAAAGAGAAAATGTCTTACAATATTCATAGACCTCGCAAAAGCTTTTGACACAGTCTCCCATCCTAAACTACTGATGAAACTTGAAAGCCTGGGTATCAGAGGAGTTCAATTGCTTTTGTTTAAAAGTTACCTTTCGAGTCGTAAACAGAGGGTGAGAGTGGGTGACGAAGTGAGTGGAGACTGTTGTGTTAACTTTGGAGTTCCACAAGGAAGTATTTTGGGCCCTTCATTATTTCTTTGCTACATCAATGACTTATGCCAACTAAACCTTCCGAATTGTAAGATCATCTCCTATGCAGATGACACAACTCTGACCTTTTTTGGAGACTCATGGCCTCACCTGTTTAACTATGCTCAAAAAGGTTTTAATAAGGTGTGTCATTGGCTAGCTACCTATTCGCTTACCTTAAATCACAACAAAACTCACTTTATAATTTTTTCTCGTCGATATATAGGCGCTCCCCAACATACAATAATAGCACACTCATGTGACGAATTTCCGACTAAAGCTTGTAACTGCCCTCTTATTACTAAAACAAATTATATAAAATATCTAGGAGTAACTATAGATGAAAACTTAAAATTCACTGAACACATAAGTAATGTAGCTAAGCGAATACGTAAACTCGCATATATATTCAAACAGTTAAGACTTGTGGCCGACTCCAGGGTTATGAGATCTGTCTATCTGGCGCTTTGTCAATCAGTTCTCACCTACTGTATTTCTTCATGGGGTGGGGCAGCTAAGAGTCATTTATTGGAACTAGAGCGGGCTCAAAGACTGATACTCAAAATTTGTCTATTAAAACCGAGACTATTCCCAACGTCAGAACTATACAATGTAGCGGAGGTCTTGTCGGTTAGGCAACTGTATATTCTCTCCGTTATTCTCAAACAGCACAAACTATTACAGTACAATTATAATAACCCAGTTTTAACCCGACGCCGCAACTTCCAAGTATGTCATGCTGCACCATCCAGAACAGCCTTCAGCGGCTATTTCTCCTTCTTTCAAGGACCACGGCTGTATAACTTGGCTAATGAGTTGCATAATATCTATCCCAATACGAAAAGGGAATGTAAAGGGAAGATCACTAAATGGCTTCTTGGGCTTAAGTATGAGGGGACAGAAAGACTACTTAAGCCTGCGCCGAGGAAAATAACTCAAAACGGTCTTCACTATTAAAGGAATATAACCTATAATAGTACGTTAATTACCATACAAAAATATGTAATGAACACTAGAATAAATGTGTTAGCGAATATATTTGGCCAAATTTAAAAATATTTTATAGTTTATTTAACAAAAATACATAACATTGGACAAAAATCCTTACAAAACATGCTCGTGTGTCGCTGAATTTTGATAGTAAACTGTTGAATTTTTTCATAAACTTCAATTCATATTATTCTCTAATTATCATACTATAATTTACGTTATTAACATTTCCAATATGTCGCTTGGTTGTTTTAATTTTAATTTTTTCTTCTAATTTGCGCGCTATTTTGAAGCATACGCAACGTACACCGGTCGAAAATTCAGTCGTCCACGGGAGCTCAAAGAGGGGTCACGTCTCATCGTGGAGCGTTTCGCCGGTAACGATAATTCGCGATCTATTGTGTACGTATGTATTGCAGCAATCCGTTGAATAACATAAGTCATATTTTTTGTTTTTTTGAGTACGATTTATTATGCATACCCAACAATTACTTTTTATTGTTCAATATATATTTCTTTAACTTTTTTTTTCAATATTTGTTTTATTATGGGAAAATGTAAAAAAAAATATTATTAGAAGAAAGTTGGCGCAAATTTTCGAAAAAAAGCCATTCTCATAAAAAGTACGTATTTCTATTTTGTGATGTTATTATTGCTTTTTAACCGACTTCAAAAAATTGAGAAGGTTCTCAGTTCGTCTTAAACTTTTTTTTATGTATGTTACCTCATAACTCGAAGACGGCTGGACCGATTTGGATTTTTTTTTCGTTTGAAAGGGTATACTTTCTAGTTGGTTTCATTGTTATGAAATCAGAATCTGATGATGGGATCCTGGAGAAAGCGAGGGAACTTTTTAAATATTATAGGCACACCTATAGCGTTTTGGGTATTTCTAATAGTACCTTGTGCAGTTTCTCCCGAAAAGCACCATTTGAGGAAGTGAAAGTGATGATGAAGACCACAGATGGCCACCGAAACTACTCAATAATAAGTATTTCGTGGATTGCGATTCGATTACTTGGATATGCACTTTATACTCGTCACAATGCATATGGTGACGTAGAGCTGATGGTGAAGTACCAGGAGTTCTCCTCCTCTCTCTCTCCTCAAAAGTTAACGGCTTGAAATTTTTTAAATTCTCTCATATCATTAATTTATTTTTAAATCCAAGATGGCGGATGCAAGATTTTCTCAAACATTCGATATGGGTATCGTGTAATGGGTTTTTGAGGGTGGTGATTGCAAATCTGGCATTCATTTTAAAATCCAAGATGGCGGATGCAACATTTTCTCAAACATTCAATATGGGTATCGTGTAATGGGATTTTGGGGGTGGTGATTGCAAATCTGGCATTCATTTTTAAATCCAAGATGGCGGATGCAACTTTTTCTCAAACATTCGATATGGGTATCGTATAATGGGTTTTTGGGGGTGGTGATTGCAAATCTGGCATTCATTTTAAAATCCAAGATGGTGGATGCAACTTTTTCTCAAACATTCGATATAGGTATCGTGTAATGGGTTTTTGGTTTGTTTGCAAATCTGGCTTTCATTTTGAAATCCAATTTAAAACACACACGATATGCAACTTTTTCTCCGACATTCAATATGGATATCGTGTGTGTCTACTAAGTTAAATACACTGATAACCTTCAAGGGTTTATTGCTAAGTATAATTAAGAAAGTAACGTAAGGGCTAAAATTATCGCTAAATGATGAAAATTAGTGTACCCGGTTGCTGTTCGAAATACACTAAGCTCGCGGCGAACTTAGTGCGACAACATTATATCGCTTGCTCAGCAAACGTGGTCGATTGCAAAATAATGCATCAACCATCGAGTAATAGGTTTTTGGGCATATCGATTGCAATCCTGACATTCATTATAGAATTTACGACGAAAGTTCATTGGCTACTTTGTTAGCTTACAATTTACACTCGTTTATTGATAATTTAACTGATCCTAGGTTAAATGACTATTCAGTATTATCTAGGGTATCTAATGATACTGAAATTAATTGTTTAAACCCTTAGATGTGACTAGGGCGTCCAATCTCGGAATACCGAGATCTCGGTATTGCGGGATCCCGCGTCATTTTCCAATACCGCGTGATGCGGGATTACGGGCGCGGGATCCGCGGGATTTGCGGGACTG
Source organism: Tholera decimalis (assembly GCA_943138885.2). Taxonomy (NCBI): domain Eukaryota; kingdom Metazoa; phylum Arthropoda; class Insecta; order Lepidoptera; family Noctuidae; genus Tholera; species Tholera decimalis. The sequence goes on from OW964551.2 coordinate 16,762,273, forward strand.
AAAAAAGCATACATACGACCTCTCGTGAGCGCGATCGCTCGGTGACTGGCGGCCGGCAGTGTTGCAAACAACGCGGGGACCGATGTCGCTCGTTTTTCACAGCTTATGTAACCTAATATAGCCTAATTTCAGTCAGTGGTAGCCTAAGTATGTAGCCTAAAATATCAGTAAAGTTTTTTATTCAGTATTTGTTACTGTTTTTTGTGAAGAAAAAACGGTGTAATTTGATTGATCTCATAATAATACGTAAATAAATGTGGAGTTAGTTGATTAATTCATTGTTTTTTTTTGTGATAAATAAACGGTGTAATTTGATTGATCTCATACTAGTAGTAATACTGGAATAAATGTGGAGTTAGTAGATTAATTCATTGTTTTTTTGTGATAAATAAACGTTGTAATTTGATTGATCTCATACTAATAGTACCTAATACGTAAATAAACGTTGGTTACGAGTTAGTTGATTAATTCATTGTTTTATTTGCCTTATATAAATGTGAATATTTTCAATATGCGGGATCCCGCAAATACCGAGATCCCGCGGGATTGGATATTCGTAGTCCCGCAAATACCGAGATTGAATTCAGGCTGCGGGATTGGATGCCCTAGATGTGACAAAGGAGAGGTATAATAACACAATTTTACTATATTATCAGAATATAAATCGTTTCTCCGGCAAAATATTAGATGAGGAAATGGCAATAGATAAATATGATATAGATATCTTATGTTTTTGTGAAACCTGGCTAAAACCAGATAGAATGTTGTTTAAAATTAATATTTTTTCAGTTACTAGTGCATATAACAGGTCCTCAGTAGGAGGTGGTACTTTAATATTATGTAGTAATTCTCTTAGATATAAGGAACAAAAATATATCACCGCTTGCTCTGTTGATTGCTTGTGTGAGGTAGCATGTACAGAAGTTGAAGGCCAAACTTTCTTATATGTTTATAGACCACCAGCATCAAACTTGTCATCAAATTTTAAGTACCTAAGCTTATAAGAGATAATAAATTAGTTTTCGTTTGTGGTCACCTAAATATTGATTTGTTAGTAAATTCACCTGAACACTGCAAGCTTACTTCATTGTTTGGTTCATTTAACTTAAAATGCACATTCAAGGAAGCAACAAGAATAACAGCAACATCAGCTCAATGCATAGATAATATTTATACTAATTGTGCCATAAAATACTCGTCTCAAATTAGTGGAGTTAGGTCTGACCATACAGGTCAACTAGTATCCTTTGAGTTGGTTAAAAAGCAGCAATTAAATAAGACTATTAAGTTTACATGACTGCTAGGCGATGATTCCTTCGTTCTGCACATGTGGCTTCCCTGGCTTATTGTAATTGCGTTATCGACTAGTATATTAACAACTCCACTTTCGTGAGTGTGTCTTTTTATTTATTTTTTTTCCCTACGATAATCAGATGACAGATTTTCTTTTTGTTTGATTTTTATTATTAATTTATACTTCTTAAGTTTATTTTTATCCATACTAATATTATAAATGCGAAAGTAACTCTGTCTGTATGTATGTTACCTTTTCACGCCTAAACCGCTAATCCGATTTAGATAAAATTTGGCTTGGGAATAGTTTAGGACCCTGGAAAGGACATAGGATAGTTTTTATCTTGGAATTCCCATGGGATCGAGAATTACGCAGGAAAAACCTCCAACACGAGCGCAGTCACGGGCAATATTATACTAGCTTAGTATAATATAAAGCTTTTTTGTGAATGGGAGAACACTGTAGACTCTTAGATTTGTTTCACAATTTTTTAATTCTAATTCCGTTGTGCTGTATTAATTGGTCTATGCTGTCCTCTCATACCTAATTAACCTGTATTATAGATACATTGTAAGAATGATATTTTAAAAGAGTAACTGTGGAGTTTCTTGCCGGTTCTTCTCCATAGAGAGATAACATAGAGTAACCATGCCAGTAGCATGCAACCAGCGCAACACGCACCATGAGACCATAAGTCTAGTTTAAGCATATACTAATGGGAACCCGTGTGAAATTATTACTTCCCACAATATGATTATAAATTAAAGCCTGTCTGAATTCTAATGGATAACCTATATTATTGTATAGTTGTAAGATATGTTTCCAGTTCTAAGATATGCTTAATTATACTGAAAACTTTGGTCATTACAAGATATTTTTTTAATTGTAGATCCACTTCTGAATAAGAAAAATGAAACGCCTCTTCTCAAGACGGGTTGGCGAGTGTACATTAAATAATACCAGTCCAAGTTTCCTTACAATGTTTTTCGTCACCACTGTCAGTGATGTATAAGATAAACTTAGAAAATACATCCTACTAATATTATAAATGCGAAAGTTTGTGAGGATGTATGTATATTTGTTAATTGCTCTTTCGCACAAAAGCTACTGAACGGAACTCAATGAATTTATTAAGTAGAACGAACTGTATTTACGCGGGAAAAACCTCCCACACCAATGAAGTCACGAGCAAAAGCTAGTAAGTAATAAATTTGAAAAGTCACATTGGTACTTGCCTAAATTTGAACCCACGACCTACCTACGTCATTTAAATCTAAAAGTCAATTATCTGAAATTAAGTATTTCAAATGGCGGGAGACTTTGTAAAACATAAAAAACACAGTGATACGACGTCAGTGTGGAGCTATTTTTTAGTTGCGAAGGATAGGAATAGTGCCAAATGTAACCGATGCTCAGCCATTCTCAAGACTTTGGATGGATCCACTAAGGGATTACATACACATTTGTCATCAAAACATAACATCAAGCTTATATCAGCTTCAACAAGTCTAGATTCTGATAATCGGAACACAGCACCGCCGCCAGCCAAGTGAAAGTTAAATGATTATTTTACTAAAAGTGCTGACGATAGCCTCGATGATGTTTTGGCAAGAATGATTGCATTAGATGGATTTCCATTCAGTATATTCATAACTTCAGATGATTCGAGAAAATTTGTCTTTGCAAAATACACGGATTTACCAAAGTCAGCCGTCACCATTCAAAAACGTGTCATGATTTACAGTGAAAAAATCAGAAAGCAAGTAACTGCAGAATTGAAACATTGGAAAAGTGCAGGTGAAAGATTTAGTCTTTCTTTCGACAAGTGGACTTCAACATCCAATAAACCATACATTGCTGTCAACGTTCATTCATATAAAAAAAAAATTGAACTTAGGACTTGTTCCTATTTATGGAAGTATGAAAGTATGGCTGAAAATTGTCTTCGTATATTGAAAGTGCGTCTAAGTAAATTTGATATTTCCCTGGATACAGTCAGCATACGTGTTTCTGTTGGCTCCGCATAAATTATTGTTATTACATAGTCTAAAGTGTAAATTTAATTAAAAATTTGAGTGTTAAAGTAAATAATAGACCGACAAGTGCAGTGACTAAGTTTACATGGTGAATAATCTCTGTTTATCAACGTTACAAAGCCGTTTAAAATCTTTCCATGCTGTGTGAGCGAGTAGCACTACAACGCTTCTCAGCGCTTTAAGCATTATACTACCGCTTTATACCATCTTGCGCCGCTTGACGCTAATTGCTTTATACATTCGCTGAAAGCGCTTTATTATCATAGTTCAAGCTTAAAACCAAATAATGGATGTCCGTAAGAAGTGCGGTATCTGCAATGATCAATTAACTGATGGAGTGCGTTGCTCAGTATGCGAAAACGAGTTGCATTTCCAATGTGCTGGTATCACTGAGGCTGGCCACCGTAAGCTGGGAGACAGGAAGCTCTCATGGCGATGCATGAAATGCAAACAGACGTGTGCTCTTCATCCAACTAGTTCACCAGTGCCACCAGGGTTGGAAACGGAATCTGCTGTGTTACGTGAGCTTCGAGCCTTGGCTGCAAAGTTGTCTCCATTGGAAGGTCTGAAGGATGAAATCCTGGCACTTAGGAGTGAGTTTGCTGACATGAAATCCTCTCTAAACCAGCAATTCAATGAAATTGTTATGGAGTTTAATGGAAGGATAAGTGACGTGGAACAGCGTGTCGTTCGGTTGGAGAAGGTTCAGGGTCAGGTAGATCAGCTTCAGGCGCGTCTGGATAAACTGGAAGAAGATTCAGATAGTAAGGATCAATGGTCGCGCATGAACAATGTGGAAGTAAAAGGTTTATCGCCGTCAAATAATGAAAACTTATTCCATATTATCTCCAGTATTGGTACCAAAATTAATTACCCTATTGTCAAAGGCCAGGTCAACTTTATTACTAGAGTACCTACGCGCGAAAAAGATCACATAAAACCAATCATTGTTTCGTTTTGTAATCGCTATGTTAAAGAGGATTTTGTTGCTGCAGCGAGATATTTCTCCAAGACATCACCACTAACAACCAACCAAATTGGATTAGCAGGCAATCAGAGAATATTTATAAATGACCACTTAACGTCTAAAAATAAAATATTGCTATCTAAAACTAAAAAACTGGCGTCTGAAGCGGATTTTCAATATGTATGGGTCAAACACTCAAAAATCCATGTGAGAAAAATGGACACCACCCCAGTTATGATAGTGAAATCAGAAAGGGACCTCTCAAAAATTGTCTAATAATAGAAATCAGCTGTGCACATAAACGGCTTGGTAACCGTAGGCCGCTCTGTGCTACTTGCGTATTCCTAAACATTCTGTGCTGTTGCACTGTGCTAATGAGTTATTTCTTTATAAAAACCACTTGTATGAAACTATTATATCACGACTTAATTGCGTTAAGTTTAAAGTCTAATTTAGAATACTGTGTAATGTGTATTAATACTATTTGGTGCTGTTATCAATTGTTGTTTTGCAACCGTTCATCACCTTTTGTTTGTATTCAAGGTATGGTTGGTTCATGTATATTGAAGTTATTTGTGTGTGAACACTGTACCTTCCTGTGCTTAATAGATTATTGTGAACCTTCTACCTCCGTTATATTATATTATCGAGAATATGAATACTGTTTAAATATTTTGGCACATTACTTAATTTTCTTCGCCCATTTTACTTGTTTATTTTTCATAGTTATTAAATTAACAACTTGTGATGGCTAATCTCAACGTTTATTATCAGAATGTGCGTGGTCTGCGTACGAAAACGAACGATATATTTCATAAAATATCTCTTAGTGCATATGATGTAGTTGTATTCACTGAGACGTGGCTTGCGGATGATATATTTAATGCTGAGATATTTGATAGTCGCTATTTGGTGTGGAGGCGTGATCGCGATTACTCTAAAACCTCTCAGAAGCGGGGCGGTGGCGTTTTGATAGCGGTTAGAAGTGAGCTTACTGTTGTAGAACGACATGATTGGCGCAGCTCGGCCGAAGATATCTGGGTCTCACTTATCTTAAAAAGATCTAGGCCAGCGGTAAATTATAATTTACACATTTGTGCTTTATATCTTTGTAAAGAAAACCTTGGCAACTCATACCATAATCAATTACATAATTTTAGTATTAACACTAACCATCTGATCTTAACCCACCCTTTAGACAAATTCATTATTATGGGTGATTTTAATTTTGGTAATAATGTAGAATGGATAAGTTCTGAAGGTAATGAACTAATTCCGCAAAATGTATCATGTCATTACTTGAGGGACTTTTTTGATGGAGTTCTTACTTCTAACCTATCCCAATATAACGGTGAAAGAAACAGAAATGCGAGGTTATTGGACTTAGTTTTTTGTAACGATTCTGTCAATGTTAATGAATGTCACGACCCTTTAGCATTACCTGTAGACCCGCATCATAAACCACTATTGATTACTGCCGATTTCGTTGAGATTCACAAATTAAGCGACAAACTGACTACGAAATATGTATTTTCTAGGGGTGACTACGCGGCTATTAAATCTGAACTTGACCAAATCAATTGGAATGAATTTTTAATTCATGAATCGTTAGATAGTGCTGTGGAACTTTTTTATAATAAATTATATGAGCTTAGAGATAAACATATCCCGATTAAATCAGTTAGACGGTCATCGTATCCGCCTTGGTATGATTCGGCGTTGGTTAAAGTATTAAAAGAAAAATATAAATACCACCGCAAATACAAAACTTATGGCAATATGTCAGACTTTCACTCTTTTTCTATTTTACGTAATAGAGCAGCTAACTTGGAGAAAACGTGTTTCAATAGATATATGGATAGAATTGAGTCTTCGATCATTCAGAACCCGAAATCCTTTTGGTCGTATGTTAAGAGTAAAAGAAACTCTGGTACTTTTCCAAAAGTAATGCATTATGGTGATAAGACAGCAAGTACAGGTGAGGAGATCAGCAATTTATTCGCAGACTATTTCCATTCAACATTCCAGGAACCGAATCCCGTGCCTGTGACTACTTCCGGTGGCATTAGCGTTGAACATGATTTATCGTGTATCGGCTCAATTCGTGTGTCTCATTCTCAAGTTCTAAAGTTATTAAAGACCATGGACCTTGCCAAATCTGGCGGTCCTGATTACATGCCTCCATTATTTATAGTAAATTGTGCGGACAGCTTAGTTGAACCACTTTGTATTTTATTCAGGCGGTCACTGTCCGAAGGCATAGTTCCAAAAATTTGGAAGTCTGCGTTCGTTACTCCAGTATTTAAAAAAGGTAATAAGTCGGATATCTCTAATTACCGACCGATATCCAAGATATGTCTGTTCTCAAAAATCTTAGAACGTATTGTGTTTACTGACGTATACAATGCTTTGAAGTGCTACTTTGGTGATGAGCAGCACGGTTTTCTCAGGAAGCGTTCCACTACATCTAACTTAATCTTATCCCATGAATACATATCCGAGGGTATGGGAAACCGCGCACAAGTTGACGTCATTTATACTGATTATAGTAAATGTTTTGATCGTATTGACCACGCACTGCTCATGGAGAAGTTATTTAAGGCCGGAATACATGGAGATTTATATCGTTGGTTTTCCTCGTATATTGATAACAGAACGCAAGCTGTAGTGCTTCAGGGTTACACCTCTGGATGGTGTTTTGTCCCCTCGGGAGTTCCTCAGGGTTCCATATTGGGGTCCCTATTGTTTACTATTTTTATTGCCGATGTGAAATATTGTTTCGAAAATTGTTATATTTTACTTTATGCCGACGATATGAAGATTCATAAAACTATCCGAAATATACCTGATACGTACCTGTTACAAGCTGATTTGAATAGATTTGATGAATATTGTAGACGTAACAGGCTTGAATTGAATGTATCAAAATGTTATCACATGACTTTTACGCGCCAGAAGTCGTTAATTGATTCATCATACACATTATGCAATATCGGTATAGGGAAGGTCAATACTGTTAGAGATCTTGGGATTATACAAGACAGCAAGCTGCTCTTCGATAAGCATATTGATGGAATAGTAAAAAAAGCATCGAGAGCACTTGGTTTCATAATTAGAACCTCGGCTTCTTTCCGATCGCTAAAACCGATCAAAGTTTTGTATTGTTCGTTCGTACGCAGCCATCTTGAGTATGCATCACAAGTCTGGAACCCTCAGTACGGGATCTACATCTCTCGCATTGAGGGTATTCAGAGAAAATTTCTTAAGTACCTAGATTACAGGGCGAAACAAGTATCTGTAGATTACAATCACCGATGTAGAAGGTACCATTTTCTGCCGCTTGACCAAAGGCGTAATATTAATGACATATGTTACTTATTAAATATTGCAAATGATTTAATTGACAGTACTGAACTTGTTTCTAAGTTAACGTTACGCACTAATCAAATGGGGCTGCGACAGCGACCACTTCTACGTGTACCTTCTGTAAACACTAACTATAGGCGTAATGCCTATTTCTGTAGAGCGAGTCGCAGCTTCAACAAAATTTGTTGTGAACATGATGTGGATTTGTTTTGCACCAATGCAAACACACTAAGGAAGCTCTTAGCAAAGCCATTTTTTGAACCTGTTGCACCTACTTGCATTTGAATTGAACTGCACACCTGAACATAAATTTATTGTTTTAGTTAACTTGTGTAGTCGAATAGAACACATCAGTCTATTTTGTATTAGGCTAGTTCAGTTTGAACATAGTCTTTTTTTTTTACATAACTTTATTTATCTGTGAGGGCTTGTAATTAGCAACTTAGTTTTTATATATTATTGTTATAATGTTATTAGTCTGTAAGCCTTCCGAAAATAAAATAAATAAATAAATAAATACTGACTTTATGAAAAATATAATTATTTGCAAGACAGCTCTACCTCAGATGATACTATAAATGAACCATCTGTGGCTGCTGATCATATGGACGACAGCCATGATGATGAACATTTAGAAGACTTAGACAGTCCAGAATCAGACTTAATCTTAATGTCATAAAATGACCTTGCGCTATAACACATACAAGAGTTAACACAAGATGAAAACATTAATGAGCTGATAAAGAAAATCCGCAAAGTTGTAGAGTGTATTTCAAAAGATCACAATTGAAAAATGAAACAGTACTTCAAAAATATGTGAAAATTGAACATGGAAAAGAGCTGTCACTTCTTTTGGACTGTAAAACCAGGTGGAATGGTCTTTTAACAATGCTGGAGCGATTGTATCTTTTAAAAACCTGCATTCAAAAAGCTCTTATAGATCTCAATCATCCAATTCGTTTGGAAGAAGTTGATTTTGAGTTGGTAAATAAAATTGTTGATGTGCTGACCCCAATTAAATTGACAGTAGAAGCAATCTGTCGGCGAGATGCTAATTTATGCACAGCTGATTCCGCTTTGAAATTTCTTATAAAACAGCTATCTAGCATAAACTCAGCACTTGCCAAAAAATTAAAACATCCTTAGTGGAACGTATGAAGCAACGACGAAGTGATGATTTGACTGGTGTGTTGAATTATTTACAAAATCCATGAAAAGATGATGAAAATCAGTTATTATCAGATTTAGAATGGCATGACTTATTTCCAGTTCCTACACAGGCTTTAGTGAGGAAGCAAATAAAGTGTATTGTGAAAAAACTTAAAAGTCGCGATGACACGGAAGAAGAAGAAGGAAGATCAGGATCACAAACAGATGATGAGTTAAGGCCACAAACCTCCCAATCCCAACCCCAATTGACACTATAGGAAAAGTTACAGCTGGAAATTGATAAGAGTATGAAATCCCCAGATAGTGAAGTACAAATACAAAATTAATCGGGGTTGGCAAAATATAGTATTAGACGTGAAATAAGCCTGTTTGAAAATGGAGGAATTAGTGGATATCACTAAGAAATAGCATATAAGTATCTATTGTCTATTCCTCCAACCAGTGTAAAACCTAAACGAGCGGTTTCAGCTGCTGCTTAGGTTGGTAATAAACTACGAAGCAGGCTTGGAAGTCAAACCTTGGATGCATTCATATTTCTTCGATTGTATTTTCAAAATTCTAAATAAGTTGTATTGTCTTTTTATTTCTTACAAAGTATAGTATCTTTTTTGTCTTTTTTCTTTTCTTACTATACTGTGATTTGTGTAGTGTATCAAAATTAAAAATATATATTTTAAGAAATTACTCGTTTTTTACGGTTCCGTTGCCGAATAGCAAAAAACGGAACCCTTATAATTTCGTCAGGTCTGTCCGTCTGTCTGTCTGTCTGTCTGTCCGTCCGTCCGTATGTCACAGCTATTTTATTCCAAAACTATTAAGACTATACATGTGAAACTTGGTAGGTAGATGTATTCTATGAACCGCTTTCCGATTTTAAGAAAAAATTACAATATATTTAAAATAAAGGGGACTCCCCATACATGGAACTAAAACTGAAAATATATTTTTTTCATGAAACCTATGCATGTGTGGTATCTATATACAGATCTTTAAAAATGAGATTGAGATTTCTAAAACCACTTTTTCATAAAATTAATAGTTTAAAAGATATACGTTTCCAAATTGGTAAAATGTGTGCCCCCCCCCTCTAACTTCTATAATAATGGAGTGAAAAATATAAATATATATATCTGTAGATCTTAATGTAAACTTTCAATCAAAATTGGTTTTAAAGAAATCGAGTCAGCAGTTTTTGAGATACAGCATATTTTCTAAAACCGCAAATATAACTTTGTAATTCATACAAATACTATGAAAAACAAAGTTATTTGGCGTAGTTGCAAGAAAATGTAAATAAGCTAGTTTTAAGAAATTTGTAAGTTTTAGTTTTTTGTCAAGTAAATATACATATTATATTATATTATTATAGTTACTACGGAACCCTTCATGGGCGAGTCTGACTCGCACTTGGCCAATTTTTGTAAAATGTTATAATAAGCAATATAACATTAGATTTATAGATTTCTTTTATTTTTTTTCTCTTAAATTAAGTTACACTTGATACAATTATATTGTTATGAAATAAATTACGCTTATATTTTCTGCGAAGTAAGTTCGCTAGACAGCATTAATGAATAAATGTTTTTTCGTATGGCCCCACGTATATATAATAAAGTACCGAATGTTATTAAAAATATGACAGTACATCAGAATTTAAACGAGCACTAAACGAAATTTTAATAAACAAAACTTATTTCAGTCTGGTTTTATTATGACATTACATAATTATATTTTATTTTTATTTCATACTGGTTTTATTATTCAAATAAGTACTGCATACCCATCTACCCTAACTTTCTACTTACCCAGTTTCGAAGCGTCAATAGCCTAATGGATAAAGTGTCGGACTTGTGATCGAGAGGTCACGGGTTCGAACCCCACCCATTACACTATTGACGTGAACCCTCTCCAGACACAAGCATATTTAGCATATAATCAAAGTTTTATTGCAATAGGATGAATAGTGAGGGAACGGATAATGTATTACTACAGTAAAAACAAACGTTAATTTTTATATAATAGGTATAATTTATTAAATTTATTTTTGTGATTTATGTACCTACTTGCTTCATTTAGATCCATCCAGCCGTTTGAGCGTGAAGAATTAACAAACATGTAAACAGACACACTGATTCACAAACTTTCGCCTTTATAATATTAGTGTGATAAATAAAACCATCTAAATAATTAATATTCGTTTTTAAAGTTTATTCAACATACGACAAAAATTTAAAAAATGCAAAGTTAACAAACTTTGTCGTGCAACGGCAAGCGGGCCTCGAGCGAACTTGTCATTGTGTGTGTGACAACGCACACGACTAGCCCGCTGCAGTAAATACCTATTTTCCGCGCGTCTCGTAGGCTCGACACCCTCTTAATAAACACAGAGACTTTTGAGGTAAAGGTACACACATACTAGCACATGACACACACAAACACACTCAAACGCACATAAACTCACACACGCACGAAAACGTTTTCAAATCTAACACACTCCCTTAATTCTAAGTTACCAATTTGACCTGTTCTGTAATGTGTCTGGGTTAAGGTGGCCAGGAGACCCATAACACAAGTTTTCTTAGTATGGGCTCCTGTCTCCCTACCAAAAAAATTGTTTAAAGAAATTTTGTTTTGTGTATTTTGTGGGAGAAATAAAAAAAAAAAAAAATAAAAAAAAAAATAAAGACCACAGATGGCCACTGGAACTACTCAATATATAAGTAGGAATAATAAGTATTTCATGTGTTCCGCTTCGATTACTTGAATGTGGTTATTAAGCATAATATGCTCGTCACAATGCATATGGTGAAGTGAAGCTAATGGTGAAGCACCAGGAGTCAGGAGAACTCCTCAACAATATTAACGGCCCAACATTGGGAAAAGCAAAATTTTGTAAATGAATATAAGTAGTTGACATTTAGGCTCTTGTAACTAGGTAAATTAAAAATCGACCAACTAAAAAGTATGAAATAAAAACTTTTTACCAAAAAATTAAACCGACTCTCGAAATCAAAGTTATTTTTTATATTGCAGTGTTTTTGGGAGCCGGTTTAATTTATTTGGTAATTTTTTTTTATAAATAGGGCGGGTCGATGTTGACAGTTTGTGGCGGCCATGTTGTTTTGGCGGCATCTGTCAAATGCGTTGTTATTTCTTTAGTTACAGATGCCAAATCACCATGGTAAGTTACACGATTGAGCAGCACGTCCAAATGATAAAACTTTATTATCAAAATGAGTGTTTGTTAGTGCAAACGTTGCGCGCATTGCGTCCATTTTACGGCAGACGCGATTTTTTGCCCACCCTGTATATATAGCGGGGGACTGCGCGTAACTATAGCAACGACGGCCATTTTGGTTCAACTTATTTGCCGCGTAGGTTCTTGCCGGTGCGTTTACTGCACGAAAAGAAATGTTATTACTTTACTTTTTAGGGTTCCGTAGCCGAATGGCAAAAAACGGAACCCTTATAGTTTCGACATGTCTGTCCGTCTGTCTGTCTGTCCGTCCGTCCGTATGTCACAGCCATTTTATTCCGAAACTATTAGGACTATACATGTAAAACTTGGTAGATAGATGTATTCTGTGAACCGCTTTCCGATATTAAGAGAAAATTTAAAATAAAGGGGGCTCCCCATACATGGAACTGAAACTGAAAATATTTTTTTTCATGAAACCTATACTTGTGTGGTATTTATAGACAGGTCTTTAAAAATTACATTATGGTTTCTAAAATGACTTTTTCATAAAGTTAATCGTTTAAAAGATATACGCTTCCAAAGTGGTAAAATGTGTGTCTAAAAAAAACATATTTTGTAGATCTGAATGTAAACTTTCAACCAAAATTGGTTTGAACGAGATCAAGTCAGCAGCTTTTGAGATGCAGTATATTTTCAAAAACCGCAAATATAACTTTGTAATTCATACAAATTCTATGAAAAACAAAGTTATTTGGCGTAGTTGTAAAAATTGTAAATAAGCTAGTTTTAAGAAATTTGTAAGGTTTTTGTTTTTTTTTTTTAAATAAATATATTAAGTATGTTATATTTATTATAGTTACTACGGAACCCTTCATGGGCGAGTCCGACTCGCACTTGGCCAATTTTTCTTTTTTTTTTTGTCGAGAATTAGCGATTCTCTACGTCAATTTTGCAATATTTTTAAACAATTAAAAGGGATTTTATTAAACTAAAACAATAATATTAAAATTTTTGCAAATTTTACGTTTAGTGACCAATATTCTATCTGTGACACAAATCACAAATTAATGATCAATCAATCAATAACCAAGTGATAGGTTTATACCTACTTACATCGCTGCCCATTGTACGGTGTAAGTGTAACTATAACCCACATTCTTGCCAATTTACTAAACTAATACTAGGTACCTACTAAAAACCATTATCTGAATGTTCGTTTCGAATTTCGAACTTATAGCTACATTATCATTATATTGCCTTTCTTATTGATAAGTCTACCATATACCTATTGCTCTTTTGAATTTAGATTGATGAATTACGTAACATAAGTACCTACCTATTGTAAGGTTTAACATTTAAATAAGTAAGTTGTCAGGATAACTAAATATTAGAATGTAACCTTACCTACCTTTAAGAAATTTCCACATAAAGTACCTTTACTTGTATTATTTGATGCATCATATACCTAAATAATAGCGATATAAAGCGTCTCGTTTCGTTTTTAGCATTTTTTCAATATTAATTGTTCAAAATTCAAAATAATAAAAATAATATCGCAAAAGACGTCCTGTTTCAAAAACTCAAACAACAAAAATGACAATAAAGTAGTAAACAAGTAGATACAGACATGAAAAAATCATAATAATAAGTAATTTCGATATCCGCCTAGCAAAGCTAAAAAGAACTATACCTACTACATGCAATAATGATCATATCATAGATCCCTGTTTGCAAGGCTCTCGGTAAGTAACCCCAAAGGAGCCCCGCCAGCGCTTACGCTTAACGCGTGCTATGCCATTTTAAAGCGTATGCCTACCATCGAGATATCATATTACATTGCTTCGAGTTGGAATGTTACGCTGTTATCGTTTTCAAAAGAGTTGAAAGTGTAAGGAACCCTTTTGAACGACTTAATTTAGCTGTTCAAAAGTGTTACCCATGTCGTATGGGTTTTTGAATAACCAAAATGGTCCATTAACCCATTTAAAAGGTTACCTACATCATATGGGTTTTAGATTAACTGCTTAAAAAAACCCTATCGAAAACCCTTCCTATAAATAACCAAAATGGTCCTTTAAGCCATTCAAAAGGGTTACCTATATCTTATGGGTTTTTGATTAACCGCTTAGAAAAACCCTGTCGAAAACCCTTTCAATGGGTAACCAGAATGGTCCCTGCTCGCGATGCGTACAGAGCTACATACAAACTAACCAAAAACATAAGTAGCCCTTTTTCAAATAGCAAATCAAATATGCTTGGCCTGGTTTTTTTATTTCACAACTGACATTTAAGGCTATAATCGCATAGCACGACTTCTCGATCGCCTAATGCATGTATTTTGATCAATAGGATGCACGAAGCGTATTTTAGTAGTGTTCGTAATAGTAAGTATTAATTTAATATAATGTTACACGCCCTGTACTCACAAAATGCATATTATTTCTAATTGGGCGAAAACAGGAAGGGATGTGGTTTGTCACTAGGTGCGCTTCCGCAGAAATATTTTCTTAAGTGAGTATGCGTATCTTTGGCCTATAGTACCTACCTAAAAATAAAAGAATAAAAATCCTGTTAATCGCAGGCTAATAAATCTACCTATAAAAATATCAACATATACTTAATCAATCCCATTTATAATAAAATAAACATTTATATTTTACTCTCGTATTAACTCACCCACCACACAACAAGCAAACACATTTATTCCCATTGAATTATTCGGGCGAAATATTCGGAAACATTCGATTGCGGGGTACGAATCTTTCTCGCGCGGGTGAAAACTTCTCCGGGGGGATGCATCCCCTCCCTCTTACCGCACCCCGCACCGCCATCGCCTGCACGCACGACTCGTGCCCGGTGGCAGTCGGGTGCGCGCGTCGCGGTGCCAGCGCGGCGGCTGCGGCCGGCGCACAGAGGGGCAACGGCGGCGACGATCGACGATCGATGCAAAATACGATTTTTCAGCAAAAAAAGTTGAAATCTTAATAAATAATTAAAAGTTTCTTTAAATCAAAATGAATTTATCATTTTGAATAATTCCGATTTAAAGAAACTTTCCCCGAAGTATTCCGGAATTATTCGGAATTATTCAGAAGTTTTGCAACTATAACCAGGAGTAAATATAAACTGTTTCGTTTCCTTGTAAACAATGCACTTGCTGATTAATCTCGCTACGGCTAGTAGTAATATTGAACCTAGCTGTCTAAAATTAGCTGGTGTTTGTGTACCTTTATTATTAATTTCATGGGCTGTCCCAAATTGGTTGCCGCGATTAAGTGTAGGGTCGCTCTGGTTTTCCATATCTGATGCACTGAGGATATTCTGATTGTTCTTTAAATCCTCTAAATCCTTGCCTAGCCTTGAACATCGACGACGAGTTGCAAGTGTATCGGTTACATTTCGGAGAGTGTGCGATGGAATTACACAATCTAATTATGGACTGGATGGACTACGAGACAAACGGCGATGCGCCATCGTTACTCGGTGGACATCCCACCCATACGCACAAAACGTTTTGGGAATACCTTCAATGTGCGTACGGGTAAGGAGTGAAATTCCCTGCCGGAGTCTGTGTTTCCCGATAGCTATAACCTGGGGGTCTTAAGTCAAGAGTGAATAGGTTACTTTTAGGTAAGCGTGCTCCATCTTCGACCACATTATCACTTACCATCAGGTGAGATAGTGGTCGAACGCGAACCTGTTGACAATAAAAAAAAATAGAGTACTATCAGCGAGGAAAAGATTTTGTGCTTCAGCAAAATGGACCTCCTTCAGCTTATAAAGTAAAATCATTAACACGCTTTTATTAGGTCGACCTGTATGTAACTAACTGTGTAATGGAATCTAAGGTAACTAATTTAACCATCTTCCAAGGGTCATAGCGTAATGAAAATTGGCAGCTGTATGTAGTTCTGATGACAATACAATAATATGGTACTCTCGAACTGATCTGATGATGGAGCCGGAAGATATGACCTGGTACTTCATGATGGAAAATCGTATCATAGCTGTTTTGGATTTCTTAGAAAAGTCTTGTAATGAACTTTGATCACGATTAGGTTTCAAGGATGATGAAGTCGGAAGATAGGCACTGGCATTCCATGATGGAATATCGTATCATAGTCGTTACGTGCACTTGTGAGAAAGGCCACGTAATGGACTTTGAACACGATCAGGTTTCAAGGTTATAACAAACCTAAAGAAAATCCGTAATCGGTTTTCTTAACCTTTTTGAATTACCGCGTAATCCAATTTTTTATACCTAGATGTCACTTTCAAATCCTCTGGGGGGATCGACCGTTTAATTGTTCACTTTTTTGTTTTTACGTGCATTTATGAAAGCGTGTTTTTCTAGTGTTTTAGGATAAAGCAATAATTATTTATAGTCTATAGAATACGTCAATAATGCACCTCACTGCCAAAGAACGAATTTTAAGAATTGGATTATCAGTTCCAAAAATTACCTCATTAAAATATTAACGTATAGATCAAACATTTTGAGTCACTTAGATCAAGCAAACAAGCTGAGATATAGTTTTCTATCCACATCAAAACAAAATAATGCTAAATTCCTACATTATGTAACAATTTCATCATTTCTTTGATAGCATCAATCGTCCTATAAAAAGGAAGTATTATCCCGAAAGAATGATTGGAAACAATGAATAGTTGTTCGCATGGAATATATTAGTGAAGTTATCATCATTTGTATTGAACGAGCCAATCAGTCGGCACGCGCTGTTCAGATGATAGCTCATTGTTGCTTGTAAATTATTGCAATTGAGAGCTAATGTTATGACTTGGACCTCGGTTGTATTATATGCCGACGGAAGATTCTAGAACTATGCTGCTAGGCTGTGTTAACTTCACCGCACGATTTTAGTTATAGGGTCGTTGTGTCGAGGTCTCCCACATTTCAACATTATTTTCCACACTTTTCGGTGTGTTGCTTCTTGATCCATGACAGAATTTGCTAGTGTCCTCCCTTTACGATGTAAATATAGTGCGTGACAAAGTAGCATCTTACTGAAACACTTCGGAAGGCCGAGATGCCAGGATACGGAGCCAGGGAATAAAATAGCTGGTCACGGTCACAGATATAATGCGACTGGCAGATGATAAAACAAAACCGAGTTGCATTTGAAGTCCTCACCTAAATCTTCTTAACATAACTAGTATTATGAGGGTAAGTCCTCCATACACATAGATCGCACTTATTAAGACTGTAGTGTGTGTTATTTGACTAACTAATGCATAAGAGTGACTAAATCAAACAAGTTTATTTTTGTAATATTAAATTATAATCACATATAAATATTGCACACTTTATAGGTATTTTACATTGAAATAAACACAATACTTATGAGATCTATTTTTGACATGTAAAAAAAAAATGCATTTGAATTTGAAAGTATTAAAATATTGATAGCACAAAAAATCGCTACTACCTCGCTGAGTGAAGAATAATGGGTTGACGAGTCCAAAGACCCAGTGTAGACCCCTAGTCGTCATATGACTCAGTTGACAACCGATGACAAACAAGATTGACAACGAGAGGCTTTGCTATGGAACTTGAATTACCTATTTTAAAAATTGTAGCACGCTTTATGTGAATGTCTGTCTGTGGTATTATTCGTGGATACTGGGCACACATAAACCACGTGTGTAACACGCTTTGTAAAGATGATGAATTTATCGACGATGCCCATTTATTTAGTAATGAATGATTTATACGATAAGGCACGATATAACGTTTTTATAGTCTGTCAATTGGGAACAGAAATAGAAAATATTGATTACTAGCTATTGCCCGCGATTTCGTTCACCTGAAAATTTCTCTCATTTTCAAAGATATAAAGTCAATTCAACAGTCTAAAACATAGATAATTAAGTTCTATTCCATAGACATTACCAGAATAGATACTTTGAAAGGCGAATGCCCATCAGCCATATAAAAAAATGCCTGAAATTAACAACAATTAAATATACGCCAAATGTTATTACAAATCGTAGGCAAGCCATATAAATTTCAATAATTTATTATCATAAAACTAAGTCTCCTACTTATCTTATAATATTATAAAACACTATATGTATCCATTAAAATTACTTGAGATTTGATCGGAGTCTGTGTTTCCTGATCGCTATAATCTGGGGGTCTTTAGGTCAAGAGTGAATAGGTTACTTCTAGGCAAGCGTGCTTCATCTCCGACCACATCATCACTTACCATTAGGTGAGATGGTGGCCAAACGTGAGCCTATTACCAATAAAAAAAACTGTCAGTTACAAACCTTTTTATGAAATATAGGTAAAGTTTAGTTTAAGGATGTCGAGTCGTCGCACAGTGATCAATTTCAAAAATTTAGGGGGACGAAATTATTAAATGTTGAAATCATGAAATAAAGGTATATTTATAACATTAAATAGTATCGAAAAATCATTTTCACATAATTTAACTTGGTAATTAATATTTTATGTACTTTGTTACATCACTCCTCATCTAACACAACTTCTGGTTCTTGTAAAAGATTAAGTACCTCAATTGGCATTGTATGTTTTTATTTTGTTTTACAGTGGCTTCACTGGTCGATGTAATGACAAAATATTGAATAAATCAATATTTTTTATTGAGGCATCATCATTACCTAAAAACACTTTTTACTATAGAAACCGGCAATCACCGGAAAAAAATGTATAGTTTTGTATAGCCAATAGTGCCTACTATATAATGGAATCAAAATGATAATGTACTAATTTGTACTTTTAAACGTAACACAGTTCAAACTTAGAAACGTTAGTAAATATCTGATCTATTTTATTTTTTGTTTATATACCAATAAAAAGTACAGACCTTCCTTAATGTGCACCATTTTTTTGAGTTTACAATTTACACTGATAACTTAGCCAACTTATTTTGAATAGGAGCGCAAAAAAACGATAAATCAGTCTTGTTATAATAATTTAGCTTTCGAGATAACTTTGAAATGGCATATCTATTAAACTACTGTCTGTATAATGGTGATATTTTAGTATAATGTAAACAACTTACCTTCAGGTCTTAATAAAATTATTTTTCGAACTACCGACACATTGACCAAAAATAATTATGGGACGCTAACTTTTAATAATTGATCACTGTGCGTCGTTTAGGCGCGTCCAATCTAAATCCGTGTTCAAAAATAGGTTTCGTGAGTAGAAGTAAAACCAAAGTCCACAGTCTTCATTATATCGGACTGTTTGTTTACTTGTTTCTAACGTGGCGTCGTTAGAAACAAGTAAACAAATAATCGAAAATGCAGTACTGTCAAACTAACTATCTGTAAAGTAAGGCAAAGGACATGTGATACATACAGCCTACGACGTTCTATTTAAAAAATAATTTGATTTTAATTACATATATAGGTCATATGTCATAGGTCGAATTATATTTTAATTATACTTATATAATTTTAATTATATAGGTCATATATCTTAGGTCGAATTATATTAAATTAATCGTAACTGTGCACTAATTCTGTAAAATACTTCGTTAGGGATTAACTGACGATTCCTGTTTGGCTGAATGTCACTTACTTGTGTCAAATAAACACCGACCTCCAATAAAAATAAGAATGAATTAAACGGATATCAGGTAAATTAATTTAATGATTCCTATATTTTTGTATACTACTTAAACAAACTTGAATATTATTTCATTACACATATTTTATTTTAAAAAGAATTAAGGACTATTAGCAGTTTCTGTCCATTTCATGCATTTTATAGGCGTTCCCCTTTTATAACATCTCAGTGAAGTCGTTCAGATGTAATAATACAAAATGATTATTATGTAACGTCCTAAGATCGCCGACTTGAAAACATATTAACCTTTTGAACGGCAGAGCGTAAACGCATCGGCGGCGGCGGCGCTTGTGCAACGCCAAGCAACAAATTCAGCGCGAAAACCTACAAAAAAATAGGGATTCCAACATCTCATCGATAAGTTATCGATAACCAATTAATCATTGTATTTCATTCCATATTTTTTAAATAAAATATTACTCGTTGCATTATTCTTTTATTTAATTTGACCCTTCTTGGTATCATACTATCATTAAACACCAGTTACAAAGTTCTAAACAACCTAAAAGCTAACTAATCTCGTTCATGACATCATCCGCTGTCGTGAAGATCCGACTCTGGCGTGGCTGGCACGACTTTGATAACTTTCTCGCATGCGAGTAGGGATGTGATATTGTGGGACATAATAAATAATAGTCATATATAGTATTTAAAACAATTTAATCGATTTAGTTATATTTATTGCTCTGAGTCTTCGTAACTTGGCAAACTTATGCCATCCAAGTCGTTTTGCTATCGTACTTTTCTAATAACATTCAGTATATTTACATAAGTTACTGAACGTTTTTTTTCTGGCACTCGATCCAGTTCAAAAGCAACCAGTATTGCGAACGCAGCATTTCGTAGGTCGCTAGGTCTTGGTTGGTTAAAATCCAACGGAGGTAAATAGGAGACGTCACACCTTAAATCATTTGCGTTCCACATGCTCCGTTGATAAATGGAGTTCTTCAGTAGTCATTTGACTGCCAGCCATTTTTATTATTCACTCGCACAATAATAATGCTGTTACAAATATTACCACCGATCATAACAATAAATGTAGAAAATCACTAGCAGTTTCCCTTAGCGCTAATAACGTCACTGCTTGACGTTTATTCCCGACTGTGGCGTACAGGTTACTGTTTATGCGCTTTTGCGTAGGGATGCGTGAGATTGGGCAGTAAACTATCGATCTATGGATATCAATTATGGTTTTTTTTTCACAATTTTACATATATTATACATTAGGAATATTCAGATACGAATAGTTGTCATTAAAAATAATTGTCGAAGTAATAGTAAGCTACTTTTCATAAAATATTTCATAAATTTGAAATATAAGTTACTTTATTTACACAACACTAGCTGTCGTGTCTTGACGACTGTGGCGTGAGGAAGAACACTTCTTTATGGATTTCGATTAGCAATTTTTGATTATTGTTTTTGTAGTGAAATGTAAGTAATGAATATATCTTTCTGCTATTTTACAATACTTCATTAATGTAGTTTTAAATAATAGGAAAAAGAAATATGTAGTATATTTATTTTGTACTTAAAAAATGTCGTTTTCTTGTCGGCTGTAGACGACGGTGGCGTGTTTGGCACGTTTTCGTTTGTCGGCTATATCCGACCGTGGCGTTCAAAAGGTTAACCATTCTGTTGGGCGGTAGTCTCCTTTAAAAATAGTTCTTATAAGTTTTAATGACATACACAAGTATCAATACGTGGAAATAAAACATGCTGTTACGCCTGCGTGCACTGAGAAAATATGATCGTCGGAATTAACTCCCGCGCATCGCAAGACTCATCAGTCATCACACTTGTCCGAATTCTGGCATTCTTTATGAGAGAAACGTTTACTGAAAGACATTCTTGATATATAAATATTTAAAAAAAAATCAAGCAGCCTAGGGTTGCCAGCTCGTTGGTTGTACCTAATAGCCGGACAGACCAGCCAGTTTGTCCGGACATTTGTGTGAAAAGACCTTAAATTATTAAGGACTAGTACTCTCGCGGGGCTTCGCTCCCGTGGATTCTATCACGGTAAAAACATAACTCTCCTTTTTTGCAGTCGGGTAAAAAGTAGCCTATAACCTTCCTCAAGCTTCAAGCTACTTCCATACCAAATTTCATCCAAATCCACCCAGTACTTTCGAAGATTAGCGCGTTCAAGCAAACAAACAAACAAACAAACAAACTAACAAACTTTTCCGCTTTATAATATTAGTATAGATTTTGTGTCTTAGTATTAATATGCCAAAAATTGTATATGTAAACCCAGGTTCTTTTTATTATTTACCATAAGTATTCTTAAGGTGATTGGTCAAATGTAAAAAGCCTGTCAAAAGCTGGACAAGCCGGACACCGTTTATTTTGGTCGGAGACGCATTCAAAAAGCCTGATTATTTCCGGCTTTATCCGGACGCCTGGCAACGCTACATGTGTTACATTTTCAGGCTTCTAAAAACCATAAGGAGCAAAGAAATGTTGTTAGCCACAATGTCGATAGTGTTATGGTAAGATGTCACAATTTAGAAACAATCGTATGATGGTAAAAACTTTTTACCAAAAAATTAAACCGACTCCCAAAAAACACTGCAAAGTGAAAAATAACTCTAATTTCGGAAGTCGGTTCCAAAAACTAAAATACAAAACTAAAGACACCGACTACCGAAATTAAAGTTATTTTTCACTTTGCAGTGTTTTTTGGGAGTCGGTTTAATTTTTTGGTAAAAAGTTTTTATTTCACTCTTTTTAGTTGGTCTATTTTTAATTTACCTAGTTACAAGAGCCTAAATGTCAACTACTTATAACCTTTTACAAAATAATGCTTTTCCCAATGCTGGGCCGTTAATTGTTGAGGAGTTCTCCTGGTACTTCACCATCAGCTCTACATCACAATATGCATTGTGACGAGCATAAAGTGCTTAACATCCGTATTCAAGTAATCGAATCGCAATCCACTCAATACTTATTATTGAGTAGTTTCGGCGGCCATCTGTGGTCTTCATCATCAGTTCCACTTCCTCAAATGGTAGTTTTTGAGAGCAACTGCACAAGTTACTATAATGAATACCCAAAACGTCATAGGTGTGCCTATAATATTTGAAGAGTTCCCTCGATTTCTTCAGGATCCCATCATCAGATCCTGACGTTTATGAAAATGGGACCAATTTCGAAGTATACCCTTTCAATCAAAAAAATAATTTTCCAAATCGGTTCAACCGTCTTCGAGTAATCGATGATATACCATTAAAAAAAAAAAATTGTAATCGTCGAATTGATAACCTCCTCTTTTTGTCGTCGGTTGAACATAGAATACAATTTCCTATTTGAACGATAACGATCTCTGATTTGATATGATATTACTAAACATAGCCGGTTATATCTGATTTCTAAATATAAATAGGTTAAATCAAAAACTATAACTAAAAACCACCTTAGGGATGTCGAGTAACCCAGATACTGGGAAGTTAGGTAGTTGCTCCATGTATAAAAAATACTAGTCTTCAGCTCCATCCGGTTACACTGGAAGCCGACCCCAACATCAAAATTCCAACAGGGAAAGGGTTAAGCAGATAATTATATCAAAAACCATAACTCATAATGCAATATGAGTCAAGGGTACCTTGCTTACTAAACGTAAGTTCGAGTTTTTCTGGTCCTCTCTGAGGGCGTGGTTTCGAATCGCACTTCTGACAAAACCTTTTTGCTTTTCTTTAAAAACCGTTTTTTTTACATAATTGTGTAGCAATTAACACCGTCAGAGAGACTCATTAGTCTAGAGAGACTTACACAATTATTATTATTTCGTGACAAATAAAAACTGTTTTTAAAGAAAAGCAAAAAGGCTTTGTCAGAAGTGGGATTCGAACCCACGCCCTCAGAGAGGACCAGAACAACTCGAACTTACGTTTAGTAAGCAAGGTACCCTTGAGTCTGGCGCCTTAGACCGCTCGGCCATCCTGACATGAAAACATGGCGTGAAATTGCACATTAGACCACATATCTTGTCTTCTGATGAATTAATGATTATTTCATTAAGTTTTATGTGTAGCGTATATAATCATTCAAGAAAATTGTGCCTATCAACTCCAGATTGCCAAGTAATCTGTTGACGAAGTATAAACATTTCATCATTTTTATTAATTTCATGACTTTGTAAAAAGTAAACCATTTGATTTAGATAGGTAGATAGATAGAATACTCTTTATTGCTACACGAATAATTTAAACACACTATTGCTTAACTTAGTTACAATGGCAGCTATGTAATTACACAGTTTTTAATAAATACGTTGTAAAGTAAGTCCTGTCTGCTCCTTTGGCATAAATTCTCTATGATTTTCCGTTTCTGAAATACCTATAGAAATTGTTTTTTGTTTATACAAATTCGTAAATCTTTATTGTATGACAAAATTAACAATTTGAAACATGAATATTTCACTGATAGGAAATTATTATTCAAATTACATATTTCAGCAAAGAAATAATATAAGTAATATTTTGTAGACTTATGTTATCAAACCCTTTTCGTGATTAAATTTATTTTGACGTTTTAGTATTTAAAATAAGGGGCTCGACGACGAAGCAACATTGTTAGGGCTATTAGCTATACCTATTTGTTACTTACTGCCTGTGCCCACGAATTGGTTCGCGTGGGGGGATTTTCCCACGTAAGTCCCGATCCTGGAATTCCGGAATAAAAAGTAACCTATGCGTGCCCTATAACCTCCTCTGTCTTTGAGTGAAGTCACATTAAAATCTGTTTATCCATTCCAGTGGTTAACCCGGACAAACATACAGACAACTTTTAAATAACCTTCGTTTATGTATTGGTGTCGTATAAAAGGCGACATGATAAGCGCTTGAGAAATACAGTTATTTTGAGATCGCGGACAGACATTCAATTTTATTGTATGTATAGTGTATACAGGGTGGCAGGGACACCGCTTACCACGGATTCAGTACATGATTCTGGACCCCTTTGCAGTGAAATTTTTCGTCGGCTTTATCTTAATTTAATAAAATTAAGAAAAAACAAAATAATAGTAAATTCACTTAAAACAGCAATGTAAATAAATCTCGAAAGAGCTACCTGATCAGCGGTGTTGACCTCCCAAATGAACTCTAGCAAAACAGCTGATCAGGGAGCCCTTTCAAGTTTTATTTACATTGCTGTTTTAAGTGAAACAAGTGAATTTTATTTTTTAATTTAAATCTCATTGGGTTAGATAAAAATTAAAGATTTTATACAGTTTCTAGTAAAAAAAAATTGCAAAAAAAAAGTAAAAATTAAGAAAAAGCCGACGAAAAATTTCAACGCTGGGGAGTGCAGAATCATATCCTGAATCCATGGTAAGCAGTTGTGCGTCGATATCCCTGCCACCCTCTAGAAGATGTTTAGATACCGAAATTTATCATCGATAATCACTACCACCCACATTTGTAGTCTTTCTCATTAGGTGTGTCATCATTATCTGCTTGGCCTTTTCCTTACTATATCGGGATCTTTATTTACATGGAGTGACCGATCTGACCTCCACAACCCTGGTGTCACAACGTGTATCACAACCAAGACAAGAATGCAATGGTGTCAGATTTTTTGACTTCTGTAACGAGTGTCAAAGATTTACAGTTGACAGCCGAGACCAATAGTTTGACGTGCGTTCCAAGGCATGCAGGAATCTCGATCACGATGTTCATCCATCCATGGACGGGAGATCATTTTAACATATTGCCATTGCTGTGTGTCTTTATAATATAGTTCTTCATTTCTGGACATGCTACTGGATCTATTACATGACAGTAAGATTGCTATTTGCTGACTATTTCTTCAACGTTTTAAACGACTTATTTGAATAGAACGTGGTTACAAAATGCTAGTTAACTGCTCAGAATTTGGAGCGGAGCCACAAAATCTAGTATCTAATCTTAATTCTGCTTATATAACCTGCACTGTATTATGTATATTGCAAAATATAAGAGTTTTCAATCCTGTTTATCGATTCCGAAAAATCTTCTATATGTATATGACATATAAATTGAAGCGTCTATATTTGAACGCAAAACGATTTTTCCGAAGTTTGTATAGATATGAGTTCACATACTTAGGTCAAAATCATAACCCCCATTTTTGCTGCGCCGTAGTAAGGTAAAAATATAAGTGTTTGCTGAAGTGTTTATAGTGATTTACACGATACTGAAACACAAACACACAAATCCGGGTTAACCATTGGAACGAATGAACCGATTTTATTTCCAACTTACACTGGAAGATAAACATTATATGGCAACGTACAGCAAGTGTAATATTTTGTAACCCCGGAATTCCCACGCGATCGAGAATTACGTGGAAAAAATCTCCCGCGTAAACGAAATCGCAGGCACGGCTAGTATTTAATACTAACAGTCACGCGGGGCTTTGCTCCCGTGTATTTTATCACAATAAAAACATAACCTTGCAGTCGGGTAAAAACTTTCAAGCTACTTTCATACCAAATGTCATCCAAATCCACCCAGTACTTTCTAAGATTAGCGCGTTGAAACACAAACTTTTCCAATTTATAATATTAGTAGGTATAGATTCTGATATACACATTAAACGTCTTTGTTTACATCCTTTATTACACATTAGAAGTGCAGCTATTTCTGGTACACTCCTTACGTAGGTACGGGACGCGCAGTCGCTTTTTATTTCCGTAAAATGTTGCCAAGTGGAACATTGACCTAATGCTCATTCGACAACAGGTTTGCGTTTGACCACCATCTCACCTGATGGTAAGTGATGATGTGGTCGAAGATGGAGCACGCTTACCTAAAAGTAACCTATTCACTCTTGACTTAAAGACCCCTAGATTATAGCTATCGGGAAACACGGACTCCGGCAGGGAACTCCACTCCTTAGCCGTACGCACAATAAAAGTATTCCCAAAACGTTTTGTGCGTATGGGTGGGATGTCCACCATGTAACGATGGCGCATCGCCGTTTGTCTCGTAGTCTGACGATGGAACGGGCTTGGCGTTATTAGATTGTGTAATTCCATCGCACACTCCCCGAAATGTAACCGATAGAAAACTGATAGACTTGCAACTCGTCGTCGATGTTCAAGGCTCTGGAGCTTTGACTCGACCAGTGCATCTTTGCCAATAAGTCTCTTGGCCCGCTTCTCGATAGACTCAAGTGCGTCATCTTTGTGGAATCCCAATAACTTCCATTAGTGAAATCTAAAGTTGTCATTTATCAATATTTTTTTTGTATTTTACGGACAGCTTACTTGTTTTGCTTTTAAATGTTTGGTAAATCATCAAATTAACCATTCTGCGTGGAGCCTAAGGAGGTGTCAGTTTTTTACTGACTCAAAAACCCATCCTGTTCCATCCGTATCTCTTTAGAACACCGACAGGTGGAGTAAACAGTTAAAGATAACTCGTCTTAGCCTCAACCACACCTGTTAATACAATTTAAAAGTTAACCACACATAATGATCTATTATTAGCGTCGATTACATAAACTCCAGTGTATTGCTTTTTTATCGTCCGTCTCGATCTTAGTAAAGCCATTGACTCGATTGACATTGAACTTGGACTCGATAGTTTTGCAGTATTGCTAGTTACGTGAGCAATTTTCTTTCACTGTTGAATACAAGATTGGAAACTATTATGTAATGTATCACCATCGTTATTAGTGGCGTGATTGTTATAGAAATTGCACAATTTGTTACGTTCAGTATCAAAGTTCGTATTTTGCACAGGTGATGAGACGTAGACGACTTCGTAAACTGTCTACGAAATCTCTCAATCTTAACTTTTCATCGAGCGTGCCCTCAACATCATTATTGTTAGGATTCCGTACCGCCAAACGAAAACCGGAACTCCTATAGGATCCTTTTGTCTCAGGAATGCATAGACATATCCAACTGTTTATCCACAACTTGATCCCTCTATGCTCCTTGTACTACTGGAGTGGACTACCAGATGTACTGCTGGATCCGCACTTGGTTGATCTTAATATACATCTTGTCGTACTAATCGCTTCTCTACATATATTGTGCACACTGCCAAGGTGTGGCAATATCTGCCGCCTTCTGTGTTCGCTTCAATATATAACTGCCTTTAAAGCAAGACTGAACATGCATCTTCTGAGCTCGCTCGTCCACAATCGCTTACCATCAGGCGTGATCGAAACAAGAGCGGGAAAAAAAAATACTCGGGTCTCAAACTTGTAAGTCATACAATAAAAAAAGTAAATACTTAAAATAATTTTGTTTTTCATATTGTTTATATGAAATACAAAGTTATATTTGCGGTTTTAAATTTGAAAATGTGCTATATCACAAATCTAATTCAAACCAATTTTCGTTGAAAGTTTTAATTAAGATCTACAGCATATTTTTTTAGTTTTTTTACTCCATTGTCACTTACCATCAGGTGAGATGGTGGTCAAACGCGAACCTATCATCAATAAAAAAATTATTTAAAAAAATGATAGAAGTTCGAGGGACAGAAATTTTACCACTTTGGAAGCGTATATCTTTTAAACGATTGACTTTATTAAAAAGTGGTTTTAGAAACCTCGATGTTATTTTTAAAAACCTGTCTATAGATAACACACACGTATAAGTTTGATGAAAAAAAATATTTTTGTAGTTTCAGATCTATGTATCCCCATACATACTCGTAGGACTGAAACTGCAAATACTCTTTTAGCCCCCCTTCATTTTATATATATTTTTTAATTTTTAATAATAATCGGAAAGCGGTTATCTAACGGAATATATCTACCTTCCAAGTTTGACATTGTAGTTCTTATAGTTGCGGAATAAAATGGCTGTGACATACGGACGGACGGACAGACAGACAGACGGACATGCATGACGAAACTATAAGAGTTCGGTTTTTGCCATTCGGCTATGGAACCCTAAAAATATAACCGTTTTTGTCATATATTTTTCGGTTTTTCACGGGAATCAAAACCTCTAACCTTCGCAACCATGTTACTGGGTAATTCAAAACCCAATATTAATACCGGTTGCATGTCATTTATATTTTTATTGCACACTCAGATTAATATATAAATAAATCAAATTTGAACAATAAAAAAGAAAACCGGCTACCTTATCGCAATTCGAGATCTTTATCATGCAATCTAGTATGAAGAGAACTGGCCAGGGTACGGAAATGCGGGCTTGTGGGCTGCGAGCAGGGGTAGCTCACTGTCCGGTAAAGACTAGGCCCGGGTTGAAGGCGCTTCGTGTTCCACGCGCGCCATATAGAGCAGTCAGCATTGTTGGGACCCGGCAGGGCCATTGTCTGCTGGGATTGCAGGAATGGTCTTTTTTTATTACTAATGAGCACACTCTTGACCTGCCTGATGGTAAGCGATAGATGAAGTCTAAGATGGGACGAGCAAGCCCAGAAGATGCCTATTTACTCGGGCTTTAAAGGCTGAAAGGTCACAAGTGGCAGGGAACACAGAAGCCGGCAGAGAATTCCACTTGGCTGTGCGCACAATAAATGTGGAGGAGAAGTGCTTGGTACGACAAGACGGTATGTTAACCAAGTGTGGGTGGTACCCAGCCGTGCGTCTGGTAAACCGGTAGTGAAAGGGAGATGGAGGAATCAGGTCATGGAACTCCTGTGCACACTTCCCAAAGTACAATCTGTAGAAAGCCGACAGGCAAGCAACGGTTCGCCGATGAGCCAGGCTATGAAGCTTGTCCACCAGCACCTCGTCGCCTATAAGCGTTTTATCGTTTTAAAAGTAGCCTCTAATCTTCCCTCAAGCTTCAAGCTACTTTAATATTAAATTTCATCAAAATCCACCCAGGGCCTTTAAAGATTAACGCGTTTAGACAAACAAACTTTTTGGGCTTTATAATATGAGAAAAGATTCTTCTTCTCAATCGTTTCACTCTTGACAGAATGAGAGTGGTCGTTACGTCGTATTCTTTGTGTTGAGTGACCCACTCTATCACCCGCCGCCATTCTTCTCTGACATATGCCTTCCTGCGGCACTCATGCATGGTTTTGCCAGTGGCCGCTTAACCTGGTCTGTCCATCTCATCGGGGATCGCCCACGTGTTCTAGTGCCCTCAACCCTGGTTGACTGCCAGGCCGAGTGCAAGCCTGGTTGTGCAGGGCAACTGCACAACCAGGCGTGCAAGAGAGTCGTTACCGCATCGAGAAATGTCATATCGGAAATAATAAATAGGTCGTAATTTATTAAGGAAGTGCTAATTCCACGAGAATTGAATTGCGACCAGCAAGTTAGGTTTCCCGTGATACTTTTTCGGAAAAGTTATCGGAAACGCGTCTTAAAGCAATATTGATAACACTATCAGACGAAATACCTACTCGTGCCCAGTTATCTGTGAGTTACATCTAGTAATATTTGGAAAATTTTACGATTATAATATTAATTAATCAGTTCTTTTACTTAGATCATATCGGCAATATTATCCTTTAAAACCGAGTCGTTAATACGTGACAGTTCTTATTTCTTTGCGGTTTTTGTAAGATGCCTACTAAATCAAGCATGCTTATACAAAATATATTCTGGTATACGTCATAAAAAATAATGTGTTAAATTTTGACGAATAAATCTTTCATTTAAATTAAAATGGAAACACAGTATCATGACAAATGAATACAATCCTTAACTCAAGGAAATTGTGTGCGTCTCGCGTCTACCGCTAACATTGCATGAGTGTATGCGTCTGCGTAAGGATATTGTATGACGCACATACGTTTTGCGTTTAGTAATGATAACTATTTTATAAAAAATGCCTAGTTTTGGTTTCAATTTATTTAGTTACGGATGTTGTTTTAGACTTATAATTTAATATTCTAATTGGGGTGTCTGAGGTATTGCGCTTAATCTGTTACACGTTGTATAATTTCAATTGGCGTAATTAATCTTAGCTTTTCCATTAAAGTCGTAAAAAGTATTACCTTCCTTAAGCTTCAAGCTTTCAAAGCCATACCAAATTTCGCGAAAATCCAGCCCTAACTTAAGAGAATTAACGCATTTAAACAAAAAACTTTCCACTAAAAGTGAAATTAGCGTACAATGAGCAGTCTTATCGCAAAGGGCAACATTTTTTCTACGGCGCGACTTTGAAAAATTGACCAAGTGCGAGCCAGACTCGTCCATGACGGGATCCGTAGTAACTACGCCAAATAACTTTGTTTTTCATAATGTTTGTATGAAATACAAAGTTAGGTTTGATGAACAAAAAAATTAGTTTCAGTTCCATGTATCGGGAACCATAATTTTTTTTTCTTTTCTAAAAGTCGGAAAGTGGTTTACAGAATAAGTACATCTACTTACCAAGTTTCACATGTCTAATAGTTTCGGAATACGGACAGACAGACAGACAAGACCCTAAAAAGGCGAATAATAACTTTGAAGCTCTCGCATTACTTTATTTTTTATGTTAGATGTGTCTCAAAGTATCCTCCGTTGCAGGCATCCTTCCGTCCGCTGCTATCATGCGCTCCAGTCGCGATGGTGGCCCTGGAGCGTAACGCCCACACGCAGGACATCACCAAAAATATCCAGTACATCAGCAACGACAAGATTAAGCTGAAAGCTGATCCGGCCACTATGAAGTGAGTAGAAAAAACCTTTAGTTGTACACTGGACGTTTTTCAGTTGACTGAGTAGTAGTTACGTACGTTTTTTTGGGTGGGAAAATCATTGAATGACTTCTCCCGCTCTGGGTGGAAGGGAGTGTCAGATTTCTACTGACAAAAACTCACCCTGTTCCATCTGCTGCCCCTGCCTTCTTGGCCGCGGTATGTCGTTAGAACATTCCCGCAGCCCCGGCAAATTAACTGAGTACCTAGGTCGACAAAGATACGATGTATGTAAATGTCCAGACGCCAGCACATCGAGCTACAACAATCTGTCAAATTACTTGAATAGATTTTCAACTTTATTGCTAAAGAAATTAGGTTCAAGGTTGATTGGGAAAATTTGACAGTTTCGGGTAGCTTCATGTGCTGGCGTCTGTACATACAAGTTAGTTATATGTAGGGAATTTGTAGACGGCGCAGTCGTGGCCCAGTGGTTACAGACATGACTATCGAGTTGTAGGTCTTAAGTTGGAACCCATTCACATTATTTTGTCGATTTCACCATCACCACGGCACTCAAAACGGTGAACGAGAACATCGTGAGATAACCCTCACCGAAACTTGTCGTAGGACCGAAAAATCCGCAGACATGCCAACCTGACATTTATCAACCCGAACTGGGCCCGCGTGGTGGATTATGGCCCATTCCCTCTCATAGAGAGGAGCTGCCTGTGTCCCAGTATTGGGATTTCTTTAACAACGTGTAACGGAAACCTCATATCTATCCAAAAGGGCTGAAGACAACATCTAGTATGGAGTCTCTATGCTCAGTTTCAGCACAAAATAACTGACTCAAAGAATGGATACCATTTTATTGGTTTCATATATAGGTATATTTCTTGAATACCAATCACAACAAACGTGTTACAACACTACGCGGGTCAATAACTTTCACGTCACTTGCCAATAACACGAAAATTCTCTTTGTTCTTCTTAATTTGAAAAATTCGGTCTCTGGTATTAATGTATTGAAATTTGTAATAAGTTCCACACATGTAGACTTAGGATTATAAAACCCTTGCGATATCGTTTGTTATCATCCAAAGAAGCCATGCACTTGATATATACCCTATAAATTACACGTTGTATACATATTTAAATTTTGTTGGCAAAACAAGAATAACTATAAATGATGCAATAGTCTAGTCTTGACTAGTCATGCTAGGGGTTCAATGCCTGGGCTATGAAGGTCTGTCAGATAGCTCAAGACTAAAAGACGACACCTTAGCCAGTAGGCTATTAACGCTTCAAAGTTGATGACCCACTTGGACCATGATACTATCTTCGGAGACTTGTTTTCGAGCAGTACTAGAATATTTCCTACAAGCAATGCGCAAATACAGTAATCGTTTTAAGAACTGTTGATGTTTTAAATACACGTGTTTATTTGCGGTTGGCCACGGCATATCTGAGTGGAATTATTAAAACGGTATTTTAAACTAGGTTGGGTTTAAAATTGGTATGAGGTTTATAATTATCTAAACTTTAATACTTAATTCTTTATTGCGTACCATAATTGTAGGGGCTGTAACCTACTACACATTTTATTGATAAAGATGATATTAAATAAAAGAGTCTTTGTTGACTATAAAACTGAATTAAGTTAATTTTGTTAGTTTCTTTCTTTTCTTTTTTTTTTAATAGAGAAATAGCAATGTGGGTGCATTACTAACAATCTTGTGAACCCCTGCAACTAAGCTAAATATGCTTGTGTCTGGAGTGAGTTCCCGGCGATAATGTAATGGGTTGAGTTCCAACCTGCGACCTCTCGATCATAAGTCCTACGGCTGTTGACGCTTAAACTAAGTAATTAATGATCTTGTTGATGGATATGATGGATATGTGTCGCTATTATGCGTGCCGAACGTGAACTGAATCTGAATGATATAATTACAATGTGCGGATGCCCGTACAATATATATTATCCAAACTAATATTATAAATGCGAAAGTAACTCTGTCTGTCTGTCTGTCTGTCTTTCTGTCTGTCTGTCTGTCTGTCTGTCTTTGCTTCACGCCTAAACTACTGAACCGATTTGTGTGAAATTTGGTACAGACATAGTTTGGAACTTGAGAAAGGACATAGGATAGTTTTTATTACAAAAAATAAAATAAAAAAATAAAATTTATTCCGGACATACAGCGCCATCTATTGGTCAAGAGTCGGCATCAATTCAGTACTGAAAATTCATCGGAAAAATGTAAATAAATAGTAAAAAAAAATGAAAATATAATATAATACAACTTTAAGTACAAAGAAAATGCTCTAACGGAGTATAGATAATTCTATTAGTACTATATGTCGAGTTGGTGATCGCGCAATGGTATCGATCGTTACACGAGTTCGGTTCATGTTATTGTTTTAATTCATCGGAAAAAAAGTAAATAAATAGTAAAAAGGTATGAAAAAAATAATATCAATATAATAAACTTTTAGTATAAAGAAAATGCCCGAACGGAGTATAGATAAATAATCCGAGTTGTCACTATGCTCGATAGATGGCGTTGGGATCGAAATAGATCGCGCTATGGTTTCGTTACACACATTTGGTTGGGTATCGGCCGAGCGCTTCGGTACTGTCCGGTTAAGTAGTACATTAGCCGTATAGAGCTAAACTACGAGTGGCCCTACCTAAAAAAAAAAAAAAAAAAATTCGGTACTGTCGTAGAATTGTGGATTAATCGTTTCGTAAATTTAAAATTGGCTCCGTAGTATTAGTAGATAAGTAGATTAAAAGTTTTATGTATTGGGTTGTCTGGTGGTTGTTTTCATAATTGGTTCCGTTGTATTTGTCGATTAAAAGGTTTATTTGTTGGGTTGTCTGGTTGTTGTATAATGTAAGTTTAGTTTGATCTCGATTATTAGTAGATACTAAAATTGTATGTCTAAATTCGTTTTAATTTTTAAATTAATTAGATCGTTCCTTTTAAATTATTTAGTTTTAAGCTTGGTTATTAAGAGAATAGGTTGTAATATAATTTCTTTTAAATTGTTATCAAGTTCGTAATTCGTATTTTTTTAAATTCTTTTGTTTTCAGTTAGTTTTCAATTTAAGTTCGGAAAGATTGTAATATTTCTTTAGTTTAAGTTCTTTTTTAAACTACTTTTTTCAATGACGAGAAAACGCAAGTCCAATTTAGCACGTAGTTCCAGCGGAGCTCGAGCTAAAAGAGTTGCAAGAAGTCAAGAGTCTCAAGAACAGACTCAAGCCCGTTGCTTGCGCAAGTTATATTTGATTTATAATTTTTGTACTATCATATATCCATAAAGGAGTCGCTGTGGCAGTAGCTTCATCCGGAATAGCTGCTACGCTGCTTAGTGGAGGACGAACGGCCCACTCAGTTCTGAAATTGCCACTAAATTTAGCTCATGAGGAAATGCCAGTTTGTAACATAAGTAAAAGTAGTGAGCGTGGAAGAATGTTGCAACAATGTAAACTGCTGGTTTGGGATGAATGTACGATGTCCCATAAAAGAGCAATCGAAGCACTTCATCGCACGATGAAAGACATTAAAAACAATCAAGATATTATGGGAGGAATGGTGGTTCTATTGGCCGGTGACTTCCGGCAGACCCTGCCGGTTATAGCAAGGGGCACACCGGCAGATGAAATCAATGTCTGTTTAAAAGCATCTGTGCTATGGACACATGTGAAAAAGGTTTCACTGTCGACGAATATGCGAGTATTACTCCATAATGATTGTCAAGCCGGGCAGTATGCTGCTGCTCTTCTGAAAATCGGCGAGGATCGTATGCCTACCGACTCCGAGAGTATGATCACGCTGAGCAGCGAATTATGCCAAATTGTGGATAGCACATACAATTCAAAAAATAGTGTCTATCCGGGTTTACGCGCTAATATCGTTAATCGGGAATGGTTATGCGAAAGGGCGATATTGGCGCCAACAAATGAAATAGTAGGCCGGATAAATGACCAAATTATATCTGACGTAGAGGGAGATGTCATCGAGTATCTATCAGTAGATAACTTCGTGGATACCGAGCAAGTGACATCTTACCCAACAGAGTTTATCAAATCCTTAGAGTTATCAGGAGTGCCTTCTCACAAGTTGAGGCTTAAAGTTGGAGTTCCTGTGATGCTTATGAGAAACCTAGATTCACCAAGGCTATGTAACGGCACACGGTTACAAGTAACCTATTTAGGACGGAATGTCATTAAAGCCGTTATTATGACTGGAATGGCAAAAGGCGAAACTGTAATTATTCCCCGCATTCCCATCATTCCAACTGATTTGCCATTCCAATTCAAAAGAGTTCAGTTTCCGCTGAAAACTGCGTTTGCAATGACCATAAATAAAGCCCAAGGGCAAACCCTTAAAGTTGCGGGGGTACATCTTGAAAAAGACTGTTTCTCCCATGGACAACTCTACGTTGCGTGCTCAAGAGTGTCAAAACCACAAGACCTATATATTTTTGCAAAGGATGGCAAAACTAAAAACGTGGTATACAGAAATGTCTTGGTGTAAGAAACTTTAATAATCTTTAAAGCCTAAAATAATAGAAAATTTGTCAAGGGAGAAACAGTATTTTTTTCTGAAATGGCAAATCAAAATAATATTTTGAAAATAAGGGAAAAATAACATTTTCGCCTTTTTCGATCGGCAATAACGGCTTTAATGCCCTAAGTTAGTATACATATCTTCAATTCAAACGCAGAGCTCATTATGTTGATTTTTGAAGAGTTCCCTAGAATATCTTCCACATTTCATTTTTGAAGAGATCCCGCGAGATCGGGAACTATGTGGGTAAAACCAAAAATCTGCCGGAAGTCACTATTCCACGCGAACGAAGTCGCGGGCAAAAGCTAGTACTATATAAAGCTAAATTACCACTCACTGACTCACTGACATAATTGTTCTCCCAGATGGTGGATGGGGAGGTGGGTATATTTTGACAGATTCGTAAACAAGTAACTCTGAAACCTACGGGAAAAGTGCCAAACCTCCCCTTTTCCCCCCCCTTCTCCCCCCTCCCTATCGTATCTCGGAAACTACGAGACCCGTATTTTTTTTTTTTACGGATTCGTATAGAGGAGGCTCGGTAAAGTAAAAACCATTTTTCAAAGTCCCCCCCCGCCCCCCTTCTCCCCTCCCTTTAGGCGGATCTCGGAATCTAAGAGACTTGGAACATTTTTTTTTTCAGATTCATTTAGAGGGGCAATGCTTTAGTCGAAATACTTGTGCAACCCCCCCCCCCATCACCCCCCCACTCTTTTTTTTTTTTTTTTTTTCACAAGCTCGCGAGGTGCTTGCACCTCGCGCAACACGCGAATACCAATTTCTTTTTTCACAAGCACGCGAGGTGCTTGCACCTCGCGCAACACGCAAATACTAGTTATATTATATAAAGCTAGATTACCACTCACTGACTCACTCATTGACATAATTGTTCTCCCAGATGGTGGATGGGGAGGTGGGTATATTTTGACAGATTCGTAAACAAGTAACTCTCAAACCTACGGGAAAAGTGCCAAACCTCCCCTTTTCACCCCCCTTCTCCCCCCTCCCTATCGTATCTCGGAAACTACGAGACCCGTATTTTTTGTTTTTTACGGATTCGTATAGAGGAGGCTCGGTAAAGTAAAAACCATTTTTCAAAGTCCCCCCCCCCCGCCCCCCTTCTCCCCCCCTTTAGGCGGATCTCGGAATCTAAGAGACTTGGAACATTTTTTTTTTCAGATTCATTTAGAGGGGCAATGCTTTAGTCGAAATACTTGTGCAACCCCCCCCCCCCATCACCCCCCCCTCTTTTTTTTTTTTTTTTTTCACAAGCTCGCGAGGTGCTTGCACCTCGCGCAACACGCAAATACTTGATTTAGAGGGGCAATGCTTTAGTTTTTTTCACAAGCACGCGAGGTGCTTGCACCTCGCGCAACACGCAAATACTAGTTATATTATATAAAGCTAGATTACCACTCACTGACTCACTCATTGACATAATTGTTCTCCCAGATGGTGGATGGGGAGGTGGGTATATTTTGACAGATTCGTAAACAAGTAACTCTCAAACCTACGGGAAAAGTGCCAAACCTCCCCTTTTCACCCCCCTTCTCCCCCCTCCCTATCGTATCTCGGAAACTACGAGACCCGTATTTTTTGTTTTTTACGGATTCGTATAGAGGAGGCTCGGTAAAGTAAAAACCATTTTTCAAAGTCCCCCCCCCGCCCCCCTTCTCCCCCCCTTTAGGCGGATCTCGGAATCTAAGAGACTTGGAACATTTTTTTTTTCAGATTCATTTAGAGGGGCAATGCTTTAGTCGAAATACTTGTGCAACCCCCCCCCCATCACCCCCCCCTCTTTTTTTTTTTTTTTTTTTCACAAGCTCGCGAGGTGCTTGCACCTCGCGCAACACGCAAATACTTGATTTAGAGGGGCAATGCTTTAGTTTTTTTCACAAGCACGCGAGGTGCTTGCACCTCGCGCAACACGCAAATACTTTACCCCCCCATCACCCCCCTTTTTTTTTTCACAAGCACGCGAGGTGCTTGCACCTCGCGCAACTCGCAAATACTAACCCCCCCCCATCTCCCCCCATCACCCCTCCCCCACTTTTTTTTTTTCACAAGCACGCGAGGTGCTTGCACCTCGCGCAACACGCAAATACTAGTATTATACTATATAAAGCTAAATTACCACTGACTGACTGACTCACTCATTGACATAATTGTTCTCCCAGATGGTGGATGGGGAGGTGGGTATATTTTGACAGATTCGTAAACAAGTAACTCTCAAACCTACGGGAAAAGTGCCAAACCTCCCCTTTTCACCCCCCTTCTCCCCCCTCCCTATCGTATCTCGGAAACTACGAGACCCGTATTTTTTGTTTTTTACGGATTCGTATAGAGGAGGCTCGGTAAAGTAAAAACCATTTTTCAAAGTCCCCCCCCCCGCCCCCCTTCTCCCCCCTTTAGGCGGATCTCGGAATCTAAGAGACTTGGAACATTTTTTTTTCAGATTCATTTAGAGGGGCAATGCTTTAGTCGAAATACTTGTGCAACCCCCCCCCCCCCATCACCCCCCCCCTCTTTTTTTTTTTTTTTTTTTTCACAAGCTCGCGAGGTGCTTGCACCTCGCGCAACACGCAAATACTAAACCCCCCCATCACCCCCCCCCTTTTTTTTTTTTTTTTTTCACAAGCACGCGAGGTGCTTGCACCTCGCGCAACACGCAAATACTAAACCCCCCATCTCCCCCCGTCACCCCCCCCCCTTTTTTTTTTTTTCACAAGCACGCGAGGTGCTTGCACCTCGCGCAACACGCAAATACTAGTAGTACTATAAAGGTGGTAGGGAAATAATTAAGTATAAGTGACAAGTATGGACCCTGTCCGGCACAACATAAATTAATGTTCCTACATTGATTTATTGATTTATTTTATTATTTATGTACACACAGTAAAATACATTAGTATACAACATAATTATAATATTTGAGTACAAAGGTACTGCTTATGTCTTAAGAAATTTCTTCCAGCAGACCTGCGAAAGGAGAAGTGAAAAAGAAATGTAGACAATAGTGTGTGAGAACAAGAAGAGAAATAAATATGAATATGTGAAGTCTAAAACTAAATTATTAAACACATACTATGTACATAATACATAATATATCTATACATATTGCAATAAAAATAACGTATACTTAAATAAATACATAATGTTAGAATATATAAACATATTATATACATAAATAATTAACACAGTTAAGAGGAAAGGTGCTCTTTTAATCGACATTTGAATAAAGATATTGTTTTTAAATCACGAATGCTAGGCGGAAGTGAGTTCCACAATCTTACAGCATGGACAGAGAAGGAATAAGAGTAGTAGCTAGTTTTATGAGGATGAGATTTAAGGAGGGATCTAAGGTGTGATCTACAAAGTACGTCCCTAGAACGATCGTAAGAAAAACGCTCACGCAGGTAGGAAGGGTAAGACGGGTTGTGTAAAATGTTGAAGAGGAGACACAAAATCCTAGTGTTCCTGCGAAGACGGATTGGGAGCCACTTGAGTTCCTTGCGAAGGTGAGAGACATGGTCATACTTTCGAAGACCGAAAACAAAGCGAATGCACAGATTTTGCAAGCGCTCAAGCTTTTTATGATAATTTAAGTAATCAGTAAGTTATAGTGTCTTCTTAATACATCTAAAGGTATACATACCACCGGTGATTCTAAGTCGGTTTAAGACCCTCAAGTACAGTGTACAACCGATATTATTAATTACAGTGCACCCCAACTGTTGCAACCACGTAAATATGGCAACTTCTTCATATTACATATCATATTGACAGCTACATATATCTACATTTTATTTTCTTGTGTTCGTTTTCTCTTCAGATGAACGAATGTACTATATTCTCGCAATGCAACCAACACGTCATGTTGTATGTCAAAAGTTACGCAATACACTTGTGATATAATTACACTCTATTTATTCCTCGTCGTGAATTGGGAGCCAATCGGGGAATTGGGTTGATTGGACACTCCTGTCTGTTGCTATGGTGTATCGTATTACCAAATGCTTGTCGCGATACCGGCAAAAGAAAAGAACAATTGAGCATCGGCTTTTACGAAGATAACGTAACAATATAATGCAGCCATACATGTTAGGACTATAGCTCATATGTTTTAAAATAGCTTTAATACCAGCTGGCCAGCGAAGTGGGACCGGAAAACTTACCCTGGGTATTTATGGATCGCGCTACCTTTAAGGGGTATCATTTCATTACTGCGTTGCAAAGGTCAGATAGACAGTCGTTACATGGTAAATACTGGTATTTGGCTGCAAACGGTCAGTCCACACTTTTTTTTAGGATGGGAAATAATATGTGTATTTTTTGTTTTGAGTTTCCGATATTTCGGCACTGTTGTAAGCGCCTTGATCAAGGATGAACTAGAGTAATTGAGAGTGGACGTTTATGAGCAGACAAATCGGTCTACCCTCTTTCTCGTTCGTTTTCTGTTAGCGACTGCCTACCGATCTGGGCGAAGCGGGAGGGTGTGCCAGATTTTTCCTGACTAAAACCCATCTGTGTTCCATCATATGCCCTTCGTGTTCCGAGGCCGCGGAAACTCTTTCGAACAATTCCGCAACCAGTCCAACCTAATATAGATGCTAAACGTGAGGCAGATAACAGATGTCAATGACCGATGGTCTCTAAACAACATAATATAATCAGCATATAAACTTCCCACTGCTGCAACATAGGCCTCCTCACTGTAAGAAGGAATTAGCCTTAATTCATCACGCACGGCCATTGCGGGTTGGTTGGGATGTCGCATATCTTCGGATTTTTCTAGAACATGTCGGTTGCCCCACGATAATTTCCGCCGTTTCGGTAGCAGTACCGCCTGTCTGAGTTTGAACTCGTTATTCGTTCCTATAACCACTGTCCTGTCTCTAAATTATGTTTTATGAAGCTCCCCAACTTAGAAATTACTTACATAAAACTAGAATAAACTAGAACTCTAAACTTAACGATGTCCTCTATTCAAGCCGTGGATGACAATCCTACACAGAATACTCCTCGAGCTATTGAGTCAAATTGGTAATTTAGCGGCTCGATGACTAAATGACGGGTGCACGCGATACTGACTATTTGGTAACAACAGGACGTTGCAATTCTTGCAAAGATAGCTATTGGGAACAATGGGAACTAGCAGCTCACACATAGGACCCATTCTTCTTCTTCATTCGTTTTCCCCACTGCTGAGGATCATGACTCCCTGTGACTCTTTCAACGAGTTTCCTTCATCGTTTGTGTTTTTTTTGCTGCTTGATTTGCAGCACAAACGAGCATCGCCATCTCCATGGGTATCTGGTCTGACCACCGTTTGGGTCTTCGGCCTCTTAGTCTCGTACTCTCCACTTTCCCCGTCACTATTAGACGCTCCAATTCGT
This sequence comes from Tholera decimalis, assembly GCA_943138885.2. NCBI lineage: Eukaryota > Metazoa > Arthropoda > Insecta > Lepidoptera > Noctuidae > Tholera > Tholera decimalis. The sequence goes on from OW964551.2 coordinate 16,803,460, forward strand.
CACCGTTTCTTTTTTCTTCTTTTTTATTGGCTAGCGTTTGACCACCACAACTTTAAAAAAAAATGTCTGTATGTCTGTTTTTTTTCTGTCTGTCGGGCAATCACTAGAAAATTGAGGAGGTTAAAGGGCAAAATGTGGCCTTTTTCGAAAAACCTTCCACGTTAACTAATTTGCGGGTATACCTAGGAGTTGGATAATGGTATCTGCAAAGATTTTTCCGTAGGTATTCCGGGATAAAAGTGACCTATAAAAATAGCCTATATTACTAAAAGATGACTTAATATTTTTACGCTTGTTCCCAGGTTGGACAAACGGGTCGACAAGCCCCTGTGCGTGATGATTAACTGGCTCCTGGCTAGACAGAAGCACGTTATGAAGTACGCCACCTTATACTTGGAACAGGGCTTCGACGTAGTCTCCGTGTCCTGCACACCTTGGCAACTGATGTGGCCACTCAAAGGCGCGCAGGTTTGTTACCGCATTTCTTTTATCTTAGTGTCGATGGCAAATTACTAAATTCAATCTGCCCAGAATTAGGCAACACGTTTGACAACGTCGGAAGCTTTCATCATAACCTGCAGTAAACAGTTGACGGGACACGCAGGGCAAAAAACTAAGTAGGTATGCCATGGTTTGTGTGGCAGCACCACATATACACTCGAAGGCAGAGTCATCAATAAATCTCCACCTGAACAGATTTTCCTTATAAATTACTGCATTGTAAATTACACTTTGTTGCTATTGCGTTGAGGTAGTTATTTAAATAAATGTTTCATTTTACGGTGGCACCTTATACATATAGCTAATTTAATTTAACTTTTTGTTCTCATTTCTACGAATTGGATAAAAAGTTTCAATGTTTATAGCCAGTGTCCAAGATCCTTTACTCTTTGACGACGGCTACAAAGGAACTTAGTATGTAAATTGCCTCATATTACTTAACAATTTTATTTATATGACTTCGTAAAGACAAAATAAAGCAAATTTATTAATTATAACACATATCTATACTATTATTATAAAGAGGAAAAGTATGTTTGTTTGTTTAAACGCGCTAATCTTTGAAAGTACTGGGTGGATTTGGATGATAAATTTATAGCCCGCAATTCAAAAACTTTCGCTCGGAACCTTATATCGGGATAAAAACTCCTATGTCATTCCCAGGGTCCTAAACTATTGCCATGCCAAATTAAATCTAAATCGGTTCAGTGGTTTAGGCGTGAAAAGGTAACAGACAGACAGAGTTACTTTCGCATTTATAATATTAAAATGGATATGAATTATATGTTAAACTAGCCTATGTCACTGTCCAGTCGTTCAACTATCAAATGTTTCGTTGAGTTATTTTTTAGTTAAAATAAGAAAGAAAAAACGCTTATTGACACATGCCACAAGTACACACAGTAAAAACTAAAAAAAAAAACAAAAATACATCATAATATAATTAAAAAAGTATAAAAAAATAAAAAATATTGAACAGGTACTAGGACGATTTAGGCCCAGCTCAGCAACTCGTGCCCGACGCTGGTTTTCAACTGGACCTAATGATGAGTGTACGGATGTCAATCAGTTTCCTTAAATAATATTATAATCTTAATCTATTTTAAAAGCGAAATACCACTCACTGATTAATCACGAAATCTCAAAAACTACAAGTAGTAGGACACTCAAATTTTGCATGGGGGTTCCTTTTAGTACGTAGATGCTCGCTAAGACGGGATTTTGCGAAATTCCCACGGGATTGGGATTTACACGGGAAAAACTTCCACGCGAATGAAGCAGCAGTAGCAGTAGCAGTTGCTCGCGACGCAACTGCTACTATACATATAAAATAAAAAATAGGTATAATAATAAAGTATTTTAATAATCTAATAAATATAATATATACAATACATCATATGTGTATTCCCTGTAGTTGCACGCGAACTGCCCGTACATCACAAACCAACCACTATCCACTATTTTTTTTCTATAAATATTAAATAATTTATAAATTGGCACAGTATCTTATCAGAGAAACATTTAAATGTAACATGTCCAGTTTTCGCTATACGTCTATCAAATACTGTCGCAACTACGCATTAAAACTGTTTTCTTTGCAGTTGGTGGCTGAAGACCTAATAAAGTTCATGGCTATGAATGAGAATGAACACCCCTTGGTTGTGCATGGCTTCTCAGTGGGGGGCTACATGTGGGGGGAACTCTGCGCCCATGTCATGAAGAACAAGGAACTGTGAGTTTTTACTTATATTTCATTCAATTCATTTATTTCAGACTTTTCAGTCCATAAAGTGTTATATGTATTACATTGAAGGAACTAACGTAACAAAAATGTAAAAATGAGAGTCAGCCTACATGAACTAGGATGTTTTCAGCAATTACCTTCAGATTGCTGAAAACATCCAACATCTAAATGTTGCTCTCCTTACTTCTTGCGTGACTCCTGAGCAGTTTCGGGTTTGATTTCCGGATCGGGCAAAAAGGCATATTTTTAGTTTTGCTAATAGAAATTTCTCAGTAGTAGCCCGGAGCTTGGAAAATTGGCGGTGTGATACCCCCGTGCCTCGGAAAGTACGTTAAGCCGTTGGTCCTGCATCTGATATCTCTGCGGTCATGCTGATTTACCGTAACATCTGACTAAGAGAGTAAAGGAACAATGTGCACATACTTGTGCAGTTGTGCACAGTATCTCCTGTGCAGATGGCTAATCTCCGCTGAGACCGGCCGCCGTGGCCGAAATCGGTCAGGAGGATTCTTCGATCGAAGAGAGGACTATACAGGGTGGCAAGGACATCGACGCACAACCGCTTACCATGGATTCAGTACATGATTCTGGACCCACCTGCGTTGACATTTTTCGTCGGCTTTTTCTTAATTTTTCAGGTTTTTTCTACAATTTTTTTTACTGAAAACTGTATAAAATCATTGTTTCTGTCTAACCCAATGAAATTTTAATTAAAAAATAAAATTCACTTGTTTCACTTAAAACAGCTATGTAAATAAAACTTGAAAGGGCTACCTGATCAGCTGATCAGTGTGAAAAAGTGAAAAAATTGAATTTACCTTTCTTTTTTTGCGTCGGCTTTTTCTTAATTTAATTAAATTAAGAAAAAGCCGACGAAAAATTTAAACGCAGGAGGGTCCAGAATTATTTTCTGAATCCATGGTAAGGGGTTGCGCGTCGATGTCCCTGCTACGCTGTATATACTTCTTTCAAGGAACGTCGGTTTGTGTTAACAAACGGTCGTTTTCGTTGGGTGTCGCATTTTGGAAGTTATGTATCACTGCGAAGCCGTTGTCATTTTTCAGTCGCAAATACGTATAAAGTAGCGGCGATAGGTTTATTAATTGGCTTAACGAGTTGGGACACGTAGCCAAGAAACCAGGCTCAATTTGATACATTAAATTTATTTTGTAAATACACTAAAAATAATTAATTTTGGTCAGTTAGATGCCCCTCACTAGCGTTTATCGAGCGCCGTTGCCTAACCAGCGCCCGCGCAGCGTTGATTTTGACAACGATTTGTCCGATTTGAGGGGGAAACTACGGTTTCATAAAAGCTTTACCGTATTTAAGTGTATGCTGGAATTCTATTATAACCGCATAAATTTTAATGAAATCACCAGGGAGATTGAAGTGGTAACAAATGTATAGATTGAAGTGTTTATTTTTTTCAAGTCCATACAATCCGTAGTGATCAAATCATATGGGAGCCATGTAAGTTAATGTTTGAGGCGACCTTTTGGTGTGCTTTATGATATTATTTTACTAGTTCAAACATGAGTATATATACAAAAGAATAACATGCAAGTTGTTAAAAATACAGAAGAATTATGATATTTAAAGATATTACCAATTATCAATCCACGGATTTGGAATGGAATTATCATTAGGTTACCAATCCACGGATCAACCTCCGTAGGCATTGCTTAACCTCCAAGATCGCCCATTCATATTCCACTTTAATTTTGTCGTCATTATCTTCAGGTACCAACCCGTAATGGAGCGAGTGCGAGCCCAGGTGTGGGACTCAGCGGCCGACATCAGCGAGATCACCATCGGCGTGCCAGCTGCGGTCTTCCCCAAAAACCAGATCATGCAGAAGACACTCCGAGCTTATATGGAGTAAGTAACCCAATCGACTCACTAAACATTACCTGCTGTTATTGGAGAATGAGCCTAGTTACAACGGAGCTAGGTTCAAATTATCTAAGCATCAGCTGTGCCCGTGATTTCGTTCGCGTAGAAGTTGATATTAGGTACCTTTTTAGGGTTTCGTAGTCGACAAGGAACCCTTATAGTCTCGCCATGTCCGTTTGTCCGCGGCTTCGCTCAAAATCTATTGGTGAACGTTGAAATTTGGCATGCCCATACATGTTAACCACGCCGACAAAGTGGTAAAATAAAATAATGAAAAACACTTTGCCCTACTACTTCCCTACCCGTAAAGAGAGTATGATTTTTTTTACCTCGTCTACATAGCGTGGGGTATTGTTGGATAGGTCGAGTGTGGGAAGACCAATCTTCGATTCAGTGATTCGTTTGCAAAATATTAAGCTTTAAAGTGCCAATTTTCGTTAGAATCAAGTGTTGTCACGGTATTGATACTTACATAACGAAGTTAAAAACAAAACTATCAGGACTAAGTTGGCTTCACAAATTTACGAGTAATAGTCGACCAAAAGTATTCTACTCGCTTTCGCACATATTCCATTGAAAAATATTTAGGTCAAGTTCTTATTTGTGTAAAACAGAGTAGTACAGAAAACCAACGATGAAATGGCACGCACTTGGCCGGTCCTTTCTGGAGAATAAGCCTAGTTACAACGGTTCTTCTCTTTGTATGGGACGAGACATCTGTGAGTTAAGTTACATTATCTAAGTACTAGCTGTGCCAATGACTTCGCTCTCATAGGTGCCGTTTTTGTTAATATGTACTTCAGAAAATTATCTTAATATTTTAATTACGCTAAGAACAAGAACATCAATCTTGCATGCAGTATGCAGCACCGCTATTTTTTTTTTTAATTTCATGCAGCTTCAATACAAGCAATATCGAATTAAAGAAAACCTGTGTTTTGTTTGCTACAAAAGTTTTTAATTCGGCTCAGCCGGCTCATATACTAACTTTGCTCTTGATATTACTACAAAAACTAAAGAAATATTATGTGTATGTGCAAATAAAAAACTTGTAGTTTAGAAAGTAGATAATTACTTAATTGAAGCTAAACAAAATATCATATAAATCCTTTTAAAATATTTTACATTGCACTTGAAAACAATCACTATTGCATATGCACATGCACATGTTTCTGGCACGTGTTGATAACAAAAAAATTGCGTAAATTGATTAAAAAATAAGTCGCGATAATAATCCTTATTTGACCTACAAATGACACGAATATCTTAATACATATTTACACATAAATGCAGTTTTAATATCATTCGATTATCATCAAAGAATCATAAGTTGCAAGCCGTACCCGTTCGCAGCTGAGCAACCCGCTATTATATAAGAACTCTCCATCGACTTTCTCCTTGACCGGGGGGAGGGGGTGGGTTTCAAAAACTTCATATATGGCATGTCCTGTCTATTTATTTATTAAAACTTTATGCAACACTAAATGTACAAAGGCAGACTTAATGCCTTAGGCATTCTCTACAAGTCAATCATGGGTAGTGAAGAGATAAAATGGCAGGTACCAAAAAATAAAACAAACTAAGTTGATCATAATATTCAAAGGTAAAGTTTTATTACAAGTATATATATAACTTAAATAAACTTACATGCATATTTATCATAATACATAATAAAAAGTTATAGAATGGGTTATGAGAACTGCTTCCACCAAAGATATAATTTATTTAATTCATTTACATTAGATGGAAAATGTATGGCAATGTTTCAGATTTTGAGCAATTTTCATTGTACCGGTCTAGATTCCAAAACGAAAGTAAGAATTGGTATAACAAATACATGAACTCGGTCGAGGATGGTATTCGAAATAATATAAAGCATTTTTGGACGTTCATTTCTAACCGCAAACGTTGTACAGGTATTCCATCTTCGATGATATATAACAACCAGTCAACTGGAGACCCAGAAAGAATTTGCAATTATTTTTCAGATTACTTTAATTCGGTTTTTGAGTCATCTGCCACAACCCGTAATCCACCTACGCACGACAACTGTTCTGAGAGCTGCACTCTATTGAACAGCATTCAATTTACAGTTGAAGAAATTTATAGAGCTCTCAAAGCTCTGGATCCTTCTAAGGGCCCAGGACCGGATGGCCTGCCAGCACATTTTCTAAAACAAACTGCTGATAGTCTCTCCATACCTTTGCATATTATATTTAATTTGTCTCTTTCACATGGAATCTTTCCACGTGCATGGAAACTGGCTAATATAACCCCTGTCTATAAATCTGGACCTAAAGAGGATGTTGAAAACTATCGCCCTATATCAATTATGCCAGCCTTGTCAAAAGTTTTCGAGAGACTAGTACATAATAAAATACATCCTATACTACACAATATTTTATATATTATTAAACAACAGCATGGATTTGTGAAAAAAAGATCAACTACAACAAACCTAGTGACTTTTGTAAACTATTTATTTAATAACATGGACTCTCGTATCCAAGTTGACTCTATATACACTGATTTTAAGAAGGCTTTTGACAAGGTTGATCGTGCACTTCTTTTGAATAAAATCGCGTTTAATGGCATACGCGGTGATCTTTTTAGATGGTTCGCGTCTTACATTTTAAATAGAACACAGACAGTTGTGATAAATGGGTATAATTCCAACACTTTGACCGTTACTTCTGGAGTGCCCCAGGGCTCTATATTAGGACCACTAGTATTCATAATATTTATAAATGACATTGATACATGTTTTCTCAACTCAAAAATATTGCTATATGCAGATGACCTCAAAATTTATACGCCAGTTAGAAGCCTGAAGGACTGTCTTCTGTTACAGCAAGACTTAGATAGATTTTCTGAATATTGCGTCAAAAATAAACTGCATATTAACATATCTAAGTGTTGTTGTATAAGTTTCACTAAGAACAAAAATATTTTGACCTATTCCTACACTTTAAATGACATAACTTTAACAAGAGTGACATTAGTACGCGATCTCGGAATTTTGTTGGATGAACTGCACCTTGACGGTCATAATAGTAAAATAGTGAACAATGCCTTCAAGATGTATGGCTTTGTAATGAGATCATCTACCGAATTTAAACGTCTGAAAGTCATTGCGAACAAACAGGATTGTGTTTTCCTGCAGCATTGGACTCGCATGCATTGCGGTGAAGCTGATGCTGCGGGAAAATATATGAATTAGTTTTTAGTGTTTATTATTTTAATTTATTTTATTACTAACATAGAATGTAAGGTGTTTTACTAACAAACTTTGTATTGATTTCTTTTCTGAGATAAATAAATTAATAATAATAATATAGATATATATATCTTTTCAAAGCATTAATCAGGTCTCAATTGGAGTATGCCGTAGCAGTGTGGAATCCTTTTTATGCAAAGTATTCAGATGCGATTGAAAGAGTGCAGCGTAAATATCTAAAAGCTATGCATTTCCGTTGTTTTCGTACCCAAGCATCTTACAGTGACCTTTTAAATAGATATAAGTTACTTAACTTAAAAGCCAGACGAGAGACAATGTTTTTATTTGACCTATGCAACCACTCATATGACTGTATTGATATTAGTAATAAGATTTGTTATTTAGTGCCTAGAACTACCATGAGCCGCGGGGTGCGTGCAAGACCGCTATTTGCCATAACATCATGTCGCACGAATGCTGGCAAGCGCGCGCCCTTGCGCCGCCTTACTGCTAAATTTAATGATATATTCAACAATATTGATATCTTCGCTGTGCATACCGGAAAGTTTCGAAGTCTGATTCGCAAAAAAATTGCTGAAATTTCAACCGAATGATATATTATTATATAATTACATGCCTTTTTAGGGTTCCGTAGTCAACAAGGAACCCTTATAGTTTCGCCATGTCCGTCTGTCTGTCCGTCTGTCCGCGGTTAAGCTCAAAAACTATTGGTACTAGAAATTTGTAATTTGGCATGAGTATACACGTTAATAACGCCAAAAAAGTGGTAAAATAAAATTTTGAAAAAAACAATTATTTAGGGTACCTCCCCTACATGTAATATGAGATGATAATTTTTTTTTTCCTCCTCGCAGTGTGGGATATTGTTGGATAGGTCTTTCAAAAATATTAGGGGTTTAGGCAGACCGTTTTCTGATTAAGTAAACCGCTCGTGACTTATCAAGCTTTAAAGTACCAATTTTCGTTAGAGTCAAGTGTCCCCCCCCCTCTATCAACTAAACGGTTGTAGTTAGAAATTCAAATGTCATGGCAGTAGTACCTATATGTAACGAAGTTTAAAGGAAAACTTTCACACATGAGTGGGCTTTACAAGTTTACGAGTAATAGTCGACCAATTGTATTTGACTCGAAAATTTTGAACAACTCCATAGAAATGTCGATAGATAGCGCTAAGCGTCCGTTTTATCGCGCTAGTTTCATATTTAAATAAGTTTTATAAAAAAAAAAACTTTTTAACAAAAAAATACCGACTTCCAAAAAACCACTAGGTACAATGTGAAAATAACTTTAATTTCAGAAGATGGTGTCTTTGGATCTGTTTATAATTTATCTAAGTTATAATAGCCTAATGTCAACTTGCTCATCACCTTTTACAAAATATTGCTTTTCCCGATGCAGGGGCGTTAATTGTTGAGGAGTTCTCCTGGTATTTCACCATCAGCTCCATTTCACCATTCACATTGTGACGACCATAAATTGCTTAGCAACCATTTTAAAGTAATCGAACCGCAACTCGTGAAATACTTATTATTGAGTAGTTCCGGTGGCCATCTGTGATTTTCTTCATCAGTTCCGCTTCACCAAATGGTACTTTCTGAGAGCAAATGCACAAGTTACTATAAAAAATACAAAAATCGCTATACGATTGCCTTTAAAATTTGAGGATTTCCTTCGATTTCCATGAGATCCCTTCATCAAATTCTAATTTGGTGACAATGGTACTACCTCGAGAGCATACCATTTCAAACGAAAAAATAATTTTCTAAATCGATCCACAATTGACGGAGTAATCGGTGCACATACATAAAAAAATATATATTATATATACGTGACGAATTGTTAACCTACTCCTTGTTTAGAAGTCGGTTAAAAAACAATTTCTGTCCAGTAAAATTATAGTTAGTTGTGTTTAAGTAATTAAATTATTGAGGATTGTGTCAAACCAGTCTCATTTTTCAGTTTTGTGTAACAATTAGTACTTCTTTTCTAACTAGATGGCGTTGTCGTCGAATTATATCTCACAATGGTTTCGTTACCGCTAAAACTATAAGTAGGTAGTTATGAAAATTATTAAGATTTTGCCCCGATCATAAAGCAAGTGCTGAAACGGCATTCAGTGCGTTACTTCACCTCTGCTGAAAACCACACAAACCCCCTGATCGTATCGGCCGCCCGATACAGACCCTCCAATATTTCTCGGGTTCGTCGCCCGCGTAACGTCCTAGACGAGCCCGATGACCCCACCACCATCCGACAAGAGAGCAGTAGGGAAACTAGCACTCTTAGAAAATACAGAAATAAAACGCGTTCCATATTCCGGCCTCGCCGACGAGGCCCATCGCGACGTCCGCGTACTTGTAACGGAAACTCTCCCCGACCTTTGCCAAACGAGCCAGCCCGCGATGCTGAGCCAGTAGCGATAAATAACCCCTTAAATAATATGGACCCAGCCTGTCCCTTTGCTGCCCTCCACCAACGACCACGCTATGCCGAGGCCCATACTCCACAGGGAGTGCCCTTAGCGTACGGTTGTTTAAAATGTAATTCTAGTTTGTAAGCCCTGGCTGGGGGCCTTTAATTTTAGAGGTCACCACAGGATCGCCCGGTTGAGTAGTGACCAGCCTTAGTGTGCTGAAATACGAGTGGCCCTATAAAAAAAAATGAGTTTTTGTTGATCGCCCGGTTAAGTAGTGACCAACCTTAGTGTACTAAACTACGAGTGGCCCTACCTAAAAAAATAAGTTTTTGAGATTATGTGTAGAAAATAAATTAAGTTCTTGAGATTGTGTGTAGAGGCTAGAGATAAAATTGAAATAGTTGAATTGTGAAATTCATAATCAAGTCTCGTTGAGTGTAGGAATTTGGAGATTGAAATAGTAATAATAGAATATATTTAAATTCAAAACACCGGCTGAATACAAATCTCTAAAAAAAAAATTAAAATTTTCCGTGCAAAATTGTCGGATCAGGTGAGGATTTATATAGGAAATCAAATTAGTTAGGTAGTCATGTTTGGCTTTTAGTTAGAGCATGGTACGAAACGATCAGTCAGCGAATACGACACGCACTTGGCTGTTATAAAAACTACGGAACCCTTCACTGCGCGTGGCCCGACACGCACTTGACCGGTTTTTTAACTATAGCTTTGCTAACATGTTTGAACACATTTTAGATAGAACGTAATATTTACTTCATAATCGCATTTGCAAGACGACCTATATTTAATCATTACATTTTCTATAATCCGTGGAATATGTTGTGGGTTATACACTTACTCACCCTATATGAATTGTCTGTGTATAATTTTAGTGTGTAACTGTTTATTTTTCCAAATAAATAAAATAAAATAATAAACTAAATACGTCATTGGCTTCCACCATTTGTTCTATTTGTTTTGTTGTTGGTAACTTTAAACGTCAATTGATAGCCTAATGCTTAAGGTGTCGGAGTTGTGAACTCACTCCAGACAGAGGCATATGTAGCTTAGTTGGAGGGGTTAACAGGATTGCTAGTAATTAAAAAAAGTTGTGGGCATCAGCTACTTACCTATAAATTTAAAAGCAATCAAAACAATTGATAAAACATATAATTGGATATCTTCGATGTTAGGTGTAGCTACTTGTTAAGATAATAAGTGTTCTGTATCACCCGACATTTGTTTCAAGGTCACACGTTATGAAGTCTGCGCGTTTGACCGCTTGTCGCAGTGAATGACCGGAGAAAACCTTGGGATACAATTTGACTGTAAATGTTAGTACTTAATCATGTATTTGAATAATGTTTTGAGAAATTGATGAGGTTTTTCAGTGACTTACATTCGATACATTAGCATAGTCGTTTCTAGGTTGGCTTACATGACAAGTAATTGGGTCACATGGTAGCATCTAGCAAGACTGTTGGCTGAATTTTTAGCTTGTATAAACCCGTATAGTCAAGAGTTAAGAGTGAATAGGTTACTTCTAAGTAAGCGTGCTCTTCCACGAGCATAAGCGCTCTTAAGAATGATTAACATACAAGCCTGTAAATATCTTTATAATAAACTTAAGAAATATCTGAATGTATATCCTAAAAACAAATCAAGCTATATTATAGGAATAAAAAACACCTGAAACCCTGGACTATCAGAAAACAGAGAATCTTTTAACCATTCTTAAATAAATGTTACTCATATTAACCCCATTGACAGCTACTCCTCATCTCAATACTTGCCTCACACACATTATTACAATTACATACTTCAGTCACGTCTACTCACACACTCCACACCACAGAACACATACTCCGGAGAAGAATGTCAACTCAGTACAAAAAATTCGTGGACAAAAATTGAGGCGCCATCTCTTGTTATCCCCAAATAAGTTTATGTGGCGGGAATTTCGAATATAAAAAATAATATTCGAAATTCCCGCCACATAAACATTTTTTTTTTTTGAATTTTTATTTTTGACAAAATTTGGCTTTTGCACCTGCAAGATAACTTTTCAGTTTTCTTGCAAGTGCAGAAGCCAGCTGGAACAAAAGAAAACAGTATGTGTTGATTGTAAATGTAAAAAATATTTATTTCTTTCATTACAATATTGTGGTACGTAAAATAAAGTTATAAGTACAGAAAAAATATTGTATGCAATTAGACCATTAATATAATGACTATCGACGACACAGTAATAATTATAAAGTCCATAATTCACATTCTGGAAACTCACCTTAGCAAGATGAGAACATCGAGGGAATCAAATCAAATCAAAATAATTTATTTCACATAAACCTACATGGGCACTTATGTAACGTCAGAAGCTAGGTGCACGGTTCTTATTGGTCGTTCTATGGAGAAGACGACGAGAAACTCCATGATTACTCTTATAAAAATAAATGGCTTTTACAATGTTTCAAACTCGTGGTATGGGAGGACAGTGTTGGCCTGTCAACAAGTACCAGGTACTTATTAAAATAGAAAATGGTCTACAAATCTACAGTCTACAAGGCCTACAAAGTTCTCACATTCACATAATAATTTGAATAAAAGATAAATAACATTTACAACCACAAATAAAGAGTAGAAATTAGAATTGTAGGTATATATTGTGAAATAATGAGAAAATTATGTCAAAGAAGTATGTTATAAAATAAACATCGTAATTAGCAGTACACCTTTACAAACTAATAATGATTACAAAATGGGATTATTCAAATATTCATGTAAATTATAATAACATTTACCAATTATTAACAATAAAATGTCTTCATTTTTACAGATTTAAATTTATAATGCGATAAAGCCTTGTGTGACAGATGAACCAACATAATAGGGTTAGTAATAATTCTATTGACACCCTTTCAGTATGGAACCCCATTAAAATATTAATTTACCTTCTCATAGTCTCCTTCATTACTTTTTCTGGTTGATTGTGCCTGGTTAGTTTTATTTGACAGTGCCCATTGATGTGCGAGACCCGCAACAGATTCATTGCAATGTTGTGGAAGAGTTTGTGTTATCTGAAAATAATTATTTGTTAAAACAGTAACAACTTGAATTAAGTATTGGAATATTCTCTGAATCAAATGAACTATTATTAATTTATTCTTCTTCAATTTATTAACACCATTTGCCACATTATAAAAATAAAAACCATTTTGACTCATACACTGAGGGTTCTTTAACTTCCTAGGAAGTACACAGTTATTTAAATTAATCAATTTTCCTATACTTCTGTACTAATGATGCTTTATACCTATAGTTTTAGCTGGTGGAACATGATATTCTAACAAAAATTAACATTTAAATTTACACTTTGGATACAGAACCTTAACAATAAAGTTCTAACCTGTACAAAGTTTTCTTCAGGAGCAGCATGCCTATGTAGTTTCTTGGTAGTGAAGTCCACATAAGAAGATTCTTTAAAATATGTGTGGCACAGCATTCGAAGCTCATTATAGAGCTTCATTTGGGAATCAGGCGAAGACCACTGTCCATGACGGAAACAGAATTTCGCCATAGTTCGCAGCTGTAAGAAATTAAACTGACTGATGAAAAAGGTCAGTCACAGGTTATTTTGATGTAGCAAATTAAAAATCTGAGTTTAGTGTGTAAAATTGTAGATAAATAATTATGTAAGGGCTACAGTTTGCCAAATTTATGAAGCTACGTACCGGAGATAGTTCTTACTTCCCGGTTTAGGAAACCGATGTAGAGTTATATCTGGATTCTCACTTGAACTGCCACACATGAAGCACTTCCTTTTGTAGTCTTTCATTGGTAACCAGAAAGTATCGAACAACAATGAAATTAGACAAATTAAAATAGCTGAAATAAGCAAACACGACCCAAACAAGAAGCCATTTTTGATTTTATTAATTTTTTTTTAATTTATTCATAACCAACCATGGATACAAGTCCTTCAGTCGTAGTCATTAATATTAATTATTTTTTTATGCTGTGTTGGTATGACACGTTTTAACCTTCCTCAAAATCTTTCCATAATTTACTTCAAATCAATACAAAACAATGTATTTTATTTTTAATGCCTATACAATGGGAGTTATGAGTTTTTTAAATCATTGTGTCAATTTAAAAAAATATATTACTTGAAAGGTGCCCCTATAACTATTGTTACCAACGTTTTTACCAAAGGAGTTAAACTATAGTTTTACCTAGGATTGAGGTAAACGTTGAAATTATAGCAACACTTAAGTTGGACAGATTTTATTTGGATGTTGCCACAAAACATAAAAAATATTTAGTATATTTCTGGCAACATAAAATTGGCCCCAATAGGTATTTCAAATTGGCCCCAATTCGACAGTAAGAGTCGACCACCCCTGCTCCACACCGAAACGACACATATCAGTATATCACACACAACCACACTGAAACTACACAGTCTTCTCACTCGCACAACCCACCTCACAACACGAGTTAATAATTTCTGCTTAGTTAGTACTTTAGTTTAATTTTTTATTAGTTTAGAATTCGTTGTTTTGTGTTTTAGCTACATTTCTATTTCTATTTTTTCTTTTTAATAATTTTTACTCTCTTTTCCTTACACGGCACCTAATTAAAAGATAATTTTAGCCGTGAAGGTGCCTGGTGACCTGTAACACAGGTTTTGTTCCAAAAACCTATTTCAGGCACCAGTCTCTCACAAAGAATACAGCTTAAAAAATTGTACCTAGATTAATCCACACTAATATTATAAATGCGAAAGTAACTCTGTTTGTAACCATTTCACGCCTAAACCGCTGAACTGATTTGGATGAAATTTTGCATGAGAATAGTTTAGGACCCTGGGAAGGACATAGGATCGTTTTTATCCTGAAATTCTCACGGGATCGGGATTTTCGCCGAAAAAACCTACCACGCGAACTAAGTCGCAGGCAGAAGCTAGTTATGTATAAGGCAACTTTATGAAGAGAGAATAAATGATTTATTGATATTGAATATCATTTCTTGACCGTACTCACGCTTTCTTTCTTCACGCTTGATAAAACCGCAATTAATAATATTGAACTTTACTACTTATGGAGTGTTAAGGTTCAACTTCCATAACCTATCAACGTATGCGATAGATTAATCATATCAATCCCAGACAGTCAGATGGTGGTACATCTACATTTATATCGAAGTGATTAGTTCAAGTACAATATTAGTTCCATAGGTTATAGATAAGGAATATCTAGTTTCCTAGGCTGTCACGTTACATAGATAAGAGATAAAAATATAAAAGAAGTACTGTTTTAAAATAATATGCTTTGCTGATATCTTTCAAGGCCAGACGTTTATAAATAATGCTTAAAAGCCTAATGGTCAATTTAAGCCAAAAATATACTTTAGTTTTGGCTTTGTTCATTACGTTCTGCTTCTGGGGCACAGGCTTACTCCTATGATACTCATACAATAATAATAATTTATTTATAAAATAGTGCAAATTCATTTCCAATAAAAAAATTATAGGGACCATTAATATTATTTGCCTTACTGGATTAAAACCTGTGTTTTAATAGTATGGACATGCTATCATATGATTTTATACAACACCCTTAAATTACTAAAACTAAATAATAATGTGTAGTTAAAAATTAAGTTCGTAGTATTTATAAAACATTGTATTTGCTAATCGCCAGTAAGTAATTACTCCTCTGTCTGTTCTGGATCGCGCTATTTCGTTAGAACCATAACCATAACCCCAACAGGAAATTATTTGGATAAATAAGAGACTTTTTAAGGAGTAAATATTTTTTACAAGGTTAATTAAATTGATACTTCCATGGTTTTATCAATCTTATTTATTTATTTGGGAAAACAAACATATAGGACTACACATTTCTTAACCTACTAAAGGGTCTTCTAATAGGAACTTCCGAACTTTGACTGTTGATAGCGGCAATCTTGTTGAAGCTACATCTGTCAAATTGGCTATATTTTACTCAATATGTTTTGCCAAAGCACCATGGGCGGATATAGGTTTCAACAACACATGCAAATGATAAAATTGTTTTATCAAAATGGGCGTTCTGTTCGGGCACTGTTCCGCGCGCTTCGCCTATTTTACGGTCGCTATAATCGTCCTATCGAGAAAAGTATTCGCAGTGTGATGGATAAATTTGAGTCTACTGGTTCAGTAAATAATCAGTGAACACCCGTACGTCCTCGAAACGCATGATCTGCCGAAAACATCGCCGCTGTTCGCGAGACTGCGCAGGAGAAACCGAGGCAGTCGTTTTTGCATCGCTCACAAGAATTCAGCCTTTCGCAGACCACAACTTAGCGAATTTTGCATTTTGACTTGGGCCTGAAGGTACGTCCATAGATAACGACGTGTGTTCGCTGAATTGAGCATTTGGCTACTAACCCTAATTTTCTTCGAAAAATCATCACCGATATGACCCCATTACATTTCTTCTTCTTCGGTATTCTTAAGTCGCAGGTCTATGCAAATAAGCCACAAACCAAAATGGCCCTCAAAGCCAACATAACCAATGCTATCGGTCTAATTCCTTCATTATTTATGCGCTAGAGTCATGGAAAATTGGACATTTCGGATGCGCTCTACCCAGATATGCCGCGGTGGACATTTGAACGATGTTATATTCATTGATAGGCCTTTAAAACGAATAAAAATTTCGATGATATCTCACACACACTTTGTTTTATTTAAATTTAAAATTAGGAAGCGCTTAATGAAAGACCCTTTAGCATTACATAAGAATGATAATATGTGTGCGTTCTGAGCTAGGTAATATTATTTAGGAACTATACATGCACACGAATGAAACATGAATATGACGGATTAAAGTAAAGAAAAAACAAACAGAAAAGAAACGATTAAAAATAGTGAGTTCATATTGAACTACAAAACACGTGTTAATTAATTGAATCAAGGATCTTCTGACGTTGAGAACAAATCTAGATTTACAAATACAGTGTTAAAGTTCTTTTCCTGTATTCGACCAGCATATAACCGTTATCTTTTCCTCATTCCAGGTACCACATGAAGACCTTCCACGAGGCAGCCACATCTCACTACATCAGGTCCTCTCAACTGTTCCACACCAACCTGTGCCACGCGCCGGCCCTATTCCTACTGTCCCGCAGTGACCCTGTAGGCGCCGAAAAGAGCAATCGCAGCGTACACGATAGCTGGGTGCAGATGGACATTAAGGTACATTTATTACCCTAATTTCGAGCAGCAAGTAATTGCTATTAATGTGAATTTTACTTACGTTGCTAGTTCTATTTATTGTGGTTAAAGACCCCCAGGTTATAGCTAACAAGATTTTGTTAGCTATAACCTGGGGGGTCTAAGACAAGAGTGAATAAGTTACTTTTAGGTAAGCGTGATCCATCTTCGACCACATCACCAGTTACCATCAGGTGAGATGGCGGTCAAAAGCAAATTAATAAAAAATTGGCCAAGTGCGAGTCGGACTCGCCCATGAAGGGTTCCGTAGTAACTGTAATAAATATAACATACTTAATATAATTATTTGAAAAAAAAAACAAAAACCTTACAAATTTCTTAATACTAGCTTATTTACAATTTTTACAACTACGCCAAATAACTTTGTTTTTCATAGTATTTGTATGAATGACATAGTTATATTTGCGGTTTTCTAAAATATACTGTATCTCAAAAACTGCTGACTCGATCTCGTTCAAACCAATTTTGGTTGAAGGTTTACATTAAGATCTACAACATATGGTTTTTTTAGATTTTTCACTTCATTATTATAGAAGTTAGAGGGGGGGTGGGGGGGCACATTTTACCACTTTGGAAGCGTATATCTTTTAAACGATTAACTTTATGCAAAAGTCATTTTAGAAACCATAATGTCATTTTTAAAGACCTGTCTATAGATACCACACACATATAGGTTTCATGAAAAAAAAATATTTTCAGTTTCAGTTCCATGTATGGGGAGCCCCCTTTATTTTAAATATTTTTTAATTTTTCTCTTAAAATTGGAAAGCGGTTTACAGAATACATCTACCTATCAAGTTTTACATGTATAGTCCTAATAGTTTCGGAATAAAATGGCTGTGACATACGGACGGACGGACAGACAGACAGACGGACAGACATGTCGAAACTATAAGGGTTCCGTTTTTTGCCATTCGGCTACGGAACCCTAAAAAAGCCCTCCAACTAAGCTAAATATGCTTGTGTCTGGACAGGTTTCACGACAGAAGTAATGGGTTGGGTTAGAAGCCGCGACCTCTCTATCACAAGTCCGAGACCTTAGCCATTAGGCTATTGACGCTTTACTTTTTAAATAAAAAATGTACTAGGTTAAAAACCTGTGCTTCAGGCAGGAAGTACAAACTATCTTAATTGGAAAGTTTACATAATATCTAGAACTTGATCAATAATTCTATACAACGTGTAATTTAAAGGGTATATACATACCAAGTGCACGGCTTTGGATGATAACAAACGATATGACAAGGGTTTGGTAATCCTATGTCTTCATGTGTGGAACTAATTAGAAATTTCAATACATTGATACCAGACTGAATTTTTCAAATTAAGAAGATTGAAGAGAATTATCGTGTTATAGGCAAGTGACGTGGAAAGTTATTGACCCTCGTAGTGCTGTGACACGTTTGTTATGATTGATATTCAAGAAACATATGAAACCGATAATTTCGTATCAAATCTTTGAGTCATTTATTTTGTGCTGAAACTGGGCATAGAGACTCCATACCAGATGTTGTCTTCAGCCCTTTTGGATTGATATGGGGTTTCCGTTACACGTTGTATAATTTAAAAAATATATTAACATATAACAGTTAAAAATATATTCCTAGTGTATTACCATTGTATTTGCATATTGCAAGTACCTCTTCCGTCCGGTCATAATTATGTCATATTTTGTAAATATTTACATATCTCTTTTTAAGCTAAAATAAAGTTAATGGCATAAAAAGAACAATTTTTTTTATCAGCTCTAATTTCAAATAATCCCTTGATAAGGGCCTAGATTTGTTTATAAATATATTTTAGTACAACTAACATTTTATCTCGTACTTGTTTCTACCGACATTTCTCCAATTCCAGTTCATCTGGAAGTGCTAGGACCGGTTCTAGCACCTCTGTTCATACTCCTAAGCTTAGTGTGTAGAAGCTTCTAAAAAACTACCTATCTATCAGCTGTAGATTTTAAGTAATCCCTTGACAAAGGACAATTGACAATCCTTGACAATCTTTATTATATATCTTTTTATCAATACATATATTTTAGTATGACTATCATTTTATTTCGTACACATTTCAACCAACATTTCTCCTATTCCAGTGCACCTGGAAATGCTGGGACCGCTCCAAGAACCTCTGTGTATAATCCTCTAAAAAAAAACTAATTATTTTAAGTAATCCCTTGACAAGGTCCTAGATTTTTATGCATATAGTTTGGTATAACTAACATTTTATCTCGTATTAGTTTAACAAATATTTCTCCAATTCCAGTGCACCTGGAAATGCTGGGACAGGTCCCCTCACGTGCAGCACTACACAAAGCACCCCAAAGAGTATATCGCAGCCCTATACGAACATCTGGACGCTTACGGGTTGGTCTCACAGCCAGAGAAAATGAGGATGAGGTTATAAGACGTGTAAGCTCTTATATGTAAGTAGTTAGATGGGTCAGTTTTATGTGATAACTCCATGTGGTGTGAGCAGCTGTACGGTGCCGAAAATTAAGAATAGGACCCACTTAGTGCCATTTTGTGGCGTCATAGCTGTCACGTCGAACCAGTTGGGTAGAGTGAGCAAAACAAGAATGTATTAAAATATTTATTAATAAAACATTAGACTCCTTTCCTTATTTTGGTGGCCAAAAATCTTTAATGATTTTGCCATGGCCTTTGTGCCCTGCGTCCTTTTTACTTTCAGGTGACTTAGTGCCAACAATGAAAATAGGAGAGAGAAAAGTGTGTAAAAAAAATGATTGATGATTTTATATATGTATATAATAAATATTATATTGTAGGAAACACAGATTTTGGCAGGGAATTCCACTCCTTAGCTGTATGCACAATGAAAGTATTTCTAAAACGTTTTGTGTGTATGCCTGGGAATACCTGAAGTCAGTTGTACCATAAAAATACTTTAAGAAACAAAACTTTTTCATAGAGGCTTAAACTTGTGCATCTGTTCAGCGCTCACATCATATTAAGGATCAAATTCAAATATCTTTACATTATACTGAAACTGATCCGTGCGTAAATAAAACATTTGACACTTCTCCTGATTGGATTGGCTGAATTAGATATGAACTATAATAGAAAAGAATAGAAAAAAGCGTTTTAGAATACCGGAGCCATGAGTTTAGTTATAATATGGACAATACTTTTAATGAATTAGGAGAGCGAATTTTGTAATTTAATATTTTTAAATTAGGAGTGCTCCGTACTTTGAAATTGTGAAATTATGTGACGATCACAATATGTAATCATAAAGTTAAATTAATTTTTAAAATACATTATACTAACAGCCATTGCGATTTTATACGAAGTATAATGATGAAATTTATAAAATCAGTGTTTAAGCTGTTTATAAAGCAAAGTGATGTTATAAATTTCCATACAAATTCAAGCGTCTAACTGAGTTTTTTTTATAGAAATAGGGAAATTACATGAAAAAAAATAATTAATGGCGTCGTTAATCTCTTACGTCACGACTTGACGTTTCGTGGCCTAAGTCCATAGAGTTTTCTAACGTACTCGATCAAGTTGGTTTGGCAAAATGTACCGAAGCGTTCCCATTGTTGTTTACAAGCGTCATTAGCTTAATGGTTAAGGTGTCGGACTAGTGATCGAGAGGTCGCGGGTTCTAACCCCACCCATTACACTATTGCCGTAAACCCACTCCAGACACAAGCATATTTAAGTTGAAGGGGTAATCTTTAAAAAAAATTACTCACTAGATGGCGTTTATTCCCAGTACACAACGTGCATTATGTAAACGCGGTCGAGTACGTTTGAAAACTCACACAAGTTAGTTTGCTCTATGGGAAGAGTCGTATGCAAAGAGTAAAGTAACTATAGAGGGAATGAGTAACAATTCTGTGGTAAAATTTGCATGTATAGAAAGTGCTGCCACCTTGAGTTTGGTGAGTGAACTAAGGCTCTAATAAATGAACACCTACGTAGGTATGGATACTTACTATGAGTACCGAGTCTTTCTTAAATTTTATTAGGGTCACAATCAGGGTTTTGACCTAAATAAAAAAAGAACACGTATGAAGTTCAGAATAATTTTAACAAAACAACAGTAACAAGTAACAATTTTAACAGAATTAGCTGAGATAAACTCGGAATTTCGGGAAGCGCATCAAAATCGGGAAAAACAGAGTTGACTGTGGCCGACAACGACAATGATATTTGTTTGACAAGTTGACAAATAAGACAAAATGGCTGCCAAGTCTTTTTAACCTACCAAACTTCAGATGTCGCTGTCGTCTATTGAAATTGATGACAGTGTTAAGTGTGCCCGCCCTGGTCGTATGTGAATTTGTCTTAGCAACTACCACGCAAAGTAGTAATTAAGTAAAAGCAATTGAAAAGGTAGGTATATAAAATGTTATAGAGGTCGCTACTAGCCATGGTAGCATTTTAATGACCGAACCTTGTGCCCATACAGCATAAGCTCATGCAATAAGCTTTTTAAGCTAAACTAAACTAATTGTTAAATCGTTTTTTTTTTCTAAAAAGTAGACTTATTGAAAATCTTCTTGGCTAATTATATGACAACATTCATTTGCTGTCATTTTTTTTATTGAATTAAGGCTATTGGATTGTTATACTTTTGTTGAGTTGCTGGCAACACTTTACAGTGTTGCTAGTGTTATGTTTATTGATAGACCGGTTTAAAACTCAATGGTATATTGAGAATTGAAAGAAAAAAACAACTAGTAAAATAAAATGATGAAACAAAAGGATAAAAAGCGATCTTTACGAAATCTAACATTTAAACACTTGACTATTGTTAAGTATTTCTTTTGTTACTATTACTTCACTCGACTTCGGCTAGCAGGGTGCGTTTACACTCGCTGAGTAATCTCTTTAGTTCGGGTACTACTAGTAGCATACATTTTCATTATAATTTTCAAAAGCTATTTAAGTTTTCACTCTACGGCCGAACTCGACCAACCGCTCGACCAATGAAAACTTAGATTTTAAGGAATTATTCTATTTTTTTAAATACATGTTTGTTGGTTCCTAAAAAAAATTTAAAGACCAAAATTGACAATATAATGTTAACAAAAATAATGTTGTGAATCAGGCCTAAAGTATTAAAGTGAAGAATTTATATCATGTTTAGTTTGTAAGTTTTTTTTACACTATAGTTTAGTATAAGAGAATATATGCAAAATACACTTTTATAAAGACTTTTTTGGTGTTTTATTTTTTTTATTTTTTAAAGATTTCTTTCTCTGATCGATCAGGGAGGGTTGCAGGTCTGGAATGGACCAACAGTCTTTCGAATTTAAGATTTAATATTTGCTAAACGTAAGTATTGTAGATCAATTCCGTGATTAAAATGATTATTATCTAAATGCTATCAGATTTAAAACTTAACCACATGCATAATTTAAATAAATAAATACTGTTTTTTTTTATTGATACTATCGTTTTACCGCCGTCTCACCTGATAGTAAGCGATGATGAGGTCTAAGATCACGCTTACCTAGAAGTAACTTATGCACTCTTGACTTAAAGACTCCCAGGTTATAGCTATCAGAAAATAGACTTAGACTCCGGCAGGGAATTCCACTCCTTAGCTGTACGCACATGAATGTATTCCCAAAATGTTTTGTGCATATGGTTGGGATGCCCACCATGTAACGATAAAAAGTTTCTATACAGGAAGAATTTTAATCAATTTCTCAGTAGGTATTGGTCTCCGTGACCAAAAAAAGTAAAAGCAAACCCTGGGGGTTAGCTTTTACTAAAGTTAGAGGCTAAGTATTAAATGTATGGCAATGCTGCTCGTCTTTTGGACACTACAAGCTGACAGCGTTGAGCCAATTTTTGATGTACATTTTAGTTTATTTTACTACAGTATTTTTTTAATGAATAAACCTGTTTACCTCTGTGTGTTTTAACTTTTGTTGTTTTAACCTACTTCAAAAAGAGGAGGTTCTCAGTTCGTCGGATTTTTTTTAATATATGTTACCTGATTACTCGAAGCCGGCTAGACCGATATAGAAAATTCTTTTTGATTGAAAGGGTATATTTTCTAGTTGGTCCCATTGTCACGATGTCATGATGATGGAATCCTGGAGAAATTGAGGGAACTCTTCAAATATTATAGGCACACTTAAAGCGACTTCTTGGTTTTTTATAGTAACTTGTGTGTTGTGTTGCTCTCAAAAAGCACCATTTGGTGAAATGGAACTGATGATGAAGATCACAGATGGCTACCGGAACTACTCAATAACAAGTATTTCATGGGTTGCGATTTAATTACTTGAATATTGTTGTTCTCAATTCTCAATTCTTTATTGCGTACCATAATGTTACATAGTTGTTATGCATAGTTATATAAGTCACAATTATGGACCCTGTCGGGCACAGCATAAACCAATGTAGGAGAGAGGAGGAAGAACACTGCGTGTTGAATGTGATACTTTTTTAAATGATTTAATTATTCATTATAGTAATTAGTAAGGTATGTTGCTAATACGTCATTGTGTTTAAATATATATTATGTATGTATATTTAGTTACTAAATAACATTTTAACCATTTATTTTATAATCTATTATTAACTATTTATTTACTATATATTATTATTTATATTTATTTATTGCATCAATTGTGTCCGTACAGTATTTTTATTTATTTTTTGGCATATCATTTATAGCACCTATACGTACATTGTAATTTATAAAATAGAAAATATATGCTCGTCACAATCACAATGCATATGGCGAAGTGGAGCTGATGGTGAAGTACCAGGAGAACTCAATAATTAACGGCCCTGCATCGGGAAAAGAAATATTTTGCAAAAGGTGATAAGAAGTAGACATTTAGGCTTTTGTAACTAGATAAATTACAAACTGACACACTAAAAAGCTAGAAAAAACTTTTTAACAAAAAATAAAACCGACTTCCAAGAAAAATACTGCAAATTGAAAAATAACTTTAATTTTGGAAGTCGGTGTCAAAAACGAAAATACAAAACCTAAACACCGATATTAAAGTTATTTTTCACTTTGTAGTATTTTTCTTGGAAGTCGGTTTTATTTTTTGTTAAAAAGATTTTTTTATTTAAGGGGAGATGTCATTAATGCTCAGAGATTACTTTGACTATAAACTATTGCGAACTGCCTCGTTGGTCGAGTGGTCGCTAGCACGACTGCTGAGCACAAGGTCTCGGGTTGGATTCCCGGGTCGAGCAAAAGTGCTATTGGGTTGGTTATAGTATCTATAGGTATATTTAGTATAGCCGTGAGTAAGAATAATCGTGTCAGTAAGGTTTTATTTATAACCGACTTCAAAAAAAGGAGGAGGTTCTCAGTTTACTTAATTTTTTTTTGTATGTTACCTCGTAACTCGGATACGGCTGGACCGATTTGGAAAATTCTTTTTTAGTTTGAAAGGGTACTTTCTAGTTGGTCCTATTGTCATCACGTTGGGATCTGATGATGGAATCATGGAAACTTCAAATATAATAGGCACACCGCGTTTTGGGTATTTCTTATAGTACCTTGTGCAGTTGCTCTCGAATAGCACCATTTGGGGAAGTGGAACTGATGATGAAGACCACAGATAGCCACCGAAATTACTCAATAATAAGTATTTCGTAGATTGCGGTTCGATTACTTGAATATGAACGTTAAGCACTTTATGCTCGTCACAATGCATGGTGAAGTGCCAGGAGAACTCCTCAAAAATTAACGGCTCTGCATCGGGAAAAGCAATATTTTGCAAAAGGTTATAAGTTGTCGACATTTTGGCTTTTGTAACTAGATAAATTATAAGCCGACCCACAAAAAAGCGTGAATAAAAGTTTTCTATTCCCATCTTTTTGTCATAAATTTATGTTATTTTATGTTTTGTTACTGTGTGCACTTGTGGCATGTAGCAATGAACGTCTTTTCATTCTTTTTTTTCTGTAAGGAATTTCTCAGTACTAGCCCGGAGTTTGGAAGTTGGCGGTGTGATACCCACGTGCCTAGGGTTACCAGATGACAGGAATTTTCCTGACATGTCCGGAATTTCAGCTCTCTGTCAGGGAAACAGGGAAAGCTGGAAATTTTCAGGAATTAAAAAAAAGAGAAAAGTAAGCCTTTTCGTTATAAAATAAATGCTTGCCACACAAATACGCACAACACTAGTAAACTTAGCACCGTTTGCAAGAGTACTGAACTACTAATTGACTCGCTCAGTCGCGCCGCGCCCCGCATCCCGCCACAAGGCAACTAACACTCATACTCAGACTCCCACGCGCCGCGCGCGAGTTTGTAAAATAATATAAGTTTCTGCTAAAATGTCAGGAAAATTATTGCCGAAACAAGGGTTTTTTCAGGAAAACTTATTTTTCGGATCTGGTAACCCGTGCCTCGGAAAGCAGATTAAAGCGTTGGTCTTGGCTGTCATTGGGACATCTTTGACAGTCGTTACGGGTATTCCGAAGACAGAAAACTCAGTGACGGATTAAGACTACTTGATTCCCTAAGCAATCCATGCCTGTGGGCCGCCCTATCCGTATGTCAACTAGAATCGGTCTTTAAACCTTTACCACCTAAAAACATTAGTTTTTTGTAAAATAAGATGATGAGATGTAACGTACTTTAGAAATGGAGTAGGTGCGACAACAATAAAAACCAAAGCATAATTTATTTATTGAAATGTATTACGTACGCATAGAAGCCGGCCGGCACAATTACTCAAAATACAAAACATTTGATTGACACAGATTTGCGGGGGCGCCAGGCCAGGGTGGTTTGTGATTGGCTGATCGCAATTCCGGTGCATTCGAATACTCTATGTCAACTTATAACGCGCGAATTTTCAAATTAGTCCTAGAAACTTTTTTTGGTGTGGTTTTGGTGACGTGAGAGTAAGACGTGATGCCGTAAGGATGGATTTTTTTGTGCTTCTTCTGGTGCCCCCCAGACGTGATGCCCTAGGCAATTACTTAATTTGATTAAGGGTTAATCCGTAACTGAAAAAACTTGATACCAGTCTAACCAAGGGGTTTCGTGTAACCCAGCTGCTAGGTTGTGAATGCTAGGTAGTCAGTCGCTCCATCTAAAAACTAAGTGGTACTCGGCTACATCATACACACACAACCACGCACCTACTAAATACATACTCTCACCCTCAAATACACAAACACACTCCAATTACACTTCCGTTTCCAATCTTTATTCCGGTCTTCGGTTTTTTTTATTTGTACATTGAAATCTTTAAACTGTTAAGGATGATCTATTGTTTATTTTGGTAATTATTACATAATTGGTCCGAGTGAGCAGAACTCGCGACTCCTGAGTCGCAGGATCACCTAGTTTGGGGGTCAGGATTCCACTATCTGTATGACCTTAATTACCTTATTTTAACATATCCTATTTTTAAGGAATGTAATAATTATGTAGGTATGTGTCCTATGTATCTATACTAATATTATAAAGCGGAAAAGTTTGTTTGTTTGTTTGCTTTTCCCAACTATTTTGGGGTCGGCTTCTTCAGACCTATATAAAGCTAAATTACCACTGACTGACTCACTGACTCATTGACATAATTGTTCTCCCAGATGGTGGATGGGGAGGTGGGTATATACCTCCCCCTTTCCCCCCTTCTCCCCCCTCCCTATCGTATCTCGGAAACTACGAGACCCGTTTTTTTTTTTTACGGATTCGTATAGAGGAGGCTCGGTAAAGTAAAAACCATTTTTCAGTCGCCCCCCCCCCCCCGCCCCCTTCTCACCCCCTTTAGGCGGATCTCGGAAATTAAGAGACTTAGAAGAGCTTTAGTCAAAATACTTCTGCAACCCCCCCCCCATCACCCCCCCCTTTTTTTTTTTATTCACTAGCACGCGAGGTGCTTGCACCTCGCGCAACACGCAAATACTAAACCCCCCCTATCTCCCCCCATCACCCCCCCCACTTTGTTTTTTTTTTTCACAAGCACGCGAGGTGCTTGCACCTCGCGCAACACGCAAATACTAAACCCCCCCATCTCCCCCCCCTTTTTTTCTTTTTTCACAAGCACGCGAGGTGCTTGCACCTCGCGCAACACGCAAATACTAAACCCCCCCTATCTCCCCCCATCTCTCCCCCCCATTTTTTTTTTTCACAAGCACGCGAGGTGCTTGCACCTCGCGCAACACGCAAATACTAGCCGGCTAGATGCAGCCGAGTCTAGTGTTTTACATGAAACGAGTGCCTATCTGGCCACCACGAACCTATGCAGTGGCTGGGTAACACGCACCTCTTGGCAAGTAGTGACCCTCACTCATGAGGTGCCTCGTTTGCGGTACTCGTGATCGCCAATTGAAAGAGTTAAACGAATTACCTAATTCGAATTATTAAAACCTCACTCGTTCACGCGTCCTCAAAAATTGACATTGACAATATTGACGCGTCGCGAGCTCGCGAGTAGTTATTGAGTAAAGTTAGTGAGCGAATGTACCGACTTAGTATAGAATTAGAGAATGAGTTCGGCTCGGGCTCGGCTCGTGAGGTGAAAACGCCGACGTGCGATTACTCGCCTCAAATGAGGGGTACCTCGTGAGGACCTCGCGAGGTAAAATGAGGTACTCCCTCAACCTCGTGTAAAAATGATGAGTTACCCATCACTATTGGCAAGACTGGTGACAGATTTTTTAGCTTCTGACTACTACCCATAACGACTGTCAAAGCTGACAGCCGAGACCAACAACGGCTTAACATGCTTTACAAGGAACGGAGGTATCTGGATATGATAAGATGGTCACTCAACCACGGACTGACTTTGGGAAGCGAAGATCAGCGAAGATACATGTGTCCAGCCAGCTTTATCTCAGGCTGGCTGGACATTTAGTTTTTATTAATTTCTCGTAAACACTTACATGTGACGCCACAAATCAAACGTTATTACTGTCACACATTGCATCACTAAATGTTAGTAAAGGAACCATATTCGAAAACGCTCCCGTTATTGAGATTTGGAAATGCCAGCCAGAAGTTTTATACCTACCTACGTAAATTCAAACTGGCTTTACACAGACTTTTGCATTTTTCTACTAAACCGCTGTTTGTATCACAAAATTTTTAGCTCGATGCCTGTCACAAATTTATGTGACGCCCGTTGATATGCAAAAAGTCGTGAATATCACTTCCGTTACCGAGATTGAGAGACCAGCGAAAAGTGGTTTTTCGAGCTGGCTGGACACGTTATCGATCGATTATCCAAAATTCTGTAGCGTCACAAATTCTGAAATAAGGGTGTTAAGCCGTCACATAAAGTGCCCTATTGACCTAGTTAAATGCGAGCTATTTTGAAGATTTGACCAGCCAGCCTGAGACATGAATAGTCAGCATCTCCTGGAGTGGTCCTATGTTCATGGACCGGTCCCGTTTAAAGATAAAGATCTTTGGCGATATAAAATAGGTACTAATTTAAATATGCTTGTGTCTGGAATACCTTTCACAGCCTTTTTCTTTACAGCCTTCCCAGAGATGTCTCCTTACAAGCTTTGCACAAAGAGGGTTTCGTAGTGTTATTTTTTTAAAGTAACAGGCCCTATGCATGTATTCAGGGCCGGATTAACCATTAGGCGGAGTAGGCAACTGCCTAGGGGCCCAGGCCCAGTGCACGCACCAAGAAAACATGTTTCTTCGAACGAGAATTTGATGTGCGTGTGAACCTAGGAATCTTATTGTTATCTCACAAAATACAAATCGCTAAATTTAGTAGTAGAATTAAAACAATTTTAGAACAAATCTGGGAATAAGTAAACAAATATATTAAAAACCACAGCGCTTAATGTGCGTTTCCTCAGTTCACACACGATTTGCTCAGTCAAAGTAAGAAAAGGGGCCCCGAGAATGCCATTGCCTTAGGGCCTCTGTAAGGGTTAATCCGGCTCTGCATGTATTGATGGTGATCTCCGGGATGGTTTTGACACGTTCACATTCTCACACTATTCTCAAGTCTATTGTACGGCAGGTTTCGTCGAGAATAAAAGATAACACATTCCCTGTGATAGGTAAGCTGACTTACTGCTGTCTACGAGATACGCTCCGGCATAGTAGATATACTCATATTCAGCCGATAACAAAAATGGTAACCAGTAACTCTGATTAATTGTAACTGAGACAAACAAGATATACCTTCACATAGGACACTAAACGCTTTCAGTATTCTCCAATTCAATTGACCTTTTCAATTAACCCGATTTGTGCATTACCTACCGAAAGCACTCAAATATACTAGGTATATACCAGCACACTAGCCCTGTTGGCCTGTTACTACTACACATTACTAGTAACAAAACCGTAAGTCATTTGCGCGGATAACCCTCCGCATGCCGAGCATGACATTAAATTTCGTAACAACTTACACTGAGGGCAATTTTAGACATTTCGGTTCCTCAATTTGTATCCTTGAGCTGATTTTGGAGGCGCCGCGTCAGTTGAATCGCGGCAAGCGTCCGCGACGCGCGTCAGCAAACCGAAGGTTTGGGGGTTACACACTTTCGGGTCAGTGTTTAGCATAAATATATGACGTTTGCTACTATTATTGACTGTAGTGATATTTTATTTTGTATGTGAAAGTGTTTTTATTTGCGTTGGACTATAGGTATGTGGGTTTATAAATATTTTAGTGGCTACATTACAATATTATGTATGTATGCTTCATTTGTTATTCTTGTTTAGTCGGTGCAAAGGTTGGAGAAAGTAAAAAGCGCATGTCAATATAGTGGCTGGTAGCAGTATGTTACATATTTTAATATAATTTCCTGTGCCGGTTCACAGTACAATAATAACAGTTTATTATATATTTATATATTGTTTATACATAACGTAAATTTTGATAACAGCTTATCATTTTTGTAATCAGCCATTTCATACAATGATTACAATCCGCGAGTTGACAACTTTGTAAGAATTGTTTGAAACGCTTCGAAGCGCTTCATGTGTACTCGTAAAATAATATTTTATTCATCACTTAACCTTTCAATTAAAATATAAGTAATTTTTTAATTTATTAAAAAACTATGGCCTAAATCGTGGCATTGTGGTCACGTGACTACCTATGACGTCATCGTTCAAAAAACAACTTTCCTGGCATTTGGCACATAAATGTACTTCGGGTATTTTATGATATTTTACTCTATTATGAACGTGAAAAATTATTATCAGTGCTTTATTGCCTTGTTGTGGGAATACTACTATAAAAACGCCAACGAAACTATTTATTCATGTCCCTTTAAAATTTTTTTTTGCAAAAAATAGAACCGACTTCCATATCAAAACACTACAAAGCCAAAAATAACTTTAATTTCGGAAGTCGGTGTTATTGGTTTTGGATTTTCCTTTTTTTTTCACACCTTTTCCTGTGCATAGCAGTTAATTTTTGAGGAGTTCTCCTGGTATTTGACCATCAGCTCTACATCACCATATGTATTGTGACGATCATAAAGTGTTTAACATCCGTACTCAAGTAATCGAATCGCAATCCACGAAATACTTATTATTGAGGAGTTTCAGTGGCCATCTGTGGTCTTTATCATCAGTTTAACTTCCCCAAATGGTACTTTTCTGAAGCAACTGCTCAAGGTACTATAAGAAATACCCAAAACGCTATAGGTGTGCCTATAATATTGAAGAGTTCCCTCGATTTCTCCAGGATCCCATCATCAGATCCTGATTTCGTAACAATGGGACCAATTAGAAAGTATACCCATTCAAACGCAAAAATAATTTTTCAAATCGGTCCAGCCGTCTCCGAGTAATGAGGTAACACACATTAAAAAAAAAATAAAAAAAGTTCAAAACGAATTGTAAACCTCCTTTTTTGAAGTCGGTTAAAAAGAGATATTCGCAAGAAGTGGTTAGAACTTCTGTGTCAAATCCATCCAAAGGCTGTCTGTAAAAGATCGCTTTTAGCGATAAGACCGCCCATTGTATCACCCTTTTTAGTTGTTAAGTCCACGTTTGTTTTACTGTTATGGTGTACAATAAAGAATATATCTATCTATCTGCTTTTTTAAAAACACAAAAAAAGGAACTCATCGAACAACTATTACAGGACGATAAGACAAATGAACCAGAAGAGAGAGAGAGTTAGTTATTAAATGAAATATTTATTTGTAAATTGGTTATAAATAACACTTTTACACGTCATGTTGTTTGGCGTGTTTAGTTTAGCTAGATGAGGCCGGTATTTCCTAACTGACTACTCTGAGAAGAAACACCGAAACAAACTCCCTCTGAGTTTGTTGTCAACGTCTTTTTTAAAGTCCAGACAATTTGTATTTGTATATGAGAAGCATGTAGGTTCATGTCTTTGGTATTCTTTTGAGGAAATAACCACGCAAATTTGAGCGGACCTGTCCAGACAGTGCAAGCAGTTAGTTAGTTATTCTTTTCTTATTTTGTCTTACGCACCAACCAAAGATAACCAGTCAGCTGTCAAAATATTGAACGATGACGTCTCGTTTTCTGATTGGTGTTTCTAATCACGTGACTCACAGATAAAAAGTCTCATTTTTCTCAAGGGAAAATAAAATAAATAATTAATAATCTTTTCTTCATTTGTACTATTTTGTGCTTCATATCAATAGATTTACATAATTAAATAGTTATTTTAAATTTTTAAACATACTGTCAACTCGCGGATTATAATTTAGTAGAATCTGTGAATAAAACTACCTAGTGTTGTGCATCTCTGGATAGGAACTACCCAGAATTTAAAAAATCGGCCGTAATTAAGTCGTGTAATAGGTATAAGAAATTAAACTTTGTTGTTTTCTTGATTTTGTTTATTTATTTCATTTCTTTTAAGTGAATTTATTATCATCTGATGAAGTTAGGAGGCAGTCTTACTTCTTGCATATTTCTAGGTAGTTCGGAGTACTGTAATCGATGTATTAACGAAATGAGCACAATTTGCAAAGCCGACTCGAATGCTACTGACTCACAATTAGGTACTATTTAATTGACCCATATTTGATAACAATGTTGTTGGTTACCAATACCTACCAACAATCGTCGCTAGATGAAAGTCTTGTAAACTTGTAGCTGAAAATATTTAACAAAATTTAAAATCTGAAGAGGTTCTCGTTGAGGCAGAAGGTACTCCTGGACACGGCAGATATAGTCAGGAGGTTCCTCACTTAGGAACCCTGACCACGGGGAACTTGGATCTTCCCGACATGATGGGTACCGGTGGGCAATTTAAACAAATGTCATTTTAAATTAAACATTTTTATTCTTATTTAAAATGGAATTGATTAATAAATACAACAATAATGCGGCTTAATTCATAAATTATAAGAATAAGAAAGATGATAAATTTAATTAAACCGTTAACAATATTGCTTTAGTTAGATTAAACAGAA
This sequence comes from Tholera decimalis, assembly GCA_943138885.2. Taxonomy (NCBI): domain Eukaryota; kingdom Metazoa; phylum Arthropoda; class Insecta; order Lepidoptera; family Noctuidae; genus Tholera; species Tholera decimalis. The sequence continues at coordinate 16,835,887 of OW964551.2, forward strand.
AATTGTAGTAATCATTTGCTTCACCGCTTTGTACGTCTAACGTGGTTGGACTACTGCTGAGTATCAAATCCTGGGTTCGATTCCCGGGTTGCGTAAAATGGTATTGGTTTTTTATTGTTGATAGGCTTGTGTTTGACCACAATCTTATCTGATGTTAAGCGATGATGTGGTCGAAAATAAAGCACGTTTGCCTAGATGTAATCTATTCACTCTTGATTTAAAGAATCCCAGGTTATAACTATCAGGAAACACAGACTCCGGCAGACAATTCCACTCCTTAGCTGTACGCACAACAAAACTATTCCCAAAACGTTTTGTACGTATGGGTGGGATGTCCAGCATATAACGATGGCGCATCGCCTCCTGTTTGTATTGTAGTCCCATGATAGAACGGGCTTGGTGGAATTAGGCTGTGCAATTCCATTGCACACTCCCCGAAATATAACCGATAGAAAACTACTACTAATAGTTTAAATTTGTCAGTAGCAGCGTACTGCTACTCCGTAGAGTTCGTGCAGACAGATTTGAACTTGCGCCCTGTTGAAGGTAATAGGCTCGCCAGTTACGACCGGACCGGCGAAATGTGTGCAACGGTATTACAGGTGCACCTCTGCATAACTTTAAATACAGGCGTGATGTACGCCCGGGGTTGCGGAAATTATACAACGTTATACTGTGGCACCGAAATACAAGGACAACTGATCGAACAGGGTGGGATTTTAGTAGAAGTCTCTAACAAGGAGTGTCTGTTCCACCCAGAGCTAGAGGACCCATACCTATAATGATTTTCCCACAGTTTTTATAGAGGCAGACTTAATGCACCAAAATGTGTGTTACCTATAGGTAACACACATTTTGGTGCATTAAGTAAGTAAGAAGTAAGTAAGAACAGGTTCTCTTTACCTATAATGATATATCATTATAGGTAAAGAGAACCTATTTTCTTGATTACCTATTCATATAGGTAATCAAGAAAATAGGTTCTCTTTTCTTTTTAATAATCTGCTGTTGACCTCGATCACGCCTCGGTAAGTGATAGATGAGATCTACAATGCAACGAGCGAGCCCAGAAGGTCTGCTCACTCTTGCTTTAAAGCCTGATGGGTCATAATATGTGGTAGGGAACGCAAAGAGTTCAGCACATTTGGCTATGCTCTTAGAGAAGAAAAGCGCTTAGTACTACAAGACGGTATATCAATTTGTATATCAATCAAATGTGCATCTCTTAACTATGTAGTTAGCGCATTGCATTTTGACAATAGAGACCACTAACAATGCATAATTAATAATGATTATTTATTTATTTATTTATTATATACTTTATTGTACACCTTACAATATACTTAAGGATACAGATATATAATAAAATTAGTGTACAACGGACAGTCTTATCGTACAGGGCAATCTCTTACAGACAACCTTTGGATGGACAGAAATTAAAGGAGATAGATTTAGGGCTGAAGCATTTATTTCTTGTCTTCCACGAAGAGCTCGTGACTTAATAATATTAGCCGGGCAGTTAATCTTCAATGTTATGCAACGCTTGGTGAGGTCGCTTTGTGGATGAATTACCATTTTAACATATGGTGATATCTCCGTGGCTCGGAAAGCACGTGAAGCCGTTGGTCGTTACGGGTAGTCAGAAACAAGAAAATCTATTACTATTTAGTTAGATACAATCTGGTCAAATTCAACGCTGGTTATTGGTTTTGTATTTTCTTTTTTTTCACACCGCCTTCAACTCTAAATTTAACGTGTGGTATTTAGACGATGGAACTCTAGGAGGTGAAGTAGACACCGTAATCAAAGATTTTATTTTCCTGAAAGAGCAATTCCAATCCATCGGCCTTGACCTGAACCTCTCGAAATGTGAACTCTATATCTGTGAAAATACTGACAGACAAGCGACACTAAACAAATTCCATACAATAGCCCCTGATATCAAAATCTTGCAAAAAAGTTCATTGCACCTCTTAGGCTCCCCAATTTTAGAAGAAAGTTTTCCCTCTTTTATTGATAGCAAAATTAACCATTTTAATGACATTTCAGAAAGATTTTTCCAAATTAACATACATTCGGCTTACACCCTCATAAGATATTGTTGTTTTGGTCCAAATTTTATTTATTTCCTCCGTTCTTCTCCACTATGGAAGCAATCTCAGTTGTTGGACAAAATTGACCTTATTATAAAAAACACCCTTACTTCAATTTTAAATGTAGCTCTGGATGACCGAGCGTGGCTACAAGCCACACTACCCATTCGTTTTGGTGGGCTCGGCATCCGCAAAATTTCCAGTATAAGTCTACCGGCTTTTCTGTCTTCGGTCCGCAGCACTGAGACTTTAACTAAGAAAATTTTAACACAATCTCAGGTTAGCTACGAGGTGCCGTGTTTGACCGATGCAGTTAATGCCTGGAAAATGGCTTGCCCGAATACAGCGTTGCCCGAGAACCCGTCCTCCCAGAGACAATGGGACGAGCCGCTCTGCAGTTTGGTACGGAATAACCTTTTAAATACGTCAACCAATACTGCTGAGCGCTCGCGCCTGTTGGCTGTGGGTGAATGGGAGTCGGGCCTTTGGCTACAAGCATTACCTTCACTTAACATAGGTACTATGTTAAGTGATAACACGTTCCGGATCGTTACATGTCTACGTCTGGGTGCTCCCAGCGGTGCTCCACATCGCTGTCAATGCGGTGCGGCAGTCGACCGCCTCGGACATCATGGCCTTTCCTGCAGCAGAAGCTCTGGTCGGATAGCACGGCATGCCAGCATAAATGACATCATTCGTCGGGCTCTTGTCACCGCTGGAGTACCATCTATTTTAGAACCCAACGGCTTGGCACGGGACGATGGGAAGAGACCAGACGGGATGACTATAATGCCTTGGAAGTTGGGTAGGCCTTTGGTGTGGGATGCTACTTGTGTTGACACCCTTGCGCCATCCCATCTTCTCAGTACGGCGGGCTGTGCTGGGGCGGCAGCTGCAGGTGCAGAAAATCTCAAACGGCGCAAATACAACAACCTAATTGGGTGCTATATGTTTGAGCCGTTTGGGGTTGAAACGTTAGGACCATGGGGTCCGAGTGCGCATCGACTCTTTCGTGACATCGGCAAACGATTAGTCGACTCCACAGGTGACCAGAGGGCTGGCCTTTTCTTTGGACAGAGAATCAGCATTGCCATTCAACGTGGCAATGCGGCCAGTGTTCTGGGCACTTTTCCCATTGATAGCTATGTTGACGAATTTTTCGATGCCGTATAATTTATCTTTATTTTCGTCTGTATATATTTTTATTATGTATAGAAATACTTAAGTTAAATTGTTCCAAAATAATATGATTAAACCACCGCCTTCCGAAATTAAAATTATTTTTGGCTTTGTAGTGTTTTAATATGGAAGTCGGTTTTATTTTTTGCAAAAAAGTTTTTATTTTCGTGCTTTTTAGTGGGTCAGTGAATTTTCCAAATCGGTTCGTAAATGACGGAGTTACGCGAACAAAAAACGCAATGCAGAGTAAACGAAAAGATCATCAACGTAAATATTTTTTTAGACTTTTGTTGATTTTTCAGAAACGGCTTGTTCGATTTCGATAAAATTTTCATGGGACCATTTGGGAAAAAGGTACCACTACCCTTTCTAACAAGATAAGAATTTTTCAAATCGGTTGGAAAGCGACGGAGTTATGCGCGGACAACATAAAAAAAAATACAAACACCCGAATTGAGAACCTCCTCCTTTTTTAGAAGTCGGTTAAAAAACACAGGCTTGTCTTTTATCCGCTAAAAGAAGCCAATTTGAATGGTCCCCTACCTTCAGAGGTACATCTGTACCTATTACCGACCGCCTGGAGCTCTTGGGCTTGGAGTTGGCGTCTGACCACAACTTCGGCTCAACCATTGAGTCTAAAGCTCAGACTGCAGCCAAAAAGCTGGGCATCCTACAGAAAGTGAGGCAATACTTCACACCTGGACAGCTTTTGAATTTATATAAAGCACAGGTCCGTTCCTGTATCTCCATAATGGAACGGCAATACTCCTATTGCAGTCACTTGTGGGATGGCTCAGCCAAATACCGCTAGCTGCACTTGACTCAATCGAACGCAAAGCTAAAAGGCTCATAGGTGACGAGGTTCTGGCAGGCAAGCTTCACAGCCTGGCTCACCGGCGAAACGTTGCTTGCCTGTCTATCTTCTTCGGAGAGTGTGCGCAGGAGCTCCACGACCTAATCCCTTCATCCCCCTTTTACTACCGGTCTACCAGACGTACCGCAGGATACCATCCACACTTGGTCGATATACCGTCTTGTCGTACGAAGCGCTTCTCGTCCACATTTATTGTGCGCACAGCCAAGGTGTGGAACTCTGCCGGCTTCTGTGTTCCCTGCCACATATGACGCGTCAGCCTTTAAAGCAAGAGTGAATAGGCATTTTCTGGGCTCGCTCGTTCGATCGTAGACCTCATCTTACACTTACCATCAGGTGTGATTGAGGTCAAGGCCGGGTTCATTTGGAATAAAAAAAGGGATTACGTGTTGTGCTCCTGGGTAGCGGTGGTCAGGTAGACGGACACTCCATGTAGTTAGACTGGAAGCTGACCGCGATATAGTTGTCAAAAGGCTAAGTAGATGTTTTGTTGTCCGCAAGTACCTACTTTAAAACAAACTGGCTGGCTGGCGGGTTTCTTCTTTGAGGTTCTTTTTTCAGCTGTCTAAGAGTCATCCGGTGGCCGAAATTCGACCACAATTTTAATTATTGCAGCACTCTTCTATGTGTACAAACTGTAATTGTGCCAAACACTCCTCCGACCATGTAATTTTCGTTACAAAGGGATTCAAGAAGTTCACAAAATAAGTTCAGAATAAAGTTTGGAATAAAGTGGAATTCCCTGCCGGAGTCTGTGTTTCCCGATAGCTATAACCTAGGGGTCTTTAAGTCAAGAGTGAATAGGTTACTTTTAGGTAAGCATGCTCCATCTTCGACCACATCATCACTTACCATCAGGTGAGATGGTGATTAAACGCGAGCCTATTATCAATAAAAATAAAATAAAATAAAGTTTTTCTTTCACGTATTAATATATTTTAGAATAATATATTTATTGTTTTTTTATTTTTATTCGTAGCTCGCAGGTCGCTATGGAGGCTTTTCGGTTACGGACTGCGATTTGCTTCGCCACCAAACATGGAAGAAACTTAATTTGTTGTAACAAGGTAAGTAGCCTCTATGTACATCTTGTGGTTAATTAAACCTTATTGGAATGATGGCATGCTGGTACTGACGTGCAGAATTATAAAAATAGGAGTTTAAATTTGAGTTGTGCATAAAGTTAAAATCGACTGTGACTGTGTTGGGTATAAAGTCAGACATTAGAAGCACTGGGAGTTTCATAATGAAAGGGTATCACAGATCTATCTACTTATAATAAATTCTCCTAGTGTGACCATACTCGGATGATCTATATTTTCGATTTATGCAACAAAACTATTAAGTTAGATACTAATCTTCGTTAACTAGTAGGTATCGTGCGGGTTTTGCTATCTGTGGAGAGTGTGTAGTAACCTCGACCGTCCGTCGAAGAAGGGTCGATTTACGATTTCCCCCTCGAGTTTGAGACTGGAGCCCTCCGGTGCACGTTGAAATTAATGTAGGGTGGTTCACTGCCGAATGAAAATTTGTTTACGACAGTTATGTCTTCATGTTTGAGATTGTTTTTAGATCTGAATGTGCGTGCCTGAGATCGATTCAGTCTGACCCGTGTGGTCCGTCCGTTAAAATTATGGCCGTATCGGATTTGACATTTATTTTGTGAAGTTTTAAGAAATATTTTGTGATCAGCTGTAGCGTTGCTAATAAGGTGCAAAATGGAATGAATTACCAGAGCCAAGCCAATGCCCCAGCAGTGTGGATGCTAATTTTGTTATGTTCCTACAACTTCACTTTCAAAAACGAGGATCAACCAAGGATTAACAGCATTGTCCTACTTATAACCGGGTGTTCAACACGAAATTTGTTTTTTTAAAGAGTATTAGCAATGTGGGTGGATTTCACATTACTAGCAATCACAGTTAGAGAATAGAAGATCACAAGTTTAGCCATTAGACTATTGTCCCTTCTCCACTATCTCCTCGCACTCTAGCTATCTCCTGGCGTGTGCTCAGCTTCATCTGAGCACACGCCAGGAGATAGCTAGAGTCACCATTGTCAGACACAACACGGTCGAGATCATCTTGCTATGTTATGTACGAAGGTGCGATCATGATATTTATTATACACCTAATTCCCCATTATTTTGCAGGTAGCTTCCCGTCCGCTGTTATCAACCGTTCCCGTTACAATGGTTGCAGTAAATCGAGGAGCGCACACGCAGAATATCCACGACAACATGGTGTACATCAGCAATGACAAAATAAAACTAAGAGCTGATCCTAGTACTATGAAGTAAGTTCTCGTAATTTCATAAAATTTCGTCCGGCTACATATCGGAATAATTTATAGCCAGCCCTCACAAATAATGAAGGTGCATTATTTTTGTAAGTGCTACCCAAGATAAACTTTAGAATTGTATCATTAGATCCGGAGATCCCTCTACATACAAACTTAAAACATCTACAAACAAATTTTACCTTGTTATAATATTAAGTCTTTGTATTTTGTCTTTATTTCAATAGGTACGTAAGCTATAAATCTACATCTAATCTATACTTATAATAAATCTGTAGAGAGGTCAATTCTGTACATGAAATATATTTCCAAAATAACTATCAGGGGGTGATTAGGGATCGATACTGATGCCAAAAATGTAATCAGTAAAATTTTTGTCTGTCTGTCTGTCTGTCTGTCTGTATAACCGTTATAGAAACAAAAACTACTCTACGGATTTTAACGAAAATTGGTACAATTATTTTTCATACTCCTGAGCTGGTTATAGTATACTTTTCATCACGCTACAATCAATAGGAGCATAGCAGTGAAGGGAAATGTTGGGAAAACGGGAGAAGTTACTCCATTTTTTAAGCTTCCGTCGCGTGTGCAACCTTAATGGTTACAGCTACACAGAAAACATTCCATGACGGAAATGTTCTCTTTAAAATTATATAAAAAATATCCCACGACAGCAATGTCTATCTATTATGGTTGTATACAGTTGACTCACGATAACACGTGTAACTCCCGATAGCTTAACAGTTCGAAGCTTTCTGATTATAATATTTGTCTACTCTTACGTTTATAACACTCTCAGTCACCCCTAATTGAAAAGTTAACATTATTAACTTTTCCATAAAAAAGAATCATATAAATCGGTATAGAAACACCAAAGTTATACATGAAATACGCTAATAATAAGCCATCGCGCGTGAATACTGAATCATGCTATAAGGATTATTTTTGAGAATCGGTCGCCGCGCTCGACGCGTCTCGCGGCCGAATATATAAAATTTCGTTCTATAGGTACTTAAGCCTCATGTGATCGTGATCTAAACAATATTACCAATACATTAACTTACGCTGACGGATTCGCGGGCACAGCAATTAACAATAATATTGTGCGGTTCCGTATTGCGATATTTTTCAACAGTATTATAGATTGACATATTATATTTCCCTACTAAATTACGAAAGTTAATCTGTCTGTTACATCAAAATCACTGAACCGTGAGGAAGGACATAGGCTACTTTTTATTTACGAATAACGACGGAAACGCGGACGAAGTTATTATTACGCTGAGGCCAATAGGAGCGGAGCGCCAATGAAGAATGCTTCAAAATCGGGGTTAAATTTAACGTTAGCCCAAAGTAACTATTCCACGCGGATGAAGTCGCGGGCAAAAGCTAGTCTATAATAAACATGAATTAAATATTTTAATCTTATTTTATTTTTTACTTATTATAACTACTTAAGAAATCTAAGTTTAAAATCTTAATAAAAAAACATTCCCATTAAAATGATTTCCTTCAGTTTTATTTTTGGCATGGTAAAAATCCGCTAAATATACGCTATATTTTAATTTCCAAATGATCCATTGTTATTGGTATGTACCACCGGCCGAATTTACCGGACTAACACTAATTAAAACTTCTTACTTTTCCAGATTAAGCCAAAATATAGACAAACCACTGTGCATAATTATGAACTGGATGATGGCTAAACCAAACCACGTGGACAAGTATGCTGCGCTGTACTTAGAAAATGGATTTGATGTGGTCTCCGTGTCATGTTCACCTTGGCAGCTTATGTGGCCTGTGAAAGGATCCCAGGTCAGTCTGGAATGGGAGGTCGCACCAGGCGGCGGCCGAATTTGCGACGCGTGGGGTTGCTATAGTCGTTGAGAGGATCCGGCAATTGGGCCTCGAGGTGGCCCTGCACAAATCCGAGGCCATGTGTTTTCATGGCCGTCGGAACGCGCCACCTTCGGGCTCCCAAATAACGGTGGCGATGCGAACCGGCATCGGCATCGAGACGACGATGAAGTACCTTGGACTCGTCCTTGACAGCCGGTGGAATTTTGTGGAGCACTTCCGACGTTTGGCTCCAAGACTCCAAGACACAGAAGGACCCCGAGTCCAGTCTTGGAGCCAAACGTCGGAAGTGCTCGTCGGCTACACTTAAGCGGCTCGTACCCAATCTGGAGGGGGCTAAATGCCTCCTGTCAGAGGCTCTACGCGGAGATCGTGCGGTCCATGGCCCTCTATCCAGCCCAGCCCATCTGGTCGCGTCTCAGAGGGTCATGGCCATCTGGATGATCAGAGGATACTGCACGATTTCCGGTGAGGCGGCGAGCCTTCTTGCCGAATTGCTACCGTGGGATCTGGAGGCGGTAGCCCTCGCGCGTGTGTACATTTGGCGCGTGGATGTGCTAACCCGGGGTGAAACTCCGCTGCCGCGGCAAATCGCGGCACAGCGGACCGAGCTCCGGCGCGATCTCACGGTGGCATAGAGAGAGCGGCTGTCGCAACCGAGGGCTGGACACGCCGCAATCACGGCGGTAAGTCCCCTCTTTGAGGAGTGGCTTGAGAGACGCCACGGCATCCTCACCTTCCGCCTGACGCAGGAGCTAACCGGACATGGCTGTTTCGGGAGGTACCTGTTACGGATACAGCGGGAGGACACGCCCGGGTGTCGTTATTGTGAAGACCACCCGGAGGACATGGTGGAGGACACGGTCGAGGTGTGCCCTGCTTGGGCGGAGCAACGCCGTGTCCTCGTGGAGGTGATCGGCGGCGGTGACCACTCGCGCCCGGCCCTGGTCCAGACCATGGTGTGGAGCGAGAGGGAGGTGGAGAGTGGGATGCAGTCGCCTCCTTCTGCGAAGCAGACACACTAGCAAAGGAGGAGGCCTAACGCGCGAAGGAGAGGCATCTCTCTTCCTCACGCCCCAGTCACCGCGGGAGACCCCCCGGGCGTAGAGGATCGCGTGCCGATCTCCGGCCACCGTAGGCGCGGGCTTACGGACGACGAGCAGGCGTAGCTCACCATCCGGTAAGGACCAGGCCCGGGTCGGCGGCGCATTGTGTTCCACGCGCGCCTCAAAGAGCTGTCAGCAATAGTGACGGGGTCCTATAGGGCCATTGCCTGCCGAAGTTGCGGGAATGTTCTAACGAGACACCGCGGCCCTGGAACTTAAGGGCAGCTGAAGTAACAGGGTGGGTTTTTAGTCAGTAGAAGACTGACAATCCCTTCCGCTCCACCCAGAGCGGGGGAAGTCATTCTGATGATTTTCCCACCTAGAGAAAAAAAAAAGGTCAACGACCATACAGCCCCACCAAAGGCTGTATGGTTGTTGATTTAATCATACTTCACACTACTGATTGGATCTGAATTAAATTTGGTAGTATGTACCTAGCTGAAATACTGGAATAACATTTTGGCTACTTTTTATCCCGAAATTCCCACGGGTCGAGATTTACACGGGAAAACAAAAATCAAGTCGCGGGCAGAAGCTAGTATTATAAATGCCAAAGTTTGTGAGGATGAATGAGAAGATGTACGTATGTTTGTTACTCTTCCAGATGGATTAAAGCGGCAAAATATCCCACGCGAACGAAATCGCGAGCAACAGCTAGTGTAGGCATTGTAAAAAAGTTATAGCTCGATAAGGAGCTCGTAGCTAACTAATAGCAGTCACACGGGACGATGTTTAAGGTTTTACAACGGTTCAAGATACGGTCTGGTTGTATATTGTATCTTTGTACAACTTACGGGTAATTAGCATAAAAGTTCTATCTATTATATTTAGTAGCCAGAAATCTAACAGCAGTCTTACCAAGGTGTGTCGTAGTACCCAGCTTCTGGGTTGTGTAGGTCAGATAGTAACCTGCATCCAGTTAGATCAGAAACCGACCCCAACCCTATTTGGGATACGGATAAGCAAATGATGATTAAGACATGGCAATTTTTATAAGGACGGCAAAATAATGCCGATATCTTATCTGTTCAATATGACTCTGTTCTTTAATAAATCTTATATTTATAAAACCTCAATAGGGGCTTGGAAGTACTTACGCCACTGCTGGGAAACAGGCCGTCTCTTAATGAGTTAGATTTGGCTATAACTTGGCCCCTCAGAGGGTCCCCCTAAATGGGTCCAGGAATGGCGGTCTCGGGGATATCCGCTATCTCCTATCACGATATCCGAGGTGGCGGCGCGTATCGTTCCACGTATACCCCTTTTTAGGGGGAGTCAAACACCTCACCTATATTCTTTCAGTTTTGCGAATAGTGGTGATGAAATAAATTTTAGATATCACGGAAAGCGCCTACCTGAGCTCGAATTCCTACATACTAGACGGGTTCGTGGCTTTAAAAAGAGCTTAGAAATAGTAAAAAATAAACAAAACATCATTCATTCGTCATTCGTATTAGGCCGTAATCTGTCCTTTTTTGAACATCAAATACACACGAAAACAGTCCCCACAAAACGCCCACCGGTCACCTCTTCCTTGTGTTTTACCTGGGTGCAAGGTCTTCTGTCTGTAATGTTTGAAGAACTTGAATGTATACAGTAGTAATTAGATAATTATAATGAACTTAGACATTTTAAAATTATGAATTGTTGTTCCAGGTTTCAAACTACGTATCTGTGCAAAGTTTCGCTCAAAGCCATTTGAGCATGATCGAAATAAAAAATATACAAACATCACACTAGGATTTGTTGAAATAATCATTATCTTTCCTTATTTGCAGGTGATAGCAGCAAGATTACTGAAGTTCATGGAGGTGAACAGTCAGAACCCACTGGTGATTCATGGGTTCTCCGTCGGCGCGTATGTGTGGGCAGAGCTTTTAGTGCACGCTGTTAATAATAAGCAGCGGTAAGTCTAAATTTAGTCTTTTTAGTAGGAGTCGAGTTTTATAGATAACACCCTCTCTCTCTCGAGGTTATAGCCCCTTTTGTAATTGGGGGTAATCCTATAAAGGGTGCTTGGACCTTTTTCACTTTCAAAAAACTGCACCCCGGCAGGTCCCGGTCCTGTCGGGCCCAGTCTGGCATTCGGAACTTGGGGATAAAACCAGAGCGTGTGGAATTTCCTTTTGCCCAGTAGTCATCATCACAATGTTGTGATGATGACTACTGGGCTGCCTCCCTGTGGAGGCAGCTATCCAAAGTGACCCTGATCTACAGTGCAACAGTGTTAAGGTCGTAGCACACATATCAACTCGGAAAGGGATCGTCACCGTATCGACTCGAGCCGTTCACGGCTCGAGTTAATACGGACTATTATTTGTATGAAACTCCCTAATGCAACGCACACTAATCGGAATCGTAACGTAATCGTCTCGTCTCGGGACAAGCTCACGAACCGCGGTGCGGTGCGTGGTCAACTCGCAGTTCCCGCGCTTACGGTTCTCCATAGCCTAGCTTAAGTCTCTTCGTCCACGCCCCTCCCACGGTCTGCGTTGCCGAACGTTCTTTCATTGGCTGTCATTCACAAGGCAGCTTCCAGTCGTGTTGTGCGCGTGTTTGATGTAATTGTTAGGTTCGATTTTAACAAAAAATAGGGAGAAACTCATAGAAGAAGTAAGAAAATATCCATGTTTATATGATTGAACTAGTGCCGCCTAGCCGTCAACCAGCGGTCGGCGAGCCGTCAACCAGTGGTCGGGGAGCCGTAAGCGCGGCGTCACCTAGCTGTAGCCGAGTAGACGTGCCGGAGCTTCTGATCTGACAGGCCTGTTGGTATAGTGGTCAGTGGTCCTGACTGCTATGCGCAAGGTCGCGGGTTCGATTCCCACCTAGGACAAATGTTTGTGTGATGAGCACGGTCATTTGTTCTTTGTCTGGGTGTAATTTATCTATAATATGTATGTATTTAGAAATATATATGTATATTTATCAGTTGTCTAGTATCCATATCACAAGCTCTGCTTAGTTTGGGACTAGATGGCGTTGTGTGAAAAGTTGTGGAATATTATATCTGCTTACGTTACGTGGACGCCTGTTTGACGCCAAGGGGAAAGGCGAGGCGGTGACGATCCGCTCCTGAGTTGATATTATTATGTGTGCTGTGACCCTTAATCCGCTCTTTTATGAGCCGTGTTCACGACTCTGACAATGGACTTTTGAGAAGCATATATGAAACTATGTAATTACTTCTTTGTATACGGCTGTCAATATTCTCGTTAATAAACTAATTTAATTATTTGCTCATTTTGTTTCTACTTTAATTAGAATTTTATTTTCTTATGGGCGTTATTGTTATTGGGGGATCCTTCAAAAGGTGCCTAGACTTTGGGGAAAAGACCAGGGAGTGTCGGATTCTTACGTCACTAAAACTACTCCAGTGATCAGCACATCCCGTACGTCGTACCGCTAAAAAGACTACTCCGGAACCCCTATGTGCTACGCCTGTTTCAGCACGGAACATCACTGGGGAGATTGGAGTCTGAGGCTCCAATCTCCCCAGCTATGTTCCCTTCTTGAATCGATGATTCCCTTATTTTTTATTTATTTTTATTTATTGACGCTTGGTTCTTAATTCTTTTTGTATGAAATTTGCAGTGACTGCCAGATTAAATAGAGTGTCTTTTTCTTCCAGATACTTGCCTGTGTTAGACAGGGTAGCGTCGCAAGTGTGGGATTCCGGCGCAGACATCCACGAGATTCCCGTCGGCTTTCCGAGCGCCGTGTTCCCAAAGAACAAGTTCCTTCAGGAGCTATTTAGAAGTTATATTAAGTGAGTAACTTACTGTTTTAACGCACTGATAAGTAATACAAAATTGCAGCAACTAGCAGCTTGAAATACAGGCGGCGTAAATAGTGGTCCATCGTTAAAGATTTAATATAAGCAAGTACTAGATAACACCAGGGTTGCGGGAATATTCTAACGAGATTCCGCAGCCCTGGAACGTAAGGGGCTAAGGGCTCCTGAAGGAGCAGGGTCGGTTTTTAGTCAGTAGAAGTCCTTCAAGTCATTGAAAAATTGATTGATTAAAAAAAATTACCCAGAAAATAAATACTACATAACTATCCATTTCTACTCACGGGCAGTCACAGGTTTCACAATAAGTCCTTTTTTGATAGGCTCGCATTTCACCACCATCTCACCTGATGGTAAGCGATGATGTGGTCGAAGATGAAGCACGCTTACCTAGAAGTAACCTATTCACTCTTGTCTTTCAGCCCCCAGGTTATAGCTATCAGGAATCACCAACTCCGACAGGGAATTCCGCTCCTCAGCTGGACGTACAATGAAATTTGCATTGTTTTCTACTTCTAAAGTCCTATATGTAGTTTCAACAAAATACATTAATGTGTTGTTTTGATTTCTGCTCGTTACTGCTGAATACTAGAGCTATTGTGAAAACATATTTAGCTTTTTATGCCTATTTAGAGTGTGTGGAAAAAAATAGTTTTCTGCTTTTATTTCAACTTTTCAACATATTATGCAAATGTTCGATATTAATAAAAAAAAATGATGGTTAAAATTGATAAAATTATAAATGGTATAGATAATTTAGATAACATTTTGGGGTCGGCTTCCAGTCTCGCCTGTACTTTTCTATGTACCAATACCTACTTAAGTTACAAACAACTTAATATTCCATATTATTAGTAAGTTAGGAGGCATTGTACGGCTTGAATGCTGTATGCAAACTTATTAGATGTGAAGCGGCCTGAGTGATATATATTTAGCAAATTGATTATCAAGACTTTACCCTCCCCGACCTTTGCCAAACGAGCCAGTCCGCGATGCTTATCCAGTAGCAATAAATGACCCCATTAATAATAATATGACCCAGCCTGACCCTTTGCTGCCCTCCACCAACGACCCCGATATGCCGAGGCCCGTACTCCACAGGGAGTGCCCTTAGCGTGCGGTTGTTTAAATGGAAATACAGTCGAAACCGAATATAACGACATCGCTTACAACGATGGATCGGTTATTACGACGTAGTGGCGAGGTCCCGGCCGAAAACCTATATAAACAATCAAGTAACCTACCGCTTATAACAACATCGGATATAGCGACATATCGCTTAAAACGATGAAACTTTATCGAAAAGCATCGGCTATAGCGACCAACTGTCACAATTTTCCCGCACAACAAAACATTATGTATAATTCAAACTTATTCTAATCTATGAAGGATTATTATGACTTCTCTCTGTAATTTTGTTAAATGAATATAGGCAGTATATATTATAATAGATATAGTACTAATGTTATAAATGCAAAAGATTGTGAGGATGGATGTATAGATATGGATGTTTGTTACTCTTTCACGGAAAACTAGATACTAAACGGATCTGAATGAAATTTCGTGAGTATAATCGTGGAATAACACAAGGCTACTGTTCGACCCCAAGCCCAGCCAACGGTAACTGGTATGTCGAACTGTCCGCGATTACGCGGAGCCCTACGTTGTGGTAGGCTCTTAGGCCTTATTTCAATAAACAAAATGTACCACTAACCTGAGTGCTGGGGACGCCAAGTTCGACCTTCAAGGTCACGCTCCAAGTGTGGTTTGTATGTAATATGAGGGTGAGTAATTGAAAGGTGTGATGTAAGTCAAGTGTTGTAGAACGTTCACAAGGCGCCGGCAACTCCAGATGGCGCGGTTCCAACTCAGCATCACACCCAACTCGTTTCCAGCAAGCGCGCGCTACGCGTGGTAGACAATAAGGCGATGTGTTCCGAGAAATATCACTGGATTCTTGTTAATCCGAGATTACAAAGTTCAATCAATCACTGAACACAATTAATCTGTTCATATCTCGTGAGATCCAATACGATTTACAACAAATTCCGCGTGCCGGCCGACCGACGACAAGGCGGCGTATAATTCAACAATATCCCGGGGTTTTCAACAAATGGGGAATACACTTCAACCAACAAATAATTCGCGACCCAATTATCGGTCTCAACAGGCGAATTCAACAATATTTTACCAATTACAATCAAATCAAAGTCCCAAACGTGCGGACATTTTTCCAACAAGCAAAGTCAATCTGTCAAGTCAAGAGAGGTTATGTCAAGTGCAACGTCAAAGACAATAGAATGTTGCCACACCAAAAAGAGCGTTCAAAATTACATTTGGGACGCAACATCTACCCCCCCCGGACGGGCCTACCCGTCCGCTAATCAATTGGAAGTCTTGACAAGGTTGCAAATTCAACACAGCTTCAATGCGGCCAAATACCGTAGCTAGTTCATTAAAGGTGAGAACGGTGTCTCCCAACAATCTCCGCCAGCGTCCCTTTGCCGCTCTCACCGCGGCCCCAAAAATACCCCCCCAATGGGGGGCAGGCTGGCGGGTCAAACAACCAAGTGACCCCTCGGCGGGCCAAACTATTACCAATATCAACCTGGCCCTCATTAAGGAAGGCGTATAGCTCCTTCAAATAGTTACTTGTACCCTTGTAATTCGTACCGCAATCAGACCTAATCAACGAAGGTAACCCACGGCGAGACACAAATCTTTCCCAAGTCGCCTCAAAGGCCTCTGTCGAGAGGGAGGTTACCAGCTCCAAATGTACTGCCTTGGTTGACAGGCAGACAAACACACAAATAAGCCCCAACAATCCTGCTATTACGAAGGGTGGACGTCTTCAACAAAGGGGGACCAACAAAATCCGTTACGACGCCAGCAAAGGGCCTCGCCTCATTGACGCGATCAGCCGACAAAATCCAAAACTCTCGCTGCAGAATGGCCAACAGCGCATTGCAACCGGCATGCGAGTTCTTAGTGTGACGATCAGTCACCAACAATTGTACCAAGTTCAGTTACAACAAGGGCAGGAGCACCAATTTTAGGGTAAGGACAACTCACAAGGGTGACCTCAAACCAGGTCCTTCCCTCAACAGTGGTGTCAGCCGGTTCGCCAATTCCCCAAATCTTGCCTGAAAGGTCGTTCACCTTCAGGCCAACCTGTCCCGCTAACCAAGAAGACAAAAGGCAACCCCGGACTCCCGTCTCCAAAATGGCACAGACCACAATCGAGTCACCCAAGGGTCCCCAGACCGTGACCGAGGCCGTTGGCAACAAAACCGTCTTGATCGGGGGGTTCCTTTAGCGGGGCAGGCGTCAATCTCTTAGTGATGTCTGGGCGGCGACCGATCGCCGCTTCCAGGCTGCCTTCGTTCACGACGAGGCCAACAATCAAACCATTCGTCCGCGCGGTGTCCCAAGCCGCTCGCCATCACTGGAGGGGCATATCCCACCGAATGCCCGAATGGCGGAGGCCGCGACTCCAGCGGGGGACGTTCCGCCAACGGAGGGGAAAGGCAGCGGCGCCGACCCGGCCACTGCTGCCTAGCAGCCAATGCGCGTTCTCCCTGACGAGGGAAGACCAAATGGCGCTCGTGGGGCTCCCATTCAACTTGCGCGGGGGGTGGAGAGCGGCGTACGGAATCGCGGGTCTCAGCCCGGTGCTCGTCTCCGGGGTACCCCCCCCTGCGCGAACCCCCCTCAGAAGCTGGTCTGCTGGAGCGGTTCGCGTTGGCGCACAAAATCTCCAAGTGGGACCCATCACAAATTCTACACGGGCGGGGGTCGGGGCAGTCCCGATGGAAGTGGGCCCCCAAGCACGAAAAGCACAAACGGCGTGCGTTGACAATACGGCGGCGGGCACTTACGTGCAAATTCAAAAAATCCGGGCAACGCGCCATGACATGCCCCGTGGCCTTACAAAAGTCACAATGATGAGGACTCCGGGCACCATCAAAACGGGGGGCGGGGCGAACATCAACAGGCCCCCTAGCCCGAGGACTCCGGGCGCCAGCCAAACGGGGGGCGGGGCGATCATCAACAGGCCCCCTAGCCCGAGGACTCCGGGCGCCAGCAAAACGGGGGGCGGGGCGATCAACAACAGGCCCCCTAGCCCGAGGACTCCGGGCGCCAGCAAAACGGGGGGCGGGGCGATCATCAACAGGCCCCCTAGCCCGAGGACTCCGGGCGCCAGCAAAACGAGGGGCGGGGCGATCATCAACAGGCCCCCTAGCCCGCGGACTCCGGGCGCCAGCAAAACGGGGGGCGGGGCGAACATCAACAGGCCCCCGGGCCCTAGTCCGTCCCTGGTCTCTGGGCTGAGAAGGTAGTGGGGGTGACCCCGTGGCGCCACGAGTGTTATCCGCAAACCGACACTCGTCTTCCAAAAATTTGAGGAGGTCGTCAAAGGGGGGAAGATGGGTGGCACTATCCCCACCATACTTCTGCTCAAAACGTGACCTCAACTCCGCGGGGAGCAACTGCAGCACTATGTGCACCAACAAGTAGGACCAATGTTCTACCGGTAACTCCAAGCGTCTCAAAGCGTTGGTCGCTGAGACCAACGGATTCAGCAAGTCAGTGCGCAACGTCGACGCGCTGACAATGGCCGGTAGCCCCAAAATCTGGTCGATGTGCACATCAACCAGGCAGCGCTTGTTCTGATACCGTCGGGAGAGAAGCTCCAGAGCGGTCGGGTAAGAGGAATCCGTCACCGGCAAGTGCTGCACCAAGGCTCTGGCTTCGCCCTCCAGGACAGACAATAAATAGGCCAGCTTCTGGGCAGGTCCGAGGTCCGAGCGTGCATCGACAAGACTCTCAAAGAGATCTAGGAAGCCCAGCCAGTGGTCCAAGCGACCGTCAAAACGTGGCAGCTCCAGGGTGGGCAGCCTACTCAATAGTCCAGGGCCTGCAACAACAGGGGTCTGCGGCTTGGCCGCATCAGGCACCCGGCTCTTCAAAATTTCCCGCGCTCGTAGACATATGACATCCCCCAGGTGGATAATCTGGTCATAGTCACCCAAAATCTTATCGCGGGCTGTCTGATCCATCACCCCCAAATCCACGTCCATGATGTACTCGTTGAAGCGTGTGAGCGCAGCATCAGCTGACTTGATCCTCTCAATCACTTGCCCATACCGAGCAAGGGTGAGCTCTTCCAATTCCACACGCTCAACAGTTGCAGCTGCCGATGTGAACCATCTCAACTGTGAGGTCAATCCCGCAGCAGCCTCCCTGACTGCCCTTAATGAGGCCATTGCAACAATCAAATATTAATACAAAACAACAATCAACAACCAACAATCAAATATTAAACAAACAGCAATGACTTGTTAGCCGGCCAAATATATTCAACAGAATAAAAATTCAAATTCAATTATTTCAAGTCCAAATCCAACCCTGTACTTATTCCAAGTATGAATCTAGCTTGGTACAGATGGCTAGTTACAAAATAAATAACAATTCAATGTATAATACAATGCTGGATCAACCTCAAATTAAACATCAATAAGCACAACAATTGTCTGTATAATATTGAGCCGGACAATCTCTAACAAAATCCAATAAATACAAATAAATGCAATAACCAATACACACAATTCAAGTCCTATTATGTTAGACTATGTGTAATTATTATTTAGATAACCTTTCAAATTCAGATCAATGACATTCAATTATTAATTGCAACAAATACCAAACAACTTTTACAACAATATACCAACTTATGTACCAAATTATGTACCAAATTATACCAAATTATACCAATAATTCCTAATTTCACAAATAAATCCTACCTGTCAATGCAATGAAAGAGGCTACAGTACAAATTACAAATACAACTTCAATTGATTCAACTTCAATTAGATAGCCCGGATGACATGGTAATATATTCAAAACTTATCAAGTTATAAGTTGTGTTAAGTAATTAAACTCAAGTTTTAAGTTTTCAACAATATTCAAAACTTCCAATTAAACCAGTGGATCTTATATTATTATAAGAGCCGCGCTTCTGCTACCAATTTTATATTAAACCACGCTCTGCATACCAAATTTGTTCAAGACTGCAATAGGCCAGCCAACGGTAACTGGACGTGTCCGGAACAATTCCACGATACGTGGAGACCACCGTTGTTTTCAATACCATAAACAGGGTTACACAATGGCCTGCCTCTACTAGGCTTCGGCCTACAACAATAAAAACAAAAATGTACCACTAACCTGAGTGCTGGGGACGCCAAGTTCGACCTTCAAGGTCACGCTCCAAGTGTGGTTTGTATGTAATATGAGGGTGAGTAATTGAAAGGTGTGATGTAAGTCAAGTGTTGTAGAACGTTCACAAGGCGCCGGCAACTCCAGATGGCGCGGTTCCAACTCAGCATCACACCCAACTCGTTTCCAGCAAGCGCGCGCTACGCGTGGTAGACAATAAGGCGATGTGTTCCGAGAAATATCACTGGATTCTTGTTAATCCGAGATTACAAAGTTCAATCAATCACTGAACACAATTAATCTGTTCATATCTCGTGAGATCCAATACGATTTACAACAAATTCCGCGTGCCGGCCGACCGACGACAAGGCGGCGTATAATTCAACAATATCCCGGGGTTTTCAACAAATGGGGAATACACTTCAACCAACAAATAATTCGCGACCCAATTATCGGTCTCAACAGGCGAATTCAACAATATTTTACCAATTACAATCAAATCAAAGTCCCAAACGTGCGGACATTTTTCCAACAAGCAAAGTCAATCTGTCAAGTCAAGAGAGGTTATGTCAAGTGCAACGTCAAAGACAATAGAATGTTGCCACACCAAAAAGAGCGTTCAAAATTACATTTGGGACGCAACAGCTACTTTTATCCTAAAATTTCAACGGGATCGGGTAAACCCTCCTACGCGAACGAAGTTGTGGGCAGATGCTAGTCCTACATATTTGTTAATTAAAAACACATGAAATGTGTATGTATTGCTTATAACAACTACCAGCTATAGAGTCCGAATTTATATGGTCCCTTCAATGTCGTTATATCCGGTTTCTACTGTATTAGTATGTAAGCCCTGGCTGGGGGCCTTTAAATTTAGAGGTCACCACAGGATCGTCTGGTTAAGTAGTAACCAACCTTAGTGAGCTGAACTACGAATGGCCCTATAAAAAAAAATCAAGACTTCACGTATTTTGATCGTAAAATTAAATACATGAGGCCGGTATTTGCTAGCTGACTACCTTGAGAAGAAACACCGAAACCTACATTATCCATTAATTAATTATACCATGTAAGTTTTGTGTCTCGTTCCTCAAAATTTTTAGTTATTTTATTTTTGTAAAAGAGAATTATCAATACCCGGTAGAATTCACTCTACTAGCAATCTTGTTAATCCCTCCAACTAAACTAAATATGCTTGTGTCTGGAGAGGCTGAGGAAAGAAACACCCAGATTTGAGTGAGCCTGACCAAACAGTGCAAGTATTAGTCAGTAACCACGAAACTCAACTTAGCACTTTAACACCACTCTGCTCCCTACAGAGAGACAGCTACCTTATACTAACAACATAATTTTCTCCTTCCCCAGAACTCATATGAAAGTCTTCCAAGACGTAGCGACGAAACACTATCTGAAAGCAACAGAGGTGTTCCATGATACTCCTTGCAGAGCCCCAGGGCTGTTCCTGGTGTCCAAGACTGACCTGGTGGGAGCTGAGAAAAGGAGCAGAAAGGTTCATGACGCCTGGGTTAAGAGTGGAATCAAGGTTCGTACTTTTTTAACAATAGGTTCTCCTGTATCGTGAGTGTTTTTTCTAAATCACACACTCGGAACAACTGTTTTTAGGTCATACAAACATTCGTTTCGGTGCGGGAATCGTAATCGCGACACACAGCGCAGTAGTCAATCGCTTAACTACTGCGCCAACCGTGTTGTCAAAATACGACAATAAGTGTCAATCAGTTTGACTGTAGGCCTAATTAATGTTACATAGAATACTTAATAATGACTGTACTACAGTCACTGTAGGACATTTTTTGTTTTTTAAATTAATTATCCGGGGCTGCGGCCTCTGAACTTGATATAGGTTTAGGGATTTCTCCCAAAAACAAAACGAATGGTATGTAATGTCATTGTCTGCGGTAAGACCGCTAGCACATTCCGGTAAAAAACTTAATTCTTGTGTCTTTATCCCGCAGTGCAACTTTAAATGCTGGGACAAGTCTCCGCACGTCATGCACTACATCAAACATCCTGAGGAATACAAACAAGCAGTGTACTCACACCTCGACGAATGCGGACTACTCAAGAAGTTATAGTGAATCTATATGGGTGAATCTTACCTAAGGGTCTACACACAGCGGGACGGAATAGCGGATTTAAGTAATATTGTTACCAACATTATGGACTCTGTCTGAAATAAACGTTTATTGATTGATTGATTGATAGCAGACAATTGAAATTATTACCAAAGGACATGTAAACTTATGTAGTAGGAATCCTATCCTACGAATATTATAAATGCGAAAGTTTGTGAGGATGTATGTATGTTTGTTGCTCTTTCACGCAAAAACTACTGAACGAATAGTGTGGCTATAAATTCCCACGGAATCGAGATTTACACTGGAAAATGTTCCCATGCGAATGAAGTCGCGGGCAGAAGCTAGTACGATATAAATTCCAATGTTTTTAATTGATTCTGTAGCATCCAAAGGAGCTTTTTGACACGGCATTGTAGAGCGCGCTAAGGGATGTCCGTTAAATCTCATGTTGTCATTTGTCAAGTTTATTTTAACACGTTCGCTGACAGTGAGCATTTTGCACGACGTACTCTTAAAAATAAGTGGCCCGTCCCTCGACGTACTGTCATAACGCACTATTTTATTTTCCCGCCTAACGACGTACTGTCAGCGAACGTTAATATAGGTACGTATATTATAAAGCTGCTTTTTAAGTGAATGGCAGAATATTGTAGATTCGTTTTTTTCTATTTTTTATTTGTAATTACACTGTGCTGTGCTAATTGGTCTATACTGTCCTCTCATATCTATTAAACCTGTATTATGGATATATCGTGAAAATAAATGATGATTTGAAAAGAGTAACCGTGGAGTTTCATATCGGTTCTTCTCGCAAACGACCAATTTCAAACGACCAATTTCAAACGACTTGTGTTTCAAGTGACTTGCTTTTGACGTTTATATATAAGTGCCAATCTAGGCCTATGTGTAATAAAATATTTTGGATTTGAGTCTGAGGTAGATGGCTATAACCGGACTTGCCTGTGGCTGCATTAATTAATTATAATTAAATCTGACAGCCAGGGAGGAGTTTATTAAAATCGTACAAACTAGGTGACTCCACGCTAAGGGCCTATCCCTGTAGGGTACGGACCTCGGTTTAGGGCGTAGCTGGGATGGATGGAAGTTAGGGATAGGCTGGATCGGATCATTAGCCAGTCCGTCCCGGTGTGCTTAGGCCTTAAAAAGTTGTAAGAAAGTAGTCTTACTTAATATTATACAAGCTTATTTATAGTTCATACAAGACATGAAAGGCTCAAATGACCGCTGTTGTAGCAAAATAACGCGGATTTTGTACCTTAGTAACGAATCTCTTATTTGTGTGGGATAGATACAAAGTTGCGTTGTGTATGCGATTCTAAGTACATTAAAAGAATTTGTTTCAAGTCATAATATAACATCAGTCATTTTCCCATGATCAAAGTGATTTTCTGTTATTGTAAACTATTAAAGAGTCATTTGTAAGCTCATAATAATTATTTAAGAAGGCGTTTGTTAACTAATGGTAATTGCTCTATGTTATTTTGTAAGGTTTTTGTATACAAATTAAATAAAAAGGTACTTAACTCTGGTTGTTTTTATTGTAAATTAATCCTTTTTGCTAAATAGTTTAAATACTGGATTGAAACCGTCAATATTAGTGACATGGCTAGTCCTGGAGAGTCTTATGTCAACTCTTTTCTCGACTATAGTAAACGCTCACAAAAACATCTAAAAAAACGTACACACGTATTGAGAACCTCCTCCTTTTTGAAGTCGGTTAAAAATAAGCTCTTAGCAAAACTCCATATCCATACTTATATTCCGGGGTTGCGGGAATGTTCTAACGAGATACCGTGGCCAGAGCTGGATTAACCCTGTCAGAGGCCCTAAGGCAATGGCATTCTCGGGCCCCTTTTCTTACTTTGACTGACCAAACCGTGTGTGAACTGAGGAAACGCACATTAAGGGCTGTGGTTTTTAATATATTTGTTTACTTATTCCCAGATTTGTTCTAAAATTGTTTTAATTCTACTACTAAATTTAACGATTTGTATTTTGTGAGATACCAGTGAGGTCCCTAAGTTCACACGCACATCAAATTCTCGTTCGAAGAAACATGTTTTCTTGGTGCGTGCACTGGGCCTGGGCCCCTAGTTGATGTGGGGCCCCTAGGCAGTTGCCTACTCCGCCTAATGGTTAATCCGGCCCTGACCGTGGCCCCGAAACGTAAGGACAGTTGAAGGAACAAGGTGGGTTTTTAGTCACTAGAAATCTGACAGTTCCTTCCGCTCCACCCAGAGCGGGTGAAATGAATCCTTTTGATGATTTTCCCACCACAAAAAAAAAAAATATATTACCTTTCATGTAAAAACTGGGCAACGGATCGATACAATTTTTAGTGTGGAGTATACTTTGTCATATGTTTCGAGACTGACATGGGTAAAAGAAAGAACATTTCATCTGATCGAAGACGGGCCCTTTAACACGTTCGCTGACAGTGAGCACTTACACTGACACCATTACGGGTGTTTTTAATAACGTGCGGATTTCATCACGCACGCGGGATTGGCCCGCATGCGGAAAATTTCACGCAGCGTGAGACACGCTAGCCCACGATTGAGTTTTCTGCGGGCTGCCATGCATTGTAGTTGTGTACTAATGAACGACAAACTCAGAAAATTATTGATCATATACTTAATTTATAAAAGACGGAATAAGAAGACGAGATCACAGTATGGCCTGTTATTTGAAAAAAGGATTCTTGCTGGAACGTTTCACACTATGGCAAATTACGAATGAATGAAAGGAAATTTAAGATTTATTTTCGAATGTCCATTCGTACTTTTGATGAATTGTTTGGAAGAATTGAACACAGGCTACAAAAATACAATTCCAGGCAGCGTCTCTAGCATCTCTGTTTTTATATAATTCATGGGATTTATCACGGCCGCAGATGCACTTCAATTATAACACGTTCTGTGTCAATTTTCATTTTAAATGTGACTGTACTAAAACGACATTGAAACGCACACTGTTTTTCATAGAAGTGCTCACGCGCGCGGAGTCCCCGCACGGGGCTGTTGCCACGGATCACACCCCGCGTCCTGCGTGCGTATTCCACGCATTACAATAAATACTTGTATAAAAAGGACACTTGCGGGTGTTACGCATGCGGGGCAATCCCGCGTGCGTGATGAAATTCGCACGATATTAACCCTTAACCAGGCTATGGATTGAGCATTTCCCACATAGCTTTTTTAGGAGTTTTTACCAGGTTTTGGTTAAGAATCTCCCACAATCTGTCAAAAATGCCAACATAGAAATATTACATTACGGTAACACAAAAAAAAAGTGGAACGGAACGCAAATGTCACTTTTGCAGCCATTTCTTCTGTGGTCGGCCGCTGAACGAACATTTTTGTGACAAGTGCACCGTATTTTTAATTATTATGGCGAATCGGAGAAAGGTAAGTCGTACGATTTTTTGATATGTTGTAGAATTTGAGTTATTCTAGTGATTTGTGCATAAACTATTACTATACGTAAATCCTTCTAAAATATCATGATATAACGAAATAAAACATGTGGGGAACCATATGACCTAAGCCTGTGAAAGCCTAATTATTGCGGGAGTTATATGTCCATTGCCCGGTGAATTGATTTTTTTATTTTATACTAGGTTTTTGCCGCGGGTTTTATTTAGGATTTACTCACGGTCATTTATCGAAATATAAAATGTAAACTTTGTCGTCATTATTTGTCAGTCTAGTGTACTTTTTGTTATTCAGGTAATAAGCGATCAACAGCTCGAAAATATGATAAATGAAATGTTTTCATCAGAGGAAGAAAATGATGAAGATGAAGACCCAAATTTAGATTATGTCCCAAAACCATTTAACGCAAGATTGAATGAAATTCAAGGTACATCAAACCGACAGTTATTACAAATATTAGACCGTGATGCACATCAAGCTTATGAAGAGTCACATTATGAAGAAATTCCACATTGTATTACATTGCTTCCACCATCCCGTGACTTGGCTGAAATGCTTACTCTTTCTGTTGACGAAGAAAATCAAAATTCAGAAATTCTTAATTAGTTCTTTGAGAATTTCTGGATTTTGATTTTTGTGTCCTTTTTTCTTTCTTTCCTTTTTCTTTTTAATTGTGTCTTTTTTCTTGTATTGTAACAAAAATCCAGAAGAAGAATAAAAAACTTTTTAGTTAATTCTCAATCCTTTTTAGTTGTTTATTGTGTATTTATGTTTTTTTTAATAAAGAATAAGTGCTTAAATTACATTTTTCATTTGAACAACAAACAGTAAAAATGCTATCAAAATGACATTCGTTTTTATTTTATATATAGTTATAAAAGCCATCGTCTAGACAGGCAATGGGATCATGTTTTCCCACATGCATTTTTTCAGGTTTTCAGCTAATTTTCTAAATATAACTGAAAAAATCTCATATCGAACGTTATCACTCATCTAAATCTACGAAAAAATCATTATTACTGCAGGATTTGTCCGAGGCCTGGTAAAGGGTTAAAAACACCCTAAGACAGTAGAATTTTCCACGACGTACTCTTAAAAGTAAGCGGCCCGTCCCTCGACGTACTGTCACAACGCACTATTTTAATTTCCCGCCTAACGACGTACTGTCAGCGAACGTGTTAAGTTGTTAACTTTACCTTAAACTTTTTTGCACTATAGGAACACACCCAGTACCGTTAGGTTTTACATACTCTTTAACTAACTATTACTAACTTCTATGTTGTGTTTGTTTCAGGGCTATAAGGATTGCCAAAAAAAAATTCATAATATACCCCCTGCAAATATATATTTATTAAAATACCCATGTATAGTCACTAAAAGACACTGGCAGAAATTGCCGAAGTTTTCGGCAGATTGCCATAACAAAAAAAAAAAAAAAAAATACTCTTTGACACCCAGATGTCAAATACTTTAATGACAAACCGCAACATAGGATTAATTTTACCTTCACGCTATCCAACTTAAAATTAACTTACTCTTTCCCATTGAACAGCGAGAGATGTAACCTATAAATTGCTTATATTTTTCATTGCCAATGACAATTTTTTTTATTTGGGTTTGGGTACCTATATCTCGACTAACTGGAAAATACCTGCCCCCATTAGGTACTTTTGACCAAAGTTTCTGCATGAATAATAAATTCAGTTTAATTTGCACAATGATATACATAAATTGATTTTGAATCAAAATAACTGTAAGTTCAACAGTCCCCTGACATGTCCCTTACACAAAGGACAGTCCAGAAACACGCTAGTCGTTGCACTTTGTCTTAATTTAGCTCATTGTCAATAATGTATATAGCACAGCACTTGATAATAAAACATATTAAAGGAGAAACTCAAACTCCATAGAAGTTTGGGCCTGGAGTTACAGAGCTGGAATTCGGCCATAAATTAGAACATTTAAGAAGGTTTCACGAGTCCAATTTTTACGTCTTGCAGCAAAGGGCAAATTGAAAAAAGTTGTCAATTTGTAATTTTCGGTTAGGTTAGGTTATTTGAGATATTTAAATAAAAAATATATTTAGGGTTCTGATTTATCTGATTGATCTTACTGAAAACCTCAGTTGACAAGGCCCACTTACATCACTATGTACTGGGTTTAATTTTCTGATATTGTATCTACTAGGGCATTTGATGTTATCTCAAATTACAGTAATTTGAGATTGTAATAATGTATGTAAATAAGTAAAAAGAAACACATATTTGTGTTAAATGACTTTATTATCTAATCGCCTTCTTTTTTAGGGTTATTATAATATATACAGTATCCAGAAATTGAGCAGGAGCAATTGGTGCCGTGCTCAACCAAGAAGCCCTCCGTTCTTGCAATATACCAGTCTTAAGTTTATGGCAACAAACTCTCAGAAGAGAACGTCCACAGTGAATATACACTCGTCGGTGCCCTATAGTAGCCGGTTCACTCTTCTGGTCTATTTTCAGTGGCGGCGCTAGACCACATTTGGACGTTGGCGACATCAAGTTGGCGAGGCCTCTTTTAATTTATTATCCATAGATGATACATATAAATACTGAAATTATTATCTTAGGAAAACTTACAGCTAGGATACAGATAATTGAAAAATATTGAAAGAAGGCCAATTACAAGTTTTCACAGACAGTATTAGAATAGAACAAGAGACAGTTGACCAAGGAACTTGTACCTCAGTTGACAGATTAAAGAAAGCAAGAAGTAAAAGCACTCGAACGAGTTATGAATAAATAAATAGAAGCGTATACAAGTAATGGTTTTAGTATTGTTCAAAAAGCTGATTATACAATACATCATTTTTTTGAGTTTAGTGACGCTGGTGGAGAATAAGTCAAGATCGTTAACAGTATGACACAATGCATTATATGATCTGCTAGCTCTTATCATAAAGTTTTGCCGATAAATATACCGCACAGAAGGAACATACAGAGGTCGATGATTCCTTAACCTGAGAGAAGGAACACGTAGCCTTATTTTAACAATCAGTTCCGAACAGTTACTTCGCAGTAAAAAAAAACCGTTAAATTAATGAAACGAGTTTTATTGTTGATAATCAAAAGATGGCAAAAAATAATTAAACACATAGTAATTAAAATAGTCGAACTTTTCGCCTAACTGATTTTTTCAGGATTGTGTCGGTAGCTATAAGACTAGCCACTATTTCAGCTTCAATTGACAGAACTGATAACGCGGATGTGCCTGTCTTGGCACATCGTGCTTCTCAAATAGGTCTTTATCAATTTCAACTTTGAGAAGCTTCTCTCAGCGGAAGCTGCACTGACCGGAACTGCGAGCTGATTCTAATTGTAATGTAAACATTCGGATATAAGTACATCTACTAAATTATTTTCTAAAATGTAAGTATTGGATGAGTTGTTTCGCGTCGTTGATAGAGTCTAGTGAATTAGATTTAAAAAGCTGCAGTTCTTCATATAGTTCGAAAAGCTGTAAGTATGTTACTGTTTTCGCGTTCCCGAAGTATTGTACAGACGCTAGCGCATCAACCTACCCCAATCTGTCAAATTTCTGTAATAGATTTTCAACTTTATCACAAAAGCGGAAGGTTCATGTTCGACTAGGAAAATTTGACAGATTGGGGTAGGTTGATGTGCTGGCGTTTGTACCTAAATTAAAATGTTTGAGAAGATTCTCTTTTGGTATAGATTTCAAATAATTAATGTCATTAATAAAAACAAATTGCTCAAAATATTCACTAAGCGCTTTAAATCGACACTCGGTGTCGACTATTATAGCATCTATCATTGTGTTAAAAAAGTTGACTCTGAACTGTATTTCAGGAGATTCAAATGGTTGTCGATCAGTATGTTCGTAATGAACATTCGTTTCTTCCTGGCTATTCTTTTTTCCTTAAATTGAGACTGAATATTGTAAGTACTTTTCTCCACAAACAATCTAGTTCCTGTTATGCTTTTTTCAAATCCTGTATTACAGAATTCTTGAATCCAGCTACAAAATGAACGTAAAGTATCAATAGCGACTTTCAAGTTCACTTGAACCGATTGCCATAGTGTACTTATATTGTAAAAACTTTTTTGCGAGGCCCCCTCAGGCACGAGGCCGTCGGCGGTGGCCGACGTCGCCGACGCCTAGCGCCGCCTATTTTCATCAAGAAATAAAGCATTAGCATGATTCCAGCAAGCTTGGCAGATAAAGTCATTTTAATTTTCCTGAAATAAACATTTATGATTTGATTATTAGGTCTAGCACAAGCATTAGCATCTGCTTGATATAATTGGTTAAACATGAGCGGCCTTATTACATTTTCTTTGCAGGGCCAAAATCAGTAGAAACAGGGCCGTAATTAGTCATACAGTTTCGGTCCATATTAATGATGTTGCACATTATAGTATCATTAAATAAAATACAACTATCAACAGACAACTGAAAATAAGCCATAATACTATTGAATTTGATTACATCAAATAATTACATATTGCAAAAATGTTACGTTTACTAGAAATATGGGATACTAACCGTTTGAGGCGCGACTTCTTCCTGTAAAATTTAATGAATCATTTCATCTTCCAGTTTTTGTCTTCCTATTGTGTTGCAGCAGTCTGTTGCTATTCCGCAATTAATGCACAGGCTCATGATGTCGTTTTATTATTATTATTATTCTTAATCTCTTTATTTCTCCTCACAAAATAACAAAAATAAAACATAAAACTAATTACAATTATAATTAAAAGCTATACATCCTTTAATTTGTGAAGAGCTGGTGTTTGAATTAGGCAAAAAAATGCCTGTAACACAAATCACCAGGTCTCCACCCAAGGAAAGAAATCAGCAGCTTTTTCTTATAGTATACTTATTAAATACAAATTATATTAGAAATGTAACACAACACTTGAGATTGTAAAATAAAAAGTAAAAATAATCCTAGTAAAACATGATTTATAAAACATAACTTCCTTTGCAGTCGGGTAAAAATTACGCCATACCTTTGTGCATTTATGTTGTGTGTGTATGTATGTGTGTGTGTGTGTGTGTGTGTATGTATGTGTGCATGTGTGTGAGTTTTGTTTGCGTCTGTGTGCGCGAGTGAATGTTTATGAAGGTATGCATGTTATGATTATTTATATGTATTTTTTATAAGGTCTTCTGTAAGATTATAATCTAAGCCACGCAACCACTTAATGACCAATGATTTGCATTTAGCTTTAGTTACTGCATAAATAGACAAATACCGATTTAATTTATTGTACAAATTAAAACTTTGGTAACAAAATGTTGAGCAAACTTTGTATTAAAGGGGTTAGTTTTACAAACTGCATACTTTCGGCGTTTGCCTCTGAATTTATGTGGTTCATATTTTAAAAGAGAGTGTTGTTTTATAACTGTATGCAGAATAAAGAGTTGTCGGACTGTTAGAACCTCCCATCTCCGATACAGGTCTATGGTTGAATGATCAAATGGTAGGAACAAAGTAACTTTTAAAACTGCTCTTTGAGATCTCTCCAGTTTCAAAAAGTGAGTTTTTGAAGTGCCTCCCCAAGAGGTTATGCAGTAACTGAGTTGTGATTGGCATAAAGCAAAATAAACTGATTTAATAATATTTTTTTGAGCTACATGTCGTAAAGCCTTAAATATGACTATTAATTTGCGAATTCTTGCTGCGAGTAGATCAATGTGCTGATGAAAATTCAAATTTTTGTCAATCATTACTCCTAAGTACTTTGTTACAGCCACGTTATTAATATTAGGGCATAAACAGTTCACACTGTCAGAGTTAGTACATGAGTGCGAGACAATATGGTGAGAAGAGTCCGGTTTGTCGTTCGTTAAAATAGAGAAACTAATATAATGGGTTTTTGCAACATTCAGCGTTAAAACGTTTTTGCGTAGCCAATTTGTGACAATATTCATCCCCGTCTGTGCCTTTGAAAAAGTCTCATCCCACGAACTACCAGAAAAGAGCAAGGCTGTGTCATCTGCGTAGGTTACGACTTTAGCATTTGGGATATCCATCTGACACAGATCGTTTATGTATACTATAAAGAGGGTAGGGCCCAGGATACTACCTTGGGGGACTCCAAAAGTCACAGGGATCTCCTCACTTATAACATTACCTATTTGCACACATTGCGTCCTATCAGTTAGGTAGTCTTGTAAAAGTTTCAACTGGAGACCCCGGATCCCATGACATTCTAACTTCCTCAATAGAATTGGAACAGAGACTGTGTCAAATGCCTTTGCTAGATCCAGAAATATGGCTATTGTTTTCTTTTTACTGTCTAGCTTATTAACTATATGATTTGTAAGCTCGGATACTGCATCTGCTGTAGACATATTTGCCCTAAATCCAAATTGTGCTTGTGATAAAAGATGTTTGTTTTCCAGATATTTTACAAGTCTTTTATTAATTATACGTTCTAAAATTTTTGAGAGTGTAGGTAGAATGGAAATCGGCCTATAATTATTGACACAGTCTCTGTCCCCGTTTTTGTAGATTGGATGAATTCTAGACTTCTTGTAGATCTTATGGAATTCTCCAGTTGAAAGCGATAGGTTACATATGTGCGATATCGGCAAACGTAAGACATCCTTATTTCTCTTTAAAATTTCTGCAGATATTAGATCTAAGCCAACCGAGCAATTGCTTTTTAAACCAGCTATAAGTGAACCAACCTCATCTTCGTCTGTTGGTAAAAGAACGAAGGAATGACAACACGAATTTAAGGTGATTGGTTCACTAGGGAGAGCAGTTTTGCTTATATTTTCAGCTAATTTTTTTCCAACATTTGCGAAATAGTGATTTATATTATTTACCGACTTCTTTTATCAAGTCAGAATCAGAAGGCAATCAAATTAGGATTCCTGTATTCGAGCAAAGTTCTTATGAAATAATAAATCTCGAGAAATATAGAAAAACACCTTCACTTGCGCAAAAATACGAAAATCTACTTATTTTGTGCTCTTGGTCATTGCTATTGACCAAGGCTAAAATTTAAAAGAGTTAAGAAAAATAGAAGATTTTTTTATACATATGTATTTGATTCGTGTTACGGTTAGGCCCAAAATGGGGTTTCTACTTTAGTTCATTACAAAAAAAATATATGGCCTAGCTATTAGCGATAATAAAACATTACATTTTTATTACATTTACGATCTTTGTAAATTACAGATAAAAACTATCCCAAGATCGACCGACTAACCAGTGACTGGCGGGCGGTGCTACTCATAAAACCTTATCTATACTAATATTACAAAGAGGTAAAATTTGTAAGTTTGTAAGTTTGTATGTATGGGGTAATCTCTGAAACTACCGAACCGATTTTGAAAATTTTTTCGTTTTTTTGTAGCTGCATTATCCCTGAGTGCTATAGGCTATAAATTATCTTTATATCACGCATATTAGCCGAGCTATTATAATCTTTGTCAAGCAAGTCGGGGACGGGATCCCGTGGAATATTTTCGACTTCTACGCGGACGAATTCGCAGGCAGAAGCTAGTACTAAATATGCAAGCTTGCATAATAGACATGTGTGCTCCTACATCACCAATCACCATATATTTTTAACCAGTGGGTACAGATTGTATGGACTTTAAGAGACGGACCGCTGAGTTTCTTTCGTTGTTTCTTCTCAGAGTAGTCAGTTAGGAAACACCGGCCTCGGCTAGTTTAAATTTACGAAAAAAAAAATGTCGTGTAAAAGTGTTATTTAGGGTCAATTTATACTAGCGCAGAGTCGAAGCACATCGAAGCGTCTATCCAAAACTGAACGTAACAAATTCAACCTTAACTCCACAGCGTAACGCACACATTACTTCTGAGATTTTAAATAGATGTGCGCATTCTTCCGAATTCGCGCGTCTGCGCGTGAACAACGCAACACTGATAGGTGCGCGCACATTCTCGCGTATCCATGCGCCCACTAGCGAACCTACGCGTCATCAGTCGGAAATTGGCCTGCGTCGGTGTTGATCACGATGGACTCGGACGAAAAATTAATTTTCCTGGTGCAAAAATATGAATGCCTATTTAATACACAAGCCAAAAATTATAGAGATAAACATTCCAAAAATAATGCTTGGGAAAAATTTGATGCCCATTACTACACGTAAAAGACTGCGGAGTTGTAAAAAATTTGACGATTCGATGCGCTTCGACTTTGCGCTAGTATAAATTGACCCTTAATAACCAATTTGCAAAATAAAGATCATTTATTTATGAATCACATCAGTTTTGTATTTTATATTTATTTAAACATTATGTGTACAATAGTGGTACATGGTAATCAGTAGTCATAGTAGTCAGCTGATACAGAGAAGTCAGTTAGGAAACGCGAAAAAAAGCATGACGTGTAAAAGTGTTATTTATAATCAACTAGCTTCTGCCTGCGACTTCGTTCGCGTGGAAGGTTTTTCCCGCGTAAAATCCCGATCCCGTGGGAAATCTGGGATAAAAAGTAGCCCAAGTGTTACTCCAGAATGTAAACTATATACTTTCCAAATTTCATTCAGATCCATTCAGTAGTTTTTGCGTGAAAGAGTAACAAACATCCATCCATCCTCACAAACTTTCACATTTATAATATTAAGTAAGAAGATTTACGAAACAAATATTTCATTTTATGGGCGGACTTAATGCAACAAGGCTTTCTCTACCAGTGAACTGCTGATAAACTTGACCCAATTAGTGCAGAAATTCCCATTTCGTTAAAGGTGTATAATAATACTTCTACATGTTTGTTTTTGGCAGTTCAAAGTTGATGAGACTGCAATTCCTGAAGGACTATCAAAACAAACTCGGAGGTCAGTCTCCTTAAGTCCATAAATATAATGAATGGTCAGATCGTTTGCGCATCATGTACGTTACGTTACTATTTGAACTATTATTTTGAAGAAAATGTTAGATACACCATAGAGATTTCGGTAGACCAAAATAAGTATTAGCCTTTGCCTATGTTGGGTTCGGCTTTGAGTCCAACCATCTGGGCAGCTGAATATTAGTGTTTTAGATGTAGCGACTGCCTATCTGACCTGCACAACCCAGTAGCTGGGTAACACGATACCCCTTCTACTGGCTTCTGACTACCCGTTACGACTGTCAAAGATGTTCAAATGACAGCCGGGACCAAAGGATTAACGCGCTTTCCGAGGTATAGTCCTCGTCACGTAAGTTGGCAAGGTTTTGACGTAGTGGGGGTAAGTTCGCGCATCGTGCACTTAGTGGAAGAAAAAAGTGGTCACTTTTACTGCTTGCCATTATTCTATGGTTATTACCATCATTTATTTTTAATCATGTCTGTTCAGAACAATGTTAAAGAAAGAAGAGGAATTCATTCGTTAATTCGGTATTATAAATAATATGTTCTCGTCGTCACAATTAGTTAATAAAGTATTACCTACTACTGCTACCCCTTTTATTCTTCATTTTTCCCGGTGTCCTAAAGACAGTGACGAATTCGGAATTTCAACCTTCCTTAACTATAGTGTCTAACTATTCTTTCTGACGTTTTAACAGTCTGCGTAAAACGGTATTTGGTCCTGGCATTGTAATCAACGTAAGAAAAACTAAATTTAACCTCTAGAGCCCCAGCGGCACAGAATCGTGCCAGTAAACAAGTATTAGTTGAGCCCCGCTGGCGCAAAATTTGTGTGCCAGCGGGGCTCAACTCGTAACAAAAACTTTCGTGTACGCAAGTGTATTCGGGAGCAAATTGAACGAGAACTACTGACGCACCAATCGCGCGCTCGGAACGGCGCTACGTCATACCCCGCGTCCCGCTGACACCTAAAAATCGACTTCTGCGCATTGGACGACTCTTGCCAAGTTATTTGACGAGAACGAAGTTGGCGGTGTGATACCTAACTTCCAAACTCGTCCGGAGTACTACAGTACTAGAGAGAAATTCCTTACAGAAGCCCCAGTTGCACTTTTTCCCCAACCCGGGAATTGAACCTGAGACTTCGTGCTTGCAACTACTCAACCAACGAAGAAGTTATTTGATTTGTCAGTTATCATGGGTGTTTTATTACAAATGGTCAGTGAAAAATCAACTTAGGAAACAGGTGAAGTCGAATTTTGAATGAGTAAGGAATGACTGAATATTCTTATGGTTTACCTGTTAGGCAAAATAAAAAAAAATGTCTAAAAGCAAAAATATAATTAGATTAAAATTATTTACAACAATGTAACTTAAAAATATACAAGTTTAAATGGCCTAAAGACGCCAAAACAACTTCACACTTCATCTTTACAACAAACGATCAAACTTCGACCGATTATGATTCTTATTCCTCTTTTTAATAGGATTCTTATTGATCTTCTGTTTCGGCAACTTGATCCTCTCCTTAGCCGCCATTTTGAGTCTCTGGGCTCTCTTGCTCTGCTTTTTCTCTGTTTTGACAGTTTGTCTGTGGATTTCTGCCTGTGCCTTTAGTTTATGGTTGCTCCTCATTTTGTGTTGGGAACCTTCTTTGGCTGTTAGGCCTGTGAATTCACCGTATTCGAATTCCGTAGGTTTTCTAACGAACTGTCCGGGTTCATTTCTGCGGGGACCTTGGTTTTTATTTTTATTAAATCTGTTATTATTAGGCCCGCCTTGATTCCTGTTATTATTTCTGTTAAATCTATCTTGTCCTTCGTTTTGATTATCATTATTAAATGTGTTTCGATTTCGATTTTGATTGTTTTTGTTAAATCTGCCTTGATTGTTTTTGTTGTTAAATCTGTTACCTCCTTCATTTTGATTAAAATTATTTGAACCATCTTCTGGATTATTATTCTTGTTAAACTTATTTAGCTGTCCGAATTTCCTTCTTTTAGCGTAACTTTCATCGGGCGGCATTTCTGGTTTTCGTTTCCTGTTTTTCTTGTTAGTGTTAGAGTTTTCGCCACCATTCTGGTTAGCCAGGGGGTTGTTGGCTATGGATTTTTCTAATCTTTTTTTTCTTGCGTTCAATGCTGTTCTGTCTTCAATAGAGAATGAAACGATGGGCCTCTGTGAAAGTATACATTTCTTATTATTCAAAATTTAATTTGAATTTTTAAACGGACATTGACAAGGTATTTATTATACCATGCCATTCACGTAGCGCTTGCAACAATACCAAAATATATGCACATGGTACATATCCTGTTTTCAATAGTCATCGTCTTAATTAATTGAACTATGTATATAATCATTGAACTTGAGTTTGATGATGAGTGTGTGACCTCTATCATCATCCACAGTTCAACTTAAGCCACTGCTAATCAAAGTTATTTATTTCTTTGAATCTCCAACATCACACACACTTATTCATCAATAAAAACTGTGTAATAGCTCAGCATTTACATGCGATCCTTCAGTTACAATAGAATATAGCATGTAGTACGTGATTTTAACAATAATTATGACATCCGCATGCAATTAATAATTAATATGTTCAGTCATGTAAGAGGCGAATTTACTTACATTATTCTTATCAAATATATCCGGATTGTTGTTCAGTTTTCGTAGACATGCCAGAGCATCTTCGTGTCTCGTGAACATTACGAAACCGTAGCCTTTTGATCTGAAACAATAACGAGAAGATTAGATACTTACAGATTTTTTTGTAGGTAGATATAGTTGATGGATAAGGAAAGCTAGCTGACTAGAAGAGAATTGTGGCTACTGCGTTAGTACCAACAGAGTCATCATTTTATATCAAACGATGAATGCTATTTATTTTTACTTCTCTGTTTAAATAAGGTGTCTAACAGACTACAATAAAAAGAAACTCGGAGGTCAAAGACTCTTAACATCATTTCACAATAATATAATTCGAACAGTACGAACTGTTCGAATTATATTGTAACCATGTAGTCTGAAGTCGGCTTTTAAGGAAAGAAGCACACAGATATGAGCAGACCTGTCCAAAATGGCAAGCATTTGTTAGTTATCGTGTAGATAACATTCTAAGTAGCGCCTTCTATCTATACATATTAACGAAATTGTCATTCTACGCTTTAATAACTGTATTCTCTGTTGCTTATAATTATTTACACGACAATAAAACACAGACCAATTGTTTGTCTGTGTGGAAATCTCTGCAAAAATATAACCAATTACCATGGGACTTTCACTGAAAGACAGAAGAGATTACAGAGCGGCATACAAACTTATTACTGTAGCAACTTTTTACCCCGGAATTCCTACAGGATCGGGATTTAAGCGGAAAACATTCCCACGCGAACGAAGTCGCGGGCAGGAACTAGTAAAATACAGTTAAAATGTGTATACTATGTATTGACTCTTGTTACAATATTATTATTACTGATTTTTTGGTATGGCTTTTACTTTTTTTTTTCATTTTCACATAATTCATAATTTTTAACTGACATCCTTAATTGTCCTTTTAGTAGAATTTTATTTGAATTTACCTATACGAATTTTCACGTTAATCTACTGTATTATAAAAAAAATATGTATCAGATATTTAGAACCAACTAATCGGTCCTCTGTGAGTGTTGTGCATGCCTTTAAGTAACTTGTTTAGACAGGACTATTAATGTAAGTATGTTTATCTGTATATCAATTGGTAAATAAGTTGTTGGTGAGTCTTGAAAATAAAAAAATAAACTCACGGATTCTTGCCGTCAGCGCCCGGTGGCGTCCTGAGGTCTCGCATGACGCGGCACTCAGTAACTGTGGCGCGTCGATCTGCTGCGCTCACGCATACGCGACGCAATTTTGCGTCGTCGAAATGCGCCGGGAGATTTGATACCACGAGCCGGTATCGGGACACGAACCTGAAAATATTAAAATGTTGATTGAAAGGTTTTTATAATTAATAATAATATGTTTATTTCCATTAATATATTTACAAAGATGAATTATTTTTGTATATTATGTGAACAATAAAACTATAACCAAAATTAGGTTGTTCTGAAAAGAGAGGATTTTATTACATAAGACTTTGACGTCTGCGTTTGTTTCGGTGTTTCTTCTCAAGGTAGTCAGGAAACACCGGCCTCACCTAGTTTAAATTTACAGAAGGAAATTACGTATAAAGTCGGCAACGGTGTTAGGCTTCAATGAGGTTTTTCCATTTTTATTTCTTACTCTCACCAGCCAGGGGTACGTTATTTTGCGTACACGTAATATTGCGTAGGTAAGCAACCTTGATAAAATAAAAATTAGTGGTGTCTAGCTAAGCAATATTAAGTATACGCAATATAACGTATACGCAATATTACGACGATTGGTATCCGTGATACCAACTACGTAGTATTACGTGGCAGGCCATTTGTATGGGGGCCACTGATTGTGATTTGACGGTTAACTTCGGCATTCAATGGGTTAATAACTAATTTGCAAAATAGAGATCGTTTATCACGATTGGTTGAACCGTACCTGTTAAGATTCTTCAACATCTGCGTCTTGCTGCGCTCCAACGCGAGTCGCTTGGCCATGTCAGACGCCGACACGCCAACCGCCGCCTTCGTACCGGCTACCACCACTGAAACAACCATTAAACTCAATAAAGTATCATTATCCTTTTTGTAATGTAGGGTATTCGTAAGCCGTTGTTAATATGAATTGAAGCGTCAATAGCCAAATGGATAAGTTGTCGGACTTGTGATCGAGAGGTCACGAGTTCGAACCCCACCCATTACACTATTGTTGTGAACCCACTTCAGATACAAGCATATTTAGAGGGGTGAATAGGATTGATAGTAATGTGAATTCTACCCACACTGCTGGTAATCTTTAAAAAAAAATAGAATAAATACCGCATACCCACCGCTGGGCGCTTAGTCAATAAATGTCTACTAAACCTACTACGTGTTTTACTTCTAAATATGACATAACTTAACTATCATATGTAGTGGGAAGAAAACACGATGAATACTTCTGTCTTATTGTGTATACGTATTATATTCTTTCCACTAACATTTGCGCAGGGCTTCGCTCCGTGTACTTATTTTATTTTTTTATTAGCCTACATTTTCCCAGTGCTGGGCAAAAGCCACCCCAATTCGTTCCATAAGCTCTCACGCCGCTTAAGACCGACACTCGCGGAACACATCCAGATCGTCTCGCCACCTCTTCCTGGGCCTCGCCCCGTGGACTTTATCACGATAAAAACATAACCCTCCTCTTTGCAGTCGGATAAAAGTAAGTAATTTAAGACTTGAAAGTCTTCAATTCCTTAAATTTTTCTTTAATAATTTTTGCATGGCTTCTGAGCTATTGCCAACATTGAAAATAAGACGAGGAAAAACTATGGTTTCGAAAAACGAATTATGACTTAACAATTTGGTTAAATAATAACATTTTATTCAAAACGTTTAATAAAACTCGATTAAAAAAGTAAAATGAACAAAATAAGAATATTTTGAAAATAAGATTTCTTTGCTAGCCATACTTTTCAAGTGATATTTGACAGATACCGGTCATTGAAACGTTCCTATTAGCATTTGAAACGCAAAGTATATAGCTGGAGTACCATGCCTAATAAAATATATCATACCTCCTTCCTTAACGAGGTACAGATTCCTATTATCCTTGGCCTCCTTAGCGTTCCCTTTCTGTAGGTTCTCCCTCTTGAGTGCTGGCTTCACCTGCAAGGTCTGACCTTCCAACTTGAGCTGGTCTGCCGGTAACGATAGAAACGTATCCGCGTGTTCTTGATCCTGAAATTTCATTCGGATTTAGTTATTTTTGAATCTCGTGGCTGAGGCTAGGTAATAAAAGTGCTTTTTTCGATGGGAAAATCTATATTTTATGTAATTATGTATTGTATTTATATATATGCGCATATATTTTAAATTAGTGTTTGTAGTACACTAATTTAGACCACCCCATTTCAATTAAAGCTTATAAAGTCCTTCCAAAGGTTGTCTGGAAGATATCGCTCCCAGCGATAAGACCGCCATTGTAACCAAATTTTAGCAATATTGTTATTTAAGGGCCAATTTCTCCGAACGTCTCTAAAACCGCGATCAGTAAAACTACGTTTACACTAATTGCGTTTACTATCAAGATTTTGTCTCGTTTAACATCGATTGCATTTCACAGAGCAAAACGCCACGATCGTTGATCGCGTTTACGAAAACAGAGTTTACGGAATGTTAGAATGGCAACCTCGCGTTGCGTTTGGTCCTTGCTCTGAAACTTGTCAAAACTATTGCACTAGTTGTGTTAAAATACATGAAACAAAACGTATTCCTTCGGTTGTCAAGTCAATTGACAACTTGCTACAGTGAGTGAGGTTATAAAAACAGTGTTCGTTTAGCGTGTATCACAGAGTACATTGAATATGGTGTTCCTCTCTTTCGCGAATCCACCTTGGTCGTCGAAGTACAAATTCATCCTCATCTTCTTCAAAGGCCAATGAGTAAACTCTTCTCATTATATATCTCAAAATATTCGTAATTATGTGATTCAAAACAGGTAATATCAAAACAGTATCACTTCTTCAACACAATATAGCCGAAGCGAACGCGAACCTATCTTCAGTAAAAAAAAGGGCGCGCTACGTTATAAAATACCAGATGGTGGCGCACATAATCGCGTTTAGATCGTTAAACGGTCAAAATTGGGCGTTTAGTACAATAACTGCGTTTAGCACTAAACTAGTTTAAATATTGGTGGTGAAATGCCAAACCAAACTTTAAACTTAGATTAAAACTAAAACGCCGTTTATGTTCAGTTGATCGCGATTTATTTGATCGGTGAAATTGGCCCTAAGTGTGTTTCAATTATTGGTGTATAACTAGGGCGTCCAATTCCGCAGCCTGAATTTAATCCCGGTATCTGCGGGACTACGAATTTTCAATCCCGCGGGATCTCGGTATTTGCGGGATCCCGCATATTGAAAATATTCACATTTATATAAGGCAAATAAAACAATGAATTAATCAACTAACTCCACGTTTATTTACGTATTACTATTAGTATGAGATCAATCAAATTACACCGTTTATTTATCACAAAAAAAAAACAACGAATAAATCTACGAACTCCACATTTATTCCAGTATTACTACTAGTATGAGATCAATCAAATTACACCGTTTTTTCTTCACAAAAAACAGTAAC
Source organism: Tholera decimalis (assembly GCA_943138885.2). Classification (NCBI taxonomy): domain Eukaryota; kingdom Metazoa; phylum Arthropoda; class Insecta; order Lepidoptera; family Noctuidae; genus Tholera; species Tholera decimalis. The sequence continues at coordinate 16,876,947 of OW964551.2, forward strand.
AAATACTTAATAAAAACTTTACTGATATTTTAGGTTACATTAGGCTACCACTAACTGAAATTCGGCTATATTAGGCATGCATGCTTTTTTTCAGTCCCGCAAATCCCGCGGATCCCGCGCCCGTTATCCCCCACCACGCGGGATTGGAAAATGACGCGGGATCCCGCAATACCGAGATCTCGGTATTCCGGGATTGGACGCCCTATGTATAACAAAGTATATTCTATCTATCTATCTATCTATCCTCCAGCTCTGTGGGGAGCGAGAGCGTCAGATTTCTACTGACTAAAAACCCACTCTGTTCCTTTAGTTGCCCTTGTGATTCGGGGCTGCGGTAGCTTGTTAGAACATTTCCGCAACCCTGACAGGCCATGGCATTGTTAAGCCCTGTTAATACCGCTTTGCTCTTTGAGGCGCGCGTGGAACACGACGAGCCGTCACCCCGGGCCTGGTCCTTACCGGACGGTGACCTATCCCTGCTCGCCGATCAGCCGAGATCGGCTCGCGATTCCCGACGCCACGGGCCTCTCCCCCGGCGGCTGGGGTGTGAGGAAGAGAGTTGTCTCTCCCTCACGCGTTCAGCCTCCTCCTTCGCTAGCATGACTGCTTCGCAGAGGGAGGCGACTGCATCCCATTCCCTCTCGCTCCGCACCATGGTCTGAACCAGGCCCGGACGCGAGAGGTCCACGGGGCACACTTCCACCGTATTCTCCACCGTGTCCAGTAGTCCTCCTGACTAATTCCAGCACCGGCGGCCAGTCTCATCAGACATTAGCCATCTATAATCTATTTTTTTTTTTTTTTAACAAACGATTACTGAGTATGTCTGTCGCACATTTCCGATATTGACGGAGTGAGAAGGGTCATTGGTCGGGGTGGGACCAACGCCTTTGTTCTTGATTTGAAATTATTAAGGCCCGTTCATATTGAATACTTGTAAAATTTAGTGTAGAGGAAATTAAATTATTATTTTATGATTTAAATTTACATACTTAGTATATTCGTAACTAACTATGAACTTTCTGCAATCAATAATAAACTGCTCTAACATATTTTCTACATGATTGTCGACTCGGTACATTTTTTCGTACCTTTTTGTTCAATTGTGTGGAACGGACTTTATGTTGATTACGTGGACCAATAGAAACGCAGTCAACATTTTCGGCACTCGTTTGTTAAAAAAATAGACTATAGGATTCATCCATCGCAGGAGATATTGCACAAGTATAGGTGCAATCTCTGTTTCTTGTCAGCCAAAGGGTACCGTATTACCCAGCCGACTGTCTATCTGACATGCTGCCCTTAAATGCACAAAATTAGACATCCAGTGAAACAGTCAAGATTATTTTTCGCTTTTTAGTGCATTAGTGTCTATGTTTGTATTAAATTTGGTTCAATTTTCATCACTGACGATGTTATAAATCTTCAAAGTTGATAATTAGAACGAGAAGGCTGACATAATTATGTAGGCTTTGACGTCAAAGACTATAATGTTCATAAATCGACAGATATATTCGTTTAAAGCTGTGTATCATGTTTATGAATATTTTATGGTAAGCTAGTTGCATAATAAATATTTTTGTCATACATACATATTCCCTATTCCAGACAGTATATCATACATTCATACTACCACAGGGTTAGGGTGGATATAAAGGGTTGTGTTGAGGGTCAGCGGGCCTGTTTTTTAATTGGTTATAGGCTTGCGTTTGGCCCCCATCTCACCTTATGGAAAGCGATGATGTGGTCGAAGATGAAACACGCTTACCTAGAAGTAACCTATTCGCTCTTGACTTAAACACCGCCAGACTATAGCTGTCAGGAAACACAGACTCCGGCAGAGAATTTGGGTAGGGTGACCACCATGTAATCATGTTGGCACATCGCCGTTCATCTTGTACGCCGATGATGGAACGGGCTTTTTATATTCCTGCGTAGGAAAATCATCAAATGACTCCTCCCGCCGTGGGTGGAGCGGCAGGGAGTGTCAGACTTCTACTAACTAAAAACCCATCTTGCTCCTTCAGTTGCCCTTGCGTTCCGGGGCCGCGGTATCTTGTTAGAACATTCCCACAACCCCGGCAGGCAATGGCCCTGTCGGGCGATGGAACAGGCTTGGTGGAATTATATTTTGTAATTCCATCACACCCTTCCCGAAATGTTATGAAGAGTGTGTTTGGGCTTAGGGGGCTACGTGTTAGTGTTAAGGGTGCATATGAAGGTGGGTTAGGGGGCATATCAAGAGCGTGTTAGGGTTAAAAGGGCATATAAAGGGTGTGTTTGGGCTTAAGGGGTAGTGATCGGCAAGTGGCACTCACCATAAACTTGACGAAGCCGGAGCCTTTCGAATGTTCCGTGAGATGATCGACGCACACCAGGGCGTACTTGACGGGGCCCACTCGTTCCGCGAACTCGCGTAGTTGGTCGTTGTCTACGCTGAACGGGATGTTCCTGATGAAAACTGTACACCCATCTTCTGCATCGTTTAGTTTTACCCTGGAAAAGTGATATTTTGATTTGGTGTCGTCAAAAAATTGTTTCCGATCTTTTATAGTATACCGAATATTATACTCTATACATCCTACATATACATACATATTAATAAAAATTAATGTGTTCTCTAAAGTGTTTAAATAGATTTAGATATAGTCCTCGTCACGTAAGAACTTACCCCCACTACGCCAAAACCTTGCCAAGGTTTTGGCGTAGTGGGGGTAAGTTCGCGCATCGTGCACTTAGTGGAAGAAAAAGTGGTCACTTTTACTGCTTTCCATTATTCTATGGTTATTGTCATCATTTATTTTTAATCATGTCTGTTCAGAACAATGTTAAAGAAAGAAGAGGAATTCATTCATTAATTCGGTATCTATACTTATAATAAATCTGTAGAGAGGTCAATTCTGTACATGAAATATATTTCCAAAATAACTATCAGGGGGTGATTAAGGATCGATAGTCATGCCAAAAATGCAATCAGTTAAATTTTTGGATGTCTTTCTGTCTGTCTGTCTGTCTGTATAACCGTTATAGAAACAAAAACTACTCGACGGATTTTAACGAAACTTGGTACAATTCTTTTTCATACTCCTGAGCGGGTTATAGTATACTTTTCATCACGCTACAATCAATAGGAGCAGAGCAGTGAAGGGAAATGTTGGGAAAACGGGAGAAGTTACTCCACTTTTTAAGATTCCGTCGCGTGTGCAACCTTAATGGTTAAAGGTACACAAATCATTTCATGACGGAAATGTTCTCCTTAAAATTATATAAAAAATATCCCACGACAGCATATGTCTAACTTTTATGGTTTAATCACAATAACACGTGTAACTCCCGATAGCTTAGCAGTTCGAAGCTTTCTGATTATAATATTTGTCTTCTCTTACGTTTGTAACACTCTCAGTCACCCCTAATTGAAAAAGTTAACATTATTAACTATTCCATAAAAAAATTGGCCAAGTGCGAGTCAGACTCGCCCATGAAGGGTTCCGTAGTAACTATAATATAATATGCAAATTTATTTGACGAAAAAAAAACCTTACAAATTTCTTAAAACTAGCTTATTTACATTTTTTACAACTGCGCCAAATAAATTTGTTTTGAAAAAAAAACCTTACAAATTTCTTAAAACTGGCTTTTTTACATTTTTTACAACTGCGCCGAATAAATTTGTTTTTCATAGTGTTTGTATGAATTACAAAGTTATATTTGCGGTTTTAGAAAATATGCTGTATCTCAAAAACTGCTGAACTGATTTCGTTCAAACTAATTTTGGTTGAAAGTTTATATTAAGATCTACAGACATATATTTTTTTTTAGATTTTTCACTCCATTATTATAGAAGTTAGAGGTTGTGTCCGCCACACACACATTTTTACCACTTTGGAAGCTTATATCTTTTAAACGATTGACTTTATGGAAAAGTGGTTTTAGAAACCCCGATGTCGTTTTTAAAGAACTGTCTATAAATACCACACATGCATCGATTTCATGAAAAAACTTTTTACCAAAAAATTAAACCGACTCCCAAAAAACACTGCAAAGTGGAAAATAACTTTAATTTCGGTAGTCGGTGTCTTTAGTTTTGTATTTTCGTTTTTGGCACCGACTTTCGAAATTAAAGTTATTTTCCACTTTGCAGTGTTTTTTGGGAGTCGGTTTAATTTTTTGGTAAAAAGTTTTTATTTCACTCTTTTTAGTTGGTCTATTTTTAATTTACCTAGTTACAAGAGCCTAATTATCAACTACTTATAACCTTTTACAAAATATTGCTTTTCCCAATGCTGGGCCGTTAATTGTTGAGGAGTTCTCCTGGTACTTCACCATCAGCTCTACATCACTATATGCATTGTGACGAGCATAAAGTGCGTAACATCCATATTCAAGTAATGGAATCGCAATCCACTCAATACTTATTATTGAGTAGTTTCGGCGGCCATCTGTGGTCTTCATCATCAGTTCCACTTCCTCAAATGGTACTTTTTGAGAGCAACTGCACAAGTTACTATAATAAATACCCAAAACGACATAGGTGTGCCTATAATATTTGAAGAGTTCCCTCGATTTCTCCAGGATCCCATCATGAGATCCTGACGTTTATGAAAATGGGACCAGTATCAAAGTATACCCTTTCAATTAAAAAAAGAATTTTCCGAATCGGTTCAGCCGTCTTCGAGTAATCGATGATCATACATAAAAAAAAAAAAAAAAAAAAAAAAAATATACGCGTCGAATTGATAACCTCCTCTTTTTGTCGTCGGTTGAAAAAAATATTTTCAGGTTTAGTTCCATGTATGGGGAGCCCCCCTTTATTTTAAATATTTTTTAATTTTTTTCTCAAAATCGGAAAGCGGTTCACAGAATACATCTACCTATCAAGTTTCACATGTATAGTCCTAATAGTTTCGGAATAAAATTGCTATGACAGACGGACGGACGGACAGACAGACAGACAGACAGACAGACGGACAGACATGTCGAAACTATAAAGATTCCGTTTTTTGCCATTCGGCTACCAAACCGTAAAAAGAATCATATAAATCGGTATAGAAACACCAAAGTTATACATGAAATACGCTTATAATAATAAGCCATCGCGCGTGAATACTGAATCATGCTATAAGGATTATTTTGTCGCGCTCGACGCGTCTCGTGGTCGAAGCGTTCTCTAGGTACTTAGCCTCATGTGAACGTGATCTAAACAATATCTATACTAATATTATAAAGCTGAAGAGTTTGTTTGTTTGTTTGTTTGTTTGTTTGTTTGCTTGAACGCGCTAATCTCAGGAACTACTGTTCTGATTTGAAAAATTCTTTCAGTGTTAGATAGCCCATTTATCGAGGAAGGCTATAGGCTATATATCATCACGCTAACACCAATAGGAGCGGAGCAGTAATGAAGAATGTTTCAAAATCGGGGGATTTTATTTTTTCCACGGGGACGAAGTCGCGGGCGGAAGCTAGTTACCAATATATTAACTTACGCTGACGGAGTCGCGGACACAGCTATATTGTATCATTACGCTAAGGCCAATAGGAGCGGAGCGCCAATGAAGAATGCTTCAAAATCGGGGTTAAATTTAACGTTAGCCCAAAGTAACTATTCCACGCGGACGAAGTCGCGGGCAAAAGCTAGTTATAAATAAAATAGATATCTATATATATAAAAGAAAGTCGTGTTAGTTACACTATTATAACTCGAGAACGGCTGAACCGATTTGGCTGAAAATTGGTAGGGAGGTAGCTTAAAACCAGGAGACGGATATAGGATATTTTTTATCCCGGAATTCCCACGGGATCGGGATTTAAGCGGGAAAAACATCCCACGCGAACGAAGAAGAAATGGAGAGTAGGGTAGGGTTGGTGTAGGGTAGGGGTAGGGGTAGTGTAGGGGTAGGGGTAGTGTAGGGGTAGGGGTAGGGTAGGGTAGGGGTAGGGTAGGGGTAGGGTAGGGGTAGGGTAGTGGTAGGGTAGCGTTAGGGTAGGGGTAGGGGTAGGGTAGGGTTGGGGTATGGTAGGGGTAGGGTAGGGGTAGGGTGGGGTAGGGTTAGGGTAGGGCTAGGGTTGGGGTAGGGTAGGGGTAGGGTAGGGGTAGGGGTAGGGTAGGGGTAGGGTAGGGTTAGGGTAGGGGTAGGGTAGAGGTAGGGTAGGGGTAGGTTAGGGTAGGGGTAGGGGTAGGGTAGGGGTAGGTTAGGGTAGGGGTAGGATAGGGGTAGGGTATCGGTTGGGTAGGGGTAGGATTCCACGCGAACGAAGTCGTGGCGGGTCAGCTAGTAATACATAAATACATTTGAAAGTGAAAAATGTATTAAAAAAAAAAAACATTAAAACAATGTGTTCTCGTCGTCACAATTAGTTAATGAAACTGCTACCCCTTTTATTCTTCCTTTTTCCCGGTGCCCTAAAGACAGTGACGAATTCGGAATTTCAACCTTCCTTAACTATAGTGTCTAACTGTTCTTTCTGACGTTTTAATAGTCTGCGTAAAACGGTATATGGTCCTGGCATTGTAATCAACGTAACAAAAACTAAATTTAAAACAACAACTCGTAACAAAAACAAAGGGTACATCTTTCATGTACGCAAGTGTATTCGGGAGCAACTTGAACGAGAACTACTGACGCACCAATCGCGCGCTGGGAGCGGCCCTACGTCATACCCTGCGTCCCGCTGACAACCGCTGACACCTAAAAATCGACTTCTGCGCATTGAACGACTCTTGCCAAGTCATTTAACGAGAACTTATACTTTACGGAATTGCGGGAATGTTCTAACGATATACGGCAGCGTCAAATACAAGGGCAACTGAAGGAACAGGGCGAGTTTTTAGTCAGTAGAAGTTTGAAAGTCTCTTCCGGTCCACGGAGCAGGAGGATACTTTTGATGATTTTCCCGCCGGTGAAAGGTGAGGCACGTGCTCCTTCAGTGCACAAAATCACCGCAATACGGTAACAAATCTTGGACCACTGAATTCTTTTGCAGAGGTCCCGAATGCAAAGAGAGTACTAATCTGCTTTTGGAGGGAAGTGCAATCGTTCCACAGAAAGACTAAGTACGACCAAGAAACCAAGATTCCAGATAAACAGGTAAATAGACTGGGAGCCGAACCCCGCTAATGTTCGGAAAAGGTTAGGCAGATTGAATTACATTAAAACGTTGCACGCATCGCATATCCAAAACATCCTAGCCACAAGTCAGTCTGTATTCTTCGTTCGTTGGCGTATCTTTGACATTTGTTGCGGATAGTCCAAAGCCAAAAATCTGACACCAGTCTTACTTATACGTATACGATCGTGTTACCCAGCTATTGGGTTGTAGAGATACTAGTGCTCAGCTGCATTCTGTTAGACTGGAATCAGACTTCGGCAAACCAGGTACCCTCCGAGAAATGGTAAGCAAAACGAGGGCGTTGCTCGCCTTCCTGGAGGAGTTGGCATGGATAGAATGAAAAGATCCTTACGCAAAATACGCGCTTGGTCGTGGAGTTGCGGATACCTGCCCGACATACATACATACATACTGGAATCAGACACCAACATAATTGGGAAAGGACTAAGCATTTTTTTTATTCCTTACGAGCACACTCTTAGCCTCAATCTCACCTGATGGTAAGCGATAGATGAGGTCTATCTATGAAACAAGCGAGCCAAGAAGATTATAAGAGCATATTCACTCTTGCTTTGAAGGCTGAAAGGTCATAAGTGGCAGGGAACACAGAAGCCGGCAGAGAGTTCCAGAGCTTGGCTGTGCGTACAATAAATATGGACGAGAAGCGCAGGGATTTTATAATATGCTTCTAAATACGACATGATTAATTTGGTTACCTAACACGGGGGATCGACAATAAAAAACTCACCGCTGATAATCTGGTTTCACATCTTCCTCCGGTTCATTATCATCTCCTTCACCATCATCATCTTCCTCTTCATCTTCTTGGTCACTCTCCTCTTCGTCATCTTCTCCCGATTCTGTCTGTACGTCACCATTTTTATCATCACCATGATCACTCTCTGTATCACTGCCATCTTCTTCAGACTCGGCGTCTGAATCACCTTAGGCAAGAGAATATAGCACTATGAATATTAAAAGGTTTTGCTTCTATAACGGAAATTCAACCTATTAATAAAAAAGTAACTAAAATTGGCCGCGGAGAGCCCTCAAAAGCGAACAAAGATCAATAATGATTTTGATCAATAATGTTTTATTTTTTATTCTCTGTGTATTGTTGTCATTACTTATTCTTTATTTGTAAATGTTTAATTCAGTCTCATTTAATAAAATCAGTAAATTTATTCAATTTTTATTTAAAAAATCATATTTAATTTCATTTAATTCAATTAAATTCATTTCAGTTTAACATTACATTGTTATTTTATTCTAACTTCATGTAATTTTTTATTGTACTGAGATAAATATTAAATGCTGTGCTAACCTTTAATTTAGATGCATGCAATACTAACGAATCTGAACATAATCTATGTTAAATGTCTTTGTATGCATTTAGTTGGATTGCATAAGTAAAAAAAAAAGTCGCGGGCAGAAGCTGGTATGTACTCAATACATTTATTGCATTACTTAAGAAGCTGTAGGTACGTGTGCTTTGCCGTACGAATTAGATGTATGAAGCTAAGGTTTACTACTACTAGCTACCTTTCATGGAGCGATTAGGAATTTTTTACGGAAAAATTACAACTTTTTTTCATCACCAATGTGTTATGTTATCTAAATTAATTTAGCTCAGGCTTCCATAATAACGCTGTATAAGCTACTTTTTATACCGGAATGCTCACAAGCCGCGTAGGTAAAATCAATTCCCTTGCGAACGAAGTCGCAGACATAGTTATACAAGTATGCACTAGGTGCATGCTATGTGCATAAGTAAGAACCATTTATTACTATCAGAGTTCTAACTAGATTTTTTTTGTCCGGATGAACCCACTCTAGTCCTCGATCTCGCCTAATGGTAAGCGATAGATGAGGTCTATGATGGAACGAGCGAGCTCTGAAGATGCCTGTTCACTCTTGTGACTCAAAGAAGATCATAAGTGGCAGGGAACACAGAAGCCGGCAGAGAGTTCCACAGCTTGTCTACGAACGCCAAGCTGTCGCCAAGATCCTTTTACTATCAATTTTATGGATTTTTATGAGCTTTAATAAAACAAAAAAATAAAAACTACTTCCCAAAAAAACACTGCAAAGTGAAAATGATGTACAAAACTAAAGACACCGACTACCGAAATTAAAGTTATTTTTCACTTTGCAGTGTTTATTTTTTTGGGAAGACGGTTTTATTTTTTGATAAAAAGTTTTGTTTTCTCGTTTTTTAGTGGGTAGGTTTGTAATTTATCTAGTTACAAAAGCCTAAATGTCACCTTCTTATCACCTTTAGCAAAATATTTCTTTTGCCTGTTAATTTTTGAGGGGTACTACTTCACCATCAGCTCCTCATCACCATATGCATTGTGCCTCAACCCGAGCGCGCAATTGGTGCGTAAGTAGACTCAAGGCCTCTCGCACTGTGTCTACGCCCCCTTCGCTCCCGAATACACGAAACGAAGGGCACGAAATTTGTACCCTTTGTTTTTGTTGTTTTTTGTGTTACGAGTTATTTTTATTGTGTTAAAGGAGATGTTTCATTTTCGGCCATCAGATGTACATTTATCGCAAAAGAGGAAAAAATACTACATATTGGGGAAAAATATTCTCTAGTGAATTTGAGCCTGACTTGTTGTGTACAAAAATTATAGTTTTTCAATTATTGCCATGTTTTATTAAACATGGCGTCTCGTTTGAGTATGTATGCAAGATACTTCATTCGTTCTGAAATCATGTCTCATCTAATCAATGTTACGTAGAAGATAATTAAAAAATGTGTGTATTCTTGTAGTGTTAAAAATAAATTACTATTATTCTCTTGTACATATTTTTGAGTAAACATAATTAAGTGTGACGATTTCATCGTTACGAAAATCTTTAGTGTCCATTTTAGAAATATGTTTCTGAAGGAATTCGAAATAACCGCTTGTTGTCTTGAAAGTTTAACAGTCAGTCAGCCTCGCTAGGGTAATAGTGTTCTGTGGGTTAGTTCTGATGAACAAAAACAAAACAAGGTTAAGTAAACGTCGTTTCTACAACCTGTCATGGCTGTCATAACTCTTAGGACAAACGTCAAACATTTTTAATTTTAATTTTGTACATAAAAACCATTTCATATTATGAAAAAAATGTTACTTTATTCTATTCAGGAGTAAGTTTCCCATCTTTGCTGAAATGTACATGTTATGGCCGGAGCCCCATATAAAAAGGAAACATCTCCTTTAGTTTTTGTTACGAGTTATTGTTATTGTTTTAAATTTAGTTTGTATTACGTTGATTACAATGCTAGGACCAAATACCGTTTTACGTAGGCATGCCAGAAAAATGGTATATGATGTGTATTGTTTCATGGAAAAAGAAGCTCAAAATGAAAAAGAGACCGTAAAAAGGACAGTTAGACGTATAGTTAAGGAAGGCAGAAATTCCGAATTCCTCACTGTCTTTAAGACACCTGGAAAAAAGGAGGAATAAAACAAAGTCGATCACAGAGATCGACACTTTTGACCAGTCGGGGTGGTAAGAACATGTGACCACAATTACCTTACATATAAGTTTATTAATGTTTCTCCATTACCACGGGGCTCCGCACAAATGTTTCTGTCCTTAAAGAACTCAACATTGAAGAAGCCCAGTGACTGTCTCAGGTTTGCTTACCGAAAGTCCTAAAATACTTTGGCCACATTGCTCGCAGGAGCAATGACAGTCTTGAAAGACTGATGGTGACGGGTAAAGTGGAGGGGAAAAGACCGAGAGGCCGTAGCCCGAAGAGATGGTCGGACCAGATTTCCGAGCAGCTGGGTATCTCCGTCAACGTTGCACTGCACCGGGCCACCGACCGAAACCGATGGAGGCGTGCTGTTGACAATCTACGGAGTCACGATCCTCAGCAGTGAAGGAACGACGAAGAAGAAGAAGCAATAAAAGTGACCAATTTTTTCTTCCACTAAGTGCACGATGCGCGAACTTACCCCCACTACGCCAAATCCTTGCCAATTTACGTGCCGAGGACTATAATACTAGACAGATTTGAATGTTTTTTTTTTTTACGGCACGGTACGCCCAATAAAAAGGTGTAGCAAATATAAATCTGTTTTATTATTAATGTCAAAATTATTAGTGTCTTCTTTGTCTTTTTCTGTATATAAAGTAGTTTTTCTATGTGTATGTAAGTTTTATTGCGATAGCAGAGCAGTAAATAAAAATACAGACTGTGCCTAGTTTGGGACCCGTTGTGTAAACCTGTGGCATGAAAATTAAGTCTATGTCAACTAAATCTATATATCTATACATATAATAAAACAATAAAAAAGTGTCTGTAGATAAATAATAATAATTGAGGTGGGTTAACAAACGGCAACACGACAAAAAAATTAAAATAAAGTCAGTCTGTTTGTACACGCGAATCTCCAGACCTACCGGATGGATTTTAAAGAAATTTGATAAGTAGATAGTTGACATCTTGAAATAACACATAGGCTATTATACATCCCGGAATTCCCACGGGATCGGGATTTACGCGGGAAATCCTCCCCCGCGAACGAAGTTGCGGGCAGCAGCTAGTATATAAATAAAGAAGATGACACTCACTCTCACTCTTCACCTCATCCTTGACATCTTCAGTGGTCAGATTCAGCGGAGGCTTGTCATCATCATCACTGTCTGACTCCTCTTTCTTGATATTCTCTTCCATCTCAAGCTGCTGATTGACAACATGCTGCATGTACTTGTTCTTGGCTACTGCCCAATCCACTGATATTGGACGCCCTGGAAGACAGTTGGTTAAATTGTCAGTGGAAGCTAAGATTTTTTTTACCTATATAAAATCCATACTAATATTATAAATGCAAAAGTCTGTCTGTCTGTTACGCTTTCATGGTTAAACCACAGCACTAATTTGGATGAAATTTAGAATGAAAATAGTTGAAGATCAAACAACATATACTTAAAAAAAAACATCCTATAATAGGCTGAAAACTGAAATAGCGGATGTCAATTACGTTCACGTAAATCTATACTAATATTATAAAGCGGAAAAGTTTGTTTGTTAGCTTGAACGCGCTAATCTTCGAAAGTACAGGGTGGATTTGGATGAAATTTGGTATGGAAGTAGCTTGAAGCTTGAGGAAGGTTATAGGCTACTTTTTACCCGACTGCAAAAAAGTAGAGTTATGTTTTTATCGTGATAGAATCTACGGGAGCGAAGCTCCGCGTGAGTACTAGTTTAATATATAAATATTTCCATGCTAATTAATTAAACCAAGTTCATCTTTATCTATCTTCATTAAAATTGGTTAAGAGCTTTATATTTTTCATAGTTTAGTTAGTAATATATTATAGAGATAAAGTTGCTTCTATATATGTTTGTAGGAAGAACTGTTCTATTACTGAAATACTAACATTAATATTTAATAGAAAGCTGCTTACTGTCAAAAATTCTAGTCTATTTTTTACTTTTCTGTATACATCAAATCATGAATATAATTTCGACACAAAGACATTTAAAGTATTTATCAACTATTTTATTTTCTTACCTAGGTAAGTCTTCGTCTTCTAGAAGCCTAATATTAGATCTGTGGACTTAAACTTTCCGAAATCTTTAACTTTCAATATTTGCTATTGCCCTTCTGATAAGTTGCATACATATATAATATCAGTGCCCCATATTAATTTGAGAAAAAAAAGAAAATCATTAAATCAGTTATTATATACGTGGTTTAGATTTTTCATACAAACTTTCATCCCCATTTCCACCATTTAGGGGTTGATTTACAAAAACAATGTAGTCTATGTTTGGTTCTGTGTGTTCAACTATTTCATTCCAAATTTCATCCAAAATCGGTGCTGTTGTTTAGCTGTGAAAATGTAACAGACAGACAGACTTTCACATTTATAATATTAGTATGGATTATTGTAAAAGAATCTTACATAACTTATTTATTTATTACTAATATACTTTATCATACACCTGACATATTCCTATGGATAACTTACCCAAGAATGGTTTCATGTTAGTATTCAGCAATGCCTTTTTAGCCATTGGTACATTCTTAAAATGCACAAATGCACACCCCACAAGTTTGCCATCTGGCTTCTTCAGCAATTTCACCTCTAATATATCACCATAAGATGCAAAATGCTCTTTCAAAGTTTCCTCAGTGGCTTTGAATGAGACATTACGTATTATAAGACGAGCATTGCGGTTTACTCGCTCTTTCTTTTGTTTCTCTTCTGTTTGATTTGTTGCGGTTTCTGGTTTTACTTCTGTGAAAGAAAGAGGTTGCAGAATGTTATCCAAATTTTTTGATCAAAATTACTTAAGTATTATATTTAAAAAAAAATATAGTTACACTTGTCACATCATCTTAAAAAAATATATCTTCCAATTTAATACTTAATAATTTTAATATTTATGTTAAAAAATATATACAAAAAAAAACACACACAACATATGTGATGAGTGTGACTATAATTAACTAACTATCTAGTTAACTAGTAGGACAGAGGGTAAGAATTGCCCTATGATGTGGTAATGCTGGGTCTTTTGGGCACATTACTAGTGAACAGTGATATGGAGTAATATTATAGTTAGCTTATTTTTGTTGTAGTTAGTTAATATTTTTATTTCACAGTACACAACCATGTAGTTGTGTCAACTAATTAATGTTTTGTGTATGTGTAGTTACATTAACATTTTAAAGTATTAGCATCAAAATCAAGAGTAAGCTTATCTGTAATAATAATAAGATTGATGATAGTGATTATGTCTTAAAACGAGTAAGGAGAAAAAAAAATAGATAGAATGTTTCCCGATAGCTGTAACCTGGAAGTTATTAAGTCAAGAGTGAATAGGTTATTTCTAGATAAGCATGCTACATCTTCAACCATATCATCACTTACTATTAGGCGAGATCATAGTCAAATGCAAGCCAATATTATCAATAAAAAAAACTTGTTATAACATAATTTGTCAAACATTTAAAGTATCCAAATAACTTACTCTTAATGGGTTTCTCGTCATCTTCAGAGTTGACACTGTCAAACCTTTGTCTTGCATTTTTATTTTCCAAATTCTGCACATATGCTTTCTTTGATACTGCAAAAGCCACATGTATGGGACGATCTGAAAGAAAATATTTATAGGTTCTGTTATATTAAGCAGTGAGCTGAAACATCTTATATATAAAATTCTCGTGTCACAATGTTAGTTACCTTACTCCTCCGAAACGACTTTACTGATTTTTACCAAATTTTGTATGCATATTCAGTAGGTTTGAGAATCGGCTACTATCTACTTTTTATCCCGGAATTCCCACGGGATCGGGATTTACGCGGGAAATCCTCCCACGCGAACAAAGAAAATCATGATGATGTTGTTCATCCTAACTAATTTCAGCTAGGGCAACTGTGTCATGACTATTTTAGCTTTTTCATGATTGGTGTACCCACATTTCACTGACAATACCATGTTTGCATATAGGGCACATTAGCACACCATTCACCCAACAAAAGTGTATGTCCGCTGGTGGTCTGGCCTTCAACCACCCCCCTAGTATTTTATAAACAGAGAGTTGTTTATTAAATACTAGGGGGACGGTCTACAAAGAAATATGCAATTATTTACTCTACAATGTGTGTAAAAACAGCAAGAGCTCTAAGATAAATTATATGTACTCATACAAACTAAAGACTAAATGTAAGGTGAACATTTTGAATGCGTAATCATAACTGAAAGCTAAAATAAATAATATTACCTAGAAACGGCTTCTTGTTAGTCGCTGCAATTGCCTTTTCTGCACTTGCAACATCAGAAAAATGTACAAAACCACATCCAACCAGCTTCCCATCAGGTTTTTTGAGCAAGTTGACTTCCTGCACCGTCCCATACTTAACGAAATGCTCTTTCAAAGCCTCCTTAGTGGCTTTGAAAGGTATATTTCTGACGATAATCCTGCCATTGCGTTCTGCCGGCTCTTTGTTAGCCTTAGCGTCGTTGACGCCGGAATAAAACTCGTCATCCATATGACCCATCTTCGTCTCTGGTAGAAATATAGAAATTCACGCAAAGAAGTGACCAGAATCCGAGGTTTAGTCGGTACAAAAATTCACGTGGTGCACCAAAACATAACCTTAGTAAATTGTTGATGTTTACAGTTTCGAATATTTCCAAATATATTCCGTTTCACACGAAATAATAATTGTATTATTTATAACGTCAATAGATGATAAAATTGATCAATATTTAATTTAATTTTCAAATCGATAAGCGCATTGTGCGCATATATTGACATAGGTTTGACATATATATTCACATTTTGACATTGACAAGAGATGAAGAGAAATGACAATGAAGAAATAATAATGTGTCGTTCGGATACAATTACATAATAATATATTAGTAACATCGTAATAAGTTTGAATTACATATTTGACGACCAACTCGTACAATCCAATTTTCCAGTAAAACAGTCTCCGCTGGTAAAATTGTTTCTTAGACTTAAAAACTACGACTACGGCAAGCTTTACTGAGCCTGAAACATCGTTCATCTGAAGCTGTTAACGCCACAAACTCCTCAAAATTATAAATTAGAAGCCGAAACTATTGTTTACATTCAAAAAATGATAGCAGATCATTTTTTATTTGAAAAACAAACTATTAAAAAGCCTGCATCCGGTTAATGTTTTTATTTTGTCATCGTATCCAAACATATTACGTACATAAAACCGATTCTTTCCGATATTTTTGTTCGCAGTTTTGCTGTCAGTCAACTCAGACAACTCATAAATGATTCGATTAGATTTAACTTAACCTTTGCACAATTCTATATCATTTGCTCTTAGATAATGTTATTTTTAAATAACATGCAAATCAATTTCTTAATCAAATATATATATTTTTAAATCTGCTATTGAAATAAGAAAGTAAGAAAGGCAAATCAGCTGTGTGTCTGTCATTCTAAGCCTGACATTGACAAGAAATACGTCACAAAACTCAAAACAATTCTCCCAACTTCTTCGCTGTGTACTTGAATTTTATTTTTTCCAATATAATATGAATTCTCGACACATATTCAGGATGTGTAACAAACTCCTGATCCAACAAACCATATCTAGAGGATATGGTTATAAAGTGGTAAAACGTCCAGACCCAAAAACATTGAAAATGCCAGCGCCGGGCTCAGCACCAAGTTTGATTGAAATTATAAAAGAAAAAATAAGACTTAACGGTCCCTTAACGGTGGCCGAATACATGCATATTGTCATTTCGAACCCAACTGAAGGATATTATATGAAAAAAGAAGTAATTGGAGAGGGTGGTGATTTTATAACATCCCCTGAAATAAGTCAATTGTTTGGTGAGATTTTAGGAATCTGGTTCTATGCTGAGACACAAAAGTTGGGCTCTGGGAAACCTCTGCAGATCGTTGAACTTGGTCCCGGCAAGGGAACATTGATGTTAGACATTTTGAGGGTAAGCTTGCTTGTGCTCTAAACCAGGCACGGTCCGAAGGGGGGGTCACAGGGGACATGACCCTCCCCTAAGACGACCCACTGACCCAAAATCGTACACCCCAAATAGAAAATCTTCTAAAATTTTGCAAAATAGGACATTCCAAATATTATCACCCAATTGGCCAATAAAAATAGAAGACTTACTTTTGTTTTATAATATATGCAATAAAATTTGTATTGTGTAATAAGAAAACATTTACTCGACATATTTTACTGCTAGTGACCCCCCCCCCCCAAATTCCAGGCTGTGACCGTGTCTGCTCCAAACATGCTTGAATAACATCATTGATTACTATCAGGTCAAATGGTGGCCTGTCATTTGTAAAATAGTAAGAATCACATTAAAAGTGCTGTTGAAAGGTTTTCATAATTCTAGTTTGGATCAGCCACTGTATTGATTGATTTTTCTCTTGCACCTTGTAACACCACCTTACATGTTGTAACTCAGTGCATCAAGATTGGCGCAGTGGCATAACTTTTAGCTGCCATATTGCATATCCAGTAGTTAATATGCTCTGTTGTGTTGCTCCTGTTCTATACTTATATGCATCTACCATAATACAAGATTAATGTGGGCAACCAAGTGGCAAACCATAACAAAAATATATTTTTTATAAGATATCTAGCTTTGTCTGTGTAGAATGTGACATTACTAGCACTTAAGCTAAATAAATAATTCTTTATTGGCATATATTTTTTTACATAATTAGTGAAGCTCTGTCTACCAAGCTAGGTATACAAAACTGTACTTTGGCAGTCAATGTCTCCTTATCAATAGCAGGTTGTGCTACTTTTATGCAATGAAATAATCTATATTATTAAAATTACAGCAAATTAAATATAAATCATTGAAAAGAAATAATTAAAATACATAATTTAAAAAATCATTACAAATTGACAACAAAATATTACAAAAAATAATAGGTAACTTAAATTAATATTAACAAACAAACATAAAAACTCTCGCCTTTCTTCCATGAGGGTAGGCAGAAAAATAAAATTCTAACTCTAAGTGAGAATACATTCTATTAACTAGATGCATTTAGATAACAAAGATATTAAATGCCTTAGTGTGCAATATTATAAGACATACGTGTGAATAGTGTGTTATGATGTATTTTTTTTTGCAAGTTTGACGACAAATATGTTTTTGTCTGGAGTGGATTCCCAGCAATAGTGTAATGGGACACAAGACCGTCTCGGTCTTGTTGTTCAAGAGGTCACAGGTTTAGCCATTAGGCTACTGTTGATTTATTGTTCAATTTCTATTAAAATAAATTTAAACTGTTGATTGGTATCTAAATTTCTACCGAGTAAAACTCATACAAAGGCTTAGCACACAATAAGGTGTTAAAACTCATTACAATAATGGAATTAATGGTGTTGTTAATTGTTTCTAGGTGATCAACCGTCTCGGCTACAAGGCCCCAGACCTCAGTCTTCACTTGGTGGAAATATCATCTACAATGCAATCAGTACAAGCTAACAGACTATGTATTTCACATAGAGAAGTAGATATTGAGTTGCCACATAATTATGAGGTGAGTTTATTTAATCTTACTTATATTGTAATTAATCCTTATTGCCCTGGTAGTCCCACTTTTTTATACAGGCTTTTTCATAAAATTAACAAAAAATGTGCTTAAATTATTAAAAAAAATTGCCAAGGGCGAGTCAGACTCGCCCATGAAGGGTTCTGTAGTAACTACGTAAAATAATTTTGTTTTTCAGTGTTTGTATGAAGTACAAAGTTATATATTATTATGCAGTTTTAGAAAATGTGCTATATCTCAGAAACTACTGACTCTACCTATATAGTTCAAACCAATTTAATTGAAAGTGTTTATTAAGATAGTAAGTTTTTATAAGTGTATATTTTTTAAACAATTGACTTCAAGAAAAAATGGTTTTAGAAACCTCAATGTCATTTTTAAAGACCTGGCTATAAACCATATAGGTTTGGCGAAAAAATATATTTTTAGTTTGGGGCTTACCCCAGAAGTAATGTTCCAATACAAAAAAAAAAAATATGGGTAGTACGGTACATTATTTGTTAGTGCTATAAATGATTTCGGAATCCACGTGGCTAAAGTTGCGGGCAAAGTGCTAATGAATGATAGAAGCATACAGGACAATGCAAATAATGCCTTGTTAGTTGGGTTAAAAAAGTAATTGTGCAGGGACAAGACAGGTCAAATTATAGATTGGACGTATGTCATTCATATTTGTTAAAACGCCAAAAAATCTCGTCCTGGGAAAAAAAGTTATGAGCAGAAATACATTTTGCTTTTAATAAAATAAAAATCAATTTTTATTTTTTACGATACTAAAACTGAATACTTACGACCTTTACAGCCATTGACTACGAAACTCGTACCCATTACAAAAAGTATATTTCAAGATATATTACCATACAGTGAATATTGAAAATAAATTCTATTATTGTTTAAAAAAAAAAAGAGCTAATGTAATCCTTTTAAGCACCTAATAGGGTGGCTACACAGTTGTAAACCGCGATTAGTCTGTCTCTTTTCTTAGTATAGCGACGTCCCTTCTTAGTATCGTCGAGTGAGACAGCGCACTCACACACAAAAAATATTTTAGTAATGTGTATCTTTTTTTAGTATAGCGACGCCTCTTATACGGCACTGGTTCGGCGACATTAGAAGCGTGGTTTACAACTGTGTAGTCACCCCATAAGAAATAATGGCATGGTTCCTCTAATACTGCTGTTTAGAATAAGCTAATAAGTTGGTATAAGTGTGTTATCGTTAATGAAAGAAGTAATTTTCAATACAATTGGTCAGAGTTCTCAATCTTAAAATAAGTACTACTTTTGAAGACGTTTATTCATGATTTCAATACAATTCACACAATAATACATTTCAACACAAGTCAGATATCATAATTATAAAAGAAGTAGTACTTAAATAAAATAACAATTAAATTAAATAAAAAATAAAAAAATACAATTAAATATCATAATCATATATTTAAGAAGTTCGACTTTTAAATACATCGATTCATTTCGATACAACTGTCACTTATTCATCATTGTTGTGAATCACCATCACTTTATCTAAATAAGAGCAAGGTGGTGAATTGAACCCTGGTGCCTGGCCCAAGCAAGATATCATACAACTGACATGATATGAGCACAGACACCAATGGTTCGCCTGCCTGTAAAACAATTACAGCAATAATTGTCAATGCTTGCCCTGCCTTCCAAGTTGTTGTCAACTAATCTTCGATTCTTTCTAAATCTATACGACGGTTATTGGCTTTCTTTACCAATTGAAGCAGATTCAAAGTGTAACGTGGGTTGAAGTTAAACAGACGATTTGGTGAATCCAATAAGATGTGCCAACTATCTGTGGAGGCGTGTATGTGACAGACTCGAGCTTCTGGTGGAATGTAATAGTCATGTTCCATGGCCATTTTCATTTTCACACTTTCTGGAATTCGTTGTCGAGTAGTGTTTTCGCACCCATAAAATATACAGGATCTTCCCGCATTAGGTGCCCTAGAATATCCAGGTAGGCTAAAAGATACATCAGCATTCAGCTGTGGTGGATTCTGATTTTCCTCACCTTCTTTGGCCGATGTATTATCGGGGCTGTGTTGCGGTTGTTGAACTATCACATTATCCAACTCTTCCTCTGAGTGGTCCGGTTGTACCAGTATAGATGGACTCTGTTGATCTTGTGGCTCAGGAACTCTTTCAATCCGCTGTGCATCTTGGACAAGATTTTGGACGGTATCAGCATTATTTGGTTCCAGTCTACCCCGCCCAGCTCGTACCCAACAGCGACTACACACGTGCTCTTCATTATTGTATATTATCTGTAAATAATAAAATAACAAGTTAAAAACAAAGGCCGATTTATTCCCATACTTTGTCAATAGTAGACTATAAAAATCGTCAGTTTATGATGTCCTTAGCAGCATGAACAAGTTTCATGTTAATTTTTCTTGTACTTTTTCAGGATCGTGCGAACTGCGCACACACATATCTCTTTTTTATCGGACCTCCCTCTCGCACTAATGAAGTATTATTGAGTTCAGCATACGCGCGGGCATACTGTCTTTCGATAGGCGCTATCTATCTATTGATAATTCTACAGGAGGATAGGTCATAAGTTAAGGGTGGTTTAACTTTTTTGCAGCCTAGAGGAAAACGCTTTATACTCATTTAATTTAATTGTTATTATTAATTTAAAGAATAAATAACAATCATTAGTTTTCGTTGGTACAGACAAGTCTAATTCCTAATGCATTTATCATTAATACATTTTTTTATTATTACCTACTTAAAATAACTCAGCGCAATCCATCTAAAGAAATATGTAGTGTAGGTATACTTGTATATTTTCGAAAAGATTTAATAAAGGGTGTCATCAAAACAAAACCGTTTATTGGGGTTATAATAGTGAAAGATTTTTGAATGTAGAATGTTGAATGTGTGAATGCACTAGTTCAATTCTCACTTACCTCAGTAGAGACTGCTGATTGGATGTTTTCGATTGTCTGAGAATGCGTGTTGCGAAGCCCCGGAGTCAAAATATATCTTCGACTCCGTAACACCGAACAATTACACACCAAACAGATCACTTGAGATCGTGGTTCAAACATCGTTCCTTTAGTTCAGGTCCAGTAAGCACAGCCCAAGTAAATTTTTAAAGAATCGTCAAACTCCAAATGAAATAGCCAGGGTCACAGTAAAAATCACACAATAAAAGCACACAGTAACGTTCCGAAGGACGAGCGGAGGGCGACTGCGCGTGCGCATAGTGCATAAAAGGGCTCGAGCCCCGAAATAAGCGAATGAAATGGACGATGCGCGCTGATAATGTTCTCCGAGAGAGAGAAAGAGAGCGCTAATGAAAACTGGTTATGATATTGATATACTGCACCTAGGTATCTCGGACTCTCGGTTCGGTTAACAAAAGTGTAACAGCAATGATTTATTTCAATACAAACAGTATATGTAAGAATAATGAAGATTTATTTCATATACGTACATTTTGAAGACGTTTTCATGAACCTATATTTTTTATTTCCCAGGGCCAATTTACCCGACGTAGAAATAAAAGTTGATCGTATTTATGGTATCTACAAGTTAGGATATGTCTGAGCTCTGCACAATTACTTTTTTTTAAGCCCAATCACTTGCATCATCCTTTTAGAGTAAATTACTCTATTTCCTATACAGATTAATTCAGAGAATTTCACTAAAATTTTATTAATTATTTATTTGGCCTTTGTATTACTGATAACTGCTTTTAACTGATAACTGTTTTTATAGTTTTAATTAAAATATCTCGTAAAGTCTATATACAATAGTACAGTTTGTGATGTATGAGACGTCACAATCTCACCAATAATTCAGTAGTGCCTACTTAGTTTATCATAGCAACTTTATTATGATAAACCAATTTACATAGCCACTTACATTACTCTTGACTTACATGCCATATATTTGTTTTAATTCCAGGGTGAAACAGTAAGCGGTATCAAGGTGTACTGGTATAATGATCTGAAGAAAGTACCCAACAACTTCTCGTGGTACATTGCTCATGAATTCTTTGATGTGCTTCCTATACATAAGTTTGAGGTAAGTTGTAGAACACCATTACATATTTTAATGAAACAACCTTTCTCAGCAATTTCTTCCTCCTAAAGTCGGTCCCACAGTGCTGACGATCGTGGCTACGACGCAAACGTTGCAACAGGCTCTTCCATCTACTACGGTCTTCAGCTTGATGGAAAGCCTGGGACATCGGTACCTGCAGTACTTCGGACACCTGGTCAGCCTTTGCTGATGATGAATGAGCTGTTCCCAGTTGTCTGTACTTCGGCGTGCTATATGGCCAAAGTACCGCAATATTCTGTGGAGGCATATTGTCGAGGGGCACTGTTCTGTGTCTTGTAATGTACGGGGATGGAATAATTGTCTTTTGCAAATTTAGATGCCAGGATGAATGTTCATACACTTGTTCAGTTGACTCATGACTGCACGTTTCATAGTGATTTTGTTGCCACTATTAAACTCATACCTCTTCTTCTAAACCGCATCTTCATCAACCATACGCCTCTCCAAATGCACTCCAAGTGGTCCTCAAGTTCTATTTCGACCAAATAGGTCTCCTCCACTACGTCGTTCGACCAGTGTACCGATGGTCTGTCTACGCTTCTCCGGTCCATGAGTATTATAGGTTTGCGATACAGTAGCTAAAGACGCCACAGCCAAGCCAATTTTGGTCACTGGCGCATCACATGCTCCATGTTGCGATGGGGGACTTTAAGCTTATTTATGAAGTTGGCAGTTAGGTGCCAGGTCTTGGATTGCGGGAATGTTTTAACGGAGATACCGCGGCCCCGGAACGTAGGTGCAGTTGAAGGAACAGGGCGGGGTTTTAGTCAGTAGAAGACTGACACTCCCTTTCGCACCCAGAGTGGGAACATCATTTGATGATTTTCTATCGAATAAGTCTCACCAACACATATCATAGACAGATAGATAGATTGATTTATTGATTTGTTAAAATACTGTTATAAAATTGTTACACATGATATGTTGTCCATAATATTCTACTGTTTCAAGACCAGACCAGATCAGTGTAAGCTAACACTAACAAAGATAACAGTATATGAAGTAATAAAAATGTCTGTGTACCTAAATTCTCTAAATTTCATCAAACACTTTCAGAAAACTGAAAATGGCTGGCGAGAACTCTTAATAGACTTAGACGGGCAAGACAAACTGTACTACAGAATAACTGCAGAAGAAACCACCTCAAGCAGGTCGCTCATCAGACCACCGTTAGATTCTGGTGACCGAACGGAGCTAGAGATCAGTGCACGAGGACTGGGTATCGCAAGACAACTGGCTACGAGGGTGGATCAGTACGGGGGCATTGCCCTTATTGCTGATTATGGGCATGAAGGGGAAAAGGGCGATACTTTTAGGGTAAGCGAGGCAATAACTACGTTATAATGAAACATGCCGCTAAAGAGTTTATATAGGCCACACATATTTTTTTTAAACTGGCAATGTGGGTAGCATTCACATTACTAGCAATCTTTTTAGCCCCTCCAACTAAGCTAAATATGCTTGTGTCTGGAGTGGGATCACGGCAAACGTGCATTGGGTGGGGTTCGAGCCCGCGACCTCTCGATCACAAGTCTGACTCCTTGGCCATTAGGCTATTGTCGATGACATTCAAAACACTAGTACACTAGTTCACAAACTATAAGGCGACGTGGGCGAAACGCAGAAGGCAAACAGCTTCGGAAACAGAAAATTATGAAAAAAATATAATTTGTCTGATTTAAAAGTATTTAAAAGGTATACAACGTGTAACGGAAACCCCATATCTATCCAAAGTGGCTGAAGACAACATCTGGTATGGAGTCTCTATGCACAGTTTCAGCTCAAAATAAGTGACTCAAAGAATTGATACCAAATTATTGGTTTCATATATTTCTTGAATACCAATCATAACAAACGTGTCGCAGCACTACAAGGGTCAATAACTTACCACGTCACTTGCCAATAACACGGTGATTCTTTTCGTTCTTCTTAATTTGAAAATTCGGCCTCTGGTATCAATGTATTGAAATTTCTATTATACTTCACACATGTAGACATAGGATTATAAAACCCTTGTCATATCGTTTATTATCATCCAAAGAAACCGTGCACTTGGTATGTATATACCCTTTAAATTACACGTTGTATACATTTTACATGTAATATTAAAACGTTTATTGTATTTCTAGGCTTTCCACAAACACAAGGTAGTGAATCCTCTAGAAAATCCTGGCAAGTGTGATCTGACAGCTGACGTGGACTTCTCTCAGTTAAGGATAGCGGCTTCGAAGACTCCATCTAATGAGAACTACGCCCTGGTCATGGGACCGGTCAAGCAGAAAGACTTCCTTGAGAGGTGTCAAGCGGAAGCCAGACTCAAGGTGAGAAAATTATTGTCTGCCGGGGTTGCGGGAAGGTTCTATCGTGATACCGCTGCCCCGGAACTATGGATAGAGAGAAGAGAAGTCTGATACTCCCATTTGCTCAACATAGAGCGGGAGCAGTCATTTAATGATTTCTCATTCTCAAAGAGCAGGCCATGTTTTCGTCTACGAGCTGCTCGTATACTGCATTACATTAATATATAATATAATTTCTTTATTACGGATCAACAAATAAAGATAATCCAAAATTTTAGTAGCAAAAATTACTTAAAAAAACTATGTTGGTAAACTTAACTTAAATTACATATACATAATTAATACACACATTACCTCCTATATCCAATTCCTCATAATGGCATGAAACTGAGGTATAATGTGATCAATCTGGCAATCGTACCACGCAATGTATGAATAGCTTTCAGGGCTATGGGCGACCTATGGGCTAATCTATACTTATAATAAATCTGAAGAGAGGTCAATTCTGTACATGAAATATATTTCCAAAATAACTATCAGGGGGTGATTAAGGTTCGATACTCATGCCAAAAATGCAATCAGTTAAATTTTTGTCTGTCTGTCTGTCTGTCTTTCTGTCTGTCTGTCTGTCTGTCTGTCTGTCTGTCTGTCTGTATAACCGTTATAGAAACAAAAACTACTCGACGGATTTTAACGAAACTTGGTACAATTATTTTTCATACTCCTGAGCGGGTTATAGTATACTTTTCATCACGCTACAATCAATAGGAGCAGAGCAGTGAAAGGAAATGTTGGGAAAACGGGAGAAGTTACTCCATTTTTTAAGCTTCCGTCGCGTGTGCAACCTTAATGGTTAAAGCTACACAAATCATTTCATGACGGAAATGTTCTCCTTAAAATTATATAAAAAATATCCCACGACAGCATATGTCTAACTTTTATGGTTGACTCACAATACCACGTGTAACTCCCGATAGCTGAGCAGTTCGAAGCTTTCTGATTATAATATTTGTCTACTCTTACGTTTATAACACTCTCAGTCACCCCTAATTGAAAAAGTTAACATTATTAACTATTCCATTAAAAAATTGGCCAAGTGCGAGTCAGACTCGCCCATGAAGGGTTCCGTAGTAACTATAATATAATATGCAAATTTATTTGACGAAAAAAAAACTAGCTTATTTACATTTTTTACAACTGCGCCAAATAAATTTGTTTTGAAAAAAAAACCTTACAAATTTCTTAAAACTGGCTTTTTTACATTTTTTACAACTGCGCCGAATAAATTTGTTTTTCATAGTGTTTGTATGAATTACAAAGTTATATTTGCGGTTTTAGAAAATATCGCCGGGTTAATTCAAAAACCAACTAACTGACCAAATTATGATTTTGTGCTAGGGCGTTTTAAAAGTTTGTATCAAAAAATTGTATGTACTATTTTAGATTATGTTATTATAAGGAACAGCATCTGATTTGTAATTTAATCATGTATGCGTTTATTTTTAGCAGTTGATAGAAAAGTAACAAGGTTTCACAGAATATTGCATTTTGTGCCCCAAACCCCCTTATTTAATTGCTTTTACCTCCCTACAAAATAATGGCTTTACTTTTTAAATTAAGCGCTACTGTCGAGTCTCTGAAACGTACTAGTTAATAATTCAATAATATACATCGAACAATAATGTATTGTTCATAATAATCCTGCTAATTTCGAGAAAAATGCAAAAAAATAAAATTTTAGTCGCTTTTACTTTCCGATATTTGTTGAAATTTTGTACTAACCTATGCGGTGTTCCTTAGCAAAGCGTCATCATGAAAACTATCTAAGGGTTAGAGATGGTTAATAAATTGGAAATAATTTGATTATAAACACACTCAAGTTGAAAAATAAATTTATTCAAAAAAACGAACACAAAGGCATCAGAAGATACATCAGATACAGTAGCATCCGGTACACGGTCTAGTTTAGCACTATCAGTCGCTAAATTTTCAAACCAAGCATGGTATTCTTCGGGGATTACTTCTTTTTTGCACAATTTTAGCAAGTCGGATTTTTTTTGCATTTGTAATGGGCAGTGGTGCATTGTACAGCTGATTTAATTTGGTTGGAAGGCTTGCTTTAGTAGGATCCTCGATGGCATTTGTAGTTGCAGCTGCTGAATTTGCTACGGCTTTTTTTTGTCTGGTTCCGAAGCGATGAGCGGGAATGTCGGAACCAGCAGTAGGAGTAGATTCTAAGTTTGTTTCCTGAATTTCAAGATCGAGATCCAAGAAATTCTCAGACCTATCATAATTATACAAAATTTTCATTTGACTCTTTTATTTCATTCTCTTTATCTTTAACCAGTTCACTCTGTCTCCTTCTGTGTTTTTATTTTTGTTTTTCATTATGATGCCTGCCAAAGATTTTAAATCCAAGAAATCATTATATTTTAGCTCTTTCGTGTTATAAGGTTTCGGCATAGTTTTGTTTTTTTTTATCGTGAAGACCGAGCTCGTCGGAAAACGTTAAGCCATTCAGACATGGAGTAGATTTTCGGGTGTTTCTGAGCTGACTCTATGCTACGGTGCATTGAATCGACCTCCATATACGAGTGGCCAGATTCCAAAAATTTATGCTCGATTATATTTAAATTGACAATTTTTTGAACCGCCTATAATAAGAGTGAAGCCACATACTGATTTCTATTTTGGCCTCCACATGTGTCAGAAAAAAAAGCTACTTTATTGACGTCTTACGACGTGAGCGTGTACTTAATAGTAAGCTCCTGGCATACCTAGAAGCCAACGACATCCTCAGTGACCGACAATACGGCTTTCGCAAAAACCGGTCAACTGGGGACCTTCTAGCGTATGCCATTCATACTTGGAGTGAGGCCATAGAGAAGCACGGGGAAGCACTTGCTGTTTCCCTTGACATCTCCAAGGCCTTTGAAAGGGTCTGGCACGATAGCCTTATTACTAAGCTTCCTTCCTTCGGTTTACCCACTCAACTTTGCGTTTGGATTGAAGACTTCCTGAGAGATCGGTCCATTCTAGTGATCATTGATGGCTGCTCGTCTGGCCAATTGGCAATTAATGCCGGGGTTCCTCAGGGGTCTGTTCTCTCAGCAACTTTGTTTTTGCTGTACATTAACGATCTGCTGATTCCCGGTACCTTTCGGTATGCAGACGACAGCACAGTTTCTGAGAGATATGTGTCCAGCACGTGAGCTGGTGGGTCACAGATCCAGTCTCTACGTGAGGACATGGTTGGCGCTTGAACTTGTCCTTGAAGGCTGTCTCCAAATGGGGCGATGCCAACTTGGTCAAGTTTAATGCAGCTAAGACCCAGGCGTGTCTCTTCTCCGCAAAAAGGAGTCAATTCGAACCGACTCCTACTTTCCGGGGTGTAACCGTGCCGATAATCGACCGTATCGAGCTTCTGGAGGTAACACTAAATTCTACCCTCAATTTTGGCCCATTTATCGAGGCTAAGGCTCAACTAGCTTAAAAAAAGTTGGGAATCCTAGCAAAGGTGAAACGGTACTTCACACCCGAACAGTTTTTCAATCTCTATCAAGCCCAGGTTCGGTCATGTATGGAGCACTGCTCTCATCTTTGGGATGGATCTGCTAAATACCAACTGGACGCGCTTGAGTCTATCGAGAAATGGGCCAAGAGACTCATTGGCAGCGATGCACTGGTCGAGTCAAAGCTCCAGAGCCTTAAACATCGACGACGATTGCAACTCGTCGTCGATGTTTAAGGCTCTGGAGCTTCCGGTCTTCAGGTCTATCGGTTTTCTATCTGTTACATTTCTGTGCGATGGAATTACACAATCTAATTCCACCAAGCCTGTTCCATCATCGGACTACGAGACAAACGGCGAAGCGCCATCGTTACATGGTGGACATCCCACCCATACGCACAAAACGTTTTGGGAATACCTTCATTGTGCGTACGGCTAAGGAGTGGAATTCCCTGCCGGAGTCTGTGTTTCCCGATAGCTATAACCTAGGAGTCTTTAAGTCAAGAGTGAATAGGTTACTTTTAGGTAAGCGTGCTCCATCTTCAACCACATCATCACTTACCATCAGGTGAGATGGTGGTCAAACGCGAACCTATTTAAAAATATATATATATATATATATTGAGACAAATAAATATAAAGAATAGATCCAATTTTTTTGAAATTTGAATTTGAAAGTCTGGAAGAAAGAAGGATCAGCATCACAAGAATCCATTTTAGTGCACAAACACCACAAACACCTTACTATCATCACTTGGAACTTAATTTTTTCGCCGCCATAAAATGAATTGAATGTCGTTTGCGCGAGAGCAACGACGACTATGACGCATGCGCGGTTAGAAGCTACAGAATTTAAACCAACTACCCGCGGTTAATCAGTTTTACTTCTCAATATTTTTTTGGGTTCACGATCAAAATTATAGAAGTAAAACCTACTAAACCTATTTATTGACAATTACTTCTTGATTTTGTGTCAAGTAATAATAAATAAATCAGCAGGTAATAGCTATTATCTTTTAGTAACTGCTATTATCAATGAATGTTAACGCTATTTCCTGTTGTTTCTAAGTACTAAACCGTTATAATTGGATGTGATCGTTTTTCTTTCCCAAAATTCCGTATATTTTCGAGGTATTTTTTATTTTGATAACTGATTAAATTTGAGTATCTTGTTTGACTTCGATACAAAACATAATTTTTCCGATTAACAAGGAATATTTGTTTCGCATAAAAATGGTATGGTTAGATAGTTGGTTTCACCATTCAGTATCTCCGAAATAAAGCATCCCATGGCTTAGTATGTTTTACCAGTAGAAAGAGAGAAAAAAATTGAGTCGGTTGGTATAATTAACTCAATATCCCAAAATCACCGAGTTAGTTGGTTTTTGAATTAACCCGGCGATATGCTGTATCTAAAAAACTGCTGAACTGATTTCCTTCAAACTAATTTTGGTTGAAAGTTTATATTAAGATCTACAGACATATATTTTTTTTAGATTTTTCACTCCATTATTATAGAAGTTAGAGGTTGTGTCCGCCACACACACATTTTACCACTTTGGAAGCTTATATCTTTTAAACGATTGACTTTATGGAAAAGTGGTTTTAGAAACCCCGATGTCGTTTTTAAAGAACTGTCTATAGATACCACACATGCATCGATTTCATGAAAAAAAATAGTTTCAGGTTTAGTTCCATGTATGGGGAGTTCCCCTTTATTTTAAATATTTTTTAATTTTTTTCTCAAAATCGGAAAGCGGTTCACAGAATACATCTACCTATCAAGTTTCACATGTATAGTCCTAATAGTTTCGGAATAAAATTGCTGTGACAGACGGACGGACGGACAGACAGACAGACAGACAGACGGACAGACATGTCGAAACTATAAAGATTCCGTTTTTTGCCATTCGGCTACGAAACCGTAAAAAGAATCATATAAATCGGTATAGAAACACCAAAGTTATACATGAAATACGCTTATAATAATAAGCCATCGCGCGTGAATACTGAATCATGCTATAAGGATTATTTTTGAGAATCGGTCGCCGCATTCGACGCGTCTCGCGGTCGAAGCGTTCTCTAGGTACTTAAGCCTCATGTGAACGTGATCTAAACAATATTACCAATACATTAACTTACGCTGACGGAGTCGCGGGCACAGCTATATTGTATCATTACGCTAAGGCCAATAGGAGCGGAGCGCCAATGAAGAATGCTTCAAAATCGGGGTTAAATTTAACGTTAGCCCAAAGTAACTATTCCACGCGGACGAAGTCGCGGGCAAAAGCTAGTTTAATAATAATTTTGTGTATAAACATTTTCTAACTGATATGTTATTCTTGAGACTAAAGTTAAGGCTAGTGCACACTAGAGACAACAGGGCAAAGCATATTATCACTACCCAACGTAAATTCATATGTATGTAGATATAACAAGATACAGTTTCCAATGTTTAGATACTGACTCGAAGATATAAAAAGGTGCTCTTTGCGGAATTTAATGGCGCTTTAGAGGATACCTCGGTAGGACGTATTTCTATTGCAAAGGGGCCGTCAAAGAGTATCTAAGTGCTTCTGCAACCAGCAAGTGTGCGAGGAAATACAGTGTAGTTTTAGTCTGTTAGTCTGACAGACTTCTTCGACGCCCACAGGGAGGAGTATTTCCACCTTTTTTTTATTAATAATAGGCTGCGTTTGACCACCATCTCACCTGATGGTAAGTTATGCTGCGGTCGAAGATGGAGCACGCTTACCTAGAAGTAACCTATTCACTCTTGAATATCCCAGGTTATAGCTATCGGGAAACACAGATTCCGGCAGGGAATTCCACTCTTTAGCCGTACGCAGGAAAGTTTCCCAAAACGTTTTGTGCGTGTGGGTGAGACGTCTACCATGTAACGATGGCGCATCGCTGTTTCTCTTGTCCTATGATGGAACGGGCTTGGCGGAATTAGATTTCTATTGCATGCTTAGAGATGGGAAAGCATGCGACGCTAAGCTCTGGAATCCTGTATCTTACAATCGCGGGCTGAGACAGTGCAAGTGGTTTTGCATGTACACAAGATTCACGCTGGCGCCGTGGCCCCTCACTCTTGCCTTTCTTTAAAAATTATACAAGACAGTTTAGTAGTTCTAATGTAATTTTGTCTTCTACTATGCCCACACATTGTGCGCTGGCTCAGAATAAGTCACGGTATCTAATAACCCGCTCACATTATGAGTATGTGCTAGCCTGTAAGCTGTTTTTGGTGTACGCTAGACTTTAACTGACGTTTAAAATCAGCTCTTTTTAAACATTGCTTCACTCGGAATTTCTCTTGTAATGTGAGTGCATTTCTCAGACAAAGAATACATATCTGTAGATCATACAAAAACTTTTGTACTTGCGCGGGAATGGAACCCGGGACACGCAGCGCAGCAACCGATCGCTCAACCACTGCGCAAATCGTATCGTCATGTGTACTAAAGTAATCAAAATTCGTACTCATACTTAAAACAATTTTATGTTCCCAGGTACTCGTGGATAACGCAAAATCAGATGAGGACAGAGAAAAAATTAAGAAATCCTACGAAATGCTTATTGATCCCGCGAAGATGGGAGAGAGATTCAAGTTCATGGCTTTTTATCCATCAACTATGGCCGACATGTTAAATGAATACCCTCCTTTAGGTTTTTCAACATCAGTTACCCCCGATTCTTAGAAAGTATTTTAATATAATGAATTAGTGTAGTAGAATAGTCAATATCTGTAAAGATTATATATTATTATAGCTAATTATATTGATTAAATGGTTTTAAGTTTTTGTGTCTCAAGAGTTTTCTTTTAATACATAAACATAATCAGTCTATAATTGTCCGTAATCTACCTACCACGCGGGCCCAGTGCGGTTTGGTTATTATATGCTATGATTGCCTATAATACTCTCAAACTAGAATAGCATTTCATGACAATTCCAGTGAAAAGTAAGTAACACAAGACATCCTGGTCGCAAGAAACAGATTACTCTTGTGGACTATCCGCGTATTTACTTTCTCCTTCTGTTCTGTGTCAAATCCATCCAAAGGATGTCTATAAAAGATCACTTTTGGCGATAAGACCGCCCATGGTATTATATTTTTAGGGTTCCGTAGCCGAATGGCAAAAAACGGAATTCGTCATGTATGTCTGTCTGTCCGTCCGTCCGTATGTCACAGCCATTTTATTCTGAAACTTTTAAGACTACACATGTGAAACTTAGTAAGTTTGTGTCTTCTGTGAACCGCTTTCCGATTTTAATAAAAATAAGATTAAAAATTAAGGGGGGCTCTCCATGCATGAAATTGAAACTAAAAATATTTCTTGTTTTCAAACCTATACGTGTACCACACACGTATAGGTTTGATGACTGAAATTTTAGACCTGTCTATAGACAGGTCTTAAAAATTACATTGATGTCTCTAAAACCATTTTTTCTTAAAGCCAATTCCAAAGTAGAAACAGAGTGAAAAATAAAAAATAAATTATGCTGTAGATCTAAACAAAAACTCAAGGAAAATTGGTTTGAACGAGATAAAGTCAGTAATTTTTTAGATATAGCCATTGATATACAAAAAACCCAATATGCACAGTCTCGGAAGAAAAGTGAAGCTCGAAACTGTCGCCAAACACCCACCACCTACGTAGTAATAGTTTTGCTATAAGTATAAAATATTTTTTTTTGCAAATTCCATCTTATGACAATTTTTTAAAGTTGTTTTTACAAAGCAGTGTGCGAAAGGCAATCAAATACGACTGAGGTTGGTCGATAGGACAAGGCATTGAGTGGAGACTTATACTAATTTTTTTTATAAGACATTTTTGTTAGTATTATGAAAGTTTGTTAAATTGTGTTCTAAAGACGTAATTATAGCGTAAATATTTTTGGGTAGAACATTTGTGTATCAATAAAACAAATATTAACAGCTAAAATCGTTTATTATTTTTTTTTGATTCAATAAGGCTTGTACCTTTTGCCGTGATATAGGTACATATCTTCGTCAAAAAAATTCGGCATAAAAAAATCTCTCGCCTTTGTTGGCTGACGATTGATGTCCGTTCTCCGCATCGTATTTGGTCACGAGAAAAACTAAAGTATAAAAATAAGAAGTTTTTAATGAGATTGGTGTTGCGCCAAAGCAACACACACACACTTTTATCATTAGCAAGCCGCATGTCGTGAACCCATAAGTTATCCCATAATGAATCGATATACATGAAATATGTTTTCATTCTAATACGTTTAAAATTGTAAAGCAAAATAAATATAACTAACGCAAATTAAATTGAATCACGTCGAATAAGAGAGTAGCGAGGATTAGTTTCAAAGAGTTCAGCTTCTTGGACTAGAGGGTCTGTTTTAGATTGTCGGACATTCTTCTTTACCAATATCGGGCCTACTGTCAGCCAGGATGGCATTGAGTCTCCATTCGAGGATAAATTAATGCGAAATAAAATAAATTACATGAAATCGAAACAAAATAAATTACATTAAATCGAAATGAATTTTAAATTGAAATAATTAAATATAATAAATTAAATTGAACTAACGCAAATTAAATGTAGCTAATGCAAATTAATGAAACTAACGCAAATTAAGTTTAACTAACGCAAATTAAGTTTAACTAACGCAAAATGAATGTAGCTAACGCAAATTGAATGTAGCTAACGCAAATTAAATGTAACTGGCGCAAATTAATGTAACTATAATAACGCAAATCAAGTTTAACTAACGCAAATTTAATGTTAAGTTTTTTTCATTTTTTTTTGTTTGAACAACCAAGTTGCAAAATAAAGGTTACTTATTATTTAACACGATTTAGAAAACGCAAAGAAGAGAAAACGGTAAATGTTTGTATCGTTGTGATCACAGAGTACATTGAATATTGTGATAACCAACACTTGAATTATCCATAGACCGTCGCGTTCGGCCAATCTGACTATTCAGCAAACATACTACTGAGCCATTCAGTTACTGTAAATACATATCGTTCTACTTGTGATACGCTTAAAAGTGACCTAATTGACTACTAAAATTAGGTTCAAACTTATTTAATTGTTTTTTTTTCTTACTCGATTCCCGTTATCATCGGCTTTTGCAACTGTTTTCATGCTGGTCCATCAAGGCCGGAGGGAAGGAAGAAGGAAAACTGAGGCCATCCGACTGAAGGCCAGCCGTCCTGCAGCCACCTCTTCGTTCTGCTCGCAATCTCCTTCATCTCCTGTGCTCTTAGGGTTCCGTGTCTCCAGCAAATTTTTATAATTAGGTATTTGTTTTATAAATCCTGTTCATTTTTCTTCACTTTGATTTTTTTCCTGGTCATATTCCCTATTAAAACGTGCTTTTTCCTAATTAGTTATTGCAACCTTACATTTCCCTCTACCCAGGGAAACTGTAACGTTACAGTAGCTACTAAAATCTATAAAAATGTTTTTTGTTAAAATTGAATTTTTATATTATGATTTATAAAAGTCCAACCGAGTTCTATGTAAAAAATAGTGTTTGTTTCTTTATCTATGATGTCAACCCTTATGCCTGCAATTTGTTACTTTCGTGGGTGTCACTTGGCCAAAACTTCTTTATGAAATGGCCATTTCCCTTTCAATACATTAATACCAGAGGCAGAATTTTCAAATTAAGAAGAACGAAGAGAATCACCGTGTTATTGGCAAGTGACGTGGAAAGTTATTAACCCTCGTAGTGCTGTGACACGTTTGTTATGATTGGTATTCAAGAAACATATGAAACCGATAATTTGGTATCAATTCTTTGTGTCACTTATTTTGAGCTGAAACTGTGCATAGAGACTCCATACCAGATGTTGTCTTCAGGCCCTTTGGATAGATATGGGGTTTCCGTTACACGTTGTATTAATTTGGCATATTTTGGATATGCCAAATTAAGATAAGTGATTTGTTATTGCTTTTTTTTAATTCGTGGAGAGTATTTCTTTGTTTTTGTTATGGGCATGAGCCCTTTTTTTAGGATGTTACTTTGTTAATCATTTAATTTTGGAATATTTTAACTTTATTGACTTTGAATATACGAATGTGTATACCTATTGTTTATTTTTGTTGACTATGATGGTCTGTGTATTTGGATGAGAAAAGTAAACAAAAGATTTGATAGATAGTAATGTTTTATTTACAATACAACCTTAGGCAATTAAAGTGGAAAGTTTGAGAACCTCTATTACACTCTTCCCCCAGTGGGGTAAGATTGAAATATAGAAAAAGAAAAAAATCTTTATCAACTAAAGGTGTTTTGAGAAATTTGAGACCACGTGCAGTACTGATTGTTCAGGGTACAATGTACTATAGACTAGTGACCATCAACAACGTCTGATATTCATTTTAACGATTTTAGAATATATTTCGGTCTTTCCCCATCACCCTTTCGTCTTCCCCCTGTCTCATTGTAGTCATTAAAACATATTTAATTATTTTTTCTGCATTGGAACCATTTTAACAGGCTGTAAACAATATGATTGAAAAATATACTCTTTACTCCTTACTAACTACAAATATTTCTTTTGCATAAGTTAATGTGTACTGTTCTACAAGACTTCAAATACAACACTGCTCATCTCATCAAAAAACCATTCGATCTTCACCCCACTTACCCTAATAAAATAAGTTCTTACATAATGTATTCACAATTATTTAATTTTGAACGAAATTGCCCTCGATATCATTTGGATAGGTACTTACTGGCATTTTGATAAAATAAAAATCGTGTAATCCTACGATTTTTATTTTGCAAAATGCCAGTAGATGTTTAAGTCCAATGACGTAAAATAATTGTAAAACTAAACATGGGAATTTGTATCAGTACAGTCCCTTAGTCCTTATAGACCATCAACCAGATCTCAGGCTTGAATTGTTCGAAAAAGTTACCGCGGCCTCGGAACACGAAGGAAAGGAAAAAGGGTTTGTACAACACTTGTTACCCTACTGCAGTGAACCAAGGAGGAGGGTTATGTTTTTACCGCGTATGTATCTATGTCCGTTCTTTGTTCCCTCGTAACTATTAAACCAGTGAACGGATTTGGATAAATGATACGTCATTATATTTGTCTTGATGGCGTGAGTGTCATAGGATAGATTAAAATAAAACCAAATCACCACAACGACAATCGGGCGCCATAATTGTCAAAAATAAAAATTCAAGAATCGACAAACAGATCTTTAAATTAAAATTATATCATCATCAATTGGGTCCCGCCTGCTTGTCACTTTTTAAAGTTTTTTTTTTTTTTAAATAAGTTTCTTATTTTAAAATCATAATTATGATTTTATTTGGTGAAATACCATTGAGGTCCCTCAGTGCACACCCACATTTAAAATTTAGATTTAGTTGCAATGTTGCTGAAATCATTAATTGTAGTAAAGAAAAACGTAGAAGCAATAAAAACCGATAAGGTAACATATCGATCAATACCGGTTCTTATCGTTTGTATTAACGTCACTAGCACAGTCGGATCTCCTCGCTCGAGCATTCGACGATTGATTCACATATTTTTATTTTTATTGTTTAGAAAAAGTCGAATTCACATTTTCTAATTAACTCCATCTAATAATTATATGTATGATATGTTTACTAAATAGTGATTAATTTGGTGCATAAGTTTCGATAGTTTTCTTTGTGTCGTCAGTTAACTGGTGTGTATTCATCGGACTGTGATGAAATGTCAAAAATTTTCGTGGATTGGTGCCAATGGTCATGAAATTTATCTGCCGTGAATATTTGTGATGAAAGTGCATTTGTGAACTATTGATATTGTTGAATTTTTAGCAGCTGGTGTGTTATTGTGCGCTTCTCAGCGGCATCTTGATTGTGACAGTTGCATGATTTAACATATTTCGAGAAAGCGAAGGTATGTAAAATGAGTCGTTTCTTTTGTAGTGGGTGATCATAATCAATTGCACAAATCTTGAGACTGGTTAGTTTTCCTAATCATGCGAAACCGAAGCATACGTTATTTACTTCAGCGCGATCCATCAGTGGTTTTACAAAGCTACACATTTCTCATTATTCTGCTCAAAGAAATGTAAATATTTACGAAATCTTGCAGACAATGGTCTGTATTGTTTAATGAGACGGATTAAATGAAGAATTTAAGTACGAATTTTCATGAAAATTTATCTCATAGCATACTATAGCAACAAACTTTATTATATTATTATTATTTACTTCCTTTTATTGTCTAATGGAAAAGCACATTGGGACCGAAAATAAAATTTCTGTATTTATGAAAGATGAATCAATCAAAATATTCTTAAAACATACCTTAAGAATTAAGATCTAAGTACTTACCTATGATATATTTAAAAACACATCATTAATAGAAAACAAATGCCTGAAACAAATGCCTTACAGTTCTAGATTAACAACAGCAGTGTTGAAATGAAATTATTAATAGGCTAATGTCTTGGCTCTTAACATTATTATCAAATGTTTTTAGTTATATTTTCTACTTGGATTCTAATAGCACATGTGGCAATGCTTCAGCAAGTATGTGTCCAGCATTAAATGTCTACAATAAAAATAAAAATATAAGATTTTAATTGATAATAGGCTCACATTTGACCGTCTCATCTGATTGTAAGTGATGATGTGGCATGAAGAAGGCACACTTACCTAGAAGTAACCAATTCACTTTTGACTTAATGCAACCAGGTTATAGCTAGTTATCAGGAAACACAGACTCCGGTAGGGAATTCTGCTCCTAGCCTGAATACACAATGAAAGTATTCCCAAAACATTTTGTGCATATGGGTGGGAAGTGCACCATTTAACAATGGTGCATTGCCTTTTGTTATTTATTCACTCCAGGCTGAAAATCAACACTTTCATCATTAATTATTTAGGTATATTAATAGTTTTCTAAAGCAAGACAAAGACCTACAATCTCTAATTAAATTTAATTTTGTCTATGTATTAGTTGTTGTATAGTTTGTGTCTCAAATATTATAATATAATAACCGGCATGCTGTGCAATGCCACATGATGTAGGTAATAATGTCAACATTCCCAAGCAAGAACTCGGTAATCGAAAAATCAAAATTTAACAGGAGAAAAGATTTAGTGATTTTATCAAATATGTTTGCAACTAGTGGGATTATTTTTTAAGCAATTTTTTTTTTGTGAAATGTCACTTTGTCATTGATATGAAATTCCTTTTATTCAAAACCTAGTTATTTAAGAAAAAAGAAATACCTAAAATTCTATACCTACATAAGATATCATGTGTGTCATGATGTCTTTGTATATATCATTAGGAAAAATCAACTTGCTAAGGTGTATTCTGGTCTATAGATGCCAAATTTGACATAACAGCATAAAGCTCATAATAGCACACTACGGAGTTCTTGGTTGGGGGGATCAATGTGTTTTATTTTGCACTGGATATTTTTGTTATCAAGAAATCCTTAGAAAGAAAAAATGTGCTTAGTCATGAAGTTGCGGATACCTGCCCGACATACATACACCTCAGCATATTATGCAATAGTTTCATCACAAACTGCCTGATGGTTTGAAAGCATAGAGAAAAAACATCTTGATATTTATTAATTTTTAATTATTAAGTAATATAGATCAATGGAAGTGGTAATACAGATAGGCAGATTTATCTGTATTACCACTCATTTTCTGTAAGCTATTTATTATAGCAAAAATTAACAAATCAATATTAACAAAAACATTTAAAAAAGTTTTAATATATAAAACTTCTGAAATGTTTTTTTTTTAATAAAAAGCTTGATACATCCAAAACGCTTGTGTAATTTAAAAGATATGCCATGAAGCAGTGGATCTAAAATCACATTTGATTGTGAGTGGCACTGTGATTTTATTAGTAACACAATAACGGTGCAGGTTATAACTTGATTTGAAAGTGTCAATGGAGTTTCATGCATTTTTTTTTTGTTTTTCGGCTTGCATTTGACCATAATCTCACCTGATGTTAAGCCATGATGTGGTTGAAGATGAAGCACGCTTACCTAGAAGTAACCTATTCACTCTTGACTTGAAAGACTCCCAGGTTATAACTATCAGGAAATACTGACTCTGGCAGGGAATTCCACTCCTTAGCCATATGCACAATGAAAGTATTCCCAAAACATTTCGTGCGTATGGGTGGGATGTCTACCATGTAACGATGGCGCATCGCCGTTTGTCTTGTAGTCCGATGATGGAACGATGATGAAATTGTTCTGTATAGAAATCTTTGCTTTGGAATTAGTTCATCATCATCGGGGCATTTTCTAGGCTCGCTCATTTGATCGTAGACCTCATCTTACTCCTACCATTACATGTGATTGAGGTCAAGAGTGGGCTATATATATAATGATTTAAAAAAAAATTAAAGTTGCTGGATGATAATCCAACTTTTAACTATAACAATGGCCAAAAGTGCTATTGCTGTAGCAAAACACAAACACAATTCTGTTTTATATTACAGACTAGATATGCCTTTGTTTGCATGAGAGGTCTTCTGCATGAATCCTAATCATGTGAAAATTCCACCTCAAAAAGTAGCCTAAATGTTGCCCTGTGAAGTTATACATACTTTTTTTTTTTTTTTTTTAGCGTGCTAAAATTATCAAATAAGTCCTCCGGACTGTCAGACTTTTACTGACTAAAATCCACGGTGTTCCTTCAATAACCCTTTACGTACCGGGGTCACGGTAATGGGATAAGTCCCATGACCCCGGCAGGCTTCGGCCCTCTGCAGGGGGGCCTCGTCATGTTGCTGACGCTCTTTGAGGCCATGGTCGGACAGCGAGTTGCCCTTTACTCGCTGTCCGCATGCCCGCGCCTACGATGGCCGGATATCGTCGGCCGACGTCCGACGCCGTGGGCGTCTACCACTGCGGCTGGGCTGGAGGGAGGACGCCATCCTCTCCCTCACGCGGCCCGCCTCTTCTTTCGGAAGCATGACTGCTTCGCAGGAGGCGACCGCTTCCCACTCCCTCTCGCCCCGCAGCATGGCCTCGACCAATGCCGGGCGCGAGAGGTCTCCGCCTATTGTCGCCGTGAGGACACGTCGGTGCTCTGCCCAAGCGGGGAAGTCCTGCACCGTGTGCTCTACTGTGTCCTCAGGGCGACCCTCGTAGTGGTAACACTCAGGCGTTTCTTCCTTTCCCATCAGACACAGGTACCTCCCGAAACTTCCGTGTCCGGTGAGGACCTGCGTCATGCAGTAGGTCAGGACGCCGTGACGCCGATCTAGCCACTCCTCAAAGAGGGGTCTTACCGCCGCAATTGCGGCGTGCCCGACAGATGCATACTAGGATTTAATTTCAATAATGTATAGATAGTTACTCAATCATCTTTAAACTACAAATTCAATTATGATATAAATATTATTTTACTTAAAACTATTAATATAGAGGAAGTGGAATGAAAGTTACTATTTTAATCATAAGTGTGATGTCATGAAATTATGAATAACAATGCACATGACATGTATAAAAACATTAGTTCATTTGCAAGACTATTCTAACATAATATTCCCCCTGTAAATATTTATTTATTAAAATACCCATGTATAGTCACTATGCGACACTGGCAGAAATTGCCGAAGTGTTCGGCAGATTACCATAAAAAAATACTAACTATTCTAACTTAAAGTTATCTCATTGCATGATAATATTATTCAAAAGTTTTGTTTTTGATATCCGAGTCTGCTTTTCGTGGTAAGTAGTTATGTATGTACATGATTCTTTATTATGTTAACTTTTACTTTTCTTTCACACTTTACTTGCACTAGCATTACATAATTTGATTCCAACAAATAGAATTATAAACCAGAAATGTAAGACTATTGAATGTTGATTTGAATATGGCCTTGAAAACTAGATGGCATTTTTATATTACATTCAAACTTGTAACTTAATTATACAGTTACAAAGTTGATTTTTGAACTGTTTGTGCTTTTTGATATTGAACTTGTATCATTGACTTTGGGTGTTCTTTGGCCAGAAGGGCATTGCACTGACTGTACCTTGTGACCTAATAACTAATGATGTTTATCAGAGACAAAGATAGTCAGGTATCACATTTGTTTGCTATGTAATGAGTAGGTAAGTAGTAATAATACAAATGTATTTATTATTTTAATTTAATAATAGTAAGTATGCCGAAAAAGTTGCTCTGAAATTAATAAACACCGTGGATTTTTGTCAGTAAAAGTCTGACAGTCCCTCCCACCCTGCCCGGGGTGGGAGGACTTATTTGATAATTTTACCACACTAAAAAAAAAGGTGAATTTGGTTAATATCCAGTCAGTTCTATGTACCTGATGTCTGTGAAATAAGGTTCAAATAAACTATTCTGTACTTAAGGAAAATATTTAGTGTTAATTCTGCCAAAAAAGATTTTTTTGGCAGAATTAATACTAGATATTTTCCTGCTTTTAATGATTAGTTTGGTATAGATTCTAGCTAAGAACACCTGATTCCATTCTGTAGGACAGAGATGATATACAAGAATAACTATTTATATATCAAACTGAACTCTTGTAATAGAGAGAATGGTTTGAATGGTAGAGAAAGCCTGAAGCATGCAAGTCTGCCATTATTGTACCTTTTGTGTTGTGTTGCCTTATGCAACACAACACAAAAGGTCTTAATAAATAAATAAATAGCAAGCGAATGACTTCTCCCACTCTGGGTTAAGCGGGAGGGAGTGTCAAACTCCTACTGACTAAAAACCCACTCTGTTCCTTCAGCAGCCCAGACCGGGGTATCTCGTAAGAACATTCCCGCAACTCCGGAGTCTCCTTCCTTATTGTTACTTTTTTTATTACTGTATACTTTACAATATTTTTATGGATACAAATGATAAAGCTGGTGGTCAATGAGTGGTCTTTCAAAACCAAAAGAAATACACGTAATAAAATATGTGTGCAATGAAAATACACCGGGAGTGGTGCCGTTGACGCCTGCGCAGCTAAACAAATTTCAACGACTGTTCAGCTTAGCACTGCAACGCACGGGGCCTTATTTGCCCTTACGTGCTATTGACACGCGTACACGTAGTAGCAAACTATACTAGTACTGTCAACGGCTTAGATAGGGAAAGCATGGATAAAAATTGCTGTGCTTATAGGCCCAGAAGTTGACAACTAACTTAATTAATTTCCTGATTGCTAGCCATTTTAAAAGGTAAGGTAAGGCAAGGTATGATAAAAAGAGAAATAGCTGATGATAGCTTTACTGCGGCTAATTTAAAGTGGAACTGGGCTGGTCATATCTGCCGCAGGTCGCTGGAGCAATGTGCCTAAATAACCACTGAGTGGGTAGGGCAGGAAACGACAGCGTGGCAGGCCGAAAAGAAGATGGCGGGATGAGCTGGACTTATTCTTAGAGGATTGGCCTACTATATACACTAGGGAAAGGAAGTCTCTCTCTACAGACAGCACAAAAAAAGATGATGCATTTCGTCTTCATCGTTTACGATACGATACGCTTATTTGGTCAGATTAAACAATCGTTAAATTATGTAAACAGAGAGCCAGAAGTCGTACGTTTTGCTTTTAACTGCGTAACATCCGAGACAGTTATTATAAGTCGAAACATTCCTGGCAGAATACATAATTGTGTGTGGCTCTGTTGTCTCATAATAATTGTAATATAATATATTTATTCTTTATTTATAAAAAAGAGAGATGGTTACATAAATTACAACTGCAAGGTATGTACTATATATTATAAAACAAAACCTCCGACTAAGAGGGTGAACTGCTGTTTTCTTTGCTAGGCTACAAAATACCCTGTATTATATAATATTACCGTGCCTGTATTAAGAAGTAACAGTGCCGAACCCCTCTAATTAACACGGTGTCAAATATTTTTAAGTACATTGTAAGGAATCGGATTGTAATTTAAAAAACGCTTCGATCCTATGCAATATACGATGTCTTTATATGAGGCTCGTTCATTCTCTGGTACATATAAATTGTTTTTTACTTCATTAAGGTGGAACAACTCCACCGCCTTGGGACATACGAAGGGGTATATAATTAACTAAAACCACACCATGTTCTCTGGGAGGCCTTTCAATGCTGCGCTTTCTGCGACTTTCAGGACGCGGATGCCATTGAGGAACTGTTCTGGCTCCAACGACCATCCGTTCCGCAACTAGTAGCAATGCCTGAGACCCACTGCCACCTAGATTGGCATTTCTTTGAGCTATACTTGCAGACTGTGATTCCCAATGCGCGTTTTATGAAGTGATTATTATCAGTGAGTCAGAGTTTCCAACCATTGCAACAATTTTATAATAAATGTATGCCGAAAGCATTTCTCCACACCTAAATCGTATGTCGTCGGGCTACCACGAAAATTGACGCGGCTGAAATTTGATATGCTCTGGGGTATAGGTTATCCAAATTCAATTAGTTACGCTAGGCTTATGCGAATTAGTTTATCGTGGACTAGTGTGACGTGTTTATCGCGTTGCCACTTATAAAGGTTCACGC
The DNA here is from genome assembly GCA_943138885.2 of Tholera decimalis. Lineage (NCBI taxonomy): Eukaryota > Metazoa > Arthropoda > Insecta > Lepidoptera > Noctuidae > Tholera > Tholera decimalis. The sequence goes on from OW964551.2 coordinate 16,920,520, forward strand.
AATGACGTATCTATTTGAATCGTTGTAATTGTGCGGGATACAACTTGGTGACACGCGAACGCGATACAGTCCATGAGTAAAGGGCAGAAAATGAAACGTAGACTTGAATATCGTTTTTATTTTCTAACGTTCTCTGAACCTATTTTTTTCTACTACGGATGCTGCATATAAACATATGCCTGTTGGCACCTTTGTTGCTGGATATGGAGGAAAAAGGGGGAAATTAGGTTCCTTTACTTACTTTTCCGCTGATTTTTTCTGAATAGTTTCTCCAGTATTCGCCCAGATTCATTTCCTTCGTTATTCGATGTTAATCGATGTCGATTTCAGGCATTCATGAGTTTTAATGTTCGGAGATAGTGAAACTGGCTTGTAAATAATGCCGTAAATTGGGTAGTGCTAGCGGTTCCAAGGCGCTGGCCGCAGAATCTGGAGGGGCGCAGAAATAAACAGACGCAATAAAAAAAAATGTTCTATCTTTCCTGCAGCATTACGACTTCGAGAAAATGTCAGTGTCAATTTTCAAGGGCATCATTATAGGAAGTCGCTTCGTACGCAAGAAAGGGCTATTTATGGCACTACCTGTATAGCGATATTAATTTCCTTTGTCCCTAGTTTATTTTCTTCAAATATCTCGCTTTCGTTTTGCACTTACGGCATCAAAACATCCGCTATTGAAAGACGTGCCTTCAACGGAAGATACATGTAAAAGATACAGAAATCTCTCTAACCAAATAAAATTCAGAAACCTACATTCACTATTGTTTATTCATATTCAGGTCATTGACTATTAATGTATAAGTACCAGACACAAAGTAATTTTTAAGTGCGATATCCGTATGATATCATACGCCCAGTTCGTGAATCCAATTAATTATTTGCTATTGCAACCTTTTGGAAAAGGTTAAGTTATTTCTAGACTAATGATTATTATTGCAGTTTTTATTAATAAATAAAATATGTTTAGTCATTTGGCTTTGAAGTTTAAGGTGCAATGACAATTGGTCGTTACCCTAAATCATTATCATTTTGTACAAAAGACGGACTGTTTTTGGACGTAGCGCCTGCAAATCACCCGGTCCTGTGTCCATCTGGGAGTCAAGTTACTTTTTAACAGAAGTATACAGATTTGATAAATTCTGTTTAAACCTAAGTATTTGGGAATACTTTTTATTTTATTTTATTGACAATAGGTTTGCGTTCATTATTACTTTCATAGTTCTTATGGCTAAGGAGTGGAATTCCCTGCCGGAGTCTGTGTTTGCTGAGAACTTGGGGTTCTTTAAGTCAAGAGTGAATTCTTTAGGTCAAGAGCGTTTATCTAGAATACTTCTAGGTAAACGTGCTTCATCTTCGACCACATCATCGCTTACCATTAGGTGAGACGGTGGTCAAACGCGAGGCTTTAGTCAATAAAAAAACAACATTTGACAAATTCTGTTTAAATGTAGCTGTTTTAAATTAAAAGAAGAAACTAGCCGAAGTGGCAGAAGATGTGTTTTATGTTTCCTCTCATCCAGCCTTTGCAGTAATCAATTTTCAATGAAGTGGATCAGTAAATTAATAAATCTTTCAAAGGCTCTCTCGAGGCTAATGTCTAAGCCCATTTTACTACGGTCAAAGGGGCTTAATGTAAAGTACTAGTCACTAAATTGCCCCAATTTAGACTTTTAGACCCCAATAGTAGGGAAAGGAAAAAGCAGATTGACTAACACGGTCGTACTTAGCTACCATTTTGTTTACAGGGTGTTGAAGATTGGTGATCACCGGATATGAGCTCCCCGCCCCCTGTGCAGTTGGAGGTGGAGGTTGGCGATGAATCTATGGAGGACGACGCCGCTGACATGATTCCAGCTGACAGGTACCCATTAAAATATACCTCTTACTGAAAGGCCGATAGCCTCTTCTACGAATACGTTCCTCATTGTTCCCACTCTTGAGGGGAATAACTATAACATTGTCCCGATTTGGGGCTTTCTGTTCCAACGAACCCTTCTTCGATTTCCCAGGAATTCAGACAATTTCCGAGATGAAAAACGCAATTTCTTGGGAACGGGGAATCTATAGCCATTCTGATTTAAAGAAAACTCGAGTATTGATCACAGTAGTCTGTAAAGCGTCTATATTTTCAAATAGTAACGTCGATAGGACCGAAATACTATTTAGCCCAAATTTGGTGTCTAAGCAAAAACATTGTGTAGGCGTGTTTCAGACGCACTACAAACCAGTATTTCGCCTTCCGCATTAAAACTTGACATTGACTCAACGTCTGATTTATTGCATTTCTACTCAAATCCTTTGTGTGACCAAAACTGTGATGGGTATGGTGCCGTCATAATGAAGAAAGGCACATCTAACATTTTATAAATATGGATAAAATCGAGCTTAAAGTTTTTGTTGGTTTTTGGCGAAAAATATCGACTATGATATTATTTTTCGAAAATAGATGAATTAAAATTAGTTCATTTTCAAGATTACTATACGATTATTGAAATATAAGTTTTTATTTTATTGGCAATTATTAAATAATCAACATTTTCTCTTTAACGTAGCATAAAAAAATAAGTAAAGTTATTAATATTACGAATACAGGGCATAAATAACCAATTGTGACTTTCATTCTGACATTTTAAGTAAGTTAAGTTTTCCCAAAAATTCCTTCTATTAGTAGACATAAGTGGACCAAGTTTAGTAAGTATAGCGGATTTTCGTTCACTCGTGATACCCCTCGGAGCATGTTTTTGCCGTGGTGCTGGAATACCTTGTTTGAGATTCGGTACTTTAACGGTTGTAAATGTCAAGGTCTAGTTGGTAAATTTTTACTCAAAGGGCATATCGGTGGTAGTTATGCCTTTAATATTTAACGCAGGTGCATTATGCCTGTTCAACCAAATAAATAATATATATATCGTGATACAAATAAAAGCTGTATCTATGCATATGTGACCATTTGACGTAATATAAATCAGATGTGCTCTTTTTACGTACAAAAACTTAAAAAGTGGCTCAGTTGTGCCTTTTGAACAGTATTTTTGTTTATCTTGTTCCTAAAATTGTACAGACGCCAGCACATCAAGCTACAACAATCTGTCAAATTTCTTTAATAGATTTTCAACTTTATTGTTAAAGCAATTAGGTTCAAGGTCCGACCTCAAGTAACTGGGATAAGGTCAAGATAATGATCACTCATATCCTTTATCCTGTATTCTTTTGTTTTTAATTAAGCTTAGCAGAAGGCAGATTTTTGTATATAAAGAACATTTAAATTCAAATGTACATCTAATTTCGGCGATAAACTCTGGTCCAAACGAAGGGGTTGACTGGTTGGGGCTGGATTATAATTTATGCGTTTTATAAAATACGCGAATTGCCTTTAGGGTAATTATATACAACGTAAATTATACATTGAATTAGCAGCTACAATTATTAATTTATTTAGGCACTGAGATAATTTAAACAGTGTTTTTATAAACCGAATGAATAATAGTACTTCGAAGACTACGCAATTAGACATTTAAAATTCTGATTATACAGTAATGATAAAGGTTTCTTACAAAACTTGTTTAGACATGGATAAAAAATTGCGTGTATCTGATCTGAGAACAGTCAATATTGAAGCTAACAACGAATTAGTGTTTGAGAAGCCTATGGTCTGTGATTGGATACAGTGTAGTATAATGTTTTATAGGTTATGTTTAGTGTTTATTAAATATGTGGTTATTCAAGCGCTGGTAATTAAATTTTAATTAACTGGTTTTTGTTACAAGCTTGAGCGTTGTTTGCCAAATCTTTATAATCCTTATGAATGTGTGTGTGTCCAGTGTACCACTGCACTAATTTTGATAGTTGAGTGTGTTTTGTGGGGTTCCTGCATAGATTAGATTCACAATTGGATCCGGTAAGTGGAGATGCAATAGGGTCCTAGAATACTTTTCTTGCGAAAAGCCAAAGCTGGGTAGTACGTCGGGACCGTTCGTTATTTACATGAAAATCAAAGGCGTATGTAGGTCTACAAGTATAGGATGAAGAACAAAGAAAGTATGAAAGGATTAGGGTAGACATATTAAAAGGATGAGTAGTAGAGGATGTACAATTGTTGAAGAAATTCACCCCAAATCAAGTCAAATTAAAGCGGTTTAAGTATTAGACAGTTTTTCGACAGGAATTGAGGCTGTATTGTATTCGTAAAGCCTGGAGGTCCTGGCTATCATTTTTGAACATCTTTGCCAGAAAAATTGACACCATTCTTGTCAAGTATCTGTCGCCGTTTGATATCAGGATAATGGAGGATAATGGAGGTCAGAAAGGCAGTTGCTTCATGTCAAAAACTGGCGCTAGTGAATCCGGTTAGATTGTAATTCGACCCCAAAATAGTCGGGAAAAGACTAGGCAGATATGTATGTATATTAAGTCTACAGTTGCGCATGTTTTGTTTGAAGAGAAACTCATTCATGCTAGACAATGGCAAGTTGTGTTTCGTGCGGAACAAACGCTGTGTGACTTCCGCAAGACTGCTGAAAGCCAGACATTACGTGCGTCTAATTGTGTGCCAATTCATTCTACGCACGAATGCATTGATTAGAATAGATTCCGAATTCAATATCGTATGGATATGATTTCTGGATGGTCGAATGAGAGAGATCAGTAAATTATATACACTTTTCTATTTACTATTGTTCTTTGCAACATAATGGTGAACGCAGACCTAGCCGCACCGCAGTCTCTACAGTCCCCGCAGTCATCGCTTTTTGTTAATGGCCTCGCACATCTAGCCGCGCCGCAGTCTCTACAGTCGTTCCCGTCAGTGTTGCCAGATTTTTGAAAGCATTATCAGTACCGAAGATTCAAAAAATCTGTATAAAATCTGTATTTGGTATTGGTATTTTGCTCTTTTGTGTATTTTTATCTGTAGGTGCTATAATAGGGAATAAGCAAGTAATTATTTATACGAGAATAAGTAATTTTATTATAAACCGTTGACAGAGATTCTCTGTCTACTTTATAACTCTGGCAACACTGCGCGCCGTGGATGCGAATGTCATCAGCTGCGGCTAGGGGAGTTCGGTCGTTTCAGGGACTGTGGCGACTGCGGCGCGGGTAGGTGTGCGAGGTTGCATAGAACTTCATATAAAGAATTCGAATGCAAAGACTGCGGCACGTGCGGTGCGGCTAGGTCTGCGTTCACCATTAAGCTACGCTTACCAACTTGGGCTTGTTCTCAGCTCAGCGGATAAGTAACATTCTATATATTTTTGAAAATAATTAACATAGTTACGAGTAGACAGAAGCCAGTACCTAAAGTTGACACTGGTCTAGCCAAGGGGTATCGTGTTACCCAGTTACTGGGTTGTGGTGGTCAGACCATGTAAACCACTATTACTTAGCTGCATTCGCATGGTGATTGAGAAAAGAATCCAACCGTTTGACCCTCAGCGAGAACTTGGACTTGATTATGATGTACTCTACGATCTCCTCGGCTTTTGTAGAGTAATGAAGCCTAGACACGTACCCTACCTTACTTTTTTTTTTTTTTTTAGTACAGCTTTTTTCTGGGTGAATCTGAAGGGAGTGTCAGACTTGTACTGACTAAAAACCCACCCTGTTCCTTCAGTAGCCCTTGTGGTCTGGGGCCACGGTATCTCGTTAGAACATTCCCGCAACCACAGAGGGCAATAACCCTATCGAGCCCCGTCAATGGTGCTGACTGCTCTTTGAAGCGCGCGTGGAACACGACGCACCGTCGACTCGGGCCTGGTCCTTACCGGACGGTGAACTACCCTTGCTCGTCGTCCGCAAGCCCGAACCTACTGGTACAGCTGGACACAGCATGTGAACTGGTCCTGTCCGTGCCGTAGTGCACATGTACGTCAAGTAAAGCAAAGGAGGACCTCTAAAAATGGTGCCCCTGTCAAAAAAATATCGAAAGACGCCCAATCATTAAATTAAACCAGGTCTTTTGGCAGACTGTCAAAGCATATAAATGGGGCGCGGATAAAGCCGTTACTACAGTTCAAACACCCCTGTATCAACAAATAGACGCCAGAGATGTCAGATTCCACAAATATACAAAATAGTTTTGATTCGTGGACTTTGTGGTGGTAGTAGTGAGAGTGACGAGTGTATGTAGATATAAAATTTTGACTCGGGGAATGGAGGCGGTGATTTATTATTTTTAGCGCTTTGAGCTTTATAAGCAATTTGTAAGGTATCATAGTTGTTACTAGCTTCTGCCCGCGACTTCGTTCGCGTGGGAGGGTATTCCCGCGTAAATCCCGATCCCGTGGGAATTCCGGGATAAAAACTATCATATATGTACTTCCCAAGGTCCTGAGCTATACCCATGCCGAATTTCATCTAAATCGGTTAAGCAGTTTAGGCGTGAAAAGGTAACAGACAGGCAAAGTTACTTTCGCATTTATAATATTAGTATGGATTAGTATGGATATGGATAGTATGGATACAAGAAATTTTAGAATGTGTTTCTATTCGGGATTGCGGGAATGTTCGAACGAGATACCGCGGCCCGGGAACGCCAGGGCAGCTGAACGAATAGGGTCGGTTTTTCAGTCAGTAGAAATCTGACTCTCCCTTCCATTCATCCTGAGCGGGAGAAGTCATTTTATGATTTTCCCACTCGGATAAAAAACATATTTTTGAATCAAGAACGGTTTATTTATTGGATTGCGATTTTTAGTATATCAATGATTGCGACCAATTACGATTTTGTTTAAACGTTTAATTCGTTTATTATTTAATCAGCTTGCAACACCATAATAATTGAACTTAATAAACAAAACCTTGTTTTTAGGGGCGATTCATAACGTGCTGTAGGATTTTATTTTAAAATATGTATTAACCTCTCAAGGACCGCTATTATTTACGTCAACTATTAGTTGAGTCCCGCTGGCACACAAATTTTGTACCAGCGGGGCTCAACTAATACTTGTTTACTGGCACGTTTTTGTGCCGCTGGAGAGGTTAAGATGATAATTTTTCAAATAAATTCTTGTTTTGAAAACGTTCAAAATACTATTTTTAAGCAGTCTACGTATACTGCGAGATAGTATAATTTATGAAATATTGAAGATAGTGAGTGATCTAGATAAAGATTGTAATTATCAAGAAATGCATTCATGTAATGGATTTCACCTTGTTTAAAAGATAACGAATAAAGGTAGAACCTTAAAACGCGATCGAAATCGGATCAGTAGTTTTTGAGAAAATCGCGGACATTCAAACATACATACATACTTGTCGAATACAGAACCTGCATTTTTGAAGTCGGTTAACAATTGATATCTGTTCAATTTTGATGAATTTTGTTACACAGAGAGATTGGACTTTGAGGTAGACTTAGAATCCTTTCTGTCTGGGAAGTATGTACGTTTTCTTGACATAATTTCCGACTAACACTCGGGCGCCGCCATTGGCACTGTGTTTGAGTCATTAATTAGGGATGCAACAATATTGTTAAGGCGATAATGAAATTACGAATGCACCGCATAAAATATTAAGATAACAGGTGCGTCATATCAAATGCATTACGTACCTAGATATTAAATTAACATTAATAAACTAGATAGAATTATGGAAATTACCAACTATTTATACGACATCGCTGCTTTAACATCACGATTATTTTCATTGTCTGGGGGTCTTTAAGAGGGTGTCGAGCCTACGAGACGCGCGGAAAATAGGTATTTACTGCAGCGGGCTAGTCGTGTGCGTTGTCACACACACAATGACAAGTTCGCTCGAGGCCCGCTTGCCGTTGCACGACGAAGTTTGCTAACTTTGCATTTTTTAATTTTTTGTCGTTATGTTGAATAAACTTGAAAAACGAATATTAATTATTTAGATGGTTTTATTTATCACACTAATATTATAAAGGCGAAAGTTTGTGAATGAATGTGTCTGTTTGCATGTTTGTTACTTCTTCACGCTCAAACGGCTGGATGGATCTAAATGAAGCAAGTAGGTACGTAAATAAATCACAAAAATAAATTTAATAAATTATACCTATTATATAAAAATTAACGTTTGTTTTTACTGTAGTAATACATTATCCGTTCCCTCACTATTCATCCTATTGCAATAAAACTTTGATTTTATATATTAAACTCCTCAGATTTTTTTTAAAGAATACTAGCAATGTGGGTACATTTCACATTACTAGCAATCTTGTTAACCCCTTCAACTAAGCTAAATATGCTTGTGTCTGGAGTGGGTTCACGTCAATAGTGTAATGGGTGGGGTTCGGACCTGCGACCTCTCGATCACAAGTCCGACACCTTATCCATTAGGCTATTGACGCTTTGAAACTGGGTAAGTAGCAAGTTAGGGTAGATGGGTATGCAGTACTTATTTGAATAATAAAACCAGTATGAAATAAAAAAGATATAATTATGTAATGTCATAATAAAACCAGACTGAAATAAGTTTTGTTTATTAAAATTTCATTTAGTGCTCGTTTAAATTCTGATGTACTGTCATATTTTTAATAACATTCGGTACTTTATTATATATACGTGGGGCCATACCAAAAAAACATTTTTTCATTAATGCTGTCTAGCGAACTTACTTCGCAGAAAATATAAGCGTAATTTATTTCATAACAATATATGTATCAAGTGTAACTTAATTTAAAAGAAAAAAATAAATAAAAGAAATCTATAAATCTAATGTTATATTGCTTATTATAACATTTTACAAAAATAGGCTAAGTGCGAGTCAGACTCGCCCATGAAGGGTTCCGTAGTAACTAATAGAATAAAATAGCTGTGACATACGGACGGACGGACAGACAGACGGACAGACGGACAGACATGACGAAACTATAAGGGTTCCGTGTTTTGCCATTCGGCAACTGAATTCTAAAAAAAATTTTTTACCAAAAAATTAAACCGACTCCCAAAAAACACTGCAAAGTGAAAAATAACTTTAATTTCGGTAGTCGGTGTCTTTAGTTTTGTATTTTCGTTTTTGGCACCGAATTCCGAAATTAAAGTTATTTTTCACTTTGCAGTGTTTTTTGGGAGTCGGTTTAATTTTTTGGTAAAAAGTTTTTATTTCACTCTTTTTAGTTGGTCTATTTTTAATTTACCTAGTTACAAGAGCCTAATTATCAACTACTTATAACCTTTTACAAAATATTGCTTTTCCCAATGCTGGGCCGTTAATTGTTGAGGAGTTCTCCTGGTACTTCACCATCAGCTCTACATCACCATATGCATTGTGACGAGCATAAAGTGCGTAACATCCATATTCAAGTAATCGAATCGCAATCCACTCAATACTTATTATTGAGTAGTTTCGGCGGCCATCTGTGGTCTTCATCATCAGTTCCACTTCCTCAAATGGTACTTTTTGAGAGCAACTGCACAAGTTACTATAATAAATACCCAAAACGACATAGGTGTGCCTATAATATTTGAAGAGTTCCCTCGATTTCTCCAGGATCCCATCATCAGATCCTGACGTTTATGAAAATGGGACCAATATCGAAGTATACCCTTTCAATCAAAAAAAGAATTTTCCAAATCCGTTCAGCCGTCTTTGAGTAATCGATGATCATACATTAAAAAAAAAAAAAAATATACGCGTCGAATTGATAACCTCCTCTTTTTGTCGTCGGTTGAAAAAGAGTAATTTCTTAAAATATATATTTTTAATTTTGGTACACTACACATATCACAGTATAGTAAAAAAAGAAAAAATGACAAAAAGATACTATACTTTGTAAAAAATAAAAAGACAATAAAACTTATTTCGAATTTTGAAAATACAATCGTAGAAATATCAATGCATCCAAGGTTTGACTTCCAAGCCTGCTTCGTTTATTACCAACATAAGCAGCAGCTGAAAACGCTCGTTTAGGTTTTACACTGGTTGGAGGAATAGACAATAGATACTTATATGCTGTTTCTAAGTGATATCCACTAATTCCTCCATTTTTAAACAGGCTTATTTCACGTCTAATACTATATTTTGCCAACCCCGATTAATTATGTATTTGTACTTCACGATCTGGGGATTTCATACTCTTATCAATTTCCAGCTATAACTTTTCCTTTAGTGTCAATTGGGGTTGGGATTAGGAGGTTTGTGGCCTTAACTCATCATCTGTTTGTGATCCTGATCTTCCTTCTTCTTCTTCCGTGTCATCTCGACTTTTAAGTTTTTTAACAATACACTTTATTTGCTTCCAAACTAAAGCCTGTGTAGAAACTGGAAATAAGTCATGCCATTCCAAATCCGATAATAACTGATTTTCATCATCTTTTCATGGATTTTGTAATTAATTAAACACACCAGTCAAATCATCACTTCGTCGTTGCTTCATACGTTCCACTAAGGATGTTTTAATTTTTTTGGCAAGTGTCAGCACTTGCCAAAAAATGATTATGCTAGATAGCTGTTTTATAAGAAATTTCAAATCGGAATCAGCTGTGCATAAATTACCATCTCGCCGACAGATTGCTTCTACTGTCAATTTAATTGGGGTCAGCACATCAACAATTTTATTTACCAATTCAAAATCAACTTCTTCCAAACGAATTGGATGATTGAGATCTATAAGAGCTTTTTGAATTAAGGTTTTTAAAAGATAAAATCGCTCCAGCATTGTTAAAATACTATTCCACCTGGTTTTACAGTCCAAAAGAAGTGACAGCTCTTTTCCATGTTCAATTTTCATTTATTTTTGAAGTACTGTTTCATTTTTCAATGGTGATCTTTTGAAATACACTCTACAACTTTGCGGATTTTCTTTATCAGCTCATTAATGTTTTCATCTTGTGTTAACTCTGGTATGTGTTATAGCGCAAGGTCATTTTGTGACATTAAGATTAAGTCTGATTCTGGACTGTCTAAGTCTTCTAAATGTTCATCATCATGGATGTCGTCCAATTGATCAACAGCCACAGGTGGTTCATTTATAGTATCATCTGAGGTAGAGCTGTCTTGCAAATAATTATGTTTTTCATAAAGCCAGTATCCAGGGAAATATCAAATATACTTAGACGCTCTTTCAATATACGAAGACAATTTTCAGCCATACTTTCATACTTCCATAAATAGGAACAAGTCCTAAATTCCAATTTTTTTTTATATGAATGAACGTTGACAGCCATGTATGGTTTATTGGATGTTGAAGTCCACTTGTCGAAAGAAAAACTAAATCTTTCACCTGCACTTTTCAAATGTTTCAATTCTGCAGTTACTTGCTTTCTGATTTTTTCACTGTAATTCATGACACGTTTTTGAATGGTGACGGCTGACTTTGGTAAATCCGTGTATTTTGCAAAGACAAATTTTCCAAAAAAAAGATCCAGCAGTGGCCCATTCATTAAATTTAGATTTATTACTCATTTGAAATTTTTTAACTGGACATGCCTTACTAAATTCGTGGCATAGTGAAGAAAATAATATCCTGTAATTTTCATTGGGATCATGGGAGTCAAAATTGGCCATTGAAAGATTACTTAACATGTTATCATTAAAAACATTAATTTCTTTTTAGTTAGTGGCCTAAACTTAATAGTCTTATTTAATTGCCGCTTTTTAACCAACTCAAAGGATACTAGTTGACCTGTATGGTCAGACCTAACTCCACTAATTTGAGACGAGTATTTTATGGCACAATTAGTATAAATATTATCTATGCATTGAGCTGATGTTGCTGTTATTCTTGTTGCTTCCTTGTATGTGCATTTTAAGTTAAATGAACCAAACAATGAAGTAAGCTTGCAGTGTTCAGGTGAATTTACTAACAAATCAATATTTAGGTGACCACAAACGAAAACTAATTTATTATCTCTTATAAGCTTAGGTACTTAAAATTTCTCCCATTATCATTAAGAATGATGACAAGTTTGATGCTGGTGGTCTATAAACACTTAAGAAAGTTTGGCTTTCAACTTCTGTACATGCTACCTCACACAAGCAATCAACAGAGCAAGCGGTGATATATTTTTGTTCCTTATATCTTAAGAGAATTACTACGTAATATTAAAGTACCACCTTCTACTGAGAACCTGTTGTATGCACTAGTAACAGAAAAATATTAATCTTAAACAACATTCTATCTGGTTTTAGCCAGGTTTCACAAAAACATAAGATATCTATATATCATATTTATCTATTAACATTTCCTCATCTAATATTTTGCCGGAGAAACGATTTATATTATGATGATATAGTAAAATTGTGTTATTATAATTCTCCTTTGTCACATCTAAGGGTTTAAACAATTAATTTCAGTATTATTAGATACCCTAGATAATACTGAATAGTCACGTAACCTAGGATCAGTTAAATTGTCAATAACCCAGTGTAAATTGTAAGCTAACAAAGTAGCCAATGAACTTTCGTCGTAAATTCTAAAATGAATGTCAGGATTGCAATCGGTATGCCCAAAAACCTATTACACGATGTTTGATGCAATATTTTGCAATCGACCACGTTTGCTGAGCAAACGATATAATGCGGTTGCACTAAGTTCGCCGCGAGCTTAGTGTATTTCGAACAGCAACCGGGTGCACTCATTATCATCATTTAGCGATAATTTTAGCCCTTACGTTACTTTGTTAATTATACTTAGCAATAAACCCTTGAAGGTTATCAGTGTATTTAACTTAGTAGACACACACGATATCCATATTGAATGTTGGAGAAAAAGTTGCATCCACCAAGGATGCAACTTTTTCTCCAACATTCAATATGGATATCGTATGTGTTTTAAATTGGATTTCAAAATGAAAGCCAGATTTGCAATCACCACCCCCAAAAACCCATTACACGATACCCATATCGAATGTGTGAGAAAAAGTTGCATCCGCCATCTTGGATTTTAAAATGAATGCCAGATTTGCAATCACCACCCCCAAAAACCCATTGCACGGTACCCATATCAAATGTTTGAGAAAAAGTTGCATCCGCCATCTTGGATTTTAAAATGAATGCCAGATTTGCAATCACCACCCCCAAAAACCCATTACACGATACCCATATCGAATGTTTGAGAAAAAGTTGCATCCGCCATCTTGGATTTTAAAATGAATGCCAGATTTGCAATCACCACCCCCAAAAACCCATTACACGATACCTATATCGAATGTTTGAGAAAAAGTTGCATCCGCCATCTTGGATTTTAAAATGAATGCCAGATTTGCAATCACCACCCCAAAAAACCCATTACACGATACCCATATCGAATGTTTGAGAAAAAGTTGCATCCGCCATCTTGGATTTTAAAATGAATGTCAAATTTGCAATCACCACCCCCAAAAACCCATTACACGGTACCCATATCGAATTTGTGAGAAAAAGTTGCATACGCCATCTTGAATTTAAAAATAAATTCCAGATTTGCAATCACCACTCCCAAAAACCCATTACACGATACCCATATCGAATGTTTGAAAAAAGTCTTCATCATCACTTTCACTTCCTCAAATGGTGCTTTTCTGGAGCAACTGCACAAGGTACTATTAGAAATACCCAAAACGCTATAGGTGTGCCTATAATATTTAAAGAGTTCTCTCGCTTTCTCCAGGATCCCATCATCAGATCCTGATTTCATAACAATGGAACCAACTAGAAAGTATACCCTTTCAAACGAAAAAAAAATTCCAAATCGGTCCAGCCGTCTTCGAGTTTGAGGTTACATACATAAAAAAAAGTTTAAGACGAACTGAGAACCTTCTCCTTTTTTTTGAAGTCGGTTAAAAACCAATAATAACATCACAAAATAGAAATACGTACTTTTTATGAGAATAGCTTTTTTTTTTCGAAAATTTGCGCCTACTTTCTTCTAATAATATTTTTTTTTTACATTTTCCCATAATAAAACAAATATTGAAACAAAATGTTAAAGAAATATATATTGAACAATAAAAAGTAATTGTTGGGTATGCATAATAAATCGTACTCAAAAAAACAAAAAATATGACTTATGTTATTCAACGGATTGCTGCAATACATACGTACACAATAGATCGCGAATTATCGTTACCGGCGAAACGCTCCACGATGATACGTGACCCCTCTCTGAGCTCCCGTGGACGACTGAATTTTCGACCGGTGTACGTTGCGTATGGTTCAAAATAGCGCGCAAATCAGGAGAAAAAATTAAAATTAAAACAACCAAGCGACATTTTTGAAATGTTAAAGCTTTAAATGATAGTATGATAATTAGAGAATAATATGAATTGAAGTTTATAAAAAAATTCAACAGTTTACTATCAAAATTCAGCGACGCACGAGCATGTTTTGTAAGGATTTTTGTCCAACTTTATGTATTTTTGTTTAATAAACTATAAAATATTTTTAAATTTTGCCAACTATGTTTGCTAACACATTTATTCTAATGTTCATTACATATTTTTGTATGGTAATTAAAGTACTATTATAGGTTATATTCCTTTAGTTGTGAAGACCGTTTTGAGTTATTTTACTCGGCGCAGGCTTAAGTCAAGAGTGAATATTTTACTTCTAGGTAAGCTTGCTTCATCTTCGACCACTTCATCACTTACCATCGAGTTATTCCGTTCGGATACTCCTGATCTGATCCCCTGCTTGTTTTTTTTGTTTTTTTCCGGTCTGATCCTCTACAAACTTAGACATCCCGGTCTGATCCCCTTACTCTTTTTGAATGCTAAGTACAGTCAAGGTAAAAATAGTTTATGTACCTAGTAAAATATTTGTTTTTATTTGTTTAAAACCATCACTGGTAATCAGCCACTTGGTCTTTTAAGATGGTGGTCAAACGCAAGTCTATCCTACTAATATTATTAATGTTCGTGAAAATGTATGTATGTTTATTGCTCTTTCACGCAAAAACTGCTGAACGGATCTCAATGAAATTTGGTAAGTAGTTAGTTGACATCCTGGAATTCCCACGGGATCGGAATTTACGCGGGAAAAACCTCCCGCGCTCAGGAAGTTTTTTTATTGGTAATAGGTCAAAATATATATAGTCGCGGGTAAAAGCTAGTTATTAATAACAAAAATGTGTCATCTGTCACATGACTTGACATTTTTAACAAAAAAAGGGTGAGCAATGAATAGTTACGTACTCGCGATGCGGGTGATATCATTCAACTAGCAGGGTAAAGGGAAGTGCTGTGTTGTCCACCTTGGAATGCCTTTCAGGGAATCCGAGTCATTGTCGTAGCCAAGTAACTGTACAGGTTTTGGCTTTCAAATTCATTTATACAGCGCTTGCGATTTACTCTATTAATAAATAAGAATCAAATAAAGTAAGTAGTGGTTTCGGCTGCATTTTTTTTAAAAGATAACTAGTAATATGGGTAGAATTCACATTAGGTACTTACTAGCAATCTTGTTAGCCCCTCCAACTAAGCTAAATACGCTTGTGTCTGGAGTGGGTTCACGGCAATTGTGTAATGGGTGGGGATCGAACCATGGGACCTCTATCACAAGGTCGACACCTTAGCTATTAGGCTAATAACGCTTATTGCACAGCAAATCATAAAAAAAAATCCACCGCGAGTATTCTGCAGCATTGACTGAAAATGTCTACACACTTATCCACAACAATGGTACTGGCCGGCACCAATATTTACGTAAGGAATTACAATATCCTTAGGATATGTGGAACTCTGGTAGCGTCTGAGTGAGTACCTTTGTAAATCGACACAGCGAGGACTATTATCAGAGGAAGATCGGTGGAAAGAATTTGGGGAGGACTTTGCCCAACATCGGGACGAAGGCTGAATAAAAAAGCAAGTAGTTGTTGTGCCACGATTACGTATTACATCTTTATTCGCAAAGCATTTCTTTACGTAATCTTACCTTGAAAATTAAAATAATCGATCGCGATGTTATTGATTTCTCGAGGACGGTGTAACAGAAACATGGATGATAAAGATTTAACATATTATAGATAAGATAGCATTCGTTTCCGAAGCGTTTCCTGCTTACTGATAAACGCAGCCTTCGTTGGTATTTTGTTTACGTTTTTTTTTCACTTAGACTATTTTTAGTCTTCCGTTACTAGTGTCTAAGTTTGCATATACTGTATTTTTTTTTAATTTCGGCGATATTTTCTTTCCATATTATTGAGATCCCGTTACAAGTGTCTGTCCAAGTTTGCATTGTTGTTGTTTCAAGAGTTTTTGTATTTTTTTTTTTAATATTTTGGTGTGATCGTGTTTCCTTATAATTGAGATGGATTTGAATGAGTTTAGTGTAAGTGGTGAAAATCGAGTTGTTGAATCGACGTCTGTGTTCGTGTGGGTTCATAAACTATCGCGTTCATATCTCCGTTTAGTGTCGCTTTGTTTTAATAAGAGACAAGGTGCTGTTTTAATGGACTTTGATGACAGGTACTTTTCATTATGATATTTTTAAATATTTCTTTATTCATTGTCAAGTTCTTCCTATAACAACTTTGGTTTAGTTAACTCAGGTTACCATGCGGTAACCTGAGTTAATATATAGCAACTTTTTATAATATTAAAATAGTAACTTTTCTACTTGTACGGTTTCATAGTTCATATAAAGAAAAGATGGAAGAAAACTCGGAAATGCTTTCATTGAATAAGATGTTCATAGATACTAAGTAAAATTCCATACGAAATGCTTGGTATGCGGCATACTTCTTGCCAAAAAATAGCTTTTCCATTTTTAACTATCTCTGTGTCCTGCGGTTTCGACTGACAGTGATAGAACTTAGTTTAAGCTTCGGGTACTCTATTTTTCTTTATTCTTGCTTACTAAAAATCATCGTAGTGTGGTGCTAAATTTATCAATTATTACAGAAAATATATTTACAAAACCGATTGATGGTCCCAGATCATAAAAAAACCGGTCAAGTGCGAGTCTGGCTCGCACACCTAGGGTTCTGTACAGACTTGCTAACTACTGCACGCGTGAAAAAAATACAGTTTCATGTTTTTCTCCCACGGTCTGATCTGTATAAAAATTGGTACAGCGATTTAATTATTTTAAAAATCTGATTCGGGTCGAGTTCAGTCGAACCTTTCAATACATCCAACGAATCTAACGAATTCGAAGACAAAAGTCCAACAGTACCATTTCAAAGACATGCTCAAAAAATTGGATCTGAACGAAATAAAAATTCTTTACAACTGTATTAATACTTACAGTACCTACAGCTAAAATTATGGTCTTAAAAACGTGTGTCTGAACTAGGTAATCCTGAGATGATCCTAGTTGTTATTATTGTAAAAACGACCTCCTCATTAAATTGTAGAAGAAATCAAACTCATAATATTCATTAAATCTTTAATCATTAAACTAGAACCCTAACAATCCACGAACTGCCAATAAAGTCGTGTGACTTTATTGGCAGTTGTGGGTTATTATTTGTAATTTCTATTTTTTACATATCAGGAAAAAACCATCTACCTATCACTTAGTAAAATGCCATTTTTTGTCAAGTTAATAGTCGTTTTTTTGTATTGCGAAGTAATGGAATGTATTAAAAATGCATTAGCTAATCAAAAATGAAATGTGCACTTACCACACAGTAACTGGTGTTTAATTAAATTAACAATTTGAAAGATAGATAGCATACTATTTTCTTTGTTGTATTTAAATTACATTATTATCTTAGAAATAAAAAAAAATAAGACAGTGCGAGACGAATTATACTTATCTTCATTAAATACTTGGGTATATTTTCTTTTAGTGTTACGGTACCCTAAAAGCAAATAAACTCAGTAGCACTTTATATTACAGACGTTGCAACCTGTACAATGGACCTTGAAATAATACGCGGAAGAATACCTATGTGCAAAAATAGTTTTTCGTATTAATGCAAATATTGCAGTTTTAGTTTTTAATAACACTTACGTACAAGTATTTATTTTTGTAAAATTAAATTAGTCGTGGCCAGTGTTTCCTAGCTGAGTACCTACTCTGAGAAAAAGCACCGAAATGTAGTCTATACGATCCCTCCGTACTGGTCAAATCATAATTATGAGAACTAAGTAGACTAAATGGCTGTAAACAAACTCTGTAAACTAATCAATATCAACCTATCAGTTTCAAAGTTTCGTGCGTTTAAGATTTAAACAAATATAAAACTCTTCCGCTTTATAATATAAGTATAGATTAATGAAATAATTCTAGCTCATTTAAAATATTGTGAAAAGCATAGAAATATGCATATAAATATATATACATTACGACTCTGTTTTATTTTTTCACCGGGTTGCAAAATCATCGAATGACTTCTCCCGCTCTGGGTGGAGCGGAAGGGAGTGTCAGAACTTCTATTGACTAAAAAGTCAACCTGTTCCTTCAGCTGCCGTCGGGTTCCAGGGCCGCGGTATCTCGTTATGTATATTACGACCTTGCCTCCTAAAGTAGGATACCCTGTGTCGTAGGAGGCAGTGTCCTACTGTCGATTGGACTTGTCGCTTTAATAAATAAATCATAAAAAAAACGCAATAAACTATTCGATCCTCCAACAAAGTTTCTTGACATACAATGACGACAGTCTGAATTTTTTGTGGCGCTACAAAATTTTACGTGACCTGTAAAACCCGTATTAGGCAGTTGTCCCACTGCCGGCGATGAACGAGTAGCGAGTAGAGCTAGCCTCTGAAAACGAGTTGGCGAGCAGTGAGTATGTGGTTCCGATAGTTTTGTCGCTGGGCTATCACCTGATTGGTCTCTCAGCGTGAGTCCTGACCGCCAAGCGAGCGTCGCTGAGCACGTATTATCTTTGATAGGTATTGTTGCTCAGCGAAACCAGTGGAGCGACTCGTCGCCGGCAGTGTAAACAGTCAACAATCGACTATTATTATTATTTATTTATTATTGTTTATTTGTTATATAATTTATTGTGCACCTTACAATTCACTTAAGGATACAAATAATAAAACTAGTGTACAACTATATGCATCTCTTTTGTTTACACAGAAAGTATATCTTTTGTACGTTTCTTGAGCGAGAAAATAGCCGATAGTTGGTCGCTTCCTCGCTGGCGGTGGGACAACTGCCTTATAAATAATTAACATTTCGAACTTGGCATACATAAATGAAAATAAATATATTAATACAAAATCAGATATGTAGATTTTTAAATTGGTAACATTTGACACGTGCTAAACACAGGTTTCTGTTTGACGCCTAAAAAGCCAAAAGATTTCGGTTGGCTTGAAGAATGAATCATGGTTTTCTTTTTTTTTTTCATTGCTTGCGTTTGACCACCATCTCACCTGATGATAAGTGATGATGTGGTCGAAGATGAAGCACGCTTACCTAGAAGTAACCGGTTTCTTTTCCTGATCCAAAATGAATTAATAGGAAATAGGGTATTTATGATCTTGATTTGGAACGAGTTGATAATATCCTCGTTTGATCGTGCCTGAGGAGCACATCTAAACAAGGCGAACATCGTGGGAATACGCGATAGTGTCGAATTCGTTTGTTTAACAAAACGGGAAGGCACCTTTCTTTTAGCAAGAGATTGCGTAATACAATGCAAATTCATGTAACCTGTCGCGTATAAATTGCATGTTTGAGATATAGAGTAGAAGATATTTTTACATAACAGTCTATAACGTTTCCACTGCTGTTAAATAGGCTTCCTTTCCATGAGAGGGAATGGGCTGTAATTCACTCAGTACGCAAATCTGTGCAGGCTGGTGGATATCGTATGTCTTCGGATTTTTCAGTGTTAGGATATGCCAATGTCCTCACGATGTTTTCCTTCACAATTTTGTGACGTGGTGACGAAAATTACACAATGAAAAGTGCCTGTTTAGGTTTGAATTCGCGACCTTATAATAACTCGTAAGTCGTCCCTGTAACGACTGGAACACCACTTCCACGATATTTTAATATCACATACATTAAATATACAGAAATTACATACAGATTTTTTTTCGTCTACTTCACGTGGGAGGCTTTTCCTCGTAATTCCCACGAACACATTTATGTTTTTCCAGCATTTCTATGGTTTTGATGGAGTTACAAACTTCCAAAATCAAACATAAGGTGCCTCATGCGCTTGTACAGACTAAATAAAAAAAGATCTTGTCAAATCGTTTTAAATCAGATCATAATCTCAATTTTTTCGAGTCGATGCTAAAACCTCTTTCGGACCAATATCTGCACAGCTCTTGGCCCCATTAAGAACCTCCAAGGTGCAAGTGGCCGTGCATGATGGACATGACAAGAGGTGGGCCATATAAATAGATAGAATATACTTTACTGTACACCAAAAATTGAAACACACTTAAATAACAATATCTTGTACAGGGCCTCCACATTGGGTCAAGATCATAGTTGATACGCTATTTCCTATTAATTAAACCAGCGTCATCTGGTTTCACTTAGAACGGCAAAATAGGACGTGTAAAAGTGTTATTTTTAATCTATTTGCAAAATAAAATATTTTATCAGTTAAGGATATACACACGAGTAACTCAAGATATTAACTTAGATGGTTCTCATATGAATTTACCAGTACAGATTGTATGGAATTCAAAAGAGACTTTGACCTCTGAGTTTATCTCAGTTAGTCAGGAAACGCTGGCCTCATCATATACACACGAGTAACTCAAGATATTAACTTAGATGGTTCTCATATGAATTTACCAGTACAGATTTTATGGATTTCAAAAGAGACTTTGACCTCTGAGTTTATCTCAGTTAGTCAGGAAACGCTGGCCTCATCTGGTTTACATTTACGAAAAAATGACGTGTAAAAGGGTTATTTATTGCCTTGTAAATAAAAATCATTATTTCATACATATTTCTTATTCGGTCAACGTTTTAGCATATTTTGATGAGATATCTCCTTGTAATTAGAAGTAGTTTCGTGGCCAATGAAAACATGGTGGTAAATACAAGTGATACAATGTCCGTAAAACATGAGACAATCGAATCTAGTGTCATCTGACTATACTTAGTTCTGACGTCACATACTGTTTTACTTTTAATCTATGCCGTCAATATTGAACCTCACTGCATTGATTGACCCACATCTATAATAAATTATTTATCTATTGACATGTGTTCACAGACGATAACTAGACTTTGCGCGGATATTATATAATTTTTCTTTGGAATTTAATCATCTTTATGATAAAATGTAAGAGTTGAATCGTTGTATTAGAAACCTGTCTTTGTGACTGTATTAATATGTATGAAATTCATATAAGATAAGAAAATTGAGCTGTAGAGGTTAGTGGTTAAGATCTTTTATTGACCTACAATACCCCTATTTTCTTTTTTTTTCTCTGGGTGGGAAAATCATCGAATGACTTCTCCCGCTCTATGTGGAGCGGAAGGGAGTGTCAGACTTCTACTGACTAAAAACCCACTCTGTTCTTTCAGCTGCTTATGTGCTCTGGTACCGTAATATCTAGTTATAATATTCTGGCAACCCTTTTTTTTAAGGATGGGACTATTGACTTTCTCCCGATCTGGGTGAAGCGGGAGGCAGTCAATGGACTTTTATTGACTAAAACCCATCCGTGTTCCGTCATTTGCCCATCGTGTTCCGAGGCCGCGCGGAAGAACTGGGTAAAGCTCGGATTGATAAAAGAAGTAGTAGCTCTGAGGAGGGCGCAGGGAAGAGGCCTGTTTCAATATTACCTTGAACAGGGCTGCCAATGATGATGATAATGAAACAGAAATGTCGGAAAGTTTTACTTAATGGGGCCTACGTAATTGAACTTCCTTAGCTATTTTTGTCTAATTCTTCGCCTTTCTTAAAGTTCAAGTAGAGCTAGCCGATAGCTGACAAATGCCTGGACTAATTGAACAGGTCTACTCAAATCTTTGTGTTTCTTTTCTCAAAAGAGCAGACAGGCATATATTCAAAAGTCACTCTACATTTTTTTCGGTGTTTCTTTTCAGGGTAGTCAGCTAGGAAAAATTGGTCTTATCTTGTATTTAAGCTTACGTAGAAAATCGTGTATACAAATATCAATTAGAACCAAATCAGTTGGTAGAAAATTATACTTCGTAATATTTATCACGTGTTTGTAGATTGGTCAATAACTGGCCAACAGGCTAATTCGTAGCCTTAATCGTTTTCATAAAGTACGATAGGCATGTTAAAATTCTTAGAATACATGGTTTAGTACTTTATCACTTCTGAAGACACTATTAAATGTATTTCTGCAAACACTTGACGGCACTTACATGATCGGTCCGCGTGAATACATTTTATTAGTAACGTTGATTGCTATCGGGGCAGAGAACCCACTTGTCTCAATTAGATTTCCGATGTTAATTGTATGAATCAGATTTCTCATATTGTTAGTGTATTGTCTGCTCTGTATTTCCATCATCGGACGGCAAGACGAACGGCGATGTTAAATGGTGGACATCCCACCCATACGCACAAAATGTTTTGAGAATACTTTCATTGCGCGTACAGCTAAGGAGTGGAATTCACTGCCGGAGTCTGTATTTCCTGATAGGTATAACTTAGGGTTCTTTAAGTCTACAGTGAATAGGTTACTTCTAGGTAAGCGTGCTTCATCTTCGACCATATCATCGCTTATCATCAGTTGAGATAGTGGTCAAACGTGAGCCTATAATTAATATACAAAGTCCTTTATTTCTATCGGAACACTTCGTCTACTGGTCGCTGCAAATTGTTGAGTGTGCGTGTATACTCGTATTATAGCTTACCAATGACTACCGCTCAAGTTCAGAATTGGCGATTTAGTTTTAACCCATCGCCGCGGATCTTTTAACGTAATATCAATCAGTTCATTGTTAGCTTATTCCCGCGGTTTCGCTTGCGTGAAAAGTTTTATTTTAGCAAAAACTGTTGCCTATGAAAAGAACAATATTTTTTTGTACAATCTGTGTCTTCACCAAAGGGTTTAGCCGTCCTTCCATAGGGAAACTGCCCCCGATAGGAACCTATATCGTAACCTATGTTATATTGTAGAGGGTACTAATAGTAGTTCATCGAGTTGATATTAGCTCTATATCTTAGTTAATTGAGGAGCTATTTCAAAAAAAGTGTTCGGAGACGACTTTTTTTCAAAGTTATGTACCTATCTCTGTTGATTTTAGAGCTAGAAAAATAAAACAAATTCCAGTGTTTATAGTACACTTTATAGTTTATTTTATATAAATTTTCATGAGCCAAGAACAAATAAAAATATTAAAAAAATGCAAATAAATATATATTTTTTTATTTTTTCTATCAGATCGAATTGAATTACCACTTTGAAAAAAATATATAATAATTGTCTATACCTTGCCTAACAGCATGCCAAGTTTCATTAAAATCCATAAGGTGCATCGTGTTAAAAAAAAATAATGAAAGTAAGTGAACCACTTTATGACTACTTTGTTAACGCTTTCAAATTGTATTAGATTTTAAGAATCTTTAACAAAGTTGCGTTTTGACAGTTTATAAAAACGTAAGGTCTTTTTGTCGTATTGCTGCGTTTCTACAAAATAAATATGCGATATACGAGACATATTTCTGACATAGATTTAGATGATAAAATAATTATAAATATGAAAAATAGAAAAAATTATGAAAAATACACTTGTCGACGATGTGCTGCTTCACAACTGGGATCGGCGAAAACAACCCTTTCAACGACTTCTAGCTTCAGAAGTTCAGGACTTCCCTGAGCTTTCTGAAGGAGTTAAAAATACTTTTTACTGGCACCTACCAGCTTTCACAAGCCATTTCTTATTTAGCTGAACTCATGGGGAAAGACAATAATTTTCATGTACAGTACGTCAAAAATGAACCTAACATTTTGAAAGTGCAAGTACAATCGCGACACATTAATAGCAAAACCTACAGATGTTACATTGACTACAACCCCAATGGATAAAGCCACAAAGATATTCGGCGTTATTGCTGTAACTGTGCAAATGGAAATCGAACAGTTGGGTGTTGCTCCCACGTGGCGGCAATTGTATATTATTTGTCAAATGCAAGATATAAATCTCATATAGTTTGCCCAGCAGAAATATTATCCAGTGCTTTTTCTATAAATAACGATCACGTTGTAATTAATGAAAATAGTGACGATGACTAATAAAAGCTGTTTTTCATTAATATGGATTTCACTATTACTGAGAAAAGATCTTTCCATTTTTTTAAACCTTTCATGCCCAATATTGAAAAATCAAATATGTAATACAATTTAATTAAGTACTATATTATTGAAAAATTAAAAATTAAAATCGTCAACAAAGTAGTCATAAGGTGGTTCACTTACTTTCATATTTATTTTTTTCAACACAATGCACCTTATGGATTTTAATGAAACTTGGCATGCTGTTGTTAGGCAAGGTATAGACAATTATTATATATTTTTTTCAAAGTGGTAATTCAATTCGATCTGATAGAAATATATAAAAAAAATATTTATTTGCATTTTTCTAATATTTTTATTTAGGCTTGGCTCATGGAAATTTATATAAAATAAACGATAAAGTGTACCATAAACACTGGAATTTGTTTTAATTTTCTAGCATTAAAATCAACAGAGATCAAAAGGCATCTCTGAACACTTTTTTTCAAATAGCTCCTGAATTAACTAAGATATAGAGCTAATGTCTACTGAGATGGATGAACTACTATTAGTACCCTCTACAATATAACATAGGTTACGATATAGGTTCCTATCGGGGGCAGTTTACCTATGGAAGGACGGCTAAACCCTTTCAATTAATATCGGTTTAATGATTTAGACGTGAACATGTAACAGACAGAGTTACTTTTTCATTTATAATATAAGTAGCAGTTTTTTTATCAATTACATTGCCTAAATATACAAATAGTTGTTATAGCGCCTCGATAAGTTGGTTTTAATTAATTAACTATACAGTTTGTTTCCTCCTTTGCTTAGTCAGGCACAATAACTTAGCAATGTTTTCCTAGTTACTAGTTCAAAAGGCTAGTTCTGGTGGTTATTTATGATTAATTAGGGATTACGTATTGAAGGATAAGTCGTACTTCTTATATTATACATAAATGCGAAAATTTGTGACGATAAATGTACATATGAATGGATGTTTGCTACTCTTTCACGCAAAAACTACTGAAGAGATCCGAATAAAATGTGGTAAATAAATAGATCACATCCTGGAATAATACATAGGCTACTTTTATCCCGGAATTCCCACAGGATCGGGATTTACGCGGAAAAATTCTCCCACGCGTAAGAAGTCGCGGGCAGAGAGCTACTATAATATAATAAGATTTTGAAGGAGGTGAAAATGATAATTATTAACAGCTTATTTAAAACCACGAGTGGCTTTACTCCCGTGGGCTTTATCACAATAAAAACATAACACTCCTTTTGCAGTCGAGGAAAAAATAGCCTATAACCTTCCTTAAGCTTCAAGCTTAAGGAATATTCTTCTTCTACATACTTCTTTTCTATTCCAGGTTGTAAACTATATGAGAAGTTTCGTACAAATCCCTGCGAGATTGAGATGAGAGACTAACATAAAAATATGCAAACATACACATTAATTATCATTATCTGTTTACTCTTTTCCCAACTATGTAAGGCTGCGTTTCCACCAGAGATGTGCGAGGATGCGTAGCGAGGGATGTGTTTGTAAAGAACCAATAGAATCGCTTCATTTACCTCGCCTCGGTCAGCACAGCTCTGGTGGAAACGGCTCAGTGGAGCTAGATTTTTGCGCATACAAAACAAGCGAGGGATGTGTGCGAGAGATGTGTTGCGAGGAATGTGTTGGAGGAATGTGTGTTGAGAAGGATGTGTTGCGAGGTTTGCGCATCCTCGCACCACACATTAATGCGCATTTTCACAGCTCTGCTACACATCCTCGTAGGCACATTTTCATCGCACAGCTTTGGTGGAAACCCCCACACATTTTCACAGCACAGCTAGACATCCTGGCACGACACATTTCCATCGCACATCTCTGGTGGAAACGCACCCTTAGGGTCGGCTTCCAGTCTAACCTGCTGATGCAGCTGAGTATAGGTGTTTTTATTACATGGAGCGGCTGCCTATCGGACCTCGACACCCAGTAGCTGGGTAATGCGATCTCCCCTTGGCTAGGACCAGTGTCAGATTTACTTGCTTCTGACTACCCGTCACGACTGTCAAAGATGTCTCAATGACAGCCGGGACAAACGACTTAACATGCTTTCCAAGCCACGGGGGTATCCATCACCAACTTCCAAACTCCGGTCTACTATCGTTACATGGTGGACATCCCATCCATACGCACTAAACGTTATGAGAATACTTTCACTGTGCGTACGGCTAAGAAGGGGGAATTCCCTGCCGCAGGCTGCGTTTCCCGATAGCTATAACCTAGGGGTCTTTAAGTCAAGAGTGAATAAGTTACTTTTAGGTAAGCGTGCTCCGTCTTCGACCACATCATCACTTATCATCAGGTGAGATGGTGGTCAAACGCGAACCTATTATCAGTAAAATAAAAAAAATACTACTAAGAAATTCCTTACAGAATAACCCAATAGCACTTTTTGCCCGACCTGAGAATTGAACCCGAGACCTCTTGCTTAGCAGTCCGCTCGCGAACACTCGACCAACTAGGCAGTTACAACTTACACATTTATAATAGGTATTAATAACTATGCTATTACATATGAGCTTATTTCAGGCCGTATGCGCAAAAACGGCCCAAGTAACATTTTATAAAAAAAATAATTAATTAGTAGACCTATCCTCTTCAAAGAGATTTTTGAAGATTTTTCCACTAACTAATTTTTTTATAAAATGTTTCTTAGGCCGTTTTTGCGCTCGCGGCCTCTTTTAGGATACCTCGCCTAGTGCTTCTCCATTTAAGTCTCATATCCGCAGTAATTAAAAGCAACCTCTATTGTATAAGGAATTACATTATTACCAACCTTCCTAGTTATTAGATTCCCCATAGACTCGCATAAAAAATACCTATACTATGCACGCGCCGCGGCCGTCAACATGTATTGTGCGAGGAAATCATTTGATTAAACTAGAGCGGGGCTGAACTCAGAAATGCCTATTGTGGATTTTCTATGGCATCTACTTTTTTACAAGTCTATTGTCTGTCTGTAGAATGCAAGGTCTTGTTTTCTTAATCAACATATTGGAATAATCATCGTTACTTTACATATTTAATGACGGTTAGGTTATTTGATTTCTGATGATTCGTAATCTCGACTAGTTTATTTGAGGATGTATTTTGAAAACTACTGTTTAAGGCTTTCATTGCTGGGATGTAATGTATGTAAGATAGAAAAATAATTTAATTATTTTCTATACATTATGATTTCATACAATTTTATAATACCTAAAAAGAACCTGAGACTGAATTTGCATGCTATGATGCCTAAATTAGAATTATTTTCCCAATAGCTGTAGTAATCAGCTGTAACGAACAGAAATCAAAACGAAATGAATAATGTATTTTGTTGAACCTACAGCCAAATTTACAAGTTATAGAAATTTCGTAAGATAAAGTAATCTTTTTTTCTGATACCGATGTGCAAAAATTCAGTTAAGAGAAAAGTAATGTATTTATTTACTTCAAAATAAAACGGCCTAAGGCCATTTACATTATTTGACATAAAAATAAAGAATAAGAAACGCCAGTCATACATTCATCTCACAGTACTCCAGACATACATAATTATAAACAAGATCTTCCATTCATCGGCAAACACGTCACAATCAGGTTTGGCAGCCAAGAGAATGATCGCGGAGAGTGTACGAGGAATAGAGAACTGGGCTCGAGCGTCGGTACGACTCCTGTGCAAAGCGACCAATTAGTCTCCTTTTCAACCGACGACAAAAATAGGAGGTTATCAATTCGACGCGTATATATATATATATATATATTTTTAATGTATGGTCACCGATTACTCGAAGACGGCTGAACCGATTTGGAAAATTCTTTTTTTGATTGAAAGGGTATACTTCGAAATTGGTCCCATTTTTATAAAAGTCAGGATCTGATGATGGGATCCTAGAGAAATCGAGGGAACTCTTCAAATATTATAGGCACACCTATGACGTTTTGGGTATTTATTATAGTAACTTGTGCAGTTGCTCTCAAAAAGTACCATTTGAGGAAGTGGAACTGATGATGAAGACCACAGATGGCCGCCGAAGCTACTCAATAATAAGTATTGAGTGGATTGCGATTCGATTACTTGAATATGGATGTTAAGCACTTTATGCTCGTCACAATGCATATGGTGATGTAGAGCTGATGGTGAAGTACCAGGAGAACTCCTCAACAATTAACGGCCCAGCATTGGGAAAAGCTATATTTTGTAAAAGGTTATAAGTAGTTGACATTTAGGCTCTTGTAACTAGGTAAATTAAAAATAGACCAACTAAAAAGAGTAAAATAAAAACTTTTTACCAAAAAATTAAACCGACTCCGAAAACACTGCAAAGTGAAAAATAACTTTAATTTCGGAAGTCGGTGCCAAAAACGAAAATACAAAACTAAAGACACCGACTACCGAAATTAAAGTTATTTTTCACTTTGCAGTGTTTTTGGGAGTCGGTTTAATTTTTTGGTAAAAAGTTTTTTCCGCTTAAAGTTAATTGGAGAATGAGAATTATTCGTCCCAAATTGTTCGTAGTTTACCACTTGCAGGAAGGCTATATACAAAGCATAGCCGACCAAAGTCCGTACAATTTTTTTTGTTTTCTGTTTAAAATAGGTTCGCATCTGACCACTATCTCACCTGATGGTAAGTTATGATGTGATCGAAGATGGAACACGCTTACCTAAAAGTAACCTATTCACTCTTGACTTAAAGACTCCTAAGTTGTAGCTGTCGGGAAACAGACTCCGGCAGGGAATTCCACTTCTTAGCCGTACGCACAATGAAGGTATTCCCAAAACGTTTTGTGCGTATGGGTGGGATGTCCACCATGTAACGATGGTGCTTTCCAATTCGACAACACTCCGAAGTGGAATACAGATTCAGACGTAGCTTGTCTCTATGTAACCTTAAAACTTATGACTAAAGGCTTTCCAATGCCTGTATAAAAATGGAAAAGGTACATATACCCACTTAGTATTGGTAAAATCACATACGTATTAACACCTTGCTTGTATCGATAACGTATCTACGCCAATTACACAGTATAAGGCTTCAATGTATAGAAATGGCTGATAGCAATTTATAGGATGTAGAAAAATGTTTCATGTGCTCACGTTTGGTCGAGACTGTGTTTTATTGGAAAGCAGGATTTTGTGTAATTTTATCTACGTTTTTTGACATAGGCCGGAAATAAAAATAATAATAATAATTCCACAACTTTCTCACAACGCCATCTAGTCCCAAACTAAGCAGAGCTTGTGCTATAAGTACTAGACACAACTGATAAACATACATTTATATTTCTAAATACATACATATTATAGATAAATTACACCCAGACAAAGAACAAACGATCGTGCTCATCACACAAACATTTGTCCTGGGTGGGAATCGAACCCACGACCTTATGCATAGCAGTCAGGGCCACTGACCACTAGACCAACAGGCCTGTCTTATTGTCCTGAAATATCGATAGATTGAATATATTGGGAACAGTGCGCTTTCCGAGGCACGTAGAAATCTCGATAACATAGGATGGTGACATGGGGGTCACCATCCTAACTTATCGGAAGGTCCTAACCTTCCGGTAAGCGGTGCTTAACAGCTGGTGTTATTGTTTAAGTCAAGACTTTCATGTTGGAGGTAAAAGAAATTAGTAAGTAATCAGATATAATTCTAACTACTACGTTGCTCTGCCAAATTTGAACTGAAATACTTCTTTCGTTGCATTTTTGTTAAAATTGTCTAGAACTAAGAAGCTAACCCCACTGAGCCTGAGGAATACTTGAAAACTGTTCGTTAAAAATTCCCTTTGCCGCGTACTTTTTAACCGACTTCAAAAAAGGGAGGTTTACAATTCGTCTTGAACTTTTTTTTTTTTCTTAATGTATGTTACCTCATAAGGGGCTGTCCATTAATCACGTGAGGCTCGAAAGGGGGGGAGGGGGCTCCATAAAAAATCACGAATTATCACAAGGGGGGAGGGGGGGGTAAAGTATCACGTGTATTTATTTTTTCGGCAAGCGCGCGTTACTCAACCGAAAAGCGGCGTTACATGTATTTATTTTTTCATCAAACGCGTACAACATCGAAAACGACCAGGCAACGAACGAAGTAAAGTTCCCGCGAGCCGCAACAACCGTCCTCAGCTTGTCAGTGTCAGGTATTCTGTTGTTTTAACACTGAATACACATGCGTAAATTGTTTAACCTCGTACGTTTTTAATTAAAACATGTCTAAACTAGGTGATCTGTATAAAGACCTATTTGCAGAGTATAAGAAAGGTAAAAAAACTAGTGTGGCCCAAAAAGAATTTAATGAATTGTGGGCTAATGCGAAACAATAATATACTACGAAAAAATAAAACCGACTTGCATATCAAAACACTACAAAGCCATATACATAACTTTAATTTCGGTAGTCGGTGTTATTGGTTTTGTATTTTTTTTTGACACTAAAAAAATTATAGTTATTTTTGGTTTTATTTTTTGCAAAAAAGTTTTATCACGCTTTTTAGGGGGTCGGTTTGTAAATTATCTAGTTACAAAAGCCAAAATGTGAACTACTTATCACCTTTTACAAAATATTGCTTTTCCTGATGCAGAGCCATTAATTTTTAAGGAGTTCTCCTGGTACTTCACCATCATCTCTACATCACCATATGCATTGTGATGAGCGTAAAGTGCTTAACGTGCAAATTCAAGTAATCGAATCACAATCCACGAAAAAATTGAGTAGTTTCGGTGGCCATCTGTGGTCTTCATCATCAGTTCCACTGCCCCGAATGGTGCTTTTCGAGAGCAACTGCACAAGGTATTATTAGAAATATGCCTATAATATTTGAAGGGTTCCCTCGATTACTCCAGGATTCCATCATCAGATCCTGATTTCATAACAATGGGACCAACTAGAAAGTATACCCAGTCAAACGAAAAAAAAATTCCAGATCAGTCCAGCTGTCTTCGAGTTATGAGGTAACATAAATAATAATAAAAAAAGTTCAAGACGAACTGAGAACCTCCTCCTTTTTTGAAGTCGGTTAAAAAGAAGAATTTATGAATTGGGCGAAATGATGACGCCGAGTGACTTGATGAAACCGATGTTGATCGTCAACAAAGCACTGTGCCAAGTCAGTTACTTGCAAGATGCTTATCCAGTTATTGGTGTTGAAAAAGTCTTGCTAATCCGTGGTCCGAAAATACTATACATTAAATAATGTTCATGCATTAGTACAAAAAAGTTTTTCGCATTTCTTTCATTATTTTTATGTCAGTCAAAAACAAACTGCAACCATTCTGTCTACCTCGGAACGTTATCATAGTAGTCTTTTATTGTCTATAATAATATCAGATGATACTTATATCAGTATTGCATAAATATTAAATAAAACTTAGATTCTTTGCAGGTACGAAAAAATACACGTAATATAGGGGGGGGGGGGGTAGCCTTAAACCTCACCATGTATCACCAAGGGGGAGGGGGGGTTAAAAAATACAAAAAAAACATCACGTGATTAATGGACGGCCCCTAACTAGGAGATGGCTGGACCGATTTGGACAATTCTTTTTTGTTTGAAAGGGTATATTTTCTAGTTGGTTAGTTGGTTCCTGTGTCGTAACGTTTGGATCTGATGATGGGATCATGGAGAAATCGAGGGAACTCTTCAAATATTATAGGCACACCTATATCGTTTTGGATATTTCTTATAGTACCTTGTGCAGTTGCTCTCGAAAAGCACCATTTGAGGAAGTGGAACTGATGATGAAGACCCCAGATGGCCACCGAAACTACTCAATAATAACTATTTCGTTGATTGCGATTAGATTACTTGAATATGGATGTTAAGCACTTTATGCTCGTCACAATGCATATGGTGAAGTAGAGCTGATGGTGATGTACCAGGATAACTCCTCAAAAATTAACGGCTCTGCACCGGGAAAAGCAATATTTTGTAAAAGGTGATACGTAGTTGACAGTTTGGCTTTTGTAACTAGATAAATTACAAACCGACCCACTAAAAATCGTGAAAAACAACTTTTTTAGCAAAAAATAGAACCGACTTCCATATAAAAACACTACAAAGGCAAAAATAACTTTAATTTCGGAAGGCGGTGTCTTTAGTTTTGTATATATTTTCGTTTTTGACACCGCCTTCCGAAATTAAAGTTATTTTTGCCTTTGTAGTGTTTTTATATGGAAGTCGGTTCTATTTTTTGCTAAAAAGTTTTGTAGGAACGCGTTTATTTTAGCTGCTTGCTTATCTTAGCTTGTTATTTAAAGTATTGCATACTGTTTGCGTCACCAACTAGACGCGTTCAAATATGGCAATTCGCACTTGCAAACGTCATCACAGTGAGTCAGTCAGCTATCGCTAACGCTCATTGTAGGTAAAATCTTCTATCGATATAAATAATAATGAATGTATGTACCTTTGTCCTCTATGTGTTCTTAAACCATGGACCGGATTGTAACGAAAAATTCAAAAAGCGCCAATAGCCTAGGTTTCGGACTTGTGATAGGTCGCGGTTAGATCGCCACCAATTACACTATAGGTTTCGGACTTGTGATAGGTCGCGGTTAGATCGCCACCAATTACACTATTGCTATGAACCCACTCTAGACACTAGTATATTTAGATTAGTTGGAGAGATTAACAAGATTGTTAGTAGAGTGAATTCTGCCCACATTGATAGTTTTATTTTTTTTTGTCATGTGGCTTGTAATCATAGATTTTTCATTTATTAATAAAGATAGTATGGCGTTAAATGTTAATAAAGACTATAAAATACTACAGTCTAGACTTGCAAGCAAGGCAGGCGTTTTAAAAACAAATATTAATTTCGGCAAGAATAGCTGAATAGGTTGCAACACTCTACATACCACATCATGAACTGCAACCTTCGCTGAATGAGTTCAGTGTCACGCCCAAGGTCTTAGGGAACAGGTAGTGATGTTGAAGTGGATGTTGGCACTACGCCAGTAGTCTGTCTCATCTAGCTATGCAAATATGAACTTTAGGTGTTGGAAATAAAGTTTAAACTCCGTTGAGGATGGTAGTTGACCGAGTTTTTCTGGTTAATGATCTAGTCTAGATTCAAGCGATAGATGATTTGTTTCGTACTGTCATAATTTGACACGAGGCTGTCTTCTATACATTTTTGTAACGAAATGAAGTGTGATTTAATCATGATGGTCTGCGTAAAGATTTATTATTGAGAAACACGACTAGCGTAGTGGTTGAGCGATTGGCTGCTGAGTGTCGCAGGTTCGATTCCCGCATCGGATACAACGTTTATTTATTTATTTATTTATTGGCCTATCTAAAGTCGAAAGACCTAAATCACCTATTCATGGAATG
Source organism: Tholera decimalis (assembly GCA_943138885.2). NCBI lineage: Eukaryota > Metazoa > Arthropoda > Insecta > Lepidoptera > Noctuidae > Tholera > Tholera decimalis. The sequence goes on from OW964551.2 coordinate 16,953,918, forward strand.
TGTTCGATATGAGTTCTATAGAATTGATCTCTTTAGAGCCTTTAACTTGAACAGTCACGATTAGGCAACCTTCTTTTTTTGTGATTCTTGGCTTGCGTTTGACCACTACTACACCTGATGGTTAATGATGATGTGGTTGAAGGTGAGGCACGCTTACCTAGAAGCAACCTATTCACTCTTGACTTAAAGACCCCCAGGATGTCTGGCAGTATAGAATCTGACAGGGAAATCCACTCCTTAGCTGAATGCACAATGGAAGTATAACATTTTGTGCGTATGGGTGCGGGATTCCACATACTTTTGTTTCAAGTACATAGTGATGATGTGAAGAGTTTGTTCATTCTTGGCCAAATGTAAGACGAAGATACATACATAAATATAACTAGATGTAGGATGTGATGGGGCAATGTTTCCATTTCATGAAAATATTTATTAGCATGCTCTATGTGGGTAATAAAAGTCCAAAAGGTGAATAAAAAACATCACCTTAGTTCACCTGGGTGAATCAATCTCAAGGTGAACAAAGGCGACGGTGTATGTCGAATCATTTCATCTGGAATGTGTCACCTAGGTGAAATTATACAGAGGTGAAATGACGACACCAAAAAGTGTACTTTGTTCGACTTGTGGTGATAGGAGTGTGTTTTCCGATAGCTATAACCTAGAGGTCTTTAAGTCAAGAGTGAATAGGTTACCCCCAGGTAAGCGTGCTCCATTTTCGACCACAACATTACTTACCATTAGGTGAGATGGTGGTCAAACGCGAGCCTATTATCAATAATAAAAAATCATCCAGGTGAACAAAGTGGAATAAACCGTCATACGCAGTGATTAAAAGTCCCTAATAAAATAAATAAAAGAAAATAATTATGATAATATAGAGTCTAGAAAAAATTTGTTTCGTTCCTAGTCCTGGGTGTGTGGAAATGCACGATACCGGAGAAATTATTAGTGTGGCGCAATGCCTCAAAATTTTTTATTTAGTTCCATATCTATTTTTTTTAGATCAAGGAAACTATGTTTACACTATAAGGTTTTCTTGGACCCCTGAAAATATCACTACAATGGTTTTTGTATTGACGAAACAACACTGACACACCATACAAGATGAGCATCATTGTGCATTGGCAAAAACAATTGAATTTATTTATTTAAAGTCTATGTACAATAGTGGTAGACTGTGTCGTTGCTCGAGCGACACAGGTTGCAAGCGCGACTGCTGAGCCTGAGCCCGAGACCTCGGGTTCTATTCCCGGGTCGGGCAAAAATGCTATGGAGTTTTTCTGTAAGGCGCTGGACACACAGAAAAGACGTAAGACGCAGACGGGGCGCGGACATATGTCTCTTGCGCGTGCCATTCATACAAAATGTATAGAAGTGTCGCGACGCAAAACATATAGAAAGGATAGGGCGCAGATAAGACACTTACTCTTCTGCTCTCTATCGTCAAAACATACAGAAAGGACAAGGGACGGGTGAGAACGGGGCAGCAGGCGGGTGGGCGCGGGTGACGGGTGACTGGGATGGTCAATCGGACAGCTGAATGAAGTTGGTTGAAAACCGTCATCTCTCGCAGCAGCCAGCTTCACGTCCGTGCCTCGTCTTTTCTATATGTTTTAAAGTCGCTACGACGCACGGTGGGCTGAAAAACGGCTTTCATAGACTTAGGCATTTTATTTTGCAAGTGCCAGTTTTTGTGCCGGATATCACTTCTATTTGTTATAACAATATACAAAAATGACACCAGAATTGATTCTGCACAAAAACGAAGGAATTATAATTTTTTTACGAAAATTTTGTATGGAGCTAGTATGAAAAATCGAAATATCTCTGAAACGGCAGCGATAACCGTAATATCCTTATAGGAGGTTTTAGTACTAATTATTTATGATTTTTTGACATACGTTACATAATGGTTGTAGATGCCTTTTTTTTTAAATCGTCAAAATATTTTTATTTATTTTTACATATTAAACGTTCCTTTTAGTGTTTAAGTTGAAGAATTCAGAGCTTTAACAACTCTTAACATAAAATAGCATCACCCCTATAGACCTGAAGGACTAGACAGAGGTGTGTAGTATCTTGTTGATCTTGTAAGATTTCCAACAATACCAAATAGTTGAATATCAGTGTCAAAGTGCCCATGCTGTCGCTTCTTTTAGAAAGATAGGGGAATGAAATTGTTAATTGATCATACCCTAAAAGTATGATTACAACATAACCGGACACATAATAATATCGACACAAAAGGAATTTTAAAACCTTGCATACGTTCAAAATACAAAATAACATATTGTGTAGTCATCTAATGAGTCTGATGACAAGTAATTAAGTAATTAGAATGATGGTTGTAGTCTTCTGATTCTAATGAGCCTATTAAGTGATTAAATGATTTGAAATATCTCGCAACAATACCAACTAAGAACTGCATTCACCTTTTTATAATTAGTGAGCTAATGTGATTTGCTAATGTTGATTAGTTCTACTATGAGTTCTACGAAATGTTTTTGACGATTATAAATTTTTATTATCATATCTTTTATAACTTTAATGAGGGTAGTTAACTAATTATTGACTTTATACAATAAAAGGGCTATAATTTTGTTCCATAATTTAGATTGTTCACAACCGTGTAACTGCTAACACTAAAACTATTTGCTTTGCGACTACAAAATCTTAGAATGGAAAGTTTAATCACCAACTTAGATTTGTTTGTTCTTCTAAAAAGTGAGTGTCCTTCATTTAATCATGAAGTATTGTTTAGTGCAATTGTGTCCCGCATAGGCGATTGCCTTTCTGCCGAAGATCAAGTAACTCTCAAAGAATTTTGCCGGAGATTCACGCGAGCTGCTTTAAACAGGTGGCAGAAATCTAAACGATTCTTTGATAAGTTTAGAAATACGTACGGAGAGTGGTTGCAAGCAAATATTGATTGGCCGAGTTGCGTGCAAACTTTAATAAATCAAGAACCAACTGTTGATGAGATACCAAGAGCACGCTCAGTCTCTCCAGAACCTTCGACATCATCGACTGTTGGAACAATGACAAAAAGGTCCCGAAAACCATTCAAAGATCTGGGAAGCAAACAGAAAAAGAGAAGATCTAGTGAGCACATAGGCGAGGATTCCTGTGAATTGGCATATGCAGCTGCAGCACGTTTAAAAGAAGAAGGTTATGAAGATATCGCATCTGTAATCAATTATATGATCAAAAATCCAGAAGCTGCCGTTAAAATCAAGGAAAGCATTAAGAAAACAGTAATATTTACACCAGAGAAAGCACTTGGATTGCTTCTTTCACTTAAGCTTTCAAAGTGGCAATATATTACGTTGCGAGAGACTGCCATTCGGGAAGGTGCTAAGGATATTTACCCATCCTACTATAAACTGCAACAAACTAAGCTTGCATGCTACCCTCCTAATCAATCAGTATCAGTTACGGATTCATCAGCTAGAATTACACTTCAAGCTTTACTTGACATCACGGTGAAGCGGATTCTTCAAAGTCTTTCTGATAATGTGGAAAATAAGCAGTTAAAGCTGATATCGAAGTGGGGATTTGATGGTGCTTCCAATCAAAGCCGATACAAGCAGAAAATGGACGGCGAGCATGATGATTCAAGCATTTTCATGACCTCCTTGGTGCCACTGAAACTGACAGATGGAGATAATACTATATGGACAAACCCGAAACCATGCTCAACTTTTTATTGTCGTCCGGTTCAGTTCACTTTTGTAAAAGAAAGCCATGCAGTTGTCATTGATAACAAAAGAAAAATGGATGAGGAAATTGAGGCCCTTAACCCCACAGAGTGCATTAATAGTAACAGGGTGACTCATAAACTAATGATGACAATGATCGACGCAAAAGTCTGCACGTACCTTTCTGAAGCTAGATCAAATGCATCATGCTACCTGTGCTTAGCAAAACCAATAGAAATGAACCACTTAGATGCTGTAACATCAAAAACTGTGTGTTCTGACATATATGAATTTGGCCTATCATCCCTACATGCCCGTATAAATTGCATGGAATGTCTGTTACACATTGCGTACAGACTTGACTTCAAACAGTGGGCAGCAAGAAGTAATGAGCATAAAGATATGTTACAAAACAGAAAAAAAAACATTCAAAATAAATTTAAAGAGGAGCTCAATCTGTTAATTGATATAGTAAAACAAGGCTCGGGAACTACCAATGACGGGAATACCGCAAGGAAGTTTTTCGAGTTTCCCAATAAAACTGCAGCTATTACTGGGTTGGATCAAAACCTGATAAAAAGATTTGCTGTTATTTTGCAAGCAATAACATCTGGTGAGAAGATCGATGTCATCAAATTTAAAGATTTTGCTCGCAAAACAGCAGAAAAGTACGTGGAATTATACGACTGGTACTACATGTCATCAACCGTACATAAACTATTAATACACGGAGCTGACATAATCGAAAAAAATGATATTGTCCCGATTGGGACTCTCTCGGAAGAAGCCTCAGAGTCTCGAAACAAAGATTTTAGGAGGTTCCGGGATCATCATTCGCGGAAAAGAAGCAGGCAAGATTCTAATCAAGATATCCTAAATATGCTTGTTGTTTCTTCGGATCCTTTTCTAAGTGCACAAAGGCCGAAGTTAGATGCCAAAAGGAAGACAACCTTTTTTGCTGAAACTCTCGACCTAATACAGTTTCCGGAAACTGAGTTCGAGTTTGTAGGTATATCCGATCTGGATTCTGACTCGGAATTGGAGTCCGACAACGAAAGTTGTCAAGAAAATTTGTAAAATTTAATTATTTTTCTTTATGTTCTTTTGTTATTTATGTTAGTTTATTGTACCAATATGTTTAGTTAATAATTTCATAAATTATAGTTTCAAATATGTATTTTGTATAATTGAATTTATTAGATATTATTTTTGTTACTTCTGTTTTATTTAAATTACCTATCAATAAAAAGTTTATATACAGTCTTTTTTTTTCACATATTCTTAATATTTGGGGAAAAAGCATGCTTCCTAACGATGTTCTTAACTTTGACACAGTTCATGGATCGTTTTGAACAGTTTCATATGTTAAAATAAATAATGTTAGTACTATAATCCCCTATAAGGATATTATTATTATTATGTGTCCGGTTATGTTGTAATCATACTTTTAGGGTATGATCAATTAACAATTTCATTCCCCTATCTTTCAAAAAGAAGCGACAGCATGGGCACTTTGACACTGATATTCAACTATTTGGTATTGTTGGAAATCTTACAAGATCAACAAGACACTACACACCTCTGTCTAGTCCTTCAGGTCTATAGGGGTGATGCTATTTTATGATAAGAGTTGTTAAAGCTCTGAATTCTTCAACTTAAACACTAAAAGGAACGTTTAAATATGTAAAAATAAATAAAAATATTTTGACGATTTTTTAAAAAAAAAGGCATCTACAACCATTATGTAACGTATGTCAAAAAATCATAAATAATTAGTACTATAACCCCCTATAAGGATATTACGGTTATCGCTGCCGTTTTAGAGATATTTCGATTTTTCATACTAGCTCCATACAAAATTTTCGTAAAAAAATTATAATTCCTTCGTTTCTGTGCAGAATCAATTCTGGTGTCATTTTTGTATATTGTTATAACTAATAGAAGTGATATCCGGCAAAAAAACTCGCACTTGCAAAATAAAATGCCTAAGTCTATGAAAGCCGATTTTCAGCCCACCGTGCGACGCTCCGTTTGCGTCCTGTCCGCGCCCTGTCCTCGTCTTTTCTGTGTGTCCAGTGCCTAAGGTTTCTCAGTTATAGCCAGGAGTTTGGAAGTTGGCGGTGTGGTACCCCCGTGCCTCGGAAAGCACGGCACAGCCTGTGAAAATACTAATACTCAGCTGCGGTTAGACTGGAAACCGACCTCAACATAGGAAAAGGCTAAGCAGTTGAGTGGTACATGGGCAGACTTAATGCATTCCTCTACCAGTCAACCTTCAAATTGTGCCAATGAAAATATCTGTAATAGCCAAAACTCTAAAAAAACACGCATTTCTTGCATGTCCAAATACCAGAACAAAATACTTTTGTATATTTTAGTAACGTCCGAGTCGCAAGAGAATCACGACGGTTATAGTATTTATTGCGTGATTATGTTGGCGAGCTAGACTTTACGATGCGTAGGTTAATGACATCTTTAGATAAATCGGTATTTTTTTTTTAGTTTTATTGAATTATCTTTTATTTTATGATATATGCTGTTCATAATAATAAATTGTCTGTTTGTTTTTCTTTTTTTCTAAATAACAGTTTTCTCAAGTGCGTGTAGTTATTTTACACGGTGCTAAAATACAAACAAACTTTTTAGAATTATTTTTGTCTTTCCGTTTGTCCGGGCTTAAATATCTGAAACGACTGAATCGGTTTTTATGGAATTTATTCTGGAAGGTTGTAGGGCAAAATGACTTTACTTTACTTTACTTACTAAACTTTTTATCCCAGAATTATTGAAGAATGACAATTTTCGCTGGAAAAATCTCGTAGGTAATATAAACTGAACCGCGAAGTTGTGGGCACAAACTAGTCTTAACATAGTATAAAGCAAAGTCGCTTCCCTGTGTCTATCCCTATGTATGCTTAAATCTTTAAAACTACGCAACGGATTTTGATGCAGTTTCTTTCAATAGAAAGAGTGATTCAATAGGAAGGTTTTTAAGTATATAACATGCATAATATAGTAGAGGAACACTGATAATTTTTGAGGTTTCTAATGTGATGTCGCAAATAAACACATTTTTTGCGCTTGCTTTGCAAACGCTGGCTGAACCCTACGAGATAGATCAAAATAATGTACTACAGTATTGTACACCTTAAAAAGGTCAATAAAATTGTCCTGGATGGCATTTGTCTATCTCTTATAGATAACCCACAACAACCATTTTTATCCTTTACGTTTTACGAGAAATACGAGCATATTTTACGAAGCGATTTTAAGCAATACAGCATTAATCCTTATCCAATTAAGTACCATAAATACATTGTACATTTAATATAAATCAATATTGCCCTTTACAGAATATAATTTAAATAAATAGTTTCGAAGATATTACAGATTTAAAATGCAAGGACATAGCGGTTGCGGCGCGGTGCCGGCGGAGGCACGGCACGCGTGCCTATGTTGCTTAGATTTGAGCGTTGAATGTTTTTCCCATGGTAAATTATGTGTCGCACTTTCAAGAGTAATTACTAAAGGGAACATGTATGTCGAATGACAAAAAGGCTGTCAACGATGTATATAAAGACATTCTATAGTATATTTAATATAAATTTGGCACTCGTGCGAAGCCGGGGCGGGTCGCTAGTTTATAATAAAACACGACTGTGTAAACCTAAATAATCTTCTTGAAATTACTTTTGACTAGCAGTCGCTCCCGTTGGCTTTATCACGATATAATAATATCACATAACCCTCCTTTTCCCAATCAGGTAAAAAGAAGCCTATGACCTTCCTCAAGCTTCAAGCCACTTCCAAATTTCATCCTAATCCATCCAGTACTTTCGAAGATAAGCGCTTTTAAACAAACAGACTTTTCCGCTTTATAATATTAGTAGATATAGAACTATAGATGTTAGATTGAAGTGTCTTGCGGATTAGAGATCAGGAGTACTTCAGACCTTATCACATGTCATAGGCAGAGGTTCTCAAGAAAATTTACGGTAGTAAAAGAGACGTTGACCTCTGAGTTTGTTTCAGTGTTTCTTCTCAGAGTAGTCAGTTAGCAAACACTGGCCTCATCTAGTTTACATTTACGAAAAAAAATTACGTGTAAAAGTGTTATTTATAACCCATTTGCAAAATAAACATCATTATTTCATTATTTCTCACCACAATATTCATGTACAATTTTACAGTTATTAGGGACACATTTTATACAATAAACATTGTGGGAGACTGGTGCCTAAACTAAGCCAGGGCCTGTATTTCAGGACACCAGGTTGGATTAACATTTCAAGTGCTCTATATATTAGTGGTCAGGAGTTACCTTATAATTTCCATGTTTTTAAAATATTAGATTTTTTTTTATCGAAGTGCAAAAAAAACTTGTTAGTGGGATTAGTATTAAGTGGAGATGTAGGTGCTTGTATAGTGCGTATGTATAGTGTGTGTGGAGTGAGTGGGTGAATGCAATAGTTCTTTTTTTTCTTTCCATTGTCTATAGAGGGACAGCAAGTATATCTTCAGTGTCACGATAATTTAGTTCTTGGATCCAATTAGTTACTTTCGATTTACATTTATTTTTGTTAAAATCATAAATATGAAGGATCCTGTTAACCTTATTATAAATGTATTGACCAAGAAAATAAAAAAATCGCTGAGCAAATTTGGTCGACAGCCGGGTGTGTCGTTTGTCAACGGGGTTGAACTGCCTTTTGCCACGAGAGAGTAGAGTATTGTTTGCTGTAAGAACAGTTGGCCTACCGTCAAAACTTTCGCTTTTTTATATAGAAGAGTAGTGGAGTAGTCAAAGGGTCGGAATAAGGACACCTTCAGGGTGGCTATCTGGGCACTTACTAATTCAAGTATCGTGGATTTTGGGGCACCTCCCTAAGAAACGACACAGTACGTTAGCAAAGACTGAGCAAGGACAAAATTCACAGATTTCCTCAACTTTTCATCAGCCACCAGTCTCAGAGTCTTAAAGACGTAGATTAACAATAAAAGATAACCTCCTTCTTTTGCAGCCGGGTAAAAATATTAGCCTATAAACTTCCTAAAGCTTCAAGCTACTTTCATACTAAATTTCAATGAAATCCTCCCAGTACTTTCGATTTAGCGCGGTTAAACAAAAATAAACAAACTTTTTCTTTTCAATATTAGTACAAACAAATAGTCGCAAGCTCACGAACTAAACTCGCTAAGTTTCGCTTTACTTTCAAGATTGACCTGTGTGAATCTAATTATTTAACTACGATTTTACTAATAGAATAACTTATTTTAAATTGTTTTGGTCCATTTAATGAAATGAAAAGTGCGGTACGTTAATTAAACCGCTAAAGATTTAGAAATAAACAGTACATAGGCACATCAATTTTAAAACGTCGCTAAGAACTAGATACGAGAATTTCGTCCATGGTCAACTACTTATATTCAGCCTCCATGTCGTTTCAGTATGTTTATCCGTTGCTTTCTCGAAAACTAGGCTGTGTGTACTAGATATTTTGTCTCGCCGATAAATCCATTTGTCCTCTTTCTATATTTATATTTTTAAATAAATGTTTTACTTTCTTTCTTTTCACTATGCCTCCCGGTTTCTTTAAGTGTTTCGTATTTTTATCCGACTGCGAAATAATGAGGGTAATGTGTTTGCTTCAGGCTTATAATAGGTTGCGTCGCATGTGAATTCAACAGAGTATTTTAGTCTCGGCATCTACTTTATATGTGTGTGGTTTCGAGGAAGGTAATAATAGAACACCTAGATGCTTCCCATGTGTCATTGAAAGCGGCAATCTTACCAAGGGATAGTGTTTCACAGCTACTTGTGGAGGTAGGATAGGTTCCACTAGTACTCAGCTGCATTCGCTTTTTTCTTATTGATAATAGGCTCGCGTTAGTCACCATCTCACCTGATGGTAAGCGATGATATGGTCAAAAATGAAGCACGCTTACCTAGAAGTAATCTATTATTAATATGATAAAGCTATCAGAAAACACAGACATCGGCAGGGAATTTCACCCCTTAGGGCCTATGCACACCACGTTTTTTAAACGCGCCGTCTGTGACGGCGCGCTTTTATCCCTACAGAGCAGTTTGTTGTCGTTTGTATCGATTCAAGCATGCGGCACCGGCGCACGGTGGGCTGAAAATCGGCTTTCATAGACTTAGGCATTTTATTTTGCAAGTGCGAGTTTTTTTGCCGGATATCACTTCTATTAGTTATAACAATATACAAAAATGACACCAGAATTGATTCTGCACAGAAACGAAGGAATTATAATTTTTTACGAAAATTTTGTATGGAGCTAGTATGAAAAATCGAAATATCTCTAAAACGGCAGCGATAACCGTAATATCCTTATAGGGGGTTATAGTACTAATTATTTATGATTTTTTGACATACGTTACATAATGGTTGTAGATGCCTTTTTTTTTTTTAAATCGTTTAAATATTTTTATTTATTTTTAGATATTTAAACGTTCCTTTTAGTGTTTAAGTTGAAGAATTCAGAGCTTTAACAACTCTTATCATAAAATAGCATCACCCCTATAGACCTGAAGGACTAGACAGAGGTGTGTAGTGTCTTGTTGATCTTGTAAGATTTCCAACAATACCAAATAGTTGAATATCAGTGTCAAAGTGCCCATGCTGTCGCTTCTTTTTGAAAGATAGGGGAATGAAATTGTTAATTGATCATACCCTAAAAGTATGATTACAACATAACCGGACACATAATAATAATAATATCCTTATAGGGGATTATAGTACTAACATTATTTATTTTAACATATGAAACTGTTCAAAACGATCCATGAACTGTGTCAAAGTTAAGAACATCGTTAGGAAGCATGCTTTTTCCCCAAATATTAAGAATATGTGAAAAAAAAAGACTGTATATAAACTTTTTATTGATAGGTAATTTAAATAAAACAGAAGTAACAAAAATAATATCTAATAAATTCAATTATACAAAATACATATTTGAAACTATAATTTATGAAATTATTAACTAAACATATTGGTACAATAAACTAACATAAATAACAAAAGAACATAAAGAAAAATAATTAAATTTTACAAATTTTCTTTACAACTTTCGTTGTCGGACTCCAATTCCGAGTCAGAATCCAGATCGGATATACCTACAAACTCGAACTCAGTTTCCGGAAACTGTATTAGGTCGAGAGTTTCAGCAAAAAAGGTTGTCTTCCTTTTGGCATCTAACTTCGGCCTTTGTGCACTTAGAAAAGGATCCGAAGAAACAACAAGCATATTTAGGATATCTTGATTAGAATCTTGCCTGCTTCTTTTCCGCGAATGATGTTCCCGGAACCTCCTAAAATCTTTGTTTCGAGACTCTGAGGCTTCTTCCGAGAGAGTCCCAATCGGGACAATATCATTTTTTTCGATTATGTCAGCTCCGTGTATTAATAGTTTATGTACGGTTGATGACATGTAGTACCAGTCGTATAATTCCACGTACTTTTCTGCTGTTTTGCGAGCAAAATCTTTAAATTTGATGACATCGATCTTCTCACCAGATGTTATTGCTTGCAAAATAACAGCAAATCTTTTTATCAGGTTTTGATCCAACCCAGTAATAGCTGCAGTTTTATTGGGAAACTCGAAAAACTTCCTTGCGGTATTCCCGTCATTGGTAGTTCCCGAGCCTTGTTTTACTATATCAATTAACAGATTGAGCTCCTCTTTAAATTTATTTTGAATGTTTTTTTTTCTGTTTTGTAACATATCTTTATGCTCATTACTTCTTGCTGCCCACTGTTTGAAGTCAAGTCTGTACGCAATGTGTAACAGACATTCCATGCAATTTATACGGGCATGTAGGGATGATAGGCCAAATTCATATATGTCAGAACACACAGTTTTTGATGTTACAGCATCTAAGTGGTTCATTTCTGTTGGTTTTGCTAAGCACAGGTAGCATGATGCATTTGATCTAGCTTCAGAAAGGTACGTGCAGACTTTTGCGTCGATCATTCTCATCATTAGTTTATGAGTCACCCTGTTACTATTAATGCACTCTGTGGGGTTAAGGGCCTCAATTTCCTCATCCATTTTTCTTTTGTTATCAATGACAACTGCATGGCTTTCTTTTACAAAAGTGAACTGAACCGGACGACAATAAAAAGTTGAGCATGGTTTCGGGTTTGTCCATATAGTATTATCTCCATCTGTCAGTTTCAGTGGCACCAAGGAGGTCATGAAAATGCTTGAATCATCATGCTCGCCGTCCATTTTCTGCTTGTATCGGCTTTGATTGGAAGCACCATCAAATCCCCCCTTCGATATCAGCTTTAACTGCTTATTTTCCACATTATCAGAAAGACTTTGAAGAATCCGCTTCACCGTGATGTCAAGTAAAGCTTGAAGTGTAATTCTAGCTGATGAATCCGTAACTGATACTGATTGATTAGGAGGGTAGCATGCAAGCTTAGTTTGTTGCAGTTTATAGTAGGATGGGTAAATATCCTTAGCACCTTCCCGAATGGCAGTCTCTCGCAACGTAATATATTGCCACTTTGAAAGCTTAAGTGAAAGAAGCAATCCAAGTGCTTTCTCTGGTGTAAATATTACTGTTTTCTTAATGCTTTCCTTGATTTTAACGGCAGCTTCTGGATTTTTGATCATATAATTGATTACAGATGCGATATCTTCATAACCTTCTTCTTTTAAACGTGCTGCAGCTGCATATGCCAATTCACAGGAATCCTCGCCTATGTGCTCACTAGATCTTCTCTTTTTCTGTTTGCTTCCCAGATCTTTGAATGGTTTTCGGGACCTTTTTGTCATTGTTCCAACAGTCGATGATGTCGAAGGTTCTGGAGAGACTGAGCGTGCTCTTGGTATCTCATCAACAGTTGGTTCTTGATTTATTAAAGTTTGCACGCAACTCGGCCAATCAATATTTGCTTGCAACCACTCTCCGTACGTATTTCTAAACTTATCAAAGAATCGTTTAGATTTCTGCCACCTGTTTAAAGCAGCTCGCGTGAATCTCCGGCAAAATTCTTTGAGAGTTACTTGATCTTCGGCAGAAAGGCAATCGCCTATGCGGGACACAATTGCACTAAACAATACTTCATGATTAAATGAAGGACACTCACTTTTTAGAAGAACAAACAAATCTAAGTTGGTGATTAAACTTTCCATTCTAAGATTTTGTAGTCGCAAAGCAAATAGTTTTAGTGTTAGCAGTTACACGGTTGTGAACAATCTAAATTATGGAACAAAATTATAGCCCTTTTATTGTATAAAGTCAATAATTAGTTAACTACCCTCATTAAAGTTATAAAAGATATGATAATAAAAATTTATAATCGTCAAAAACATTTCGTAGAACTCATAGTAGAACTAATCAACATTAGCAAATCACATTAGCTCACTAATTATAAAAAGGTGAATGCAGTTCTTAGTTGGTATTGTTGCGAGATATTTCAAATCATTTAATCACTTAATAGGCTCATTAGAATCAGAAGACTACAACCATCATTCTAATTACTTAATTACTTGTCATCAGACTCATTAGATGACTACACAATATGTTATTTTGTATTTTGAACGTATGCAAGGTTTTAAAATTCCTTTTGTGTCGATATTATTATGTGTCCGGTTATGTTGTAATCATACTTTTAGGGTATGATCAATTAACAATTTCATTCCCCTATCTTTCTAAAAGAAGCGACAGCATGGGCACTTTGACACTGATATTCAACTATTTGGTATTGTTGGAAATCTTACAAGATCAACAAGATACTACACACCTCTGTCTAGTCCTTCAGGTCTATAGGGGTGATGCTATTTTATGTTAAGAGTTGTTAAAGCTCTGAATTCTTCAACTTAAACACTAAAAGGAACGTTTAATATGTAAAAATAAATAAAAATATTTTGACGATTTAAAAAAAAAAAGGCATCTACAACCATTATGTAACGTATGTCAAAAAATCATAAATAATTAGTACTAAAACCTCCTATAAGGATATTACGGTTATCGCTGCCGTTTCAGAGATATTTCGATTTTTCATACTAGCTCCATACAAAATTTTCGTAAAAAAATTATAATTCCTTCGTTTTTGTGCAGAATCAATTCTGGTGTCATTTTTGTATATTGTTATAACAAATAGAAGTGATATCCGGCACAAAAACTGGCACTTGCAACATAAAATGCCTAAGTCTATGAAAGCCGTTTTTCAGCCCACCGTGCGGCGCGTCTGTGTCGCTATAAACGCGCGTTTAAAAAACGTGGTGTGCATAGGCCCTTAGTCGTACGCACAATAAAAGTATTCCCAGAACGTTTTGTGCGTATGGCTGGAACGTCCACCATGTAACGATGGCCCATCACCATCGTTTGTCTTGTAGTCTGACGATGAAACGGGCTTGGTGGAATTAGATTGAGCAATTCCATCGCTTAGACCGGAAGTCGACCCCAATATAGTCAGTCACCTAAATATAATTTGTAAAGGTTTATCTCAAAATATCAACATACATAGGTACATACATCATCCTATTTAATTTTCAGACAATGTGGGCATGTCAGTATGTGTGAAAATATCTCGGGAACTGCTAGTCTACAAGTCATTTTCGTTGAGAATGTTCTATTTTGCAGACAACTAGAACAAGGTACTTAACAGTATTCTTATAACTGGGTTTATTGCTATACAGGCTGTTTGAGAATTGCGGTATCATATTTAAAGTTGAGGTTTGGTATTTCTACTAAATAATACTGTAAACCTAAAAGTTTCGTTGTATCCCGTCTATACATTGAAATTGTCCGAAGAGATTTAGATCGAAATAGGTTCTGATACAGAAAATAATTTATACTTCTGCCCGGTAAAATTTTCTGAAATTTCCACATGAAAATGTTGCGAGGTGACGTTTTTCCTGCGTAAATCTAGATCCCGCGGTAATTCCGGGATAAAAAGTAGGCTATAACCTCCTCTATTTTCTGTGAAAACTCAGCCTTTTACATTCCCACTGTTGGGACACAGGCCACCTCTCTATGAGACGGAAAATTCCATTAAAATCGGTAGACGTTCCGGAGATTAGCCCGGACAAACAGAAAAGCAACAGTTAAAAATACGTGGTTTTGTATCTGGTAAATAACTTAACAACTACAACGACATTATAGACTGGTACCGCCTTTTTGGGGTTCCGTAGCCGAATGGTTTCTAAAACCACTGTTTCTTAAATTCAATCTTTTAAAAGATATACGCTTCCAAAGTGGTAAAATGTCCCCCCCCCCTGTAATTTCTATAATAATGGAGTGAAAAATCTAAAAAATATATGCTGTAGATCTTAATGTAAACTTTCAACGAAAATTGGTTTGAACGAGATCGAGTCAGTAGTTTATGATATAGCACATTTTCTAAAACTGCAAATATAACTTTGTATTACACTTGGCCAATTTTTTATTGTCACAATCTTTAGTTCAATGCATGTTATCCTACTCATGATTAGCCATAAATAATAACCATTATCGTTCGAGCTCCTTAAGGTTCTAAGTTGAGCTACGCGATAACTAACAAATGCTTGCACTGTTTGGTCGGCCTGCTCAAATCTGTGTGATTCTGTCCTTTAAAGAGCGCCACAGACTAAACCTACATGGCTCTCATATGATTTGATCACTACAGATTGTATGGACTTTGAAAGAGACCTGAGTTTCTTCTCAAACTTGTCGGTTAGTAAACTCACGTAGTTTACATTTACGAAAAAAAAAAATTAGTTGTGAAAGTGTTATTTATACCCATTTGCATTTGCTTGGAATCTGGAGTATTGAGATTTATTTAGATAAGTCAATCCACTTCATGCGTACCAAAATACAGTGTTTCATACTGAACGTATTCGTCCTATAAACGACGCAGTTTTCAAACTAGACTTACTTCACATAGTTTTAAATTGAATGTCATGTCTAAGGCTGGCCGCCCATTACAACTTTTTGTCACCGTGACTTATTGTTACTGTCACCTGCTGTCACCCACGATGCGCTCACTGAGGTGACTTCTTGGGTAACAAATCACGTTCTAGACATGGGCGTTATTAGTTATTTTTGATAACCGTTATCTAACCGGTATTTAGTGGCAATAACGTTATTGATAACGGTTGCTGAATAACGGTATCACAAATGCAGTTAATCTAACTATTCAGTTGTTGTATCTCTATAGTTATTATAACAACTGGATAGCTAAAATAACCACAGTATGAATATAACAAGGAGTGGAGTAAAGGGATTATAACGATACTGGTAATTTCCCTTCATAGCTTTCTTCTAGGCTTAGGACTAGCACATTTTTTATATGAAAAATATACAAAAAATGCGGCGCATTTAAAAATCATCATATTTACATTGATTGATTAAATTAACATGGCAAGCTAACTCACCTTCACCTAATAATCACTATCATCATAATTATACTATTTACACAATGGTCAATTAATCAATCCTACTGTAAATGCGAAAGTTTGTGAGGATGTATGTATGTTTGTTGCTTTTTCACGTAAATACTACAGAACGGATTTCAATTTTTGGTAAGTAGATA
The DNA here is from genome assembly GCA_943138885.2 of Tholera decimalis. Classification (NCBI taxonomy): domain Eukaryota; kingdom Metazoa; phylum Arthropoda; class Insecta; order Lepidoptera; family Noctuidae; genus Tholera; species Tholera decimalis. Next base: position 16,970,169 of record OW964551.2, read on the forward strand.
GTTGAGATACTGGAATAATACATAGACTACTTTTTATCCCAGCATTCCCACGGAATCGAGATTTATGCGGGAAAAACCTCCCTCGCGATCGAAGTTGCGGGCAGAAGTTAGTATTATCATATTATTACAGTGTTAACTCTATATAACTACACTCTAGGGACTTCGTGTATTTTGATATTATAGGAAAAAAACTATATTAGAAAATGAAAAAAGAAATATTTCAGACTAGTGTTAGAAAAAACAAATCTTATTTGAACGCTATTTCATAGTGTTTTTTGTCATTTTCATCTGACGTCTTTTGCTGCACCAGTAATTTTGTTGTATTTTTTAGTTTGTAATCCACGAATCCTACTAATAACCGTCTACACGTGCAATTTGTGAATAAAAGAACAGATGTCGTAAAAAGTTTAGTATTTATGATGCCGACAGTCGAGTTTATTACATACTAGAATAATAAAGTAGCAAAAGAACCTATAGCTCCGCAGTTTTTACTAATTTCGGCCACTTAAAAAGTACATTTTATTATTTAATTGCTGTCGTTATTGAGACTGGGTGTAATGATTATAGAGTGTATCATTATATGAAAGACAAGCTAAGCTTTAGGGAGTTGAACGACACTCGATTTACGTCATTTAATTCATTTTTATAAGTCAGTTTATGTCTACACAAGTATACGTAGCACTAAATACTATTATTAAACTGTGTTTGCATTGTCTATTTACATACTTAAATTTAATACAGAACTACGATTACGCACTTAACTTTTATAAACTAAAGAATTTGAATATTCTCTTCTCAGAAAAATAATAAATCGTCTCAAATCTCCAAAAACAGAAATCATAAAACAATTAACAAGTTCTTCAAATAACCGACAAGAAAACCGACAACCGACACTGATACTAGTATAATTCACTCAATAATTCGAAACATACACAAACAGAAACATGTTGAAAAAAACGTCATTACATTAAACATAATAATATTAAGTAAGTTATAATAACAAAAAAAAAACAATGTAATCACAACAAAATTTTCCACATATTAGCTAAGAGGTATGATGTGATGAGGAGTCAAGCTAGTTTAGTTCAGTTTAGTTCACATTCAAGTAAACTATTATATTTTAATAACTCAACAAACTTTCAAATTAGTCAGCAACTTCAAAATAACTGGTATCTAATATATTCAGTTCCTTAATAACTTTATTTCTAAAAGTATTTCTATTTAGTAAAAATATCTGTGATAACCGACAAACACATCAAAACTGTTCATCATTAGACCAGCAATTGGTATATACGACCATATTATTTCCTTAAGATATCCATGATAACCAATGCATGCCAACAAAACGATAATCGTATCTTCTCTTTCTTGCACCTAATTATCGGCTAAGTGAGAGAGGGAAGGCATGGTTGCCAGTTGCCGGTTGGCTATCATCGGTTTCGGTTTCTAATGTTTTCGTAGTTGCGCGCTGAGTTGTAGCTACTCGCTCGCTACTCGTACTCTGCAGATTGATAACCGTTGCCGGTTGAGACGATACCGATACCTAACGTTATTGCTAAGGCAACCGTTTTTAGTTGCGTTTTGTTTTAACTGACACATGTCTATCGCGTTCATTTTTGTAATGGACTTCAACGAGGTTGTCAAACTAATCTGCTTATACGCTTATTTTAAATAACATGTTTTATTATATGCTTTTCGTTTAAACGCCCATCTTTACGGCTGAGTGACAAAAAGTCACCAGTGAGCGGAATCCCATAGTAATGTACAGGGCGAGTGACAGTCACGTCACTCCGGTACTGCCTATCGCTGCAACTTTTTGTCACCGTCTTATCAAGTCACCATAATGAGCGCACTCAGTATAGTTTTCATAGCACTTGACTAAGTGACAAAAAGTCACGGTGACAAAAAGTTGTAATGAGCGGCCGGTCTAAACGGTCAGTCGTAATTTTTGAAAAAAGGAATTTAGTATTCATATGCTTTTTTTCAAGTAAGTATTTGGAATTATAATTTTATTCTTTTTAAAACTGAAATAAAATTCAAATACTTTTTTCTTATCGAAAGCTAATTGAAATAAAATTCAAATATTTTTTCTTATTGAAAACTATTTGAAATAAAATTCAAATACTTTTATCAAATTGTTTTTTCCACTACTATTTAATTTATGAATGGTCGTTATACTTAAGCTGTGGCGATGAACGAGAACATTGTTTGGTCTGATTGTAATTCAAATTTGAGTACACTGGCCTGATTAAAAAGCTTTAGTAAATAATTTCTAGAAACGTATTAAAGCAAAGGTGACACTGTAGTACTAACATGAACTTAGCTTATTTTAGTTTTAGAGACGAAACAACCAGTTTGTTGTTTGTTTGACAGTCTAAATGTCTGTCTGAGTTACAACAGGGAACGTTATAGATTACCAACGTTATAGGTTAATGTTTACTAAAGATCTTTGACGAAAACTGTTAGTAAGTAACTTCTTGTTTTCGTGCTCATGAGACGATAACTTACTAACCAACTTACACGTACTTATTTTTTCTTTGGTGGAGCGGAATGGAGTATCAGACCTCTGTTGTGGCACTTTCGTTTCGGGGCCGCGGTATCTTTTTGAACGTTACGTTACGTACGAATCCAGCCATTCTAGTTACAAATTCATTACAAACCCTTTTCAAAAGCAAATTTCTTATTATGTGTCCTTAAAACTGTACAGTCAGTTATGTGTAAAAGACCTTACATAACACATGCACCAAGCTTCCCCTGTGTTTAAACTTCCGTATACAGCATGGCAACAAATATAACAATCAATTACCTACTCAATTTATCATTACCTTGCGAATTCTATCGCTCAATAATGAGAATGCATCACAGACTTTGGCAAAATGACTCACGTAAAGAATCCATTAGCTCACAGGTCATAAGAACAAACAACTTTGAACTTAACAACAAAGAAATAAATGTCATATTGCACATTTAGAATTGTATTGTTTTTATTTGTTCTTGATCTTTATTCTTGTTTAGATTTTTTATATATAGATGTGGTTCGCGTGGTGGCGTGTTGCCAGGTTTTTAGACAGTATTCTGTTTACAACCGTAGCGAAAGGTCGTGTAGATTTATAAAACAAAAAAAAAAAATCTTTCATTCGGTTGCTTTTTGACAAAAAAATTGAGATCAATGTCAAGAGTTTGGAAGACGGAAAAAAATGCAGTGCTTGCGTATGTTTTTGTGATATACCTAGTAGATGCTTCAGTTCCGTGAAATAGACCTATTGGTTGTAATAAGGTGTCTGTGTAAACTGATCCCTCTAAGCGTAGACCATATGACAAGATTGAACTAAATGAAAGTGTTGTACTGACAATAGTGCTTTAGTGACAAGATGACAATGTGTGACAGGTTCACATTGCCGGGGCGAGCTGATGCGGTGGTCGAGCAATGGAGATCCAGAATGGAAGAAGGAACATTGGCACCTGCTCACTTCTTGGACCACTGGAGGGTCACTGTTCCCAGGATATACTCTCCGCAACCTAACAGGACTTGTCTGGGTGAGTGTTTAGTCATACTTTTAACTTTTTTTTAAAGAGGTTGCAATGTAGGAAGTTATTCACATTACTAGCAATCTTGTTAATTCCTCCAACTAAGCTAAATATGCTTGTCTCTGGAGTGGGTTCACGGCAATAGTGCAATGAGTGGAGCTCGAAACTGCGACCTCTCTGTCACAAGCCTGTCACCTTAGCCATTAGACTATTGGCGCTTCTTGTACAGCAAATCCACCTGGAGTATTCTGCAGCTGTAGGAAATTATAATCATCAGAGGCATCGAACATTTTCAGAGGAAACGTCGTGATATATCATGTGTCTGAAAATAACTGTACACTATTCATAACAACGGTACTATCTGGCACTACTATTTACATAAGGGATAAGAATGTCCTACGGGTATTTGGTAGAACTCTGGAAGTTTCTGAGTTTCTAAAAGCATGTATTTATTGTCTGTTCAATAATGGATGACATCGTCACTTGTTTAATGATAAATTTAGCTCTATGATGAGCTGGAGTACTGTTATCGTGTACAATAACTGACAAATGCTTGCCAAGTGTAGACAGGTCCACTCATATCTGTGACTAGCTTGTGCCAGCGGCTTCGCCCGCGTGGGAAGTTTTTCCCGTGTAAAGCCCGATCCCGTGGGAATTTTACAAAATCCTTTCTTAGCGGATGCCTACGTCATAACATCTACTTGCAAGCCAAATTTCAGCCCGATCCGTCCAGTGGTTTGGGCTGTGCGTTGAGAGATCACTATGTCAGTCAGTCAATCAGTCAGTCAGTCAGTCAGTCACCTTTGAGTTATATATATATAGATAATAATAATAACCCACCTCAGTGTGTTAAGAAACGGTAACACGAGTTTGGGCTGTGCGTTGATAGATCACTATGTCAGTCAGTCAGTCAGTCAGTCACCTTTGAGTTATATATATTTAGATGTACCTGAAGACCAGTCGTGATCATAGTTCTCGTATGATTTGATCACTACATGTTGCATCATTCTTCATCATCTGCTTAGCCTTTCCCAACTATGTTGAGGTCGGTTTCCAGTCTAACCGGAAGCTAGGTATAGTGATAGGCAAATAACTTGGCAAGAGTCGTTCGATGCGCAGAAGTCGATTTTTAGGTGTCAGCGGTTGTCAGCGGGACGCGGGGTATGACGTTTTCGACTGAAAAAGTCAGAAAGAACAGTTAGACACTATAGTTAAGGAAGGTTGAAATTCCGAATCCATCACTGTCTTTAGGACACCGGGAAAAAAGAAGAATAAAAGGGGTAGCAGTTTTAGTAACTAATTGTGACGACGACAACATATTATTTTCTTTTTTTTTTTAATACATTTTTTTCGCTTTTAAATGTATTTATGTGTTATGTCTATTTTATTTATAATACCGAATTAACAAATGAATTCCTCTTCTTTCTTTAACATTCTTCTGAACAGACATGATTAAAAATAAATGATGGCAATAACCATAGAATAATGGCAAGCAGTAAAAGTGACCTTTTTCTTCCACTAAGTGCACGATGCGCGTACTTACCCCCACTACTCTAAAACCTTGCCAACTTACGTGCCGAGGACTATACAAATGTTTTACATGGAGCGTCTGCCCATTTGACTTCCTCCAGTGACCAGTAGCTGGGTAACACGATTGGCTAGACCAATGTCGGATTAGAGGCTTCTCATTACCCGTGACGACTGTCAAAGATGTCGAAATGACAGGCGGGACCAACGGCTTAACGTGCTTTTCAAGGTCTAGGGTATCACACCGCCAACTTCCAAACTCCGGGCTACTTAAGGGCCTAATACTACCTCAAATGGCTTAGCATGATCCTCCGTTATGTCGAAAATACTGCAGCAATAATTTTATAATAAATACATGGTAAACTTGAGGATTAATGTTAGGTACAGACGCCAGCACATCAAGCTACAACAATCTGTCAAATTTCTTTAATAGATTTTCAACTTTATTGTTAAAGAAATTAGGTTCAAGGTTGATTGGGAAAATTTGACAGTTTCGGGTAGCTTCATGTGCTGGCGTCTGTACTATGTTTGACGAAAACACGATTCTATAAAAAATTTTTGATAGAAAAAAGAAATCCAAAGTTACACTTTTTCCTGACCCGTTTTATGGTAGATAAACATGCATCGTGGTTTGGTAGTCATCTAGAAAGCCTCGTCTAGTTTAAATTGAAAATCAATTATTTTAAAACCGATATTTGTAATCTATTTTTCAAACGAAATGTCATTAATTACTTTCCATCGTTATTTAGAGATTCTTATCGAGTACTAGCACTTCGCACGCGACTTTGTCTGCGTGGTTTTCGAAATAATTTATAGCACTAACCAATAATTAAATATTTTTTAGTTTTGATTCATTCGTTTCGGAGATTACCCCCTGGAAACAAGCTCTTTTTATAATATTACTAAAATAACAAAAATATTTTTCTTATAGTTTACGATTCAGGATGTTTATTACTCAATCACGCCAAAATAGCTGAAACGGTATCTCGGTGGGATGGATTAATTAAAATTGGATTCTCTTCAGCCCTATTCAGATAGGATTCATTTGATGATGTTCCCACCAAAAACTTGTGCTTTACAATTTGCTAAGGCACTCTGACGAAAGGTCTTTCACAAAATAAAACAGAACTACAACTAATAGACAACTTAACAGTATGAGTGGCAAACTATGGGCGATGCATTAAAGAAAGAACAGCAAGATCCTCCTCCTCCTCGCGTCGTATTCCTCACTAGCTTCTGCTTCTGTCTACGACTTCGCTCGCATGGGAAGATTTTCTCGCGTAAATCTCAATCCCGTGATAATTCTGGGATAAAAAGTAGCCTATGTGTTATTCCAGGTTGTCAGCTATCTACTTACCAAATTTCAATCAGATCCGTGCCGTAGTTTTGGCGTGATTGAGTAAGAAACATCCATCCCTGTATCAGTTTAGCTTTAATTATCGTCTTCCATCAGTGCATGTCCTTGGCGTCTTGAAAAGCGTTGTGTAGTTTGGCATCCAAAATTGTGCCAACTTGTCAGACCACGTATTTGTGCTATGACCTTGCGACCATTGACTTTGTCGGTGATCATCAATTTTTCAAGGTCGTTTCCATCTTTCCGTGCTGCGGCCAAAATAACCTAAAGCCCTCAGCAACCCTGATCAACATTATAAATAAAGCGCGATATAAAATGAGAGAATGATTTATTTATCGGCGTTATAATATAATATAATTTAATTTTAAGTAATTTGCTGTGCCCGACCGGGTCCATGATGATCATATTTTGTAATCCTACCACCTAAGTTCACATTGTGGAATGCAATAAATAATTGAGTATTGAGTATTGAAATTGCTGATATTGCTGAAGAGGCCGCTAAGTTGAAGTAGACCTGGGCTGGTCACGTCTGCCGCATGTCCAATGAGTTGTGGGCCAAAATCACCACTTTCTAGAGCACTGATACTGCCCGAAGGCGTCGCGGCAGACCTCGTAGATGGCGGGACGAGCTGGACCAAACTAACGACCAGTGGTTTACTTTAACCCTGGACAGAATCGCCTGAAAATCATGCCTTTGCCCAGCAGTGGGATGAAGCAAGCCAACAGTATCAGTATAATATTTTTGTTGTTTGTAAATTGCACAGGGATTTCTGTCAGATTTGGTGTTGATAACGTATTTTAAGGCAAGGTAATCTCTTGTTGAATCTCGTGTCAAGTGATTTGATTTGGTGTTATTAGTATGTTCAACAAATCACAACTGATAAAACAATTTTTGAGAGCAGATTTTCTTCAAAAATCTAGGTTAGTGGTACAACCAGGCGCATAAACTTATCACGAAAATCCTCAGAGACATCATTCTTTTATCAATATTTACATGTTTTACAAGACATATAAAAATTATTTTAAAGCATTCTAGTAAAGCCGATGAAAAGTCTCGTTTTTTTCGTTAATTTTTCTTCATCATCTCAGACTTTTTCCAACTATATTAGAGTCGGCTTCAATTCTAACCGGATGAAGCTGAGACCTAGTGTTTTCATTTCAAATACCTTGGCCACATAGTGACGTCCGACCTCAAAGACGATGCCGACATGGAACGGGAGCGGAGGGCGCTGTCGATCCGAGCGAATATGCTGGCTCGCAGGTTTGCGCGTTGTTCCGAGGGGGTGAAACTTACGCTCTTTCGAGCGTACTGTACCTCCCTCTACACGTGCAGTCTGTGGGCTAGATATACTCAGGCATCGTACAGCGCACTCCGCGTCCATTACAATAACGCCTTCAGGGCGGTGATGGGGCTGCCTCGCTACTGCAGCGTCTCAGGCATGTTCACGGTGGCGCGCGTGGACAACTTCCACACTATAATGAGAAAGCGAGCCGCCTCGTTAGTGCGCAGGCTGCGGGGCAGCACTAACACAGTCCTGGGGATGATTGCCGACAGGGTAGATTGTCCGTATGTTAAACATTGCGGAGATCTACATATAACTAAAAATTTGATAATGTTTTAAAATTATTTATTTAAAATTAATAATGTATATCTTTTTTATTCAATTATAGCATTTTTAATTATAGAAAAATTTATTATGACAATTTTATTTTATTCATTTTATTGTTTTTTATTGACATTTTTATTACATTTAGTTCTTTTTTTTTTGTAATTGTTATTTTCATTTTCATTTTAATTTATTCTTTGAAAATAATATTTGGTATGTGTGTTTCTGATTTTGTTAATCTTATATGAGTTAAGTTACTTGAATTAAATGCATTTTTTTTTCTTTATTTACATGGAGCGACTGCTTATCTGATCTGCACAACCCTGTAGCTGGGTAACACGATATGACGATACCCCTTCCCAAGACTGGTGTAATTTTTCCTAACTATTATCAAAGGTATACATACAGATGACAACCGAATAAATAAAGGAAGAACGGCTTAACATACTGTACGACAGGCCTGTTGGTATAGTGGTCAGTGACCCTGACTGCTATGCGCAAGGTCGTGGTTTCGATTCCCACCCAGGACAAATGTTTGTGTGATGAGCACGATCATTTGTTCTTTGTCTGGGTGTAATTTATCTATAACTAGTACTCACGCGGGGCTTCGCTCCCGTGGATTCTATCACGGTAAAAACCTAACTCTCCTTTTTTGCAGTCGCGTAAAAAGTAGCCTATAACCTTCCTCAAGCTTCAAGCTACTTCCATACCAAATTTCATCCAAATCCACCCAGTACTTTCGAAGATTAGCGCGTTCAAGCAAACAAACAAAATAAAAAAAAATAAAAATAAAATAAAAAATATATATGTATGTTTATCAGTTGTCTAGTACTCACACCACAAGCTCTGCTTAGTCCCAAAACTAGATGGCGTTGTGTGAAAGTTGTGGAATATTATTATTATTATACTTTCCGAAGCACGGAAGAATCTCGATATGTTAAAATAGTTACCCATCCAGTTACCGACCTCGGCCAATGTTACTTATCCTTGAAGATCCAACCATACGGCTGTTATTATTCAGCCACGATCTCCACATTTAATACATTTACCATCCATATTTTCTAACGTCTCTTGACAGAGCGGGCACGTCAATTTTCCACAAGTTTGGATACTTGAACATTGTTTACTGAAGCCGAAACTGTCTACTCATGTAAACATGCTCGTAGAAATGAATGTGCGAGCGCTGGAAATGATAAAATTAAATATACTTGTGGGGAGGTATATAACTTTGTCACTTTTAGTTGGAGTTGAATTTTGGATTTATGTTATTGATTTACATGAATGAACAGGCGTTTGATGGCGGGAATTTGATAATTGAAATGTTTTTAACTGATCAAATCTTATAAATCATTAAGTTTATCTCGTAGGAAGGGCCATCTTGTATGTTATAAGGATTTTTGTACATGCAAGGCTCTCTTTTCGACCGAATCATATTCTTTTAAACTGTGTACACTTTCACGTCTAAACGACTAAACAGGTTTCATTTTTTATATTTTGTAGATAGGCTTGCGTTTGACCACAATCTCACCTGATGTTAAGCGATAAAGGGTCGAAGATGAAGCACGCTTGCCTAGGAGTAACCTATTCACTCTTGACTTTAAGACTCCTTGGTTATAGCTATCGGGAAACACAGAGTTCGGCAGAGAATTCCACTCCTGTACACACAATGAAAATAGTATTCCCAAAACGTTTTGTGCATATGGGTGGGGTGGGATGTCCAGCATGTAACATATGGCGCATCGCCATTTGTCTTGTAGTCCAATGATGGAAGAGGCTTGGTGGAATTAGACTTACGAACGGGTTTTGATGATACTTGGTACGAGTATAATTAGACCTTGAAGAAGGACATAGGCTACTTTTTATTTCGCTGAAACTTCTTTTTGCGCGAACGAAGCTGCAGGCAGAAGCTTATGAAAAAAAAACGGTTAAAAATTATATAGTTTGGTACGAAAATGGGAGGGGGGGAGGGTGCCCCCTCACTTCTGGTACTACTCCCCTAAAAAGGTTACTCGCCGTTTCAGAGATATTAATCTGTTTTGTAACCTAACCTCAAAGCACCCAAAAATAATCTAAAGGCGTAGTTGGAACCCCGCTTCGCGAGGCTTAATGGTTTAAAAAAATTAACCACGAAGGGGATGGCCATCCCCTTCTAACCTAACCTGTCCGAGTTGGAGTGCCCTCAGCTCTGAGCTGGCTTCGCTTGCTCTTGCATCCTAAGTCTTCCTAGTAACGGTTGTACCTATTGTACACACGTACAACCAGTACACTAACTTTCTACCAAGCAGGGTTTTTAGGATGATATGAAAATAAATACAACAACAATACATCCATTAATCTATTTATTAAAACCATAATTAATTACTTCAATTAATTCTTCAAAGAGATCTCTTTTATTTCTTTCTACATCTCTTCTCCACAGATATTCATACAGTAAATCATTTATGTTGACACGATTATTATAATTACTTCTTATAAAGAAACGTTTAATCAAATCAAATCATTTATTCAAATTTTCTTGCTGCGTTTCTATTCTTTGTGTATGGGTGCCATCCTCGGCCACAAATGGGTTGCCTGCGGCACTATGATTTACTTTGAGGTGGTTGTATCCAAGGTCCCCCAGACAATCGTAGGCCCGCCAGAAATCTGTATGTATAGTGGTGCCTTCAGCAACATACTTCTTAATCAAAGGCACCAAAACTTCAGCAGACCGGATGTTGTCTGGGCAGACTTCCAGGCGAAGATTCTTGATCATCCCAAGGATCCAGGGTCCTTCAATGCGACGTCCTTTATTATATTTTCTTTTACCAAATTTGCTTTCATCGATTTGTAAAATTTTTCCAGTACTTCCCAACTCATTCCTATTAATTCCTGCTTATTTTTTTGATATGCAACAACTGCCTCTCGGCAATAATTTAACTAGTCATTTATAGTTGACCTAGAAAGGCAGTGTACTCCTTCCGAAGAATCTTCTTTTATGGTTTTATCATAATTATATTTTTCAGCAAAGCCATCATTAAATAAAATACCTGCAGCATTAATATTTCTATATTATCGAACTAAGTTCCTTTCGAGGCAAAGGAACTTAGTTCGATAATATAGAAATTACTTAACTTTCTTACTTTAGGTTTATGTTTTCATGGCCCCTTGTTACATACAAAAGAGCCCACCGTTCTGTTAGTGGAATATTCAATAATAATGGGTTTTTTGTGGTAATTACAGTATCTTTCACGGGGTATTATATCCCTTTCGTCAGCAAACGCAACAGCCTGTTCGCGCGTGCCCAGTTGACGGTATACTTTTACCAAATTCCACATTCTGCGCACTTCCTCCACACAAAGTTGACGCTTCTGCGCACTTCCTCCACACAAAGATGACGCTTCACAGGTGGTTCGTCCTCCTCCGTAGAACTATTAGATGACTGAGGGACTTCATGAACCACAGTACGGCTTGTTGACGGCTGAGGCTCGTCCTCTACCGCAGACCGGCTCGTTTATGGTTGAGGCTCGTCCTCTATCGCAGACCGCCACTTGATTGCGTAAGTTTTTCCATGGTAGCGAGGGTCGTATGTAGGATATCGTAGTCCGTAATATAACGCGCAAAAGTCAGTCGAGTAGGCAGAAAATCGGTGTCCAGTGTACAAGCGTAGGTAAATCGTAACGGCAAACAATTCAGGTCCAGGGGAGAAGCCAAGGTCGTCGAAAAAAACTAAAAAAATAAAAACAGTTTACATGTCACTTCAATACCAACTGAATGAACATATACGGGAAACAAGACGTCCACGACAGTACTACCAACCTATCAGACTAAATATGGCTGAGCGATGGCAGTAGCTTGACATGGATAAAGTATACAGGTCGAAAAACGGGCTTACCTTTAACTTTTTAAAATTTAAGTGTGGATTTGTGTTGAAATAAAGCAAGGATTGTAAGTTTTTAAGAAAAACAGTATATTTTTAATTATTAAAATTAGTAAAGATTGTTCGACTAAATAAGTCAAGGATTGCGTTAATTTATTCCCAACCTTCTTCTGGACGCAAACCCATAGCGGTCTTAAACATTTCATATTTCATTCGATGGAGCCTCGTCGTCTGAACATCAGCGACCATGTCTTCTGCATTATTGTATTTGATAAATATTACATTGACTGCAATTTTTTTTCTGATGAAATGATTTCGGACATCTATGTGCTTACTTCGGGTGTGATAACTTTCATTACCTGAAAGACTAATGTCAAAGTAAATTATCTAAAACAGGCTCTGTGCACGAAAGCTACTACTCGGGAAAGGTTGTCTAAAGCCATCTTACTTTAATTTCTTGTCATATTATTGAGAAGCCTAGATATTATATAATTATTTCGCAACTCCCAATTGCAAATCCATAGCGGCCATCAAACTTTATAATGATTTTCGATTAAATAAACGTTATATCCAAAAACGTGGTACTAAATAAGTTTTAGAGTAAATGTTATATCTAAAGAAATTATATCAACAGTTGATATAACTCATGTTTATTATATCTTCTGAACGTTATTGAAATGAAAATATACCAAATTACTTTATATGATACTAGCTTCCGCCCGCGACTTCGTCCGCGTGGAAAAAAATCCCCCGATTTTGAAACATTCTTCATTAGTGCTCCGCTCCTATTGGTCTTAGCGTGATGATATATAGCCTATAGCCTTCCTCGATAAATAGGCTATCTAACACTAAAAGAATTTTTCAAATCAGAACCGTAGTTCCTGAGATTAGCGCGTTCAAGCAAACAAACAAACAAACTCTTCAGCTTTATAATATTAGTATATATGAGACGCACCCTACTTAGTCAGGTGCTCGGGAAAATACATTGTGTTTTAACTACGAAAAATCTTCAAAAAATTCCTGTGACTAAACTATTGCTTCTAGTGATCTGATTTTTGGTGTGTAGCCTGAAAACTATGTACATAAAGTAAATGCGGTTTCATTTAATGTCTTTCGCTTTTATCAACGTTGTTTATAAACAATTAAAAACAGACACACCATTTATCGATAATTGATAAGAGCCATTTGCGTTACAGCACACCACTATCACAAAATAAAGTCGAAAATTAAAAGATCGATTAAGCCTTTTAGTATCATGTTTTAATCTTAATATATAAAATTATCGTGTCACAATGCTAGGTAACTAGCATAACTAACTAGCTTACTCCGAAACGGCTTTACTGATTTTTACCAAATTTTATATGCATACTAGCTTCCGCCCGCAACTTCGTCCGCGTGGAAAAAAAATCCCCCGATTTTGAAACATTCTTCATTAGTGCTCCGCTCCTATTGGTCTTAGCGTGATGATATATAGCCTATAGCCTTCCTCGATAAATGGGCTATATAACACTGAAAGAATTTTTCAAATCAGAACCGTAGTTCCTGAGATTAGCGCGTTCAAGCAAACAAACAAACAAACAAACAAACAAACAAACAAACAAACTCTTCAGCTTTATAATATTAGTATAGATTCAGTAGGTCTGAGAATCGGCTAATTTAACCATCTTCCAAGGGTCGTAGCGTAATGAAAATTGGCAGCTGTATGTAGTTCTGATGACAATACAATAAAATGGTACTGTCGAACTGATCTGATGATAGAGCCGGAAGATATGAACTGGAACTTCATGATGGAAAATCGTAGCTGGTTTGGATTTCTTAGAAAAGTCTTGTAATGAACTTTGACCACGATTAGGTTTCAAGGTCTGATGATGAAGCCGGAAGATAGGCACTGGCGTTCCATGATGGAATATCGTATCATAGTCGTATTTGCATTTGTGAGAAAGGCCACGTAATTGACTTTGAACACGATCAGGTTTCAAGGTCACAAACCTAAAGAAAATCCATTATCGGTTTTCTTAACCTTTTTGAATTACCGCGTAATCCATAGTTTTTTTTTTTATAGATCTCACTTTCAAATCCTCTGGGGGATCTACTGTTTAATTGTTCGCTACTCGTGGGAATATGTCAAAAACTACAACAAAAAAGAAACAGCAACACAAAGAAAACGGAGACTACAAAAAAAGGAAAAGCGCGAACAATTTTTTTTGTTTTTACGTGTTTTTATAAAAGCGTGTTTTTCTAGTGATTTTTTAACTTTTTATTTATTTCCCCTTGAAGTTGCGGCAGCCTGATGATGATTGGAATCGGATGACAGTGACATGACATTTGACACAAATGGCGCCTTTTTTACGTTCCGTTTCATCGGTTTTGCACGATATTTTACACCACAGACAATATTTTGACAGAATTGGTTATCCTTATCAATCACCCTTTTTTACGTTTCGTTTTCACTTTTTATCGTTTTATCTGATTTGAGGTGATAAACTTATTTTGTAATTTCTCGAAAAATGTGCATTACCTTTAGCCCTACCATTTTTAACAATTTTTACCCCCCAACTCGTACCAAACGAAACTAGATCCAAGACGAAGATACAACTAGCACTTAAAAACTAGAAAAAAAGTACCTACATTTTTAAATTATAAAAAAAAAACATTATTTCGAACCCTCTCAATAACTTATTTCATATATCACATAATACAGCTCAATGCATTCAAATTTTTCTATTTAATCATACAAAAGTGACCCCATATTCACAATTTATTCACATTACGCATTCGTGTTTGGGTCAAAGAAGTAAATATGCGTACCCAATTTCAATTGATTAGTCCAATAGATCCGAAGCTACTAGACTGTGATAATCGAATAAACAGGGAGACATCTATCGGTTTCGCGTATTTTGCGGGGTCGCGGAAACGTTCTAATGAGATACAGCGACCCGGAACGCATGAGCCACTGAAGTAACAGGAGTATTTTAGTCAATAAAAGACAGACACTCCCTCTCCACCCAGAGAGGGAGTAATAGATAAATACGATGATTTTCTCCCAAACAAAACAAGGTTCCGTGTTATTGGACGCGCAAATTCCAAAACTACTTATCCTCATAACGTCAAAGTAACATGAAAATAAGATTATAGATTAGAGGATAAAAATCACCACTTTTATGTTTTTATACCCCCAGGTTATAAGCTGCTATAAGCTGTCAGGAAACAGTCTGCTGCAGGGAATTCCACTCCTTGACTGTACGCACAATGAAAGTATTTCCAAAACGTTGTGTATAGGTGGAGTGTCCACCATGTAACGATGGCGCATCGCCGTTCGTCTTGTAGTCCGATGACGGAACAGGCTTGGTGTAATGAGGTTGTGCAATTCCATCGCACACTCTCACTCAAATTGACTCTTTTACAACATTAGTTATTGCGCTATGCTACCGATCGTGGGTTCATTTACCGCACAGGATAAATATTTGTCTGGCCTACAACAAGCTTAGTTAGTTCCGTGTCTGAGTGTTTATGCATGTGTGGATTAGTATAAACGTTGCTACGATAGAGGGAAAGTAAATTAATGTGAGCAGCGGATTTTTTAACAATCGGCTTTTCAATATTTTGTAATCGTTTTCTGCGATTTTGTTTGCGTGGATATTTTTTATAATTTCTCATTTTTACTTTCTTTGGATAAATCACTACGTCAAGAAAACTAATTGGAAAGAGATTATGTATAAAATATCGTGTGGCTGGTCATCAAAGCGCTGGAGGGACCAAGTATAACCTACACTCAATGGTCCACTCCACAAATATACAAAAAGAGCTACGTAGGAAGCTAAGAATTCTGAAGCAGGTCACAACCTCTTTTTTTCTGGCGGGAAAATCATCAAATGACTCCTCCCGCTCTGGGTGGAGCGGAAGGGAGTGTCAGACTTCTACTGACTAAAAAATCCACACTGCACTGAGAAAAAAAGCGACCAGATTTCACGTTGCTTCAACAAGTTTTCGGGTTAAAATAGCGCATACGTGCTGTTTGGTTGAAACTACAAGTTTGATCTTGTAAAGTCTAACTTGTTGATCCTACAAGCTACGTATCATGTTATTTCTACGTTACGTTAGGTCGAATTTACGTTAACATTTTCCGATTGTTTTTACAATTTTAGCAAGTAGATTTAACATGCTCGCCTTGTTGTTTCAACATGCTTGACATGTTGTTGGTATGAAATTTTTACATCGAAAGCTGTTTGTTTGTTGCTTATGAGATTTTTTTTTTGGTAGGGCCACTCGTAGTTCAGCACACTAAGGCTGGTTACTACTTAACCGGGCGATCCTGTGGTGACCTCTAAATTTAAAGGCCCCAGCCAGGGCTTTCGCACGACGACCGCACGCTAAGGGCACTCCCTGTGGAGTACGGACCTCGGCATAGCGGGGTCGTTGGTCTTTTGAGTAGAACTCCGCACTATATGTACGAACCAAGTAAAGCAAACGATAGCGCGAATTTAATAAACAGGGCAACGCCATCTATCGAGCTCGACGGAACTATTTTGTGATTCGTTTATGTATTTATGTTCTCATAGTAAATGTTTGATGTAAACTCAAACTCTTATCTTCCATTTATTCTAATAAAAAAAAAACACCGTAAATTTAGAAAAAAAAATATAGGTAAAATAAAAAATAAATTATACAGTTGTCCCTTGAAAGTTGAAGGGAAGGGTTACGGAAAATTATATACCTATAAATCTAAGAAATTAATTTTATTGAATGAATGCAATATAGACAGCAATAGTGCACTGATGCTACTATAAAATTTCTTTACTTATGTTATAACATTTATATTTATACTTTTTAACAGACTTAAAAAAAGCCACCTTGTTGCTACTACAAGTTTATAATTTATTTTGTTACTTTAACAAGTTAAGTATAATGATGATTTTACAATTAAGGGAACGTCAATTTCAAATGACGCCATGTTATTTCAACCGCCTGTAACATTGTTTTAACAAGATAACATTTAACAAGTTACGTAATGTAGTTTCAACAAGATATAATGTTGAAATAATCAAACAGTCTTGTTGCTTTAATGTGATACCAACTTGTTAATGCTACAAGTTTATGTTTTGGTTGATTAAACAAGTCGATTTTGTCAAAGCAATAAGAAGCATGTTGTTTCAAACAAAGTTTTTAATTTAATTTAATTAATTTATTTATTGCATTCGGACAACATAAATCCATGATGTTAGTAAATATACACGCTTAAAACTAATGTTAGTATGAAAAATCAATTACACGTACAAATAAAAATAATAATAAAATGAAATAATTAATAAGTCGAGTACATCTTGCATGAGGGATGAACAGGCAAGTATTTAATTGTTCATCACCCATACAAAATGTCTCAAAACAGGGGAGTAAAAATTCTCCGCAACAGTTTTCAGAATGCTATTATTACTGACCCGCAACCTGGTCACGAGAGATGCCGTTTTTTTGCGTAAGACGGCTTGAAACCCATCGGTTTGGTACTGCGCAAACATCTCAGACGCACTACAGTAGCGGGGCAGTCCTAACAGCATTCTAAAAATATTGTTGTACTGGACACGTAGGGCATCTAGAGATCTTTTGGTGTAGCCGACCCACAGACCACCCGTGTACAGGCCCTGACAATAAGCCTTAAATAGGGTTATTTTGACCTGGTCCGTACAGCGAGCGAATCTGCGCGTCAACATATTACCTCTGACCGCTAGTGCCCTACGCTCCCTCTCAATGTCTACATTGTCCTTAAGATCGTCGGTAATTATGTGCCCGAGATATTTAAAATTATTTACTTTCTTTATGTGCAAGCCATTTAGGGTAAAACTAGGTGTATAATCTAGGCATTTACCGACGATCTTAAAGACCATGTATTCACTTTTACGTACGTTGTACACAAGTCCATGCTCAGCCGCATATCTTTCACACACCCTAAGCATTTCCGCAATAGATCCCGCAGTGGGGCCCAGCAGCACCATGTCGTCTGCGTAGCTGATATTATTTATACTGACGCCACCCACCCGACATCCTACACGCATGCTGCTGAGCTCCACTATAAGGTCATTAACATACAAGTTGAAGAGCAGTGGAGATGTTAGCCCCCCCTGCCTCACACCGCACTCCAACCCGTATGAAATAGACAGCGTTTTAGCCCATTTAACGTGATTCGTTTGGTTCGCATACCAGTACTGCAAAAGTTTCAGGACATCCGTCGGTATATGCCTGTCTCCCAGCTTTAATTTTAATCTTGTTCTTTGTACAAAATCGACTTGTATTATCAACATTGCGTTTGTTTCCGTTGACCAAAATAATTTTATTTCAAAGAGATAACCACTTAACAAACTTGTTCAAATTGCTAAGCCGATTTCTCAGTGTGTTCCTTCAGCTGCCCTTGTGGTCCGGGACCGCGGTATCTCAATCGCAATATCGGGCCCCGTCAATGCTGACTGCTATTTGAGAAGCGCGTGGAACATGACGCGCCGTCGACCCAGAAGAATAGACAATCCTTACTATCTAAAATCATAAATGCGAAAGTTACTCTGTCTATTAGTTACACTTCTACGTCTCAACCACTTACAATTTTGATCGAACTTGGTTACCTTTTTCGCAGAAAATAAAAACATTCCGCACGACTCACGAGTAGTGTTGGGATTTTATCCGGATAAATACTCAAAATGGATAAATACTCAATAAATGTCCGTTTTTACTCGAGTATTTATCCAAAAAGCGGATAAATACTACCTACAGTTTTGGTTACGTTATCTAACATAAATTTTGTTATTTTACAAGCAAAAGGATTGAAATAAATGAAAATCAGAAAATATTGATTTGTACCGTGCTTTATTAATCACTTTAATAATAACAAAAAGCCAGTCATGAATATTTTCGTCAAGCACTGTCAAAGTTAGATAAAGTTATTAATCACAAAATTAGTTGCTTAAGTCATTGTAATAATAAGAAAATAACATAATAAGTAGAGAAAAATACTAAAATAACAATAGACCCATACAATCATAATTATAAAATATAGATTAGAGCGTTACTTTAATCACTTTTCCAATAAGACAATATTACAATAACAATGGCTTCACTACACTTATGAATATTTTGCCAATTACTGATAATTTCTTAAATTAACTACTATCACTATTAGACGCTTGTTCATCATTATCAGAAAAGCAATTTACAAACTGGAACTCACTTTCCGATTCTCTCAAATCCACTGATTCTTCATTAGTATCTGTCTGTACTGGATGTGATGGTGATGGAAAGTCTTCGTCGTCACTGTCGCTGTCTGCGCTCTCATGGATTTTGTTAAAAATATTCCAATTATATTTGATGAATGTAATTTTTGCCGCATTATCTGTGGTTAGGCGATTTCTTTTTTTATTGTGAATGTTTGCGTGTGTACTAAAAGACCGTTCTGTTGCGGCAGAAGTACACGGTGCTGAAAGAATACGTACTGCGATTTTATTTAACTTTGTTGAAGAACATATTCCTTTCCACCAAGTTAAGGGACTTATATCGTTAATGTTCTGCCAAATAAAAGGTTTTCGCCAAAAACCTTCTTTGGCCTTATATGCTGCTAATTCTGGCATTATTTCCACATTCATCAAACCTGCCATTTCGTAAATAAAATCCATTGCTTCCAGTTCTTCGTCTTGATTTAATTCGATACCTTGAGTCTTTGGGTCAAGCAGATAAGCGGATAAATGTAAAGGCTTTACACAGTCTTTCATCCTTTTTGCCACTGCTGAGAGAATTTGATTTTTGGCTTCATTTTCAAGAATCGTAATACTAGGTAAAATGAAGCTCATTTTAGATTTCATATCCTTGAAGATCATAAACACTGTATGGGCATTGCATTTGTTGGACTCTAGTTGAAAGATAGGTTCTGTTATTGGTTCAAGTACAGATATGCATTGATCTACGTAATTCCAAAAATCATCATCAAGCAAAGCTGCTTTTGTGTCATTTGACATGACGGTATTTTCTTCTATAGCTAACGCTAATAGAGCGGCTTTTGTATTTTTCAAACTCCTTAGTGATGTAAGGTAACTGCCCCATCTTGTGCAGCACGGCAGCTTTAATTTTTCTCCTGATTTCTTTAGTTTCACGATTTGCTGTAGCTTTGATCCCAGTACTTGCGATTTTTTTATAGATTTTATTACATCTATGCAGAGTTTAATGAAATTGTTGAAACCTTCACATTTCAGTGCGTCATGAGCTAGCAAATTAATAGTGTGTGCTGCGCAGTTTAGAGGCACAACATGTGGTTGTACTTCTTTGACTAATTGAAAAGCCTTTTGTATATTTCTAGCGTTGTCACCAATAACAACAACAAACTTTTCTTCGCCGTATGTTCTCATGACTTTTAAAATTTCTTCCCGGAGATATTCACTTGTGTGGCGATTCTGTTCAGTGTTTAAACTCTCAACAAAGAATGGTTCTGGTTTTGAAATAATAAAATTAATAACACCTTCGTTGTTTATATTACTCCATCCGTCCAACTGGAGATGCATATAGTTAACGGTTGCAAGTTCTTCCTTCACTTCTTTCTTTATTTCATTGTAGATTTTATTCAAATATTTGGTCGATAGGGCTTTTCTGGAAGGCAACTTAAACGATGGCTGAAGATAACCAAATAATTCTATCCAAAGAGGATGTTCCATCATTGACAGCGGGGCTCCTGACACAATTATAGCTCTGGCAAGCTTTTCAGCGAGGGTAGATTGATCAACACGTGACGAAAAACTTGTGGAAGGCATATTCTGGCTCTCGGTGCTCATATTTGAGTTATTACTATTTTTACTCGGTGCTTCGTTAGTAAGATCACAAGACGAATCCTCCACTGGTGGCACATTTTCTGATCTTGTTTGCAACGGCATTTGTTTTGAACTTAAGTTATTTTTCTTCATTTCTGCTCGAATAATTTCCGGGCACTTAAAGCATTTTATTAAATGCGTACACATCCTGTTTACGTTTCCGATTTTATATTTTTTGTCGCAATAATTGCATTGCACAGATTTTGAATCAAGAATGCGATAATGTTTCCAAACACGTTCATTTTTTGGTCTTCCCATGATACCTAAAACAACGAAACATAAGTTAAAACGCTGAAAAATAAACATGCAACAATCTACACTGATTGACACAACTGTAAATTGTATTGTCATCTAGTTCTAAGTTATGTTCGAAATTACAAGTTTCTAGCTCATCGGGAAGAAATCAAGTTACAAATTGGTAAGAGTTTGTAAAAGCATTTTTAATTATACAATAAAAATAGGTTATCAATCACTATAACACTAAACAAGCAACCATTTTGATTAGCACAATTAAAATTAGTAAACTTACCTTGAAACGTTATAACGCAACTTCAAAAATAATAAACAAGCTCGTGAATATTATGTTGTTGTAAAACTTACACGCACGTGCGCTCTTTATGACGCAAACCTGGACACTGCTCGTTCACTGCGGCGCGGGGGTGGAGGGCAAGATAAGCAAAACAAAAGAAACGGGAAAGGGTATAGAACCACGTTGCTTCGTTTTGACATCAAAAGTAATAATGATAATAATGATGATAAAATAGTGTAATAATAATATAAAAATAATAATGTAATAATGTGTAGTATTTTGAATAGCCCAAATAACAATAATAGTCATACAATTTAAAAAAATAACCATCCGATTCGCAAAAAATATAAATATCCATCATTTTGAGTAAATATCCGATAAAAATGGTTGAAAACGAGTATTTATCCATTTCGTATAAATACTCGAGTAATTATCTTCCGAGAATTTACCCTCCGCCCATCACTACTCACGAGTGAAACCGTGGGCAGAATCAAATATGTAATTAGTAAACTAAATATCACCATTAAACAAAGTAATTAATTTTTTCATACATTTAAACAACTTCCGATCAAACTATTTCGTAATCGATGTATCGATGCAGAGTTTTGCGCATAGTCGCTTTCTGTTAGAACAACGTCTAATACCATCCAGTAACAGCTTAATCCAGCGGTTTAGAAAGTGTGGCATAGTCGCTAGCTTTCCCTTGCACGTTGTTAATGTCAAAGGGTTGTTCGCAATCATTACGGGCTTATTCATTGCATGTGGCACGTATGCAAATTCCGCCTCACATGTGTGTGAATTTTTAATGCACTTTGAACCGATCGATACATTGTTGCCAACTTGCCATGGCTCTTTTCAGCAGTCTATCGGTTTGGAGTATGGGAAGCGGTCTTACTGGATTCTTTAATGTACATGAATATACATACCTAATCCTTATTGGTTTTACTGTATAATGGGTTTCGTCATATCCCGTCATGTTAAAAATTGGACATGGGCAAGTCATTCTCACACCAGGGTTGCGTATTATGAGCTCAAAATATCATGTTTCTAGTATGGGGGTGTACCCTTTTTAATTTAATTTTTTTTTTTGTTATAGGCCGGTCTGAATATTTAGATTTAAATAATATACAAAAACAAGTCAATGTTTATTGATTATTAGCTCTTGCCTGCGTTTAAGAATTATATTTAATTATATTAAAGAGTTTTTCCGCGTAAATACCGATGCCGTGGAAATCCCACGATGAAAAGTAGCCTATGTGTTATTCCAGAACAAACAACAACAAATAGTAGAAAATTTAGGAAAAAAATGTTTCTCAAAAGTTTATACAGGGTGTCCAACCTTGGTTAGTACCTTCTTGTTATTCTAGTCCAAAAGAGTTCATAAGTCAATGAACTTGTAATGGTAAACAGGAAATGTAAGAAGGTATCAGGTAGGTACCTACTATAAAATACTTTTTCGAAACTGGCACTCAGCATGGAATATTTTGTAGCACTCGTGCGGATAAACTTAAAACTTTACTTGGTGCACTAAGGTTAATGCCTGAGCGGCAAGATTCGATTCTCTGATCATTCCAGTCTAAGACGACCGCGATGCAATGATAGTTTTAATCTTCTTTACATAGTTTAAAACAGTCGCTTCCGCTCTCTGTACGCTTAGATCTTTTAAACAACGTAACTAATTTTATTGAAGTTTTCAGCAGTAGATAAAGTGATTCTAGTGGGAAGTTTATATGTATAACACATGCATATTGTTAGTACATTACACCCGTGCGAACCCGGGGCGGGTTACTAGTTCATCAATAAATTGTGATCCGTATCATAGTGCTTGCAATTTAACGCATTATTTTTCGATAGATAATAATCTTTCGAACTGCAACCGTTTGATTACAGTTTGTCAAATTGCTAACTTTATATATAAAATACATATTTGGTTTGAGATATTAGCTGGTTTCAAGCCGAGCCCAACAATACTTGCTGTAATATTCATAAAAGGTTGCATTCAGGTAAAAATAATTACCAATTCAATAACATGTTTTTACAATTATGTTTATTTTGGTATACGTGAATTCTTTGTTCAATTATAATTGTATTTAATTTTTATTACCTACGTAGCTTATTACTTATTTATTGTCACGTTCAACAGACCACTTACACAATGAATTGTTTACCTATCCTTTTAATATTAAAGGTAACATTGCTTTACTCTATACTAATTTTATAAATGCTAAATGCTATATTCTCAATCACGCCAAAAGAACGGAACTAAATTAAATCTATCACAAAGAATGATTCATTATTTTCCTGCCTTTATCCCAGTTACTTGGTGGCGGCCCAAAAAGTTTACTTCTTCAATTCTCCCCTGTCAGACGTCACAGCATCATTTACTGTTTTTTCTTTCATATCATTCTTCACACAATCCATCCATCTTTTCTTTGGCCTTCCTCTACCACTCCATCCATCAACATTCAAACCTATCACACTTTTAGTTACATGCATGTTATCACTCCTCATCACATGTCCATACCAAGATAAGCTAAAAGTAAAAATAGGTATATATATATTCCAGACTTTTTATTGATAATACGTTCTGATGGTAAGTGATGATGTGGGTGGTCGAAGGTGGAGCACGCTTACCTAAAAGAAACCTATATTAACACAGAGAGGGGTTTTCGTCGGAAATATAAATTTTAATCATTGATTACTTTTTATCCCCGGAAATTGTCAGACAAGTAAACAAATAAAGGATTTATTTTAATTTAAAATGATACCGTCATGTCGTCACGTCGGTGACATTTCACCGTTTTCATTACTTTGATCGACTTTCACTTTTCCAGACTAGTTAGTTGGTGTTGATTTTACAAAACATGATGTTTTGTCTATCTTTCAAGCTATTTTCGTAGTAAATAATTACGGGTCTCATTCCGAACGCTACATATATTAATGTAGGTTACGTCAATCGAGCTCCACCTTGACCAAATGTTTTATCGGGAAGTTATTTTAGATTTTATTTCAGTTTGTTGTGAAATTCATATTCATGACTATTACTTACCTAAATCTAAATTTATTTTTTATTCTCTTTACGAAGAGAAAAGGAGCAGGTATTATTTAGTTTAGAGAGTATTTCATAGTCATTATTGTGAGGTCAGAAGCCAGAAACTCTGACACCCAGACATACAACCAGACCCGAGAAATGAAAACAGTTTTACTAAGGGTTTTTCAAGAGTGGAGGCAGTTTAACAGTCGTTCCAATTAAAATGCTGTTACTCCGCTGCATTCAACGTAGTTGAACGCAGGTGAGAAAGTCATATGATGCGAAATACAATTTATTTTTACTTTTTATCTCTACATACTAGGGTATTTTTATTCGTAACACCAAGGTGATGTTTTTTAATAGTTACACGTATGTGCTATCTTACAAATATTGTTTACACGATAAGTACAAGGGTAAAAATAATAAATAGGGAAAGAATAATACAGGATTTAGCAGCGGTGATTATAAATAAATATAAATATTACCAATATAAAATCAAGATCTGTATTCATAGTCGGTGAACCCTGCCTATTGCTATATATTTTACTTTATTTTAAATAAAAACAAACAGCATTATAATGAAGGTTACACACAGTAGGTACAGGATAGAATCATAGTAACACATAAGTAAACTACTCACTACGTTATTCACAGATTACAATAAAGAGTAGCTAGCTATTGATAAATATAATTAAATTCCTAAATGAGAGCTTACAACTACATAATATTTAATTATAACCTACTATCTTTTTAAAGCAGATAAATAAATAAATACATTTTTTTTCCAAAAAACAATATCTATAAAACATAACTGTTTATAAGGTACAGAAAGAAATTCACAACCAATCAAAATTAATTAAACATCATTACTAATGAACAAAAGTGCTACAAAAAACAAACGATACACATTTCGCAATGTTGTAACAAATGTTCAGTTCACTGATTTCAGTTCACATCGCACCCACATAACGACTAGACTATCACTAGCTTCTGCCCGCAACTTGTTCGTGGGGAGGGTTTTCCCACTTAAATCCCGATGCCGTGGGAATTCCGGGATTAAAAGTAGCCTATGTGTTATTCCAGGATGTCAACTATCTACTTACCAAATTTAATTCTGATCTGTTCTGTAGTTTTTGCGTGAAAGAGCAACAAACATACATACATCCTCACAAACTTTCGCATTTATAATATTAGTAGGAAGTAAGAATTAGTAAGATTAGTAAGAAGTAAGATATAATATAATAAAGTAGGATTTGCACTGCTTGAACCGAATGAATAATTGTGTAAGCATTTCAACATTTTTACACAACTTTACGCTTACTGGGTTAACGCGTTCACATAAATGTAAAATGTTTTTATTTAGTAATGCGTTAAGAATGTGTTTAAAATGTACCTAGACTAGATAATGATTGCTGCGTTGGGGTCAATGCACCCGAATGATCGCAGCAATACATCTGTATATAATCTGCAAATGTTACAGTTTAATATTGGTCCTTACATTTTTTAAATTAAATTGTGTATTTAATCAATCAAAGTATGTGCCATTGTGTTCTATGCACTTTCACCGTTTTATTGGTATTTCATTGATGCCTTTTCTGATAAAAATGTGGGAGCGAGACCAGCTTGCACTTGACTCGGTTGAACGCAGAGCTAAAAGGCCCATCGGCGACGAGGTGTTGGCAGAGACAGGCTTCACAGTCTGGCTTATCGGCGAAACGTTGCTTGCCTGTCGGCCTTCTCCAGATAGTTCGGAGAGTGTGCGCAGGAGTTCCACGACCTAATTCCTCCATTTCTCTTTCACTACCGGTCTACCAGACGCACTGCAGGCAACTATTCTCACTTGGTCAATATACCTTCTTGTCGTACTAAGCGCTTCTCCTCTATATTTATTGTGCGCACGGCCAAGGTTTGGAACTGTCTGCCGGGTTCTGTGTTGCTTTCCACATATGACCCTTCTGCCTTCAAAGCAAGCGTGAAGAGGCACCTTCTGGGCTCGCTCGTCCCATCTATCGCTTACCATCAAGCGTGATCGAGGTCAAGAATGGGCTCATAAATAATAATAAAAATAAAACAATAAAATCTATGAAGGCGGTTTCGACTATCTCATCAGTTTCTTTTTATTCCAAGATATTGTACAAATGCCGGAAAAAGTGGAAATATGTTGGAGAAAGGTCTGGTGAGCATGGTGGGCTTTAAACATTCCAATCGCTTCCGTTCGTACTAGTGATGTGCCAACTCGGAATAAACACAACTCTAGTTAACTCGAGTTGAAATTCACGTAACTCGATTTCAACTCGAGTTAACTGGGTGAAATGAAACTGAGTAAATGATTTGTTTTCGTAACAATATTTCAAAAAATGAACAGATTCAGCATAAATATGTATGGGGACCATTATAATTAAAGTATTTAAATAAAAAAAGAAATGTATTTATTTATGTTTTATGTATTTAGGATTAAGTTTTTGTAACATAAATAAAGTAAGTATTTCTATTAATTAACACCAAAACTATATTTGTATGAATCTGAACACTGTTTGCACTTAGCATCCCAAACAACAGATTTCCTTTTAGGTCCCGGCATTTTTTCTATACAGTAATAATTCGAAAACCTAACAACAATAACAACCGGCACTCCAAAATAACCTCAAATCTTTAACAATGCAATGTTGTGTTGTTGTGACATTGACATAATTGACATTTGTAGCGAATTATTTGAATGAATATAGTCATAAATGATCGGCAAACTTCGCGCGACATACTTTTCCGATCTCAATGCTTCGCGCCATCTCAGTGTCTGTCATTCGGCTGACGCGCTAGGGCGGGAAAATTCAAATCGACTAAGTCGAGTTAAAGAGAATTCAACTCGAGTTGACTTTAGTTAAGCCCAACTCAAGTTAACTCAAGTTAGTAACTTGAGTTGACACATCACTAGTTCGTACATGTGTATGTAACAACAATTGAGGACTTGCATGCCAAACGTTACACCTGTATCACCTGTATGTTCGGAGAGTCCTCCATCTTGAGAGGTGGTTTACGAGACACTATGCCGCATGCATCGGCTCGTATATCTCCACGAAATCTAATGTAATTAAGAATTTTGTAATAATGTCATATATTTATTTATTTATTAGGCTTACCTACAATTGTTACACTAATACAGATTTATAAATACATGCGGTAACAACAAGCAATTTCTTTTTTAAATTTGTTACAAGTAACAAAAACAACATGTAGTTGTTTATTTGGAACAATAAACAGCTACAGGTTGTAGAGGTTACAGTAAAGGTACTAAAATAACATTTTGCCAACATGTAACCCACAGTTTAACACTGTAAAAGAATTACGTCAGCGTTTAGGAACATGTAATATTTGACGACTGAGACTATATTTGTAACATTTATATTAAAAACACATTAATGATTCTCACTCAAAAAATGTGGCCATAAAAAAACTTACAATTGAAAACTACCATAATTTACTCTACTTATCTGTACAGATTGAACTTGGCGAGGGTATCATCCATATTAAATTTAATTTGTATGCGGAACTGAAATAACAAATGCAGTGTCTACACACACCATAGCATAAATTGTCTACATAATCAACCTGTCTCTATTCCAGACTGGTCATTCGACGAAGACCTAGCAGCCAAGCTGCTGATCCAGCCCCTGGAGCAGTTCGTGTGGGGCAACAGCGATGGCTCGCAGCCGCCACTGCCGCGCCGGTCCACTCTCTGTGGCCGCGTGTTCAAGCAGGGCGATCCGGCCTACAGCTGTCGCGAGTGTGGTTAGTATTATAAGCATCTAAGGGTGAAGCCAGACGACCGTAATTTTTTGAGTTGTGAGTCGCGTAATTTCGGTCGTGTAATTTCTGCTCGGCAGAAATTCTGTTGGGCCGCCAGAGGAGTGTAATGTATTTAATTCCTTTTCAACGCTTGGACTGTGTGTTTGTGTAGTGCAATGGATATAATAAAAACACACAGCGAAGACACAGAAGATGATGACAGAAGAACCACTGGGTGAATCCACTCAACTGTGAAAGACTGATGCACTCGCCCTCGTCCCCCTCTCACTGCGAACTCAATTTAGCCGGGTTTGTGCGCGTGACTCGGCAGACAACTCATTTTGTATCGCCTTGTGAATGAAACATGATTTTTGTATGAAACCAAATGTTGCAGAAATTACGCGACTCACAACTTAAAAAATTACACTCATCTGACTTCACCCTAAGCGTTCCGCCTGGCATAGCATGGGTGGGAGTTACACACAGAAGCCTTCCGCGTTTATAGTTCTTTCTGTTATTAACCTTATGTAAATCTGCTGCGTTGTTGAAATAAGTGGAGAAGTCGACAGCGTCTCTTTTATATACAGTTTTGAGATTGAGAAGATAATAGGTGAGAGAGGTCTCTTATTGAGCCTGTCGTTTACTCTGTGTGAGATAATCACGGTGGATGGGAGGACCGTCGAGTGTCGTTGACACTGGGACAGAAGACGCATCACGTCTCCAAATCGCGTACCGTACCTAAAGAAGAGAAACGCGAATTACGAGAAGCGAATTGCCTTTGCCCAACGATTCAAGTAGCGAATCTGCCTTTGCCCAACACTGTGTTAGTGTCGGCTTCCGGTCTTACCAGTTGTAGCTGAGTACTAGTGGTTTACATGGAGCGATTGTTTATCTGAACTCCATAATCCAATGGCTGGATAAAACGATACCACTTGGCAAGACTGGTGCCAGATTTACTGTCAAAGATACAGAAATGACAGCGGGGATTAAAGCCTTAACGTGCATTCCGTGTCATGGCGTAATGTCCTCTCGGCCTTAGCAAGCGTTCTTTAACCTTTACGATTGACACGTACCTACTGATGGGTAGTGGAAAAATTTCGGACGGAAAAGAAAAGAAAAAAAGATATTTTTCCAATATTTTTCCGATATTTTTCTATTTCAAAAAAGCTCATTTTAATACATAAACTAGTTAATTATGTGTACACTAAAACAATATCAATCTGCTAGTAATAACATGTTAAATTAGCAGAATGAAACGAAAAACGAGTTTTTGTCTATTTTGCAACACCAATGTAATTCGCATACAGGGAATTCTCCGTTCGAGTTATTAAATGCCGGCTAGGTGCTTTATAATTTAATACCAATACTACTTCTTAAAGGTATAGGTTAGAAATAGGTTGTAATACGGACAAACTCATGTGGAATCTGCGAAAAACAAAATAATAGTGTATCTTATAAATATTGTAACAAAACCTTTCGTTATGCTAATATAGTCGGTAAATATAGTAGGTAATGCGGTTTTTTTTTATTACTGAAGGGCCCACTCTTCACCTCGATCTCGCCTGATGGTAAGCGATAGATGAGGTCTAAGATGGGACGAGCGAGCCCAGAAGTTGCCTATTTACTCGTGCTTTAAAGGCTGAAAGGTCGTAAGTGGCAGGGAACACAGAAGCCGGCAGAGAATTCCACAGGTTGGCTGTGCGTACAATAAATGTGGAGGAGAAGCGCTTGGTACGACAAGACGCCGTCTTAGTTCGCCGTCACCCACACTTAGTTGATATACCGTCTTGAAGACGGTATATCAACTAAGTGTGGTACCCAGCCGTGCGTTTGGTAGAGCGGTAGTGAAAGGGAGATGGAGGAATCAGGTCATGGAGCTCCTGCGCACACTCCCCGAAGTACAATCTGTAGAAAACTGACAGGCAAGCAACGGTTCGTCGATGAGCCAGGCTATGAAGCTTGTCCACCAGCACCTCGTCGCCTATAAGCCTTTTAGCTCTGCGCTCGATCGAGTCCAATGCAGGAAGTTGGTACTTTGGAGAGCCATCCCACAACTGGCTGCAATACTCCACGCAGGAACGGACCTGTGCTTTATACTGATCTAGAAGCTGACCAGGCGTGAAGTACCACCTCACCTTGTATAGGATTCCTAGCTTTTTGTTGCAGTCTGAGCTCTGGACTCGATGGTTGAGCCGAAGTTGAGGTCTGACGTCAACTCCATGCCCAAAAGCTCCAGGCGATTAGTAACTGGCACAGATATACTTCGGAAAGTAGGGGTCAATTCAAAAGGGCTCCTTTTTGCGCTGAAAAGACAAGCCTGTGTTTTCAGAGCGTTGAATTTGACCAGATTGTCGTCACCCAATTGGGAAACGAGATTTAAGGTTAAATTCATGCGCTCTACCATGGCCTTTCTGAGAGTGGCAATTTCGTCCCCGTTAGCTCTAGAACTGGATAAGTATCTCTCTGAGACTGTGCTGTCATCCGCGTACCCAACTGCTCCCAGCTGAAGCAGGTCATTGATATGCAGCAGAAAAAGAGTCGCAGAAAGAACAGTACCTTGAGGAATACCGGCATTAATTACCATAAGATCCGTTGAGCAGCCATCGATGACCACTCGGATCAACCGCTCACTCAAGAAGTCGGAAATCCAGTTGCATAAGCCAGCAGGGACACCGAATGCGGGAAGCTTGCTCAGCAGACTAGCGTGCCAGAACCTGTCAAAGGCCTTTGAAATGTCGAGGGATACCGCAAGCACAGTTTTGAATAAATGTCCACAACATGTGAAAATTATAAGTTCGGAAACATCGTGGACTTTGCCGGAAAGAGCAGATTACATGAATAGTTCATCAGTCATATTCGGCAGGAGCGACAGCACAGTTTCTGAGAGATAAGTATCCAGCGCGCGTGCTGGTGGGACAGATCCGGTCTCGCCGTGAGGCCATGGTTGGACACTTGAAATTGTCCTTAAAGGCTATCTCCGAATGGGGTGATGCCAACTTGATCAAGTGTAATGCAGTTAAGACCCGCTTGTCTCTTCTCCGCAAAAAGGAGCCGGCTCCTTTCCAGGGTGTAACCGTGCCGACAACTGATCGTATTGAGCTTCTTGGGGTAACATTGACCCTCAATTTTGGTTCGTTCATCGAGGCTAAGGCTCAACGAGCAGCAAAAAGTTGAGAATCCTAGCAAAGGTAAGACAGTACTGCACAACGGAACAGTTTCTCAAGCTCAAGCTAAATCGTGTATGGAGTATGTACCCTCATCTTTGCTACGGATCTGCCAAATATCAACTGGACGCGTTTGAGTTTAATGAGAAACGGGCCAAGAGACTAATTGCCAACAATGCACGGGTTCATTCAAAGCTCCAGAGCCTTCAAAATCAGCAACGTGTTGCAATCCTATCAGTTACATTCCGTGGAGTGTGAGATAGAATTACACAATCTAATTCCACCAAGCCCGTTCCATCATCGAACTACAAGACAAAGGGTAATGCGCCTTCGTTACATGGTGGTCATCCCACCCATACGCACAAAACGTTTTGGGAGTACTTTCATTGTGCGTGAGGCTAAGGAGTGGAATTCTCCACAGTTGTCTGTGGTTTCTGATGGCTATAATTGGGGGGTCTTTAAGTCAAAACCAACGCGAGCTTATTATCAATAAAAACAAGATAGTTCGATAAATGAGAAGAACGTTTTTTTTATTACGGGGAGCTCACTCTTGACCTAGATCTCGCCTGATGGTAAGCAATAGATGGGATGGGTCTACGATGGGACCTGCCCCATCGTAGACCCATCCCATCTAGCACAGAATATGCCTATTTCCTCTTGTTTTAAAGGGTAAAAGGTCATAAGTGGTGGGGAAACCAACCAAACCTACCTTAATTATGTATTTATTCGCTAAGTGAACAATGTATGTTCTTTTAGAATAAATAAAGAATCTTTAAACCGAACCGAAAACAGAAACCGGCTTGTGCGCACAATAAATTTGGAGGAGAAACGCTTGGTACGACAAGACGGTATATCAATCAAGTGTGTCTGGTAGACTGGTAGTGAAAGGGAGATGGAGGGATCAGGTCATGGAGTTCCTGCGCACACTGCCCGAAGTACAATCTGTAGAAAACTGAGAGACAAGCAACTTTTCGTCGATAAGCCAGGCTATAAAGCTTGTCCACTAGCGCCTCGTCACCTATACGCCTTGAAGGATATTGAAAAATTGATTGCTTTAGCAACCGCAGTATCCGGAGCCCTGATAAGTTTTGGGTAGAGCATCCACTATGGAAAAAATTTTTCGTGCTTTGGCACCATCGTATCAATTACCAAAAATTATGAAGAACTATCTGCTCATATTATTGAAGGGATTTATTGTTTGTATATACAGATACAGGAGGAAATGTTAACCATGATTCCCTTTTTACAAATGACGATTCGGATTCATTTCCAACTGAATAGATGTAATTATTCCTATTCATTTTTAATTTATCATAATATATGATGAATGTACATGTTTGTTGTATATTTTCATGTAAATTAAAAAAAAAATCAATAAACCATTTAATTCATAATTTGACCCTTGATAAGTTATTTTGTTTATTTTGAGTTACCACTATAAAATACATTGATAAACTAACTATTTACTGTAACGTCGAAGCACTGCCAAGACTAGCAGCATTTTCACGTTGTATGGCAATGCTTATTCTTTGGGCAAAGAACGAGCCAGCCCTCTAGTCACGCAAGGAATCGATCAGCCGGCGAGACGCGCAATTGGGCCCTATGATTCAAGCGTTTCTACCCTTATTCAAAGTAAAATTATACTTTAAATAATATTTTTCAATTATTTTTCCGTATTTTTATTTTTAAGAAAAATAAAAGGAAAAATTTCCAAGTTTGGAAAAATTTCCGAAAATTACCCATCAGTACACGTACCGCTGTTATTATGTAGCCATAAGCTCCACAACGAGCTTGTTTATTTTTTGTTAATAGGCTCACGTTTCACCACTATCTCACCACGTGGTAAGCGATGATGTGGTCGAAGATGAAACGCTTACAATTACAATTGATTGATTCATGAGCAGCAGTTATAAATCTAGAAATAAGGAATAGGTTTGGAATAGAAGTCTGTAACGCACATAATATTCATTTAAATAAACTTTACTGACACGGAATTCAACAATTCATTATTTGTACGAATCCCCGAAAATTCATTTCGTTTTGAAGCATAGACAATGTTTTGCTATTTGTGTAAAAAAATAAATAATTACTGCTGACGTAATAACCATCTAGATCCCCCCACCCCCCATGTCATCAAAAATAAGTAAAGCAAAAACCCCCACGCCCCCCTATAGTGCTTACGAAATACTTGAACGGTCCCTAGCTATCCGGAAACTCAGACTCCGGCAGGGAATTCCCCTCCTTAGCCGTACGCATAATGAACGAAACTCAAAATGATTTCCCAAAACGTTTTGTGCGCTTGGTGGGATATCCACCATGTAACGATGTCACATTGCCGTTTGTCTTCTAGCTTGTAAATGTCATAGTTCAAATCTTCCTCAATACCTTACAGCAAAGTGCTACAGTGTTTTCATGTTCCTACAGGCATGGACAACACTTGCGTCCTCTGCGTGGAATGCTTCAAAGTGTCCGCCCATCGGCATCACAAGTACAAGATGGGCCAGTCGAGCGGCGGCGGCTGCTGCGACTGCGGCGATACAGAAGCGTGGAAAAGGGATCCTTTCTGTGAACTACACGCGGTAAGAAATACTAAAATAATACACATCGACTGTTTAGCCTGGTATCCAAGTGGACAATGGAAATATTCATATTAACAATTAATTGCATCTTCAAGTTATGTGGCCTGACCATAACGATTTCGTTTTACCAATCCGCTAGGCTAACCGATGTTCTCAAGACTGAAAGGAGTCGTTGGACCGGTCACGTTATAAGTCGATTGGGGAAATTACGGTGATTATTATTCGTAGCAATTAACTGAGGTAAAAGGAAGTGCTGTCTAGCTCTGTATTACAAATGACAAACCCCGTTATAGTAAAGTATAATATAGTAGAGGGGGCGGCAGATTACTAATTGCTCTTAGCAATGACTCAAACTATGTATAATTGTAAATGTACTAGCAGCCGCGCGGGGCTTCGCTCCCGTGGAGTTTATCTCGATAAAAACATAACCTCCTTCTTCTGCAGTCGGGTAAAAAGTTGCCTATTATAACCTTTCTCAAGCTTCAATCTACTTCAATATAATATTAGTATAGATGTACTCATGTAATTTCATGTATATCAAAACTAAACTCACTTGAGCGGGATGATATTACATTTCTTCTCGCTGCAAACAGCTGGTATTATTATTAAGATTTTATAGGCTATTATAGCGTAGGTATTTTCACTTTTGTATGAGAGTGATGTATCTGTTACGAAGTATTTAGTAACTAAACGAACTATTTAGTAATCTGTGCTAATACCATATTTTAATTAAAAGAATAGATATTATTGCCTCTGGGATAAATGTCAACATTATGCTACAGTTGACATTACAAATTCAACTTTATGTATCAGTGTCACAGTTGATTTTCCAAATCACACTTCTCTGTTTACTCAGAACCTAAAACACAAATACAGTATTATAAACTTTATTTACAGGCGTCAGAGGACGACAATCAAGCTGAGGCGACCATTAAGCCAGACGTTATAGAACGAATGAAGATCGTAGCGTCCGTCTGTCTTACTTACTGCCTTCGACTACTCACACACGACCATGCCCCCGGACTGCCTAATGATTTAAGGTAAATTTTATAGTGTTACGACTTGTTTTTAGATATTTTTTGCAAAGTAATAGCTTAAGAGCGTTCACACCTCACGTTCATGTAAAATTTTAAGGCCTTGTTATTGGATATTTAGTATGCGATTTTAATGAGATTTTGTATACATACACAACATAGCTAGCACTAAATAGTTAGTGAAGAACTTTTAAAAAAAGAGCGAAAGAGAGCAGAGCAGCTTGTGGCTAAATAATTAGCAGAACCAGACCATCTTACCACGTTCGCTGACAGTGAGCACTTACCCTGACACCACATTACGACAGTAGAATTTTCCGTACTAAATGACAAATCAACGTAGTACTCGTGCACAAGCAAGCAATATGAAACTACCCACAAAATACTCGTATTACGGCAGTAAGAAATATGAAATTGCTCATAATATGACAGGTGGACACTGCTCTTCATAATACTTATATGAAAAATTATCGTGAGACGACGTACTCTTAAAAATAAGCGGCCCGTCCTCGACGTACTGTCATAACGCACTATTTTAATTTCCCTCCTAACGACGTACTGTCAGCGAACGTGTTAACATATCAAGATTCCGGCGGACCTCGCAAACCATTCATTCATTTCTACATCTTTGGTAGTCGTTACGAGTAGTCCTTTTTTTTTTTTTTAACTTGGTAACATTATCAAATAAGTCCTCCCACCCCGGGCAGGGTGGGAGGGGCTGTCAGACTTTTACTGACTAAAATTCACGGTGTTCCTTCAATAACCCTTTACGTACCGGGGTCACGGTAATGGGATAAGTCCCACGACCCCGGCAGGCTTCGGCCCTCTGCAGAGGGGGCCTCGTCATGTTGCTGACGCTCTTTGAGGCGCGCATGGAACACGACGCGCCGTCGACCCGGGCATGGTCCATGGTCGGACAGCGAGTTGCCCTACGGGTAGTCCTAAGCCAGTAAATGTGACACTGGTCTAGCCAAGGGGTATAGTGTTACCCAGTTACTGGGTTGTGGAAGTCAGATAGGCAGTCGCTTCATGTAAAACACTAATACCCAGCTGCATCTGTTTAGACTTGAAGTCGACCACAACGTAGTTGGGAAAAGATTAAAAAAAACAAATTCATATATTCTATACAACGTGTAACGGAAACCCCATATCTATCCAAAAGGACTGAAGACAACATCTGGTATGGAGTCTCTATGCACAGTTTCAGCACAAAATAACTGACTCAAAGAATTGATACCAAATTATCGATTTCATATGTTTCTTGAATACCAGTAATAACAAACGTGTCACAGCACTACGAGGGTCAATAACTTTCCACGTCACTTGTCAATAAAACGATAATTCTCTTCGTTCTTCTTAATTTGAATAATTCGGTCTCTGGTATCAATGTATTGAAATTTCTAATAAGTTCCACACATGTACACATAGGATTAGAAAACCCTTGCCATATCGTTTATTATTATCATCCAAAGAAGCCGTGCACCGTGTTGTATGTTACCCTTTAAATTACACGTTGTATATAAAAATATATTATAAACTAGCCTTTGCCCGCAACTTCGTTCGCGTGGGAGGTTTTTCCCACGTAAATCCCGATATCATGGGAATTCTGGGATAAAAATATTTGTTTATGTATAAATGTATCTCTATATGGACTTTGGTCTGAAAATAACGTATTTTATATATGGTAATCGGACGGGGTAGCTGAAGAAGCTCGCGCTCGGACGCCCCGCCTTTTTATACTTTCGGCCGCGAGACGCGTCGAGCGCGGCGACCGATTCTCACAAATAATCCTTATAGCATGATTCAGTATTCACGCGCGATGGCTTATTATTAGCGTACTTCATGTATAATTTTGGTGTTTCTATACCAATTTATGTGATTCTTTTTTATGGAATAGTTAATAATGTTAACTTTTTCAATTAGGGATGACTGAGAGTGTTATAAACGTAAGAGTAGACAAATATTATAATCAGAAAGCTTCGAACTGCTAAGCTATCGGGAGTTACACGTGTTATTGTGAGTCAACCATAAAAGATAGACATATGCTGTCGTGGGATATTTTTTATATAATTTTAAGGAAAACATTTCCGACATGAAATGATTTCTGTGAAGATTTAACCATTAAGGTTACTCGCGACGGAAGCTTAAAAAATGGAGTAACTTCTCCCGTTTTCCCTACATTTCCCTTCACTGCTCTGCTCCTATTGATAGTAGCGTGATGAAAAGTATACTATAACCAGCTCAGGAGTATGAAAAATAATTGTACCAAGTTTCGTTAAAATCCGTCGAGTAGTTTTTGTTTCTATAACGGTTATACAGACAGACAGACAGACAGACAAAAATTTTACTTATTACTTTTTTGGCATCAGTATCGATCCCTAATCACCCCCTGATAGTTATTTTGGAAATATATTTCATGTACAGAATTGACTTCTCTACAGATTTATTATAAGTATAGATAAAAAAAAATATATACTTACCATAGTTAAAATGTGTCTGTGTACATATTTTTTATATTTATCTCTATATGTCATATTAAAATGTCAACAAGTCCGAGGGGTGGGGACCTGGTGTCCTGCAACACAGACTCTCCGTCTAGTTTAGGCACCAGTCTCCCACAGTACTTTATTAAATTTGCTTAACATTTAGATCTAATGTACCTAATGTATTATAAAACACTGTATTGTGATGAGAAATAAATAAATATAATAATTAAAAGTCATATTTCCTCTTTACTGTGAGGTGTATACACTCATAATCGCTTATTGTGGCTTAACTTTGCTGTATTTTATTTAAATGCGTATTGGCATTAAAAAACTCCGCATTAAAATGGATTTGGGCGTACCTTACGCCTCAAAACTATGCTAATTTCGACTGTTTTTGTCTCTAGTAAAATTTTAAGCGTTACGTTGTGGAGATAAGGGCCAATATGCTATAAAAACTTTTACATTGACGTTTCGATGCGTCAACTAGCCTTGAAAAAAAGAAGTTTCCGATATTTTCTTTATTATATTATTAATGACCAACTCCTTTCATCTAACTTTGTATTTGTTATCAAAAAAACATGTCCCTTAAATCAATCCAATGTATACCTTATTGCAATACTTTAAGATTTATATTAGCTTTACCGCTCTTGCTTGCTTGTACAGCTTGATATGTTGAAGCACTATTCCTTCACAAAAGTAGAACAAAAATGTTATAATAAGAGACATAGTACGATAAATCCTTCCAGGCTGAAAGACGCGGAGAGGGATCTACTACAGATCCTAGACCAGCCCGACTGTTACTGCACTGTTCTGTACAACGACGAGACGCATACTTTTGATCAGGTGTGTACTTTAATCATTTTTGTTTCTTTCTTTCCTTTGTTAGTTTCATACAATTAAAAAAAAGTGAGCTAGCAGTGTGGGTCGATTCACATTACTAGCAATCTTGTTAACCCCTCTTACTAAGCTAAATATGCTTGTGTCTGGATTGGGCTCACGGCAATACTGTAATGGGTGAGGTTCCAACCCACGATCCTAAAGGAACATACTATACTATGAAATGTTTTACACGTGTCTAAGATTAACCTCTAGAGCTCCAGCGGCACAAAAACATGCCAGTAAACAAGTATTAGTTGAGCCCCGCTGGCACAAAATTTGTGTGCCAGCGGGGCTCAACTAATAGTTGACGTAAATAATGGCGGTCCTTGAGACGTTAAGAAATCCCGTTAAGCTGTTAACATGTGAAATGGCGACTGCAAAGAGAAAATTACCTACCGTATTATATATCAGTATGAAATAACTAGCAGTCGCTCGGGGCTTCGCTTCCGTGGATTTCATCTCGATAAAAGCATAACCTACTTCTTTTACAATCGGGTAAAAATACTCTATAACCTTCCACACCAAATTTCATCTATATCCACCCATTACTTTCAAAGATCCATTCAAACAAACAAACTTTTCTGATTTATAATATTAGTATAGATTCCCTTTTTTTCTACCGTTTTCACGTGTACTCAAAAATAATTTAACATGCCCTCTATTTGCAGGTCATAACAACCTTAGTAAGAGTTACAAAATGCAACCAGCGAGACTCGTTAGAACTAGTCAGTCTCATCGACCGAGAAGGGAGGGCGCTCGTCAAATGTAACTCGTTCCAAGTGTGCGATAAACTCAAGACCGATATTGAGATGTAAGTATTTCCTTGTGTGTTATGGCTATAGTTCTTACGTTACACGAACATCGTGTCCATTTGTTCCGT
This sequence comes from Tholera decimalis, assembly GCA_943138885.2. Classification (NCBI taxonomy): domain Eukaryota; kingdom Metazoa; phylum Arthropoda; class Insecta; order Lepidoptera; family Noctuidae; genus Tholera; species Tholera decimalis. The sequence goes on from OW964551.2 coordinate 17,009,237, forward strand.
AAAACTGTACAGCGCCATCTGTCGACGTGATTAATGAACACGACGTTCGCAAAAACGCGCGATTGTTGCTTTGATTTAGGGTCCGAACACAGAACTGCGATGCGTGTTATTGCTGCGTGCTTTCGCTTAACCTACCACATATTTATTTATTTAAGAAGTATAGAGGACTAAAAGCTATTAAATACAGAAAATATATGGTATAGTTGACAGTGAGCCAGTTAAAAGTCTTCACGCTTAGAGGCACCGTTTATATAACCCGCCTTTAAAACAAAAGAGAACAGGCATCTTCTGGGCTCGCTCGTTCCATCGTTAACCTCATCTATAGTTTACGAATCGCAATCGAAGTCAAAAGCGGGTTCATACGGAATATTAATAAAATAAACTGATGACTGACTTGCCTCTTTAGGTCTTTTGTTAGTAAGTTAGGTTCAAATCTTGTCGGGGTTGCGGAATTGTTCGAAAGAGTTACTTATTATTTTGTATTACTGATTGGTAACGAATGCCCGTTAAAAATTTCAGTCATTGAAAACTCACCCTCTATATGTTTTCACCTTCGAGATTTTGGGCCGATTATAAGCATTGGGATTTACGTATTTAGGCGCTTATATTCTGTTGTAGCGTTAGGGTAGTTTTTCAGATGCTTCAATGTGTATATTGAAATTGTTAAATTAAGTGGTCTTGCTTTTAATTTTGCAAGAATATTCCGTGCTGCTCTATATTAGTACTTCAAATCATTGGGACTTTCTTGATTTATACTTTACGAGTGTTTTCTTTCTCCAAATTTTTGTTGTTGTCAGACTTTAAATCTGTATGTTATGAAAGTTTTATCGACAAGAACAAATCACATTCATTTCATTCGCTTTTGTGTTCTAATCGTATTGACATTATATTCTGCTTTATTTATATGCAAGTGATTACGCATTATCCATGGACATTGCTAAGCCAAATAATTAAAACGTAAACTAACTTATGTTTTGTTCATTTGAATGCTGTATTTTTCAATCCCATCGAGCTGGTTAATTGCCTCGTGAAAAGGCTAGTAAGAATATTATTATTAATATAGCATTTCACAATGACGTCTTAAGAGTACTTTACGTACTGCCAACCGAATGCGTAGAACGCTTACTGAGAACGCTTGCTGCGTAGAACGGTGGCTAGCACGTCAACTTACCCCAATCTGCCAAAATTATTTAATCGATTTGAAACTTCATTACAGCACGATAAGGTTCAAGCTCGATTGAGACAATTTGACAACCTATCCCAATCTGTCAAATTTATTTAATTGATTTACAACTTTATTACAGCGCGATAAGGTTCAAGCTCGATTGGGGCAAATTTGACAGATTCTGATAGATTGATGTGCTAGCGTCAGTACTTTGTTGCTATGAAGTATCAAAAGACGTATCCTTGTGGAATGATTTTATTATTAAATGTATTTGCTGGCGTGAATTATTCCCATATCCCACCCCTGCTGCCTATATTAACACTTGCATAGTACCTATGTGACAGCGCGGTATGTTAGCCAACTTGTATATACAACGTTTAATGGAAACCCCATATCTATCCAAAAGGACTGAAGACAACATTTGGTATGGAGTCTCTATGCAAAGTTTCAGCTCAAAATAAGTGACTCACAGAATTGACCCCAAATTATTGGTTTCATATATTTCTTGAATACCAGTAATAACAAACGTGTCACAGCACTATGAGGGTCATCACTTTCCACGTCACTAGCTAATAAAACGACAATTGTCTTCGTTCTTCTTAATTTGAAAAATTCGGCCTCTGGTATCAATGTATTGAAATTTCTAATATGCTCCACACATGTAGACATAGGATTAGAAAACCCTTGCCATATCGTTTGTTATCATCTAAAGAAGCCGTGCTCTCTTTATGTTTATACCCTTTAAATTACACGTTGTATATAGGAATCTTTTTTTCCAATAAGTAAAATAATGAAGGTTGAATGTCTGTAAAATAAAAATCTAAATAGAGTAGACTCGTATTACCTATTGAGAAATGGTGGAAAACAGTCATACAAATAACAAAATATCACATCACATATCGAAAGCCTTTGTCAATCTCTAAAGTTTTTGACATTTTGATAATTGCCTTCGTCGCGCTAACGATGATAGAATGTCACGTGCAGAGTAGGTTCTAAAGTCTCGTCTATCAAAGTACAGACACAAAAATCGTGTGATGCAATGTGGGTTACCGTCCAGACTAATATACAAGTATTTAGCTAGAGAAATTGTTATAAAATGGCCAACAATCAGATATTCATTTTTCAAAATTCAGAGAATGTGTTCAGAGAATGAATCTTGAGAAAAGGTATAGCTATTCGATTCTTGTAAATCGTTTCACTCTCTCTCACACACACACCTGAGCTAAAAATGTTCTCTTTCCAAAATCACGATTGTCCTTTTTTTTGTAACACCCGCGCTGTCTTGTACGTGCTTAACAAACGGCCTGCTATCTCGCTTACTCGTACCGGTGTGGGGTGATTTGAACGTATGTGCTCAGCTGTACGGCGATGTTCGAAAGGTTCACGTCGCGCCACGGCCCGAGCCTGAAGGTGCTGGTCATGCACGCCCACGTCATCGCCCACCAGACCTTCGCGATGAAGCTGCTGCATTGGTAAGTAAAATTCAACCTTTGTACCTTAACTTAACTTACAAATTAGAATGAGAGGAACCGCACGGGTCGATCGGTTTAAGCAACGCTTGCTACGGTCGGTTCGTGGATGCAAAGCATGTTAAGCCGTTAGTCACGGCCGTCATTTCCACATCTTTCACGTTCGTTACGGGGAGTCACAAGTCAGACAATTTGATACCTGTCTAGTCAAGGGGTTACGTGTTAACCAGCTACTGGGGTTGTGGAGGTATGATAGGCAGACTGAAAGCCGACCCCAACATAGTTAGGAAAAGTCTAAGCAGCATGATTATGAAACAAGTCTGAGAATCAGTCTTTTTGAAAATACAATCTTACTAAACGGATAAAAATTGGCCAAGTGCGAGTCAGACTCGCCCATGAAGGGTTCCGTAGTAACTATAATAATATAATATAATATGTATATTTATTTGACGAAAAAAAAAACCAAACCAACTTCCTAAAACTAGTTTATTTACATTTTTTACAACTACGCCAAATAACTTTGTTTTTCATAGTACTTGTATGAATTATGAATTGAATATGCTGCATCTCAAAAACTGCTGAACTGATTTCGTTAAAACCAATTTTGGTTGAAAGTTTACATTAAGATCTACAGACTTATATTAGAAGTTAGGGGGGGACATTTTACCACTTTGGAAGCGTATATCTTGTAAACGATTAACCTTATGAAAAAGTGGCTTTAGAAACCTCAATGTCTTTTTTAAACACCTGTCTATAGATACCACACACGCATAGGTTTCATGAAAAAAAAAATCTGTTTCAGTTCCATGTATGGGGAAAAAATTAAAAAATATTTAAAATAAAGGGGGGCTCCCTTTATTTTAAATATTTTTTTTAATTTTTTCTTAAAATCGGAAAGCGGTTCACAGAATACATCTACCTACCAAGTTTCACATGTATAGTCCTAATAGTTTCGGAATAAAATAGCTGTGACATAGGGACGGACAGACGGACAGACATGTCGAAACTATAAGGGTTCCGTTTTTTGCCATTCGGCTACGGAACCCTAATAAAAAGGATTAAAATAAAAATAACTATTCGCATTCAAACTTAATAGTATTTCAAATGTTTGAAGACTGCATAAAAATACTGAATAAAATTGTGGTTAATGGGTTCGAATCGTTTATCCAAAAGTTTCATGTAGCTTGAATCTATTGTTGGCAATCTGCTGTCAATAATTAAGTGCAAATCGTAAAGCTTTTGCGTAGCGGGCACACAAAATTATAGATATTTAAGGAATAACAAGGTAAACTTGAATGATTTCTGTATAATTTATCCTTTATGGAAACCCAACATTTTATTTAAGTCAGGGGACCCTTAAATAAATATATCGAAGAGCCGTTCCTCGTTTTTGACACGCATGCATGACTGCCCGACTCGTCCTTTTTAAACAATTTTTTTTATATTAATTTAAAACATTATTTCTTGTAAAACTTTTTACCTTTTTTCACCGCAGTCGGATTTTTAGGCCTTGTAACTATAAAAAAACATTAAGTACGCACATTCTAGGGCAGTAAGGTCAAAATTGTTATACCCCTTCACTTGCGCAAAACTAACCAAAAAAACTCTACAGGCTACAAAACTTCGTAAGCCAAGAGCCTAGCCTCCGTCTCGCCGTGAGTCAAGTGGCCCTCGGTGAGGACGTTTGGGGGGCATGCAACTCTGTGGGGGGAGGGGGAGGAGTCGCTTGCGGCGTCATGCAGAACGACTCGAGAATGTGGAAGGCGGCACGCACGGCATGGCATAGGCTGCTCATAGCCACCACGCTGATGGACTATACCACTAAGAGGACCATGGCTATCCTGTTCACGAAGAATTATGGTGAGTAGAATGTGTGTTTTCTTTATTATATTCAATATACATATTATGGCTACAAAACTTCGTAAGCGAAGAGCCTAGCCTCCGTCTCGCTGTGAGTCTATACCACTAAGAGGACCATGGCTATCCTGTTCACGAAGAATTATGGTGAGTTGGACGTGTGTTTTCTTTACTACATTCAATACACATACTGTAGGGTTGCTGGTTATGAAATTATAGCCTCGTTGAACTTGATGATAATTTCGAAGTGTCAATACTCTGTCATGTTTAGCTTTGTTGAAGTGGTTAATAAGATTGATATAGTAATGTGAATTCTACACACATTGCTAGTTTTCTTAATAAGAAAAATTGCCCACGTATAGTATGTTACACGTTACAATAATTAATTTATTATGTGGCAGCCCTAAGTGGAGGATAAAAGGGACTGCGTGGTTATCGCCATTCAAAGCTTCCGTTGCTGGCAGTTTCCTGAAGACTGCTACCTAAAATTATAATATGCTGTACCTCTTAACAGGTTCAATCCTCAAAGACTTCATCCGCGATGACCACGACCACTCGTTCTCAATATCGTCGCTGTCGGTGCAACTGTACACGACGCCGACTCTTGCGCATCATCTGATCGCCAAGCATGATGCCCTGTTCGTAGTCATGAACACGTTCGTCAGTGAGTGTAATAGACGGTGCAGTAATGTGAGTATGAGGATAGATCCTATTGTAAACTTTTATTTGGCTAACCTACAATATTGGACAGGATTTTCCGTCTTTACGTACTTCCTTACTACACTAAAGTCTCAAAAACAACTGGACCGATTTAAATAATCCATACGATAGCCCCATTTTATGGTAACCAGGGAATTAGATTGTTTTTTTTTTATGAAATGAGGGAAAATCACATTATGTATTTTCTATGGGTCGTCTCGTCGGGTGACGTAACTTCAAGTCACGCTATAGACAATTGGCGCGATTCAGTACAATTTTCGCTTTGCGTGACAAGGACTTTTTAAGAATTTTTCCAAAGCGTAGATTTCTGTAATTTTGCACCGATATTTTCTTCACAATGATTCTGTTTTAGTTAAAAATTTTCAAATTAATTATCTTTTGTTTGCTCCACAGGGCCGCCTTGAGTTCGACCGCTCCCACGTCCCCATGGCGTTCAAACGTGCCCAGTTCATCCTATACGATGTGAAGTACCTCTTGAGCTCAGTACCAGCCACCTTCGACGATGACCTCCGCAAGGGATTCATGCACGGCATCTCTCTGATGCTGAACCTCTTGGTCATGATGCAGGGGATGGATTCTGTTGTCAGACAGGTAAGAACTTATTGCGAGCTACCTTTGAAGAAGGCCTAAGGTTTATAAATCTTGACTCGACCATAGAATAAACTCAAGATGACTCATCAAGTAATAAACCTAAAGAAACAGGAAAAAATTAAATTGAGATTTGGAATTTAAAAAAATAAAATTACACTGGGGATACTTATGTATTTTCTATACTAATAATATTGTTACGCCAGTCACTTAGCGAAGTACGTCGAGAAACTTCGACAGAAATCTAGAATGTTCGAGACACTAACGCCATCTAGCGGCGAGTAGCAGTACTGAGTATCTAGAGTAGCTTCTGGAATATTCTTGGCAGTGTAGGCGGTGAGTCGATTTTACAAGAATGTTCTAGAACTCATAGACCGGGGTATAAATAGATCGCAGAGGAACGCAGACAGTCTTATTTCAAGATACGAGACGATATAATCGAAGCTTTACAAGTGAATTTCGGTGTGATTCAAGTGTTGAGTGACAAGTATTGTGCTGTGAATAACTGTTAATTATTATTTGGTGTTTATTTAAGTAAAGTGTTAATTTTGGTTTAATTGGTGTAAATTATTTCTGTCCCGAACTTAAGCCCGTAACAATATAAAGCGTTTTGTTTGTATTTATTTGTTTGTTTGTTAAAACGTGCTAATTTTTGAAAGTTCTGGGTGGATTTAGATGAAATTTGTTATGGAAGTAGCTTGAGGAAGGGTAGGCTAATTTTTATCCGACTATTTCGACCCGTTTCTGAAAGCTGGAATCAACAGTGTTGCCAATCAGAAGAAAGTGGAGGCAAAACGTCCAACGAATCCCTATTAACCTCTAGAGCCCCAGCAGCACAAAAACGTGCCAGTAAACAAGTATTAGTTGAGCCCCGCTGGCACAAATTTGTGCCACCAAACCCCGACCGATTTAAAACTGTGTGTGTAGTAAAGATAAGTCTTAAAATCGTTTGTGACCGGGGTCAGATTACGCTTACGATAAGAGCCCGCCCGCTAGGGATGGTACGTATTTACGCGACCAGGTATTTACACCAGGTATTTACTTCCAAGTACGTACACCAGGTACCGATCCGAAATACTTGCAAGACTTCAAAGTATTTTATACGGCTACTCGGAGTCGGACTCGCTCCGGTGGGGGCTTGACGATCGCCCGACTATGCGATTATGCTCCTTATCTGTAAGAGACTACGTAACAATTTCGTATGCAAGTCTATTCTAGTATATGGATTGTCTTTGCAAGTATTTATATGTAAACGCGATTGTGCTTCTTATTTATAAGAACTCACGGGTCAATTTCCTATGCAAGTATTTTTTCATTCAACAGGGCTTGGATTGAGTAAAAGTAGAAACGTTCGTCTCTATGCAGGTATTTATTTGTAAACGCGATTGTGCTCCTTATTCTTAGGAAGTCACGGTTCAATTTCCTATACAGATAGAAAATACTTTCAATTTCGTATGCAAGTCTATTCTAGTATACGGTTTGTCTTTGCAAGTATTTATATGTAAACGCGATTGTGCTTCTTATTTATAAGAAGTCACGAGTCAATTTCCTATGCAAGTATTTTTTCATTCAACAGGGCTTGGATTGAGTAAAAGTAGAAACGTTCGTCTCTATGCAGGTATTTATTTGTAAACGCGATTGTGCTCCTTATTCTTAGGAAGTCACGGTTCAATTTCCTATACAGATAGAAAATACTTTCAATTTCGTATGCAAGTCTATTCTAGTATACGGTTTGTCTTTGCAAGTATTTATATGTAAACGCGATTGTGCTTCTTATTTATAAGAAATCACGGGTCAATTTCCTATGCAAGTATTTTTTCTTCCAACAGGGCTTGGATTGATGTGAAAATACTTGCATAGGAAATTGATTCGTTTTGCTTCAGCAAAAAGGAGCATAATCGTATCAGAAAAAAAAATACTTGCAAGGTTCAAAGTATTTTTCATTTGCAAATGCGATTGTGTAGTATTTCTCTAAATATTCCAAAGTTGTCTGAGTACATAAACCGAAATCTGTGTAGGTGTGTGCATCAGGGAACTTTTTCTTTTCTTTTGAGTAGTTTGCGGCGCCATTCACCCTAATGACTATTAATAAAAGACACATTATTGCGTGAACGAAAGTATTTTAGAAAATATTTTGTTATGTTTACGTTTTTTATTTTTCTTTCGTCAGTTGTCGTTTGAGTGAGTGCATAGATGATACATATAAATACTGAGAAGTGAGTGCGAGCTTGTTATGCAATTTACCAACTGACCGTGACTTTCTTATTTCGCGAGTTTATTGAATTTAAACTATTAACAGTTAGTGTGTAAATAAACAAAACTGCTTTTTTATGTGTACGTGACTTTGTTTATTAGTTAGGAATGTAAATATTTAAATAGGTAAAAGACGATTTTTGAACGTAGTTGAATGTAGTTAAGTGTTTTCTTTTAAAATTGATAAGACTTACTAGTTGTAAATAAAAATACAGTTACAAACCATGGCTCCTAAGAAAAGTTTGGCTAAAATAAAGCTGAATGTAAAATGTGCAAAGCATTAATATCATACAAATCGGGAGTGTCAAACCTTATGCCTTATGCTTGCATGTGCAAAGAAAACATATTTCCGTGAATTTTAAGTGAGTGAATTATTAATTTCTGTAAATTAAGTAGGAAGGAAAGATTTCATCTACAAAAGCCGTACTAGATTGTGGCATGGTACGACCGGACTAGTAGACTGAAATCCGAAGTGGCTCAAAATACTTTCTAGTATTTTAATACCTGGTTTCCAACCCTGGTATTTTTACAGACTCGTACTTGCAAGCCCTGGTATTGATATTTGCAAGTATATCTCATCTCTACCGCCCGCGGTGCTTGACGGATGGTTGACGTAAATAATGGCGGTCCTTGGGAGGTTAATTTAATTTGTTTTCCGTTACTTTGTATAAAAGGCAACCTTAACGTTTTAGAGGATAGCAACAATGATATTTATACTACACCTGCTTGGAAAGTACCTTGATACTTTATCAAATTTACGGTAGAAAGTACGTCATTGCATATCGAACAAATATGCCGGGAGAAAACGCATCTGAGCGGGAGAGAAAAGTGTATGAAAATCCATTTCTTACGTGGTTTTTCTTTTTTAATTTTGGGTAAGACTATGCGCCGGTAACCTAAATATCAAAAGCCAAAAAGTTTTTACAGTGAGATTTTATCTCCAAGTTCGCAAAATGACACTGGCCATTAGCTGTGTGTTGGATGGTGTCGGGCTGGCAGTGCGACCCTGCGGCGGCAGGATAAACAATTTGAAAAAAGAACATGTGAAAATTGCAGACGCCGTTGGCGCCATTTTCAATTTGTGTGTTGTTTGAGGATTCAGTTTTCGTAGAAAGTAAAATAAAACTATCAAAATGATAAGTAGTGATAGTTGCGAATGCAATTTAGTTTTTTATTTTCCTCGTAGGTGTAGTATAAAGCACTATGTATCACTCGAGAGAAAGTGCGTTTCCCGATCTCGGGTGTTTTAAAGCCCTCGCCTACGGCTCGGGCTTCAAACGACACCCTCGACGGTAATCGGTCACTTTCTCCTCTCGGTGAACAATGTACTATTATCTTCCCCCCTATGTTTCTCCTACCAGGTCGGCCAACATATGGAGTACGAACCGGAATGGGAGTCAGCGTTCAATCTCCACGTGAAGCTAGCACATAGCATCACGCTATCCCTAGAGTGGTGCGCGGCAGAGAAGTCGCTTGCTACTGCTGTATACCGCATGGCGTTGAGAAAGCATCTTGAGACGTACACCCCGCCAGCTAAGGTTGTGAGGGGTGAGTAAATTTTCTTTAGTTCGTAAAATAGTAGCCTCCTTGATGCATCGTGTCCTGGGTAGCACCAGCAGCCTCCTGAACGTGATTGAATATTGGATAGGGTAGATTGTCCCGTGATGAAGCACTGGAATATGGTCCACGTTTCTGGCGGTACTCTTTATTTAAAAAAATAAATACCTAGACTTGATTTTATTTATTTATTCAGGAATTAGATTAGTTAATTTAGTGTTCTATTTTATTATGAATTTTAATTGTATTGGATTCATAATTTTAGTCTTATATTATCTGCATTTTAATAGTTATATAGATAAGCTTGCGTTTCACCGCATCTCACCTGATGGTAAGTTATGATGTGGTCCAAGATAAGCAGGCTTAACTAGAAGTAACCTATTCACTCTTGACTTAAAGACCCCAAGGTTACAGCTATCAGGAAAAACTGACTCCCGCGGGGAATTCCACTCCTTAGCCGTACGCAAAATGAAAGTATTCCTAAAACGTTTTGTGCATATGGGTGGGATGTCCACCATGTAACGATGGCGCATCGCCGTTTGTCTTGTAGTCCGATGATGGAACGGATAAGCTCACTCTTGAACTCGGTCACGCCTAATGGTAAGCGAGAGATGAGGTTTACGATTGAATCAGCAAGCCCAGAAGATGCCTGTTCTCCCTTGCTTTAAAGGCTGACGGGTCATGTGTGGTAGTGAACACAGAACCCGGCAGAGAGTTCACACTAAAGTTATTCTTTGCCGGTTTCTGTGTTTCCTACTTATGGATAGAACTTTAAAAAAAAAAAGAAATACAAAAAAAACTAACGTAGGCATGCTTTAAAATATTTTTTTTCATAGTTATGATAGTGTTCGATATGTTTGGGGAGATTGGGAGGCCATTTGTACTAATTGGTACTTTGTTCCCTTTAACAGTCTTCCAAAAGATTCGCCGTAAGAGGCGTTTTGCACAAAGAGAACTTTTTAGAGGTAACGGGGCGCCTTCTACATATGTGTTGATGGTGAATACCGGGGTGATCAATGCAATAAAATTCCTCCATTCCCTGGTCTTTCCCTCAAAAGTCCAGGCGCCTTATGAAGCTTTCACCCGACAGCAAAAATGCATATTTTAGTCTTTCCAATACTTAAAAATTAAATGACAAAAGTGTATTTTGCACGTCTGGAAAACAATAAAATAAGCAAGAAAGGACATGGTCCAAAATGTATGGACCAAAAACCCAAAACCGAAACTTAATGGACACCGTCAAACCTAAAATTAAGATTTGTTGATCTGTTTGAAGTAAGTCTGTTGAAAGTAAGATTTGTGACTCTGGGCACAGCTAGGCCGTTTTAACTTGGCGGCCGTGACGTTCGTGCGAAAGTTTGTGCAGTAACGTTTTTTTATTAACTAAATGGTATGGCTAGTGATGCACCTAACGTAAACACTGAATAGGGGCTCTATACAGTAAAATATTTATTTGATTTATATTGGTCACTGGGTTAAAAAATATACATTTGAATATTCATTTACAATAAGAACACTAACAGTTTTCGGCTTAACTGTACTTGCGCGTAACTTTGCAGAGCCTATGTTCAGACGCGCTAAGTTACGACGGCGTTACTGCACGTTTTAAAGTACCCAAGTCGCACCATGGAAATCCCTGGGATATCGGAGCTATGGGCTATATTATAATTTTTGCCGCCAGAGCTCGGCAACCAGATCGCGTCCGTGATCCCATACGACGTGTCGACGGAACCGGTGTCCATCCACCGGCCGCTATCTCGCTACATCGCCGGGCTGCACCTGCTGCTGCACCCGCACGGCCTGTCCTACCACAGCCGCGAGTTCGACCGCCCGGACCGAGCCAAGCCCGCGCCCTCCGACCTCATAGGTAACGTACTGTCATACATACAGCTTTCATCCACCGGCCGCTATCTCGCTACATCGCCGGGCTGCACCTGCTGCTGCACCCGCACGGCCTGTCCTACCACAGCCGCGAGTTCGACCGCCCGGACCGAGCCAAGCCCGCGCCCTCCGACCTCATAGGTAACGTACTGTCATACATACAGCTTTCATCCACCGGCCGCTATCTCGTTACATCGCCGGGCTGCACCTGCTGCTGCACCCGCACGGCCTGTCCTACCACAGCCGCGAGTTCGACCGCCCGGACCGAGCCAAGCCCGCGCCCTCCGACCTCATAGGTAACGTACTGTCATACATACAGCTTTCATCCACCGGCCGCTATCTCGTTACATCGCCGGGCTGCACCTGCTGCTGCACCCGCACGGCCTGTCCTACCACAGCCGCGAGTTCGACCGCCCGGACCGAGCCAAGCCCGCGCCCTCCGACCTCATAGGTAACGTACTGTCATACATACAGCTTTCATCCACCGGCCGCTATCTCGCTACATCGCCGGGCTGCACCTGCTGCTGCACCCGCACGGCCTGTCCTACCACAGCCGCGAGTTCGACCGCCCGGACCGAGCCAAGCCCGCGCCCTCCGACCTCATAGGTAACGTACTGTCATACATACAGCTTTCATCCACCGGCCGCTATCTCGCTACATCGCCGGGCTGCACCTGCTGCTGCACCCGCACGGCCTGTCCTACCACAGCCGCGAGTTCGACCGCCCGGACCGAGCCAAGCCCGCGCCCTCCGACCTCATAGGTAACGTACTGTCATACATACAGCTTTCATCCACCGGCCGCTATCTCGCTACATCGCCGGGCTGCACCTGCTGCTGCACCCGCACGGCCTGTCCTACCACAGCCGCGAGTTCGACCGCCCGGACCGAGCCAAGCCCGCGCCCTCCGACCTCATAGGTAACGTACTGCCATACATACAGCACATCCACCGGCCGCATTCAAAACCAAAAAAGAACTGAGGAAGATCTTATGATTGATCGATTCTTATCTTATCTTATCTACAATCACGCCTAATTGTGCCATATACAGTTCGCGTCAAGCAACTTTGCCGATTTGAAGTTAGGTTTTCGTACAGATGCAGTCCCGTAAAAAAAGTGTGTATGTAGAATATTTTTCAAGTTTTCATATATACTACAGTTTCGATACAGGGGTAATTAAACGCTGCGTCCATAATTTCCATGTTACGGAAAAAAAATGCCAACCTTAAGTCGACTAAGTACGTGCTAAGTTGCAAGCCAACATCAATTTTTAAGGTTTTGCAAAAACCTTAGCACAGTGAAAAAAAATACACTTTACAGTGTAAAGTGTACGTATTCGTGTATGTTCGTATAAAATTTACACGAAAATAATATGTTTTATACTATTCATACGTATAAAACAGAAAAATATTCTACAAATGTAACACTTTTTTATGCGATTGCACTTGCGCGGCCATCGTGAAGACCTAACTTCAGAGTGGCAAAGTTGCTTGACGCGAACTGTAACAGTTTTGTTAACAAAAGTATTATTGCACTGAGCAAGCGGGACACAATTAAGCAACGAACGCATACTAGTGACAGAGACGCCATTACAGGCGCGATTTTCCACGAGACCGCGAATGCGCAGTCTTTGGTTGTAAGATTGACTACTGCGCTGTCAATTACGACGTACTTCAGAGCGGCAAAATTGCTTGACGCGAACTATACATATGTAGTAGTGGAAGATCTACATCACATATTTATGGAATGTATTCATGTTATCCTACAGAACTGAACGTGAAGAGACTCGGTTTTGGTACAGACGCCAGCACATGAAGCTACCCGAAACTGTTAAATTTTCCCAATCAACCTTGAACCTAATTTCTTTAACAATAAAGTTGAAAATCTATGAAAGAAATTTGACAGATTGTTGTACCTTGATGTGCTGACGTCTGTACATTACCACATGATGCGAAGAGAATATTTATGTATACAAACTAATTAATCATATTCAATCTTTATCTGTTTACCCTTACAAGTAGGTCTTCCGGTCTTAAAGATTGTCTTCCAGGCGTCAAACCAGATGCAGCTGACTACTAGTGTTTTTCATGGAGCGACTGTCTATCTATCATCCAGAACTCAGTTAGCTGGGTAACACAATACCCCCTGGAAAGATTGGCGTCAGGTTTTCTGGCTTCGGACTGCCTGTAACGACTATCACAGACGCCAGCACATCAAGCTACAACAATCTGTCAAATTTCTTTAATAGATTTTCAACTTTATTGTTAAAGAAATTAGGTTCAAGGTTGATTCGCAAAATTTGACAGTTTCGGGTAGCTTCACGTGCTGGCGTCTGTACATACAAATTACAGTCGGTACGCTCTTGCCAGAGCGGTCGTGGTCCTCATGTTCAGTTTTCCGAGCCATTGCGATCATCTTCACAATTTTACGCCACTTTTGCCTATCAGCGGTCATTTTGTTACATTGATTTGATATGATCGGTCCATCGGCATGGGTGAGATAAGCCTTCGATTTTGCCTTGAAGCCATATTTCGTCTGGAGATGTGACCGAAGAACTAGAGGATGCAAGTTTGAATTAGGGCTGATAGATGCTGTTGGATGTGCACTTCGTCGAGTACGGATGCAATTGTTTGGAACTCGGTCCGTGATACTCCGAGCATCCTTCTCCAGCACCCTATTTCAGTCTCTGTGTCCTAGTTCACGTCTCTGAGGTGTACAGACACTATTGAATGTGTTTTTTCCGGTGGGAAAATTATCAAATGACTTCTCCCGCCCTGTGTGCAGCGGAAGGGAGTGCTAGACTTCTACTGGCCTAAAACTCACCTTGGTCCTTCAGTTCCCCTTGTGTTCCAGGGCTGCGGTATCTCGTTAGAACATTCCCGCGACCCCGGCAGACTAGTGGATGATACAAGTTTATTTTGTTCAAAAACATGTTCCATATGTCTGTCCACAGAACCAGTTCTGCAAACGATGGCCATGATAGGACAGGTGCACTCCGGCATGTGGCGTCGCAACGGGTTCGCGCTGATCAACCAACTGTACTTCTACCAAAACGTCAAGTGTCGCGCTGAGATGCTGGACCGAGATGTTGTTATGCTGCAGGTAATGTAATATTACCGACATGGCCTTTGATAAAGCTTTTGATACTTCTAGGTACGCGTGCTTCGTCTTCGACCACGTCATTGCTCACCATCAGATGAGACGGTGGTCAAACATGAGACGAATAAAATAAAAATTCCAAGTGTGAGTCTAACTCGCCCATGAAGGGTAGTTAGAAAATGTTCTTTATCTCTAAAAGATACTGGCTGTATCTTGTTAAAATTAATTTTTGTTGAAAGAGTTCATCAGCTTCCTAAAACTATTTTTTCTCAAAGTCAATCCTTTGAAAGATAGACACTCCTAAAGTGATAAAATATCCTCCGTGTCTGTAACTTTTAAAATAAGAGAGAGAAAAATAAAAAAATAAAATTGCTGTAGATCTTAATGAACGTTTTCAACAAAAACTGGTTTCGAGATATAGCTAATTTTCTAAAACCGCAAATATCATGTTGTCATTTATACAAACACTATGAAAAACAAAGTTAGTGCTAATCTATGTTTGCTATACCGGAACCCTTTATAGGCTAGTCCTACTCGCACAAAGCGACTTTTTTACCATAGAACCCTAAAAAGAAAGGCTGTATAAGTGGTTTTTTTAAATCATTAAGACATGTATAAAAGGTTTTTTATATACAACGTTGATAAAAGCGAGAGGCATTAAATTAAACCACATGTACTATACGTGCTTACGGTTAATCTGATACTAACCTTGGGTACGTTACCAGCCGACAGTGTTGAGGATGATTTTTTAATGCTTTATTCTAGTTTATATTTTAAGTATTTTAGTTTTACGTTGTATAACACTTTTTCTTCCTTCATTCTCCGCCAACAGATCGGTGCCTCTTTAATCGAGAGCAACGAGTTCATAATCCACGTTTTAAACAAGTTCAACCTGCTGGACTGGGCGGCTCCTGACTTTGAACAGCGCACCATTGAAGACGACACTCTCAGGCATACCATTAGCATGCTGGAGGAGTTCTTGGGACTGCTTATCACTAGTAAGTAAATTCCACCATTTTCATGTGAAATGTAAAAGACCAGTAAAACGTAAAGCCAAGCTTTTAACTCGATAACTGACAAATGTTTAAACTGCCCGGACAGGTCCGCTAAAATCTGTGTGCTTCTTTCCTCAAAAGAGCTTCACAGATATGAACTTTAAGAGTTGTTGCTGTATGGACTTTAAAAGAGATGTTGACACCGATTGTTTCCGTGTTTCTTCTCAGAGTAGTCATTTAGGAAAACCCGCCTTCATAAAGCTTAACTAAAACACACAAAAAAAATTACTTGTAAAAGTGTTATTTATCATCAATTTACAAAATAAATATTTCATTTCATTACAAGCCCTAATTTCACAAACTCTACTACACCTATGCAAAATATGTGGCTTGCTCGTCCAATTTTGAGCTTTCTAGGACTTGAGGAAGTATCCTAAGAATTTGAAGCGTCATTAGCCTGATGGCTAAGGTGTCGGAATTGTGATTGTGAGGTCGTGGGTTCAAACTCCACCCATGTACACTATTGCTGTGAACCCACTCCAGACAGGCTTAGTTGAAGGTGTCAACAAGATTGCTAGTAACCCATACTCCAAGATTGCTAGTAACCCTCCTCCTATACTCATATTGCTAGTTCCCCTCGTAGGACATAATGTGACAATGCGCACCGAAAGCGCTGGGTGCCGCGGAAAATGGTACGCGCGCGGCCGTCCTTGATAATATTTCAAAAATATATTTTAAAGTAACAACGTAACTTATATAGTTTTATGTTAATGTTACGTATAAATAGATACTTAAACTTTATTTAATTACCTTTTACAATAAAAAATGATGAGTTATTTATTATTTTAGAAGGGTTTCTTTCGGCATGAAGAAAATATCAAAACAGTTACAATAGAATTACGTCAGATTTCTTTTTTTAGTTTATTTACATAAAAACAAAAAAAAAAATAATAAAAACTAAATAAAATAAAAACTAATAGAAACTGTCGTTTGAAAGTAGTTATCACTATCAATTAATCGAACGTAGATATATGTTCCGACGTATAAATAGCGCAATATTTTAGGTTCATTCGGTCATAATTTTAATCATTAAATGCGTTTAAAGTGATTTAGACGCTCGGTTACACACACAAAATTAATTTTTCGACGTCACGTAATTACGCGTAGATATACGCTCCGGCAGACTAACATTAACTTATTTTGAGCGTAGATCTACGTTATACGAGAGAAAACGACCAGCCCAAACTGCTGGCACACAAGCGTTCTCTCTATGATTCTCGGTCATGCTGGTTTGCTCACGACAGACACCTAATAGTACGTTTTTTGTTTCGACGTTAATACTCGTATCACTTAATGACTCGTTTCACTCTGAGTGGATCGGAAGGGAGGGTCAGACTTCTTCTTGACTAAAAACCCGACCTGTACCTTCACTGCCCTTACGTTCCGGGGACGCGGTATCTCGCGAGAATTTTGCCGCAACCCCGGCAGGAGAATTTTATTATATATTATAATTTACAACTAAGTCGTGCCCGTAGCCACTGGAACACCACTACTCCTGTAATACATTTTCGTAAAGCCAGCAAAAAATATTTATGCTATTTTGTTTTATTTTCAGTCTACGGCTCACGCTACGTGCCCGGAGTAGGTGAGGTAACAAACGAAGATCGCACTATGAAGGAAATCATACAAATGCTCTGCGTCAAACCTATGCCACACTCGGAGCTTAACAGGTTAGATTGCAGTTCAAAAACAGTCTATATTTTTTTCTTAAATTGTTGGTTTATATTATTTTCTCTTGCTTTAAATTTCACTTTCATATTTTTTCTGTATGATATAAGAATATTGTTACTATATATTATGGAGAAGACAGTAACACCTGCAACACAGTGTATACTAGCGCAAGTGTTACAGATTCCTATCATGCTATTGTAAAACTTATGTCAAACAAAGTCAATAAATAAAAGAAAAAAATAATAATAATTTAGAAAAAACACTTTCAATGTTGCAAAGTAATAGTGTCAAACAATTTATTAGTTGTTAAAATAAAGTGTAAAAATCCTAAAACCTACACGGAACGTGAAATACAATATTGTAAAATAAAAATGATTATGTTAAACAGACGTCGCGCGTCGTAGCCCGAGGCAGGCCTAACTGGAAAGACGCTGGTGCAAAGAGTGGTGACGAGCTATCAATTGAGGAGACACTTTTAAATTTAGATTGATATAGCTCGAAAATAAAATGTGGGTGTCTGATAGCCGGACTATACATATTGAAATTATTTGGAAATACAGACTTTTTGAAAGAACAATAACATTAGGCTAGTGTGCCAAGTGAGTTGTTTTATAATTTAGGTTTGATTATTTATAGTATTATTTTCTTGTCCTAGGTCATTGCCCGAAGACCAACTTCACGAAACAGGCCTAGAAGCCGTGATCCACGAGGTAGCAGACTTCATCAAGCCATCAGGCGGTAACAACCGCGGAGTGTACAAGCTGAAGCCGCACCTCTACGACGAATACGACACATTCTTCTACCACTACACGCGAGAGGAACTCTCCCGCAGCGAGGAGGAACAGAGGACACGGAGGAAAGCCGCTGGTGAGTACCTAACCAGCCAAAGTACAAAGCTTACGGGGCAACGTAATCGCCGTATATCTGAGCATATGCGTTCAAATCACCTTACACCGGTACGAGTAAGCAAGATAGCAGGACTTTTGTTAAGCACGTACAAGGAATGAGAAAACAAATATCAACCGTTTTTTTTTTTTTGGAAAGGGAACATCGCAGGCTCGGGTGTGTGAGAGAGTGAAACGATTTACGGGAGTCGAAAAGCTATGTCTTCTCAAGATGAAGAAAAACGAATAGCTGATTGTTGGCCATTTTATAAAAATGTTTTCAGCTAAATACCAGTATATTAGTCTGAACGGTAACCTGCATTGCATCATACGATTTTTGTGTCTGTATTTTGATAGAGCGAGACTTTAGAACATACACTAATGACATTTTGTTATTCTGCCCTACACTAACTAAATAGCCGCTAACCCCAAAAAGTACTTTTCGAGTAAACGTAAAAATAAGTGGGAAATGATTTTCCTACAAAACTACACTAGCTAGAACGATGGTTGTAACTTATTTTAGTGAGTATAGTTTCTGTGCACAATATAAGATGTTTTTTTTTTTGTAAATATAATATTGTTTTTTGTATTTTATTATATTTTAGTATTGCATATACAAGGTGTAACAGATTAAGCGCAATACCTCAGACTCCCCAATTAGAATATTTAATTATAAGTCTAAAACAGCATCCTTAACTAAATAAATTGAAACCAAATCTAGACATTTTTTATAAAATAGTTATCCTTACTAAACGCAAAACGTATGTGCGTCATACAATATCCTTACGCAGACGCATACACTCATGCAATGATAGTGGTCGACACGCACACGAGCGCATTTCCTTGAATTAAGGATTGTATTAATTTATCATGATACTGTGTTTCCATTTTCAACCGACGACAAAAAGAGGAGGTTATCAATTCGACGCGAATATTTGTTTTTTTTTTTTTTTTTTTTAATGTATGATCATCGAGTACTCGAAGACGGCTGAACCGATTTGGAAAATTCTTTTTGTGTTCGAATGGGTATACTTCGAAATTGGTACCATTATCACCAAAGTCAGGATCTGATGATGGGATCCTGGAGAAATCGAGGGAACTCTTACAATATTATAGGCACACCTATGGCGTTTTGGGTATTTCTTACATTAACTTGTGCAGTTGCTCTCAAAAAGTACCATTTGGGGAAGTGGAACTGATGATGAAGACCACAGATGGCCGCCGAAACTACTCAATAATAAGTATTGAGTGGATTGCGATTCAATTACTTGAATATGGATGTTAAGCACTTTATGCTCGTCACAATGCATATGGTGATGTAGAGCTGATGGTGAAGTACCAGGAGAACTCCTCAACAATTAACGGCCCAGCATTGGGAAAAGCAATATTTTGTAAAAGGTTATAAGTAGTTGACATTTAGGCTCTTATAACTAGGTAAATTAAAAATCATCCAACTAAAAAGAGTGAAATAAAAACTTTTTAACAAAAAATTAAACCGACTTCCAAAAAACACTGCAAAGTGAAAAATAACTTTAATTTCGGAAGTCGGTGCCAAAAACGAAAAAACAAAACTAAAGACACCGACTACCGAAATTAAAGTTATTTTTCACTTTGCAGTGTTTTTTGGAAGTCGGTTTAATTTTTAAGTTTAATAAAAGATTTTTCCGTCAAAAAACACCTATTTTTATGACAGAAATCGATTCAGAAGCTAATTCTGAACCAACTACTTTCAGGAATTGCGTTTATTCTGTTAAACGTTGCATAGTATTGGGGTTTAGTCGCTTTTTAACTAAGGAAGTGACAAAAATTATTACTATTACTGCTCAGCAAAATTGCTGTATCTCGAAAAGTATTAATCGTAGGATAATGATTCTTACACCAAAAGATAGAGAATCGAAATTAGTTTAAGGATACATTAAAAAGTGAAAAATGATTTTTGTGACTTAACTGCCTTTTTGTTAGTGCAGGGCAGAAAGTCTGCTAACCTAGTCTTCATCTGCTTAGCCTTTTCCCAACTATAATGAGGTCGGCTTCCAGCATCACTGGATGCAGCTGAGTATTAGTGTTTTAAATGGAACGTCTGCCTATCTGACCTCCACAACCCAGTAACTGGGTAACACGACACCTTTTGGTTAGACCAGTGTCAGATTTACTGGCTTCTGACTACCCGTAACGACTGTCAAAGAGGGACCAGCGGCTTAATTTCCAGGGCACGGGGGTATCACACCGCCAACTTCCAAAGTCCAGAAACACCCAATAAAAATCTCCTAACTTAGTACAATCGACAAAATTTGAATCATGAATCATTACACACTTTGACGATATATCGTTTGAAATTATTGGAGGGGAACTTTTTTTTTATTGTTGATAGGCTTACGTTTGACCATAATCTCACCTGATGTTAAGCGATGATGTGGTCGAAGATGAAGCACGCTTGCCTAGAAGTAACCTATTCACTCTTGACTTAAAGACTCCCACGTTATAACTATCAGGAAACACAGACTCCGGTAGGGAATTCCACTCCTTACGCCGTACGCACAATGAAAGTATTCCCAAAACGTTTCGTGCGTATGGGTGGTATGTCCACCATGTAACGATGGCGCATCGCCGTTTGTCTTGTAGTCCGATGATGGAACGGGCTTGGTGGAATAAGACTGTGGAATTCTATCGCACACTCCCCGAAATGTAACCGATAGAAAACTGATAGGCTTGCCACACGTCGCTGATGTTCTAGGCTCTGGAGCCTTGTCTCGACCAGTTTCTCGTTGCCGATGAGCCTTTTGGCCCGTTTCTCTATAGACTCAAGTGCATCAAGCTGGTATTTGGCAGATCCGTGCCAGAGATGAGAGCAGTACTCCATACACGATCGAACTTGCGCTTGATAGTGGTTGAGCAGCTGTTCCGGTGTGAAGTACCGTCTCACCTTTGCTAGGAACTTAACTTTATACGCTATTTAAATAATATAACTGCAGATTGTGTACAATACGTGATGCTTGGATTATTCTTTGCTTTGTACAGTACTGTCATTAGTAGCATTGACAGATAAATGAGATAATATTTTATGCATATAGCCTCCGGGTCTTTGTGCTTTACAAATAAACATACTAAATGTTGTGTTTTCAACAGTCATTTTGGAAACACCGGCCTCATCTAGTTTAAATTTACGAAAAAAATGACATGCAAAAGTCTCAGAATATAGAAAGAACCCCAGAGACCGCATTCAACTGTAATTGCAAGCCGCGCTCTGTGTCCAAATACAAGACAAGCGTCCCCCGCCAGCCTTACTTCCCACCCGCGTAATGTTGCCAGCTCAGACATTATTAGTCCGTTTTAGGGAGTAAATTCATCAGCAGTGAAGCTAAAATTTTAGATAGTTATAATGTTACATGAAACATAATTATTATAGTGAGGGAGGAAGGCCTCCCTCACACACACCACAAATTTTGTAAATTTGTTTCTTAATCTTAATAGGTACTATGTGAGTACCTATTATGTATGAATGTTATGCAATTCTGACAGTATCATATACATAATTACATGTATACGGGTCGCACTGATAACCTCTCTTTTTTTCAAGTCGGTTAAAATAGTTTTGATTAAAGTAGATATTAACATACTACAAAGAATAAAAGCCCTCAGTACGTAATAAAAAGAAGGGAAAATCAAAAGTCTTATATTGGCAACACCAACAAGATGGATGCATCATTCTTTGACAATTACAAACTAAACAATTTATTCAATAATTAAATAAGACGATAAGTGAATGCGCTCGTTACACGTGAAATGTGATCCCATCCTGTTTTTTTTTTAGCCTCGCTGCATTTTTACAGGTAGGAACGACACAAGACGTCATAATTTAAATAAATTGGACACCGGTAAAACACGTCACGCGATATGACGTTCACAGAACAACTGATCGGCTGCGCGTCAAACTACTTCATTTAGGAGTAGTTTTTGTTGCTTCAGTATTAGGCGCGCTCATGGGTTTTGGGGTTCTTTCTGTATTCTGAGGTAAAAGTGCTATTTAATAACCAGTTTGCAAAATATCATTTATCATTTATAACCATTATAATAACAAAGAGTGTCAAGCGTCAATACCCCCTAATGGTTCAAGTTTGACACCTTAACCATTAGGGTTAAGTTGTCGAACTTGTGAATGAAAAGTCGAGGGTTCGAATCCCACCCATTACACTATTACCTTGAACATACTCCAGATACAAGCATATTTAGCTTAGTTGAAGGGGTAACAAAATTGCTAGTAGTGTGAATAGTGCGCACAATGCCAATCCTCTTTAAAAAATCATTTAAATCTTTGTCGAATTCGGACCTTAGGGCGATCATTAGTTAGGGTAAAATTAATAAATTAATGTTCTCCGTAATAAACTCCTTCAGTTAGTTCAAGTATTGCATTAGTTTTTACATGCATTTAATTTTTTATTCCTAATTTTGTTAACCGGGTTGAGAACTTTTCTCAACATTGTTGTAATTACTAGATTTTTAAGGCAAGAAGCGAGGCAGCCCCAACCCAAGTACTTCTGTAACTTACTGGCGCTGTCTCAATGAATTCATTGAATTCAATGTTCTAGATAAAATAAACGCATTTTATTTATTTACTAGCTGTTGGCTGCGACCTCTTTCGTGTGGGAAGTTTTCCCGTGTTCTGATCCCGTGGGAATTTCGCAAGATTCCGTCTTACGTCACTAAAAGGAACCCCCAAGCAAAATTGAGCCCCTAGCACTTGTAGTTTCTGAGATTTCTGAGGTTGGAGTTGGTTGTTTTTTTAATGCCACATCAGAGAAAAAATAAAACAATAGACTAAAAATAATAAAATTAATGTTTGGTGTGGACCACCCTTATCACTCAGGGTATGAAACATATGGTATGGTATGGCAACTAACACTGTGACACGAGAATTTTATGTATGTATATAGATTTATTTTCTCTTCATTCCAGGTCTACCCGAATGCTGTCCACCTCCAAAACTCCCAAAGCTATCTCCTCCGTTCAGGCTGCTAGCCAACTTGCTACAAAGTGACTCAGTTCACCATGTACTGAAGACTGTGCTGGAAAGAGCGTTGGACCTAAGAGCTAGGTCTTTCTCTGAGACGCAAGTGCATAAGGTAAGGTTATATCTTCAATGCATTCGTTCATCATCTGTTTATCCTTTACCGAACTATCTTGGGGTCTGCTTCTATGTGTGGGAAGATTTTTGTTTACAGTGGTACCTAACTGATAAGGCGCGTCGTGAATCTTCGCACAGAAAATAACGTATGGCCCCGAAGATTAACGAAAGAATGCTTAAAACTTGCAATCAACCTTGGATCACTACTATAAGGTTCATAATACACTGCAGTTGTTAGTTCCGTCTCACTCACGTGTCACGCGTTGCGCGCGAATATGGCGGCAGCTGCCGACCAATAGCGGTAAAGAAATTTTGTATGGAAATAGTTTAGGACCCTGGGAAGGACATAGGATAGTTTTAATCCAGAAATTCCCAAGGGATCGACTTTTACGTGGGAAAAACGCGAAAAAGTCGCGGGCAAAAGCTAGTAGTGAATAACATCATGAATAGACCACCAAACAGTTACTATTACCGGATCAGCCATTGCATTTTTTCCTTTTCGATATCGTAAAGAATCCACTTTTCGTCACTCATGTCATAATTCGATCCAATATTCCCTCATTTCTATACCGATTCAACAAGGCAACGCAAGTTTTAACACGTGTTTCTTTCTGCAGATCAGTCAAATCATGAGGCACCCATTTTTCATATCTTATTCATTTGATGCAAATGAGTCAATATTGTAGGTAAGGTAACGTTAAACCATGCCGCTAATACCTGGGTAGTTTGACTGGGACTTCCACCATCTTCTTAAATTCAGCGTTATTCACCTGTGTGTGGGGTCTTCCACGTGGTTCGATCTTTAAGCCAAGCTTTAAAAGTTTTCATTACGAAAGCGTGTTAATATAATACGCACGGTTCGTTCATTAGCAGTCTCCATTCCAAACGCAGCATTTATATTGCGAGCCGATTCTGCCGCCTTAGTTCCGCGTTGAAAGTGTTGAAACTCTTAGATAGATAGATAGAATCACAGAACAGATAAAAGAGGTTAGAAGGGATATAGTTCCTGATTTGTATGAGAACGCGTGTCGCCGCTTGTCTCCCACTCTTTAGCTCCACTACAAGCAAGAGGCCCGTTACGTATGCGAATCACGCACACAAATAAATAACACACTTAAATTGAGAGATTGCTACTGATTGAAACTCACTGTCGATAAACATGAGCCGTGTATCACGGGCAATCAGGGCAAAGGACGAAACGTCAATGGTTGAAGTGTTGAGGACGCGACGCATGCAGTACGTTGTAAGTGAACTTGGTCATTGCGTTGATTAAGCGGGGATCTTCTACGTGGTTCGATCTTTAAGCCAAACTTTAAAAGTTTTCATTACGAAAGCGTGTAAATATAAAACGCACGGTTCGTTCATTAGCAGTCTCCGTTCCAAGCGAAGCATTTATATTGCGAGCCGATTCTGCCGCCTTAGTTCCGCGTTGAAAATGTTGAAACTCGTAGATAGATAGAATCACAGAACATATAAAAGAGCTTAGAAAGGAAATAGTTCCTGATTTGTATGAGAACGCGTGTCGCCGCTTGTCTCCCACTCTTTAGCTCCACTACAAGCAAGAGGCCCGTTACGTATGCGAATTACGCACACAAATAAATAACACACACTTAAATTGAGAGATTGCTACTGATTGAAACTCACTGTCGATAAACATGAGCCGTGTATCACGGGCAATCAGGGCAAAGGACGAAACGTCAATGGTTGAAGTGTTGAGGACGCGACGCATGCAGTACGTTGTAAGTGGAGTTGGTCATTGCGTTGATTAAGCGAGTACACATGGGGCAATGTATATTTTTTGTAACTTGTTGCAATAATGTTGTTAATGTTTGGAATTTCATATTGATCAGAATATTTTTATGTTTTTATATATATGTACTAAAATGTATTATAAAAAGGTATATTTTTTTTTGTGTGTAAGGGGTAATTTTCGAAACTAATGGGGGACTATCGTTTTTTGCTCACCAGTTGGCGCCACTGTTGACTAAGGTCCAGAGGTATAGCTGTCAAAGGCGTCTTTATAAGATCGGTGCCGAAACAAAGTTTTGAATCTTGAGTCTAGTTTATATCTAGTTGTACCTAGTCTATTTTCTTGGAACCATGACAGTGGGGAGAGAAAGGAAATTAAAAGAAAACGTACAGAAAGAGCTCGTTCATTCGAAATTGTTTTGTAACACTATGTTTTCCTCTGCGTTTCCAACAAAGTTATTGTCTCGGTCATATTCTTGGACTCTGTAGAAAAAAAATTGGCCAAGTGCGAGTCAGACTCGCTCAGGAAGGGTTCCGTAGTAACTACGGCAAATTACTTTGTTTTTCATAGTATTTGTATGAATTACAAAGTTATATTTGCAGTTTTAGAAAATATGCTATATCTCAAAAACTGCTGACGTTGAAAGTTTACATGAAGATCTATAACATATATTTTTTAGATTTTTTCCTTTATTATTATAGAAGTTAGAGGGGAGGGGGACACATTTTACGAGTTTGGAAGTATATATCTTTTAAACGATTGACTTTATGAAAAAGTGGTTTCAAAACCTCAATATAATTTTAAAGACTTTTCTATAGATTACCACACACGCATAGGTTTTATGAAAAAAATATTTTCAGTTTCAGTTCCATGTATGAGGAGCTCCCCTTAATTTTAAATATAACTTTTTTTTTTTTTTTCTTAAAATCGGAAAGCGGTTTACAGAATACATCTACCTACCAAGTTTCATGTGTATAGTCCTAATAGTTTCGGAATAAAATGGCTGTGACATTGTGACATACGGACGGACGGATAGACAGACAGATATGACCAAACTATAAGGGTTCCGTTTTTAGCCACTCGGCTACGGAACCCTAAAAACATAGCTACCTCGGCAAACAAGCTTTCTTTTGGCAAAAAATGAGTTTGTAAACAGCATACAAACTAACCTCTGAATTAGCTGCTGTTTGAGGCCGCTTATTTTTGCGCATTTTTTCTTAATTCCGCTTTCAAAGCATTCACATTCATCGCCAAATAATCCATATTTGCGATAATTTCACGAAGGAGATCATTTTTCAACAGATAAATTAAAGAAATTGTAATTTATGTCACGAAGTCCGCTAAAACCAGTGTAAATTTGTTTTTTTTGGACCTCACGCAGGTTTCGACGTATTTATTTTTTCGAGGAAAGCGATAGACCCCTGCGTTCACAAGAGCGTCTGAGCGCGGAATGACGGTCGGAGCCGTGCGTTCGTTAGAAAAATGTATGAAGAAATTTGAGACCGATTTTATTTTTCTCATAAATCATAAAGTTTTTTATATATGTTCAAAATACATAGGCTATAATTTCTTGTTATTTTGAAGTTAAGAATATGCTCCAGATTTGGCTTAGAGGTACCTATTCAGACCCCATTTTTTGTAATTTTCTACGATTATTGCGGCGATAAAAACGTATTTGTGTGAAAAAGATGTATGGGACTGTGTAATTATAATGCATTCAATGTGGAGATGAATAAATAATCTTGAAATTAATACCATAACATTCTCAAAATTTTAACTCCTTATATATCAAAATGGTACCAGAAAAAACATTGATATTTGCGAGAAAACGTAAATGCGTCCTTAAAGCCTATATGTTTCCCAAACTTAATAGCTATACACCGTGAAATTCTTTGAATGGTTGTTTTCACGCAGCGAAATGGCTTTGTCTTGGTAATACAATCGTTTTAAAAACAAATAAAATATTAGAAACAAAAAATGACGTAGTGTAGTTAATGCATTATCAGTTTATCACCATGCGTGAGACCTTATTTTGCTCTGAACATTTATTAATCACTTCCATAGTGAGAGTAGCAGGCGACGGGTACGATGGCGGCTCATGCCGCAAGCGCAGCCCTGCGTACAGCGCACAAAAAATATTTTACTAAATTGTTTTATTTATGTGAAAATAAAAAATGCTCAAAAAATTTTTTTTCATACTTGTTCAAAAAAGTGACATTCTATGCCACAAAAAGCGAACATAACAATAGTCATTTTTAATCTGTTATAAACAGGGAAAGAAAATTGTACTAAATTTCATTCACCTCTAGGGGGAGAATGTGATTTAAATTTGGAATACTTACCGAAATTTATACTGAACTACATCTGAGTTTACACACAGTTACATACAAACTCAAACTGTGTCACAGTTTACACAGTTTGAGTTTGTATATAAAGCATTATACATCTTTTTGAAAAAGGAATACGCATTTATTATGCAGTTCTGATTATTAAATAAAATTACGAAAACCGACGAGGCCGTATGAGCTTGATGCCTTTGCTTTTCCGACAAATGAGTACATAAGTATCATACTCAACTTTTAATTGTCATTATTTTTAATAAATGCTTATCTCATATTATTATTGTGTTAATTTTTTCGCAAATGGTACGAAAAGTAGAGTATTTTCCTCGGTGATAAAGCTGTCTTAGTCTTAGGTGAACTTAAATCCCTCGCTACACTCAGGACTCGTCTTAAATCCCTCGCTTCGCTCGTGATTTAAGTTTTTAACACCCTCTCGCTACGCTCGGGAGTAAACCTCGAGTCCTTCGTTACGCTCGTGATTTAAATCGTCACCCGCGACGGAAGACACTGCTTTATCCCCTTGGTTAATAATCTACTATTACGTGTTCGATTTTTGCTGTCGAATAAGTGGACGAAATTCATACAGTTTATTTTTTAACACCTTATATATGCTATTGGTGTTGTTTATTTCAGGCGTTACACCTGATGGGCTACGCGCTGCGCGACGAGGAGAGCGGACACTACGAGTTCCTGCAGTTCTCGGAGAGTGCGGCGCGTTCCGGCATCCTGGCGCTGCTGCAGGCGCTGGTGGCCAGCCCGCGGGTCGACGCGCACCGCCACCTCGCGCGATGGGTGCTCAACAAGATGAAGTCAGTACACATGTAGCTATACACTAGCACTACGAGTTCCTGCAGGCATCCTGGCGCTGCTGCAGGCGCTGGTGGCCAGCCCGCGGGTCGACGCGCACCGCCACCTCGCGCGATGGGTGCTCAACAAGATGAAGTCAGTACACATGTAGCTATACACTAGCACTACGAGTTCCTGCAGGCATCCTGGCGCTGCTGCAGGCGCTGGTGGCCAGCCCGCGGGTCGACGCGCACCGCCACCTCGCGCGATGGGTGCTCAACAAGATGAAGTCAGTACACATGTAGCTATACACTAGCACTACGAGTTCCTGCAGGCATCCTGGCGCTGCTGCAGGCGCTGGTGGCCAGCCCGCGGGTCGACGCGCACCGCCACCTCGCGCGATGGGTGCTCAACAAGATGAAGTCAGTACACATGTAGCTATACACTAGCACTACGAGTTCCTGCAGGCATCCTGGCGCTGCTGCAGGCGCTGGTGGCCAGCCCGCGGGTCGACGCGCACCGCCACCTCGCGCGATGGGTGCTCAACAAGATGAAGTCAGTACACATGTAGCTATACACTAGCACTACGAGTTCCTGCAGGCATCCTGGCGCTGCTGCAGGCGCTGGTGGCCAGCCCGCGGGTCGACGCGCACCGCCACCTCGCGCGATGGGTGCTCAACAAGATGAAGTCAGTACACATGTAGCTATACACTAGCACTACGAGTTCCTGCAGGCATCCTGGCGCTGCTGCAGGCGCTGGTGGCCAGCCCGCGGGTCGACGCGCACCGCCACCTCGCGCGATGGGTGCTCAACAAGATGAAGTCAGTACACATGTAGCTATACACTAGCACTACGAGTTCCTGCAGGCATCCTGGCGCTGCTGCAGGCGCTGGTGGCCAGCCCGCGGGTCGACGCGCACCGCCACCTCGCGCGATGGGTGCTCAACAAGATGAAGTCAGTACACATGTAGCTATACACTAGCACTACGAGTTCCTGCAGGCATCCTGGCGCTGCTGCAGGCGCTGGTGGCCAGCCCGCGGGTCGACGCGCACCGCCACCTCGCGCGATGGGTGCTCAACAAGATGAAGTCAGTACACATGTAGCTATACACTAGCACTACGAGTTCCTGCAGGCATCCTGGCGCTGCTGCAGGCGCTGGTGGCCAGCCCGCGGGTCGACGCGCACCGCCACCTCGCGCGATGGGTGCTCAACAAGATGAAGTCAGTACACATGTAGCTATACACTAGCACTACGAGTTCCTGCAGGCATCCTGGCGCTGCTGCAGGCGCTGGTGGCCAGCCCGCGGGTCGACGCGCACCGCCACCTCGCGCGATGGGTGCTCAACAAGATGAAGTCAGTACACATGTAGCTATACACTAGCACTACGAGTTCCTGCAGGCATCCTGGCGCTGCTGCAGGCGCTGGTGGCCAGCCCGCGGGTCGACGCGCACCGCCACCTCGCGCGATGGGTGCTCAACAAGATGAAGTCAGTACACATGTAGCTATACACTAGCACTACGAGTTCCTGCAGGCATCCTGGCGCTGCTGCAGGCGCTGGTGGCCAGCCCGCGGGTCGACGCGCACCGCCACCTCGCGCGATGGGTGCTCAACAAGATGAAGTCAGTACACATGTAGCTATACACTAGCACTACGAGTTCCTGCAGGCATCCTGGCGCTGCTGCAGGCGCTGGTGGCCAAACAAAAAAAAAACCAGTTCCGTGTAGATCTTGGTTAAATAATAACTGCCTCATGGGTCGATCTTTAAGGTTAAGGAACGCTTGCTGAGGTTTAAAGATGGGTGATCATCTCATCAATATTGTTATTACTAACTATAGTAACTATATAGTCTATATTACTTGTTATACAGTTGAACGCTATACAGGGTGGCAGGGACATCGACGCGCAACCGCTTACCATGGATTCATGATTCTGGACCCCCTTCGTTGAAAGTTTTCGTTGGCTTGTTCTTAATTTAATGAAATTAAGGATGCCGACCCAAAAAATAATAATAAATTCACTTGTTTCACTTAAAACAGCAATGTAAATAAAATTCGAAAGGGCTACCTGATCAGCTGTGTTGACCTCGCATATGAACTCTTGCAAAACAGCTGATCAGGTAGCCCATTCGAGTTTTATTTACATTGCTGTTTTAAGTGAAACATGTGAATTTAATTTTGGAACGAAGTTCCTTATCGCTCGTTGTGAAATCTTGTGGGGAGTTGAGGGGGGGTCTCGTGGGGAGTTGAGGGGGTCTCGTGGGGAGTTGAGGGGAGTCTCGTGGGGAGTTGATGGGGTCTCGTGGGGAGTTGATGGGGGTCTCGTGGGGAGTTGAGGGCGGTCTTGTGGGGAGTTGAGGGGGGTCTCGTGGGAAGTTGAGGGGTTCTCGTGGGGAGTTGAGGGGGTCTCGTGGGGAGTTGAGAGGGGTCTCGTGGGGAGTTGAGGAGGTCTCATGGGGAGTTGAGGGGGGTCTCGTGGGGAGTTGAGGGGGGTTGAGGCAGAGAGAGAGAGAGAGAGAGAGTGTTTCCCCAAACTTAGTAAAGATTTTTAATCCAGGATTAAACTTCTTAGGGCTATTAGCCCCAAATTTAGGGTAAAATAATGCTTATTGGGATTGTTTTTGGGCCCAAAAATATGGTCGGCGGCCTAGTACTACTACATAGATTATCTATGTACTAGTACTAGGAAATAGTGTATCTATGTAGGTAGTAGTACTAGGCAGTATTCGAAAGTATTTGATGATTGTGACGCTAGTGGGCATTTAGTCAAAGCTCCAGAGCCTTGAACATCGACGACGAGTTGCAAGTCTATCGGTTTTCTATCGGTTACATTTCGAGGAGTGTGCGATGGAATTACACAATCTAATTCCACCAAGCCCGTTCCATCATCGGACTACGAGACAAACGGCGAAGCGCCATCGTTACATGGTGGACATCCCACCCATACGCACAAAACGTTTTGGGAATACCTTCATTGTGCGTACGGCTAAGGAGTGGAATTCCCTGTCGGAGTCTGTGTTTCCCGATAGCTATAACCTATATCTTGAAGTCAAGAGTGAATAGGTTATTTTTAGGTAAGCGTGCTCCATCTTCGCTTGCACATCATCACTTACCATCAGGTGAGATGGTGGTCAAACGCGAACCTATATTTAATTTAAAAAAATAAGCGTTTTGTAAATATTTCAAAATTTGCACTCGCATTCATAACTGTACCATTTTAAAATTGAACGCGCTTTTTCGATATATCATATACTGAAAAACAAATTACGAAACCGATTGTCCCTTGAAATGCTGTAAAGTTTGATGATGACACATTTAATTTTAAAACGTGATGTTGGATCTTGCGTTACGTTTACTCCATCTGTCTCCATCTCCAAAAATGTTACAGTTATATAATGTAAACATGTATGACTTTAAGAATTCCGAAATTTCAAATGAAACGCCAAGTCGGGATTTAAGCGATTTAATAATTGATAATGTGGATTGTTAATTAAGTAAATTCTATTACAAAAGTAATTAAAAATAAGTTATATTTTATTTACCTTAATAAAACGGGAAACTCATTTAAATATTAGCCTTGAATAGCAGCAAGAAACAGGTTTTTTTGAAGTGAAAACGTCTTTAGCGTCGTTGTGATTTGAAATTTTATGAAACGAAAAAGCGACAGTAAAAAGAGACTGACACATCAATTCATAAGACTTAACGTGGGAGAAAATGAGATAAGAAGCATTATACAGTGTTTCTTATGTCGTGGAAATTTTATATGGGCAAACGTATACCTTTGAAATTTCGAAAATCTTTGAAGGTTTTACTTCTACCACGTGTGAATTGCACACAAGTTGTTTTTTTTTTTTTACTATTCCTTCACTAATTAATCGAATGGAACTTCGTTCCATCCGGGTGTCCCTTGACCCCTCTCAAGTTTTTTTAATTAAAATCTCATTGGGTTAGATAGATACAACGATTTTATACAGTTTTCAGTAAAAAAAAATGCAGATAAAACCTGAACAATTTAGAAAAAGCCGACGACAAATATCAACTCAGGTGGTCCAGAATCATGTACTGAATCCATGGTAAGTGTTTGTGCGTCGATGTCCCTGCCACCCTGTATGAAAACGTTCCAGAACTTTTTTAATTTGTCCATTAAAATTCGATTGACAATTTTTCACGGAAAGTTTTAATTTTTTTTAGAGATTTGTATAAAACTTGTCATAGCCGGTGTTTTGAATTTAAATACAGGACACAGAGCTACACTACTCAATCGTCACAAATAAATAAAATTGAGGAAGAAGTTTGCTGGGGGAGCTTTGTGTTTGATATTATATAGCAAAATAATAAATAAATAAAAACATATTAATTTGAATTCACTCTAAAAACGAACCCACGTAGGGCGATGGTAACTGAAGAAGGAATTATAAAATCCAACTTCACAAGGGAAGTTTGAAAAAATATGATCTATTTGAGTACCACCGCGTGTAGAGGGAAGTGGTTGTAATAAAGACTGGTAACCAGCGTCACGTATTAATTTGAAAACTGCAGTGTTGTCGTTACGGAGATAGTCTTCATTAAAATCTCCAAATATTATACAAGGACTGTTATGCGATAGTAAATTACTTACAAAACCTAATGGGCGACTGTTGGGACATTTGCATGATCTATAAAAAGCTAGCTAAGCTATTTGAGGATCGCTTACAGTATCTTGCAAATGTGCACGTAAGGATTGAACATTATGGAACATAATTTGGTATGAACTGTGGGGCTCCCTCAAAAATCGATACATCGGTATTAGAGGATTTCGACGCAGCTTTTTCATTTCCATTACGATTGAATCTTGGTCGGTGGGTGGACGTGGAGGATGAAAACATTCAGTAACGATAAATAAACCTTCAGCACATGTGGCACGTGAGCAAGCAACATATATACCCTCACACCCAGTTAGCGTACGGACGTGTGTTAGAGTCGGATACTTACATATATTTCTTTATTTTGTTTTTTGTTACAACTAAATGGAAACGAAATGTAACGGCTGTGATGCCGTGATTCTTGATTCATTGCATATGAAATGTTACGGGCCAAATGCAAAAAATTATATCATTTGAAATGTCTTGCCTGGTCGGAGGTTAAATTTGCTGCATTCACATAAGAATAAATGGATATGTCCAGAATGTACATGCACTATCCCGAAGAAAGGAAATTCCGAAACACCGGTAAGAGGAAGCACAACGATGGATAAAACGTCTACACCGAGCTACGTAAACACTGAGCGCGGCACTCGTCGTAATACAAAAGAGTTTTCGATGATTGAGAATGAGAGTCTAATGCTGGATGAACTACGGCAATTTCGTTTAGAGATTGGCGGGCGCCTGGAGGAGCAAAGGACGGATTTTATATTACTACAGAACAAGTTAATTGCTACGGAAACCGAGCTTAAAGAAATTAAATTGATTATGAAGGTACTTCAAGAAAAAGCAAATAAAGTGGATATTTTAGAAACAAAAATACAAGAACTAATTGAAAAAAGTGAAAAATTGGAAGCTAGTCTTTGTTCCAGAAACATAAAAGAGAAAATTACAAGTGAAAAAGCATCTAAAAC
Source organism: Tholera decimalis (assembly GCA_943138885.2). NCBI lineage: Eukaryota > Metazoa > Arthropoda > Insecta > Lepidoptera > Noctuidae > Tholera > Tholera decimalis. The sequence continues at coordinate 17,043,022 of OW964551.2, forward strand.
ATCGTCAATGACCTTTGCAAAAATCGTTAAGAATAATCAAACGGAGGTAATTAGTAATTTACCGGCGAAGGAATGTGTGGCCACGAAACCCGCCAACATAGTAATATTGGAAGAAAACATACAAGAAACAAGAAATGAGAGAAGCGTAGATAAAGGATATGAAAATGCGAAAATAGAAGGAAAATGGACTTTGGTTCAAAGAAAAAGTAGGTATCCGAACAGCGAGGTGAGAAAAGGAGGTAGCACAAATTCGGCTGAAATTTTGGGTACTGAGAAAAAGAAATATTTGCATGTGTGGCGTTTGCAGAAGGATACTAGTGTGGAAAATTTAGAAAAGTTCGTGAAGAAGTTATATGGTGGAGAAGTAACGGCAAAAATAGAGCGAATTAAACAGAAGACGGAAAGAGATTATGCTTCCTTTATTATAGGAGTTCCAGAGAGCAAATATGACGTATTGTGTCAACCAGAAAGTTGGCCTGTTAACATCGAGTTTTGCGAATGGGTGTGGTTTCGGAGACATACCAATAAATCAAAACCCCCGGAGTAAATCGGTGGAGATATTTTATCAAAACGTCAGGGGTCTTCGCACTAAATTAGACGATTTTTATGCTGGAGTGTTATCATCAAGTGCAAACTTATTTGCAATAACGGAAACAGGATGCAATAAATCTATCCAGGACACAGAATTGGTACCGCCGGGATATTCCATAATAAGATGTGACCGTGCGGACGGGCGCAAACACGGTGGCGCTTGTCTCGTGGCCACACCGGATTTCGAGCTGCGGCAAGTGTCCCCACCTAGTGAAGTCGTTATCGGCAATCGGGTGTTTGAACTAGTTTGTGCATCAGTGTATCAACGTAATAGACTGTTGTTTTTGTTATGCGTTGTTTATATCCCACCTAACTGTAATGAAACTGAATACATGTTTTTATTTAGGATTATTGAACAGTTCTGTAAACGGTATAATAATGTAGTGGTCATGGGTGATTTTAATTTGTATTCTTGCCCAGTGAATGTAAATAACTATTTTGAATGTTTTCAAGCTTATTGTGGATTTACTCAGAGCAACAAAGTGAGCAATTGCAATGATCGGCAACTGGATTTAGTGTTGAGTGCCGCTCGTGCCTGTGGACGCGTATCACCCGCCGCTCGATGTGACGGTGAGTTTACGTAACCGGCTGGGCATGCAACCTGACTCATCTGTACCGGCCGCGGGTACATATGCTACTGTGAGCTGGAATTTTAAAAAAGCAAATTTCTTTTTACTATACCAATATATAGCCGCCATAGATTGGAGTCCAATGTACGAGTTAGATCTTCAAACGAGTTTGAATTATTTTTATACAGTGATTAATTCGATTTTCGATGTTTGTGTTCCAAAAAAAATGCGAAGTCGTGTAACCTCAAGGTATGTTTACCCTGAATGGTACACTGTTGAAATAATTCGCGACAATAAAGTAAAGGCTGATCTCCATAAACGGTACAAAATAACGGGGGCGCGGAGTGATTACGAGGCGTTTGCTCTGTGTAGAACTAAAGTAAAAAAGATGATTTTAAGCGCTCAGGAACAATATCAGTACCGCGTTCAAAATCAGATGCTGGATGACCCAAAATCGTTTTGGAATTACGCCAAATTTAGAAGGGGGGGTAGAAATCCGCGAAAGATTTTAAAAAATGGCGAAGAATTAAATGGTGAGCAGTGTGCCCGGGAATTTGCTGAGTACTTCTATTCGGTCTATTGTACACATGAGCCTAAGTTAGACGTGAATGCGGCCATGGCAGAAGCGGGGGGGGGCATAACGGAGCTGCGCGGGTACAAGTCGAACGCCTAGAGTTATCGGATACGGACGGAGTTTAAGGATTGTCGTTCAGTGCTAGCCAAACCGTTACAGGATATTTACAATAAGTCTTTGAAGTTAGCTGTATTTCCCGAACGGTGGAAGGTTACCCGCGTCGTTCCAGTGCCTAAGGGAAGTTCAGGAGGGACAGTGGAGGATTACAGACCTGTCGCAGTGTTGTCCACACCTGCAAAGGTTTTTGAAGCGGCAATACAAAAGTGCATTTTGCAACAGGTCAGCAGTCAGCTGGCAGACGCTCAGCATGGGTTTAGGCCTGCAAAGAGCACTACTAGCAATCTCCTTAGCCACATGACTCACATTGTGCCAGCCGTGGATAGTGGGGCGCAGGTCGATGCTGCTTATTTCGATTATAAAAAAGCGTTTGATGTTGTAAATAATGATGTCTTACTTAAAAAGTTAGCAGCAGTTGGTTTCACCCCACATCTGCTAAGGTTCTTTGCGAGTTATTTGGGCGGCAGACAGCAATATGTGGAATATGCGGGGCACACGTCAGAACCATATTTTACCAGGCCAGGAGTGAGTCAGGGCAGCAACCTTGGGCCTTTGCAGTTCATTCTAGTAATTAATGACTTGCCAGAAGTAGTCGAACATGCTAAGTGTTTGCTGTTTGCTGATGACCTCAAACTGTCGCTCACGATAAACAGCTTGGATGACTGTGCTAGGTTGCAGGCTGATATAGACAGAGTGGTTACCTGGAGCAAAGAGAACCTCTTGCAATTTAACGTCTCTAAGTGCGTAACCATCACTTTCTCTCGCGCGCATGCTCCTATCCTTTATGAGTATAGTGTTGACGGGTCGGTGATGGCTAGGGTCACGGATGTTAGGGACTTAGGGGTAAAATTCAACACAGAGCTAACGTTTCGTGATCACATCATGAGCTGTTGCAAAAAAGCTTACCGTAATTTGGGTTTTGTGTTGCGTATGGTGCGTGACTTTACAAATATTAAAGCGGTTATAGCTCTATACAATGCATTGGTGAGAAGTCAATTAGAAAGTAACGCAGTCATTTGGGCTCCGCATGAATCTAAATATAGGGTCATGCTGGAGCGAGTACAAAATAAGTTTGTAAGGCATTTATACTTACGCTTGTATGGAGTATATCCCTTTTACCCATTAATGTACCCAACTTTATTTATTTTGGGTATGGTAGGATATAACGAGCTGAGCGTCAGGAGGGAACTCGCACTCATCTCGTAAATATTCAAAATATTTAGAGGGAAGGTGCATAATGCGGACGTATTAGGGCAAATAAGTTTGTGTGTTCCGGACAAGTACGTGTGGCGACGTCGGCAGCCACGGCTGCTGGTGGAGCCGCGCGGACGTACAAATTTGTTGGGGGAGGCGCCACTGACGCGTGCACTCCGCACTCTCAACATCATTGCGATCGATTTGGACTTATTCTGTTGTTCACTGGGTGAATTCACGAGGAGTGCTTTATTTGTAATTTGTTATAAAAAAAATAATTAAATAGTTGTAATACTAGAATAGGTACACTATCGCATTAGGTTACCCTGTAATGATAGATGTAAAGTGGATAATAAATAAATAACATTGACCTTGAAATACCGGCTTCACTTGTACAACAACTTTTTCTAATGTGGAACCCTGGCTTTTGTGAACTTTAACAGCCTCAGCTGGAACCAATGGGAATTGAAAAAACAACCGACTTCCAAAAAAACACTACAATGTAAAAAATAACTTTAATTTCGGAAGTCGGTGGCAAAAAACTAAAACACAGATCCAAAGACACCATCTTCTGAAATTAAAGTTATTTTTCACATTGTACCTACCTAGTGGGTTTTTGGAAGTCCGTTTTTCTTGTTAAAAAGATTTTTTTTTATAAAACTTATTTAAATATGAAACTAGCGCGATACAACTGATACGCTTAGCGCTATCTATCGACATTTCTATGGAGTTGTTCGAAATTTTCGAGTCAAATACAATTGGTCGACTATTACTCGTAAACTTGTAAAGCCCACTTATGTGTGATAGTTTTCCTTTAAACTTCGTTATATATAGGTACTACTGCCGTGACATTTGAATTTCTAACTACAACCGTTTAGTTGCTAGAGGGGGGGACACTTGACTCTAACGAAAATTAGTACTTTAAAGCTTGATAAGTCACTAACGGTTTACTTAATAAAAAAACGGTGTTCCCAAACCCCTAATGTTTTTGAAAGACCTATCCAACGATATCCCACACTATGGGAAGGACGAAAAAATAAAATTATCACCCCACTTTACATGTAGGGGAGGCACCCTAAAAAATTGTTTTATTCAAAATTTTATTTTACCACTTTTTCGGCGTCATTAACGTGTATACTTATGCCAAATTACAACTTTCTAGTACCAATAGTTTTTGAGCTAAACCGCGGACAGACGGACAGACAGACGGACATGGCGAAACTATAAGGGTTCCTTGTTGACTACGGAACCCTAAAAAGGATTTTACTGCTACATATATACCCTTGATGAAAAAACTTTTAATTTAAATAAAAATCAATTCTACGATACGAATGTAACGCTCTTTTGTTTCTACAAGCGATCTAGTTACGAAAAACAAAAAAGCTGCTATTGTGACTTAACTATTATAGTTAGATATGACCCTCGCGGATTTTTTTGTCGGTAATAGTGAGTACTTTAATCATAATCATAATCTTTATAATCATAATCTTTATTTATTTCTCTCAAAAAGGTACAGCATAGTTTAACAGAATATTTGTCACAACAAAATATAGATCATGAAGAACATAATCAGAGCACACCAAATAATTAATGATTATAGCCAAAATTTCGCTACAGTGGTTTACATTATTGCAATTTTCGTAAGGATCTCTCATGTAGCTTTCTATTGGTGAAAAAATTGTTAAAATGGGTCCTGTAGTTTCGGGGCCTATTTGGTACAAACAAATCTTTCTTCTATAATATAAATATAGATATAAAGTTAGGAACAAAATTAATTTCTGTTTGTTCCCCAGGACACTGCTTGGTCAAAATGATGAAATCGGTGATGGTGACAACATGGAGACCGATCAGGAAGAGAAACCTGCTTCTGATGAGGCTGCTGGTGAGTTACACAATCATTTTTATTGATAAATCATCTTTGTTATGTGAATTAGTTATTAAATAGCATTACCACCATTGCGTATGGCACAAAACGTTTTGGGAATAGTTTCATTATGCGGACAGCTAAGGAGTGGAATTCTCTGCCGGAGTCTGTTTCCTGATAGTTATAACCTGGGAGTCTTTAAGTCTACAGTGAATAGGTTACTTCTAGGTAAGCATGCTTCATCTTCAACCACATCATCGCTTACCATCAGGTGAAATGGTGTCAAACGCGAGCATATCAACAATAAAAAAGGTGAAATAAAGGCTGGGTTAGAATTGCTTTAAAGCAAGAGTGACCTCATCGTATAGACCTCATCAATCGCTTCCCATCAGACGTGATCATGGTTAAAAGCGAAAAATTTTTAAGATCGGTATTTATATTTAATTAAATTAATAATGTTTTGTTTGTTTAGTTTTTTTTTGTAGTTAATAAATTAAATTATGTATTATTGAATTGTGTTAAGTTGAATTGAAAAAAAAAAATATAACATATAATATGTAACTTTTATATGGGCCTGCGTGCCTCCAATAAATGAATTTTATTCTATTTATTATTTTATTGGACACTGTTGGTCTTTTTCAGAAGCGGAAAAGACTCGTCGCGCGAAACTCGCTGCGGAGCGACGCGCCAAACTGATGGCTCAGATGAAGACGCAGATGAACAACTTTATCTCCAACAATGCTACCCTGTTCGAGGAGACCACTACTGAGGTAACATTCTTTATCTATTTAGTTTATGAAGTACTTACAGTTAATAAAAACACAAAAAGAGGAAAACATAGCACAGCCATAGAGCCAGTAGTAACAAGTCTTGAAGTTAAGACTTAAAATAAAATTAACGTTATAAGCATACAAACAGCATTACGCTAATTATAAATTAAAGTTACAAATTAACACAGTAAGATAATTTGCACAGGTATAATTTGCTTGCAACTTGAAAAATTTGAAGATTAAAGACCTTTAGCTGAGTTCACAGTAGTTGTGAAGGGATCCAGATCATACTGCATATCTCATTAAAATGTCTGCTTGTTCGCAAAATCACTGAAACTATTAATATTTCTCTATTCCTCAAGATTACTGGGTGGGTTTAGATGAAATTTGGTGTAGAAGTAACTTAAAGCTTGAGGAAGCTTTTACTTTGCTTTCAACCGACTGTAAATGAAGGAGGTTATGTTTTTATCGTGATAAAGTCCACAGGAGAGAAGCCATATTTCGCTATTCCTAAAGATTACTGGGTGGGTTTAGATGAAATTTGGTGTAGAAGTAACTTAAAGCTTGAGGAAGCTTTTTGCTTTGCTTTCACCCGACTGTAAATGATGGAGGTTATGTTTTTATCGTGATAAAGTCCACAGGAGAGAAGCCATATTTCGCTATTCCTAAAGATTACTGGGTGGGTTTAGATGAAATTTGGTGTAGAAGTAACTTAAAGCTTGAGGAAGCTTTTTGCTTTGCTTTCACCCGACTGCAAATGAAGGAGGTTATGTTTTTATCGTGATAAAGTCCACAGGAGAGAAGCCATATTTCGCTATTCCTAAAGATTACTGGGTGGGTTTAGATGAAATTTGGTGTAGAAATAACTTAAAGCTTGAGGAAGCTTTTTACTTTGCTTTTTACCCGACTGTAAATGAAGGAGGTTATGTTTTTATCGTGATAAAGTCCACAGGGGAGACGCCCGGTGCGACTGCTAGTTATTAATATACCACTCTTTTGTTACAGGTAACTGCGGAGGAACAAGAGTTGCGGCCGTTATACTGCGGCGCCGCGTTGGGTGTGTGGGGCGGAGGGGTACCCGAACCCTCTCGCGTTTGTATCATGTGTCAGGAAGAGGTATGTATCTCTAACTGGTAAAAATTACATTTCTGTGTGTCATAAGACAATTCAAAACAACGAATATTATCAGTAGATTACCGCACTGTATAGCAGTTTGAGTACTTTATACGGCGTACCCGAATGTCCTTACTTTGGTATTGTTACGAGCTGGGGTTCGTGATAGAAATAATTTACACCAATTAAACCAAAATTAACACTAATTAAATAAACACAAAAATAAAAATTAACACAGTTATTCACACTACGATACTCTTCACTAAACACTTAAATCACACTGAAATTCACTTGTAGATTTCAGATTATATCGCCTCGTATCTTGTAATAAAACTACTGTATGTGTTCCTCTGCGATCTATTTATACCCCGGTCTATGAGTTCTAGAACATTCTTGTAAAATCGACTCACTGCCTATACTGCCAGGAATGTTTAAAAAGCTACTTGAGATATACAGTACTGCTACTCGCCGATAGATGGGGTTAGTGTCTCGAACGTATTAGAAGTCGGTCGAAGTTTCTCTATATACTCAGTACTGCTACTCGCCGCCAGGTGGCGTTAGTGTCCCGAACATTCTAGATGTCGGTTGAAGTTTCTCGACGTACTTAGCTAAGCGACTGGCGTAACAGTATTCGTGAAATCGTTCGAGCTCCTCAAAGTTCTAAGTTGAGCTATGCGATAACTGACAAATTCTCGCACTGTTTTGACGTGACATAAACCTACATGGTTCTTATACGATTTGGTCACTACAGATTGTATGGACTAGAGACATTAGAGAGTGTTTAGAGAGTAGTCAGGTAGGAATACTGGCTTCATCTACTTTAAAATTTAGAAAAAAAAGGCGTGTAAATGTGTTATTTATAACCTACTAGCTTCTACCCGCGACTTCGTACGCGTGGGAAGGTTTTACCGCGCAAATCCCGTTCCCGTGGGAATTTCGGGATAAAAAGTAGCCTATGTGTTATTCCAGGCTGCCAACTATATACTTACCAAATTTCATTCAGATCCGTTCAGTAGTTTTTGCGTGAAAGAGTAAGAAACATCCATCCATCCCTCACAAACTTTCGCATTTATAATATTAGTAGGATTATAATATTAGTAGGATTTACAAAAGAAACAACATTATTTATTTTTATTATACATCACACAACACAAAGCAGGAGAACTAGCAATGTGGGTAGAATTGGCATTACTAGCAATCTTGTTAACCTCTCCAACTAAGCTAAACATGCTTGTGTCTGGACTGGGTTCATGGCAATGGTGTAATGGGTGGGGTTGGAACCCTTGACCTCTCGATTACAAGTCCGAGCCCTTAGCCTTTGCGCTGTTGACGCTTCACGCGCTTAATCTCATCGTCATCTTCTGGAAGAAATTTCTTTTGAGATAAGTAGTATTTTCACGGGGATTTTTAATAAAGCATACGAAGATACATTCTTCACTACTGATGAGAATTACTGAATTATAGATAATTATATGCTTAAATGACTGTAGTTTCAAAGTGAGTCACTAGGGGTCTACACATCCGGGGTTGAGGGAATGTTTATCGAGATACCCCGGCCCTGGAACGCAAGTGCAATTGAAGGAACAGGGTGGGTTTTTAGTCAGTAAAAGTCTGACACTCCCTTCCGCTCCACCCACATCGAGAGGACTCATAAGATGATCTTCCCACCGGAAAAAAGGGGTCTACACATCACAAGCTTGTACCAATATTCAGTTCAATTTATTCAGATTCAATTCATTAATTAAATACTAGATGCTCCTAATAGATGATGAAAATCAAAAACTGAACAAACTAGCTGTTAGTGAACAATGCGCGCGCGATGTCTAGATTGCTGTATACACAAAGCACGATTTTAGCACATACAGAATGTAAAGGGAAAAAAAGGGAATTGCCAGGACCCCAGGACTCCTTGAAGGCTTCCACTGACAACGTGGTGATCAGAAGATCCGCTCGATGGACCAGATGTTGAGGTGTGGCCTCAACTCTTGCGGGTTCTAGATAGGTTTCAAGGGGTCGACCAAAATGAGTGATTTATTTTCCTTTGGATTACAAAAGTTTATTGCTACTAAGAATTAATAAGTATATTACAATGGTTTGGAATTATGTACAAGTCAAGTGGGGTCGAGGCGAGAGGCAGAAAAAAGGGGCGAGCGTTCGGAACGGTCGCTGCGTCGGCAAGTGACATACAGGGCATATGCCCCCTGGTCACGGTGGCCAGCCACAGCCCGCAACAGCGGGCCCGTCATTGGGTTGCCATATAGGCGTGAGCTGTTTGCGCGCGCGCCCTGCCTGCGCGTAGTTCGCGCGGCGGGCGCGCATACATATTATGTTTATGAAGTGTAAACTGAAAGCGCGCCACGACGCCGTTATGATTCGGCGTCGTTTCTTCACGACACCTCGGCGGTCTGCACCCGCCAGGTGAAACCCCCAGTTGCCCGAGGGAGGCCTAGTGGATCGCGACCAGCGGCGAGGGTGCCGGCTTAGGCGAGCCTACAGTTGAATGCATGGCTCCCGCCCGTCCCGCTTCCAGATCTAGCCGGTTACGTTCCGAGCCGCAGAGCCGTGTTGTGCGTGTGTGAGCGGTATTGTTATGTGAGTCACCGCTCAGTGCGTCGACGCCGAATAGCAAGCTATCCGGCGCTGTTATGTATACTTGTATGTATAGTGGCGCTTGTATGAATCGGTACGTAACGTGCCTATATTAACTTAGCACACGTTACGTATCGTGGTGTGAATATTATGATTAGTATCAATGTTTAGGTAAGCCGCGTGTAGTGTGGAGGCGACTTACCCAGGCGTCAGTCAGGGGAGGGGATAAATAAAAATTTATAACTCACCTAGGAGAGGCGGAGTGGGCGGCTTTCCCCGTGGGCCGCGGGCTTCTGTTGGTCGTGCTCGGCGGCCTAGTGACTGCAAAGTGTTGCCATCTCCGCTAGGCCGTCTAGCACGACTTGCTCTATGTCCTGTCCCTGTCTCAGCGCTCTAATGAGGCTGAGTAGTATTTTAATGGCGCAGGATGTGGCCTCTTCGTTTAATGGCCTCCGTGTGGGCTCGGTGTCGGTGTGCACGGCGTTGGTGTCGGCGCGTGTGTCGGCGCTCTTGTGTGCGCCGGCGCGCCGTGTCCGCGTCGTTTGGTTGTCTTTAGTTGACTTTTCCTGTGCCATTGTAGGGATAGGAGCGGCCGTGGGGTCCTCTTCTGGGGTCGCTGGGGTTTCCAGGGGTTTTGGGTTTCTACCCTTACCCCCGCGCCTCCGCTTCCTCCGCCGTGAGGAGGTGGCTCCGTCTCGGTCCGTGGGCCCGTTGGCCGCCGCCATCAGCGACGCGCCTTGGGCCTCTTCGGTGGCCTCCGTGGTCGTGGGTTGCACGATCTCCTTCGTGCGGCGCGTCGCTGTCTTGGTGACGGCGACAGTCCCCGCTCGCTTGTTTGCCATCTCCCGTTGAAATACGGGGCACTTCACGTGGCAGGCTGGGTGGGGGCCACCGCAGTTTGCGCAGGTGGCCGGTTCTTCTTTGGGCCGGGGACAATCCCTGGCCAGGTGCCCCTCTTCGCATTTGACGCAAGCGAGCGGCCGGTGGCATTGGTGGGACGAGTGCCTGAACTTCTGGCACCGGTGACATTGGGCGGGCCCACGTTTTCTCCGCCACATCTCGATCTTGACGCCACGCATACACATAAGCGTCGTGACGTCATAGATAGTGCGCACGTTCGCCGTGAGCTGGAGCACTGCGTGGAATACGCAGCCGGGTCGTCCCTGGCGCGCCCTTATGTGGCGCACGTACTCCGGCTCGTATCCCAGGGTGCGAAGCTCCTCCTCGATCTCCTTGGGATCCGTGTCGGCAGGCAGCCCCCGTATAGCCTACCTTCAGTTTTAATTCAGCTGGTGGCGAGTATGAAATCCAGCTGAGCCCCGTCTCTATCTCTAGTTTGGTTAAGTACCGCTGGACCAGTCGGTACTCGTCCCCTGACGCCGGCATGAAGTGGATGCCGGCGCCGTATGGGCGAGCGTTCGGTGGCTGGCCCAGCTGGGAGGCGATGGCCCGGAAGTGCGTCGCCCAGTCCGGTAGCCGCTCGACTACCAGGGGCGGGTAGCGCTCCCGTTGTCCCGCTCTGGGCCGCGCTACTCGCGGCTGCGACCGTTGGGGGGGCTGCTCCAACACTTGGGGGGTAAGGGGTAACACCACTTACTTTTGAGCTTGCGTGGGTAGGTGATTCGGCGTTGTCCCGACCCTGCGACAAACACACACGTAGTAGCGCTTCGCCTCCTCTTCATCTTCAGGGCTGCGCCTGCGACGCTGGGCGCGAGGCTCGGGCTGGAACTCCATGGGCGAGCTGGCGTCGTCGTCGTCTTATATACTCCTCAATCAGTGCCTCCTATCGGCGAGTTGATGAACTGTTCAGCTTGCTTAACGGGTGACGTAGGCGCATGTCGGTTGTGTAGATATCATGTTCTTCATTGCGCCTCCTGTCAATGTCGGTAGATGGCGCTGTCCTCAACACTAGCAAGTTATTAGTTTTATTATATCTTTTCAAAATAGTGTCCATATACATCAATACTCTTGGTGTCTTCTCTCTAATGGTCTCTTCGACGGCATTTTGAAACGCAGCCACTGCTTCCTCGGCGTCCATAAAACGTTTTTCTTGAAGTTTTTCTTTTATTTTCGGAAATAAATAAAAATCGCAAGATGCGAGGTCGGGGCTATAGGGCGGGTGACCCAGTAATTCCAAATCTGTCGTCGTCAAGTAGTCGATTGTTTGCTTGGCGGTGTGCGACGAAGCGTTGTCGTGGTGACCCGAACTTTTTACAAGACAAGTCCCAACTAGCAAAAAATACTCTTACAAATATCCCAAGACCATATTTTTTTCAGTCTTATATCACACTTATAGACACATATAAGTGTGGATTTGGGCGCACTTTATAAGTATATTCACCCTTACAATTGGCTTGTAATGGTCTCGCGAAGTGTATTTTCAAACTTATAAAACTCTTGCTAATACTTTTATAAGGAAAAACAAACTTACAAGTGACTTACAAGAGCTTGCTTTAAGGGCAAATAACCTTAGTCTTCTTACGAATGCTATTTTAAGTGTAATATCACGTGATCTCCTTATAAGAGTGTAATCACCAACGGTAATCACAAACCACCGCCGCGCCGTGAGGTAAAGAGAAACTTTGGGAAAATAATTAAAGAACATATATTTTATTTCATTTTCCTAAGTGTGTAAGCTTAGTTTGTCACGCATTTTAAGCGATTATTAGGTTGCGAAGTAGTTTTTCTCGATTATTTTGAAATTTGAATAACAGTATTTTCACGGGCCTTCTCAAAAATGTGTCCTTTATTATATATAATTATAATTATTTGTGAGATAATATTCAAAATGTCGCCATTACGACCAACCACGACTCATAAGTGCTTTATCAGAACAATATAAGTCCAGTATTCTTGTGTAAGGTTTATATCGCCCTCGTAAAAGTCAAATTAAACCTAAAACCGTTGTCTACACGGCCATACTACTCATAATTTAGGGTTCCTTAATAAGTAAAAGCAAACCAAACAACGAAGTCATTATAGGTACAAGTAAATAATTAATCCACTACGTTAATTCAATGTAAATACGCTTATATTATGTTTTAGGACAAATACACACAAAGTATGGTTGCAGTTATGGATGTCGACCGTTTCATAAGTAAAAAAAAGCTCCGAATGCTTAAGAATGAAACTTGGCCATTGAACATAACGCACTTTGTATTGTGTGAAAAATGTAGCCTGTGGATATCCTACTTCAAAGTTCCTGCCCCAACATTTTACAACGGCCCAAAATGATATCATGACTTTATTGTATTTGGATTTCTTCTGGTGCGCAGGCTGCCATAAATTTGCAATTTACGACCACTACTCAAGTGATGAATGTGAATTGTGTAACTAATTAACCAATAAACTTCTATTAATTACATAATATAATATAAATAAAATTATAAATATATCGTTGAAATCATAACGCACTTTCAAGCTACATATTGAAAAACTTTGGGTAGGTAGACTTTTTAATACTTAGGTCGTTATTTTGCACGGAACCAACAAAAATATTTTTTGTGTAAGTTGCACGAGATGCTCGGAGAGATACTCGATATTTCTCGTGTCAAACACAACACGGAAAATAAATAACACTTAATAGAGAATTGTTAAGACACTTGTAAGACTTTTAAAAGTGCTTCTACTCTTTAATATGTCTTAGGTGAGATAATCACACTTTTAAAACACTCGTTCAACAGAAGTCTAAAAAAACACTTAGTATAGTCACTTATAAGATTAAATGTACTTATAAAATGCATTTATAAGTTTTAATTAAGAATCAAAGGCAATTAGACTTGTAAAAGGCGCTTATAAGACCAGTGCTCTTATTAATACTATATAACGTTTTCTTATATACGTCTATAAGAATAATGTTACAAGTATGAATGCTCTTAAAACTTAAATAAACTTATAAGATAACACTATTAGAGTTTCTGGCTTAATCAGAACACATATAAACCTTATATGAAACCGTAGCTCTTACAAGCTTTTGTTTGTAAGGGTACTAAGGGTTTCTGGCTTAATCAGAACACGTATAAACCTTATATGAAACCACAGCTCTTACAAGCTTTTGTTTGTAAGGGTATTTTGCTAGTTGGGGTGGCAAACAATTGTTAGTGTACCACTCTGCAGTAACTGTTTTTCGATCCCCGAAAACAATTGTTGCGTAATGACCTGTCCTTCCGAAGAACGAGGCTGCCATCTTTTTTCCCACGCTTCGACCTCTCGTCACTTTAGTTGGCAACTCCTCGGAAGGAAACAGCCAGACAGCAGACTGTCTCCTAGTTTCAGGATCATAACAATACATCCAGGCTTCGTCACCCGTAAGTATGTCGAACACAGCATTTGAGTCACCTTCGTTAAATCTTTGAACCATTTCACGACACCAATCACCACGACGGAGGTTTTGGGCCTCTGTCAAATTATGAGGTACCCACCATGCACAATGCTTTCTGACCGCTTAATATTCATGGAGAATTTTGTGCACTTGACTCATACCGATGCCTAAGCTTGTCCGAATCTACTGATGTCACTCTTTTGTCAGTCTCTATCATACGCCGCACAACACTGATGTTATCTTCAGTCTTCGCCGTATAAGGCCGACCCTCACGCATAGAGATTAGTGCGACCACGTTTAAACTCATTAAACCAGTTGTAAACAGTGGCAGTTTCTCGCGTTAAATTCATGCTTACGTGACACAGACAATTTTAAATTTGCCGCCAAATCGTAAACAAATGACAAATGAATAAGATACGTGCACAATAATATTGGCAGAGTTCCATTTTCAAAATTTGAACTTATTTTTTTATTATATCGTTTACAAGTGGCCAGTTTTAAAAACTTTCAGTATCGCCCTCGTAGTGACTTGTCAATATGTTTATGAAAATATTTTGTACAGTGATATCCATAATTTTAATAACGGGAATTCACTAACTAGGCTCAAGAAAATTGAGGTTTCATTCAGATGCCAATGTGTGCTTTTTTACAATTAATTTCCCAGTCACATTCAAGAACTTGGCCTAAATAAATTCAAATCATTTGTGAAGCGAAAATGATTCATCATAAAAATCGGACAGACGTAGATTATTTTTTAGTTTTGGCAAGATATTTGGTTGGTGACCCGGCGATCTTCGTAACCAATAATTTTAAAACCCCAATTATAAACACAAAAATATAATTATCCAATTTTGTTCGGTCGTTTGCAACCTATGTGCCGTACGTACATTCAATTTATTTTTATTTATACAGGGTTACGGGTTGAGTCGACCTAGATCCGTTAAGGGCGCGAGTTTCCATCGTTTCTGACTTATTTGACTATGAAATACGTCATACCCTACCTTAAACCATATTATTTTTCACTCGCAAGCACCACCTTAACTTGAAGGACAAAAGGCCAGGAACGTTAGAACTGATACCTAGGGGCTAACAACTAAGTTTTTTTAAATTTTTTAATTAACCTCTAGGTTGCTATACTTCGTTGGTGCTATAATATCTTGTTTAGATATCCTTTAAAGAATATCCTTTATCGATTATCTTGAAAACGGTTAGGTTAAAGGTAGGGTGTTTCATAGTCAAATCAGTCAGAAGCTATGGAAACTACACGCTTTTAACGGATCTCGGTCTACTTTGCTTGTTCCGTATACATGTAAACGATACTGTATCAAACTCGAACTCAAAATATTTTATTTCACATAGTGGCCTACATGGGCACTTACAAAACGTCAAAAGTGGGTGCACAGTACCTTCTTCGTTTCAGTTATTTATTTATGTAATATACAAGGTGTAACTGATTAAGCGCAATACCTGAGACACCCCAATTAGAATATTTAATTATAAGTCTAAAACAACATCCGTAACTAAATAAATTGAAACCAAACCTAGACATTTTCTATATAAAATAGTTATCCTTACTAAACGCAAAACGTATGTGCGTCATACAATATCCTTACGCAGACGCATACACTCATGCAATGTTAGTGTCCGACACGCACACGAGTGCATTTCCTTGAATTAAGGATTGTATTAATTTGTCATGATTAGCGTTGAAAATGCCGAAAATAAAAACTTTTTTGCAAAAAAAATAAAACCGACTTCCATATCAAAACACTACAAAGCCAAAAATAATTTTAGTTTCGGTAGTCGGTGTTATTGGTTTTGTATTTTATTTTTTTTCACACCGCCTTCCGAAATTAAAATTATTTTTGGCTTTGTAGTGTTTTGATATGGAAGTCGGTTTTATTTTTTTTGCAAAAAAGTTTTTAATTTCGCGCTTTTTAGTGGGTCAATTTGTAATTAATCTAGTTATAAAAGCCAAAATGAAAACTACAAAAAACTAAAAACGCGCGAACAAAAAACAGAATTTTTTACTTTTGTTGATTTTTCAGAAACGGCTTGTTCGATTTCGATAAAATTTTCATGGGACCATTTGGAATGTATACCCTTTCCAACCCTTTCCTTTCCTTTTTTCCACGAAAACAACAAATTGTGGTTTTTTTCCGTTTTTTTCGAATGTTACATAGAAAAATTAACAGAAAGAATCCTTTGGAAAGAAACAGGATTCCTTCGAATTTTTCGCAAGATGTTTAGAAAAGTTGAAAAAAAAAAACAAGTTTTATTCATGTTTTATTGAAATATTTTTAATAGGTGAAATATGGAACAAATAGGTAAAAATAATAGATTTAGCTCTCCTCGGCCACAGTCTCAATTTCACTGCCCGAAGAATCGTCAGCTTCACGCTCGAGCTCGAATATTTATTTTTTAGCTTGCATTAAATATAAATTTGATCGAACGTAAACAAGTTTATTAAGTCGTTCTGGAAGAAGGCGATTCCTATCTTTTGTATGCGTTCGACCAAAAATAGACCAATTTCTTTCAGACGCCGCAGATGATGGTGGAATACTAAACAATCTTATGGCAGCATATGAAAGTTGTTTAGAGTGACAAAATCCCTTCCACCAGTCGCGAGGGTGTAAATTGTTTACTGGTTGCCAAATTATTTCATTGACCCAAAAACCACTTCTAGCTTGGTATTCAGCGAAGTTTTCCATTATTTCCACATGTGTTTTCCTAATTTAAAAGTACGTATTTGAAAAAAAAACATGAAATGTTTCCCGTTTCTTTCATATTCTTCGGTTTTTTTCGGTTTTATTGGAAAAAAACATGAAATATATACTGGCAAATTTTCTTGAAACTTCCGAATGAAACATTGAAAAAAACAGCGGAATTGGAAAGAAACGGGAATTTTTCCTGCTTTTTTCAACGCTGGTCATGATACTTTGTTTCCATTTTAAGTTCAATGAAAAATTTGGCCGTCAAAATTGAACACCTATTTTTTATGACGGAAATCGATTAAGAAGCCGATTCTGAATCAACTACCTTCAGGAATTGCGTTTATTCTGTTACACGTTGTATAGTTATGGTCTACAATAAATAATATATCTATGTATCTATCTTACCAGGCCCGCGTCGACATTAAAGCAGAGCCACTAGTCTTAGTAGCCTTCGTGCAGCAGTCGAGCGTGTTGAACCGTCTGCGGCGCGGGGGCTGCGGGCGAATCCCCGAGCAGTGGCGCGCCAGCTGGCTGCCGGCCGGCCTGGGGCTGCAGCCGCACGTGTCCAGCTGCGGCCACGCGCTGCACGCCGCCTGCTGGCGGAACTACGTGGACAACGTGCAGGACAAGGAGAACAGGAGGTGAGCCACTAGTCTTAGTAGCCTTCGTGCAGCAGTCGAGCGTGTTGAACCGTCTGCGGCGCGGGGGCTGCGGGCGAATCCCCGAGCAGTGGCGCGCCAGCTGGCTGCCGGCCGGCCTGGGGCTGCAGCCGCACGTGTCCAGCTGCGGCCACGCGCTGCACGCCGCCTGCTGGCGGAACTACGTGGACAACGTGCAGGACAAGGAGAACAGGAGGTGAGCCACTAGTCTTAGTAGCCTTCGTGCAGCAGTCGAGCGTGTTGAACCGTCTGCGGCGCGGGGGCTGCGGGCGAATCCCCGAGCAGTGGCGCGCCAGCTGGCTGCCGGCCGGCCTGGGGCTGCAGCCGCACGTGTCCAGCTGCGGCCACGCGCTGCACGCCGCCTGCTGGCGGAACTACGTGGACAACGTGCAGGACAAGGAGAACAGGAGGTGAGCCACTAGTCTTAGTAGCCTTCGTGCAGCAGTCGAGCGTGTTGAACCGTCTGCGGCGCGGGGGCTGCGGGCGAATCCCCGAGCAGTGGCGCGCCAGCTGGCTGCCGGCCGGCCTGGGGCTGCAGCCGCACGTGTCCAGCTGCGGCCACGCGCTGCACGCCGCCTGCTGGCGGAACTACGTGGACAACGTGCAGGACAAGGAGAACAGGAGGTGAGCCACTAGTCTTAGTAGCCTTCGTGCAGCAGTCGAGCGTGTTGAACCGTCTGCGGCGCGGGGGCTGCGGGCGAATCCCCGAGCAGTGGCGCGCCAGCTGGCTGCCGGCCGGCCTGGGGCTGCAGCCGCACGTGTCCAGCTGCGGCCACGCGCTGCACGCCGCCTGCTGGCGGAACTACGTGGACAACGTGCAGGACAAGGAGAACAGGAGGTGAGCCACTTGGATGAACCTAAGAGCGTCAACATTACGTTCATTTATCTTAAGGATGATAAGGCTCATAAGACCGGAGACGCCCTGAGCGTCGGAGATCGCGGGCCAAACTCCGGCCACCGGAGGCGCGGGCTTGCAGACGGCGAGCAGGGGTAGCTCACCATTCGGTAATAATCAGGCCCGGGTCGACGGCGTGCCGTGTGCCACGCTCGCCTCAAAGAATTATCAGCACTAGTGACGGGGCCCCAAAAGGCCATACGCTGCCAGTGTTGCATGATTATTCTAACGAGTTACCGCGGCCCCAGAATACAAGGGCATCTGAAAGAACAGGGTTTCACATTTTTTGTCAGTAGAAATCTCATATCTGCTTCCGCTCTACATGCTGATCAAAAAGAAGGTTGATCAGGCTCCTCTTAGAAGGAAGCTATTTCAAAAACCCCTTGAAGTTCCTCGAAGCAGATTAAAGCTGTGTTATAAAAAGTAGTACATGAGGGCGGTGAAATATTAAAAAAAAAATAGAATAAGCAATGTGGGTAAAATTCACATACTAGCAATATTGTTAAGGACGTATTTACGTTTATCACTCGCTCAATTTTAGGTATTCTAGTAGCAACACAACAACATTGCGCGCACACACACTTACAAACCATTGTTCGCCCGATTTTATACATTACTTAACTAATATTATTAATATATTACTTGAAGGTAATATTATATTTTCTTTAATATTGTTTGATCATAATAAGTTGTAACTTATTGTTTACAAAGGGTTACATGCTTATTGATTAGATGTTAGTTTATTAATGTGTTTGACGCCCGATTAGGAGTACTAGGGGACTTTGGAAATAAAATACTCATATGTGATAAAAAAATTAATAAGAAATAAAGAAAAGTTTCGTCATGCCTGTCTGTCTGTCTGTCTGTTTGTCCATCCGTATGTATGTCACAGCCATTTTCAACCGACAAAAAAAACGGAGGAGGTTATCAATTCGACGCGTATATTTTTTTTAATGTTTGATCACCGATTACTCGAAGACGGCTGAACCAATTTGGAAAATTCTTTTTTTGTTTGAAAGGGTATACTTCGAAATTGGTCCCATTGTCACCAAGTCAGGAGCTGATAATGGGATCTTGGAGTAATCGAGGAAACTCTTCAAATATTATAGGCACACCTATAGTGATTTGAGTATTTTTTATAGTAACTTGTGTAGTTGCATTTGAAAGCACCATTTGTGAAGTGGATCTGATGATGAAGACCACAGATGGCCACTGGAACTATTCAATATATAAGTAGGAATAAGAAGTATTTCATGGGTTCCGCATCGATTACTTGAATATGGTTATTAAGCACAATATGCTCGTCAAAATGCATATGATGAAGTGAAGCTGATGGTGAAGTACCAGGAGAACTTCTCAACAATTAACGGCCCAGCATTGGGAAAAGCAATATTTTGTCTACTTTCTAACTAATTTCGGAAGTCGGACACCGCCTACCTACCGAAATTAAAGTTATTTTTCACTTTGCAGTGTTTTTTGGAAGTCGGTTTTATTTTTTTTGGTAAAAGTTTTTATATTCCGAAACTATTAGAATGATACATGTGAAACTTGGTAGGTAGATGTATTCTCTGAACCGCTTTCCGATTTTAAGAAAAGTAAAAAAATATTAAAAAAATATAAATAAAAAATATTTTCAGTTTCAGTTCCATGTACCCCACATGGAACTGAAACTGAAAATATATATTTTTTCATGAATCTTATGCGTGTGTGGTATTAATAGAAAGGTCTTTAAAAATGGCATACGGGTTTCTAAAACCACTTTTTCATAAAGTTAAATATAATAAGTATTAAGTGTTAAGTATAATAATGGAGTAAAAAATTATACAAAAAATATATGCTATGATCCTTAATATAAACTTTCAACCAAAATTGGTTTGAACGAGATCGGGTTGGCAGTTTTTGAGATACAGCATATTTTCTAAAACCGCAAATTTAACTTTGTAATTCATACAAACACTATGAAAAACCAAGTTATTTGGCGTAGTTACTACGGAATGCTTCATGGGCGAGTTTGATTCGCACTTGGCCAATTTTTTAGTTTTTGTACGAACTGAACATTTTGGCGTATTGAACCGTATGAAGTAAGCCCAACAAAAGGTAACTGTTGTATATCGTTGAGGAATTCCCTCGACTGTCTATGGTCTCCATCATCAGACATGTAATGGCACTTATAACCCATATGGGTGCAAAGTTCTTATCAATATAAATGAATTAAGTCCAAACACAAGGTAGCTACTGTAAACCGTTGAGAAGTTCCCTTAACTGTCCTTCGTCTTCATCATCAGACCTCTAATGACAGTCACAAACTATCTAGGTGTAAAGTTCTAGTCAATTCAAATTAATCAAGCCCAAACAAAAGGTTACTGCTGTAAATCGTTGAGGAGTTCCCTCGACAGTCAGGAAACAATCTGATGAAAGGCTCCATCATCAGATCAACTCTAGACCTTCCTTAATTTGTAGTACTTTAAGATACTTAATGAAAAAAAAAACATTTATACGGTCGAATTGCGAAACCTTATTTGAAGTCGGTTAAAAAAAATTGTTGTTTCATGCTAGGTTCAGTAACCAATATCCATCCAATTCTAAAAATAAGTATGATTCTCGTTCTTACTTTTGTTTCGGTACGAAAAAGTATCAACGTATTCTAGTCACAGTATACAAGACGCAACTGTCTTTATTATAGGTTTCGACGTATTTATTTTTTCGAGGAAAGCGATACACATGCGTTCACGAGCGCGTCTGAGCGCAGAATGACGGTCGGAGCCGTGCGTTCGGTAGAAAAATGTATGAAGAAATTTGAGGCCGATTTTATTTTTCTCATAAATCATAAAGTGTTTTATGTATGTTCAAAATAATTAGCATAACGTATAGATAAATACATAGGCTATAATTTCTTGTTATTTTGAAGTTAAGAATATGCTCCAGATTTGGCTTACAGGTACGTATTCAGACCCCATTTTTTGTAATTTTCTACGATTATTGCGGCGATAAAAACGTATTTGTGTGAAAAAGTTGTATAGGACTGTGTAATTATAATGCATTCAATGTGGAGATGAATAAATTATCTTGACATTAATACCATAACATTGTCAAAATTTTAACTCGTTATTTATCAAAATGGTACAAGAAAAACATTGATATTTGCGAGAAAACGTAAATGCGTCCTTAACCCCTCCAACTAAGCTAAATATGCTTAGAGTCTGGAATGGGTTCACGACAATAATGTGTGTGGTGTTCGAACTCGCGACCTCTCGATCACAACCTTAGACATTAGGCTATTGACGCTTAAACGCTTAATTTTATAACTCTCCCCAGACCATACCGTGGCCGCCAGCCAGCCGCCTTCGACGTCGAAAAGAAAGAATACCTGTGTCCTCTATGCGAGCGGCTGTGCAATACCGCATTACCCCTCCTACCCGCCCCTTCAATGCCCCTAGGAACCCCACCCCCCCTAACAGAAGACACTTACAACGAATCTGTCAACATGATTTTGAAGCTTAAACACCAAGTGAGCTCAGAAGCACTGCACATCTGTACTGAGTTCTGCGAAGAGATGCACTGTCAAGCTAGGGCCAGGAGTGTTGGAGCCATGTCCTCAGATATGGAGGATGGGGAATCTGCCGATGAAACGGAGGTGTACGTGTCTACGCACGCAGAGAACTTGTTGAAACAAGACTTTCTGGTGCACTTTGAAGGAGAGATTCCGCCGTACAATGATATGACTAAGGCGTTGATCGAGGATTTCGCTAATGTGAGTGTTTGTTTTTTGTCACTGATGTTGAAATTTCTTATTCTATACACTACACTACACTATACTTATTCTGACAACGGCAGCCCACTTCATGTATCCAATGACTAGTAAACGTTTGTGCAAAGAAAAAAAAAATGTATTTATGAGATTTGAAAATTTTTAATATTATACATTATTATGATGCATGGCGTATTTAGAAACACCCTATTCCGAGTTTTGTATCAATGGAGCGGCGCGGGCGCGGCATCTTTATAATAATCATGTAAAATATTTATCTTTGTACCTATCATATCAATTAATTGAAAAAAAATATAAAATTACGCCTAGAGGTACTTTATGTCGGAAACATTGAGTGGACCAGCTTTGTAAAACGATTATGAAGTCACCGTGTATAAATTTATAAAAAAGAACTAGCAATGTGGGTAGAATTTATTGACAGGCCTGTTGGTCTAGTGGTCAGTGGCCCTGACTGCTATGCACAAGGTCGTGGGTTCGATTCCCACCCAGGACAAATGTCTGTGTGATGAGCACGATCATTTGTTCTTTGTCTGGGTGTAATTTATCTATAACTGGTACTCACGCGGGGCTTCGCTCCCGTGGATTCTATCACGGTAAAAACCTAACTCTCCTTTTTTGCAGTCGCGTAAAAAGTAGCCTATAACCTTCCTCAAGCTTCAAGCTACTTTCGTACCAAATTGCATCCAAATCCACCCCGTACTTTCGAAAATTAGCGCGTTCAAGCAAACAAACAAACAAACTTTTCCGCTTTATAATATTAGTATAGATATGTATGTACTTAGAAATATATATGTATGTTTATCAGCTGTCTAGTACTCATAGCACAAGCTCTGCTTAGTTTGAGACTAGATGGCGTTATGTGAAAGTTGTGGAATATTATTATTATATTATTATTAATTCACATTACCAGCAATCTTGTTAACCCCTCCAACCAAGCTAAATATGCTTGTGTCTAGAGTGGGTTCACGGCAATATAGTGTAATGGGTGGGGTTTGAACCTCTCGATCACAAGGCCAGCACCTTAGTCATTAGACTAAGTTTGGCTTTTACACTTGGCTAGTTTCGGAGTGTGTATAAAGTCATGTCAACTTAAAACCTTAATTGTGCGAATACTTGCCAAAGTCGACGATTCCCTTTGATCAAAAACATTATCTAGGATTCTTATTAGATCCACTATCTAAATAACAAAGGTTTATCCCCTCAAACAAATTCCGGGTCTCATTCACAATGTCAATAACATTCTTTCAGACAAAAAAATAATTTCTTATTTTCCACAACTTTCACACAATGCCATCTAGTCCCAAACTAAGCAGAGCTTGTGGTATGAATACTAGACAACTGATAAACATACATATATATTTCTAAATACATACATATTATAGATAAATTACACCCAGACAAAGAACAAATGATCGTGCTCATCACACAATCATTTGGCCTGGGTGGGAATCGAACCCACGACCTTGTGCATAGCTGCCAGGGCCACTGACTACTAGACCAACAGGCCTGTCTATTTCAAGTTGTTTGAACAAAATAATCTGCCCAAGGTTTGGCCCTGAATAGTACCACCTGGAAATAAGAGGCTTTTGCAGCAGTGGGATGATGCAGGCTAACGGTACCAGTATCAAGGTTTAGAAAATTTTTAGCTGGGACAAGATAATAAAACAACTTGTAGTACTTTATTAAACAGTTTATTCGTGTTACGTTTTATATTATCAATGCGACTTGCCAGGAGGTTGATATCGACATCTTTAATACAAGCGTGTCTAAATTGAAGACTCCTCTTAAGTAGGCGTTTCTTTGATAACATTGTTATCAATTTGTACTTATTTTTTTCACTCTCTCTCTGTATTGAGATGTTAACCGGTCTGTATTATTATATCGTATACCTAGTTTCTAGTGAAAACTTGTAACTGACCATATTGTATTAATTATCCTTATTTATTTATTATTTATTATATACTTTATTGTACACCTTACTTATTTCTATAGATACAAAAAAATTAAACTAGTGTACAATGGGTTACTATTATATCTAGCTGTAACTTTTCCAAACATAATAAAATAAAATAAAGCAATTCATATTTCTCCCACAGATCCTTCCAATCTCCGAATACGGAGGCATGGTAGCGAGTGCAGCCCTCTACCGTTCCACCTCATACACAATCTTCAGCACAAACGCCGTTTTAAAAGCAGAAAAACGGCCTTTATTAGGAGACCTCCCTGCCAGGCATAGGGATACTTTACAAGCGCTGATCCGACTAGCAGCTTCGTTACCAGCAGTATGGGCTTCACCAAAACACCTTTCACATCACGCTTTGAGTACTTTAAATACCTTAGAAAGTACGTCTCCATTAACTCACGAGCCATTTGGAACTCTCGTCTCTTTAGTACTAACCGCACCAGCGTTATTCTGCAAAGTCGCATCGCCAGCCAGACCGACAAATCTAGCCAAACAAATAACTCTACAATGTTTTAGAGCCACCCTAGCTAGAGCGTTACTGGTCACAGATGTTACTAAATGCAAGAGTCAACCAATGGAAGGGCAGGAAGACTTCAAAAACACTGATTTGGAGAATTTGCTACCATTCATGAAGGAGCTCCGCAAAGGGGTCTTAGAGGACAATTTGAACCCGGTTGAAGTATGGCAGAAGATCAAAAAGCAGTGCCACACGTTCCTACGCTGTTGTTGCCTGTTTTACCACTTCTTAAGCGACATTAGTGCCCCATCAGAACTAGCCGTTGTTAAAGGCGACACTTGGGAGAGTATGTGTGGGTACTTAGACATGCCGACGACGTACAAAGATCTTGTAGATACCCCTACAGCAAAGAAGAAGATTTGTGAATGGGTTGCACTATCTACTGAATGGTTCAGTGGCGAGATACCCGCCCATGTGGTCACCGAGCCTAAAGAACCGCCGAAACTGATCAAGTTGCCTGATGATTTTTCGGAGTTAATGAATTTAGTCTCGGAGTTTTCGTGTCCGAATTCGGAGCGGGAGGACAGTAAGAAACCTACTATGTGTCTGGTGTGCGGACAGATTCTATGTTCGCAGAGCTATTGCTGTCAGGCTGATATACCAAAGGTGAGTTCGAATATTTTAGATCTTTTTATTGATTCTTATAACATATTACACATTAAGACCTATTTCTGTGGGCAATATATTTTTCATTCACTTTCACTCACATAAAATCATTATTGATAGCTACATATAATAAATAGTTTATTAATAAATTTTTACTAAGATATTTTGAATGTTGTATATTTTTTTGTATCAGCATCAGCACACTCAAACGCGACAACACGAGTTCCTATGTCATGCGCTGTCTGACTGAAAAGGGACACTGTTTCAATGATAAATCTAGCCGTGTAGTATCTTAACAAGAAAATATTAAAATGTTATCTTTACATTTTAATATTTTCTTGTTAAGATACTACACGGCTAGATTTATCATTAAAACAGTGTCCCTTTTCAATCAGACAGTCCTGTTCACTACGGTAACTCCAGTCCCAGTAACGCTTGCAGCGAATTATAAGGCTAGATTTTTTCCCAACATCATCGTTCACTTCCAGACAAACTCCAAGGATCCAGAGTCCCAACAGTTTTTAGGGTTCCGTAGCCGAATGGCAAAAAACGTAACCCTTATAGTTTCGTCATGTCTATCTGTCCGTATGCCACAGCCATTTTATTCCGAAACTATTAAGACTACACATGTGAAACTTGGTAGGTAGGGTAGTTGTACTCTGTGAACCGATTATCCGATTTTAGACAGAAATAAAGAATATTAAGGGGTGCTCCCCATACATGGAACTGTAACTAAAATATTTTTTTCGGTCTCATACTTTGTGGTATCTATAGACAGGTCTTCAAATTACATTGAGGTTTCTAAAACTACTTTTTCTTAGTCAATCGTTTTACCAAAATGGTAAAATGTAACCCCCCCCCCCCTCACTCTAACATTTATAATAAAAACTGGAAAATCTAAAAAATAAATATGCTGTAGATCCTAATGAAAACTTTCAACACATTTCCTAAAGCCGCAATCTTTGTGTTTCATACAACCAATATGAAAAACAGTTATTTGGCGTAGTTACCTTCATGGGCGAATCTGATTCGCACTTGGTCAATTTTTTTGACTACCTGTTACGACATTCAAAGATAAAGATGGACAAACGACTATACGTGTTTTCTAATTTCACGCAGCCACAAGGCTATTATTTTAGCCTGCAGAGAACTCAAAGACTTATTTTACTGATCAGTGGATATGTATTTTCGACAGACGGGACGGGGTAGTGAGGTGCAACGCGTAGGTGCGGTTGTAGCTCACTGCGTGTCTTGCGGCGGCGGAGCGGGCGTGTTCATGCGAGTACGTGACTGTGAACTGTTATTGCTGGCGGCGCCCGCCCGGGGGGCGAAGCTCCCGGCGCCCTACCTCGACTCTTACGGGGAGACCGACCAGGTAGGCTGCTGAAATGAAATATTTATTTTGTAAATTGTTTATAAATATACCTTATATATCCTTACCTTGGTATTGTTCGTCAAATCGTTAAGCTCCTTGTTCTAAGTTGAGCTATACGTCATTTGACAAATGCTTGCACTGTATGGACAGGCCCACTCAAATCTGTGAGCATCTTTCTTCAAAAGACCGCCTCAGACTGAAACCTACAAGGTTCCCATATAATTAAACCAGTGTAGATTGTATGGACTTTAAGAGACGGACCCCTGAGTTTGTTTCGGTGTTTCTTCTCAGGGTAGTCAGTTAGGAAACACCGGCCTCATCTAGTTAATATTTACGGAAAAAAATGACGTGTAAAAGTGTTATTTAATAACCAATTTGCAAAATAAAGATCAATTATCAATAACGCT
Source organism: Tholera decimalis (assembly GCA_943138885.2). NCBI lineage: Eukaryota > Metazoa > Arthropoda > Insecta > Lepidoptera > Noctuidae > Tholera > Tholera decimalis. The sequence continues at coordinate 17,069,629 of OW964551.2, forward strand.
TTTACACGTCATGTTTTTTGTGTGTTAAGTTTAGTTTAGCTAGATGAGGCCGGTGTTTCCTAACTGACTACTCTGAGAAAAAAACACCAAAACAAACTCAGAGGTCAACGTCTCTTTTAAAATCCATACAATTTGTGTTGGTCCAATCATATGAAAAACATGTAGGTTCATGTCTTTGGTGCTCTTTGAGGAAATAACAACACAGATATATTGTAACACCTTTGTAGTTTTATGTCCTTATTTAATTCTGTTATGGTGTTCAATAAAGAGTATATCTATCTATCTATATTGAATATCTATACAGTAGTACCCAACTGATTTGGCTTACCGATGTGCTATCGACCAATCTTCCACATGCTCACCTTAAAGGCTATAATCGCATAGCACGGCTCACAACTCGATCGCCTAATGCGAGGAACGGGAAGCGGCAACAATTATCGAGATGCAAATTGGCACTGGTTAATGTCTGTTGTAATTTTTTGTTACACGCCCTGTGCTCACACAAATGCATATTGTCTCTAATTGAGCGAAACCAGGAAGGGGTGTGGTTTGTCACTAGCTGCGCTTCCGCAGAAATATTTTCTTAAATGAGCATCTTTGGCAAATAGTACCTGCGCAGAAAATGAATATTCGCAACGCGCAGGTCGGCAGCCGCCTTCATGTTAGCGCGCGACTCGTGTGTGAGACGGAACTAACAGCTGTAGTGTATTATGAACCTTATAGTAGTGATTTAAGGTTGATTGTAAGTTTTAAGCATTCTTTCGTTAATCTTCGGGGCCATACTTTTCTGCGCGAACGAATATTCACGACGCGCCTTATCAGTTGGGTACCACTGTACTAATATTATAACGCGGGCTTGTGAACGGTGAGTAGGGGTAGCTCACCGTCCGGTAAGGACCAGGCCGTTGTTCCACGCGCGACTCAAAGAGTCGTCAGCACTAGTGACGGGGCCATTGCTTGCCGGGATTGTTCTACCGAGAAACCGCGGCCCCCGATCTTTAGAGCAGCTGAAGTAACACGGTAGGTTTTTAGTTAGTAGAAGTATGACACTCCCTTCCACTCCACTCAGAGCGGGAGAGGTCATTCGATGATTTTCTCACCCAGAAATAAAAAGGCCAGTAACTGCATCACATCACCATGCGCGTCCGTAAGGTCATTTTTTGCTGAGTGGGAAAATCATCATATGACTTTTCTTATTGTGGATGGAGTGTCGGACTTCTAATAACAAAAACCCACCCTGGTTCTTCCGTGGTCCCGAAGTCATTCGATGATTTTCCCACCCGAAAAAAAGTAATATAAAGCGGAAAAGTATGTTTAGGTTAAGCAATATTGTGTAACAGGTGTGTTTAAATTATTTATTTATTTATTTATTTATTAAAACTTTATGCAACACAAAATGTACAAAGGCGGACTTAATGCCATAGGCATTCTCTACCAGTCAACCATGGGTGGTGAAGAGATAACATGACAGGTGCATAAAAAAATAAACTAAGTAGATAATATTTTCAACGTAAAAGTTTTATTACAAGTGTATATATACATATACTTCTAACTAAAATAAACTTACATACATATTTATCATAATACATACCAAAAATATATTATATATATATAATAATAAAACGTTATAGAAAGTGGGTTCTGAAAACTCTGCTTCCACTATTTGTTAAGAAAATAATCCCGCAACTTTCTCTTAAATGCATATTGATTGGTGGCCGTCCTGATATCGAGAGGTAGTGCATTCCACAGAAGAATAGCCTGTATATAGAAGGAAGAATGAATAAAATCAGAAGTATGCGAAGGACAGAGTAAGAGAAGATTATTGGAAGAGCGCAGACTTTTAGCGTGTGAGGAACATAGAAATTGAAAATGAGAAATAAGGTAAGAGGGAGGGGTAGGAGAGTTCAGCAAAGAGAAAAGCGTAGTCAAAGCGCGCAAACTTCTTCTCTGGCGAATGGGCATCCATTTGAGCTCGGTCCTGTACCTCGATACGTGGTCATATTTTTTTAAATTAAATATGAACCGGATACAGTTGTTAAGGAGCCTATCGAGCTTATCCAACAAGACCGCATTCAAGTCAAAGTAGCACACGTCACCATAGTCGATAATAGGGAAAATTAAAGTTTGCACAAGCATTGTCTTGGTTTTTGCAGGTAAAAAGTTCCTCAGACGATACAGACATCGCAAAGTCCCGTTGACTCTTTGACTGACACCGCAGACCTGACTTTGCCAGCTAAGCATAGAGTCAAGACGCAAACCGAGATCTTTAACGCTAGAACTAATAGGGATGACGGCACCATTAAAAATGATTGGAGGGAGCGAACTTTCTGTCAATCTACCGATCATACGCGAGCTTCCAATCACAATGGCCTGACACTTTGAGGGGTTTACAGACACCCCAAATCTATCAGACCAGCTTTTGATAGCATCTAAATCTCGGTTTACATCTCCTATAGCGTCTGATAAACTTTCCACCCGCGCAGATGCATACAACTGCAGATCATCAGCATAAAGATGATACGAACACCGAAGATAGAGAGTTATAAAGTTTATGAAGATTGAAAATAATAACGGAGAAAGAATACCGCCTTGTGGGACACCAGCATCCAAGTCACGCCAACTCGAAGAATTCTCATCGACACGAACCGACTGCTGACGTCCCCGAAGATAAGAAGAGAACCATTCCAGAGACTCAGAAGATACCATGAGATGTGACAGGATAGATAGGAGAATATCATGACTGACGGCATTAAAAGCATTGTTAGTCACTTTAAGGAGAGCGGAAGCCGTACTGTGGCCTGGTCTAAATCCAGACTGGAATGGACTAACAAGATTGTTCCGGTGAACAAATCCAGAAAACTGTCTATGGACGCAGGCCTCTAGTACTTTGGACAGGAAAGGAAGAATGGAAATTGGTCGAAAATGGATAGGCAAGGAGGGATTGGATATTTTAGGAAGTGGACGAACGTAAGCCATTCGCCACAGGGTTGGAAATTGCCCGGAATCGAGGGAGAAGTTGATAATATGGGCAATTGGCAGAAGGAGAGAGTCAAGGATCAAGGTGATCATATAACGACTGATGTCATCATAACCCACAGCCTTAGATTTAATGGAAAGGATAATCTTTTTGATATCATCCAAGGTTGCCGGGGAAAAACGGAATGGTTCGATGATTGGATATGGTAGACCAGCAATGTAATCAACCGTCTGAGATAAAATTTGGGAATCCAAATGACAGGTAGTGGTAAAGTGACGATTGATATCATCGAGACCAATCGTTTTAGGAAAATCCACATGACGTGCTCTGCCGACACCAAGAGTTCCGAGGAATTTCCAAATGTCAGCAGGAGAAGAAGAAGATATATTATCGAGAATGTGGCGGCGTTTCGCGTTGCGTATCATCTGATTACACCGATTTCTGGCGGCTTTAAAAAGGTCCCTTTTTTCAACACAGCGATCCTTCCTATATTTACGAAAAGCACGATCCCTGCGCCTCATTGCCAAACGAACCTCTGTCGTCATCCAAGGAGCAGGTAGGCGCCTAAGCTTTACCGTCCTGACAGGTGCGTGTCTGTCATAGATTGCAATAACCGTCTTATTAAAAACACCCAGTTTGTCGTCTACAGTTGTTGCCTCTGCAAGCTGATCCCAATCAAGTTGGGACGCATCCTGGCGCAGCTTCTCGACATCCATGCGAGCAAAACAACGCGTGAGCATGACTTTAGCGGGCAGTTTGGGTGGTTTTAGGATATAAGAAAGGAAAATGAGGTCATGATGAGAAAATCCAGGGGCAGGATACTGGCCATGAGAGGACGCAAGAGAGGGATTGGAAGTTATGATTAAATCGAGCCACGTATCATCACCTGAGATATTGAAGTGAGTAGGTTGCAGCGGAAGAACATGAAGGCTAACGGACTCGATAATGTGGAGGAGTTTACGGGAACGAGGGGGTGAGTAAGGTCGGTGTTGAAATCGCCCATGATGACACAATGCGCATACTCTGACCCTACAGATTCCAACACTAATTCTAGGTTAGGATAGTAGTCAACGGCAGGCGGACAATATACCACTCCCAGTAAGGTCTTAATACCTTTAACGTGGACTATTGGATTATTGGTGTACAATTAAGAATATTCTATCTATCTTGGAAAGTGCTGGGTGGATTTGCATGAAATTTGGTATGGAAGTAGCTTGGAAGTTTGAGGAAGGTTACCCGACTGCAAAAGAAGGAGGTTATGTTTTTATTGTGATAAAGTCCACGGGAGAGAAGCCCTGCGCGACTCCTTATCATACTTCAAGCTACTTCCATACCAAATTTCATCCAAATCCACCCCATACTTCCAAAGATTAGCGCATTCAAACAAATAAACAAACTTTTCCGCTTTATAATATTAGTATAGATGGTTAGGCACCGATGTTATTGACTGCCAAAGCCGAAATTAGATGGATTTTTAATATTAATGTGTTTATGACAGGGTCTCCGGCGAGGTAACCCGCTGCATCTATGCCCGTCTCGCTACGCGACACTACGCATGCAGTGGCTGTCGCACGGATTGCACGAGCGTATAGCTCGCGCACTCGACACTAACGTACTCGTCACTACAACTTGGCAGAACTTGTGATACGCGCGTATCCTCGCCGACCTGTCGCTGCTGCAGACGCTCGTCAATAGCACTCGCTTCACTAGAGATAATATATAGCTCAACAACTCGCGACGTATAGCTCAACAACTCGCGACGTATAGCTCAACAATTCGCAAAGTATAGCTCAACAACTCGCTAATACGTTGCGCTGAACTGACATCTCATCACGTGGCTAACTTGACGTATAGCTCAACAACTCGCGAGGTAGATGGCATTTTTTTGAGCTGGGACTTATTACTCTCGTCCATTTTTCATCGCTGCCGATCTTGTTATATGCGTGCATATTCGCATATTTGTTACTGCTGCTGATATTTAGAGAATAGCTCAACAACTCAGTAAGATGGCAACTATTCACGAATTTATGAATTTGCACTAAATGGTAGAACTGGCAACGGCTTTTTGAGGTTTCATTGGTGCGTGATTAGATTAAACGTACGGCGACCAGTTAACATAGATTCAGACTCCAAATATATCAATACCACAATAACCGCAACCAAGGCAGTAAAACAAAGTAATGATCACAGTATACACGAGCTCTGAATCGAATTTTATAGCTCGTTTTGCCCAAAAGTGGAATGATTTGCCCGAAAATGCCCGTTTTGCCCAACACTGGACTAGCAGTGCCAACAGTGTAATCATATAGCATTAATTTGGCACAAAGACAATCTAGTTGTAATCACTGTGATTTTCATTTAATTATAATGTTTTAAAATACTAACCAATGATTTATTGACGATTATAGATCTAACATAGCTTTTAAAAATTGAGTTAATGTATCCTAGTTAATTATTCATATTTTTAAAGAAACTATGAAAATACAGTAGTGTTTTTATTCAAACTTATTTTTGACCTACTAAATATGTATTGTACCGATTGTATGGACGATGATTTTAAACGATATACACAAAATCAAAAAAGAATTTCTTAGTGCCTCTAAAGCAGACTATGAATTGAGACTATGAGAGCCAGATTAGAATGTAATTTTTTTTAACACTGATTATATTTGAAAAAAAAAAATAGAACTGTATTTACAAGTCTGTGCCACAGCGGCCTACTTTTTTTTTCCAACATTGGTATAATTGATAATTTAATATATTCATTGACACAGTCGCAAGTTTAAGCCACTGACACTCATGGCCTCAATTTATATTCTGTTAAGAGAATTATGATCAGTTACTAAAAAGGACTAAACTCATCATATTAATCGACTTAAGATAAGTCTTATTCAAAAATCTTGTCGGGCATAAAATTTATGAATAAAGGGATTCCAAAAATGTATGTTTTGAAAATAAATGTGTAAACGATTTTGAATGTTATTTAAACCATGATATATATCCCGATCCATAGAGTTAACACTACTTTCGGTTTCTAAAGACCTAGTCGATTTTTATAATGTAATTTTACAAATTAATCTATTAAGCGAGATCTTCGCCAATCTTTGTACGGTCTAAAGCACATCAGTGATAAAAAAGAAATACAAACACGTACTGCCACTGAAATATTGTTACCACAATTCTGTGCTTGAATTACCCTTTTGTTTCTCGATGTGTAATTCCTCATTGATGTATTTCGTCCCTGGGCAAGCAAAGAGTTCTGACAGACTAAAACGACCCCGTGTTTCCTCGCACATTTGCGCCAGGTGACGCACTATAAAGAAGTAAGTAGCGGAGTCTGTGTTTCCTGATAGCTATAACCTGGGGGTATTTAAGTCAAGAGTGAACAGGTTACTTCTAGATAATCGTGCTTCATCTTCGACCACATCATCGCTTACCATCAGGTGAGATGGCGGTGCTTCCGCAGCCCCCGGGGAAACACGAGGTGGTTTTAGTCAGTTAAAGAGTCTGAAAGACCCCTTCATCCGCTTTGACAGAGGAAATCTATGACAGGCATCTTGACAGATTGTCTGTACTCGAGCTAAGTATCACGCAGAATAATAAAATTGAATAGGGATTGAGAAACCTGAGAGTATCAATACTTCACATGAATACTTCTAAAGTATTATATACATATGCACATGTACGTAAGTAGTTTAAATGGAACTTTTTTGAATTATGCAATACTTGATAATAATTGTTGACTTTGGATTAAAATGCCAGCAACACAACACGATTTTAAGATAAGTTGAAGCAATTATTAAGAGTGATTTTAGTGTGAGTCCAGGATCATTCCATTCGGAAAATAAGAATCCTATTCTGGCCAGCCACAGTAATAAGTTAATATTGCTTCAAATTATTGTATATCTAAATCAATAAGCAATAAAATATTTATAATAAGAAACACCGAATCAAACTCTGAGAGTAGTCTATTTTAAAGTCAGTTTTAATCATGGCTATATTGATTACTTTATATGAATTTAAATAACAGAAACCTATAAATTATGAGTTCAAATATAAAATAATAGAATAAAACCTAGCAAAATAAGGCACAATTAAAAAAAATTAACAAACCGAAAAAATCTGTGGATTTATATTTGCCTCATTCGTCAAAATTTAGAAAGCAGGTTTATTTAGTGTTTTTGAAGATTGCACTAAGGCATTCAAATAGTGACTGGTTTTAAATAAGAATGCACTAGATAGACATTGTTATGTGTAGCTAGCTAGATTATGACCTACACTTAGATTAAAATATGGTGTTATAATACTATCAATACGCAAAGCTTTAGCTTTTAGCTTCCTAGTATTTTTGGGATCGGGTACAAATTAAACCAGATTGTAGACCAGTATTTCAAGTGATAAGATTTTCTGTTCTCTGATTACCCATATGAATCGTGTCTACTGTACAGTAAGTTCCTTTTTACCTACACTATCAAATGGATGCCTGCGCGGTGTTGAATTTTCAACACTAGGCACTGACCCGAGAGTTAAAAATCCAACTGCGCAAATATTTAAAATGTGATACCTTATTAAGTCGGTCAGCCAATTTTAGTAATAATAATATTTAATTTAATTCAGACCGTTAATCGATACTTCTTCATTCTTCAAATCACGTGGCAAATGATTCGTATAAGCTAATTCCATATACCCCTTTCCCATTGTCGACACTAGACATTACAATACATTAGTTCCTACCTACTACTTACTAATAACATATGAACGCACGATTCTTGAAAATGATTTCTAATGTCGTTTATTTGATTGGCTGTTGATATTTCTATCGACCAATAGCAAGCGGGTTTCCTATGATGTGTCAAAGGTGTCATTGTTCCAGTGTGAGAGAGAGATGGTGCTATACAGACTGTATAGTACTATCTCTTTTCATAATTGAGCGATAGCATTTGCATGACAGATTTTTGACAGGTTTTTGATGCCACTCGGAAACATGGTCGGTGTAAATCTTTGTGCAATCGTTAAAATAATACGTGTTTCCGTGTTTGCTCTTATTTTTAGATAAGTTTATGTAAATTTAATAATTTTCCTAGATATAATTTTTCAAACAAATTCTTAACAATTGATTTGTTAGATTTGTTGCAGCTTTGTTTCGTAAGCAGTTCAACCGCTAGCGGTGAACAGAAATATAAAATTAATGAAATTTGTTTTTTTTTAGATTTCTGTATCCCTATTCAATGTTTTTCTAAGAATAAGGCTATATTAAAATGAATTAGCGATGAATGGTCTAGCAATTTGCGAGTTATTGCAATTTCGAGATTAATGGATGCACTAGTTACTATTATAAATTCAGCGGGTTATTCTCTACATGTTTGAGTCTAAATCAAGACAATTTTGCTTTGATTTGATTACAAAGAGCAAAAGTGTTGAGACTAACCTAATTTTTATTTGTATTAACGTTTTTCAAATATGCAACCTACTTCGCTGTGAATAAAACAAAAGCTTTACAGTTTGTGTATATATTTATGTGATATATTAAATCTATATGTTTTATCGCCCGTAGGTCGGAATAAAAATGATGTGGTTTTAGAAGATTTGATATGTAGGTTCGATGTCTATAATGAGTACTGTGCCGATGGGCTGTTAAATTGGAATTTCTCACATTTTAATTATATTTATTGAATATTGAATTGTAATTATGTTTTCTTTTTTATTATTGTGTGTTGGTTTAATTTGTAAAATGACTCATGAATTATAGTTTTAAAAAACATCCATTTATAACATTTACTATTTATAATAAGAAAATATATATTATTCATATAAATTATAAAACGCATGTGGTTTAAAATCTTCCGACAAATTACATGTGACGTGACAATTAATTCACTTGAATCGCAATATCAAATTAATGAAATATGACAAATCAACACACGACATATTCGTTGCTACTTATGAAAACATGATAATATTCAATTTTTATTATAACTATGCCAAAGACATTTTCTTATAATAAACTGTGAATCATTTGGCAACGGATATATTAATCTAAACTTCCACAAGACAAGAAAGTGTTGTTTATCTTTATTTTCTTTATTCTCTTGTGTATTTCCAATATATTTGTGATGTCATTGCTCGTAATTCGTAATCTGTTAATATCTAGTATTACAAGTGTTTCGGCTAGTTCCCTTGTGTATGGGACTCCGTCTATGGTTGTACCTTACGGCGAATGCTGTCTATGTTCTCTTATTAATTAAATTAATATAATAAATTGAGATGAAATTATATGTTGTTTTTTTTTATGACTACACAATTATCGCAAACATACAGGTTGTTGATTCGCTAGAAATATTTCAGGTACTTAAATATCAGTTGTGCTCCTTATATTTTGCCAAGAAATTGTGATTTTACTACAAACCCATCCCGTTTTTGCCGATCCTAATTAGTATAGATAAAACTTTATTTGGATACATAAAACTTTCTCACATACCCGCTCCTCCTATTAGTGAATACCGCATCAAAATCCTTTTTTTTGGCCCACATAAGCTAAATGTACGAAAAAATATCCTTTAAAAGTTTTAACAACTAGCTTTTTTTCCTGTGGAATAATCACTCCATCCGTACTTACTAATAAATAAATAAATACTATCTCCACGCTAAAAATCACAGTTGCTACAAGAACAAACATTCTTATGCATAAATATATCGTTACTTACAATGGATTTGCAAAATACCTGAATATCAGTTATCAGTAGTGGAGATATTATTTAGAAATGTAAATATTAATTATAAGTAATTTCACCAACCCATGTTACGTCATTTTAAATTTATTAATTTGCTACATCCTCCTTAGTCTGGACGCCCCAAGTGCTACTACCGAACTTGAGTTCCTGGGTTCAATTCCTAGGTCGGTAAGTGCTATTAACTACTGCCTGCAGTTGTGTCCGCTAGATGGCAGCAGGCTTGCTCCCTGAAATATAGAGAAAAATAAAAATCCTACAACGTAGGAACGATATATGAAAAAAAAAAACTTAACATGATGTTAAATATAGGATGACAGTTTTATCCAAAAAGACTTTGACCCCGACGTGATTTGAACACGCAACCTTCTGATCTGGAGTCAGACGCGCTACCGTTGCGCCACGGAGTCGCTGCGTTCCATGCTGAAATTACCTTTCGGCTAAGACTATGGTATAGCCGGATAAACAAATCTAGGTTACGAAGTCATATTCGGGTGCGTGAAAGAAGGTAAGTTGGGGTCGCCATCGAGAGCCACAACGAGAACTATTCTGTAATACTTATAAAAGAATATAACGATTACCTATTTCTAGTAAATTATATTAAGGAGGATTTAAACTAGAGGTAGACTAATCATCATGTCCCATTTCGAAACCTATTTAGAACGGGACACTTTTTATAAAAATCGTTTCATTGTATAATCTTGCTAACCTAGTAGGTAAGTACCAACTAAATATAGAAATACCAGCGCTTTAAACTCGCTTAAGAGCATAAGGAAAAAGATATTTATTCGTCGAATATGGTATGTTGGACCAATACTATTTATCGCTGGACATATCCGCTGCTAAATGCGGCATTCGAATATTAATAATTTATATTTAACTTAATTAAACCTAAATCAACTTACCTACGCTCTAATAAAACAAAAAATAGACAACACAACATTAAGCGAAAAGGTTTATAAACACTATTATATATACATACACTCAATGAAATCTATAGCTAATTCGCTACTAACATTATAAAGAGGTAGTTTGTATGTAGGGGTAATCTTCGGGACAAAAACTAAAGCAATTTTTTAGAATTGGATCATTAACCCAATTTTAAAAAAATTGGTTTAGTTTTGTGTACCTTTGTAATTATTTAGTTACCTACTCAGCCTCTATCTTTTGACCTTCATACATTTTCTCAGGTACGTAATGAGCCACCATGCGAATGTTGTAATTGCTTTATTTTAAAAATCGGTCTCGAAACGGCGATTGTGGCAATTTATAGATCTCCGTCTAATAAAAATTCTGATAGCTTTATTTTATCCTTAAATAGTATTTTGACAAATCTTAGTTCCTTTAAAAACGTCTTTAAAAAAGTAAGATTTCGGCGACGGAATTAATAAATACACTTGACATACAGGAATCGGTAGAGACTGTTCTCAGTATTTATATGTATCATCTATGGAGACTGTGAATCATTTTTTTTTTTTTTTTAAATTAAGTAAGTACTTTGTCAATGTAGGCAAAAACCTGGCTGAGGGCTATAAATTGTGCAAATTATATCGGAAAATCCAAGGCGCTGTCTAACTTCTTTAGCGTTATTGGATACATATGAGGCTGAAGTAAAAAGTTTGATCATGGATTTGAAAAATGATTGTTTTGGTTGGGACTCTATATCTAATTGCCTTCTTAAGGATAATAGGTAATCACATCTTAGTTCCTCCATTAACCCATATGTTTAACACGTGTTTATCGCAAGGCATATTGATCTGTTCTGAAGAAGTCAGTGGTTCACCCGATACATAAGTCCGGAGGCAAAGACTGTGTTACAAACTATAAGCCCTTCTTTATTCTGCCCTAGGTTTCTAAGCTACTAGAACGCTTCCTCAATAAAAGATTAATCAATTACCCAGAGACAAATAATCTCATTTCAAACAACCATTTTGGCTTTCGAGCTGGTTGGTTGACGGGTGATGCAGTCCATGAGCTAGTAGATTATGTAGTAAGAAATCTTGACAAGGGCAAAAAGACTATAGCCATCTTCCTAGACCTGGCCAAGGCCTTTGATACAGTTTCTGCTTTTACAAAAGCTGGAACGACTAGGTATTAGAGGAGATCAACTCAAAATATTTACAGATTATCTTTCTAATCGCTCTCAATGTGTAAAGATAATTGATAACATATCAGCGAATTGCCTATTACCTATGGCGTGACTTAAGGTAGTATTTTAGGTCCGAGCACCTTCCTTATATATTTAAACGACCTCTGTGAGTTGAACTTACCTGGAGGTAAAATAATATCTTACGCGTATGACACGGCGCTTCTGTTCTCAGCGGATACTTGGGAGAATGTGTATAAAAGTGCACATCATGGACTAAACATAGTAAGTCACTGGCTGCAGAAAAATATTCTGACTCTTAATGTGCGCAAAACTCAATATGTCACCTTTTCTATGCGTAACGGTAACTCACCTTCCCCATCAGGTTCTTTATTTGCACACAATTGCTGTCATAACGCTGTCTATTCTTGCCCAGCCCTACTTAACATTTTTTTTTTAATATAAATAGGCTCGCGTTTGACCACCATCTGATGGTAAGTGATGATGTGGTCGATGATGGAGCACGCTTACCTAAAAGTAACCTATTCACTCTAGAAGACTAGAAGTTGTAGCTATCGGGAAACACAGACTCCGGCAGGGAATTCCACTCCTTAGCCGTACGCACAATGAAGGTATTCCCAAAACGTTTTGTGCGTATGGGTGGGATGTCCACCATGTAACGATGGCGCTTCGCTGTTTGTCTCGAAGTCCGATGATGGAAGGGGCTTGGCGGAATTAGACTGCATAATTCCATCGCACACTCCCCGAAATGTAACCGATAGAAAACCGACAGACTTGCAACTCGTCGTCGATGTTCAAGGCTCTGGAGCTTTGACGCGACCAGTGCATCGTTGCCAATGAGTCTCTTGGCCCGCTTCTCGATAGACTCAAGCGCGTCGAGTTGGCATTTAGCAGATACATCCCAAAGATGAGAGCAGTACTCCATACACGACCGAACCTGGGCTTGATAGACATTGAGCAACTGTTCGTGTGTGAAGTACCGTCTCACCTTTGCTAGGATTCCCAACTTTTTTGATGCTAGTTAAGCCTTAGCCTCGATAAACGGGCCAAAATTGAGGGTAGAAGTTAGTGTTACCCCCAGAAGCTCGATACGGTCGGTTATCGGCACGGTTACACCCCGGAAAGTAGGAGCCGGTTCGAATTGACTCCTTTTTGCGGATAAGCAAGTCAAGTACTTAGGAATAGATATCGATAATAATCTTTCTTTTCGATCTCATATAGAGTTGGTAACCTCCAGGTTGAGAAAATTGATATACGTCTTCAAAACCTTAGACCTGCAGCTGAACCAAAAATAGTCAAGCAAGGTTAGGTACCATAGCTCTTGGTCAATCAATATTACAGTATTGCATTTTTATTTGGGGAGGTGCGTCAAAAACGATTCTTAAACCCTTAGAAGTGGCACAAAGAGTTATTCTAAAAGTGAGCACTTTCCGTCCATATCTGTTTCCTACTTACCTCCTATACCAATCCTGTGAAGTCCTCTCGGTTCGGGGTACCATGCTGATACAAGTTAAAGTTAAAGTTAAAGTTAGTCAAATCGTCGGGGAAAAGTTTTGACTCACAACGTTCCACAGATTTTTAATCACTCATACGCTCGCAAATTCTATTGCTACTTAGGCCCTTTTCTATATTCAAGGATAAATAAAATTATTAACATTTATCCCCTAAATCAGCACAACTGTAAACACAAGATAATAGATTATATCCATAAGCTAAACTATGAAGAAACGGAAAACTTATTGACCGTAGTACAGTAGCTCACAAACACGGGAGGCTTCTTTTTATTAAGAATGGTTGTATAACTTGTTTCTTTTTCCATTATTAATTGTATTTAGTTACTGTTTTAGTTTTAGTTACTGTTTGCTTTTATCAATACTGTACAGTGGTAAAACTTAGTTTATAATGAAGTGGTGCTAAAGGAAGAGCGCTGATGTCTGAAATACAGATATTCCTTATCTAGTTCAGACACAGATGTTCCTCATTCTGATCCTAGTGTAAGATTTAATTATATTGGGGTGTATACTAGTGTTTTATATGAAGCAACTGCTAAATTTGACTTCCACAACCCAGTAGCTCCCCTTAGTAACACAAGTGTCCGATTTTCTAGGTTACGTACCGGGTACTGCTAATAACGACTGTCAGTGGTGTACAAATGAAAGCCGAACCAACGGCTTAACGTCCTTACCAAGTGACGAAGTAATCACCCATCACCCATCCAAACATCGGCCTCGGCAAGCGTTGCTTAACCTAGAAGATCAAACCGTGCGATTGTTATTATTTAGCCCTAAACTCCTATTACATCCATATCACAGGTTACTTCTAGGCAAGCGTGCTTCGTCTTCGACCACATCATCGCTTAACATCAGGTGATATGGTGGTCAAACGCAATCCTATCAACAATAAAAAAAACATACTTCATACAGTAGGTATTATAAATCCGAAAGTGTGTTTGTTTGTTTAACCTTCACGTCGAAGTGGAGGCTGGAGAGTGACATAGGCTATTTTTACCGCGGTAAAACATCTCACTCCGTTGGGAAGATCCACTTTGATGCGTATTGGAATCACTCCATACTAAAAAAAGCAATGTCTTAAGTACTGTTTGTCCTTCTTTCTCAAAGTTAAATCACCCCGTAGGCACGCGTGATGATCAATCTCGTTCTAATCGTATTTATTTAAACATCGATACTAGTTTACTTATGGATAGGGGGCCCACAATCGTCCATTGCTTAGAGCATCAAGTAATCTTAATCCGGCACTGTTAGCGGAGCTCTAATATTTGGCGATGCGGTGAAGCACTGGATCATCTCGGACATAATGGCCTATCCTGTAGTAAGAAGACTGGTCTAATAGTGCGGCACGCATCGTCACTTGAATGGAAAGGAAGAAGCTGGATGTTACCATCCAGCTTATTTTATCAGCTAAAGTTGAAGCGTTGAAGCTGAAGTTCTGAAGGTTTTCTGTGTGAAATGCGATATTTGTCGATGCCATTGCGCCATCTTCTCAGCACGGCAGGCTTTGCCGGGGCGTCTGCTAACGGTACTAACAAATATCAAACAGCACAAAAATTAAAAATACTAACGCAAAAATATAGAAAATATGTTCAAGTTGTTTGAAAAATTAGGTCAAAGTTAGGTGTCGACGAACGCTGATGGCCCTTCGCCTGAGGGGGACTCGCAACAAACTTGCGTACATACCTATTTAATAAAACGGCACAAAACTACGAAAGATTGCCAATGTGAAACAAGCTCACAGTTCCAGTCACTATTTTTGTAAATATAAACTTTTTTTTATTAGCCTAGCTTAATTATGTATAGTCACAAAATATATTTCAATCATGTTTCAATGTAAGTTATAATTACAAATAATCATCATCATCATCATCATCGTCCGGCTTCCAGTCTAAACGGATGAAGCCTAGTTCACACAAGGCTTCATCCGGTTTTACACGGAGCTACTGCACATCACCTCCACAAGTCATTATTTGGAAAACACGATACTCTTTGGCAAAACCAGTATCAGGTTTTCTGGCTTCTGACTACCCGTAACGACTGCAGGCGCGGTCCGAGGGGGGTCACAGGGGACATGACCCCCCCCCTCAAAATCGTACACCCCAAATAGCAAATCTTCTAAAATTTAGCAAAATAAGACGTTCCAAATATTATCACCCAATTTGCCAATAAAAATATATAATTCACAATTTTTTATTTGTAAGTCCAATGTGCTGTATTACTTGCCCTATACTGTCCTCTCATACCTAATTAACCTGTATTATGGATACATTGTAAAAATGATAATTTGATTTGGAAAGAGTAACTGTGGAGTTTCTTGCCGGTTCTTATTATGTGTGCAATAAAATTTGTATTGTGCAATAAAGAAAACTCATTTACTCGACATATTTTACTGTTAGTGACCCCCAAAATTTAACGTGCTTTCCGAGACACAGAGGAACCATCATAAAATATCGAGAATTTTAAGATGGTCACGCATCCACACAGCGACCTCGGCAAGCTTTGCTTAACCTCGAATATCGACCCGTGCGGCTTTCAGTCTTAATTATTATTCAGTCACAAGCATCTATTCTTCTCTCATCCTATCACCTTTATGCTGACGATCTGCAAATTTATTCGCAAGCTCTCGTTGAAGAACTATCTGAGGCGGTGAAGATTGTGAATAAAGACTTAGCGCGTATTTCTGATTGGAGTTTGAATCATGGTTTGAGGGTTAATCCTGCCAAGACTCAAGTCATTATTGTTGGCAGCCCTAGGCTACGTTCCAAAATTAACTGGGTGACCCTTCCTCAAATCGTTTTTGATGGAGCTGTTATACCTTACTGTGACTCAGTAAAAGACCTAGGTATTTGTATTGATAGGGATTTGTCTTGGGGTCCTCAGTTGCAAGAAGTAAGCCGCAAACTGTTTGCCTCTGCGGGGTCTTTACGCAGATTGCGCAATTTCCCCGACTGCCACTAAAATTGCGCTTGCCCAATCCCTTCTTCTCCCTGTTCTCGACTATGCTGAAGCAAGTTATCCAGATCTTACTGAAGTGCAGCTAGATAAGCTTGAACGACTCCAAAATTTTTGTATAAGATTCATATTTGGTTTGCGCAAATATGATCATGTTTCTGAGTTTCGCATTAAACTCAAGTGGCTGCCGATCCGCCTTCGCCGGAATGCACATATTTTATCATTACTTTACAGTATTCTCTTCAATCCCACAACCCCGTTTTATCTCAAAGAACGCTTTAAGTTCCTTCATGACACACATGTAAGAGATTTGAGATCATCGGAGAATTTGAGACTTTCAATGCCTGCACATTTCACTAAATTCTATGGCTCATCGTTTACGGTGCAAGCTATTCGTTTGTGGAATGCATTGCCGGTGTCTGTAAGACAAGCTCAGTCACTGGCTACTTTTAAAAGCTCGGTTGCTAATTATTTTCATTCCAATTTATGACTATTCTTTTGTTTTCTCTCCACTTGATGTTAAAGAACACATTATATGTACCTATTGTATTATTTAATTACCTATGTATTACATTGTATTTATATGCATAAATATATATTTGCATATACATTTATTTATTTTAATATTTTTTGTTTCTCTGTTTTTATGGGTAATGTAGTTAGTACACTAATTTAGCCCTCCCCACTTTAATTTAAAAGTTTTTAAAGTCCTTCCAAAGGTTGTCTGGAAGATATCCGCCTATCCGATATCTATCCGCATAGAGACCGCCATTGTTACCATAGAATAAGCAATATTGTTAAATAGGTGTGTTTAAATTTTGGTGTACAATAAAGTGTATTCTATCTATCTATTACACCTAAACTTTATAGAATATTATAAATACGAAAAAGAAACGATACGATAATACGATACGTAACGGGCCAAGAGATTTATTAGCAACGAGGTACTGGACAGAGCCGATGTTCAGAGTAGGGCGTCCAATCCCGGAATACCGAGATCTCGGTATTGCGGGATCCCGCGTCATTTTACAATCCCGCGTGGTGCGGGATTACGGGCGCGGGATCCGCGGGACTGAAAAAAAGCATGCATACGACCTTTCGCGAGCGCAATCGCTCGGTGACTGGCGGCCGGCAGTGTTGCAAACAACGCGGGGGCCGATGTCGCCCGTTTTTCACAGCTTAGTGTAGTCTAATATAACCGAATTTCAGTCAGCGGTGGCCTAAAATATCAGTAAAGTTTTATATTTAGTATTTGTTACTGTTTTTTGTGAAGAAAAAACGGTGTAATTTGATTGATCTCATACTAATAGTAATACGTATTACATATAAATGTGGAGTTAGTTGATTAATTCATTGTTTTATTTGCCTTTTATAAATGTGAATATTTTCAATATGCGGGATTCCGCAAATACCGAGATCCCGCGGGATTGAAAATTCGTACCCGCAAATACCGAGATTGAATTCAGACTGCGGGATTGGATGCCCTAGTTCAGAGCCTTGAACATCGGCGACGTATTGTAAGCCGGTACGAGATACGGTTTTGTATCGGGTACATTTCAGGATGTGTGCGATGGAATTGCAAAATCTTATTCCATCAAGCCCGTTTCATCATCGGACAACAAGATCAACGGCGATGGGCACTCGTTACATGGTGGATATTCCACCCATACTCACAAAACGATTTGATAATACTTTCACAATCTACTGTTTTCATTGTGCGTACAGCTAAAGAATGTAATTTCTATAATTTTAAGAGTCTGTATTTCCCGATAGACGTAACCTGGGAGTCTTAGTATCAAGATTGAAAGGTTACTTTCTAAGTAAGTACTTCATCTTCGATCACATCATCGGGTGAGATAGTGGTCAAACGCAAACCTATGATCACTAAGTAATAAAAAAAGACTGTGTTTGCGAAATTGTGTTTGTTGGATCTTCTTTCAGGTCGTAACGGAGCCATATTTGTTGGTACCTATAACGTTTGTGTGCATATTTGTTGGTACCTATAACGTTTGTAAAGATAGTTACAGTACGGGTCACGTAAGTTGGACTATGACCTTGAATGCGCAGTAACACATTTTTGGGTCTCAATCGAAGTGCGGTATGATGTGCGGTGTGCGGGGCGGCACATAACCATAACAATCGCAATCATAATTGTATCTGCGCGGACGACCGCCATTTTGGTTCAACTTATGTGTCCCGGACTGTAGCAGGCTGAAAAGTGACATAGGCTAATTTTTAGCGCCGTAAAACATGTAATTCCAATGGGAAGATCCATTATTGTCCATTATGATGCGTATTTGAGTCACTCCATACTAAAAGTACTTAGGACTGTTTGTCCTTTAACTTCGTGAAGGATCTATGGATTGATATACATTTTCGTATAGATTAAATGTCTAAATAATACCATCGAAAAACACGTTAAGCCGGTCTTTGACAGTTATTTCTCAGTATTTATATGTATCATCTATGGTTATTACGTGTAGCAGTACAAGCCTGAAAAGTATTATGATTGTGAATAAGGATATTAAATTGCACGTTTTCCACCGCCACCTACCTAGTAGATATGGAGCGAGGGTTTATAACTGGATTCGCACCATGTGTCAGGATGGCAATAGCATGCCGGGAGTCATAATTCCTAGAGTGAAACACACATGCTAAAACAGTGATGCGAGTGGCTACAGCAACCGCAGTTCTCGCGCAAATCCAAGCCGTTCTGAGACACTTTGAAGCCTGGCTGAAGAGAGGGGAGCGCATCGCATACAAACCTGAATGATTTATTGCGTACCATAATGCTACAATGTTCGTTGGGAAGTAAATACACACATCAAAAGTGTCTAGGGATCAACATATATTTTTGCAATAACTTTTCTCCTGATTGATATTAATTAAAATTTTCTTTAAGGATTCATCAAATAAAGTGTTTTCGTTTGTCACAGTAACGATAAACCAAGTCACCTTTGCATTAATAAAGAAATTTGCCATTTTCCTAATAAAGGGATTTTTGACATTTGAACCACTAACATTAAAGTTCGAAAAAAAGACTGAAATAACAGTTTTCTTTAAAATTTTATTGGGTAACTTAAACAATTAATAATCCGTGTTTCTACCGCGAACACTAACAACACAAGAACATCGGTTTGGCATACTCAAAATGAGTTCATCCAAATCACGCTGTGGAATGGCCGCCCATGTTCGTTGCAACAACAAAAAAAGGTCTTCTTGCGACTGGATACCCTCCATATTCGGCAGAGCTCTTCTCTGTAGCATATCCCATGCATGCTCAATCAGGTTCAAGTCTGGCGACTGAGCAGGCCAGAGCAGGACATTGATGTTAGCTGCGGCGAGAGTCTGTCTTACAACTCTTGCGGTGTGCGGTCGTGCATTATCATGCATTAACTGAAATAAGGGACCGATTTGCACTTGTAGAGGAACGATGACGTCAGATACAATCGTCTCAGCATAAATTTGAGCGTTGAGGTTGCCTCTGATCCAAATCAACTCAGTTCTTCCGCCGATCCAAATACCCGCCCATACCATGATGGTTCCACCACTATAAGGATGGACTTCCTGGCAGGATTTTAATCGCTGTTGGCGTCCAGGGGTTCTCCAGTGTCGTATACGTCTTGTATCCGGTCTCATACCAAAACGAGACTCATCAGAAAAGCACACGAAACGCCATTGTTCTTCTGCCCAATTTCTGTGTTCAAGAGCCCATTGATATCGAATCCTACGATTGTGCATTGCTATAGGTGGTACCCGTAGCGGTCTTCGGGAATGAAGGTTCACTTCATGCAAGCGGTTTCTGACTGTTTGGTCGCTAATTAAGTTCCCTGAAGAGTGATGAAGCCTCACGGCTAACATCATGGCGGTTATTGTTGGAGCTCTTCGAGTTAAGATTTGAATGTATCGGTCTTGTCTCCGTGTGGTGCAGCGATACCGTCCTCCATGGCGCTCAGCCACGGTACCAGTGCTTCGGTAACGTGTCCAAAGTCGACTGATAACACTCTGACTTGTATTCAGAGCTAAAGCCACAGTACGTTGCCGGGAACCAGCTTCTATCATTACCACGGCTCTGAGCATTTCTTCCCTGCTTAAATGACGTCGCCGCTCCATAATAACGTTGGTTTTAGTCAGTAGTAGGGAAACAGTAGCACTAATAATGTCTTCAATGCGTTGTATGTTTTTATAGGGAAAATATTGACAGCTGATTTTCATCTTTTACTCGAATTTGATTAACAGTTCCTGTTTCAAATTATGAAAGGCACCAAAAAGGATCCATATAAATTTATAAAATCATAAATTTATTACAAAGCCACATCTCAATCTCAAGAAATCCGCATAAAAATGCTTGATCCCTAGACACTTTTGATGTGTGTATTTCTTAAGTCATAATTATGTACCCCGTCGGGCACAGAATAAATCAATGTAGGAGAGGAGAAAGAACGAAGAACACTGGGTGTTTAATGTGATACTTTTTTAAAACTTTTTATTTAAGTAATTAGTCATTTATATTGCTTACTAACACGTAATTGAATTAAAAAAAATATATACTTAAGTACCTATATTTATTTATTAAGTAACACTTTAAAAATCATTTATTTTACACACTATAAGGTAATTAGATATTGTTTATTTATATTTTGTATTTTTATTTATTGTTATGGACAGTAGAGGCTCACTAAGGTACTTAACTGGTACGGTTGTTTCGGTGAGTATCTGAATAGGATTGGGAAAAAGGCCACGGCAAATTGCTACTACACTGAGGCAGCGACCTTAAAACCGTACTTACATCACATGCTCGAGGATTATCCGATGGGGTCTCCGAACAGCGGATCTTGGTCGCCAAACAAAATTTTGCTGTCGTCGGACGAGACCTGTCTTTGCCAGCAGTAGAGAAGGCTATGCTGGGAGACAAAAATCTGAGGGAAAGAAGCCAAAAGTGTAGTAAAGTGCACTTTGAATAGTAGGTAATAATTAAAAAAACGAATGTTCAATACAATGGTTCACTTAGTATATTCATGAAATATGCAACACTAAAAATCTAGAAATGACAATAGATTACTCAAAATTTAGAGCTGATAGATATATAGTTTGTTTCAGGATTATACATGCTATGCATAGTTCTCTAAGAAATTAATATCGTTTCAGCGGTATCAAAACAAGAGTAAAATTTTAGTGACCAGTGGTACAAATAAAACACCAAAATAACAACGTAAAACGATTTATTTAATATCTCAATGATTTCACATACTCTGACGAATACTTAAAGTGCTATTCTTATATAAAAATAAATTAAGTATTACACAATTTATCATTTTCACACAATAATATATTTAAATTCATTGGTATCTATACAATGTCATTTATGCTTACATTCAAATTACAACAGATTACTGTTATTAAATAAGGCCTGACATACATTGTTTATTTACTATCCCACAGCACGTACTGTAATTCGACCATATTTAAATAATTTCATTAAATATAAAGGTAAAAATATTGAAAATTTATTTAATAGACGACAAAATATGGAATAAAATATTGTTACTTATATTAAATCTTTTTTTATTATTTACTAGAAGTTGACTTATTTTACCACCCACTTACAGATTAGAAATATTTTATTGCAATAGTAACCATTATTGGCACGACGTTATTATTTAAACAAGCGTTTTTAATTTGGCAGGCAAAGTTACACAGAGTTGAATTTAATATAGTGTTCTTGAAATTGTGAAGCTGCCTTAAAGCTTACAAGAATGATGTCAATTAGGTTTAAGTTTTATAGAATTAATTACAACACATCGGCGAACAACGCAGTAACAGATAATAAAAATATTTTACAATCACACTTACTAATAATTATAAATGCGAAAGTTTGTCTTTTTATTCTTTTGTCATGTGGCATGTCACCGGATCGATGTTATTATTACGTGGATATAGACAGTTGAACAACTGGTTTGCATAATTATGCTACTTTTATCCTATGATAAAGCGAAGTTACGTTAAAAAAAAAGGCATCTTACGTCACTATTGGTACAAATTACATATTAATAAAATGTATGCAGTCTGTGCCTGTTATGCAAAAACTTAAAAATAATATACAAATTAATTCAGACTTGTGTAAGTAGGTACTTAATTTAGGTTTGCATTTGAAGGGTTCCGTTCCCAAAGGGTAAAACGGGAACGCAATGTTTTTCATAAAATAAATGAAGAACTCGAAAAACAATTAGTAGGAATTAGCTGCCTTTACACACACAGTCTATCGCGCGTTCTTTGGAACGTACAGGATTGGGCGCGAGAAAACCTGCACGCTCATTCGCACGCGATTATCTTTATAAGTTTTGTTTACGCTACCCGCTCTTTCGCGCGCGATTTTTTTTTTTTAGCGTGGTAAAATTATCACATAAGTCCTCCCACCCCGGGCAGGGTGGGAGGGACTGTCAGACTTTTACTGACTAAAATCCACGGTGTTCCTTCAATAACCCTTTACGTACCGGGGTCACGGTAACGGGATGAGTCCCACGACCCCGGCAGGCTTCGGCCCTCTACGGGGGGGCCTCGTCATATTGCTGACGCTCTTTGAGGCGCGCGTGGAACACGACGCGCCGTCGACCCGGGCATGGTCCATACCGCCTACGGTGGCCGGAGATCGTCGGCCGACGTCCGACGCCGTGGGCGTCTACCACTGCGGCTGGGCTGGAGGGAGGACGCCATCCTCTCCCTCACGCGGCCCGCCTCCTCCTTCGGAAGCATGACTGCTTCGCAGGAGGCGACCGCTTCCCACTCCCTCTCGCCCCGCAGCATGGCCTCGACCAATGCCAGGCGCGAGAGGTCTCCGCCTATTGCCGCCGTGAGGACACGTCGGTGCTCTGCCCAAGCGGGGAAGTCCTGCACCGTGTGCTCGACTGTGTCCTCAGGGCGACCCTCGCAGTGGTGTATTTATTTTCCTTAGGGCCAATTTCTCCGAACATATCTAAAACTGCGATCAGTAAAACTGCGTTTACACTAATTTCGTTTACTATCAAGATTTTATCTCGTTTAACATCGATTGCATTTCACGGAGCAAAACGCCACGATCACTGATCGTGTTTACGAAAACATGACGAAAACAGAGTTTACGCAGGGCTCCGTCACTCCATGTACTTGCGCGTGCTATAATTACCTACCGCCCGGCCGAGCGGTCTCGGGCCGTTTGCGGACCAAATTCAGTGCGGTTTTCGCAAGCGAAACGCAAGCACGTTGTTCAATTTTAATCGTTACCTACATTCATTTGTACACGTACCTACGATGCCGTCTGGTGCCTTATGTGCTGTAGATGGGTGCAAATCAAGTAAAAGAAGGGATAAAAACCTAACATTTTTCCATTTACCTGTCAATGAAGAAAGGTAAGTGATAAATAAATAAAATAAATGTAGCAAGAAGCATACCTGTCCTGGCTTTGTTGCTGAATTACAGAACATTCCTGATTTAAATGAATCTACGAATAGATTGTTTATCCATTTTAAAGCATTCAATAAAACATCGTCTTTTTACGGAAAGTTAAAAGTGCCAACAGATGCGTTTCGTAATTATGTAAGAGAACTTGAGACTATGTTTATATTTAAAAAAAAAATGAAACAAAGGCCGGATAGTACTCTTTATGAAATTTTAAATAACATACATTTTGATTCTCCCTGCCCTTGTTTCCCAAAACAATATCTAATAAAACTTTTTATTAGATTCAGGATATTTTCTAAACTAAAATTTAATAACCGAGAATTTAGAAAGGGTAAGAAATTTATAAAAAAAAATATAATATATATTTTTTTATTTTACCCACACACTGATCTCTATAATTATGTTTTATCTATACTCTATTCAACTTACGAAAAAATAAAATGTAAACAAATCGTAAAAAGAATTCTTTGGATGTCATTTTTGCAATGATAAACTTTATAATAATATTATCATAGCAAAATTTAATTATTTATTACAAATACCCACCTATATTCTTAACAGTTATGAATAACATAAAAAGCTTTTAATTTCACAATTGAAATTGATAACAATATTAACATATAAAATTTACATAAATACAAAATAAAACGTTTAATAAAAAATAATGTAAGCGAGCATGATAAAGAAACTAAAAAGACAATGTTTCCAAACTCGAAACGATTTTATATACTGATAATTTAAAGAGTACTATATTAAAGACTATTTTACATAGGAGCGAGTATTTCTTAATTCGGTTGGATTATACCCTCCATGTTTTTTTAACTCTTGCTGAATTTATTGACGCTAGCGTGCATTCTCCGTGTTATAAATCGATATTTCGTTGTGTTTTCGTTAAGTTATTGTTATTATTAAGTTTGTCTTGTTTGTTACTTGTTTTGTTGTTATATTTTTTTAAATGAGTGAACCTGGGCCGAGCAATATCTGCACTTTTGCTTCGCCGAAGAAAAAGCGGTCCAAGAGGACAGTGATGCGCTCAGTGGACAAGGAGACTCTTATTAATGTCTACAAGCATGTAGAAGAGACGTGGCCTAAGGATTCTTATCCCTACAAGTACGACATAGCTAATAAAACTGCAGAGATCATGGGGATATCTCGAAGCTCTGTTTTCAAAATTCTTCGTGAGAGGAAAGAAAAAGGCCGTGTGGAATCCCCTACGCCACGATCGAAAAGGCGATCAATCATTGACAATTTGGACGATTTGCAATTGGGAGCTATACGTCGCAAAATCCACACTTTTTTTTTAACAAAGAATTACCCACCATTGACAAAGTTCTGGAAGCTGTGAATACGGATGACACATTGCCCGACTTCAAGAGGACCACTTTCTATAAAGTTTTCCAAAAACTACAAATGAAATATGTGAAACGCAGCAGAAACAGTGCATTATTGGAGCGGGATGATATTGTCCGCTGGAGAATTAAATATCTGCATGAGATTGTTCGAATGAGGGCTGAAGGTATATTATACGGACGAAACTTGGCTTAATGAAGGTTAGCTATAATTTTAGTAATCAACAATATTTACAATTTTTATTATTCACTTTCTAACCATCCAATTCTTGGAGATCCAACAAGCATAGTGTAATTTTTTGATATATAACTATTCTGACCTTGTTACAGGACACACTATGAGCAAAGTATGGCAAGACCAAACAATAATGTCTGTAAAAGAAGCTCACCGTGAAGGCCTATCAATGGGATTAAAAAATCCAAGCGGTAAAGGCAAACGCTTGATAATATTGCATATTGGTAAGTTCTCCATTAATAATACTCGCATAATTATGTACATAACATCTGATTCCCATATTTATAGTAACTACAGATTGTCACATACTTTGATCCGAACACACTACTTTTGCTTCTTTTACATACATGCATTATGATAATTTATAATGATTCTATTGTAAATGAACAGACCTCTATGTCAACACATTTAATACAATCACCATTCTATGTTTTGTACAAATTATGATTATGTGTAAGAATTCCTGTTTCTGTGTTTTGCTGTTTTTGCCAGTTCAACTACTGAAAAATTAAAACTTTCTGAATTGGATTTGTACTTTATTATATTTTGTTTACAGGATCAGATACAGGCTTTTTGGAAGGAGGTGACTTAATATTTGAAGCTAAGAAGACCGAAGGAGATTATCATTCAGAAATGGATTCATACAATTATGAAAAATGGTTTACCAAAATACTCCCTATTTTAGAACCAAACTCTGTTGTTGTCATAGACAATGCACCTTACCATTCCCGTAGGAAGGAAAAAGTACCTACCATGGCTAACAAAAAAGATGAATTACAAAAATGGCTACTTGAGAAAAATATACCCTTTGACCATTCAGAAGTTAAAGCACAATTAATAGAAAAAATTAAAAAAGAAAAAGACAAATACCAAAGTTACATTATTGATGATATGGCTCAAGAAAACGGTATCACAGTGGTTAGGCTTCCACCTTACCACTGTGAACTAAATCCAATTGAGCTGATATGGGCCCAGGTCAAAGGCTATGTTGCTAGACATAATAAGTCATTTAAATTAAATGAAGTAAAAATATTGTTAGCTGATGCAATCAAAAGCATAACAGCTGAAAATTGGAAAAAGTGCATTGACCATGTCATAAAAGAGGAACAGAAAATGTTGAAAATTGATGGGATAATTGATGATGTGGTTGATCATTTCATAATTCATGTGGGTGATAGTGAAAGCTCTGATACAGATTTAGATTCTGAATAAATATATTTTAAATGAAATGCTTGTTTTTTTCCATATTTTCTTCGTTGTCCATGTAATATTTTGAAAATAATAACAGTGCCAACATAGATAAAACACAAGTATTTTCGAGTAATTAACTCATTACCACAGCATACCTTTTTAATGTACAGTCGGTTAATGAAAACAAAGTTTGAGAACCATTGGTTTGTTTGTTTACATTTTATTTTTTCGTAATCTGGATAGGGTATAGATGTGTTGCACAGTCAGCACCAATTTATAAAACAAATATTTTATAAACGATACAATTTTAAACTACCACCTATAGTCAGAGTATATTCACAGTTCTCAATAGCATAGACACAAAAAGTTGTTAATTTAATTTTATCGAAGAGGCAGCCCTGCGATTGCTGTGGGATCGCGCGGTGCGAAAGCAATCACAACTGTACGCTTGAACATTTAGGCACATTTTAGCATGCAGCGGTTGCTGACGCGACGGAGTAGGCTATTATTGCAGTAGGTATTGGAATATTTTTACTGAGTGAAGTATCTGTTACGTAGTAACTATTAAGTAATCTGTGCTTTACGGCACGTTAGAATGGCAACCTCGCGTTGCGTTTTGTCCTTGCTCGGAAACTTGTCAAAACTATTGCAATAGTTGTGTAAAAATACATGAAACAAAACGTATTCCTTCGGTTGTCAAGTCAATTGACAACTTGGTACAGTGAGTGAGGTTATAAAAACAGTGTTCGGTTTGCGTAGACATTATTTTCTGATTTTCGGTGCACGTTTTAATTTGTGGATTTATTTTCTGAACTCGGTGTTATCAGCATGTCTAAAAGAAAAAGAGATCCAGCATTTCAACAGAGTGAAAAGGTGCTATTGGTAGAGTTGGTCGAAAAACGTTACAAAACAATGGAGTCCAAGAAAACAGATGCTGTTTTCAGGAAAAGAATGACGAGTGGCGCAAAATCAGCATTGAGTTTAATGCTACATCTGGTTTACATACCAGACATTGAACGGTAATAAAAAATAGCTGGGAAAATTTGAAAAAAAAAGGCTGTTCGGTCCGACGTGAAACAGAACGCACCCTTTTGACATAAAGACTTTGATTTTGCTTGTTGGAAAAAATGCCGGTCATCGGGCCCTCTTGAGCTAAATATAATTGGTAAAATATTGTTGGATTCGCCTGTTGAGACCGATAATTGGGTCGCGAATTATCTAATTGTTGAAGTGTATTCCCCATTTGCCGAAAACCCCGGGATATTGTTGAATCATACGCCGCCTTGTCGTCGGTCGGGCTGGCACGCGGAATTTGTTGGAAATCGGATTGGATCTCACGAGATATGAACAGATTAATTGTGAACAGTGTTTGGTTGAACTTTGTAATTCCAAATTGACTAGAATACAGTGATATTTCTTGGAACATATCACCTTATTGCCTACCACGCGTAGCGCGCGCTTGCTGGAAACGAGTTAGGTGTGATGCTGGTCAGGACCGCGCCATCTGGAGATCGACGCCTTGTGACCGTCCTAGAACCCGTAACTTACATCACACGTTACAATTACTCACCTCATATCACATACATACACACTTTGGACGTGATCAAACAGATCCGGGTTGCCGTCTACAGCTCAGGTGAGTGTTATTTGTAATTTTTGGATCAAATGGTTGTAGGCCGAAGCCTAGTAGAGGTAGGCCATTGTGTAACCTTGTTTATTGTAAGCAACGTTTATAGCTCCGCGTATCGTGGACAAGTTCAGACCGTCCAGTTACCGTTGCACTGGCCAATTGTAGTCCTGAACAAAGGCTAAAAGTCTTAATTACCCTATATTCATAGTATTTCATAAATAATAAAAATAAATACATCAGATTAGAAGTGCAGATTGTTATGATTTATATTTAAATATATCTTTTGTAGGTGGGGGGCCTCCAAAATCTTTTCCTGTAGACCCGATCATCGAAAGGATGACTTGAGTTCGACACAGATGGAACACTAGGGCTTGAGTCTAGTGTCGTTTGGTTCGAGTTGGGGGATAAAAATGGTTAAAACGGGTAGGGCTTTTGTTCTTGATTATAATGCTACGATGTTATTAAAAGGTAATGCACATTTTTTGAGAAAATTACAAAATAAGATTCTAACCTCAAATTAGATAAAAGTGAAAACGAAACGTTAAAATGGGTGATTGATAATCAAATCTGTCAAAATATTGTCTGTGGTGTAAGATTTCGTGCAAAACCGATGAAACGAAACGTAAAAAAGGCGCCATTTGTGTCATCCGATTGCAACCATCATTCATTTCGTTTCTCCTTTGCGTGAATGTGTTTGCTGATATTTTTGTGGCTTTTTTCGACGACCTTGGCTTCTCCCCTGGACCTGAATTGTTTGCCGTTACGATTGACCTACGCTTGTACATTGGACACCGATTTTCTGTCGACTCGACTGACTTTTGCGCGTTATATCACAGACTACGATATCCTCGCTACCATGGAAAAACTTACGCCATCAACGAGCCGGTCTGCGATAGAGGACGAACCTCAGCCATAAAAGAGCCGGTCTGCGGTAGAGGACGAGCCTCAACCATCAACGAGCGGGTATGCAGTAGACGACGAACCTCAGCCGTCAACAAGCAGTACTGTGGTTCATGAAAACCCTCAGTCATCTAATAGTACTACGGAGAAGGACGAACCACCTGTGAAGCGTCAACTTTGTGTGGAGGAAGTGCGCAGAATGTGGAATTTGGTAAAAGTATACCGTCAACTGGGCACGTGCGAACAAGCTGTTGCATTTGCTGAAGAAAGGGGCATGACACCCCGTGAAAGATACTGTAATTACCACAAAAAACCCACGATTACTGAATATTCCACTAACAGAACGGTGGGCTCTTTTGTATGTAACAAAGGGCCATGCAAACATAAATCCAAAGTAAGCCGAGGCAAAGGAACTTGGTTCGATCATATAAAAATATTAATGCCTTTGCTGAAAAATATAATTATGATAAAACCATAAAAGAAGATTCTTCGGAAGGAGTACACTGCCTTTCTAGGTCAACTATAAATGACTGGTTTAATTATTGCCGAGAGGCAGTTGTTACATATCAAAAAAATAAGCAGAAATTAATAGGAAAGATTTGAGGTCCTGGAAAAATAGTGCAAATCGATGAAAGCTTTGGAAAAAGAAAATATAACAAAGGGCGTCGCATTGCAGGACACTGGGTCCTTGGGATGATCGAGGATGGGAGCGAGGATCTTCGCCTGGAAGTCTGCCCAGACAATATCCGGTCTGCTGAAGTTTTGGTGCCTTTGATTAAGAAGCATGTTGCTGAAGGCACCACTATACATAAAGATTTCTGGCGGGCCTACGATTGTCTGGGGGACCATGGATACAACCACCTCAAAGTGAACCATAGTGCCACAGGCAACCCATTTGTGGCCGAGGATGGCAGCCATACACAATGACACAAATAGAAGCGTAATGGCGAATAATTAAACGTTTCTTTTTAAGAAGTAATTTTAATAATCGTGTCAAAATAAATGATTTACTCTATGAATATCTGTGGAGAAGAGATGTAAAAAGAAATAAACGAGATCCCTTCGAAGAATTATTTGAAGTAATTCATTATGGTTTTAATAAATAGATTAATGGATGTATTGTTGTTTTATTTATTTTAATTTCATCCTAAAAACCCTGTTTGGTAGAAACTTAGTGTAGGGGAAAGGTGTACGAGATGACCCGTTGAGGGAAGATGATCCTTTTAGATTGCAACGAAACCAGTAGCGCCATCTAGTTGATTTTATTGGTAAAATGTAGACCCCGATATTCCCCCGCCTCAGTCAAACGTAATGGCGTCGTGAGTGACAGTCAAATTTTTTTGTCTAGAAAACAAATATTACGTGACTTTGATCTAAGGTAAGGTTGGGTCTCACGGCGCCCTCCGCCGCGATCAGATCAGTTTTAAGCCGCTCCGCGCACGAAAAATCGTATAAATTGGTTTTTTCGCGAGAAAGTACCGGTGTTATATATCGTTTTAAGGCGCATGTGATAGTGAAAACCCGGTTGTGAAAAGTTAAAAATTGTGGCGGAAAACAGCAAAAAACTATTTGAAAAAACATTCAGAACGTGACCCTGCATGATTTTCAGCGGGCACTTAAAAATCGGCAACTGCAGTCAGGTGCGCAGCAAGGAGACCTATCTCTGGACACCTCACTCGGGTTATTCCGACCAGGGGTGACAGAGAAAGCGAAGAAAACAATCAGCCGCGTGGAACGCGGTCTGGGTTCCCGAGGGTTCGCACGGGATCCGGGACCGTAACTCGGAAGCGGCACGGACGAGGAGCCGGGAGACGCAAAAACAACGAAAAAATTCATCGCGGAAGACCCTTAAAACAAAGGTTAAAATATTCCCATTTAAAAAAAAATTGTTTTGCCCGGGAAAACGGGATCGAGGACCTGCTTTTATGAACTCTAAAAGTTAGACAAGTTAATTCCATCTAGATTTTAATTTTCATGATTATAGTAGTAGTAGTTATTAAGATATTTAAGAATTAAGGATTCAAAAAATCAGGGGTTGGTTATTTCTACCCCAATTTACTTAAAAAAGTTTTTATTTAGAACACCAAGGGTACTGCTACGTGAGTTATCCCATTTCGTATTTTTAATTTCATTAATCAACCTTTAAAATCGCAAAAATAGGAAAAGCACTCACACAAAAATTTTTATAATTGTGTATTGGGGGTTGAAGGAGGGGTGGTGTACACCCAGGGTTTTGAGAGGACATAGAGACTGGGAAGACCTACCTCCGAGCCGAGTTTCAGATTTTTCGGTGCAGGGGAAGTCAAAAAACCAAAGCCTTTGCGGTTGTGAAATTGTAAACAACCCCCTTAGATGCTCCCTTACAGACAAATTCTTCGAATAAAACCAAGTCGACTTAAAGGGGTGTTGACGAGACACTGGAAGTCTGGCTGTGTATCCATAGAAAAACGAAAAGGAAATCGTAAAGAATTTGAATTCAGGTCAAGAAAAGAAGCTGTCGTAAAATTTATTCAAATGTTTAAGCCCCTTGAACAACATTACACTCGGGGTAAGATGAGACAGCGAATTTATCTTGATTCAACTCTTAACATTAGAAAGATTTTCAAGATGTATAATGATCAAGCTGCCCCAGGAATGTCAGTAACACATTCATTTTTCAACATTGGATTCGGAACACCACGAAAAGATGTATGTTCAACCTGCTTACAACTACAAAAACAAATAACGTTTGAAAAATGTAAAGTTAAAAAACGTAAACTGATGGTTCAGCTACGAATCCATAAACTAAGAGCCAAGGCGTTTTTTGAAAAACTTAGACAATAAAAAGATGGTTTGATCACCATTAGCTTTAATTGCCAGAAGAACATACCATTGCCAAAAGTGGCGGACCAATCTACTTATTATTCCAGGCAATTCTATCCGTACAACTTTACAGCAGTAATAGGTTCTTCACACTCAAAACTTAAAATGGAAAATGTCATGGCATACATTTGGACTGAAGATGTCACTTCCAAATCTTCGAACGAAATCTGCAGTGCATTATTCCACTGTCTGAATTCAATAGATACTGAAAATATAAATACCATTCGATTCCAAAATAAAAATTCGTTTCTCATCAGCATGACAAGTAAATGGCTCGGAGAGGCTCCATCGACATTAAAAACTATCGAAATTATATTTCCAGTGTCTGGACATTCATTTCTGCCAGCTGACCGTATTTTTGCACTGACAGAAGTTCAAATACGTAAACTTGAAACAATAGTGGATCCAAATGAATATGTGGCCATAATAGCGGCACACGCAACTGTTCATAAATTAGGAACAGAAGTACCAGTTTATGATTACCGTTCTGCAGTGGGAGAAACGGTCAAGCCTGCCAGTAAGTGGCACTTTCAAATAAATAAAGTGAAAAGGGTAATTTTGAGAAGAGGGAAAAGAACACACAACATTTTAGCAAGAGACGAGCTTTCGTACCAAAGCGACACGGGAGTACCCAAAAGCATACTACGCCCCACCAAAAGTTTCACGCAAATGATTCCAGAACAAGTTCAGTTGGGAGTTGCAGTCAACGAGTTTAAACTAAAAGATGTGAAAAATTTACTAACAAAACATTATATATTATATATGATGTGTTTGCGGATGAATGGAAGAAGATCTTGTCTGTATGCCTGGAGTACTGTGAGATGAGTGTATGACTGTTAGATGTTTTTTATAATGTCTTCAAATAATGTAATTGGCCTTCGGTCGTGTTATTTTGAAGTAAAATAAATAAATTATGGCTCCGACTGGGCTTAACATGGAGGAAAAACGTTCTTGATGTAGTGGTACTCGGATTTCGTGGTAATCATAGGTACCACCACCTACTACCATCCTAGGCATATCATACCTCGAAATCCGTGACAATGATGAGTGTTGTGAACATGAAGTCGAAGAAGTATTAGATTTTGTTTGATAATTACCTTACAACGT
The DNA here is from genome assembly GCA_943138885.2 of Tholera decimalis. Lineage (NCBI taxonomy): Eukaryota > Metazoa > Arthropoda > Insecta > Lepidoptera > Noctuidae > Tholera > Tholera decimalis. The sequence goes on from OW964551.2 coordinate 17,102,615, forward strand.
ATGGCATTGTGTAATCGTAATTTTCAAAAGTCAAACATTAAAACCAAAATAATTTTTTGACCTAAGACGGGCAAGAAATGTGGAGCTTATTCTTTACATATTCAAAAATATATCCCAAAAATAAAGGATAAATATCAATAATCTATTTTAAAAAAATGTTTGAATTGAAAAGCATAAAATGAGTTATTTGATTAATTTTAACAATTTAAGGTACTTACAGTGTTTTGACAGAAGGCTTTTGCTGAAGTCCGCATTGGAAAGAAGCCTCAAACTATATAACTATATGTTATATTTAGAAAGAAATAAAACCATACAATCCTGCTTAAACGTAACAGAAAGAAAACAAAAACTTGACGAACACGACACAATTAGCCGGTGGTGGGAAAAAACTGGTCAACATTCTATGGCCGAGACCGGTAAAGTAGAAAAGAATCACGCTCCATGTATTGGAAGCGTTAATAATACTGGAATACCAATGATCCCTGTAACCGGTGATGCATGTTGGTCAATACGATCATACGGAACTAATTACAGTGCATCTCCGGAGTTGGTGCAATTCTGGCGAAATTAATTCAAAATGGAAGTTCTTTACTACGGCGTGAAAAATAAGACATGTAGTATATACTACGACAAGCACTTGTTTTTAACATTTTCATGGTCTTCCTACTATGAAGAAAGCAGTTATTATAACAGAGGGCTTCAAAAATCAACCGAATGTCACGGTCTCATTTACAACCAGGTTGAAACGGTAAGGTTATTATTATACAGTAGGGATGCCAGATGTTCGGTTTTCAACCGGACAATCCGGTTTTCTTTATGCTTGTCCGGTCACAAAAATCTTGGTAAACCGGACAATAGATTGTCCGGTAATAAAATAATCGTTCATTATTTCTAGCGAACAGCACGAGCGTTTAGTAGGACCGTTTATTGAAAATCGTACAGTATGTGTGTAGTATTCCCATATCTAATGCTTTTGTGGTACGAATCTTCAGCGTCATGGGAAATGTATGGACCGATTAAAGAAATCGTCTTGCCGTAAAAAGTGAATTGTGCGTTTTCTTTAATATAAATGTTAGTTACACTGAATTTAAAGATGCCATCTCAGGGAATAAGACTTTATTAAAAGCAGTCGGGTTGAGTTCTAAATATGTAAAAAGTAGAATGGCTGTAGTTTAGTAAGTTTCCAGTACACAAAGTACATTTATCTATTAAGAAATAAAAATATTAATAACTTGTCCGGTTTTTTCTTTGAACACATCTGGCATCCCTATTATACATATATGGTCATGTTTTTTAAATTCTTTACTTGGTACTGATTTTTCGCTCCATTATCCATTATCAATGTGCCTAAATACCTATATGTTTTGTTTTAGACATATGCCTAAGAGACTGACAGTTATACCACAATGTGTACTTGGGAATCTAAAACAGGGATACAAGTGTAACGAAAAGTCTTGAATCGTTAATTCAAGACTACAGTAAATTCCACCGCAAGTTTTATTCAACTTCAGATAAAATCACCCAAGATACGTTTTTATTCAAATATTGTACAGCACAAACTCCGAAAAAAGAAGGTAAGAAAAACTCAGACTATATGTTATTTTATACCAAATACGACTTAGACTTTGAGTGGAAGACGCCGAGTCAAATTAACTAAAGCGTGTCAAAAAGCAATGACCACTATTCTGGCTATCTCTTTTTTTTTTTAGCTTGGTAAAATTATCAAATAAGTCCTCCCACCCCGGGCAGGGTGGGAGGGACTGTCAGACTTTTATTGACTAAAATCCACGGTGTTCCTTCAATAACCCTTTACGTACCGGGGCCACGGTAATGGGATAAGTCCCACGACCCCGGCAGGCTTCGGCCCTCTGCAGGGGGGGCCTCGTCATGTTGCTGACGCTCTTTGAGGCGCGCGTGGAACACAACGCGCCGTCGACCCGGGTATGGTCCATGGTCGGACAGCGAGTTGCCCTTTACTCGCTGTCCGCATGCCCGCGCCTACGGTGGCCGGATATCGTCGGCCGACGTCCGACGCCGTGGGCGTCTACCACTGCGGCTGGGCTGGAGGGAGGACGCCATCCTCTCCCTCACGCGGCCCGCCTCCTCCTTCGGAAGCATGATTGCTTCGCAGAAGGAGGCGACCGCTTCCCACTCCCTCTCGCCCCGCAGCATGGCCTCGACCAATGCCGGGCGCGAGAGGTCTCCGCCTATCGCCGCCGTGAGGACACGTCGGTGCTCTGCTCAGGCGGGGCAGTCTTGCACCGTGTGCTCTACGGTGTCCTCAGGGCGACCCTCGCAGTGGTGACACCCAGGCGTTTGTTCCTTTCCCATCAGACACAGGTACCTCCCGAAACTTCCGTGTCCGGTGAGGACCTACGTCATGCGGTAGGTCAGGACGCCGTGACGCCGATCTAGCCATTCCTCAAAGAGGGGTCTTACCGCCGCAATTGCGGCGTGCCCATTCTGGGTATCTCTAGGGACAGAATTCAATGAATTTGTAAACATTATCTAACTATGTAAACATCATCTAACTACAATGGCAATGCCGAAAGAACGAAGAGGAGGTGATAGAAGGTCCAATCTGTATTCTGATCGCACAGAATCCGTAAAATCGTACATAAAAGGACTTCAATCTTTGGAATCACATTATGTGAGAGGAAGATCTACTGTGCAATATCTCAGCAGTGATCTAAATATAAGAAAACTACACAAGGTTTACAATGATGATGCTCAGAATGTGCCGGTGTGATATGAATTTTTCCGACGAATATTTAATAAAAACTCCAATTTGAGTTTTAAATCTCCCGCTACCGACACTTGTTCCAAATGCATTTTCATTTAAAAGCCAACAAGGTCTACAACACTAAAAAAAAGATGGCGGCCCCTCAACATAAAAAATGACAGATGAAAAAGAAAAGTAACTGCTACAAATGTAAAAAAGTGATCACAACAGAAATAATTGCCCGTCATTAAATATAGACAAGGAAACAAATGCTTTTAGTGTGGTTTTTCTGAATGGGAAATACAATAAAAAAGAGTGGTACGTTAGCTCTCAATTCCAATTTCCAACACGGATTCTATAAACAAGGAGAACCTTTCACGGAGTTTATCTGAAATATAATAGTTTAGTAAAAGATCTTTATCTCTCTCTTTAAATTGTTGTTATTATGTATGTCTTTGTTTCTTTCTTTTTTTAATATTTATATGTATATATATGTTTTGAGAACGTTATTTATTGTTTTGTATTTTATATAGATAAATAGTACACCGTGGACTACCCGCGTATTTATTTTCGCCTTCTGTGTCAAATCCATCCAAAGGTTGTCTGTAAAAGATCGCTTTTAGCGATAAGACCGCCCCTTTTTAATTGTTAAGTCCATAATTTTATTTTACTGTTATGGTGTACAATAAAGAATATATCTATCTATCTGAAATAACTATTGAAAACGACACAAGTGTGAGTCGAGTATTCCGGAGAAATGCAAATAACAACCGATGACACAGATGATGATGATGTCGAACTATGACATCACGATTAAAGATGTGTTATGCTGCGTGCCAAGTCTGACAACTAACTTGCTATCAGTAAGTGAGTAAATCATTAATGGGAATAGTGTTGATTTCAGTCGAGATGTTATATTAGAAATTAGAAAAATGGAGTAGCAGCAACTGCAAAATTAATTAACATCTCAATATTTAAATCTAAAAATAGCTGCGTCAGATCCTCGACCCATCTTGAATAGCATTTTTCGCGTCGTTTCAAGAAAACAATCGTATTAAGAACTTCATCTTGAAATACAAGTCTATTTATTCTCACTACAACCTCCAACATGCCCCTAATCGCCGTTATCTGCCAATACTTATTCCTCTATTTGACAAATTGTAAAAGTTATTGTGTAGAAAAAACTATTGACCAGTGTAGTTAGTCTCATTTCTATAAGATTATTAAAGAAATGAACATTTCTACTGCAGAGCCATTACATGACATACATATACAAAATATGAAGATTACGCATTGGCACATAATTCAAAGCTTCCTTGTAATTGTGATGACTGTATTGACTGGGCTCAGCATTTAGAGAACCAAAGGAAATCGAGAAGAGACTTAAATTTGTAGAAGAACGGTGCGAAAAGAATGGAAAATAGGGAGTCAGTTTACACAGTGGATATGAAAAAAGCCATACAAATGCCATTACTGACAACGAAAGAATATTATTTATCCCGCAAACTCGTGATTTTTAATTAATCTTTTGTCCCTCCGGGAAAAAAGTCTGCAATTTGTATTCTTTGGCACGAAGGTGAAAGTGGCAGAAAAGCATACAATGTAGCTACAACTTAAATTTTTTTTTCTGAGAAATTACTGTTTTGATCAAAAACGTTTACTTTTTTCTTGATAGCTACAACGCACAGAATAAGAACGAAATCCTTATTTCGGCGTTAGTACGATTAATCAATGATAAGATGACAAAAATCGATACAGTGACGCTGGAGAATTTTGAGTGTTTACACCTTCATGGCTACTGTGCAAGCAACTAGCATTAAAAAAAATAAAAAGCCGGGAGAAATATACGACTTTGACGATTTTGTACACAATATAAAGACGTCGCGAAAAACTTGGAATTGGAATTGGTAGTTTTTTCTAATTATTTGTATATTCAAAACCTCAAAGTTATTTAATTTAGAACGTTTATAATGTTTCCGCGTTAAATACATTTCTTGAAAAGAAAGGATTCACAAAACCTTTTAAATGTAATTGTGACGAGATTTGTACAACATTAGAATTGTGGATATTACGTAAAACGGAGTACTACTTAGCAGTAAATGAACACTGCATCACTCCTTCATTTCAACTTAAATCCATTTTATTAGATTGGTGTAGCTTTTCGGGTCATCACACAGAATCAAACAGCCACCGAATTACGTCGCATATTACAAAACTGGCATTTGACAAATAAAGTCAACGTCAACTCTAGTTAAGTGGTCTTTGTGGAGGAGCCACCACAATTTTGCCAATATCACGTGTACAATGATAGACCATCAAACGCAGGATGTTGTTCGGTAATGTATTTTGGATGATGAAAAGTATTAAAGCAAATTAAAGACCGAAATTATTTTCTACTCAGACATGACATGAAGTCATCTAACGTTGTTGACCCTGTAAGACATTTAGGCCGTAAGCACTATAGATGTTATGTTTCAAGATATTATAGGAAAAATTTAGAAGATTGCTGGTTTTTTTTTTTTCATAAAAGTACATCAGCTACAGAAAACCTCAACAATCAACAGATGTTAAAAGAAAAAACACCGAAACGCCTCAGACAAACGTATTCTCGAAATGGAGGAAGAAATCAGAATCACCATGGCTCTCCTCAATTATAATTTTCCAATCATATCAGAGGAAGAGTGGTAGGTATTATCGACATTATGACGAATATTAAAAACCTTTTCAGGAAATGACTGCCAGTATTAGCTAGAAGTGACGTAATTGTTGTGACCAGAAAATCACCAATTAGGTACATGTCAGATAATACTGAAAAATTTAAGATATTTTGCAAACATTTGAACAATTTCAACAAAAGGCTTGGAAATGTGGAATAGAATGGTACATTTTCATTGTCTACTTTTTGAGATCCTAGATACAAAATGGCCGCTTTTACGAATCCAACCGATGCAGAAACAGCAGATCATCAGCTACTGTTTGTGGCACAGAAAAACAGTTACTTTTTGGAATATTTTCGACAGATTTGTCGTCTAGTCTCAAGGCTACAGCAAATGTACGTAGATGACGATATTTTGCCTCGTGTAGACGCTTCGGGTAATTTTAACAGCCCGCAGGCTGCAGGTACGCCCATCGACACATTCATCCCCATTTATTCACAATATAACGCACAAATTGCAACATGATGGCAACAATCATGTCATGTGAACGGATGTTCAGTAAAACTGGCCAAATTAGGGTAAGATAGGGGAATGCCGGTCAGAAGGGAAATGCCGGTCACTGTGGAATACCAAGTTCCTGAATTATTTAAAAAATAATACCTATACTGCCATCTAGTCTTCACTGGGGACAATTAATTTACATGACCGCAGCCATCTTGCATCGTGCGTCAGTATGGCAGTGCGTCGTTCATGTTTCGGAGTGTTTTGTTGTTAAAAATTGGAATTTTCAATCAAAGGTAAGCTTAAGTATATTATTTACGGCGGTATTTGCTTTTATCACCATTGTGGTTGGCCGGAGGAAATTTTCGACAGATGGTGCTAGCATAGCTTGAACCTGCTAAGTTTATGTTGTGTTTGTTATCATTTATTTACCGTGTTTTATTCTAATATTTCGAAAGAAATACAGTGAAACAAACATGTATTCGACATGGCGAGTAAGCGAGTTAAAAACTGAATTGAAGAAACGAGGTGCCTCTTTACAAGGAAGTATAGCAGACCTAGTTGAGAGGTATAACCTTAAGACTATAAATCACATATTTGTCCTTTCTAAATGTAAGATTTTGAAAGAGTTATTACTAGTTTTGGTGTCATGATTATAAAGTACTTTGACACTAAACGTTTTATCGTTAATTACGCCTTGTATCATGAAGATAACTCGCTTGTATTATTTACAGGTTAATGTTGTATAACCGAAATTTTAACTTTGGGAACTCGGGAGATCAAATTATAGATGATCCCACAATGGACGTACCTAATTCCAACAGATATTGGGACATTAATAGCAGTACTCCACTACCACCGCTAACTAAGATGCACATAAGACAATATTTTTGCTTGTAAGTACCATTATTTTGTATCGTCGTCACCTTTGTACAGAGAAGCTCTTAATACTGACGGAATCTCTTAAGATCTAGATTTGAATAGGTTATTGCTAAAGTCTATATTTAATCGTAGACTTCAAAGAAATGTTGTTTAGTATAATATTGTAAAAGTTTTTACTAGGGTATACAATCAAATGTTGTATATATTGTGTTACAGTGTCGATAAGAAACTGGATGAAGCCAAGGACTTGTATGAGTCCCGATACCTTATTTTAGCAAGGGCTAGTACTGTTGGTGACTCAACATTCGTAAAAGGATTCTGCAAGAAAACTATGAAAGCTCTGCAGTAAGAAGTAGATGTAAGAATCCATAGAAATGGTACTCCACAGGAATCCCACTGTGAATGTCCTGCTGGAAGTGGCACAGAAGCAAAATGCAAACATGTTGCTGTGCTCTTAAATGGAGTTGAACACATGGTGCGTGATAAAGTAATGCTACTGCATCAAGTGTGTACACAAAGGTTGCAGTCCTTTCATATACCAAAAGATCCATTCACTGCTTCTCCAATAGCTGTACACAAGTTGCCCAAAAAGAAAGCAGACAGAAGGTTTAATCCTTATCCCACACAAGCTATTAACAAAGAAGAATATAATAACAAAATTCGAAAACTAGTATTAAATTTTCAAAACTCTGTGATGCCCCTTAAACAATTATTTGAACCGGCAAATCCCTATGCCATTGGATTTAATCATGCATACACAACTTACAAGCCTGAAAATGAAACTTTAATGAAACTGCGATTACTAAATGTTACTCAAGAAAGTATAATCAATACTGAGCAGCCTTCCTTTATTTGTTTTGGTTCAAGCAATGCTAGCACCACTTTGACAGTTGCCAACCCCATTAGAACAAATTTGTTATCACTATTTATGTGCCGGTTTAATTTTTGATAGCTTATTTAGATTTTTAGTGAACACATTTCTTTTGTTTTGGGGTTATGCCGGTTACTCTAAGTGGGTAATGGCAGTCACCGACCGGCATTACCTCATATGAAAATATAGGGCTAATTAACCTCAAGTTTAGAACGACTTTTTGAGCATTTTTGTGAAAATAGTGGCTAATGAATGGTTATTTTTGTTACGTAGATGCCGCGGAACAGATTTAGAATAACAACAAAAGCAAAATGGAGAAAAGAGGACTTGGAAAAAGCCGTACGAGCTGTGGGTGATGGTGTTTCTATACGGAAATCTTCCAAGATATTCATGATACCCTACAGTACTTTACAAGAAAGAATCAAGAAGAATCTTCCTATTACTGCACCTTCTCTAGGAAGACATGCCACTTTCTCACCAGAAGAAGAGAGAGGTGTGGCTGAGAATATAAAACTTTTGGCTAAATTATATTATGGTCTCAATCCACTGCAAGTTCGCCGTGTAGCTTGTTTATGCTAAAAAACACAATATAAAGCACACATTCAACAAAGAGAGGCAAATGGCTGGGAAAGATTGGCTTTATGGTTTTTTAAAGCGAAATCCTTCGATAACTATCCGTCAGCAAAAATTCAACAAAGAGGAAGTGGCCTTGTTCTTTAAAAATTTGGAAGACATTATGGAAGAGTACCAGTTTGCTGCATCAAAAATATATAACATGGATGAGACCGGTATCAGCACCGTGCAAGACCCTGGTACAGTCATTGCTTAAAAGGGGCAGAAGAGCGTAGGATCAGTTGCAAGTTATGAAAGGGGAAAAAATATCACGGTCATTTGCGCAGTCTGCTGCTGGATCCTACATACCTCCAATGTTTATTTACCCACGCCAGAGGATGTCACCAGTTGAGAAAAGATGGTCCAAATGAAGCTATTTACCACTGCTCGAAAAATGGCTGGACGAATCAAGAGTTATTTGTAATATGGCTCAAACACTTTGTGCAGTTTGCGAGACCGTCTTCGGCTGAGCCAGTGCTTCTGGTTTTGGACAATCATTACAGTCACGTGTCTTTGGAAGCATACACATTCTGCCTAGAAAACTTCATTGTTTTACTCTCCATTCCACCGCACACCTCTCACAGAATGCAACCGTTAGATGTTGCATTTTATGGCCCCTTGAAAGCCGCTTTTCAGAGGCAGTGTGATTTGTTTATGAAAAGCCGCGCTTTGTTGAAAATAACTCCGTACAATGTAGCTTCTATATTCAACAAAGCCTACTGTGAGACGGCTACAATTCAGAAAGCAGTTTCTGGATTTAAGGCGTTTTCGGAGAAGATTTCATGGCCTCAGACTATCTACTGGGTTCCCAAAACAACACTGTTACTGTAATGAATGATTCCACAGCTAACCCTATGGACCATTATCAAGCAACATCTACCTTTCCACTTGAGACCAATAATTTGCCAGGAACGAGCGCCCAAATACAGAACGCCGTATTGTCTCCGTTGCCACCTTTTTACAACTCAAGCTAGAAAACGTGCAAATACCAAACAATACTGTGCTATCTTAACAGCAACACCTCTGAAAGCAGACTTAGAAAACAAGGAAAGAAAAAGACAAGAGAAGTTGTCAAAAATCAGCAAGAAGATTGACAAGAAAACTGAAAAGAAAATTAACGAGAAAACTGACAAGAAAACGGATCGAAAAACTGACAAGAAAACTGATAACAAAAAGGCAAACACCACTACCAAACGAAGACAGCTTAAGACTAGTAAGAAATCAAGGATCGATTCAGAATTTTCTTCTTCAGATAGCAAAATTTTGGCTCTTAAGAAGAAAAAGAAAAGTCTGAAATCTACCAAGTCAATCCCAGACTCGTTAGATGAAGAGAACCTTGAAAGTATAGATGATAGCGAGCAAGAAATATGTTGCGTTTGCAAAGAATTTGGGAAAAATAAAATTTGGTTCAGATGTCGAGGTTGTGGAAAGTGGGCACACAAAGAATGCTCCGGAGCCGATTCTCCTAACAAATACGAATGCGATTCTTGTGTGCGTAGAAATAAAGTTCTAAAACGCCTTGATTTATAGCTTTTTAAATAAGAACTTTGGTTAATCTTTGTAATAAAAACATTGTGTTACGTTTAAAATATTGTCCTACTGATTTCTAGTCATTTTTAGTTTTTTAAATGCAAAGCTTTACTGATTTGAGCGACTGTTATTACCCCTCATGGTGACTGCCATTGCCCGCAAAGGGCAATACCAGTCAATGAAAGGTTTTAAAAATGTATAAAAATAATTAAACTATACTTAAACTGGGTTATTTACAACATAATAAACATAATATGCACTAAATTAGCTATATGAAAGTTTAATTACTTTTGGGAAAAGTTCATTAATTAAAGAATTATGTCGTTTTTTGCTTAAGTGACCGCCATTCCCCCACCTTACCCTATATCGGACAGGAGAGCTAGTCTTTCTACAAATAAAGTCAGACAGCTGACGTTTCTGAATATCAATTTAGAAAACTTTATAAATAAGTATATAAATATATTTTGATAACGTTGAAATGTAATGAAAAATTTACATAGTTCAAATAGTGAGATCATGTAAATAGAATGAACTTTTAAATACGCCTGAAACATTTATCAGCCAGTCCTAAGCCTGAATAAAGTATGAAGGGAAGTCAAAAAAAGAGTAAAGTATGAAGGGGAGTTCATTTTAGTAATAACAACCAAATAAGGATATTTTGTTCTTGGAACTGTTCTTTCTAGACTTAAAACCGGTTCGTTTTAGAAAACGCCTGAAATTACCCATGTATGTACTAGTGGTAATGTCACAGATAATAACAAGGCTGTATTAAAGACATGTGTACTGACTGACGTTTGAAAAATCTATTAAAACGTCACTGTAGAAATTAGTGTGGAAGAATACGTTTCTTCTCCAAAATAGTTTATTGTAAACTAATTAATCGGACGATACAATAAAACGAAAAAGGATGAAAGCTCTTCAAAGAAGACGGCAGAAAGGTTTTTGCATCCGCGGACACTACAAACAATCCTAAGCCTTTAGTTAACGAAGCCATTTCGCAGAGAAACAACACTTCAGTGAGATAAGATACCCCAGAAGGCGACCCTGGTGCCAAGTCATCACCTACACAACCCTACCAAGAAATTTTTATCGATAGCAAGACACCACCATCGCAATTACCACAAAGGGATAGGAATACACATTCCCCACCTAGGCAACCTTCTCCACGACCTGGTTATTATTGGATGGTCGAAAAGCCCTCGAGTTTTGCAACAACTCCAGTACAAATAATGCCCGTACTTAAGAACAGGATAAGCAAAAAGTTAATAAGCAACGAGGGAAAACAGCAATCATCACAGAATCACCGTAAAAAATGTGATTTGATGAATACACAAACAGTTTTACGCAAAAAATAATAAAATATATCAAGATAATTTCATTTTAAAGTACCTACTGTGTGACAAAAAATATTCAAAGACATAACCTAAAGATGGGAGTCGAAGTTTCAGAAATATGAGTACAAAATATTTCCTTTATAAAAAGACTGATGAAAAATTTGAAATTTTGCATATCGGCTATGTCAATTTTAAATGTCAAAATTAATTAGCAAAGGAAACCAGAGGTGGAGATCACCAATCTCAGAAAAATGTAGAGAAGCGTACCTATAGGTATTCACAACTTTATTCAGTCGTTTGAATGCAGCGAATAATATTATTGTAGAGGAAAATCCGATGGACGAGTGTATTTGAGCGCTAATCTCAACATAAAAAAAATGTGAAAATAAAGTGAAGCAATCACTTTTCAGCAAGGAATTGAACATATATTACAATATTGGCTTTGGAAGCCCTCGGACCGATGTGTGCTCTCGTTGCAGCTGTACCGAATTACTGGAGAGCATAAAGGCGGCTAAAACATATGAAGAAAAGCAATCTCTAATGGTCACTAAACGTGTACATAGCTTAAAAGCTAAAGGTTTTTATAACCTGCTAAAAGATGAAGACAGTAAAACAATGTCACTGTCATTTGACTGCCAAAATAATCATACCGAAACATCCTGACCAGAGTCCATATTTTAGTAGGCAATATATCTTTTATAATTTCACTGTTGTTATTGGAAATTCTAAAAGTAAACTGACTACTGAGAATGTATTGTGTTACTACTGGTATGTAACCGGGAGGCCCAAAGGTTAAACGAAATCGCAAGTGCAGTGTACAATACGTTGAAGACTCTAAACATACCAGAGCACGTAACAATATTAGGGCTATTTGCAGACGGCTGTGATGGCCACAACTAAAACACAATTTTGATTGGTATGAGTTGCAAGTGTTGGCAACTGTTCAACTAAAAAAAAATTGAGATTATATTCTCGGTAGTCGGTCACTCTTTTCTTCCGGCAGACAGAGTATTTGCTAAAATAGAAAAAAGCATTCGAAAAAAGAGAAGTGATTATGAAGCCAGAGGAATATGTGGAAATTTTAATTGAACGTGGAAAATTTAATTGAACGTGGAAAAACATTCCACCTTTCACAGGAAGTACCAGTTCTAGACTGGAAAAACGCAGTCAATGCTGTATTAAAACCGCTGGGAAGTTGGCATTTTGGTTTCCTCTCCTTTTTGAAAAAAGGAGAGGAAAATTACAGGAGTGAAAGAAACGATAAAAAACTGGTTACCAAAAAGAGTAAATCTGCATCCATGTTATCACCTATTAACTTATCTGTGGGGACTAACATGAAAAAAGAAAACGTTAATGAGGTCTGCATATTACTACAGAAGCATTACGAAGGGAATTGGCACGAGCTATCCGACTTAAGCTATTACTGCAATGCTGAACAGGCCTATCTTAATGGAACACCAATTATAGAGGCGAATGAAAATGAAGATATTGTGTGTGAAAGAGAGGTAGAAAATTATGGATTTGTTTAAATTATGTACTTTATTTTTGATATTGTTGTCATCCCTTAATTTTGTGATAAAAATAAAAATATAAGTCTCTGTAATTGACTTTTTCATTTACCTACACACCTGTATATGAACAAAAAATAATTCGTTACAAAAGTCGCTAAATCCACTTCAAGTTACATCCAAAATCCGCTAACTCCATTGGTTAGTTCCAAATCCAGCCAAATCCATTTTTTTTTAACTATAAATCAACGTTTATCTCTTTTTTATTAATCTAATTACAATTCATTTAGACAGGTACTTGGAAATAATAGATACACTTTTTTGTTTTTTCTGTAAATCTGTTGCGTGTGGAGTTAGCGGATATTGGAATTAACGACTCAACTGTACCAAAGTTCTAGATTTCATTTTCTTAATGTTTAAGTTATATAAACGATTAAAGACACGTGTTCAAGTTTTTTTGTGTGGATAATAATAATATAGAGCTGTTTATTGTGCTGAATTTGTTACGCTATAGTGTCGTAGTTATTTTTTTAAACTGTCGTTATTTTGCTAAGAACGGTTTCGTTTGGAAATTGTATTTGTTCCTTATTATGACCACCGCATAATGCCCCATAGGAGACCCCACTTTACCCCTATGCACAGGGCATAGCGGCTCAAATGCCTTCATTCATTGAAGTATTTACATCTCGTAGATTAATTAGGTTATCAACATAAATGTATCCATAGTATTTCGCAATGAATTAAACTATGATTCTAAGTTCAGTTTTAATTTAATCACATTATTTTAGTTTTTAGGGTTTTATCTTTAAGGACGCATTTACGTTTATCACTCGCTCAATTTTAGGTATCCTAGTAGCAACACAACAACATTGCGCGCACACACACTTACAAACCATTGTTCGCCCGATTTTATACATTACTTAACTAATATTGATACTTGAAGGTAATATTATATTTTCTTTAATATTGTTTGATCATAATAAGTTGTAACTTATTGTTTACAAAGGGTTACATGCTTATTGATTAGATGTTAGTTTCAATTTTGTATTAATGTGTTTGACGCCCGATTAGGAGTACTAGGGGACTTTGGAAATAAAATACTCATATGTGATAAAAAAATTAATAAGAAATAAAGAAAAGTTTCATCATGCCTGTCTGTCTGTCTGTTTGTCCATCCGTTTATATGTCACAACCATTTTCAACCGACGAAAAAACGGAGGAGGTTATCAATTCGACGCGTATATTTTTTTTATGTTTGATCACCGATTACTCGAAGACGGCTGAACCAATTTGGGAAATTCTTTTTTTGTTTGAAAGGGTATACTTCAAAATTGGTCCCATTGCTACCAAGTCAGGAGCTGATAATGGGATCTTGGAGTAATCGAGGGAACTCTTCAAATATTATAGGCACACCTACAGTGATTTGAGTATTTTTTATAGTAACTTGTGTAGTTGCATTCGAAAAGCACCATTTGTGAAGTGGATCTGATGATGAAGACCACAGATGGCCACTGGAACTACTCAATATATAAGTAGGAATAAGAAGTATTTCATGGGTTCCGCTTCGATTACTTAAATATGGTTATTAAGCACAATATGCTCGTCACAATGCATATGATGAAGTGAAGCTGATGGTGAAGTACCAGGAGAACTCCTCAACAATTAACGGCCCAGCATTGGGAAAAGCAATATTTTGTCTACTTTCTAACTAATTTCGGAAGTCGGACACCGCCTACCTACCGAAATTAAAGTTATTTTTCACTTTGCAGTGTTTTTTGGAAGTCGGTTTAATTTTTTTGGTAAAAAGTTTTTATATTCCGAAACTATTAGGACTATACATGTGAAACTTGGTAGGTATTCTGTAAACCGCTTTCTGATTTTAAGAAAAAAATATTAAAAAAATACACTTTCAGTTTCAGTTCCATGTACCTGAAATTTTTTTTTCATGAATCTTATGCGTGGTGGTATTAATAGACAGGTCTTTAAAAATGACATACGGGTTTCTAAAACCACTTTTTCATAAAGTTAATCGTTTAAAAGATATACACTTCAAAAGTGGTGAAATGTGTCCCCCCTCTTACTTCTATAATAATGGAGTAAAAATTATACAAAAAATATATGCTATGATCCTTAATTTAAACTTTCAACCAAACTTGGTTTGAACTAGATCGGGTTGGCAGTTTTTGAGATACGGTCGGCCAAGAAAGTGGTGTACCAGTTTTGATTTAGTTTCCCGGTCATCGAAAATTACAACAAGGTTCGTTATAAAAAGATATTACTGAAAGAGACAACATTATCATGACGTAAACCTATGTATTTAGTATTCATACGTCATATGTCACATATAAGTACATGACATTTTAACCTTTAGTATAAATGAAAAGGACATTAGTTTCTACAAAGCAATTGAAATGTTTCCAAACAAAAGTAATAAAAACTATTTAGACAACCGAATTCCATTTGAAAAAGAAAACTGACAATTGACATTTTGTCAAATATATGCAAAAAATCGATATATTTTCCGTGTTATTTTTCAATCAACTGCATATAAAATCATCTCAATGCCTGCCAACTTGACCATTGCCGAAAGAGCACAAATAATTGCCCAATTTAATGAGGGAAGCAGTATCAGTGCGATATCCCGGAATTTGAATATATCGAGGCGTTCTGTCCGCTTTTGGATTCGTCGTGAAGGAGAGGAGGGAAGTTTGTTGGATCACAGAAGAAGTGGTCGCCGGCCTGCACTCTCCAATAACGATAGAGAATTCATGAGACGGGAATATGAAATCAATGGTTTTAAGCCCACAAAACATTTTGCGGAGATGTTCGATGTGAGTGCCCAAACAATAAGGAATCATCTACATTACATGGGGTTGCACCACAGGCATTACGCCAAGAAAATATATTTGACGGATGCTCACAGACTTGCTCGTCTGAACTTCGCCAGAGAGCACTTAGAGTTTGATTGGTCTAATACAGTGTTTTGTGATGAAAAAACGTTTAAATCCAGTCAGCATGGACGTCTTCACCTTTGGCGATATAATTCAACACGGTATAAAGATGATCATGTAATCCCAAATAGAGAATCAGGTCGAATTTCCGTAAATATTTGGGGCTGGATGAGTACGGATGGTGTAGGAGAATCCGCGAGTTGACAGTATGTGTAATAATTTAAAATAACTATTTAATTATGTAAATCTATTGATATGAAGCACAAAATAGTACAAATGAAGAAAAGATTATTATTAATTTATTTTATTTTCCCTTGTGAAAAATGAGATTTTTTATCAGTGAGTCACGTAATTAGAAACACCAATCAGAAAACTAGACGTCATCGTTCAATATTTTGACAGCTGACTGATTATCTTTGGTTGGTTGTTGGTTGGTGCGTAAGACAAAATAAGAAAAGAATAACTAATAGCTTGCTACTAATATAGTAATCTGTGTAACTAACTAACTACTTGCACTGTCTGGACAGGTCCGCTCAAATTTGCGTGGTTATTTCCTCAAAAGAATACCAAAGACCATTGGCGTATGTAGAGATATTTCCCAGGGGGGGCCTGGCCCCCAGTAGTAGAAGCGATGATCGCTTATCAAAGTTGCGTCAACTCTTAACGTACGAAATGAAAATTTTCACATAAATTAATTTAACATGTAACGCATAACGGAGCCTTGCATGAGTGAGTGTGACTCGCACTTGGCCAGATTTTTTAATTTTTCAGCCATAATTGTTTGTTAGTCAAAATTCTCGGTGGGCACCAGACCATTCTGGGGTGGGCACGGCCCAGCCGGCTCCCCCCCATCCTACGCCTATGCCAAAGACATGAACCTACATGCCTCTCATATACAAATACAAATTGTCTGGACTTTAAAAGAGACGTTGACGACAAACTCAGAAGCAGTTTGTTTCGGTGTTTCTTCTCAGAGTAGTCAGTTAGGAAATACCGGCCTCATCTAGCTAAACTAAACACGCAAAAAAACATGACGTGTAAAAGTGTTTTTTATAACCAATTTACAAATAAATATTTCATTTCATTTCATAACTAACTCTCTCTCTTCTGGTTCATTTGTCTTATGGTCCTGTAATAGTTGTTCGATGAGTTCCGTTTTTTGTCTTTTTAAAAAAGCAGATAGATAGATATATTCTTTATTGTACACCATAACAGTAAAACAAATATGGACTTAACAACTAAAAAGGGTAATACAATGGGCGGTCTTATCGCTAAAAGCGATCTTTTATAGACAACCTTTGGATGGATTTGACACAGAAGTTCTAACCACTTCTTGCGAATATCTCTTTTTAAAGGGACATGAATAAATAGTTTCGCTGGCGTTTTTATAGTAGTATTCCCACAACAAGGTACTGCACAGCACTAATAATAATTTTTCACGTTCATAATAGAGTAAAATATCATAAAATACCCGAAGTACATTTATGTGCCAAATGCCAGGAAAGTTGTTTTTTGAACGATGACGTCATACGTAATCACGTGACCACAATGCCACGATTTAGACCATAGTTTTTTAATAAATTAAAAAATCACTTATATTTTAATTGAAAGGTTAAGTGATGAATAAAATATTATTTTACGAGTACACATGAAGCGTTTCGAAGCGTTTCAAACAATTTTTACATAGTTGTCAACTCGCGGATTGTGTTCTCTACCTCCTCGAGCGACGGCTGTAAATTATATCGACGTGCTTCAGAATGCAATGCTACCGACAGTCCGTAATGTTTACCCGGAGAACGAAGTGCCACAATTTGATTTTGTTCAAGATAATTGTTCAATTCATAATGCGAGGATCGTAAGAGCCTGGTTTCGTTCACACACTGACGTAAGGGTAATTCAGTGGCCCTCAAGATCGCCGGACCTCAACCCGATAGAAAATCTTTGGGGCCTTATGGTCCAACGATGGTCGCATCAAAATGAAAGAACCAAACAAGCTCTTATTAGTCACTGTAATTATATCTGGGAGGAAATGCGGGGAACCGATATTTGCTCACGGCTTGTTGGTTCAATGAGGTCTCGTCTTTTAGAGGTTATAGAGGCCAACGGCGGTTACACCCGTTTCTAATTTTTAAAAATTTTCAATATCTTCTAAATATTACTATATATGCTATGTTTTTGTTTGTTATAAGTATTTTAAAATTGATTGTAGAAATTTAATAAAAGGATAAATCTATTTTTAGCTTGTTTTTTATTGATATTGTAATTACAAGTTTACAGAAATTGTAGGTTTGTGGACTCGCCTTGTGCCTTTACAATTTTATGTAACTTGTTGATTACAATTCTGAATTTTTAGATACAATTTTGTCATCAAAATCTACAGCCCCCCGCCGTTGATTTTACGACGTCATTGGTTCCATCAAGTTCAAACTAAGAACAGCTGTCACGTTACAAACAGTAATAGTCGTTATCAATAATCAGATAAAGACAGCAATAGAAGTTGTCAGATCGATCTGCAAGCGAAACTAATCTTTATCACCTATGAATCTGCAAGCGATATTCAACCTTAGGGTGGTACACCACTTTCTTGGCCGACTGTACAGCATATTTTCTAAAACCGCAAACTTTGTAATTCATACAAACACTATGAAAAACAAAGTTATTTGGCGTAGTTACTACGGAACGCTTCATGGGCGAGTCTGACTCGCACTTGGCCAATTTTTTAGTTTTTGTACGAACTGAACATTTTGGCATATTAAACCGTATGAAGTAAGCCCAACAAAAGGTAACTGTTGTATATCGTTGAGGAATTCCCTCGACTGTCGATGGTCTCCATCATCAGACCTATAATGGCACTTATAACCCATATGGGTGCAAAATTCTCATCAATATAAATGAATTAAGTCCAAACACAAGGTAGCTACTGTAAATGGTTGAGGATTTCCCTTAAGTGTCCTTCGTCTTCATCATCAGACCTCTAATGACAGTCACAAACTATCTAGGTGTAAAGTTCTGGTCAATTCAAATTAATCAAGCCTAAACAAAAGGTTACTGTACTGCTGTAAATCGTTGAGGAGTTCCCTCGACTATCAGGAGTCAATCTGATGAAAGGCTCCATCATCAGATCAACTCTAGACCTTCCTGAATTTGTAGTACTTTAAGATACTTAATGAAAAAAAAAAACATTTATACGGTCGAATTGCGTAACCTCCTTATTTGAAGTCGGCTAAAAAAAATTGTTG
Organism: Tholera decimalis; assembly: GCA_943138885.2. NCBI lineage: Eukaryota > Metazoa > Arthropoda > Insecta > Lepidoptera > Noctuidae > Tholera > Tholera decimalis. The sequence goes on from OW964551.2 coordinate 17,121,422, forward strand.
TTTCATGCCAGGTTCAGTAACCAATATCCATCCAATTCCAAAAATAAGTATGGTTCTCGTTCTTACTTTTGTTTCGGTACGAAAAAGTATCAACGTATTCTAGTCACAGTATACAAGACGCCACACTCTTTATTATAGGTTTCGACGTATTTATTTTTTCGAGGAAAGCGATACACCCCTGTGTCACGAGCGCGTCTGAGCCCGGAATGACGGTCGGAGCCGTGCGTTTGGTAGAAAAATGTATGAAGAAATTTGAGACTATTTTATTTTTCTCATAAATCATAAAGTTTTTTATGTATGTTCAAAATAATTAGCTTAACGTATAGATAAATACATAGGCTATAATTTCTTGTTATTTTGAAGTTAAGAATATGCTCCAGATTTTGCTTACAGGTTTGCATTCAGACCCCATTTTTTGTAATTTTCTACGATTATTGCGGCGATAAAAACGTATTTGTGTGAAAAAGATGTATAGGACTGTGTAATTATAATGCATTCAATGTGGAGATGCATAAATTATCTTGAAATTAAGACCATAACATTTTCAAAATTTTAACTCCTTATGTATCAAAATGGTACCAGAAAAACATTGATATTTGCGAGAAAACGTAAATGCGTCCTTAAACGTTAAGCACCCTACTATGCCGCTCCCTCCCCTAATTCCCTAAAACTGCAAATGAAGGAAAGGTTCAGATCAATGAAAGTTGAACAAAATGTGCGTCTTTGTGAGGCAATTATATCCACGATTTAAAAAATAATCGGGTTTAAAAATACTCGCAACTTTGATAGAGCTGTACCAAATTTAAAATTGCAATCCGAATGCAAAACAAGGAGGTTATGTTTTTATCGTGAGTCCACGGGAGCGAAGCCCCGCGAAACTGCTAGATGTATATATGAAGTTGATTTTTAAATACGCCAATATTCATGGTCATTAGTAAACCATTCAATCCATGAATATTACCCGAACTAAGCCTGGTAAACCTATTGTAAAAAGCACATTTTGCTAACTATCCTCCCGCAAGATTAAACTATGAAGACCAATTTTTATTCATAAATTAAAGACTGTGTCTGTGTACATTACGACGGGGCAAAAGCGCATCGTGATACCTTAAGTCGACATTTCGAATAAGCGAATTTAACTCGCTAACTCATGTTAATGTCTATCTATTGATATTAAGGAATGTATGAATTTTAGGACAAATGAGAATATTGTATAAAAATAAAATTCGACATTTGTATTTTTATTACTTTGGTCGTTATTTAAATAGTTGACATTTTGTAAATTTACGCTAAACTATTTTTCTTTGAAATTGCTAGACTTTTTGATATTGGAATTTTATTATTTTATTTAAGTAAATGCCTTTAAAATCATTTTTACTGTCCCAAAATTTGTATACCGAAATAGTCAGCGGAATATGAAGAACTATTGTGTATCTATTACAAAACCTGTAAAATACCATATTTCTGACAAATAATAAAAAAGTAATGAATCTAATCTATATCCAGTATAACATTGCACAAGAGTTGGTGGGCCGTTGCATAGCGCCACATCTCAGGCATAGTATAAAGAGGGGAAGTAGGCTATCTCCGGCCCAATCCGCGATACAATTGCCTACTGTCTTAGGGTTGTGACTATTAGCTATATTTTAAATCAGTGCCTTTAAATTGTTAAGGGTCAGGAAGTTGTATTTATATCCATGAGAGGTTAGCGTTAATTATGTTACACGTTGTATACTAATCAGTTTTTTGTTCTTTTTTTTTTAATCGACAATAATGTGTTTTTTTACACATAAATGACCATTATGTATTTATTTTTAATTAATACAATCACAAATAATGCAAACATGTCTATTGAATCACACAATACGTTATCCTGCGATTATCACACATTTTTCATTCATTTAGCGGTGCTGAAAAGCCGTGACGCGCGAATCTCGTGCAATGTTAGCCCCGACTGGCGCACCTCGAATTGAGTCGAGATTTTGTCAAGTTTGCGTGCGGCGACGCATAGGTACTACGGCGCACACATACAAGCCGCGCGCGGTTCGTTTGTATGAAGATAACTTACTTGCCGTCTTTATACTTTGTCTCAGGTCATGTTCAGAGTGATAGTCTAATGTAATTTTACGCGGTACGAAATTTCAGGTCATATCTATACTTTATTACTCTCTATATGTGTTTTGTCCAAACCCCTTACGTCACTTCTGTGTTAAAAAACAAAAACATCATCATCATAATCAGTCTATAACCTACCCATTGCTGGAACACAGACCTCTTTTCTATGACAGGGGATGGGCCGTAATCCATCACGCGGTTTGGTGGATCTTTTCGTCATAAAACATGCTGATTTCCTGACGATATTTTCCACTGCCGTTTTGAGAACAGTAGTGATGATATAAATTACCCATTATGCCTGACTGGGTTCGAAAACACGACGTGCAACCAGTAAGTCAGGCCTATAACTATTGGGCTAACACTGCTCTCAAAACAAATCTATACAGACATCCAAACCTTCACATTTATAATATTAGTAGGATGAGATGCAAGCGAACCTATGGGCTGGTACAAAAATGTCTGTCGTGGTTGATTTGGTCATGGATGCTAGACGGAATTGTTTTGTAACGCATACATTGCGCGGTTTCCTCGGGGTTCGTAGTCTAGCTGCATAGGCAGCTGTCGTTGGAACTCGTAGGTCGCTTCTGTCGCTGTAGATTCACTACACCTGGGCCGAGCTCTCCCTGAAAATATAAAAAACGTGTATTAAAGACAAAATCATAACCTTTAAAAAAATATTGGTTAAATTGTTATTGTTTTAATTCCACCAAGCCCGTTCAATCATCGGACTACAAGACGAAAGGCGATGCACCATCGTTAAACGGTGGACCACCCATACGCACAAAACGTTTTGGGAATACTTTCATTGTGCGTTCAGCTAAGGAGTGGAATTCCCTGTCGGTGTCTTTATTTCCTGATAGCTATAACATAGGGTATTTAAGTCAAGAGTGAATAGGTTACTTCCAGGTAAGCATGCTTCACCTTTAACCACATCATCGCTTACCATCAGGTGAGAAAGTGGTTTATTGTGTATTGTGGAACAGAAGCCATACACGAGAACATTTGATGCGCGAGCGGCTCGTGCGCCTTTAAAAGGATATCAAATCAAAGCCGACGCTGGCACCCTAAACAAAAGTTAGATCTTACAACATAGACTTTACCTCAATTAAAACACTAGTTGACATCGTTGTCCTGCTACATAATATTTCGATAAATGTTTTGTGTACAATTTAAGCAAATAAAATACCATTTTGTTGTATTGAATATGATAATGAAAGCCTTACCTCTACACTGACCACCCTCAGAGGTTGTTTGGAGTATAACTTGTGCGCCAGTGTCATGAATATTGACTCCACGTTGTCGCACTCTGAGTCCAATAACGCTGATGTCTCAAACAGCTGGAAAGGACGAAGATTAAAGATTAAATAATTAATTATTGAACCGACCGTTAAAGCAGCGAAAATAATTTCTAATCAAAAAGAACTTAGACTCAAGCGTCAATAGCCTAATGGCTAAGGTGTCGAACTTGTGATCGAGAAGTTGCGGGTTTGATTCCCATCCATTACACTATTGCTGTGAACCCACTCCAAACACAATCATATTTAGCTTAGTCGGAGGGCTTAACAAGATAGCTATTTATGTAAATTCTACCCACATTGCTTGCTCTCATTGAAAAAAACCGGGTCCGTTTTCTATAAATATCCTACTGACAGGAGCAACGCGAAGATGCAACAACGATTTTACGACAAGTTGATTTAATCAGTAGGACACGTTCTATGAAAACGAGGTGTCGTATTGTTGCGTTTTGTCTGTGTGTGTAAAAAAAATAAGATTTGTAGGGTGCAAGAAAGGAGTCTCCTTGACTGACGTACAATAATACCTTCTGTTTTGTCCGAGGTACATTGGGCAACCGTTCCTTGTCGATTGGCTAATCCTTTCACCACGACGAAAAACATAAGTTAACATATTTTTGCCATCGACTCTCTAAGAAGAAAAACCGGGATTTCAGGATGATAGATCCACAAGTGAACCCGGTAGGCGATACTATCGGGTTCTTATATATTTCTCAGGCAAGATAGCGGCTGTCGGGAGCGCTAGTTTCTAAATCGAATGCAAAATAGATACATTACTGAATCGGACAGATTACGACATAAGGACTCATTACAATAAGTGTTGCAGTATGCTGTGACGACCTTGGCCCTTGATAAAGCTACTGATAAAATTGATAAACATATTAAAAAATTATAAATTACACAATAAATTCAATTAGAAATGTCGAAATGTGTTTGAATCTTCTTTATCTCAAAAAACGGTGGCTCTTAGGAAAAAAATATTCAGACATTTTTTATAGATAATTATTTTTGATCTACAATTTTTGTCCTAGCTAATTTTATGATAAAACTTACCGTTTTGCTGAAAATCAAGAATACCCCGTTTTTGTGACCTTCGACCCTGAGTACTTTGAATCTCCACACGTTCCCAAGATAAATAGTCTTTACAGACGGACAAAAAATGATCCGATAAGGGTTCCGTGTTTTTATGGTTTATAGACACTATGGGCCTCTGGCGAAATAGACCTAACTTAATGACAGCCTTTGTTCTATTCCATTAGAAATAGTCCATGTCCATATCTTTTTGCACCAGATAAAAGGGAGTTTCTAAAGCTATATTTAACTAACTTTAAGAAATTGCCTTACCGAAGGTACGATATGTTCACACAACATGTGCTTGCAATCCTGCTTAAATGTACTAGAGGGTCGGAATTGGTTTAGATGCGAATTCCTCTAGAGGTAAAACTAAAGAACAAATCAAGACTTACAGGCATTCCGTACTTATCAGCGAGCCTCTGAGCGTAAGTCGTGGCTAGTCGAGACTCAGGTGTCCCGCAGTCACACTTGTTGCCCACCAAAACTCTTGGAGCCCTCATCAGACCATGGGACTCCACTTCCAGCATCCAACTGGCTATTGACTGGAATAAATTTAAATTACGGCTAAATATGCTTTCTTTTTCATGAGGAGCTCGTGGCTAAATAACAACCACATGGATCAATCTTAAGGGCCTTATCACACTAGCGAGTTGCAAGCGAGTGGAAAGCGGGGCGAGTGCGCAACGAGTGCCCCGGCGAACACGCCGCGAAGATGCCGCGGATGCGTTCGTTTCCGTCTTCGGAGTAACAAAGCTAGCAGCAGTGTTTCCTCGTCGGAATCTATTCTGCCACTGAATGCACAACGCGCTGCAACCGGTTAGACTGAAAGCCGAAAAGGCTAAACAGCTGATGATGACATTCATATTGATCTGGCTGTTTCAAGGCAAAGTCGAGGGTTGCTTTTTATCTACATATAATACTTAAGTTAGTAAAGTTCTTCCAAAAGTTGTCTGGAAGATATCGCTATCAGCGATAAGACTGCCATTTTAACCATAGATTAAGCAATATTGTTACATTTTGGTGTTTATGTGTATTTAAATATTGGTGTACATTTAAGTTTATTCTATCTATGTATAAAAATAACTACGAATGGTTAATTATTTCGTATGCATTAGTATATGAAAATATTAGCTTTCCTCACTTGTTCTGCATATAAACATTACTCCTCCTCCATCTGCATAGTTTTTGCAAATGGGGTACAATTATTTTGTTGCACGAAATTTTAATGAATTAGATTAGATTTATTTATTGGAATTAAAACACATGCTAAAATTAATTGCGTCCGGTAATAGCCACATTATTTCAAATCTGTTTCGTGGCTATTAACGCCCACCTTCAGGAAAGAGATGACATTAATGTTCCAGATTAAAAAAATGATAGTGTTTATTTGAGTCTATTTAACTCACTCTACAGCCTAGACGACTTGTTACATGTTAACTAATAAGATCCTATTAGTCTTATTTACTGAAGTGATTTAACCCGGGAGTTTTCATAAAAAAAATATGTAACTAACTCAAAAACTACTGAACTTCGTTAGAACATTTGGTGGCTTAATTTGTTGCATTTTATCGCTACTATGACGTCCTGCAAGGAATACGTCGAGTAACTAGTAGACTATATAAAATTGCAAAAAGCAACACCAGCCTTTAGGTACGTGAAGTCGTAAAAAGTGGAACATCCCTAACGGTCCATTCACGACCTTGCCGCGGTGAGCGGCGGCTAAGCGCGGGGCGGCGAGCGGTAAGAACAAAAGTATGAAAATGTATGAAGCACGCCAGGAGTCGCCGCTCATAGCAAAAACGCGCGCGGTTTTGTCAGAGCGAATCGCTGCAGCGGCGCGCGGTGCGGGGAGCGGTGAGATCAAATGGACGTAGTTAAGCGAAAAGGATCCAATCCACACCCAGTTACTTTTGAGATATTGACGTTTGAAGTTCAAGAGGTATTTTTTCATTAGTATTTGTTTTAAAATTAACATAAAGTATATGTTTTTTTGTGCAATATTAACACTTTTTTTATAAGTAATGGTATATTTATGCATGTTTTTTTTTTTTTTTTTTAACGTGGTAAAATTATCAAATAAGTCCTCCCACCCCGGGCAGGGTGGGAGGGACTGCCAGACTTTTACTGACTAAAATCCACGGTGTTCCTTCAATAACCCTTTACATACCGGGGCCACGGTAACGGGATGAGTCCCACGACCCCGGCAGGCTTCGGCCCTCTGCAGAGGGGGCCTCGTCATGTTGCTGACGCTCTTTGAGGCGCGCGTGGAACACGACGCGCCGTCGACCCGGGCATGGTCCATGGTCGGACAGCGAGTTGCCCTTTACTCGCTGTCCGCATGCCCGCGCCTACGGTGGCCGGAGATCGTCGGCCGACGTCCGACGCCGTGGGCGTCTACCACTGCGGCTGGGCTGGAGGGAGGACGCCATCCTCTCCCTCACGCGGCCCGCCTCCTCCTTCGAAAGCATGACTGCTTCGCAGAAGGAGGCGACCGCTTCCCACTCCCTCTCGCCCCGCAGCATGGCCTCGACCAAGGCCGGGCGCGAGAGGTCTCCGCCTATTGTCGCCGTGAGGACACGTCGGTGCTCTGCCCAAGCTGGGCAGTCCTGCACCGTGTGCTCGACTGTGTCCTCAGGGCGACCCTCGCAGTGGTGACACCCAGGCGTCTCTTCCTTACCGATCAGACACAGGTACCTCCCGAAACTTCCGTGTCCGGTGAGGACCTGCGTCATGCGGTAGGTCAGGACGCCGTGACGCCGATCTAGCCACTCCTCAAAGAGGGGTCTTACCGCCGCAATTGCGGCGTGCCCGGGTATATTTATGCATAGAGTCATATTTTCAGAGTTAAATGTAAATATGTAGGTCTGGATCCTTTTTGTGAAATTACTATCTCCATAGAGCATGCTCTAGTCTCAATTTCGGCAAAACGATCCACATAATAAATAATCACATAAAACTTATATTTTAACAAAAATAAATACAAGATACTTAAAAAAACTTTACACTTTGCCTAGTTAAGTCAATAAATACTGCTGACAGGTGTTAAGTAGTAGTGATTTATAAAAATGAATAGCACTAAGTCATTGTTGAGTTTTTGAGGGTAGAAGTTTAACATGCATTTCTTCACTGGTATTAATTTTACAATGAATGAACATAAAATTTTATAATAGAAATATTAACATTTCTTTGTTTACAATAGTATTTCCAGGTGTAGTGTTATATTTTCAGAATTTTTTGTAAATATATTGTTCAGGACTACAATTGGCCAGTGCAACGCTAACTGGGTGTCCGAAACTGTCCACGGTACGTGGAGCTATAAACGTTGCTTACAAACAACAATAAACAAAAGGCCTTACGACAACCTATAGCCTCTGAGGCTTTATGAATACAAATAACAGGTCTAACCACTAACCTTCTGTGCTGGGTTCGCCAACTTCGACCTTCCCAAGGCCACGCCCCAAGTGTGGTATGTATGTAAATATGAGGTGAGTAAATGAAAGTGTGATGCAAGTCAAGTTTGTGGACGTTCACAAGGCGCCAGTCTCCAGATGGCGCGGTTCCAACAGCATCACAGTCTAACTCGTTTCCAGCAAGCGCGTGCTACGCGGATGAGGCAATAAGGCGATGTGTTCCGAGAAATATCCCTGGATTCTCGTCAATCAGGGATTACAAAGTTCAATTAAACACTGTGGTAGCTATTTATCACTACTTTTTTCAACAAACGCGCGTGCCACGCGATGGCAACCAACCGGCGAGGAATCCCAAAATATCCCGGGTTTTTCATCAAATGGGGATTACAACTTCATACAATAGATAATTCGCGACCCAATTATCGGTTTCAAAAGGCGATTCCAAACGATATTTTTCCAATTATAATTATCTCAACAGGGTCCCATGACCGACATTTTCAACGGGGAAGCAAAGTCTATCTGTCAAGTCAGAGTAATGTCAAGAACAAATTTCTTTATGTCAAAAGGGTGCGTTCGGAAACGATCGGTACTAAACATATATAGATCTGGATCCTTTTCGTTAAATTTTAGTTTCTATAGTATATTCTCTAGTCGTAATTTCATTAAACGATCCACACAATAAAGTGTTTAAAAACTTATTAAAATTTCATAAAATAATATTTAATGAAACAAAACAATACTCATACAACTTTATTTAAAGCTTCAACATAATTTTGTAAAACTGAATCTTAAAAACCCCTCTAAACTTTTTTTATTCTTCCATATTAATAAATCATTTTACAATAATCAACAATCAGTTATCAAAACATAAAAAGGAAATTTCTTCCATATTTAATAAGTCTTTTAATCATCTGTCTCAAAGACAAAATCATGCTCTCCATCGTAACCATCTACATCTTCTGAAATGTTATTATTCCCCTTTAGTGATGTATAAAACTCCTGACAGTCCTTTGGGATAAGTTCCAACATTGACATTAGATCGTTGAGCTTGGCTTGCGGTATTTCCTTGCCGTCAAGCCATAGTAAACTAATATCATCCTCAGATATGTCCATTTGATTGCCTCTATGTTTTTTTCTATATTAAGGTTGTGATATTCTTCATCTATATCAGTTTTCATGAAAATGTCGAACTTCTTGTCTTTATCTATTAGATTATAGAGATCTCAGAACAATGTAACAGAGTCTGTTACATTGTTCTGAGATCTCAACTACCGTTTAATAAATAGCAATAGGATAATCGCTAATTGCAAGACTCTTGCGAGACTCTCGTTTGGGCAACACTAATAATAAGATGAGCAACATTTGTGGTGATAAATTTCGAGGCTTCAATACAAGGGCCGATACAGATACAGCACATTTCTGGGGTATTTGGAGCCTTTATCACTCGACAGAGATAGTGTGGTTCTCTACCAGTGACAGAATTGTCTTATGTGCATCAAAACCTGTACAGATCACCAGCTACAGGCAGATACTTGTACCATTTGACATATTAGTTTGGAGCAGTGGTAAAAGGCAAGACTTGAGAATTCAAATCATCACAACTGATTTCAAAGCGGTGAAGAGAAACATAATGAGGATACTGGGATGTTCTGGGCCCAAAAATCTGAAGACATGCAACACCCATCAACCCATACTGGGTCTGTGTTGTAGATTAGGGCCTGTTAACTCTCAGGATGCCCTGGTGCCAGTAGTGGGAACATCACAGGCTAGTTATTTTATGGTTTGATAAGTGATTAATTGCATTATGTCAAAAAAAAACTCACATGAAATGTCTCAGGCTTGGTGACATCATAAACAATGACGACTGCATGCACATTCCTGTAGTAATGCTGCACCATAGACTTGCGGAATCGCTCTTGACCGGCAGTATCCCATAGTTGAAGCTGTAATCAATGTAAAAATTAAATTTATTGTTTCAATATTACAATTTAAATTAAACTTGTGTACTTTTTAAATCAAATACTCCACCTCTTACCCTTATTTTCAATTTCTTTAAGTATGAACAGTACTGTTTTATTTTATATATATATATATTTATTTAATATAGGCTCATGAAACCGAATGGATACCCTTGACATCCTTCCCTTGTCCGACATTAGTGCGATATTACCGCCATTACCAGTTATCGAGGGGAAGAACTCAACACAAGGCAATACAACCACTAACTAAACAGGATATTTGATAAAATGTATTAGACTCACAAAAAATTACAATATTGAAAGGCAGTATGTATAAGGCACCAACTTCATAAAATAATAAGCATTTTACTTTTAAATAGATTCCAAAGTCAAAACAACTAAGTACTTTATACCAGTTACCTATTACCATATTTTTTCTACAATTGTAGAATAAATCATGGCACAATATTAATAAGTAGGTATGGGTGAGTGAGTCGTCTTAGGGGCGGAGTTGAGTATGAGCATCATTTATTTCATGTGACTTATAATTCAATTTTTTTATGTGTGAATAAAGCGCTTAACTTTCCTTTATGGCCCGTTGAGTTGGAAGTTCATAGTTTTACTGTAAAAAGTACTCATAAATAGAAAGCTTTTTACAAATTGTTAAGTTGCGCAAATTCACTGTTTATGAGATATAAGTTTTTAAAGTTTCGTTTAATACTGAAAAATAGCACGCCATTTGCAAATTTTTAGGTTGTTTATTGTCATGGTAGACATCAAAGTTGACATTTCACGTTCCATTGACAGAAGAAGTGTATTTTGTTCAATTTTATGTCATATTTTTATGTAAAAATAATTTTATTTTCACATATTCACGTATTAAATTTGGTGTGTTATTAGTGGGCATTATAGCTGTGCTGTATTATGTAATTACGTTGACGTTTTCACACAAAAATATTACGAATTTTTGTTTACACTGTGGAACGGAACGTGAACGTTGATTTGGACATTCCTATACTCATTAAATACATAGAAATCTATTACAAATTTTAAAGTTGCGGAAATTCACGGCTTACGAGATATAATATTTAAAGTTTCCATACAAATTAGGAAATAGTACGCAATATATGATAAATAATATTCATGGTAGTTCCAACTTATGTAGGAGTACGTACGTACGTAGTAACGTAGGAGAAGTTAGGATGCAATAGCGAGCGAAGCGAGCTCGGGACTTAGGGCAACCCGACTCGGACAGATTAGGTTAGAAGGGGATCCATCACCTTCGTGGTTATTTTTTTTTAAACTATTGAGCCCCGCGAAGCGGGGCTCCGACTACACCTTTTGGCCAATTTTTGAGTTTTTCGAAAACCTTTTTGTTGGAGTAATGCCGGGGAGGAGAGGAGCACCCCCTGCCCCGTCACTCCACTCCCACTGCCTTCCTCCTGCCAAACAATACTAAATTTTTCCGAAATTTTTATTCTAACCTAAAAACTTTAACCATGGATATCACCATAACCATGGGGTTGCGCGGGGGGATGGTACAGGGGGTAGCACTACTCCCCCCCCACCCCTCCCTTCCCACCCCGACCCAAAAATCGACGGGCCATATAGGAAAGTTTTACCGAATAAAGAATAATGTTCTGTTTATTCAAATGTTTAAATTAAACATTAGTGAAAATTCAAGATAAACCAATACCTAAATCATTGGATTGGGCTTTGTTTTACTGCATCAAAATATGAAGAATATATTTGAAAATAGAACAATAATAATTAACACTAAGCTAGCGACTCCCATAAGTGCCTTATCAGCCGGATTTGTGATGTCTCTATCAAACTAAACCCCATCTAGTCAGCAATTAATGAAGATCGACTGAATAATGCAACCATATGTAAGGCATAATATGCTCCTTGGAATATGTGTACCACAGAAATAGCCCTTCCCCTCTGCCAAGGTAAGGATATATAGCTTCTACAATAGCAAACTTCAAAACAGATGGTGCGAAATAACGGTAATAGGTAAAAACAGACTATTTAATCTAACGGACATAGATATTCATCAGAAAATGATGAGTTGATCAGAGTAAATACCTTTATATCTTCCCCGCCGATTTTTATGTTCCTTTCTCTAAAATCAACACCGATTGTGGCCTCAGATTTATCTAAAAACTGTCCTTCGCAAAACCGATAAGTTAAACACGTTTTGCCAACGCCTGAATCACCTAACACTATTATTTTAAACACTTTCTTCTGTTTCAATCCTGGTATTTGGTTATTTGGAGCATCCGACATTGTCTTGAGGGCGGAAAACGGAAATTTATCGTAAAAAGGTTAATAATCTCATATAATAATCAAACATCAATAATGTTTTGATATAGTACTCTATGGTTTTGATACATTGTGTTGGTTGGTTAGCGTTATTATCAGTGGCAAGAATGCGATTAAATAAAATTTACAACTGCTGTCACGACTGTCACTGTATGTAACAAATAGTTAAATACAAGTTTGCTTGTGTAAAACAGAGAAAGATTGAGAATTATCTTCTCTTTTTATTTAGCATGGTTGCACCTATGGCAGGGTTGCACAGTTTTTGAGCACAGATATAAAATGTCGAATATTATATTTTTCTATTGTTGCCAGTTGCGTTCCTTAATAGTAGTTTTGTGAAAAATATTAAAATGTGGACAAAGTTGTCATCATGATGATACCATTGACCAACATTAAGCATACGAATAAAAGGATACTTTTTGTTATAAAAGAAGAAGATGAAAATAAATTTATTTGACCCAGATGTAAAGGCACACAGTAAATTAAAGGGCTACAAGAGCCATGGCTTTGAAAAGAGCCAATGCCTAAGTGTCAGTGATTGCAAGAACCTTTTTTTCTTTTTTGGGGTGATCTAACAGGACAGGCCGACGCTTCACAACTTCATCAACATTGTCTTTTCTCTGATAAGGCCGACGCTAATGTATAACTGCGCAGCAGTACAATTAGTTTTCTTTGAGTAGGTACTACACACATTCACAAAGCCAAAAACAATTTTGCTTAGCACGGCGAGCGTGAGCGCGCACAAAGTCTTCCTTATAATATCTTGTAGCAACTCACAAAAATTTTTGATATTGTTTTGATTGTTTTAATATTATATTCTGGTATAGGCATTCTGTGAAGTAGTTTTTTACTGCTTGGATATTGCACTGCGATTCGTCCTGATTACAGCACATTCTGCACATTCAAAAACACAAAGTGCCAACATGAAGATACAAAGTTTGATCGCGAACAAAATTTAATGAGCACAAACACGGGCAATAGTCATGGTCGTCATGGATCATGGATCTTCTCCATTCTGGAGTGGCTGAAGGGGGCCAGACTGTCACTAACTAAAACCACACCGTGTTCCCTCACAACCTTGTGCCAAACCGCGGCGTACCAGCATGAGCTCCGGGGGCGCTAAATATTTTTCAACACGGCCCCTGACTGTTACCAGTCCATCTCTATCTGGCCTGTTTGGTGAAGTGATAGTGTTGAAACTTGGAATTCCTCCCGCCGCGACTTCTAAGAGGAATGCGCCTGAAACAATTCGCGCCCGGCCGGGTGGTGGACCTTCCCAACGCTGCCGTCCCTGGATGCTTGTTACTCTGCCTGACCCAAGAAAATACATTAGACTGCAAGAATAAATATATAAAAAAACTTTTTATCAACGGCTCATCTCGAAATTATTTTAAATGCATTCAACAGTAAAAACCTTGAACTGGAAATAAAATATTGTAGTAATTTGAACAACAAGTATGGCAATGATTAACGGTAGATTTTTTTAAATAGTAGATTTTTAGTAATGTCGGACCGACGAGTGGTGGGTCGCGGTCGTAGTGACGTTTAGTTACAAAATTTATTCTAAATTATACAGTTTATGGCGTTATTTGTTACATTAACTATTAATTTAAAAGTGGATGAGTATATCCGATATAAAGTTTTGTTCAATACCGAAATCTTTATAAGGAATAGCGCATAACCTCTCCGTCTGGACAATCTATAATCTTTCCCGTAATTGCAGCTAAAAATTCTGTAGCTCGCGATAAATGAAAGTGTTGTTTACATTCCGTGAAGTGTATGGTTTGCGAATTCTACGCGTTGTGTATACGGAACTATCGGTGATCGGTAAAGTGCGGTGAAAATGTACAAACGAGTAGCTTTGTGTATAAAATGTGTGTAAATTCGTATAATCGAATTACGAAGTGTATTTGTTGTATTTGTGCTGGAATGTTGCCGTAGGAGTGCAATGTCCAGGCTCGTTGACTACTTCGTTATTGTGGGCTTCGACCACGAGAAGGAGAGTAAGTAAAAATACTTCTTATTTTGTACCTACTTACATCTGATTATTCCCGTCACGTATATCAATGCGGACTTATGTGGCGCGAAACTACCAGGTTTTAAAAGCAACAGGCGGAATACTTAATGACCTCTGCTTTAAATCGGTGTAAATTAATAAATAAGTCATCAAAGTTATCTAAAATTTTGATGTCATTACATTATTTTGAATACCAAATCTTGTGTTACGCAATATTTAAATTTTAATCAGATAATATTGACAATCAAACTTGTCACCACAACAACAATTTAATAATAATGACCCAGACATTCGAATGAAACAGGCTTAATTTATATGCAATTGAAACATGTAATTATGACACAACTCAATATAACATTTTAAATAATATCAAAATATATAAAAACCTTACAATCTCAACACATCTCTATCAATTTTCTCATCTTTTGTTTTTGAATAATATTACTATAAGTTTCATTTTTTTTTTTTTTTTTATTTATTTATCAAAAGAAAGTTTACATAGGTATTTAATTTAATCTAGAATCACATAAACCTCTTGGGTTTGTGTATGATACTTTACAATTCTATTCATCCGTCTTAAAATTACTTATTACATACAGAAACTGTTTAAAAATGACTAATTGAAAATTCAAAGAAATATGTGATAAGAGTGATCATTGTAGTTCCATTATTTTTTTTGTATTGAAGTAATAATAATAGTACCTACAAATAAACATAAACTACCTAGATATTTGAAGTAACAATTTATTAAGATGTCTAAATTATAGCCAGCCATTAATTAAGTAAGTAGGTATTCATTTACAAAACCGTATATACTGCTAGCTTCTGTCTGTGACTCTGTTTGCATGGGAAGGTTTTCCTGCATAAATCTCGATTCTGTGGGAATTACGAGATAAAAAGATTCTAGGATGTCAATTATTACTTACAAAAGTCATTCAGAACTGTTCAGTAGTTTTTGCTTGAAAGAGCAAGATGCATAAATACATAATTGCTCACAAGCTTTTACATTTATAATGTAAGTAGGATTCTTCATTTTGCATATAAATAAATACATTCGCTAATAAATAAATGTTTTTGACTTTAAGTATGACATATTGATTACTTTTTAAAGTTTTTTTTAAATAAAGTTAATTATAAATGTGAGTGGTTGACCAAAATGGGACCTCAAGGGAAAATAATTGATTTTGAGTAAATCGCATTTCAAGTTCCGTGTAGAAACAAGTTTCCACTCATGCCTTGGCTCACAAAAAGCTTCATAAAAAAACACTATGCCACCTAAGAATATTCTTTGTTTTTATTTTATTGAAAATAGGTTCGCGTTTGACCACTATCTCACCTGATGGTAAGTGATGATGTGATCGAAGATGGAGCACGCTTACTTAAAGTAACCTATTCACTCTGGACTTAAAGACTCCTAGGTTTTTCTGATTCTGGTTAGACCAAAACAAAGCTAAAACACTACAGATTCAAAAATTCAAAAACAAAAAGTAACAGCTTCCAATCCCTCCAGGTCCCTTTTTGGTCAACCACTCACATTTATAATTACTTAACTTAATTTAAAAAAAAGTAATCAATATGTTATACTTAAAGTCAAAAACATTTGTTTATTAGCGAATGTATTTATTTATATGCAAAATGAAGAATCCTACTTTATATTATAAATGCAAAAGCTTGTGAGCAATTGTTTTTTTTTTACTTACTTGACTCTGTTTTCATGTATTATGCTTCTATTTCTTTTAATGACTGACTGACTTCTTGACATGCAGGGGTGTCAAGAAGTCAGGCTCTTGCATGATGTATGTAAGATCTCCTAGTAAGAAATCCAAAGCAACATGAAGTTTGTGTAATAAGTGTCTATCAATTATCTCTACACCAAAAATCTTATGATCTTTGGTGTAGAGATAATTGCTCTGTTTTAATGTAAAATATGGACAAACAAACACACTTTGCATTTATACACTTATACAATACTATTACTTCGCCTGTGAGTTTGTCCCCTTGGATTTCAAAATCAATTATAGCCTATAGCACTCACAAATAATTCACCTTACTACCTACCAGTGAAAAAATTTTAGAATTGGATCATTACTTTTTTTACCAGAAATTATCTATAATTATACAAACAAATGTCACCTTTTTATAATATTAGTATAGACTATAGCACAGGTTTACAATTTGATGTAATTATACAAAGCTTCCATTTACATCAGAATCTTTATCATTTACAAGAAGTTAACGGACTAACAGACACCCACCAAAGATTAAAGAGATTTAGAGGTTTACCAATAACTTAACATTGAATGAAATCTACCAATTGATTCTGGACCCCTATTCAACAATTAACTCTAGTACCTACCTACTTAATATAAACATGAGTCATGAAGTTCATTGACAGTTCATACTTATCTGTATGCTACACTTTGTAGGGTATGTGATGCATACTGCATGTTTAATATGGATCAGTGGTTAGTTCCTAGTAGCATTGGTAATTACATTAAAAAGTTGCATGGAAATCTGTAATTATGGGATGAACATGTGATGGAGATGAACACGGAACATATTCTGAGGAATATTTGAATATGAAGTCTGATTGTTGTATGTAAGTCAGTGTTCGCACCTTCTATGAGCAAACATGTTTTTTGTAAACTGTGATGGTTATTTGGAATTACGGGTACATTCTAAAGAGATACTGGGGCCCAAAAAGTGCAAGGGCATCTGAAGGAACAGGATGAGTTTTTAATGAGTAGAAGTTTGACACTCGCTTCTGGTGCCACCAGAGCAGAGGACATTAGATGATTTTACCCCAAAAAATTATGGTTATGAGGTAAAGACGAGGATGTTAAAATTATTAAAGAAGAATATACGGTTAAAGAGGAGATTGCATGATGGGAAAAACAGGTGCCAAATATATTAAGATAAGTAAGTTCTGGAAGGTGATGTTAAGTTGATAGTCCAGGGTGTGTGTGTTTTATATTGATAGTGCCGTTGTATTATCAGGAAAATAAAGCTATACCTTTTGTAACAAGCCAGAAGTGTTTGACCACACCTAAGTATACTCAAATATCCATTTACTAATGCCATAGGCAGGCATGTTGCCGAAAATAGCTCTAATTGCCTTGATAACAAACATGGTTGCCAATGGACTAATCACCTAAATACCTAACAGCATTATTTAAACACTATTTCTGAATTAGCCTTCAAATATTGACATTTTGACTTACATTAATATCCATATAAGTATATTATCTGGAACATTATAGGATATGTGATGCAAAGACCTGAATATTTATTGTGCACTCAACAAAGATTTGAAATTCTTCCAGACTCTGTGTTCCCTACCTTATATGGCCTGTCAGCCTTTAAAGTAAGAGCGAACAGGCATCTTCTGGGCTTGCTTGTTTCATCGTAGATATCATCAATTGTTTACCAGCAGTTGTTATCAAGGTCAAGAGCGGGCTCATGTGGAATAATAGAAATTGTCTAATAAATATTGTGCCTGTGATGTTAGGTGTACATATAAGAGGGAAAATGTACCATTCTTCAGATTTCCAATCCGAATGCTTATACAACTCACGTCCTTCAGCTGCTTGGTAACGAGCGATGGGTAGGCAGGCAAGGTACTTAGGTTTAGGTAACTTATTGACATCAGCGAAGTCGTTTTCGCCTCTTAATCCAAAGTCCGATACCAATTTTCCGGGGTCTCTGGAACGCAAGCGAAACTGAAAAATCAGCGTGGGTTTTTAGTCAGTGGAAATCTGACACTCCCTTCCGCTCTACCAAGAGTGGGAGGAGAGATTCGATGTTTTTCCCCTCGGAAAAAGGACCAATTTATGAGCCTGTAAGGATTTGATGATTTTCCCCCCGAAAAAAAGGAGCACTTTATGAGCCTGTAAGTAGTTGAGCAGTGAAAATATAGTCAAAAACCCGACTAATTTTCGTATTTTTCAACATCGAGAAGCTAATTAATCAGTCAGCAAACTAATGTTCCAAGAATTTCTACCCACCAATGAACAATGTAGTAACAATATTACTTTGAATACAATTCTTGAGCGTGCGTCTGAATTGATACCTAATTCATTCGGCCTTGGGGCACGTTCACGTTAAATACTAAATAGTCAGAGCTGATCTTTTGTATTGATTTATTTATTGACCTATGAAGCGACGCCTTTAGATGATTTTCTCTTAAATAATAATTCAAAATAGTTTCGGTTTTAAATATAGTTTTGGTGACAGACAGAGCGATAATTTTTAAGAAGCTTAGGATTTAAGCTTGATGCAAGTCAAAAATAATAATAAATTAAAAAAGTAACTACTGCTGTGCTTTGTGTGTATGGGCAATTCCACGCATAAGTCTACTATAAATGAAAAAAATAAATGTATGATTTTGGTAGCAAAAATACTTAAGTATAGTGGCAATATTATGTTACTTTTAAGTTTTTATAGTGACAACAATTTTTTGATATTATTTTTCCGGCAACACTGTCATTTACGAGATGGTGTCGTGAGCTCAGCTGATAGTGGTTTTTTGTGGTGGAGTTTTGATTAAATTTTCACAGTAAGTCTTTTGAATTATTGTTATATTTTGTTATATACTGACTGTTTAAACGATCACATATCGATAAAGAGTTCGTAATTCATGATAATTTTATTTTTTTAGGATATATTAGGTTTGTAAGATCACAGTGTTAAGGTGTAGTGTCGGTCACAGAATAGACATTACTTTTCTCTCTAACTACAGTAAAATTACTTCAATATCATGAAAAAAGTATTTTTTCCTACTTGACGGCGTTACTCAAATGATACCGACGGCAAAATTTTATTATCTTTTTTTAAAATGCCTAAACTCTTAAAAACATTTTTGTAGTGTCAGTCACGTTGTAGAGTCGGTCACGTAGTAGGTAAAGTCAATCACAGCTCGTATTATAATTAAATGTAGCTTTTTGTTTGTTTATTTCTCATAGATGGCGAAAACAGCTGCAGAAAGGAAACGCATGCAGAGAGAGAAGCTGAAAGCTAAAGGATTATTACAAGAATTAAAAAAAAAGGAATCTGAGAACAGGACACGCCAACGACGTTTGATAAAACAAACAGCATCGATTGACATGCTTAAAGCTTTACATGAAAAAAATCAGAAGAGATGAGAATATACAGATGAAGTAAGATTATAGAAAGAAAACTAATGTTAGAATCCACTGATACACCTGCCAAAGATGAGACTCCTACTAAAGCATTTGCCTCAAAAAGCTCATATGGAAAAGCGGTCGCAAAAGTCAAACGAAATCTGCCATTAAGTCCTTCGAAGTGTACAGCAGTTGTGCATACATTAGCAAGACAAATTACTCCTGAAATAATAACGCCTAAACACAAAAAACCGAAGGAAACAATCTCTACTGACACAGTCAAAAAAATTATGTCCGTGATGATATTAGTCGCCAAAATCCTGGCATTAAAGACACATCAATAGTCCGTCTCGAAGATGGAAAAAGCTGATGAGGAAGATATATCTTATGTGTCTTTTGATGACATACTGGAGATATTACCTAATCCTAGTCTGATTCTTAAGGGCAATAGTCTATTATAAGTTTCCAAAAAGTCTTGATGTCTTTGAAAAGGCTTAAAAGTATTTATACTTTGTTAAAGAAATTGTTTATTTTTTTTTTAAATAATTATTATTATTGTTTCTAAAAAGGTGTTGTTTTGAATTATTTTAGTTTAAATATTGGTTTTTAACATATTATTAGTGATTTCGTTTAGGTGGTGTTTATGTTCAAAAATAGCATTTTACCGAGTTCATTAATTACACTTTTGTACCTTTCAAATAATTTTAGAGTTCATATTTTATGTGCTGTGATGTAAATTCTAAGGTTTCATGTAAAAATACTGACTTTTACACTACACAAAGTGAGTGTAGTGTCGGTCACGTTTTGGGCTGTAGTGTCAGTCACAATTTATTTTACTAATAAATATTTTTTTAAATAACTTAAAGCGTTTATTTCACCATTTCATAATAGTTTATTTCATGAACTTCCAATAAAAACACAAATTAAAGTTATTACGCCAGTACAGAGGAAGATTATTGAAGTTTAAAAACACTCTCGAAAACGATTTCCTTTTTCATGTAGTGTCAGTCACGTTTATATTTTACTCAATAAATGATATTTAAAAATATCATTGGCTGCCATTTTTTCTCCATAGGATAATTGTTGAAACTGCTACAAAGCCATGTTTAAATTGAAACTAAAAACATAGTACTAATCGTAACATAAGCCGAAACAAAGCGCAAATTGTGTCAAATGTAGAGTCAGTCACATATGGAATTGCCCGTATATCTGCATCTAGACTTGAACTAATATTCTTACCTAGCTGAAGCAGAAACCAAAGACCGAGAGAAACCGTTTACGGAATACTAACAAAACTAAATATAATCTTGCCTTTTACAAGAAGATCACGACTCCCAAAATTGAAGGCGTGCCGTGTCGCATGTGGTTCGTTTTTCAAAAATGGCCGTATCTGCTTTTGGTTATTCAGGTCCATAAATTGAAGCTAAAATCATATTACTTAGAAAAGGAGCTCGTGGCTAAACAAGCTGCACGGGTCGATTTTTGAGATCCATCTTAAGGGCCTATAGTACCTCAGCGCTTCTCACTCTTTATCTCGCTCGCACACTACTGGTCGCGGTCACGCGAGTAAGCGAGACAGGGTGGCAGGGAAAAGACTCCAAGACGCCGATAATTTAGTTTATTTCGTTTTACGGTGAAAATAATGGTAACTACTTAATTTAAAAAAAAAAATAACATATAAAATAATATGCAAAGTTACATTATCTAATTTGAAGTTATTTTTGAATACCAGCGGTTTATTGTTCGGTTTGGAGGTAACTTTGGATTTTTTTCTATCAAGAAAATTTTATGGAATCGTGTTTACGTCAAACATAGTACCTAACATTAATCCTCAACTTTACCATATATTTTTTTTTAAATTATTGCTGCAGTATTTTCGACATAACGGAGGATCATGCTAAGCCATTATACATTAATGCCATTTGAGGTAGTATAGGCCCTTAACATAGCGAGATTGCTTCGTGCCTCGGAAATCACGCAAAGCCGTTGTTGATCCCGGCTGTTAATTGTAGATCTTTGACAGTCTTAAGGGGTAGTCAGAAGCCAGAAAATCTGATACCAGTATTGCCAAGGGGTTTCATACTACGTAGCTATTGGCTGGAGGTCAAAAAGGCATCGCCCCATGTAAGGGGTTATGGGGCGATGCCTTTTTGACCTCCAGCGTCCATAAATTACGTGAGATGTTTAAGGGGGGGGAGGGGGTCGAGTCAAATCTCATCTAATCTTACGTTGGAGAGAGGGAAGGTCTCGGTAAATATCACGCATTTTTTTTTTCTGATTGACACAAAAAAAATATACTATTTTGGTCCATTTAATCCAGATTGTACATTCTTAAGTTTTAATCTTAAGCGTATATCGTAATCAGGGTTGCCACCCGTACTTTATAATAAAGTATTGTACGTTATTTCAGGTAATTGTACTCTATTCTGTATGAGAACAATAAAGTACACGAAAATACTTTATTTCGCATGATTTGATTTCTATGGGATTTTGAAAAGTTTAGTCGTAATAAACAACGCGTTTACGTAAGAAACCCACATTTTGAAAAATCTCACGTGGGTTTGGGGGATAGGGGAGGGGGTTGAATAAAATCTCACGACATCTCACCAGGGGGGAGGGAGGGACAAAAAAAAAGAGGTACCTCACTTAATTTATGGACCTCCACAAAACACCAGTACTAAGCTCCATCCCGTAACGTTAAGTCTGCCCACTCTTACGGGATGGAGCTTAGTACTAACCGACCCAATATTTTGGGAAACCCTAAGCAGACCATAATGATGGTCGTCTGTCCGTGTGCCTAAAAAAGACATGGTTTGCTCTTGTTGATTCAAGACCATAACATGAAGTTAAAATTACGTGCGATCATTTTTACACCCATTCGAATTGATCGGATAGATGACCAAGTCGTACGCAATAATGAAGTCATAATCCGGACAGTTAGTCTAATATCCTCAAACGTTTTCCTCCACCTGCAATAGACATAGCAATTGAAATAACTAATTGGCACGCGCTCGCGTACTTCACGTTCAGAGTTTTATTTTAATTTTGCATATCGAAGAATTGTAAAGTTTCGGATGTAGGTAATTTTAATGTTAAAACCAAACGATTGAAATTATGCGTTTCCTAAGCCTTTGCCTATTCATTGACTGAGTCATAGATCATAGAACGCCGCACAAGCATCGACAAGAGACGCTATTGCAATTTTTTTTGTTTATCATGTTTGTCTATTATCTCACCTCATACTAATGAATTTCGTTGCCGCCCAATTGCGCTGAGCGCAAGTTCCGGCTTCAGACAGTAATATTTGTTGAAGTCTGTCACTTTCTATGAGTCAAACAGTGACAGTCGATAAAAAGCTTGGTTTAGAAATGTAAAAATTGTAAAGGTTGACGTTCTCTTTAGCATACGCAAGAGCTGTGGTCGAACGATTCCAATTTTGAAAAAAGAAGTTATTGCAGCCGAAACGGTTTTCAGAATCTAGGTAAATATATCAAGGGGTTGAGGAAATGTCTTAATGAGATACCGCGGCCCGGAACGCAAGAGCAGCTGAAGGAACAGGGTGGGTTGTCAGTAGAAATTTGACACTCTTCCGGTCCACCGAGAGCGGGAAAAGAGATTCGATTTTCCCACCCGAAAAAAGGGTAAATATTTAAAATAAAAATATCAAAAAAAAAAAAAAAAATGTTTTTTGTTTCAGCCGATTTCCAGTTAATTCTGGGACGATAAATCGGGACTGATAAATCGGCGATTTTTGAGACCACTGTGTAAGTCGTCCCAGCGCTCTGTGCCAAGTTCCGGACAAACTTAGGCAATTAAAATTTCATGCCGTTTCAGCAGCACATAATGTTTGAGTTTCTAATACCAGTGTTGTACCAACGATACCTTTTATGTTAACTCCTATGAATAGTCCATTTTATATCGTACCTACGTAATTATTTATTCATAACTAGCTCGCTTATTCTGTGTGATGAAAAGGGGCTTTTGCTCTATGATACAGTTTAATAACAGTTTCAATATACAATATACGCAACGTCAAACCTTTTTAGTTTGGTTTACTGTGTGGAAAATACTGATATTAATGTATCAAGTACTTATCACAAAATGATTTAAAAAAGAACTTTTTTTTTTCTTTCCTGTCTGTCGGACTTAGTGATAGTGTTGCTAGTCATAAAAATTCAGTACTTACAGAGATTACGTTTACCCGCCATTTGCTCCTTTGGCCAATCTCCAGAAATTTTATGTTTTTTCCAGGCTAAAAGTCACTTGCGACACGCAGTGATGGCCTAGAACGGAATAGAATGCAAAATATAAGATAATAGAATGCATAATTTATTTGTCAGAATATTGTACAAAGTTGTTACGAGCATTAATTATTATGATCATAATATTATTCTACCGTTTACATACACAAATATGGTATGTAGAAATATGGTTCAAATCATTACGTTATAATTAAATTACAATAATTGTTAATGATTATAAAATTATACATGATGTTAGATTCAATAGGCAAATGCCATGTAGTTTGGTATTTTTTTTTTCATGGAATTCTCATTCGAGTAATAACAATTACTCAAAAGGAAGTTAAGTAAATAATTTATAATTTTAATGTTTTATTATTTACTAGTACTCACGCGGGGCTTCGCTCCCGTGGATTCTATCATGGTAAAAACATAACTCTCCTTTTTTGCAGTCGGGTAAAAAGTAGCCTATAACCTTCCTCAAGCTTCAAGCTACTTCCATACCAAATTTCATCCAAATCCACCCAGTAATTTCGAAGATTAGCGCGTTCAAGCAAACAAACAAACAAACAAACAAACTTTTCCGCTTTATAATATTAAGTATAGATAATTAGTGCCGCCTTAACAGTAGCAACACGTGTTAGCCTAGCTAGTAGAAGAGCTCGTGGTTGTGCAGCCAGTCACACAAGACCAGTTTTAAGGTTGAACCATCCTCAAGTCCAGGTCGGTACGTCGATAGCTTTCGGCAGCTGGCACCAACAGTTTAAGGTGCCTACCTTAAACTGTTGGTATCAGCTATTTTATAAAATGTTTGACAGTCTTCAGGAAGCTAAAAACCATAACATCTTTCACCAGTCTTGCTTTGCCATATATTTCCTAGTTATAGCTGTGACCTATCCTTTTTTTTTCTGGTTTGGAAAATCAGCGAACCTTGACTATCCTAGTAATATGACTCGCCCAGTCGCTTTTTACCGGCCAGTCAATCAGAAATGCGTCCAGATCGTCACGTCAGCGACGCTCGTCTTCAGGCATACAGTTTTTAATTATTTTTGCCCTTGTGTTGTGATCCATCCTAGACATATCGCACGCTTAAACCAATACTGTCACTATCCCAAAAAGTCAACTTTTCAGGAGAGGCAAAAAATGGAATGAGAATGGGAACATTTTTGTTTAGTGACGAAGCGGACTACTGCCCGTATAGCGGTTATTTCTGTTACTTTTAGACTAGTGAAGCGCGATTACGCGTAGTTCTACGTTTCTCAACAGATGGCATTAAAAAGTCGATTTGGCAAAATTTTGGATAGTGACAGTATTGGATTAAGCGTGCGATATAACTTGCCCAGTCGTTTTTTACTTACTTACCTTTATTTTAATACTTTTAAAAACACAATGATTAAACTATTTTATCTTTTTATTACTTATATACCTATATTAGTTTACTATATACAGTCCGGTCCCCTGAGATATTATGGAGTAAAGATTACATAGTGCTTGTCATGATCTTGTTATCATTGATGAATAACTATACATATATTCATCACCTCATGTCAGTCATGAGATATGTGTGTATAATTGTATATACGCTCAATTATCCGATTTTGTGACAGTAACACCGGACTGGACTGCTTTTCCTTAACACAGGTCTTTCATGACCTAGCTAGGAGAGCATTGCTCACCCACACGTTCGTAGATATAGTACTTATTATGTGAAACTGTATTGTAACGTGTAATTCAATAAGTAAGTATAAGTATAAGTATAAATTGTTTATTTTTCTCCACAATATTACTCTTAATTGCTAGCCTTATTTCTACAGTGACATATAGGTGGGGCATTATATTGTGGGAGACTGGTGCCTAAACTAGGCTCAACGCCTGTATTTCAGGTCACCAGGACTCCTCCATTTAAGTTTAACAATTTATTTTATGTACTCATACAAACGGTATGCAATTAGGAAATGTTAGCATTTAGGCAGAAAGATCATATTTGTAATTTTTGTTTTTTTTTTTAAATTAGTTTTGTTAGTACCTACGGTTGAGTGTGTACTGTGTGTGTGTGTGTGAAGTTTGTGTAGTTAGAGAAGTGTGTTCAGTGGTTGTGTGTTTGGGGGATCGTGTGTGTGGGGAGGTTGTGTGTGTGAATGTTCCTTTTTTTATCGTAGCATATGTATTTGCATAGTGATGTTTATGTTAAAACTGTTAATAGCTTTTCAGTGTCATCGTAATTGAGTTCCTGAAGCCAACTATATAGTTTCATTTTGCACTTTATCTTATTGAGTTTGTTGCGTCCCAAATGTATTTTTGAACGATCTTTGGTGTGGCAACATTCTATTGTCTTTTTGATGTTGACACTTGACATAACCTTTTCACTTGACAGATAGACTTTGCTTCCGTTGTTGAAAAATGTCCGTCGGACCTGTTGATTTAATTGTAATTGGAAAAATATCGTTTGGAATCGCCGTTTGCAACCGATAATTGGGTCGCGATTAACTATTGTTTGAAGTTGTAATCCCCATTTGACGATAACCCTGGGATATTTTTGGATTTATCGCCGGGTTGATGCCACCGTGTGGCACGCGCATTTGTTGGAAATAAGTAGTGATAAATAGCTTCAATCCGGTGTGAGTTTGGGCTGTGATGCTGATCTGAACCGCGCCATCTGGAGACTGACGCCTTGTGACCGTTCAGAACACTTGACTTACATCACACTTTCAACTACTCACCTCATATTTACATACATACCACACTTGGGCGTGGCCTAGGAAGGTCGAAGTTGGTGTACCCAGTGCAGAAGGTAAGTGGTTAGAACTGTTATTTGTATATATGGTTGTAGGCCGAAGAGCCTGTAGTTTTGATTATTGTGTAAGTACTATTATTGAGAGCAACGGTAGGGCTCCACGAACCGTGGACAAGTTCAGACCGTCCAATTATCGTTGCGCTGGCCTATTGTAGTCTCGAACAGAGTTCATAAATAGATATGACCCTATTTACTTTATTGTAGAGATAACGACCAAGATGAAAAAAGAAACGTTTTCAAAAGAGGTTGAAGGCGAAATATGGTAGTTGACAACAGGATTAAATCTTCTCTTAGCTCGAGGGAGTGATGAATTGTAGGTTAGTAGTGTATGTTGTTTCAGGATGGTTTGTTGAATAAACAGTTGACGCACCGTCAAGACTTTCGCTTTTTGGTATAGTAGTGCTGTAGGGTGGCGATAAGGTAAGGACAAGGACACCTTGAGAATGGCTCTCTGTGCTCTTTCCAGTTTCAGGAGGGTACTTTTTGGAGCACCACCCCAAGAGGTGATGCAGTATGTTATTAAAGACTGAGCAAGAGCATAGTATACCATTTTTAACCGACTTCTGAAAAAGGAGGAGGTTCTCAATTCGGATGTTTGTTTGTTTTTTTTTTTTTTTTTTTTTTTTTTATGTTTGTTCGGGCATAGCTCCGTCGCTCGCCAACCGATTTGAAAAATTCTTTTTTTGTTGGAAAGGGTATACTTCCCAAATGGTCCCATGAAAATTTTATCGACATCGAACAAGCCGTTTCTGAAAAATTAACAAAAGTCTAAAAAAAAATATTTACATTGATGATCTTTTCGGTTACTCTATATTGTGTTTTTTGTTCGCGCGTTTTTAGTTTTTTGTAGTTGACATTTTGGCTTTTATAACTAGATTAATTACAAATTGACCCACTAAAAAGCGCGAAAATAAAAACTTTTTTGCAAAAAAATAAAACCGACTTCCATATCAAAACACTACAAAGCCAAAAATAATTTTAATTTCGGGAGGCGGTGTGAAAAAAAAGAAAATACAAAACCAATAACACCGACTACCGAAATTAAAATTATTTTTGGCTTTGTAGTGTTTTGATATGGAAGTCGGTTTTATTTTTTTGCAAAATAGTTTTTTTTACCATGCATTGTTTTGAGCCAATAAGTAAATAAATAAATATTACTTACAATGTAGTGCAAATCCGCACACGTGGAGATGTGTAAGGAAACGCTAAAACGGCCCTGGCAGGATACCCGCTTGTGTTTTACTACTTACCTCGTGTTTTATTGCGCACCACCCTGCTTTAATATTCTACTTACTCCGTATAAATTGTTCGTTGTAATACTGAAAATGGAAACCAAAATATACAAGGATATTCTTGTTCATTCCTTGTTTCCTCTGAAAATGTTTCTAATTCTACGTATTCATTTTTAAGGAAAATTAAAATAGAAGATAGAAAGCATTGTATTGTATTCAGTTTTGAGGTGAAAGACGAATACAGATAATTCACAATGGCATTATAAGGGGGACTAACACGTTGGTCCAGTCCAATAGATTTCGGGATCGATTCCCGGGTCGGGACAAAAAGTGATATTTTTTTTTTATTAGAAATATCTCAGTACTGTTATAAGAGGACTATCGGTGAAATCGTTCAGGACGATTATAAGGAGGCTCCAATGAAGATGTTACCCGAAAACTTTCGTACCGATAGAACAGCCCTCTTACTAGCTTACAACAGCTTATACAACGTGTAACGGAAACCCCATATCTATCCAAAAGTGCTGAAGACAACATCTGGTATACAGTATCAGCTCAAAATAACTGACTCAAACAATTGATAACAAATTATCGGTTTCATATGTTTCTTGAATACCAATCATAACAAACGCGTCACAGCACTACGAGGGTCAATAACTTTCCACGTCACTTGCCAATAACACGAAAATTCTCTTTAATTTGAAAAATTCGGTCTCTAGTATCAATGTATTGAAATTTCTAATAAGTTCTACACGTAAAACCTAGGATTACAAAACTCTTGCCATTTCGTTTGTTATCATCCAAAGAAGCCGTGCACTTCGTATGTATATACCCTTTAAATTACACGTTGTATAAATAAGTGAGATGAAACCATTAGAATTCCTTCAAGAGAAATAACTAAGCGCCAATAGCCTAGTGGCTAAGGTGTCGGACTTCTGATCAAGAAGTCGCGGGTATGAACCCCGCCCGTTACACTATTACCGTGAACCCACTCCAAACACAAGCATATTTAGTTCAGTTGGAGGGGTTAACAAAAATGCTAGCAAAGTGAATTCTACCCACATTGTAAGTTCTATTTCTTAAAAAAAACATTCAAAACAAAGCGTCTCAACCCATATAAAAAAAGCTTTGATTTATGTTCCAAAACTGCATAGTTAGTACGTACACTCCTAGGTATTTGCAGGCACGTGCCCGATGCCCGTTTGTACACACGAATCATAGACTCGTTGAGGGCTCCCGAAATAGTACACTAATGAACTTCGACCGTTAGTAATTGATGTGATTGACCTGTTTCACGGGCCCGCTGCGCCCCAAAACATATACCTCATTATGCTTACGGAGTATCGAACGCTTTTTTTAAGTCGATGGATTTCTTACTTGGGCTTGGCTGGCTTTGGCTTTACGAAAAGCCCAAATAACTATCTCTTTTACCTAACAATCTTTGATAATGATGGTCTACATATCGATAGTACTGCAGATTTTGCTGATCTCTATACTTCTTAAGGCGGCAGTCCTTCAGGGGCTCAATTGTTCAGGGCTCAGTACTTACTTACCACTCATCATCTCGATGCCTCCCACGTACGTTGTTGTAACCCATAGATTGCAATATTACAGGAGAGCGTTTCAAAGATACTAATAGCAATAAAAACTGCATTTTTCAATTAATCTTTATACAATTCCGTATTACTAACTATATTCACATGTTGAATTGTATAAAGATTAATTGAAAAATGCAGTTTTTATTGCTAATGTAATCTTTGAAACACTCTCCTATAAGGCCGTGCGCGCACTGCGTTGCGTTTTGGAAACGCAAAATTTGTGAAGTATGGAGTGTCATAGAAGTGCGCGCACTGCGGTCAGTCTACCGGTGCGGTAGAACTACCGCAATTGCGGCCACCGCAAGGCAGTGCGCGCACGGCCTAAAATTGCTATTCGTGGTTTACAACAACTTACGTGGGAGGCATCGATCTGTTTAGCATTTTCCCAGTTGTGTCGGGGTCGGCTTTCAGTCTACGCGGGTGCAGCTGAGTATTAGTACATGAAGCTACTAGCTTTCTGACCTCCACAACCCCGGATAACACTATACCCCTTGGCCAGGCTAGTCTCAGATTTTCTGACTACGACTGTCAAAAATGTCCAAATGACTGAGTACTTTCAACGGCACGGGCATCATCAACACCCAAACTCCTGGCTACTACATACTAAGACATTTTTTATAGAAACAGTACAAC
Organism: Tholera decimalis; assembly: GCA_943138885.2. Lineage (NCBI taxonomy): Eukaryota > Metazoa > Arthropoda > Insecta > Lepidoptera > Noctuidae > Tholera > Tholera decimalis. Next base: position 17,151,231 of record OW964551.2, read on the forward strand.
ACACAACTGAACAGTACTTGTTTTCCACTCTAGGACCTTAAAATATACCAAGTTAGGTCTTGGTATCCTCAGAAATCACGTTGAGCCATCCCAGCTGTCATCATAGTCCTTTGCAAGTGATATTAAGCCTGCGCCGAGTAAAATAACTCAAAACGGTCTTCACAACTAAAGGAATATAACCTATAATAGTACTTTAATTACCATACAAAAATATGTAATGAACACTAGAATAAATGTGTTAGCAAACATAGTTGGCAAAATTTAAAAATATTTTATAGTTTATTAAACAAAAATACATAAAGTTGGACAAAAATCCTTACAAAACATGCTCGTGCGTCGCTGAATTTTGATAGTAAACTGTTGAATTTTTTCATAAACTTCAATTCATATTATTCTCTAATTATCATACTATCATTTACGGCTTTAACATTTCAAAAATGTCGCTTGGTTGTTTTAATTTTAATTTTTTCTTCTAATTTGCGCGCTATTTTGAACCATACGCAACGTACACCGGTCGAAAATTCAGTCCACAGAGTACATTTTATATACTGAGATAGAGCCGTCACTCGAAGATTTCAGAGCGCCCGCGCCCTCTGGCAACATGTAACAACAACAATGTATGAAGCATATGTACCTATATATATATATAGCATACAGATATAGCTACCTACAAATCAGTGTACCCCACTGCATAGGCCGTCCTATTTACTCCTTTTTATTTAGTAGGTACTTAGTAATTTATGTTGATTTACAATAAAACAATATAATTACAACACCAAATACTTTATTAAAATCTTCTGTTACAATATTTGATGGCCATCTGAATTTTATCTTCCATAATCGTTTCGTGATCCACACAATAACTTAGAAGTATCCTTAGGTACACACCAATTAAATAAGAATATATTATATCTTAAATTTCTTGAATTATTTGCAATTATTGACTTATTATTTGACAAATTATTTAACTTTTTTTAAACCTTTGACATTTACAAAGTGTTGCCAAGTGACCGACTCGCGTTCTCCCCAAACTATCCCCGAAATCTCCCCAAAATTCAAGATTTGTAAAATACCTCATAAATGGCTATTCTTTTTTATTATTCACACAATTTTATACAATTTCAGCAATAGCGTCCATGACTAAATTAGCCTCTTCACTCGCGCCGGTTGCAGTTCCGTACATTTTTTCTGAGTTAAACCTGTTTAGCATCTTTGAACCGGGTTTAAAATGAACACATCCTTCTAGCAATTTATATCTTATTCTCAAGATGGATTCGGCAGTGTTAATGGCCAATCTGTTTCGACATTTGTCTTCAATAATAGCTACTTGAGAGAAGGCTCTTTCCGCAACTGCGTTAGAAAAAGATAAAGACAAAATACCTAGTGCCAATTTGCTAACATTTCCACGGGTATGTGCTATCACCAACTGCATTTTTGAAATTATAAACTTCAACCCAGAACTCTTCGGTGTGTTGCGTGGATTTCCAAGTTGTACGATGCAAATCATTCCATTCTGCGGCAACTTCGGAGCCACTCGGCTATCATCGTGCACAGCATTTTGTTTTCGTGTGTGTGCTTTCACAGATTAGTTAGTGGTTTGATCGCGTTCAGACATCATCAGTCCAAATATTTCCCCAAAAATATTGTCCCTCAATTCTCCCTCCATAACTTTAAAAACCCCCCAAATTTGGGGGGATTCCCTCCAATCTGGTATCACTGCATTTACGCAAGTTTCGTTACCATTTTAGTTTAAAATTAAATAAGTTAAAGAAAAAATGGGATTGCGTAATTGGAGGATTTTATTAATTTGAAGATACGTGTGTTAATATATTATAAAAGGTGTGAAATTTAAAAGGTGTCCTTATATCCCTAATATTTTAATTTATATAAAATAAAATGGTTATTTGTTAAAGATAATTTAGAATATCTGAGTAAAACGGAGAACAAGTTTAAGCTAAATGTGTAAATATTTTGAGAAAAGTGCCATCTATCAATACGTAACTTAAACTTTGATTATTGCTATACGAATAAATTAAAAATCAATTGAATTGAGTAGTTTATATCCAAAAGCAGAACCCTACCTAAACTAGTCGGTTATCATTTCGTCACTTTTGTTCTAAGTTATAACACCATGATTCAGTCGTCCACGGGAGCTCAGAGAGGGGTCACGTCTCATCGTGGAGCGTTTCGCCGGTAACGATAATTCGCGATCTATTGTGTACGTACGTATTGCAGCAATCCGTTGAATAACATAAGTCATATTTTTTGTTTTTTTGAGTACGATTTATTATGCATACCCAACAATTACTTTTTATTGTTCAATATATATTTCTTTAACATTTTTTTTTTTCAATATTTGTTTTATTATGGCAAAATGTAAAAAAAATATTATTAGAAGAAAGTTGGCGCAAATTTTCGAAAAAAAGCCATTCTCATAAAAAGTACGTATTTCTATTTTGTGATGTTATTATTGCTTTTTCACCGACTTCAAAAAAAAGGAGAAGGTTCTCAGTTCGTCTTAAACTTTTTTTTATGTATGTAACCTCAAACTCGAAGACGGCTGGACCGATTTGGATATTTTTTTTCGTTTGAAAGGGTATACTTTCTTGTTGGTTCCATTGTTATGAAATCAGGATCTGATGATGGGATCCTGGAGAAAGCGAGGGATCTCTTTAAATATTATAGGCACACCTATAGCGTTTTGGGTATTTCTAATAGTACCTTGTGCAGTTGCTCTCGAAAAGCACCATTTGAGGAAGTGAAAGTGATGACGAAGACTTTTTTCAAACATTCGATATGGGTATCGTGTAATGGGTTTTTGGGGGTGGTGATTGCAAATCTGGAATTTATTTTTAAATTCAAGATGGCGTATGCAACTTTTTCTCACAAAATCGATATGGGTACCGTGTAATGGGTTTTTGGGGGTGGTGATTGCAAATCTGACATTCATTTTAAAATCCAAGATGGCCGATGCAACTTTTTCTCAAACATTCGATATGGGTATCGCGTAATGGGTTTTTGGGGGTGGTGATTGCTAATCTGGCATTCATTTTAAAATCCAAGATGGCGGATGCAACTTTTTCTCAAACATTCGATATGGGTATCGCGTAATGGGTTTTTGGGGGTGGTGATTGCAAATCTGACATTCATTTTAAAATCCAAGATGGCGGATGCAACTTTTTCTCAAACATTCGATATGGGTATCGCGTAATGGGTTTTTGGGGGTGGTGATTGCAAATCTGGCATTCATTTTAAAATCCAAGATGGCGGATGCAACTTTTTCTCAAACATTCGATATAGGTATCGTGTAATGGGTTTTTGGGGGTGGTGATTGCAAATCTGGCATTCATTTTAAAATCCAAGATGGCGGATGCAACTTTTTCTCACACATTCGATATGGGTATCGTGTAATGGGTTTTTGGGGGTGGTGATTGCAAATCTGGCATTCATTTTAAAATCCAAGATGGCGGATGCAACTTTTTCTCAAACAATTGATATGGGTACCGTGTAATGGGTTTTTGGGGGTGGTGATTGCAAATCTGGCATTCATTTTAAAATCCATAATGGTGGATGCAACTTTTTCTCCAACATTCAATATGGATATCGTGTGTGTCTACTAAGTTAAATACACTGATAACCTTCAAGGGTTTATTGCTAAGTATAATTAACAAAGTAACGTAAGGGCTAAAATTATCGCTAAATGATGAAAATGAGTGCACCCGGTTGCTGTTCGAAATACACTAAGCTCGCGGCGAACTTAGTGCGACCGCATTATATCGCTTGCTCAGCAAACGTGGTCGATTGCAAAATATTGCATCAAACATCGTGTAATAGGTTTTTGGGCATACCGATTGCAATCCTGACATTCATTTTAGAATTTACGACGAAAGTTCATTGGCTACTTTGTTAGCTTACAATTTACACTGGGTTATTGACAATTTAACTGATCCTAGGTTATGTGGCTATTCAGTATTATCTAGGGTATCTAATAATACTGAAATTAATTGTTTAAACCCTTAGATGTGACAAAGGAGAGTTATAATAACACAATTTTACTATATCATCAGAATATAAATCGTTTCTCCGGCAAAATATTAGATGAGGAAATATTAATAGATAAATATGATATAGATATCTTATGTTTTTGTGAAACCTGGCTAAAACCAGATAGAATGTTGTTTAAAATTAATATTTTTCTGTTACTAGTGCATACAACAGGTCCTCAGTAGGAGGTGGTACTTTAATATTACGTAGTAATTCTCTTAGATATAAGGAACAAAAATATATCACCGCTTGCTCTGTTGATTGCTTGTGTGAGGTAGCATGTACAGAAGTTGAAGGCCAAACTTTCTTAAGTGTTTATAGACCACCAGCATCAAACTTGTCATCATTCTTAATGATAATGGGAGAAATTTTAAGTACCTAAGCTTATAAGAGATAATAAATTAGTTTTCGTTTGTGGTCACCTAAATATTGATTTGTTAGTAAATTCACCTGAACACTGCAAGCTTACTTCATTGTTTGGTTCATTTAACTTAAAATGCACATACAAGGAAGCAACAAGAATAACAGCAACATCAGCTCAATGCATAGATAATATTTATACTAATTGTGCCATAAAATACTCGTCTCAAATTAGTGGAGTTAGGTCTGACCATATAGGTCAACTAGTATCCTTTGAGTTGGTTAAAAAGCGGCAATTAAATAAGACTATTAAGTTTAGGCCACTAACTAAAAAGAAATTAATGTTTTTAATGATAACATGTTAAGTAATCTTTCAATGGACAATTTTGACTCCCATGACCCCAATGAAAATTACAGGATATTATTTTCTTCACTATGCCACGAATTTAGTAAGGCATGTCCAGTTAAAAAATTTCAAATGAGTAATAAATCTAAATTTAATTAATGGGCCACTGCTGGAATAAGAATAAGCTGAGACAATTTATACTACTTATACCATGAAAAATCATTGACTTCCGATGAAGCCTTCCATAATTATGTAAGAAACTACTCAAAGATATTTAAAAGAGTATGCGCCCTAAGCTAAATCTAAATCAGAAAGTAATAAAATTAGCATTTCTAACAATAAAATAAAAACTGTGTTTAAGGTGATAAACAAAGAAACTGGAAACACAAACCAACAGGGTTAGAATGATTTGACTTTGAACATCGATGATCAGGTCATCTCAGATAAGTTAAAAAAGGCTGAGAAGTTGGAAAATTACTTTACCAATATTCCAGTAGAGGTTACTAAATCTCTACATTCTTCGCCATTATTAGCAGAATCTTTTTTAAAGGAAAACTTCAATAAGGATATACCAACATTTTCATTTAAGCCCATTTCTATTGATTAAAAAGCATGCCAAAGTCTTAACATAACAAACACTGATGACTTATGGAGTGCATCTGTTAGGGTTCTTGGTAATATTATTGACTCAATTGCTGCTATCCTAACAGGCACATTTTATTAATGTATAGACAGCGGTAATTTTCCCGATTTAATGAAACATAGTAAAGTAGTACTAATTTTTAAGTCGGGTTGTAAGAGTGATCCCTCTAACTATAGACCGATATATGTGCTTCCAGCATTAAGCAAAATATACGAAAAAATCATGCTGGACCAGATGCTATCATATTTTAACTCAAATGGAATTCTGCATAGTCGGCAGTTTGGTTTCACGAAAGGTAGGTCAACAACAGACGCAGGAGTAGCGCTCATCCGTCACATTCTGGAATCTTGGGAGAAATCTCAGGATGCAATTGGCATATTTTGTGACCTCTCCAAAGCTTTTGATTGCGTTGACCACAAAACACTGATCTGTAAATTACACCATTACGGAGTTCGTGGATTCGTGTTCTGCTGACCTTGTTCTTTCATATTTATCAAACAGGCAACAAAAAGTTATTGTTAATGGAGCGACATCTGCAGGATCCCTAGCCAAGATGAGTGCTCCGCAAGGTTCAATTCTTGGCCCTTTCCTTTTTATAGTGTATATCAATGACATACATGATGACCAAGTTATCGGATATTTTTATTTGTAATTCCACTGTGCTGTATTAATTGGTCTATACGACAGTATAGACCAAATTTTTAAATATAATTAAGCATATCTTAGAACTGGAAACATATCTTACAACTATATAATAATATAGGTTATCCATCAGAATTCAGACAGGCTTTAATTTATAATCATATTGTGGGAAGTACTAATTTCACACGGGTTCCCGTTAGTATATGCTTAAACTAGACTAATGGTCTCATGGTGCGTGGTGCGCTGGTTGCACGCTACTGGCATGATTGCTCTATGTTATCTCTTAAAAAATAGTAGTAGAGATACCTACTACTGTTTCTTGTGATTTTTTTTTATTTTTGGCTCGCGTTTGAATTTTAAGAAAAAAATTAATTCAAACTCAAAATGTTTTATTTCACATAGGCCTACATGGGCACTTATAAAACGTCAGCAGTTTGGCGCAGGGCACGGTTCGAAATTGGTCGTTTTCTATGGAGAAGATCCGGCAAGAAACTCCACAGTTACTCTTTTAAAATATCATTCTTACAATGTATCTATAATACAGGTTAATTAGATATGAGAGGACATTAAAGCCTGTCTGAATTCTGATGGATAACCTATATTATTGTATAGTTGTAAGATATGTTGCCAGTTTTAAGATATGCTTAATTATATTGAAAACTTTGGTCATTACAAGATATTTTCTAAATTTAAACCCACGACCTACGTCATTTAAATTTAAAAGTCAATTATCTGAAATTAAGTATTTCAAATGGCGGGAGACTTTGTTAAACATAAAAAACACAGTGATACGACGTCAATGTGGAGCTATTTTTTAGTTGCGAAGGATAGGAATAGTGCCAAATGTAACCGATGCTCAGCCATTCTCAAGACTTTGGATGGATCGACTAAGGGATTACATACACATTTGTCATCAAAACATAACATCAAGCTTATATCAGCTTCAACAAGTCTAGATTCTGATAATCTGAACACAGCACCGCCGCCAGCCAAGCGAAAGTTAAATGATTATTTTACTAAAAGCGCCGACGATAGCCTCGATGATGTTTTGGCAAGAATGATTGCATTAGATGGATTTCCATTCAGTATATTCATAACTTCAGATGATTCGAGAAAATTTGTCTTTGCAAAATACACGGATTTACCAAAGTCAGCCGTCACCATTCAAAAACGTGTCATGAATTACAGTGAAACAATCAGAAAGCAAGTAACTGCAGAATTGAAACATTTGAAAAGTGCAGGTGAAAGATTTAGTCTTTCTTTCGACAAGTGGACTTCAACATCCAATAAACCATACATGGCTGTCAACGTTCATTCATATAAAAAAAATTTGGAATTTAGGACTTGTTCCTATTTATGAAAGTATGAAAGTATGGCTGAAAATTGTCGTCGTATATTGAAAGAGCGTCTAAGTATATTTGATATTTCCCTGGATACTGGCTTTATGAAAAACATAATTATTTGCAAGACAGCTCTACCTCAGATGATACTATAAATGAACCACCTGTGGCTGTTGATCATATGGACGACATCCATGATGATGAACATTTAGAAGACTTAGACAGTCCAGAATCAGACTTAATCTTAATGTCACAAAATGACCTTGCGCTATAACACATACCAGAGTTAACACAAGATGAAAACATTAATGAGCTGATAAAGAAAATCCGCAAAGTTGTAGAGTGTATTTCAAAAGATCATCATTGAAAAATGAAACAGTACTTCAAAAATAAATGAAAATTGAACATGGAAAAGAGCTGTCACTTCTTTTGGACTGTAAAACCAGGTGGAATAGTCTTTTAACAATGCTGGAGCGATTTTATCTTTTAAAAACCTTCATTCAAAAAGCTCTTATAGATCTCAATCATCCAATTCGTTTGGAAGAAGTTGATTTTGAATTGGTAAATAAAATTGTTGATGTGCTGACCCCAATTAAATTGACAGTAGAAGCAATCTGTCGGCGAGATGCTAATTTATGCACAGCTGATTCCGCTTTGAAATTTCTTATAAAACAGCTATCTAGCATAATCATTATCATAGCTGACACTTGCCAAAAAATGAAAACATCCTAAGTGGAACGTATGAAGCAACGACGAAGTGATGATTTGACTGATGTGTTGAATTAATTACAAAATCCATGAAAAGATGATGAAATTCAGTTATTATCGGATTTGGAATGGCATGACTTATTTCCAGTTTCTACACAGGCTTTAGTTTGGAAGCAAATAAAGTGTATTGTTAAAAAACTTAAAAGTCGAGATGACACGGAAGAAGAAGAAGGAAGATCAGGATCACAAACTGATGATGAGTTAAGGCCACAAACCTCCCAATCCCAACCCCAATTGACACTAAAGGAAAACTTATAGCTGGAAATTGATAAGAGTATGAAATCCCCAGATCGTGAAGTACAAATACAAAATTAATCGGGGTTGGCAAAATATAGTATTAGACGTGAAATAAGCCTGTTTGAAAATGGAGGAATTAGTGGATATCACTTAGAAACAGCATATAAGTATCTATTGTCTATTCCTCCAACCAGTGTAAAACCTAAACGAGCGTTTTCAGCTGCTGCTTATGTTGGTAATAAACGAAGCAGGCTTGGAAGTCAAACCTTGGATGCATTGATATTTCTACGATTGTATTTTCAAAATTCGAAATAAGTTTTATTGTCTTTTTATTTCTTACAAAGTATAGTCTCTTTTTGTCATTTTTTCTTTTCTTACTATACTGTGATATGTGTAGTGTACCAAAATTAAAAATATATATATTTTAAGAAATTACTCGTTTTTTAGAGTTCAGTTGCCGAATGGCAAAAAACGGAACCCTTATAGTTTCGTCATGTCTGTCCGTCTGTCTGTCTGTCTGTCTGTCTGTCTGTCCGTCCGTCCGTATGTCACAGCTATTTTATTCCAAAACTATTAAGACTATACATGTGAAACTTGGTAAGTAGATGTATTCTATGAAACGCTTTCCGATATTGAGAAAAAAATTAAAAATCATTTAAAATAAAGGAACATACTACTACCCCATACATGGAACTAAAACTGAAAATATATTTTTTTTCATGAAACCTATGCGTGTGTGGTATTTATAGACAGGTCTTTAAAAATGACATGGGGGTTTCTGAAACCACTTTTTCATAAAGTCAATCGTTTAAAAGATATAAGCTTCCAAAGTGGTCAAATGTGTATCCCTCCCTCTAACTTCTATAATAGTGAAGTGAAAAATCTAAAAAAACATGTATCTGTAGATCTTAATGTAAACTTTCAACCAAAATTGGTTTGAATGATATCGAGTTAACAATTTTTGAGATACGGCATATTTTCTAAAACCGCAAATATAACTTTGTAATTCATACAAACACTATGAAAAACAAAGTTATCTAGCGTAGTTGTAAAAAATGTAAATAAGCTAGTTTTAAGAAATTTGTAAGGTTTTTTTCGTCAAATAAATATACATATTATATTATATTATTATAGTCACACACGGAACCCTTCATGCGCGAGTCTGACTCGCACTTGGCCAATTTTTTACATTTGAGACCAATTAGAAACCACATAGTCTAATCCGGGGATAGCCCCAGGGTCCCAGGATTCAGCATCAAGAATCACGTAATCCCGGGATTGAAAACATGCTCGGGATTGTATTCTCTAGTTGCAACTAAGAAAGGATTTCTATCGAAATTCTATTTTAGTTGCCAAATGTGTCGAAAAAAATAGAATGAATAAATTGTAAAGAACCAGATAGATAGCCCTACAGACCTCAATCTGAACGATAATTCTGTAACCAGTTTTATGTCGATAGGAGCCGGGTTTTCTGGTTTAGAACAAGTTTCAGCTTCCTTTGACATTTCCTCTATGTCCGACAAATTATACGCCAAGTGCCATAACAAGGTCTGTCTACTACGGGAATTAGCCAAAGAAAAATTGGCCAAGTGCGAGTCAGACTTGCCTATGAAGGGTTCCGTAGTAACTATAATAATATAATATGTATAACTACTACAACTACTAGTCTGTCGGTCTGTCCATCCGTCCGTCCGTATGTTACAGCCATTTTAATCCGAAACTATTAGGACTATACATATAAAACTTGGTAGATTGATGTATTCTGTGAACCGCTTTCCGATTTTAAGAAAAAATTAAAATATATTTAAATTATTTTTAAATATTTATATTATATATATTTAAATATTAAAATATATTTAATTTCTATAATAATGGAGTGAAAAATATAAATATATATATACAACGTGTAACGGAAACCCCATATCTAACCAAAAGGGCTGAAGACAACATTTGGTATGGAGTCTCTATGCACAGTTTCAGCACAAAATAACTGACTTAAAGAATTGATACCAAATTATTGGTTTCACATATTTTTTGAATACCAATCATAACAAACGTGTCATAGCACTACGAGGGTCAATAACTTTCCACGTCACTTGCCAATAACACGATAATTCTTTTCGTTCTTCTTAATTTGAAAAATTCGGTCTCTGGTATCAGTGTACTGGAATTTGTAATAAGTTCTACACATGTAGACTTAGGATTACAAAACCCTTGCCATATCGTTTGTTATCATCCAAAGATGCCATGCACTTGGTATGTATATACCCTTTAAATTACACGTTGTATATATATATATATATATATATATATATATATAGATCTTAATGTAAACTTTCAATCAAAATTGATTTTAAAGAGATCGAGTCAGCAGTTTTTGAGATACAGCATATTTTCTAAAACCGCAAATATAACTTTGTAATTCATACAAATACTATGAAAAACAAAATTATTTGGCGTAGTTGCAAAAAATGTAAATAAGCTAGTTTTAAGAAATTTGTAAGTTTTAGTTTTTTGTCAAGTAAATATACATATTATATTATATTATTATAGTTACTACGGAACCCTTCATGGGCGAGTCTGACTCGCACTTGGCCAATTTTTGTAAAATGTTATAATAAGCAATATAACATTAGATTTATAGATTTCTTTTATTTTTTTTTCTTTTAAATTAAGTTACACTTGATACATATATTGTTATGAAATAAATTACGCTTATATTTTCTGCGAAGTAAGTTCGCTAGACAGCATTAATGAAAAAATGTTTTTTTGGTATGGCCCCACGTATATATAATAAAGTACCGAATGTTATTAAAAATATGACAGTACATCAGAATTTAAACGAGCACTAAATGAATTTTTAATAAACAAAACTTATTTCAGTCTGGTTTTATTATGACATTACATAATTATATTTTTTTTTATTTCATACTGGTTTTATTATTCAAATAAGTACTGCATACCCATCTATCCTAACTTGCTACTTACCCAGTTTCGAAGCGTCAATAGCCTAATGGATAAGGTGTCGGACTTGTGATCGAGAGGTCGCAGGTTCGAACCCCACCCATTACACTATTGACGTGAACCCACTCCAGACACAAGCATATTTAGCTTAGTTGGAGGGGTTAACAAGATTGCTAGTAATGTGAAATTGCTAGTACACATTGCTAGTATTCTTTAAAAAAAATCTGAGGAGTTTAATATATAAAATCAAAGTTTTATTGCAATAGGATGAATAGTGAGGGAACGGATAATGTATTACTACAGTAAAAACAAACGTTAATTTTTATATAATAGGTATAATTTATTAAATTTATTTTTGTGATTTATTTACGTACCTACTTGCTTCATTTAGATCCATCCAGCCTTTTGAGCGTAAAGAAGTAACAAACATGCAAACAGACACATTCATTCACAAACTTTCGCCTTTATAATATTAGTGTGATAAATAAAACCATCTAAATAATTAATATTCGTTTTTCAAGTTTATTCAACATAACGACAAAAAATTAAAAAATGCAAAGTTAGTAAACTTCGTCGTGCAACGGCAAGCGGGCCTCGAGCGAACTTGTCATTGTGTGTGTGACAACGCACACGACTAGCCCGCTGCAGTAAATACCTATTTTCCGCGCGTCTCGTAGGCTCGACACCCTCTTAATTGGCCAGCAAGTTTGTAGCTAGATTAAACGAAACCGTTACCATATTTTCAGACGGAATCGGTCATTAAACCCAGATATTACATTGTTTATTCAGGGCAGTAGACTAGAATCGAGTTTGTAACCCAATTAAAACAAAATGGTGAGTTAGAAGCGGGGGCCAGCCCTGCGTTCATTATAAAATTATTAACATGTTAATGAGAGGGACGGACGTCCATTTTGGGGCATCCTGTGGGGATTTAGTTGCGGGATACGAAGTATGGATATATAATATTAAAATTGCTATCTCTTTCACTCAATTTTGTTGGCGTATGGCTTCAGACCGATATAGTTAGGTCAAAAAACTAATGATTATGCTGCAACTTTTCAGAGGCCTTTGCCCTAAATTGGCCGGTAATTAGCAGTGTATGCACTGCACATAATACAGGTACAACAACACACCTGTACTTTTGCACTGAAAGGCGCAGAGGTTTACTGTTCAATCAATTAGCTCGAACACTGAAACCAAACTTATACTAAGCAGTAAATAGCGATTGAGAATATTTTTTTCTCCGAGGTGGAAATTCACATGGATGTCCCGCTTTTTTTGCATTTTCGGTGGGAAAAACATCTAATTAATCCTTCCGCTCTGGGTAGAGCGGAATCTAGTCTTGTGCTGACTAAATACCCATCCAGTTTCTTTAATCCCTTACGTTCGGGGGCCGCGGTAACCCGTTAGGACATTCCCGCAAACTCGGATGTCCTTCGCCCTAGGGCGAGTAAGGGAGTCTGTCAGACTTAAACTGACTAAAACCACCCTTTGTTCTCATACAGTCTTGTGCCGGGGGTACGGATACACTTAAATATTCCTCAACGCTACTCCTAACTGGTGCCTGCCCGACTTTGCGGAACCCGTAATATGCGCCGCCATCACCACTTCGGGTCTCGTAGTCCCCTAGTCCACCGTCTCTGGACCCATTAAGAGGCCGTCAGAAGGCATTGCTTACCCTCTGCCAATGCCCGGTAAAGGAACTACTAGGTCTTGAGACTGCAAGTCCAACGTTCTCGTTTTTTCAACTGCAGCAGAGCCCAAATGAGAGTAATGATTTTGGTTGGTATATCTGTGAGTTAGCGAGCACAGGTGTTCATAATTACGCCACCAATCATGCGTAGCTACATACCTAAGATCGTAAGTGACCCACGTTCTAAAACTGATCGCAAAAGGTTCGGCCGTTGCCGTTTTCATGCTATTAAATAATAGCCAGTTATGTGAAACACGTTTAAATATAATCAGGTTCATTTATAGTATATGGTATTGGAGGTCATATTGAAGGAAAAATTTGGTATAAAGGCAGATATATGTGTACTTATATAAGAAAACAGAAGGTAGTTAACTAGGTGGCACATTAATTTAAACTAGAATATTAGTATATACTTAGTAAGTAGGTATGGTTTCGGTAGGTGGGTTTCGAATCCAGGCAGACATATTTATAGGTATAATTTTTATCAGCATCACACAGTAAAGGAAAACACTGAGGAAACTGGCATGTACTGCTAGGACCAAACATTCTTCAGATATGTGACATACCAACATGCACTGGGCCCGTGCGGTAGTACCCCCATTACCTCTCATAGAGGACGCCTGTATCCCAGCACTGGGGACGTTATAGGTATGCTAATTATATTAAGTAATACCTTGTAGTGCTGATATGTTTCGCACCTTTGTTGTAAAATATCTCCCAATTCATATGAATAATTTTGTACATTTTTATCGTTCGTTTTGTATCTAGGTATATACTTAATTACTAAAATAAAAATGTGAAAAAAAAAAACAAAGGGTAGGTTGTTGGTGCCAAACAAAAAACAAGGTAGGCAACACAGCGGAAAAACAAACTTAGCTATTTATAGAAAAAAATAAAATTGTTGTTGCTGCATGTTCAATATTTAAGGGAACACCGCTTGATACTGGTTATGTATTTTCGGTGTGAAAATCATCTTATGACTCCTCCCGATGTGGGTGGAGCAGAAGGGAGTGTCAGATACTGACTAAAAACCACTGATTTGAAAACCACTTGATCGCACATACATTGCCCCGACGCACGAAAACTATGCGAGTTTTTGCTCCTATATATTGGCTACGATACACGAACCATTTTATAAAGACCGGTTAAGTAGACGCACAGCCTTACTGAGCTGATCTACGAGTGGCCCTACCTAAAAAAAAAAAAAAAAGAACCATTTTAGTTGTGACCAAGTATTAGGCCTGTATGCATGCTAAACAATTACAATATTTAAATTTTTGTATCCAATTTATAACGCATAAAAATGCTTTCATGCACGTTGAAGTGGTGTGAAAAACATTCCTAGACATCTAGATACCAAATGGATGACATAACTATTCATCAGTAATGAAATAATATGAAAATTATTTATCATTTTTAATCCGATTATAAGCTACCGCAGAGGTCCATTTAAAATGGTGGTTTGGGTGGTCAAGGACAAAATTGTGTCGCGCGTTGATGTCTTTTGGAAATGTCTCTTTCTTACATGAAGAAATTCTAATTCTTTTATCCCTGTCTTTTCATCTGTATTTTTATCGTAAAAATCTGTGCTGTTACCTATAACGGCTGGATACGATATCGATAGTTATAAAATTAAACTTATTTTTTTGTAATTCAATTCAGATAGTTGTCATAAAATACCTATCTACATTAACCGACTTTAAAAAAAATTGGCCAAGTGCGAGTCAGACTCGCCCATGAAGGGTTCCGTAGTAACTATAATAATATAATATAATAATTATGTATATTTATTTGACGAATAAAAATAAACTTAAAATTTCTTAAAACTAGCTTATTTATTTACATTTTTACAACTACGCTAAATAACTTTGTTTTTCATAGTGTTTGTATGAATTACAAAGTTATATTTGTGGTTTTAAAAAATATGCTGTATCTCAAAAACTGCTGAGCCGATTTCTTTCAAACCAATTTTGGTTGAAAGTTTACATTAAGATCTACAGACATATATATTTTTTAGATTTTTCACTCCATTATTATAGAAGTTAATTTTTTTTCTTTAAAATAGAAAAGCGGTTTACAGAATACATCTATCTACCAAGTTTCACATGTATAGTTTTAATAGTTTCGGAATAAAATGGCTGTGACATACGGACGGACGGACAGACAGATAGACAGACAGACAGACAGACAGACAGACAGACAGACAGACAGACAGACAGACAGACGGACAGACATATCGAAACTATAAGGGTTCCGTTTTTTTGCCATTCGGCTACGGAACCCTAAAAAGGAGAAAGTTCTGATATTTTTTCTTCTGTGTGACATGCATGTTTTCATTTTAGATTTCCCAAGATTCCATATTAAAAAGAAAAGTGGATGGATAAGGTTACTAGGCAATATTGGTTTCTAGTTTGGTTTTATTGATATAATGTTGAGAAAAGTCAAAATAATATAAGATACCTATATCCAATCTTTCTAGGCTTCAAATAGTATGACGGAGTCTAATATTAATTAACTTGGACCTTTGCATTACAATATCGCCCTCGTTAGTTACTTTGGTTCCGGGGATGCGGTAATGGTCTCTATGAAATTCTGCGGCCCCGGAACTTAAGGGCAGCTGAAGGAACAGGGTGGGTTTTTAGTCAGTAGAAGTCTAACACTCCCTTCCACTTTACCCAGAGCGGGAGAAGTCATTCGATGATTTTCCCACTCAGGAAAAAGAAACAGGTTCCTTTGTTTCGATGTCGAGTCCACGGGTTAAGGCGACATTATATGGCAGCGACCTTGAGCGACTGGGAAGAAGCTTGCGTCACTCCCCGCGACCGCGCAATGCACCCCCGCAACGCAAGCTCAAAATTTCGTAAAGTAACCATACGTTTCAAATAGTAAAGACTGTACTGCCTGATTTATTATCACCATCCAAATTTTTTCTGGACTTTAATTGTCTGGTCATTGAAAACTACTATGTGTATTTAGACAAGTAAATCTATCTATCTATATATATAAAAATGACTATGTGGCTACGCTACTTAGACTCATTTGATAACCGTAAATAATTAAGTTTTAATAACATTGAAATCGGAATATTGAAATAAGTATGAATTTACTTGTCAGCAATCATGTCCTCATTTTCGACATGCTGAGTTGAGTTTTTCCCTTTTGTATACAGCCAGAGCTGAATTTTTTTTTTAAATAGTTTATAGGCTTGCGTTTGACCATAATCTAACCTGATGTTAAGCGATGATGTGGTCGAAGATGAAGCACGCTTGCCTAGAAGTAATCTATTCACTCTTGACTTAAAGACTTCCAGGTTATAACTATCAGGAAACAGACTCCAGCAGGGAATTCTACTCCTTAGCCGTACCCATAATTAAAGTAATCTCAAAACGTTTCATGCGTATGGGTGGGATGTCCACCATGTAACGATGGCGCATCACCGTTTGTCTTGTAGTCCTATGATGGAACGGGCTTGGTGGAATAAGACTGCAATTCCATCGCACACTCCCCGAAATGTAACCGATAGAAAACTGATAGGCTTGCAACACGTCGCCGATGCTCTAGGCTCTGGACCTTTGTCTCGACCAGTTTCTCGTTGCCGATGAGCCTTTTGGCCCGTTTCTCTATAGACTCAAGTGCATTAAGCTGGTATTTGGCAGATCCATCCCAGAGATGAGAGCAGCACTCCATGGTAATATGGCATTTGGTATTTTTCTCATTAACAAGAAGATTATTAACATTAAACCAGCTAACTACAGTTGCAAGGGCACTGTTTACTTCTTCAGTAACCTGCTGTTAACTTTGATTTTAAATAAAAGATAAGTATCGTCAGCGAATAACACTATGTCATGATTTTTGATCAGGTACGGTAAATCATTTATATAAATAAGAAACAAAAAGGGACCTAAAATTGAGCCTTGGGGACCCCCATCTTGACGTCACAGATCCCGGCGATCTTTTGCCGTTCAAGTCGACTCTCTGAATCCTTTCACTCAAGTATGAGGTCTGAAGATTCAGAGAGGCGCCCCGGAATCCGTAGTGGTGCAGTTTCCTGATTAATGTCTCATGGGGAACACAGTCAAATACCTTTGAAAAATCGCAAAAAATGCCCAACACTTACCAACACTTATCTTCCCATGCATTATAAATGTGTCCTAAAAGTTCAACACCGGCCATCAGTTGTTGAACGTCCTTTTGTAAAACCAAATTGTTTATTATGTAGCAATTTGTGTTTATTAAAATATCTTTGCATCTGCATTAAATAATTTTCTCAAAAATTTTACTGAAAGAGGGCAATAGGTACAGAAATAGGTCTATAATTAGTAGGGTCAGATGTACTAACTGATTTAAATAGTGGGATTATTTTACTATATTTCATTAAATCAGGAATCTCACCGCAATCAATACAATTATTAAATATAACAGCTAATGTAGGAGCTATAATGTGTATAATGGACTTAGTAACATGAACAGAATCACCCCACAGATCTGCAGCCTTTTTAACATTCAAAGAATTAAAAGTTTTGATGATGTCATTAGAAGTAACATATTGGAATTTAAACTCTGAACTACAAACTGGAACACTTTTTTTAAGTAATGTGTCTGCAGCAATGGCAGATGATTTTAGCGACTTGATTGTCGATACGGGTATGTCAGTGAAAAAAAATTCAAATTCTGTGGCGACTTGTGAATCTAATGTTATTATATTATCATCAATAGTTAGGGTGTAATTACTAGGATTCCCAACTTTTTGGCAGCCAATTGAGCCTTAGCCTCGATAATCGGACCAAAATTAAGGGTGGATATCAACGTAACCTCAAGAAGTTCGATGCGATCTATATAATATAAAGCGAGTTATATAATATAAATTAAATTTAGGTAAGTATAGGCACGGGCGCGTAAGTAGGATTGACCATATGGGCGAAAGTTGGAATATTAGAGAGTTGTGCGTAAACAAAACATTAGATCTCCGCATTCAAGGTCATGGTACATCCGTACCATAGCTAGCTATAAGTACCTACAACTATGTCAAAAACCGCACTCAAGTATTTTTTAAACTAATCTGGACTGTCCTTACTACGCTGTAGTATGGTTACATTATAGTTAAATACTCACCTCGTACTCACCACAAAAAAACACTATTATTTCAATGAAATAAAAAATTACTAAACATTAGATCTCCGCATTCAAGGTCATGCTACATAAGTACCTACCCTAGACCTATACCTACAACTCGTGTCAATATCAGCTCTCAAGTATTTTTTGATACTCTAATCCGGACTGTCCTTAGTACCTACGCTGTAGTATGGTGCTATTACATTGCAATATTTACCTCGTCTCTGCATTTTCGCGGGGAGAATCTAAGTTATTTGATATACTCCAAAAAAAAAAAACATAATTTGAATAAAATAAAAATAATTTTAAGTAAGTACCTACTAAATATTAGATCTCCGCATTCAAGGTCATGCTACTTACGTATCAAGAGCTATACCTACAACTATTCCAATATCAGCAACACTCAAGTATTTTTTGAAACTCTAATCGAACTGTCCTTACTACGCTCCAATATGGTTACCTACTCGTAAATTACATTTCAATACTCACCCTGTCTCTACATTTTTGACTCAAGAATCTTTACTATTTGGTGTTCTCCTAAAAGGAAATAACATAATTATTTCAATAAAATAAAAGTTTGTTTACTACATTTAAATCACATTTATTTTATTCCAATATGCTAATTTAAACTATTGATAGAGATTATATAAATAATCTTCTTATCGTGTGGGTAGTAATGTCTAATGACCCCATACACCCTAGTGTCAGAGTTTCTAGACTGCCTCAAGAGCCTCTGACGTGGTCTATTCTGACGACCGCCATTTGGCGACCGGGACTACCGGCTTATATGTGTCTTCCGAAGCACGGAACCATCTTTTTATCAGACAATTAGGTGATTCAGGCCTGCAATGTCCTAGCCAAAGTGGAAACAAATTTACAAAATATGCGTCCCGCGGGAATCGAACCCACGACCACACACAAGTTAAACCCCTAAACCACTCGACCATGGCGGCATAAATTATATAAATAATTAAAATTCGTTACTTCATTAATCTATTTTTAACATTGTAAGGCGTTTCTTTTTTAGTGTTTTGGGTTTACCAACCATTTTGGCGTTAAACTTCTATGCGAATAAAATCATTTTGTATTTTTTGCGCGGAGCGTTAGCATCTACTCGTGACAGTGGTCAGCAATGCACTGCCGCCCGTCGCCCGCAAGAGCCCCCGATTCATTGCGCACCTAGATTATTCGAATAATAATACACCATGACTTTACCAAACACAATATGAAGAAAAGCCGTATACTAAAAGATTGGCAATTAAATTATCTTTTAGACTGTGAAAGTTTCATAAAAATACACCCAATGGTTGTTGCCTGATCTTCGCTTTTATGCCCGCGTTAGACGTACTTTTAAAAATAAATTACACAATGTTTTACAAAAAAATATTTAAATATTCATATATCAAATTATTAAGGAAATAGTCTAGTTTATCATTATTTTTTTTCAAAGCATACCGACTAGCCGTTTAGACGTGATCTTGGATTAAAAATCATCGAAAATCGAATATCTGCCCCTTAAGTGTATGTAGGAGGGAGGAGTCATTAGATAAATCATCTAATGGTGGTGAGTACCACCAAAAAATAATTATTACCTAGTGCCTGCTGAAGCTACAGTTGTTGACACATCTGATTTTAATGAAAATATATTTATTATGGAATATAAAATAAATATAAAAAAATAAAATATAAAAATAATATATGGCCGGCTACATTGTCCATGCTCTGATAAAGCAAATAAAATGCCTAACTTGTATTGGAGCGTTGATTGGTGTTACAAATCAAAACGCCTTACAATTTCAAAAAGACACTAAAACAAGTTATTGTACGGATCCACCACAGTAATAGAAATTTGTCGTCGTTGTGAAATTTATATTAAAAGGGCGATCAACGAGAGTGGTTCGAAAGTGCTGTCTCAGAAATATAATTCCAATTATTTTATGATATCGGTTTTAAAATCACTGATTGGGTATAATTTATTCCCGGATATTAATTTTCATCAATATGAAATAGAAACTACCAATCATTTGATTGAATTAGCAAGATGCATAATTCAGAAATATGTAGACGCTCGGTTATCATTTTTTAGCAAAAACAATCAGGACCCTAAAACTTTAATTCGAAAAACATTTAACAAATTAATTCATTTTAAAAATCAATAATAACAGCATACTTGTTTTTCTTTTTGTAATTGAGACTGATAATGATTAAATATTATTATGTGATTTTATTGAGTAATTTTATAATGTTAAAGTTCATTTTATCGATATCGATAACTTTCCCTCAATCAAGTAGAGCAATCCCTAACTCGGCATATCTATGAAGCTTGACTTTGAACTGACCAATTGCAGTAGCGCATTTTTTCCTCGCCTCCCAACCCGTATTGGTGAGTTGTGTTCTTCAAAGAAATCGGCCTATAAGCTCTCTAGGTTATTTAACCTAGAGAGCTTATAGGCTTTTACTCTCTGCTAAAAACCCACCCTGCTCCCTTCAGTTGCCCTTGCTTTCCGGGGCCGTGGTATTGCGTTTTGAGCATTCCCGCAATGAATATGTTTCTTTGCCTTGAATAAAAATAATGATTATCGTCGTGGTATTCAGGCGTAGGATACTACACTGTCACCTTGTTTTCAACCGACGACCAAAAGAGGAGGTTATCAATTCGACGCGTATATTTTTTTTTTATTTTTATTTCCGTATGGTCACCGATTACTCGAAGACGGCTGAACCGATTTGGAAAATTCTTTTTTTGATTGAAGGGGTATACTTCGAAATTGGTCCCATTTTTATAAAAGTCAGGATCTGATGATGGGATCCTAGAGAAATCGAGGGAACTCTTCAAATATTATAGGCACACCTATGACGTTTTGGGTATTTATTATAGTAACTTGTGCAGTTGCTCTCAAAAAGTACCATTTGAGGAAGTGGAACTGATGATGAAGACCACAGATGGCCGCCGAAACTACTCAATAATAAGTATTGAGTGGATTGCGATTCGATTACTTGAATATGGATGTTAAGCACTTTATGCTCGTCACAATGCATATGGTGATGTAGAGCTGATGGTGATGTACCAGGAGAACTCCTCAACAATTAACGGCCCAGCATTGGGAAAAGCTATATTTTGTAAAAGGTTATAAGTAGTTGACATTTAGGCTCTTGTAACTAGGTAAATTAAAAATAGACCAACTAAAAAGAGTAAAATAAAAACTTTTTACCAAAAAATTAAACCGACTCCCAAAAACACTGCAAAGTGAAAAACAACTTTAATTTCGGAAGTCGGTGCCAAAAACGAAAATACAAAACTAAAGACACCGACTACCGAAATTAAAGTTATTTTTCACTTTGCAGTGTTTTTGGGAGTCGGTTTAATTTTTTGGTAAAATTTTTTTTATAGGCTACCCTTTACCCCGTTTTTTTGCAGTCAAGTAAATCGAGGAAAAATGTCTAACAGTATTATATAACTTTGTTGTAATAGATAATTGTTAGCAAGCTCCATTTTATAAACCAGTGCCTACCTATTTAAATAATATTGTCCTTTAGTTTTTGTATACAATTCAATTTCCTTGTAGTTATAAATATAAAAAACAGACGTATTGTCTACCCACTACAAGTCTAGGTTTATTGCCGTTGGCTAGACTCGGTCGCGAACTAAAAATATATTATTGATTTTAAAGCAAAATAGCTATCCCGTATCACGGCGCGTCGTAAGTTATTAGCAATAATGACGACCCGATAGGTACAATGCCTGCCAGGGTTGCGGAAATGTTCTGACGAGATACCGAAGGAAAGGAAGGAGTTTTTAGTCAGTAGAAGTTTGACACTCCCTCATAGATAAAATAAATAAGTAGATTTGGTCAACAGACGAAATTATATCGGAACCGTGTGTCTCCAGTTAGGCGCTGGGCGGGGCAACAACTACTGCAGTTTAATAAAATCAATAGATACGCACTCGCGCACACACCCGCATTTTCTAAATCAGAACGTACTATACAATCAATAATAAACCTTATTCCGTCAAACACAGCGTGTATTTACCATGCACCGTAGAATTTACACACACAAAAACATCGGTCGCTATCGTTGTGCTGTGCAAAAGCAATTTATTTTACATATACGCTAGTGATTGACTAAATCGGAAAGTTATCGATTCTTCCATTTATTATTGTACAATTTTTTTTGGGCACCTGAAAATGAACCAAATAAAAAATGGCATGTCCAGAAAATATTACAATAACAATAAACATATTATTAAGAACATAACATTACATAATTATTATTAAGTACTACCTACTAAGTATTAAGGGCTACCCTGGCGATTTCGACTTAAATCTTAATATTTAATTATCATAGTGATAGGTCAAATAGAAGTCGATGTTAACTTACATTACGCTCTTGATCGGAACATACCAGCCGTATAGGTTGTATAGAATCCTGAAAAGTTGATTGACTGATTTTATGAATACCCTAAATCATGAGAATAGCTTTCAGTAATAAAATAAAATTTAACACACTTCTGCAAATATCAGTTGTACTCTTAATTTTGGAATTGTCCATTCAAAAAGCCTGCGACTTTTCTTTAGAGACTAGAACATTTCTGCGTTGAAGTGAACCGAGCATATGGTGCTATTTTTTGTAGGGTACCAGTTAGGTGGCATGCCTGTGGCATCAATCCATTCCTTTTTTATGTTACCATCTTTTGGGAAGCTGAAAAGTACGAAAAGCACTTATTTATCATTTACATACATCCTAAGCTACTTCTAAACGTCACCATATAATAAGCATCGCAATAATTACGTAACACACTATAAATCAAGATCTGAATGATTTTGACGTATATTGCTAATCCATTGCTTCATATGTTCGAAATATTGGTCTGCTCAACAACGTAAATACCGCAGTGAGTGTTGTTGATTTAGCATAATGAAACCGATTCCTACTGTAAGTGTGTTACGCAACTATTACCTGCGGGGTAACCGCAGGTAATAGTTTAGTAGGTTATAATAGGTTTTTGTTATAAGAAAAATCCTAGTTAGTAGAGAAATTGTTAAATATATGAAAACAAACACACATCCATGCATAACAAATAAATAGCATGAATATATTGACTTATTTTAATCTCAATTCACAAATATATTATCTGAACCATGCCGATTATTATAACGCATTTGAAGCTTCAATGGAAGCAAAATACAAAAACCATAAAAAATAAAGAAACAGCATGAGGATAAGTTACTACTTTAATGCTACTTTAAGTTATCTTTCTAAACTTCCGATACCTGATTATTCTCCTTTTGTCATACGTCAATTTACTGCTTGTGATGTTAAAAGGAGTGTTATGTCGATTACGTCCAACGCTGTGGGTGGTGACTGTGTCAGCCGTAAGATGATCATTCCCATCCTTGATAACGTTCTTCCGTTCATTCTATACATCCTAAATTTCTCAATTTCTAGTAGTGTCTTTCCACAAGCCTGGAAAGACGCCCAAATTATCCCTTTACCCAAAAAAACTCGTCCTGCATCTTTTTCTGACTACCGACCTATTTCTATTCTCCCATTCCTATCCAAAGTCCTTGAAAAGCTTGTCCACCAACAACTTAGCTCGTTCCTTTCTAAGTACAATCTTCTGAATCCCTTCCAATCTGGTTTTCGTCCTGGTCACAGCACTACTTCTGCACTCGTACATATTTCGGACGATATAAGGTCTGGCATGGAGATGGGGAAGTTAACTGTACTTGCACTACTAGACTTTAGTAATGCGTTTAATACAGTTGACTTCGACATTTTGCTTGGCATTCTCCGCTCGTTTAACATATCTCCATCGGTAATTGACTGGTTTCGTAGTTACCTGTTTGGTCGTCGGCAGCGTATTTCCATTGAGGACTCCTTTTCTTCTTGGTGTGATACCTCTGCCATGCCGGTGTGCCACAGGGTGGCGTTTTATCTCCTTTACTTTTCGTACTTTTTATAAATGCTATCACTCAACGACTATCTTCTTTCTACCACTTGTATGCTGATGATCTCCAAATTTACACCCAAGCTCCACTCGAAGAGTTAGCTGATGCCATTAAAGCTATTAATATGGACCTTGCTCGAATTGGTGACTGGAGCGCTGAGTTTGGGCTCAAAATCAACCCTGCTAAGACTCAGGTTATTGTTGTTGGTAGTTCTCGTACTATCTCCAGGATTGATTGGACGGCACTTCCCCAGGTTTCTTTCAATAACACCGTCATACCTTTCAGTCATACTGTGAAGAACCTGGGAATACACATTGACGACACCCTTTCTTGGACTAAACAATTACAGGAAGTTAGTCGTAAAGTATTTGCGTCTGCAGGCTCCTTGAGACGCCTTCGTAATTTTCTTCCCATCTCCACTAAAATTGCAATTGCACAAACTCTCCTTCTCCCTATTCTGGACTATGCTGATGCCAGCTATCTCGACTTGACCCAAAACCAATTGGACAAGCTAGAGCGTCTTCAAAATCTCTGTATCAGGTTTATATTTGGCTTGCGCAAATATGACCACGTTTCTGATTTCCGTGCTCAGCTCAAATGGCTTCCTATTAGGTTTCGCCGGAATCTTCACTTACTTTCTCTACTTTATAATGTGCTATTTAATCCTTTCACTCCTTTCTATCTTAAGGAACGTTTTCAGTTCCTCTGTGACACACATTCTAGATCCTTGAGATCATCGGAAAATCTAGAGTTGAGTATTCGTATGCATTCCACTTCTTTCTTTGACAAATCTTTTACCATACAAGCAGCTCGTTTGTGGAATGCATTACCCATAGATGTGAGGCGTGCTCAAACGCTACCAGCGTTCAAAAGAATGGTGAAGGAGCATTACCTCTCCCTATAACTTTTGCCCTTCTTTCTCAATTATACATGTAATATTTATTAGTATATAATTTTGGTATTGTATGTATTTTATATTATTATGTTCAATTATATGTTTGTACACTGACAGCCCTTAATCTGTCTCCTTTAAGTTTGTCCATCCAAAGGTTGTCTGTAAGAGATCGCCCTGTGCGATAAGACCGCCCATTGTACACTAGTTTAATTTTTTTGTATCTATAGAAATATTGTAAGGTGTACAATAAAGTATATAATAAATAAATAATAAATAAATAAGGCATAACATACGATAATTCTAAACCGAAAAACACCACCGATTATTAACCTAAAATTAAAGTGACTTACTTTACGAATATTGGTTACGCATTTCTCTACTACTCTGTAAAAAAATCAAAATAAGTAAAAAAACATTATTTACATCGATCTTCCAACCGGGCTAAAACGGTTGACAGATTGAAAAATAAACTATTGTAGCGACGGCGACGTCGGAACTCCTTACGCATGCTGCGGGCGTAAAATAAATTGTTTATATTTTTTTACTTTTTTGTACACTTGACTTTTCAACGTATTTTTATTTCTGTCATCTCATGTAAAATAAAAGTTAAACATATTTTCTTAGAGGTTTCCGTATGTTATAAAAAACTTTTTACCAAAAAAATTACACCAAGTCAGGATCTGATGATGGGACATCATCAGATCCTGACTTGGTGACAATGGGACCAATTTCAAAGTATACCCTTTCAAACAAAAAAAGCATTTTTCTAATCGGTTCAGCCGTCTCTGAGTAATCGGTGATCATACATAAAAAAATAATAATATACGCATCGAATTGATAACCTCCTCTTTTTTATGTCATCGGTTGAAAAACCCCTAAACTATAATAGCAATATTTCATTCGTCAATCGACATTGCTGTCGATAGCCTACGTTAGTGGATCTGCACAAGCACATCACTAATTCGTCGCAAGAAGTGGCGGCCTCACTACGCGATGAATCCGCGTAATACAGTTTCGTATGTTATGTTTACATTGCTTGTCCAGTTACTTAGTGACGAACTCAGGTAGTGGTTAAGGAGCAATGTATTTATAGCAAAAGGAGTACAGTCGCTCTGATATTTGAAAACAAAAATAACATAGTAAAACCAGGAAATATTTTACGATTTATTGTTTTTCATGATTTTAAAGACAAATATTGTAAAATACTTGTACTTACATATGGTAAGTGATTCCATGATTCACATAGATTTGATTTTGGCTTCGGTTTTTACAAGATACCACAAAACAACTCGGCATTCATATATGTTATCACGATCGCCGTCGAAAGCGCACTAGTTCGCGGAGACGGCCACTTGCCTGTGACATGAGCCCTGTGGCCATGTCGCGCGGACACCGATACGCCCCCTTACCACTTCTCTGTATTTTTGATTTCTGTGCACTCCCTTCTTCATGCTTGTTGCTTCATTATTCATGCTTCACCCATAGAGGAAGGAGTCGTTCAGTGATTTTCCTCCCGAAAGAAAAAGCAGCATAGCTTTATTGACTACTGTCAATTCGTTCCGGCATCCAAGCCAGTTGAATCATTTCTCTATTAGCTGCACTATGTTGAGGGGACTGGTAAATTTAACACAGGTTACTTGGTAATCTATCTAAGAAACTAAAACCAATTTTATTTATAACTGTATGTAGCTAATGTCTCTCAAGAATGATGTTTACAATATGATTGTGCCTACTAAGTAACAGAAACTGTAAGTAACAACAGAAACTGTACCTACTAAGTAACAGAATATACATTACACATCATTGACTCGGGGCTCCTCTGATTCTGACTTTCAGTAGTTCCAGTGGTTAGAAATTAAGAGGCGAGCTTATCCCATAAATAAAACAGTGATGTCTATGATAGTGGGTGGACCTGTATTACAATGGGTGCTTTATTGTGGAATGACAACACTTAGCTGTCAGAAGTTTGATATTGTAAACTACAATTGAAACATACACTAATACATTTATAAAAAATTATACTATTCAAACGTTTGTTTAAAGGCAGAAATGCCTCGAATTCTTCTCACCTCGTTATCATCAACAGCCGCGAAACTATAATTAAATATTGCAGTCGTGATTATTTTTATACGTTTCTGCAAAGGTCAAGAACTGCTTCGATACGAGGCGATTGTTTGTTATGAGAATCTCCTACTTTGAACTGACATTTTGTTTTATTTATCTCCATATTATATCGGAATTAACGATTTTTTTGGAAGGTTGTTAGCTGCACGTGTTAATCTTCAAGGTAAAGTTCTGTTAACAAGTTCGGTCCGTGGATAGGTGAGTATCTTTACATTGCGACAGTCCTTGGTGCTTAGGAAAGCACGTTAAGCCCGGTCCCGGTTGTCATTTGTACACCTTTGGCAGTCGTCACGGGTAGTCAGAAGCCAGAAAAACTGACACCAGAGGGTATCGTTTTACCCAGTTACTGGGTTGTGGAGGACGGATAGGCAGTCCCCCATATAGTTAAGAAAATGATGAGCATAATTATGATGAGGATGGTTAGTTGGACGGAGCAATTTTCTCGTATCGGCATGAATTAAGAACTTCGTCACATTAAATGTTATTCTATACACTTGGTGTTACTATATACCAAATATATAGTGAAATACTTAATATTGTTATATATACTTTGGTATTGTTCGTCAAATTGTCGAGCTCCTAAGTTCTAAGTTGAGCTACACGATAACTGACAAATGCTTGCACTGTCTGGACAAGTCCGCTCAAATTTGCGTGGTTATTTCCTCAAAAGAATACCTACCATAGACATGAACCTACATGCTTCTCATATACAAACACAAATTGTCTGGACTTTAAAAGAGACTGACCTCTGAGTTTGTTTCGGTGTTTCCTCTCAGAGTAGTCAGTTAGGAAATACCGGCCTTATCTAGCTAAACTAAACTTAACACGCAAAAAAACATGACGTGTAAAAGTGTTATTTATAACCAATTTCCAAAATAAATATGTCATTTCATTAGTGCACGTCCATTTTAGTACCCATATGAAAAAGTAAGATGTACTAATTTTCTTGCTATTCTGCCTATGAATCAACCGTTTTGCTTAGCTACTCTGAGTCAGCAAGGTGATTGGACAATATACCATTTTTACGGCGTCTGCTGACTTGTCCACGGCGCGCCAACACAACACTAAGGCCCGTATTACAGAACGTTCCTCAAGTCCAGTTTGAGCTTAATTCGCCCGATCTCAGTTTAAATATAGAATCTGCACTTGAGCATTGGTCTTATTCCAGAATGGTAATAAAACTACACTCAGATTCAAATCGAGCCTCAAGCAGAGAATATCTAATTGTCTATGCATCAGTCTGTTTTCGTTTACGTTTTATTTTCTTCGTCTCCGCTGTACCGATCTACGAATGATCGTAAATAATTCAATTTACTTTAATACCAAATTTTTAAGAATAAAAAATATGTATTGCACGGTTTTACCATAGAAATTATTTTTTAAGAATTTGTAAAAGCAAATTCTTGTAGGTAAAAGGTGTTAAGGCAATATTTTCTAACATATAAAAATATAGCAAGAGTAACTTGTTCGTGGAACGGAGTGGATCCTAAATAATGTCTGTGACAGTGTTGTTTTGAATTGCTCATTAATCATATAATAAGTAATATTCAAATAAATAATGGTTTGGGAACAACGATCAATAAAAATATTAAAAGGAAACAAAGTTATAGTTAAAACAAAACAGAAATGCATATGTTTTACCAAATCTTGGTCAATAGATGGCAGTATTACAAATTGTCAAAAATCTTCATCTTGTGAAAATCCATACCATTTCTTAAAATAATTAACGTAAAAGTGTTATTTGTAACCAATTAGCAAAATAAAATGTGATTTCATCATCATTCGCCAAAAAATACCATTTTTATATCAAATAATAAACTGAAAACAAATAGTTAAGAGGGTGTCGAGCCTACGAGACGCGCGGAAAATAGGTATTTACTGCAGCGGGCTAGTCGTGTGCGTTGTCACACACACAATGACAAGTTCGCTCGAGGCCCGCTTGCCGTTGCACGACGAAGTTTGCTAACTTTGCATTTTTTAATTTTTTGTCGTTATGTTGAATAAACTTGAAAAACGAATATTAATTATTTAGATGGTTTTATTTATCACACTAATATTATAAAGGCGAAAGTTTGTGAATGAATGTGTCTGTTTGCATGTTTGTTACTTCTTCACGCTCAAACGGCTGGATGGATCTAAATGAAGCAAGTAGGTACGTAAATAAATCACAAAAATAAATTTAATAAATTATACCTATTACATAAAAATTAACGTTTGTTTTTACTGTAGTAATACATTATCCGTTCCCTCACTATTAATCCTATTGCAATAAAACTTTGATTTTATATATTCCTCCTCAGATTTTTTTTTAAAGAATACTAGCAATGTTGGTACATTTCACATTACTAGCAATCTTGTTAACCCCTCCAACTAAGCTAAATATGCTTGTGTCTGGAGTGAGTTCACGTCAATAGTGTAATGGGTGGGGTTCGAACCTGCGACCTCTCGATCACAAGTCCGACACCTTATCCATTAGGCTATTGACGCTTCGAAACTGGGTAAGTAGCAAGTTAGGGTAGATGGGTATGCAGTACTTATTTGAATAATAAAACCAGTATGAAATAAAAAAAATATAATTATGTAATGTCATAATAAAACCAGACTGAAATAAGTTTTGTTTATTAAAATTTCATTTAGTGCTCGTTTAAATTCTGATGTACTGTCATATTTTTAATAATATTCGGTTCTTTATTATATATACGTGGGGCCATACCAAAAAAACATTTTTTCATTAAGGTAAAAGCACTAATGCTAGACACTTTAAGGACAAATCGAACTTCATTCTCAAAAATCAAATCTATTTATCAAAAAATTACATTTACAATTTTTTTAACTGTTAGAGCAACATTTAGAAATTAACTTTTTCATATAAAATATTTTAAGACTGTCGTATTTTTAACTAAAATTAAATACTTCTTAGGTTTTCCGTAGACACTAAAAGATGACAGCATCAAAAATCAAATCCACCAAAAATAGACATCAATTGAAACTAATAGTAGACATGCTTATAACATACTTTAATATTATGTTTTATCAAAACAAATCAACAAAAAATCTTTAAAATTAAATCCGAGTGCATCTTGTACTTTAAAATGATTAATTAAATAACAAACAAGAACACATCAAGTTACGTATTAACATTTAATGTAAAATTAAATTTATACTTAATCCTATCAATCATTTTTGGCGCATTGAGAACTTCCACTATTTGAGATTCACTTACTATATACTATACTAATATCTTTGTCAGTTTCTTTAAACACAGTTTTGGTTTTATCACAGCTTACCATTGCCATAACTTCAAGGTCTTTGCCCGATATTTTTTGGACAACGAAAAGCAACTTGTGAAACTTCTTTTTCCAGGAAAGTTAATAATTACATAATCACTGGGCGTGATTTTATTTTCCTGTTAATTTTCTTCATCTGCATATAAATTTTCTTCTCAATCTTTGTCAATGTCACAATCGTCAGTTAGATCATCTAAGCTATCTCCAGATTCTATCCATTCCTTTTCAGTACTTAAACCACTACAGATATCAGTCTTATTAGTTTTCTTTTTCCACAACCTTTTGACTTAGCTAATTTCTGAGCAGCCTTAAGTTTTCTTTCTTCTTCATTCTTCTGTTTTTCCTTCTTTCTTCTAATCTCCATTTTTATTTTCTTCCATTCCATTCTTTTTCTCTCCTTGTTTTCATAATATTGTTGCCATCGCGTGGAAGACACAACAGAGGGTATTTTTTCTTGTTGGGTTTTCTTTTTTAAGTGTTGGCCAAAACAAAGCTCTTTTAAAGGGACTGGGAATGATGTCACCCATATTATGCGAGAGACTTTGTGGAAATTGTGACGTGGATGGCATTCATTCAAGGGATCTGCACTGATAGTCATACTTTCAGTATTATGTTCGGTTATTTTAACTGGTGTTTTAAAGTTTTCAGCCAGATTGTCCAACGTAAACCTTCATTGACTATAGCTTTTGCCCAGGTTACGAGTATTTTTTCTATATGTTCGGTCACATAACAGCTTCTTCCCATTTTACGTCTAATGGGTGCCTTTCCCTTGACTTTGTACAGTAAAGTTACTCGTGAAACTCCAAATTTCTTCGCCGCAGAAGCTGTCGGAATGCCCCGCCTGCATTCTTCTATGGCTGCTTCCATATTGGCTTTGGAGTATCGAAAAATCTGACCCTTTACTGGCGGCATCGTGCTCGAACTTTATGCCGAAATTAATAGATACTAATAGTTGACATCCAGTATACCCTAATAGTTGACACTGTCTTCTTTTAGTTAGGCTAGTGTAAAACAAACGAAACTCAGACATGAACTTTATTTTGACTACATAAAGCTAAATCTGCATTAAAATAAGCTAACAAATTCAGTTCGATGTAACCCTAGTAGAAGACACATATGTCATCTTTTAGGTTTTGATTCATTTCTGGCACTAATAGTAAACACCAGTTAAAATTTATACAAAAACAAGCCAAAATAGCAAGGAAATGGTCCCAATAAATCAATAATTTCATACATTTATACTATTGAAACCAACAGTAGCCAATAATCATATGTATAAGACAAAATCATACCTGTTAAAAGTCAGTTGTCTTAAGAAAAACGATAAGAATTACGCGCTTAATGTCAACTTGCTCACACTGTTTGTTGTAAACTGATGCCATTTTAAAATTATCTTCTAACGATGTACGCAAGCTTTTGAGCATGTATCATAGATAGCACTAGGTGTCTTTAACATCAGTAGCAATGTTATTTAAATGATTAGTTTTCTTAATAGAAAAGATTTTTATCGAAAATGTCATCTTTTAGTTCAATGTCGGGCATTAGTGCTTTTACCTTAATGCTGTCTAGCGAACTTACTTCGCAGAAAATATAAGTGTAATTTATTTCATAACAATATATGTATCAAGTGTAACTTAATTTAAAAGAAAAAAAATAAATGTTATAATAAGCAATATAACATTAGATTTATAGATAAATCTAATGTTATATTGCTTATTATAACATTTTACAAAAATTGGCCAAGTGCGAGTCAGACTCGCCCATGAAGGGTTCCGTAGTAACTATAATAATATAATATAATATGTATATTTACTTGACAAAAAACTAAAACTTACAAATTTCTTAAAACTAGCTTATTTACATTTTTTTGCAACTACGCCAAATAACTTTGTTTTCATAGTATTTGTATGAATTACAAAGTTATATTTGCGGTTTTAGAAAATATGCTGTATCTCAAAAACTGCTGACTCGATCTCTTTAAAACCAATTTTGATTGAAAGTTTACGTTAAGATCTATAGATATATATATATACATATATACAACGTGTAATTTAAAGGGTATATACATACCAAGTGCATGGCTTCTTTGGATGATAACAAACGATATGGTAAGGGTTTTGTAATCCTAAGTCTACATGTGTAGAACTTATTACAAATTCCAGTACACTGATACCAGAGACCGAATTTGTCAAATTAAGAAGAACGAAAAGAATTATCGTGTTATTGGCAAGTGACGTGGAAAGTTATTGACCCTCGTAGTGCTGTGACACGTTTGTTATGATTGGTATTCAAAAAATATGTGAAACCAATAATTTGGTATCAATTCTTTAAGTCAGTTATTTTGTGCTGAAACTGTGCATAGAGACTCCATACCTAATGTTGTCTTCAGCCCTTTTGGTTAGATATGAGGTTTACGTTACACGTTGTATATATATATTTATATTTTTCACTCCATTATTATAGAAATTAGAGGGGGGCACACATTTTACCACTTTGGAAGCGTATATCTTTTAAACGATTAATTTAATGAAAAAGTGGTTTTAGAAACCTCAATCTCATTTTAAAGACCTGTATAGACCTGTATAAACCTGTTTATATACCACACATGCATAGGTTTCATGAAAAAAAAATATTTTCATTTTTAGTTCCCCCCATACATGGAACTAAAACTGAAAATATTTTTTAATTTGATTTAAATATATTTTAATTTTTTCTTAAAATCGGAAAGTGGTTCACAGAATACATCAATCTACCAAGTTTTATATGTATAGTCCTAATAGTTTCGGAATAAAATGGCTGTAACATACGGACGGACGGATGGACAGACAGACAGACTAGTAGTTGTAGTAGTTATACATATTATATTATTATAGTTACTACGGAACCCTTCATGGGCAAGTCTGACTCGCACTTGGCCAATTTTTCTTTGGCTAATTCCCGTAGTAGACAGACCTTGTTATGGCACTTGGCGTATAATTTGTCGGACATAGAGGGAATGTCAAAGGAAGCTGAAACTTGTTCTAAACCAGAAAACCCGGCTCCTATCGACATAAAACTGCTTAAAGAATTATCGTTCAGATTGAGGTCTGTAGGGCTATATATCTGGTTCTTTACAATTTATTAATTCTATTTTTTTCGACACATTTGGCAACTAAAATAGAATTTCGATAGAAATCCTTTCTTAGTTGCAACTAGAGAATACAATCCCGAGCATGTTTTTCAATCCCGGGATTACGTGATTCTTGATGCTGAATCCTGGGACCCTGGGGCTATGCCCGGATTAGACTATGTGGTTTCTAATTGGTCTCAAATGTAAAAAATTGGCCAAGTGCGAGTCAGACTCGCGCATGAAGGTTTCCGTGTGTAACTATAATAATATAATATAATATGTATATTTATTTGATGAAAAAGCTATTTTGTTATGATTTTCATAGTGTTTGTATGAATTACGAAGTTATATTTGCGGTTTTAGAAAATATGCCGTATCTCAAAAACTGTTAACTCGATATCATTCAAACCAATTTTGGTTGAAAGTATACATTAAGATCTACAGATACATATTTTTTTAGATTTTTCACTCCACTATTATAGAAGTTAGAGGGAGGGATACACATTTGACCACTTTGGAAGCTTATATCTTTTAAACGATTGACTTTATGAAAAAGTTGTTTCAGAAACCCCCATGTCATTTTTAAAGACCTGTCTATAAATACCACACACGCATAGGTTTCATGAAAAAAAATAAATCCGTTTTAGTTCCATGTATGGGGTAGTAGTATGTTCCTTTATTTTAAATGATTTTTAATTTTTTTCTCAATATCGGAAAGCGTTTCATAGAATACATCTACTTACCAAGTTTCACATGTATAGTCTTAATAGTTTTGGAATAAAATAGCTGTGACATACGGACGGACGAACAGACAGACAGACAGACAGACAGACAGACGGACAGACATGACGAAACTATAAGGGTTCCGTTTTTTGCCATTCGGCAACTGAACTCTAAAAAACGAGTAATTTCTTAAAATATATATTTTTAATTTTGGTACACTACACATATCACAGTATAGTAAGAAAAGAAAAAATGACAAAAAGATACTATACTTTGTAAGAAATAAAAAGACAATAAAACTTATTTCGAATTTTGAAAATACAATCGTAGAAATATCAATGCATCCAAGGTTTGACTTCCAAGCCTGCTTCGTTTATTACCACCATAAGCAGCAGCTGAAAACGCTCGTTTAGGTTTTACACTGGTTGGAGGAATAGACAATAGATACTTATATGCTGTTTCTAAGTGATATCCACTAATTCCTCCATTTTCAAACAGGCTTATTTCACGTCTAATACTATATTTTGCCAACCCCGAATAATTTTGTATTTGTACTTCACGATCTGGGGATTTCATACTCTTATCAATTTCCAGCTATAACTTTTCCTTTAGGGTCAATTGGGGTTGGGATTGGGAGGTTTGTGGCCTTAACTCATCATCTGTTTGTGATCCTGATCTTCCTTCTTCTTCTTCCGTGTCATCTCGACTTTTAAGTTTTTTAACAATACACTTTATTTGCTTCCAAACTAAAGCCTGTGTAGAAACTGGAAATAAGTCATGCCATTCCAAATCCGATGATAACTGATTTTCATCATCTTTTCATGGATTTTGTAATTAATTCAACACACCAGTCAAATCATCACTTCGTCGTTGCTTCATACGTTCCACTAAGGATGTTGATGGACCCCTCTTTGAGGAGTGGCTAGATCGGCGTCACGGCGTCCTGACCTACCGCATGACGCAGGTCCTCACCGGACACGGAAGTTTCGGGAGGTACCTGTGTCTGATGGGTAAGGAAGAGACGCCTGGGTGTCACCACTGCGAGGGTCGCCCTGAGGACACAGTCGAGCACACGGTGCAGGACTGCCCAGCTTGGGCAGAGCACCGACGTGTCCTCACGGCGACAATAGGCGGAGACCTCTCGCGCCCGGCCTTGGTCGAGGCCATGCTGCGGGGCGAGAGGGAGTGGGAAGCGGTCGCCTCCTTCTGCGAAGCAGTCATGCTTCCGAAGGAGGAGGCGGGCCGCGTGAGGGAGAGGATGGCGTCCTCCCTCCAGCCCAGCCGCAGTGGTAGACGCCCACGGCGTCGGACGTCGGCCGACGATCTCCGGCCACCGTAGGCGCGGGCATGCGGACAGCGAGTAAAGGCAACAGCTCACTAATGTTTTCATCTTGTGTTAACTCTGGTATGTGTTATAGCGCAAGGTCATTTTGTGACATTAAGATTAAGTCTGATTCTGGAATGTCTAAGTCTTCTAAATGTTCATCATCATGATGATGGTAAATCCGTGTATTTTGCAAAGACAAATTTTCTCGAATCATCTGAAGTTATGAATATACCGAATGGAAATCCATCTAATGCAATCATTCTTGCCAAAACATCATCGAGGCTATCGTCGGCACTTTAAGTAAAATAATCATTTAACTTTCGCTTGGCTGGCGGTGGTGCTGTGTTCAGATTATCAGAATCTAGACTTGTTGAAGCTGATATAAGCTTGATGTTATGTTTTGATGACAAATGTGTATGTAATCCCTTAGTCGATCCATCCAAAGTCTTGAGAATGGCTGAGCATCGGTTACATTTGGCACTATTCCTATCCTTCGCAACTAAAAAATAGCTCCACATTGACGTCGTATCACTGTGTTTTTTATGTTTAACAAAGTCTCCCGCCATTTGAAATACACTTCTGGACACATCTATTGGCCCACCTTGTATTTTCAGTTTCGTTTGGTCCTAGCTAAAATTTTATATTAGGTCGAGCAAAAAGTTTTTATGCAGTTTTGAACCTGGCACATTCACAATTTCATTCAATAGTCTTTTTTTGAATTTCGAACACAGAATTTAAAGAAACAAAAGACAATTTGGAGCCTGTTTGTTGATATCAAACAATCGAATACTAAGAAAACTTGGTTTTATTGGTTTACTTGGATTTAATTCTTGAAAAAGTGATTGATATCTTTGCTTTTGCAACAAACATTACTTATTCTTAACATTAAGGTGAGGTTCTATCAATAATCTATGGATACTTCATCTGAAGTCGCCGCCCAAGCTGTGGCACTTATTCAGGCCGGACACAGCCAAAGAAACGTGAGTGCTCAACTTAATTTAAGTCGATCTGCGGTCCGAAATGTTTATCGGAGGTACCTAGAGACTGGCGGCTTTGTTCGTCGCTAAGGAAGGCCACGATCTCGGGTCACAACTGAAAGGCAGGATCGATTCATCGTGACGACCAGCTTGAGAAATCGTCACCTTACCTCCATTGAGATACAAAACCAACTTCGCGACTTCCACGGAGTATCTGTGAGCGCTCGAACTGTTCGGAGAAGGTTAAAAGAACGCGATATGGTACCACACAAGCCAGCTAATGGGCCCAAACTAAAGCGAGCCCACCGAACAGCGCGCCTTCATTTCGCACGCAGTCATTTAAATTGGACACAGCAAGATTGGAGCCGTGTACTCTTTTCTGATGAGTCTAAAATTGTGTTACATGGCAATGATGGAAGGAAGAAGGTCTACCGGCGTAAGGGAGAGCGTTTCGCACAATGCTGCTTTGAAGAGAGGGTTGCTTATGGCGGTGGCTCATGGACTGTCTGGGGCGGTATATCCGCGAGCGGCAAAACTCAACTTGAGGTTGTTACAGGACCACGGCTGCCAACATTAAATGCTGAAAGATACATTCGTGAGTGCTTAGAACCTCACGTGATACCATACGCGGACTATGTGGGCCCAAATTTCCTTTTTATGCATGATAATGCAAGAGCCCATGCGGCCGGCATCGTCAGGGAATATCTTCGGGATGTGAACATCACAGTTATGGACTGGCCAGCCAGAAGCCCAGACATGAACCCCATTGAGCACATGTGGGACGAGCTAAAAAGGCGTGTTAGGGCTCGTCAGCCAGTTGCCCAGACGATGCAGGAGTTGAAAACTGCCATAGAAGAGGAATGGGAGATGGTCCCTCAAAATTTCATAGAGCGGTTGATAAACTCTATGCCTAATCGTATGAGAGCTGTGGTAGTTGCCCACGGAGGCAACACGCGTTATTAAATTAAACCTTTATTTGATAAAACATGTTTTTTATTCAAAAATTAATTGCCTTTAACAAGGCGCATATCCGACTTGTTAGGCGTAGGTCCATGTCGTATGGTATTCTGAATTCAAATTTAAAACTATACGATCGAAAAAGATGGTAAAATGTATCAGGTTTAAAACTGCATCAACAGTTTTTGTTCAATCTAGCAATCATATTTCGGTAGGGGCCATCGAAACCTAAACTCTAAGGTGGGCCAATAGATGTGTCCAGAAGTGTACTTAATTTCAGATAATTGACTTTTAAATTTAAATGACGTAGGTCGTGGGTTTAAATTTAGAAAATATCTTGTAATGACCAAAGTTTTCAATATGATTAAGCATATCTTAAAACTGGAAATATATCTTACAACTATACAATAATATAGGTTATCCATCAGAATTCAGACAGGCTTTAATGTCCTCTCATACCTAATTAACCTGTATTATAGATACATTGTAAGAATGATATTTTAAAAGAGTAACTGTGGAGTTTCTTGCCGGATCTTCTCCATAGAAAACGACCAATTTCGAACCGTGCCCTGCGCCAAACTGCTGACGTTTTATAAGTACCCATGTAGGCCTATGTGAAATAAAACATTTTGAGTTTGAATTAATTTTTTTCTTAAAATTCAAACGCGAGCCAAAAATAAAAAAAAATCACAAGAAACAGTAGTAGGTATCTCTACTACTATTTTTAAAGAGATAACATAGTGCAATCATGCCAGTAGCGTACAACCAGCGCACCACGCACCATGAGACCATAAGTCTAGTTTAAGCATATACTAACGGGAACCCGTGTGAAATTAGTACTTCCCACAATATGATTATAAATTAAAGCCTGTCTGAATTCTGATGGATAACCTATATTATTATATAGTTGTAAGATATGTTTCCAGTTCTAAGATATGCTTAATTATATTTAAAACTTTGGTCTATACTGTCGTATAGACCAATTAATACAGCACAGTGGAATTACAAATAAAAAATATCCGATAAGTTAGTCATCATGTATGTCATTGATATACACTATAAAAAGGAAAGGGCCAAGAATTGAACCTTGCGGAGCACTCATCTTGGCTAAGGATCCTGCAGATGTCGCTCCATTAACAATAACTTTTTGTTGCCTGTTTGATAAATATGAAAGAACAAGGTCAGCAGAACACGAATCCACGAACTCCGTAATGGTGTAATTTACAGATCAGTGTTTTGTGGTCAACGCAATCAAAAGCTTTGGAGAGGTCACAAAATATGCCAATTGCATCCTGAGATTTCTCCCAAGATTCCAGAATGTGACGGATGAGCGCTACTCCTGCATTTGTTGTTGACCTACCTTTCGTGAAACCAAACTGCCGACTATGCAGAATTCCATTTGAGTTAAAATATGATAGCATCTGGTCCAGCATGATTTTTTCGTATATTTTGCTTAATGCTGGAAGCACATATATCGGTCTATAGTTAGAGGGATCACTCTTACAACCCGACTTAAAAATTAGTACTACTTTACTATGTTTCATTAAATCGGGAAAATTACCGCTGTCTATACATTAATTAAATGTGCCTGTTAGGATAGCAGCAATTGAGTCAATAATATTACCAAGAACCCTAACAGATACACTCCATAAGTCATCAGTGTTTGTTATGTTAAGACTTTGGGATGCTTTTTAATTACATCAATAGAAATGGGCTTAAATGAAAATGTTGGTATATCCTTATTGAAGTTTTCCTTTAAAAAAGATTCTGCTAATAATGGTGAAGAATGTAGAGATTTAGTAACCTCTACTGGAATATTGGTAAAGTAATTTTCCAACTTCTCAGCCACTTTTGACTTATCTGAGATGACCTGATCATCGATGTTCAAAGTCAAATCATTCTAACCCTGTTGGTTTGTGTTTCCAGTTTCTTTGTTTATCACCTTCAACACAGTTTTTATTTTATTGTTAGAAATGCTAATTTTATTACTTTCTGATTTAGATTTAGCTTAGGGCGCATACTCTTTTAAATATCTTTGAGTAGTTTCTTACATAATTATGGAAGGCTTCATCGGAAGTCAATGATTTTTCATGGTATAAGTTGTATAAATTGTCTCAGCTTATTCTTATTCCAGCAGTGGCCCATTCATTAAATTTAGATTTATTACTCATTTGAAATTTTTTAACTGGACATGCCTTACTAAATTCGTGGCATAGTGAAGAAAATAATATCCTGTAATTTTCATTGGGGTCATGGGAGTCAAAATTGGCCATTGAAAGATTACTTAACATGTTATCATTAAAAACATTAATTTCTTTTTAGTTAGTGGCCTAAACTTAATAGTCTTATTTAATTGCCGCTTTTTAACCAACTCAAAGGATACTAGTTGACCTGTATGGTCAGACCTAACTCCACTAATTTGAGACGAGTATTTTATGGCACAATTAGTATAAATATTATCTATGCATTGAGCTGAGGTTGCTGTTATTCTTGTTGCTTCCTTGTATGTGCATTTTAAGTTAAATGAACCAAACAATGAAGTAAGCTTGCAGTGTTCAGATGAATTTACTAACAAATCAATATTTAGGTGACCACAAACGAAAACTATTTTATTATCTCTTATAAGCTTAGGTACTTAAAATTTCTCCCATTATCATTAAGAATGATGACAAGTTTGATGCTGGTGGTCTATAAACACTTAAGAAAGTTTGGCCTTCAACTTCTGTACATACTACCTCACACAAGCAATCAACAGAGCAAGCGGTGATATATTTTTGTTCCTTATATCTAAGAGAATTACTACGTAATATTAAAGTACCACCTCCTACTGAGGACCTGTTGTATGCACTAGTAACAGAAAAATATTAATTTTAAACATCATTCTATCTGGTTTTAGCCAGGTTTCACAAAAAGATAAGATATCTATATCATATTTATCTATTAACATTTCCTCATCTAAAATTTTGCCGGAGAAATGATTTATATTCTGATGATATAGTAAAATTGTGTTATTATAACTCTCCTTTGTCACATCTAAGGGTTTAAACAATTAATTTCAGTATTATTAGATACCCTAGATAATACTGAATAGTCACTTAACCTAGGATCAGTTAAAT
Source organism: Tholera decimalis (assembly GCA_943138885.2). Taxonomy (NCBI): domain Eukaryota; kingdom Metazoa; phylum Arthropoda; class Insecta; order Lepidoptera; family Noctuidae; genus Tholera; species Tholera decimalis. Next base: position 17,191,846 of record OW964551.2, read on the forward strand.
TGTCAATAACCCAGTGTAAATTGTAAGCTAACAAAGTAGCCAATGAACTTTCGTCGTAAATTCTAAAATGAATGTCAGGATTGCAATCGGTATGCCCAAAAACCTATTACACGATGTTTGATGCAATATTTTGCAATCGACAACGTTTGCTGAGCAAGCGATATAATGCGGTCGCACTAAGTTCGCCGCGAGCTTAGTGTATCTCGAACAGCAACCGGGTGCACTCATTTTCATCATTTAGCGATAATTTTAGCCCTTACGTTACTTTGTTAATTATACTTAGCAATAAACCCTTGAAGGTTATCAGTGTATTTAACTTAGTAGACACACACGATATCCATATTGAATGTTGGAGAAAAAGTTGCATCCACCAAGGATGCAACTTTTTCTCCAACATTCAATATGGATATCGTATGTGTTTTAAATTGGATTTCAAAATGAAAGCCAGATTTGCAATCACCACCCCCAAGAACCCATTACACGATACTATAGTATTTGTTATTACAAATACCAAATAACTTACGTTTTCTTTGTAATCATAATCCATAATTCATCCATCAAAACAAATATTTTCTTGTCATGACATTTTTTACGTCAAGGCTGACAAACTGTAATTTCTTCTTCTTTGTAGTCACTGAATGGCTAATAGACTAAAAAGGTTGTTCATACTTTTATTATATAATTGTTATTCACTTTTATCGATAGGACTAGCTTAATATTGTATATTATATTGTGGTTGTCTACTGATTAACGGCATTTTAAATTATAATTATAAATTTCTAAAACACACTCTCAGATTTTATCGAAGAGGTTTAATAAATTATGCTCGAATATAACTGGCTGATCAAATAACTGGCAAGATGGACTATTTTGGACTCTACAATTTGAATTCTGGTACAGAATGAGAATGGAATGGATTTTGAACGCTGAGCTGGGTATAAAAGGCGCTGGGGGCCATCTCCGGGAGTTCAGTCTTTGACCAGTTTTTGAAGAGTTTAGTTCTCGACGAGTTTTGACGAAGAGTGATGGAAGAGGAAGTGCAGTACCCGCTGCCCTGACTCCTTGTTGGGAGCCTGCTGCCTTGACGCCTTGTTGGGAGCCTGCTGCCCTGACGCCTTGCTGGGAGCCTGCTGCCCTGACGCCTTGCTGAGAGCCTACTGCCCTGACGCCTTGCTGAGAGCCTGCTGCCCTGACGCCTTGCTGGGAGCCTGCTGCCCTGACGCCTTGCTGAGAGCCTGCTGCCCAGACGCCTTGTTGGGAGCCTACTGCCAGACCGCCTTGCTCAAGCTGCAGTACGACGAAGACATCGTGGAGTAGAAGGCGATCCTGGAGTGGTCTGCCAAGCCGTCCCGCAAGTAATATACTCTAAACCTCCTCCTCTTCTCTCCTGAGTGTGTCAGTTAGGTAGGTAGGCCGTTTTTTATAAAATACTGTATATTATTAATATATTAAATTTAATGGTACATCTATTTTACCCTCTTTTATTGGAGAAGTAGAAGGTATCGTTACAATACCCATATCGAATGTGTGAGAAAAAGTTGCATCCGCCATCTTGGATTTTAAAATGAATGCCAGATTTGCAATCACCACCCCCAAAAACCCATTACACGGTACCCATATCAAATGTTTGAGAAAAAGTTGCATCCGCCATCTTGGATTTTAAAATGAATGCCAGATTTGCAATCACCACCCCCAAAAACCCATTACACGATACCCATATCGAATGTTTGAGAAAAAGTTGCATCCGCCATCTTGGATTTTAAAATGAATGCCAGATTTGCAATCACCACCCCCAAAAACCCATTACACGATACCTGTATCGAATGTTTGAGAACAAGTTGCATCCGCCATCTTGGATTTTAAAATGAATGCCAGATTTGCAATCACCACCCCCAAAAACCCATTACACGATATCCATATCGAATGTTTGAGAAAAAGTTGCATCCGCCATCTTGGATTTTAAAATGAATGTCAGATTTGCAATCACCACCCCCAAAAACCCATTACATGGTACCCATATCGAAATTGTGAGAAAAAGTTGCATACGCCATCTTGAATTTAAAAATAAATTCCAGATTTGCAATCACCACCCCCAAAAACCCATTACACGATACCCATATCGAATGTTTGAGAAAAAGTTGCATCCGCCATCTTGGATTTTAAAATGAATGCCAGATTTGCAATCACCACCCCCAAAAACCCATTACACGATACCTATATCGAATGTTTGAGAAAAAGTTGCATCCGCCATCTTGGATTTTAAAATGAATGCCAGATTTGCAATCACCACCCCCAAAAACCCATTACACGATACCCATATCGAATGTTTGAGAAAAAGTTGCATCCGCCATCTTGGATTTTAAAATGAATGTCAGATTTGCAATCACCACCCCCAAAAACCCATTACACGGTACCCATATCGAATTTGTGAGAAAAAGTTGCATACGCCATCTTGAATTTAAAAATAAATTCCAGATTTGCAATCACCACCCCCAAAAACCCATTACACGATACCCATATCGAATGTTTGAAAAAGTCTTCATCATCACTTTCACTTCCTCAAATGGTGCTTTTCGGGAGCAACTGCACAAGGTACTATTAGAAATACCCAAAACGCTATAGGTGTGCCTATAATATTTAAAGAGTTCCCTCGCTTTCTCCAGGATCCCATCATCAGATCCTGATTTCATAACAACGGAACCAACTAGAAAGTATACCCTTTCAAACGAAAAAAAAATTCCAAATCGGTCCAGCCGTCTTCGAGTTTGAGGTTACATACATAAAAAAAGTTTAAGACGAACTGAGAACCTTCTCCTTTTTTTTTTGAAGTCGGTTAAAAAGCAATAATAACATCACAAAATATAAATACGTACTTTTTATGAGAATGGCTTTTTTTTTCGAAAATTTGCGCCAACTTTCTTCTAATAATATTTTTTTTACATTTTCCCATCATAAAACAAATATTGAAAAAAAAAATGTTAAAGAAATGTATATTGAACAATAAAAAGTAATTGTTGGGTATGCATAATAAATCGTACTCTTAAAACAAAAAATATGACTTATGTTATTCCACGGATTGCTGCAATACATACGTACACAATAGATCGCGAATTATCGTTACCGGCGAAACGCTCCACAATGAGACGTGACCCCTCTCTGAGCTCCCGTGGACGACTGAATTTTCGACCGGTGTACGTTGCGTATGGTTCAAAATAGCGCGCAAATTAGAAGAAAAAATTAAAATTAAAACAACCAAGCAACATTTTTGAAATGTTAAAGCTGTAAATGATAGTATGATAATTAGAGAATAATATGAATTGAAGTTTATGAAAAAATTCAACAGTTTACTATCAAAATTCAGCGACGCACGAGCATGTTTTGTAAGGATTTTTGTCCAACTTTATGTATTTTTGTTTAATAAACTATAAAATATTTTTAAATTTAGCCAACTATGTTTGCTAACACATTTATTCTAGTGTTCATTACATATTTTTGTATGGTAATTAAAGTACTATTATAGGTTATATTCCTTTAGTTGTGAAGACCGTTTTGAGTTATTTTACTCGGCGCAGGCTTAACTGACAAGGAAATCTCTGCTCGAGCGTGGTGTCGACCATACTTGGGTGATGAATCTACAACTGAGTAACGATCTAGAATAAAGCCGTACCCGGCTGAACTATGATCGATGAATCTATACTTGAGGAACATTCTAAAATTAAATCTCGACTCAAAACTAGTTTTAAACAGAGATCAGTGCTCGAGTTTCGTTCTGTAATACGGGCCTTAGTGTGTAATGTGTAAATTGAGAGATTGCCTAACAACTTTGGCACATGCATCGCACATAGAGCAATGAACTGTATTAATCTAGAGACATTTTGTGGTAGCTATCATCATCTGCTTAGCCTTTGTCCCTATAATGTTGAGATCGGCTTCTAGTAGTGATGCAACGAATACTACTTTTACGAATACGAATACGAATATCAAACCTACTATTCGGCGAATACGAATACGAATATCTCGCCATGGTAATAAAAGACTTATTTATTTGATGAATGTTTACTTTTTTAATAATTAAAATTTACAACAGGCAAATTTTTATTTAAAAAACATAAAATTTGTAGATTTTCTGGTTTTACGCGATTTCTTTTTTTAGTCTGGATGTTCCCAGCCGTTGAAAAAAGTCTTTCCGAGGCGTCTGTACATGGCTTCAGTGAAAAATATTTTTGGGCGAGTGTTTTCAGACTTGGATTTTTTTCAAATCTGCAGTAAGTAAATAGAGTTGCGTACAAAAATATTAGTTTTTAAATATTCGTAATAGTATTCGCCGAATACGAATATTCGGTAAATGTCTACTATTCGGCGAATACGAATATTCGTATTCGTATTCGTTGCATCACTAGCTTCCAGTCTAAGCGAATGCAACTGAGTATTAGTGTTTTACATGGAACGACTGCCTAATTGATCACCAAAACCAAGTAGCTGGGTAACACGATATCCCTTGGCTAGACCAGTGTCAGATTTACTGGCTTCTGACTACCCGTAACGACTATCAAAAATGTTCAAATGACAGCCGGGTCCCACGGCATAACGTGCTTTCCGAGGCACGGGGGTATCATACCGCCAACTTTCAAACTCCGGGCTACTACTGAAAAATTATTTAAAAAAAAGACTTAGACTTCCCGACCCGGGAACTGAACTCGAGACCTTGGGCTCAGCAGTCGCTGCTGCGACCACTCAACCAAAAAGGAAGTTTGTGGAAGCAATAGAACAAATTTTAGTGTATCAACAAAGAGTTCAGACAACTGTCTAAGATTTCGGAAGTCAACTACCAAAATAATGCTAGTCAAAATAAAATAACTCTCTCAAAAACGAAATCTAGAAATAATCACATCGCCTGCCAACTACTAGTAACAAAAAAGAAAATCATTCATTCACTCCGAGCACTTACAAGAATTTTACGACCGCCGCTAAAAGTAATTGATGAAGTTTGCAATGCTGGGAATATATACATAGTTCCTTGTGATGAACTCTATTTCCATGTTGTTTTAGTGCTGAATTATCTGCCCAAGGTCTCCGTGAATATTATTTATCTTTCTTCCGGTGGAGGCAGGGTGTTACTCCGCCCTGGGATGGGTAAAAGTGTCTATCAGACTGTAATTACATATTCATCAACGCAGCCACTGAATATTCCCTCTGACTGGACTTCAAATCAGGAAGAAATGAGAAATTATGTACATGTATATATTATATGGAAGTTCTTGAACACATTTGCCTGTGGCTAGATCATCTCTTGGTTTGAAGAAGCTGGAATACAATTGGGTCATTTTTGGCAAGTACCAGAGTAGGTAAGGAAAGGAATCAATAGATTAACGGCGGAGAAAAATAACGAACAATAAAATAAGATGGTTCTTTGATAGCAATAACGGCGACGGAATCTTAATGAGTATAGTTCAGGGAGTGTTTTAATAATTCAGAAACTGATTAAGTAGATAAACAGTAATATAGGATTACTGTAGTTTTGTTTTAATACATTTGCAGTTTCCTTTAAAAAAAAGCGTGCTCCATCTTCCACCGCATCATCGCTTACCATCGTTCAAACGCGAACCTAAAATCATAAAAAAATGTAAGTGTTTATAAGTATATGTGGACTATTAGAAACTGGTGCGATCTACATAAAGTGGTGTTGACAATAAAATTACATTGTAGTATCGACTAGTCAGCGAAGCTTACCGACAAGATTACTCGTAACACTTTACACTACTCTGTCAAGCATTAGAATGTATTACATGCACATTTGAATGTAGAACACTTAATTTAACCTTGACTTAAGAGCCGCAGTAGCCGGGACATATTCCGAAAAAAAAAACAACAATACATCATGGCCTCCAAATAAATATGGCACAAATAATAGTCGTACTACAAAACAAAGAATATTTCGTGTTATGACTTATGATTCACGACGTTCTACACGAGAATATGACAGACACTCCGGCGCATGTGGTTGGAATAATAACATTATTTTAAATGCGGTAAAAAATTTCCAAAGTTTGGACATTTTTACCGCATTTAAAATAAAAATAAATCCCCGAAAGAATTTACAAAACTTAAAAATATTAGAAGCTAGCAGTCGCGCGAGGCTTCGGTGTCGTGGAATTTATCACGATATAAACATAACCCTGCTTGTCTTGCACTTGTGTAAAAAGCTTCAAGCTTCATACTTCCATACCAAATTTCGTCCAATCCACCCAGTAATTTCGAAAATTACTTAAACTTTAATTCCGTCTGTATAACGTGTGAATTGCGTATGTGAAAGCCTCAAGTTCAGATACCAATTTATCCGGGGTTCCGAGAATGTTCTAACGAGATACCACGGCCACGGAACGCAAGGGCAACTGAAGGATGGGTTTTAGTGAGAAGTCTGACACTCTTCCGCTCTAGTCATTTAAAGAACAGATCTAGCTGAATCTTGGCACAGAGTTAGGTTGTAGTCTAGCACGTGGCCTACTTTCAATCGCGGGAATATTCGAAATGTCGACGCGAACGGAGTCACGGACAAAAGTTACTGTTCGTATAAAAATCAGTCTGAGTTCCAAAAACACCGGTCGTGTAACCTTTACTATTAAAATACCACAACAAGTTCAACAATAGTGCATTTTTTGCCCATTTCCTAGTTGCTATCTGACATCAATATTACGTCATCATTCGTGCGGCTGCGCGTGAGTCATGCTACAATAAGATGTGCAGAAAAACAACTGTGGTACACACTCGGGCGAGAATCGTGGTCCGTAGACGAACATTTTATTGTTTTGTGTCTGAAAGCTATGAATGAAAGAATTGTGTTTGATGTTCAATAAAGTGTATTCTGCATGTATCTATACTAATATTAAACGCGGAAAAGTTTGTTTGTTTCAACGCGCTCATCTTCAAAAGTACTTGGTGGATTTGGATGAAATGTGGTATGGAAGTAGCTTGAAGCTTGAGGAAGGTTTCAACCTTTTTACTGCAAAAGACGGGAGGTTATGTTTTTAATGTGAGGAAGACCCGCGCGACTGTTAGTTTAACCTCTATAGCCCCAGCGGCACAAAAACGTGCCAGTAAACCAGTATTAGTTGAGCCCCGTTGGCAACAATTTTGTGTGCCAGCGGGGCTCAACTAATAGTTGACGTATATAATGGCGGTCCTTGAGAGGTTAAATTTAAAGTACTAGAGTCCCGGCTCGGGTCCGCAAGGTCTTATTCTGCTAATTCAAACCAAACTTTAATAAGTTATACATTTAAACCATTTTTTATTTTATTTTTTATTCAGAATGAGCTCACTTTTGACCTCGATCTCGCCTGATGGTAAGCGATAGATGAGGTCTACGATGGAACGAGCGAGCCCAGATGTCTGTTTACTCTTGCTTTAAAGGTTGAAAGGTCATAAGTGGCAGGGAACACAGAAGCCGGCAGAGAATTCCACAGCTTGAAAACCGCATGAAAATCTGTTCAGTAGTTTTTGAGTTTATCACGAACAGACAGAACGACGCGCCGGGATATGTTTTATTCTATTTCTCTAATGTACTGACCAAATGTGAGTAACTTACGCTGCGTGCTGTGGTCATCGTTATTTTAATTTCTTATTCAATGCCTTCCTCAGTATAAATCAAGACTTAGGTACATAATATGTACAGTTTCGACTTCACAGCACGGAGCCTACCGATTAAATGAGCAAGTTTAGAGCACTACCCGTCAGATTACGAAATACTTTCCAGACAGGCAGTGGCAAAAAACTTTTCAGCCGCTTAGGAAAGAACTTTGCAGTCAACCATTGTTCATGAGGTAGGCTTGACAATACATTTTTTTTTAAAGAGTAGTAGCATTGTGAGTTGAGTGGGTTCACGGCAATAGTGTAATGGGTGAGGTTCGAACCCATGACCTCTCGATCACAAGACACCTTGGGTTATTCACTAACTCGACACAAGAGACCGGACACACGTGTGTCCAGTTGGTGAAACTCAAAATTAGTATTACTTATTATTGCGTCATCTAGACACGTCAAGATTTTTATTCGTTTCCACATAGTGAAACTTAAATTAAATTACTTTTATGTTTTCGCCAACTGGACACATGTTCGCATTTTACCCAAATTCAAGATAAAGTACAGTCAACCACATGTTTTGTGTCACAATCATCATCGGCCACTAAACGTTAATAACTAAACTAACACTAAACGTTTTATTTCAAAACTAGTACTCACGCGGGGCTTAGCTCTCGTGGATTCTATCACGGTAAAAACATAACTCTCCTTTTTTGCATTCGCGTAAAAAGTATCTGTAGCCTAGCCTATAACCTTCCTCAAGCTTCAAGCTACTTCCATACCAAATTGCATCCAAATCCTCCCAGTACTTTCGAAGATTAGCGAGTTCAAGCAAACAAACAAACAAAAAAAAATCAAACTTTTCCGCTTTATAATATTAGTATAGAATTGTTTTAAATAAAAGCTAATAAGGTTTTTCAAGTAAAAAAGTGAGGCAGCTTTTTCATGAAATCAAGGCGATTATTAACCTGACTGTACCCTTTTTTGCAAAAAAACTGGGTGTGTCCAGTTGGCGAAAACATAAAACTGATTTAATTTAAGTTTCACTATGTGGACACGCGTAAAAATTTTGGCGTGTCCAGATGACGAAATAATAATTGTACTAATTCTGATTTTCACCAACTGGACACACGTGTGTCCGGTATCTTGTGTCCAGTTGGTGAATAACCCGACACCTTAGGCTTTTGACGCTTCATATATGTATCTATAACCTGCTCAACTACTTGAACTGTGACTAATCGAAAAACTGTAAAACATCGACAAGCCATTATACTGTAGTTACGTTGCATTGTAAATTATTTCATTATGTGATACATTTTGTTTTGATATCAGATCACTTTCATCTTCATTCATGCTTTTGTTATGTCTTTGACATGACTTGGGTTTGTTACTTTTGTTGTTTTTGTTGTTTGTTTGTACTCCTAGTTTTCCTGTTGCAGAAAATGTAAGTTTGTATCTTACTGATATTTTAAATGCGAAAGTTTGCCAGGATGTACCTATGGATGAAAATTTGTTACTCCTTCACGCAAAAACTACTGAACGAATCTGAAGGAAATTTCGTAAGTAGATAGTTGATATCCTGGAATAACACATAGGCTACTTTTTATCCCGGAATACCCACGGGATCGGGATTTAGGCGAGAGAACCCACACACGAACGAAGCCGTATTTTCTGTCAACTACATAGTACTTCTCCCCGCGGCTTTGCAAGCATAAAAATTATTCTTTTCAGCGAAAATAAAATGTTATATGACCCGTCAGGTTTTAAAGCAAGAATGAACAGGCATCTTCTGGGCTCGCTCGTTTCATCGTAGACCTCATCTAACCATAATTTAAAAAAATCTCGGTCCTTCTCCAAGGTCTAATCAATGTCTGTACCAAATTTCATCAATACTGATTCAGTGGTTTAGACTTGAAAGTGTAACAACAGACAGAGTTAATTTTGCATTTATGATATTAGTTTAGATGGAAGTATGGATATATTCTATTGCAGTGTTGTTTTAATGAGAGTCAGCATAGTTAGCTCTATTGCGCGCACGCAGATTCCTTTGTTTCGTGTAACGTTGTGGGGTTTATTGTTATGTGCCATTAACACGATCGCAGTTCATGACTGTGTATAGGCCTCTCCGATTTCTGTGGTCAATATGTAGTCGACATTATAACCAGGATATGTGTGTTCATTGTATTGTTGCTGCGTGTTAAATATTTAGGGGAACTGTGATTTCGGTGCGAAAATCATCTTATGACTCGCTGTGGGTGGAGCGGAAGGGATTGTCAGACTTTACTAACTAAAAACCATAGAAATATTAAATATAGCTAAAAACCCACCCTGTTTCTTTCACCTTCCAGTTTCATTTACGTTCCAAGGCCGTGGTATCTCGTTAGAACCTTATAATGGTTTTGGAGTGAATTCTACCAACCGTTGCTCTGGTGGTTATTTACGGTAATTCGTCTGTGTATCTTTGTGTATTAATGTTGCGGGCTAATCTCTGGAACTGTTAAACTGATTGTAATGGGACTTTCACTGTAAGATAGATGAGGTTATAAGCTATATATAATATATATGCTATTTTTTTTTTATTCTAGGCATCGGCGGGAAAAATCGCGTTAATAACATCGACTCCCTCGCAGACAGAGTCGCGGGAACAACTAGTTTACGATATGTTTTGCTAAAGCTATACTATACACGGTTACTCACAATGTTTCTTTAAGTCATTACACAATGTTTAGCATTGTTAGAGTAAGCGTTAATTGATGTAATTAACCGAGAATTTGCATATGATTATGAAGGCCGAGGGAAACGTTTATAACTGTTTGTTCGTGTTGTCATTGATATGCTTTTATATGGTGATTTTTTCTTCCTCGTGTATCGTGGTTTTTAAGTTTTTATTTAGTCAGCTCTATTGTTTGACTCTTCTACTTCGGTCATATTTATTTCTTGTAACACCAACAACATATTTCACATTCAAAAATATAATGATTATGTAAGTCACTTAAGTGTACACATATTCCATGCACATTTATTTAACTAATTAGATCAAATACAAAGTTCAGTATTTTTTTTATAGAATGAAAAAAAATGTCTCTAATCACTTATCCAATTCTACCGAATGTCTTATGAAATAAGAGAAAATAACATTTACAGACCAAAGAGTTGTCTGTATTTGTCATTTAAAATGTCATGTGTGTGCATAAATAAATAAAATAGAATGTCCAACAAAAATGTGTTCATTGTAAGGTGTTGTCGCGTCATCTCACCTGACGGTAAGCCATGATGAGGTTGAAGATGAAGTACGCTTGCCTAGTAGTAACCTATTCACTCCTGACTTAAAGACCCCCGGGTTATAGGTATCAGAAAACACAGACTCTTGCAAGGATTTCCACTCCTTAGCTTTGCGCACAGTGAAATTTTCCCAAAAAGTTTTATGCGAATGGGTGGGATGGTGGACAACCATGTAACCATGGCGCATCGCCGTTCGCCTTGTAGAGTCCGATGATGGAACAGGCTTTGTGAAAATCAATCGCACACTCCCAAGACGTTTCAAAGCTTACCTCGTGCAAATGCGTAGTAAAGAGATGGTGCACAACACCTTAACATGTAGAACCGGCTGCGCGGCCTCTAAACATAAGGCGACCAGTTAGCCTTCCAGTTATGCAACGTCGAAAGGTGATACGTTCAGTATCTACAGTTAGAAGTCTGCGCAGTTCCATGCTTTCACAAATAGGCAAGCTTGGTATTAAATCATAAACTTTTATTACTTAACAAGCTAGAAGTCATGCGGGACTTCGCTCCCTTGGTCGTTAACACCATAACAATATAACGTCCTTCTTATGCAGTCGGGTAAAAATCATTTTTAGGGTTCCGTAGCCGAATGGCAATAAACGGAACCCTTATAGTTTCGACATGTCTGTCCGTCTGTCTGTCTGTCCGTCCGTCCGTATGTCACAGCCATTTTATTCCGAAACTATTAGGACTATACATGTAAAACTTGGTAGGTAGATGTATTCTGTGAACCGCTTTCCGATTTTAAGAGAAAATTTAAAAAATATTTAAAATAAAGGGGGCTCCCCATACATGGAACTGAAACTGAAAATATTTTCTTTCATGAAACCTATACGTGTGTGGTATCTATAGACAGGTCTTTAAAAATGATATTAAGATTTCTAAAATGACTTTTTCATAAAGTTAATCGTTTAAAAGATATACGCTTCCAAAGTGGTAAAATGTGTGTCCCACCCCTCTAACTTCTATAATAATGAAGTGAAAAATCTAAAAAACCATATGTTGTAGATCTTAATGTAAACTTTCAACCAAAATTGGTTTGAACGAGATCGAGTCAGCAGTTTTTGAGATACAGTATATTTTCTAAAACCGCAAATATAACTTTGTAATTCATACAAATACTATGAAAAACAAAGTTATTTGGCGTAGTTGTAAAAATTGTAAATAATCTAGTTTTAAGAAATTTGTAAGTTTTTTTTGTTTTTTTTTTTTCAAATAATTAAATATATTAAGTAGGTTATATTTATTATAGCTACTACGGAACCCTTCATGTGCGAATCCGACTCGCACTTGGCCAATTTTTTTTATTAATGATAATAGGTTCGCGTTTGACCACTAACTCACCTGATGGTAAGTGATGATGTGATCGAAGATGGAGCACGCTTACCTAAAAGTAACCTATTCACTTTGGACTTAAAGACTCCTAGGTTGTAGCTGTCGGGAAACACAGACTCTGGCAGGGAATTCCACTCCTTAGCCGTACGCACAATGAAGGTATTTTTCAAGCTTCAAACTACTTCCTTACCAAATTTCATCCAAATGCATCCAGTAATTTTGAAGATTAGCACCCTCAAATAAACAAATAATCTTTTCCGCTTTATAATATTTGTATAGATTGAATATTCCCTATGAATTGACTATGACATATTGTCATATTGTTAATGTGCTCTGCATGTGCTGATACAAAGTTGCATACGCACAGCTAAGAACAAGAATAAAAAATTATATTTAGGAGTCTTTAAGTCAAGAGTGAATAGGTTACTTTTAGGTAAGCGTGCTCCATCTTCGACCACATCATCACTTACCATCAGGTGAGATGGTGGTCAAACGCGAACCTATTCTAAATAAAAAAAAAATAAAAAAATATTTAATTTACCCGATACTAATAATATGATAAAAGTGCCTGTGTTCCTGCTTTTCGTTTGTACAGTGATTTACCTAACAGCTATTTACATTAAATGGAAGTAAATACTTATCTATGTACAAAAAATCTTAGTCTACACAGTTTTCTCTTGAGCTTTTTATTAAAAATATTTTTATTTACGTATTTAAAAATAAATGATATTGTAATTGCTTAAAATATTGCATATCGGATATAGGTAGACTGTTCAGTCTAAAGATATATTATGTAATAAGAGCCAGTGGTACACAGTTAATAAAAAATAGTGATACCAAGCTTTGGCAAGCTTTGGTATTTGACCAAAGTCAAATACCAAAGAAAATGTCCATAAAATAACGAGATAACTTAAACAATTTTACGCAAAATCTTCTCATTTAACTCGAGTGTTATCCACACATTAAACGATTTTATCGCTATAGTCAGCACAGTTTTTGTCCTTCGCCTTTGTACAAGTGAGCCGAATGCTCATTGGAGCGTTTGTGATGAAAAAAAACATCGTTACTCGTAATCCGAGCGTGAGCTTGAAGTGTGGAATGACACTAAAGTACTAATGATGCGAAGAAATGGATGGCCGTTGGATTGTTTAAGAAAACGGTTACAATATTGATTGATTGAAACCCAGCTAGCAGCAATTGTATAGAAATGTTTCGGATATATATATTTGTATCTCTATTCAAAGGAATTAAAACAAATCAAGAACATTTTTTGCACCCACTGAAACTTTGTGAAACTAAAACGAAAAATGATTTTTAATTTTACTTTTTTTCGACCTGTTATCGAAATTCGACTATAATTCAAAATGTTTCAAATGCAGTTGGGTAAAAAGCCTACAAGTCTTCCACAAGTTTCAAGCTACTTCCATACCAAATTTTATCCAAATCCACCCAGAACTTTCGAAGATTAGCGCGTTCAAACAAACAAACTTTTCCGCTTCATAATCTATAAAAGAAAGTCGTGTTAGTTACACTATTTATAACTCAAGAACGGCTGAACCGATTTGGCTGAAAATTGGTAGGGAGGTAGCTGAGAACCAGGAGACGGACATAGAATCCCACGGAATCGGGTTTTACGCGGGAAAAACCTCCCACACGAACGAAGTCGCAGGCAAAAGCTAGTATTTTATATAGATTAGCATTCTGCACGCATTCTCGAAAAAGCGAAAGGAACTTTGACTATAATCAGGACGTCTAGAATCCAGCTGAGTATTTACTAGTGTTTTACATGAACGACGAACGTCAAGAAATGACGACACCCGTATTGATTGTCAAAGATGTACAGATGCCAGCACATGAAGCTACACGGAACTGTCAAATTTTCCCAATCAACCTTGAACCTAATTTCTTTAACAATAAAGTTGAAAATCTATTAAAGTAATTTGACAGATTGTTATAGCTTGATGTGCGGCGTCTGTACAAATGACAGCTCGGACCAACAGCTTGACATGCTATCCAAGGCATCAAGGAGGAATCTCGATATCATGAAGTGAAAGTCCCTGAGTGGACTTTCCTGCTAGTCCGTATTTCCTGATAGCTTTAACCTGGGGGTCTTAAGTCAAGAGTGAATAGGTTACTTCTAGGCAAGCGTGCTTCATCTTCGACCTCATCACCGCTTACCATCAGGTGAGATGGTGGACAAACGCGAGCCTATCAGGAATAAATAAATCAACCTCTTTTCCAATTTTGTAATATTTTGTGTTCTAACCTGATGCATCTGAGCCACAAGTCCAGTAGTTTGATAACACAATACCCCTTGGCAAGATTGGTGTCAAATTTTCTGGCTTCTGTCCACCCGTAACGTGCTTCAAAGATGTACAATTGACAGCTGGGACCAACGGCTTGACGTACTTTCCGAGCCACGGAGAAGTCTATATTGTTACGAGCTGGGGTTCGGGATAGAAATAATGAACGCCAATTAAACCAAAATTAACACTACTTAAATAAATACCAAATAAAAATTCGCACTACAATACTCGTCACTTAGCACTTAAGTCGCACTGAAATTCACTTGTAGATCCAGATTATATCGCCTCGTATCTTGTAATAAGACTGCTGTCTGCGTTCCTCTGCGAACTATTTATACCCCGGTCTATGAGTTCTAGAACATTCTTGTAAAATCGACTCACCACCTACACTGCCAAGAATATTCCAGAAGCCACTCGAGACACTCAGTAAGTACTGCTACTCGCCGCTAGATAGCGTTAGTGTCTCGAACATTCTAGATTTCTGTCGAAGTTTTTCGACGTACTTCACTAAGCGACTGGCGTAACAATATGTTGAGACCAGCATATACCCGTTTTTATTCTATCATAAAATGTTTGACTTGTAAATGTTGTTGATACACAACATTTTAAAGTATGCTTGGTTTTGTTATCAATAAATAAATAGACGCTATCGTTTATTATTGGTTCGCAATAATTGTGTGTACTTACTGCTTGTGTCCTGTTTTCTTTAATCGCAGCAAGTAAATAATAAATATTAAATATCCATTTTTGTTGAACCGAGAAATACCGGACCATCATTGGGTATATTTATCTTCTTCATATCTTCATATCAGAGATTGATGGTTATGAGGACTATCTCATAAAGCGTCCTAAAACAGTCCATTGGTGTTGCTTCAAGCTTTAATCTCCACTATCTTCCTTTAATTTGGATTCAGCCGTTTCAGAGATTAGCCCGGAAATAAAGCGAGACAGACCGGCAAACATTTTGAAAACGTTTGTGTTTTAGTGTCGTGTAAATAACTTTAAACACTTGAGTCAAAACTTTGAAATCATAGACTTCTGTATTCTGTAGACTTTCACAGGCTTATAATATTCGTATGTTCTTTAAATAAACAAAGCATTCCAAAACTACCGCGTTCTGAAACCAATACAAAGTCCAAAACAAGTAAAATCAATAAACATTAAATAAAATGACATCACAGCTCGCAGTTATGGCGGCTGTCGGCGCATGAGAATGATGTAATGCAACCAAACCACGCCCGCCTTTAAATCCGTCTAGACGCGTGCATTTTAATTAAGCTTCTAAGGCCTTAACAGTAATTAATTCTTTATGAAATTGTTCTAACGGCATTAGAGGCTTGTTATTTTTTTATTACACTCTAGGAGGTCCTCTAGCATAGAGTTTGAATATTAATACCTTCTGATTTCTATCTTCCGCTTAGGCCTCTGACGTTTATTCTTGTTATACTTCGTGTCTTTGGCATAACGGTAAATTAGCCATTTTCACTTGGACACATTCAACGTGTCGTCGGTGACAGCTAGGGCTGTCAGGTGTCACGATTTCGGAGAGAGGTCTCAAATTGACTGTAGTGATTTGGTGACCCGTGACCCGTCCCCAAATCGCGGAAAAAAGTCGATGGCAAATAGCTGCCCCAATAGCCCAATTTAGTGGTCTAACCAAGTTCGCATAGTTTTAGTTTCTAACCTACAGGATGCCAAGGACAGGTTCAGGTGGCAGAAGATTGAGAGCAAAATTGACACAGGGAAGTCACGACTCCCAGCAATGTGGAACATGATTCGAGGAGGAGGAGAGATCAGTCCCGATTGACTCCTGATTGATTGATTGGTCGGGTCGCTGAATACCTCGAGTTTATTAACTGCCTTAGACTGTTATTTAATTAATATGTACTTAAACCGGACCCGGTGTAAACCCTTTTTTTTAAGAAAAATAATCGAATGACTTCTCCCGTTCTGGGTGGGGTGCAAGGGAGTGTCAGACTTCTACTGACTCAAAACCCACCTGTTACTTCAATCGCCCTTGTGATCTGGGGCTGCGGTATCTCGTTAGAACATTCCCCTAACCCCGGTTGGCAATGGCCCTGTCGGGCCCCGTCAGTGCTGCTGACTGCTCTTTGAGGCGCGCGTAGAACACGACGCGCCGTCGACCCGGGCCTGGTGCTTACCGGACGATGAGCTTCTCGGTATAAACCACTAGCTCTTAAGTTTGTGGTTTGGAAAATACTAAAATTGTTAAGCTCGCTACGTTCACTCTAGCATCTCAATTTTTTTTTTAATAATTATTCATTATGATGTAAACTACGTATTTTCTTTGCCGAGTGTATATTTCTGCTTTCGATATTATAGCTGTCCTGATTTGAAAAGCAATTTCCGTTTGTGTTTTTACTTTCTGTTCCGAAATAAAAGCAGACTAAACTAAGCAACACTATCAACAGCTTAGAGGTGGCTTTTTCTTCCATTGTATAACACAGATATTAAAATAGTTTATTTTGAATTAATACTCTCAACTTATTCATACATTCTCGATCACTATGGAGAGTCTAATCATACCGGTTTATTACCCTGCGATATTATGACACCACGATTTTACATAAAAAACAAAACAAACGGAATATAGATGCATATCGAAACACGTTATTATTCAAGGTATGTGTGTAATACTTTCCAGCGAATACCATTGTGTAACGTAACAGGCCACATAAAAAGGCCAAAACTAAGCAAAAAAAGGACGTTAGTAATATTGTTAAAATAATTTGAAAACCGCCTGCCAAAGTCGTGACGAGCATTAAAAATGGCGTATTCAGTCCCCAAACTTGTAATGAATACGAAATGAAGTCTGCCGTATTTTTTTCCGTCAGAATTTCAGTTATTTGCGAATGTTTGATCAATGCTCCCAATTGGGCGAATACCGAAGAGTGTACCAATAAATATTCAAGCGTACCTTGGATGTGAAGCGTATTATTTATTCCAGTCTCTTAAAAGGGACCTGTTTTCCAAAAGGGTCTCGAAAGACAATAATAGAGGTTTCGGGAGACTATTTGACCGCAGCCTACCTTAAAGACGGTACCTTTTTTTCGTGAGGAATATGATCCTCCTCCGCAAAATACGCACTTAGTTTTGGAGTTGTAGATACCTGCCTGACATACATACATGACTTCTCCCGCTCTGAATGGAGTGGTAAGGAGTGCCAGACTTTTACTGACTAAAAAACCCACTCTGTTCCTTCCTAGCCTGTTGTCCCGGGGCACCGTACGTCTATAAATTTCCAGCAACTTCGGCTACATAAAAAAACCTTGTTTCATCCGACAACTTCTATTTTTCATGCAAATTAAAGCAACAGACGGAAAAGCCTGAAATAAACCATCTTTTATTTATGAGTCTCGAATGACCTGCTAAATACCACTTTAATATTACCAAAGGGAAATATTTTTTCCGGTGAAACGAGATTGAAAATCTATTCGTTGCTTGTTTGAGTGGAAAGCAGTAGAGTTCAATGAAGCATTACATGGATTCTGAAACTTTCAGGTAGTTTTCTCTTTTTAGGGTTCCGTAGCCGAATGGCAAAAAACGTAACCCTTATAGTTTCGATATGTCTGTCCGTCTGTCTGTCCGTCCGTCCGTATGTCGCAGCCATTTTATTCCGAAACTATTACGACTATACATTTGAAACTTAGTTAGTAGATGTATTCTGTGAACCGCTTTCCGATTTTAAGAAAAAAATTAAAAAATATTTAAAATAAAGGGGGGTCCCCATACATGGAACTAGAACTGAAAATATTTTTTTTTCATGAAACCTATGCGTGTGTGGTATGTATAGACAGGTATTTAAAAATGATATAAGGGTTTCGAAAACCACTTTTTCATAAAGTCAATCGTTTAAACGATTGTTTAAAAGATATAAGCTTCCAAAGTGGTAAAATGTGTCCCCCCTCTAACTTCTATAATAATGGAGTGAAAAAAAAATATATGTCCGTAGATCGTAATGTAAACTTTCAAACAAAATTGATTCGAACGAAATCGGGTCAGCAGTTTTAGAGATACAGCATATTTTCTAAAACCGCAAATATAACTTTGTAATTCATACAAACACTATGAAAAACAAAGTTATTTAGCGTAGTTGTAGAAATGTAAATAAGCTAGTTTTAAGAAATTTTTAAGGTTTTTTTTTATTCGTCAAATAAATATACATACCTATTATATTATTATAGTTACTACGGAACCCTTCATGGGCGAGTCTGACTCGCACTTGGCCAATTTTTTCTATACACAAGTTGGACTGAACCTTTGCTGATTTTTTTTAAAGAGCCCTAGCCATGTGGGTAGAATTCACATTTTTTAAGCTAACGTGGTCATTGTTTGTTTCAATTCATCCGTGATCATAGCGCTTGAGACAGTGCCGAAATATCGGAAACGCGAGGACTTAATTTGCTCACTGTCTACTATACTATATTATATTTCCTGTGTTTAATAGCTGTTTGTCCTCCATACTTCTTAAATAAATAAATGAGCATTTTAAATATCCCGTTTTATGTTCTAATTAAGTATAGAATTCACAGTACTGGCAATCTTGTTAACCTCGAAAAGGTTAAGCTCAATATGCTTGTGTCTGGAGTAGTTTCACGGCACTAGTGTAATGACTCATAATGAGTGAGGTTCGATCCTGCGACCTCTAGATCACAAGTCCCACACCCTCGCCAATTAGGCTATTGTTGCTTCAATTAAATTACTTACAAATATACTTAAATAATTATGTATTTTAAATAAATCACAAAACAAAACATTCACAAACATTAAAAAAAAAAAATCGGCTTCATTGCCCATAGGCAAATTCTCAAGTAAGTAAGTAAATTCTCACTGCGTGACATTGAAAACAAACAGCAAAGTAATTCAATCTTAAGATTTCCAGGAAGGCTCTAAACTAATTAGAATTGATGGTCTCATCTGACCGGCGTCCTTGACCGGAATGAGACGAGTCGACAACGAATGGGCTTCTAAATTTAGTCGACGTATAATAGGCGACATAAAATAACAATGGTCCCTAAGGAGCGCTTGTTAGGCGAAGCTTTTTTAAGGCTGGGCAAATAGAAGATGGTGCTTGACCTCGGATAAAAAAACCTCATTAGTAGTTAGGAACAGAGACACGAAGGTCTTAGCATGGATCGTCTGATTCGCGTCTCCAGGGATTTGGATCGATTCCGGCTGCGTGCCTCAGAAATGGTTAAATGCTTAAACTTGTTCTTACAGTATGTAAGAAGAGAGAAATCTTTGTTATTTCAGAAGTCAGACCTTTTAAGCAAGGAATTGGTAGTTATGAAACCCGTGGATTTATGGTCTGAAATTAAAATATTATTATAAAGTATTATATCTTTTTAACGTTGATCTAGTAGTAAAAAAGTCCTGACTATGACGTACATCGATATATGTATGTATTTTAATTACAAAATTAAGTTTGTTCATCTATCTTTCTTATTTTTAACCGACTTCAAAAAAGGAAGAGGTTCTCAGTTCGGCTTTAACTTTTTTTTAACTCGACAACGGCTGGTCCGATTTCGAATTTTTTTTTGATAAGGTATACTTTCTAGTTGGTCCCATTATCATGAAGTCAGGATCTGATGATGGAACCTTGAGAAATCGAGGGAACTCTTCAAATATTATAAGGCACGCCTATAGCGATTTGGGTATTTTTCATAGTAACTTGTTCAGTTGCTATCGAAAAGCACAATTTGGTGAAGTGGAACTGATGGCTACTAGAACTACTCAATAATAAGTATTTCATTGGTTGCGATTCGGTTACTTGGATATGGTTGTTAAGCACTTTATGCTCGTCACAATGCATATGGTGAAGTGGAGCTGATGGAGCTGATGGGAACTCCTCAACAATATAGGTACCTACAGCTCGATATAGGGAAAACAAATATTTTGCAAAAGGTGATAAGAAGGTGACATTTAGGCTTTTGTTACTAAGTAAATTGCAAACCGACCCGCTAAAAAGTGAGCAAAAACTTTTTAACAAAAAATAAACCTACTTCCCAAAAAAAACTGCAAAGTGAAAAATAACTTTAATTTAGGAAGGCAGTGCCAAAAACGAAAATATGTCCAAAACTAAAGACACCGAATACCGAAATTTAAGTTATTTTTCACTTTGCAGTTTTTTTTGGGAAGTAGGTTTATTTTTTGTTAAAAAGTTTTTTAACACGCTTTTATTAGGTCGACCTGTATGTAACTATGTAATGGAATCTAAGGTAACGAATTTAACCATCTTCCAAGGGTCGTAGCGTAATGAAAATTGGCAACTGTATATAGTTCTGAAGACAATACAATAATATGGTACTGTCAAACTGATCTGATGATGGAGCCGGAAGATTGAACTGGAACTTCATGATGGAAAATCGTATCATAGCTGTTTTGGATTTCTTAGAAAAGTCTTGTAATGAACTTTGACCACGATTAGGTTTCAAGGTCTGATGATGACGCCGGAAGATAGGCACCGGCATTCCATGATGGAATATCGTATCATAGTCGTCTTTGCACTTGTGAGAAAGGCCACGTAATGGACTTTGAATTGAACTCGTTCTTTTTTGTTTTTACGTGCATTTATAAAAGCGTGTTTTTCTAGTGTTTTATAACTATTAATTTATTTTGTGTAGTCGGTAGGTTAGATTATTATTTGTTGAAAAGTTTATTTTTCGAAGATTGATGTTAGGTGCTAAGGCTAACGTACTTGATTAACTTCTACAGAACCCCACACTGTGCGTGGCCCGTCATACGTTTGGCCAGTTTTTGACATACTTAGAACAGTCGGTGAACTTGATAAACTGGTAACCGTGGCAAGCTAGCAGACTTGTCAGTCAACAATAGTAGGACTTTCTTTAAGGGGGCTGAATAACTTGAACAGTTTATTAAGCAGCTTGTGTATCTATGTTTACGTTTCGCTGATGAGGTAGAAATTCGTGTGAAAGTTGGAATATAATTTAGCATTTTATCGCATATCATTTAAAAGCATTAAATAATAATGATATTATTCCTAAATAAGCAATGCGCTGTGCGACTTTGTTTGCGTGGGTGGCATTCCGCGCCTAAATCCCGATCTGTGGGAATTCCCGGATAAAAAGTAGCCTCTCTCACTCTTTCCCTATAACCTCCTCTATCTTCTAGTGAAAGCCATTACAATCAGTTCCATTGTTCCAGAGAGCCCGGAAGAACAGAAGATTAAAAACAAAGCAGAAAGAAAGTTCGTTTGTGTTTTTATCGTTTGAATAACTATATCTTGAGACTGACAATTGAGAAAACAGTTATTTTGAGATCACAGACCGACTGTTTAGGTATGTATTCCGTCCTTCCAAAGGAAAAAGGAAAGCCTTACAGTATCACTTCGTTGTCTGTCTGTTAACGTGAAAAGATATAGAGCTGAGTTCTTATGTCATAAACTGAGATGAAAGAATCAAACTTGTGAGGACTTGACTTACAAGTTTGACGATCAAAATTTATGACTGTCTAAGAGCTGTACCGCCATATTTTATTTTTATTTACCATATTTTCTCACCTTTTAAACCTTCCCTAGACATCCACAAATATTTTAAAACGGAAATTAACCAACTTGGTTCAGCCGTTCTCGAGAGCGAGCGAGACTAACAAACAGCAATTGATTTTTATATATTAGTTTGTCGCATATTTTGCGATTCACAAGGAATCAAATCCTATAAGGTACTTCCCAAGTTCCCATTGACCTTTTTTTTTCTTAGGTGGGAAAATCATCGAATGACTTCTGCCACTCTGGGTTAAGTGGAAGGGTGTGTCAGACTTCTACTGTTTAAATACTCCCTGTTCCTTCGACTGCCCTAAAGTTCCGTGGCCGCGGTATCTTGAAAGAACTTTCGCAAACCCCGGCAGGCAATGGCCCTATGAGGCCCCGTCACTGGTGTTGACAGCTCTTTGAGGCGCGCGTGGAACACGACGTGCCGCCGACTTCCCGACCTAGAATCATGAAATTTGGCAAGAAACATTGTCTTACAGCACATGTAAATGAATAACGGCAATGTGCCATCGTTACATGATGGATATTCCATCCATACGCCCAAAATGTTATGGGAATACTTTCATTGTGCGTAAAGCTAAGATGTGGGATTCCCTACCGGAGTCTGTGTTCTAGTGTCTCGTAGTAGTCTCGATGTGATAGCTATAGGCACGGGTGCTTCATCTTCAACCACATCATCACTTACCATCAAGTTAGATGGTGGTCAAACGTGAGCTTATCTACATTTAAAATTAAAGTTGCCACTGAAACAAAACGCCAATTACATGTGTAAGAAAATAATTCATAGCTTCTATTTTTATTATTAAAAACAAACCGGGTTTCACCAAAAGTGAAGTGAGTTCATTCTACTCGAAAACTGTATGCAAAGTATTGACATTTCTTATAGAAATGCTAGCTTGTGTTGTAAGTATGACCGTTCCACATTCATTGTCCCGACGACATACAATCGGTGTTGATCTGCTGAACGCACGACAACTGCTAGTGTTGGGCTTAGATAGGTCATTAATTTAAGAACAATATCGATAGAATTATAATGCTTCCAGCTGTCATGTGTCGACCTTATTTAAAAAATTAAATTTAATTAATTTGATTTAGCTTTTGCCAGCGGCTGCGTCCGCGTGCAATTCGAAAACCATCCCAAGGGAACCTTATATCGGGATAAAAACTATCCTATGTCCTTCCCAGGGTCTTAAACTATTCCCATGTCAAATTTTATCTAAATCGGTTCTGCGGTTTAGGCGTGAAAAGGTAACAGACAGATAGACAG
The DNA here is from genome assembly GCA_943138885.2 of Tholera decimalis. Classification (NCBI taxonomy): domain Eukaryota; kingdom Metazoa; phylum Arthropoda; class Insecta; order Lepidoptera; family Noctuidae; genus Tholera; species Tholera decimalis. Next base: position 17,215,142 of record OW964551.2, read on the forward strand.
AGTTACTTTCGCATTTATAATATTAAGTATGGAAGTATGGATTTTCTAAAACCGCAAATATAACTTTGTAATTCATACAAACACTATGAAAAAGAAAGTTATTTAGCGTAGTTACTACGGAACCCTCCATGGGCGTGTCTGACTCGCACTTGGCTAATTTTTTTTATGGTCACTCTGTGAAGTGGATACATAAAATTACAAAGTTACAAAACTAGGAGATCTAGATATTTCTATTTATCATATACTAGCTCTTCGTCCGCAACTTCGTCTGCGTAGATTTCGAAATAATTTATGGGCTATATAGCACTCACCAATAATGTACTTTACTACCAAAGAAATAAATTTTAGAATTGGATCAATAGTTCGGAAGATAACCCCATACATACAAACTTAAACTTACAAACAAATTATACCTTTTTATAAATTTTACCCCTATATTGTGCAGACCCATACATTGTGTACTTATTGATTTATTTAAACTGTGTGGACGGTAGTGATACATAGGCGGACATAATTCAACATCCTTAACCAGTCGAGTCATTCTGTTAAAAAGACTTAACTAATGATCCAAGTATTGTTCCATTATTTTCGTTTTAACTTTTTGTATTAGCTTTTTCTGTTCATGTTGATTTTTTAATCTGTAGACTACTAAACAACAGTCTATTTTAATTTTAAGAATACTAAAGTAATTAACTACTGATCCATTATTTTGTTCATCAAGCTTTTTTTTTTAATTCATCTAGTATTTTTTAACGGTCGACTACTAAACTATCGATACAAAACTGACCCATCCCTAGGACACGCTCGGCCTCCTACAGCACAACAACACAATATGTGTGGCAAGCCGTTATATTTTGCATAAATATAACAGCGATTACATTGTTCTTAGGGCTAAGAACCGGAACTCCTTTCTACGATACAATAATTTCTAAAACATACATTTCTTTTTCTTATTTTAAACGTGATTATGATAGCGAGAAGCTTATGGTTAAATAATACGTTACGTACGTACATCAGACGTTTTGGCAATACTTTCATTGTGCGTACGGCTAAGGAGTGGAATTCCCTGCCGGAGTCTGTGTTTCCCGATAGCTATAACCTAGGGGTCTTTAAGTCAAGAGTGAATAGGTTACTTCTAGGTAAGCGTGCTCCATCTTCGACCACATTATCACTGATCATCAAGTGAGATGATGATCAAACGCGAGCCTATTCTTAACAAAAAAAAGTTATTTAAAAAATCTAAAAAACCCGACTGCTCAACTGAAATACAAGAAACAAGCACATTTTTATTTTAAAAAGTGACAAGCAGGCGAGACCCAATTGATTTTTTTTAATGGGATGGGTCCGCCTGCTTGGCACTTTTTTTTTCATTATGTATAATGACTTCGCACAGCCGCCATGTTTGATTTTTTCAAATGTCACCTATTTAAGAACACTTGGGCTGCTAAGACGAATCTAACGACACCTCAATTATGTGAATCCGTTCAGCGATTCTGGAGATATGAGGTAATAAAGAATATTACATACATACAAGATACGCGCGAAAAACATAACCCTTCCTTTGCAGTCGAGTAAAAAATAACAGCCACACGTGTCGATCTTCAAGGGTAAGCAACGCTTGCTGTCGTCGGTTCGTGAATGGGTAACTTTCCTAACATCTCGAGATTCTGTAAGTTAAGTCGTTGGTCCCGTATGCCATTTGTACATCTTTGACAGTCGTTAAGGGTAGTTAGAAGCCAGAAAATCTGACTACAGTCTTGCCAAGGGCTAACGTGTTACGACGTCGTGTTGTGACGATCAGATAGACAGTCCGTCTATGTAAATATTGTTACTCAGCCTCATCTGATTAGACTAGATACTGTGGAGGTCTGCTATGCGAGCGGTCAGCCTACCGCACTGGCTGCTGGCTGGACATGCGAAGAAATTGTTTTTTAACAAGAGGAGACCGGCTTGGGACGCCGCCCGGATAGCAGACTCAGGCTGCGTTTCCACCAAAGATGTGCGATGGAATTGTGTCGTGCGAGGATGTCTAGCTGTGCTGTAAAAATGTGTGGGGGTTTCCACCAAAGCTGTGCGATGAAAATGTGCCTACGAGGATGTGTAGCGGAGATGTGAAAATGCGCATTAATGTGTGGTGCGAGGATGCGCAAACCTCGCAACACATCCTTCTCAACACACATTCCTCGCAACACATCCCTCGCTTGTTTTGTATGCGCAAAAATCTAGCTGCGCTGAGCCGTTTCCACCAGAGCTGTGCTGACCGAGGCGAGGTAAATGAAGCGATTCTATTGGTTATTTACAAACACATCCCTCGCTACGCATTCTCGCACATCTCTGGTGGAAACGCAGCCTAAATTTTTTTTTTTTTTTTTTTTATTTAGAATAGGTTCGCGTTTGACCACCATCTCACCTGATGGTAAGTGATGATGTGGTCGAAGATGGAATATTAAAATAACGTGAAATGTAATTATCCTACTAATCCCACTTCCTACTATAATATTATAAATGCGAAAGTTTGTGAGGATGGATGGATGTTTGTTACTCTTTCACGCAAAAACTATTGAATGGATCTGAATGAAATTTGGTAAGTAGATAGTTGGCAGCCTGGAATAACACATAGGCTACTTTTTATCCCGAAATTCCCACGGGATCGGGATTTGCGCGGGAAAACCTTTCTACGCGTACGAAGTCGCGGGTAGAAGCTAGTACTTCCTTAAAAATGTGAACATAATATTGTACAAAGTATAAAACCTACCGCGTTTATATTGAAAATCCCGAGTACACACACACACGTCCCCGTTACAATACCGACTCCGACATAGTTGAGAAAGGGCTAAGCAGATAATGAAACGTTAAATATGATAGATGTTTTTGTACAACAATGCTATCGAGTTCATGAATAATCATTTTGCTATTTGTATTGCAATTGCATAAGTGTCAAAGAGCGTTGAATTGTCTTCTAAATGTTGCACCTACACATACAACATCATAATATATCGCACTCTTAGAATGAAAGTGACCTAACTCTAAATTCGTGTAATTTCAGATTTTGATGTAAACTGGCCTGAAACGTTACTCTGAATTGCTGTGGAAAAAAGGAATCTGGATTATGAGTTATAAAGAGACAGCTTATACATTTGCCACTTGAGATATATGAATATAATTTATTCAATGCTGCTTTATTAGTTATTACTGCTCAAATCCAAAAAATACTATTTTTTGAGTTAGGTCCTTTTCCTTTTGAGAGTGCGATATGTACTTTACATCGTAATTAACTTATTAAAATTTAGTGGGTTGCTCAGTGGCAACGTCCTGGATTTATGAGCCCGAATTAAGAATTTAGGCAACCATTGTGTAGGGCTTGTTTCTGTGCCATGGTTGATACTGAGGAAAAACATGATAAGGAAACTGGTATGTCATAGAACGTGGAGGGTGAACCTACGGCACGCAACGCCATTAATGGTACACGTCCAAATATTAAAATAATAATAATATATGGATTGTTAAAATAAATATATCTTTTATTTATTTATAATTATGTACTTATTCTGTGTAATGTTATAAAAGTTAATTAATACGTAAGTGATGTGCACCCCATAAGAGACAAATTCATTCTAGACAAACCTCAAAAAATGTATTAATGAAATATAATTTATAAGGCATTGGTCACATTTTTACAGCGTTTCTTAATACGATACGTTTTTGACGTTTTGATTAGACCTTAGCACACTACCGGTGACAGAAAGCCATTTGTCTACTAGCCTTAATGACTTGACTACAACTATGAACTACGCGTACAATGACTGCTATGTTTCAAGAGATGGACATTTAATGTTTTGATATTATAATCTAAGCTAATCTAATTATCTTTGTGTTATTTCAGGAGGCGGTCTGAACAGTGGCGTTGTCCTTCAGCGATTTCCTGAGATCAATTGGGAAGACACACCGTTTCACGACGGAATAGGATGGGTACGTGTACCATTTTTTATTTCGTATTACTACACTGTTGCCCGTGACTTCGATCGCTTGGAATTATCGCGGAAAAAAGAAGCCGATGTGTTATAAATAATCTATCTCTCTGACATTTCATCACTTTTCATTTTGATTTTTTGGAGTAAGAAACATGAGTATAGACTATTCGTCGATTTGCCTTGTCCTATACCAACTGTGTTAAGATAGAATTGCAGTATAACCAGAAGCAATTTAGTACCAGTATTTTAAATGAAGCGACTGCATATTTAACCTCCACAACAAGGAGTAACACGATTATGCTTACAGCAAAAGAGTGGAGTCTGTGTTTCCTGATAGCTATAACCTGGGAGAATTTAGGTTAAGAGTGTAGTATAGGCACAGCTGGGCATTAACTCGTTAATCCGTTAATCGTTAATTAACGAAGTTAACATTTCGACTAACGGATTAACTTTTAAGTTACTAACTTTAAAAAATGTTAACGGACTCCTTAACTTCCGTTAAATTACCCTAAGAACGTTAATCGTTAATCCAGTACCTACTAATTACCAAGCACCTTGCCGGCTGTGCCGCCGCCGCCGAGAAGAACAAGTTCGGACAGGTTCGGGCCGACCGACAAGTGCGGTGGCGACGCGACACGTGCACTGTGTGTGAGTGAACTGAAACTAGTAAAGTACCTACTAACTATACAAATATAAAGTCTAAGGGCCTAGTGAATTGCACAGCTTTAGCCAATGCCTTATTAAATGGCATAGAGAAAAGGTTTGGACCACGTCTGGACGACGAACAGTGCCAACTTGCAGAGGCTTTTCATCCAAAGTTCCGATTGATATGGTTGGAAACGTATGACAGTAGTCGGGTGGATGCAGTAAAAAATGCATGGAAAAAAGGTAGAAGAGGCGTTACGACAAGAAGCTGCGGAAAGTTCAAAGTGCAGAGACAGTTTAGATGGCGGAAGTAGCAACGCGAGTAACAACGACGATGATGAGGAAGAAGACTTTTTCAATTCGGTCACTCAGTCTAAAGAAAAACCTAAGAGTTCTTTATAAAGTAAAGCTAAAGTCTCGTCAAAATATGGCTTGACAGGAGATCACTCGACGCTTTCAATGATGCAGCATTCCTTGGAGAACAGATTTTTATAAATCTGTTTGTTAAATATAATAGTGCTATACCCTCAAGCACTGCAGTTGAACGTCTTTTTTCCACGGGAAAAGATATTTTAACGCCGAAACGAGCCTCGCTTTCAGACGAGAACTTCAACAAATTAATGTTTATGAAGGGCAATATTCACATTATACCAGATGTCTAAATTACACACTTGAATTATACCCCTTGTGTTTTTGTTATTAACCTGTTTAACTTCCAGAACGCAAACCAACAGTTCTTATGAGTATATCATTATCATGACGACATGATAAAAAATGCAATTTTCATCATGTGTTAACGGATTAACGATTAACGTTAACTTGCGTTAAATGTTTCGAAATGTAACGCTTTAACGTATAACGAAGTTAACTTTTTTAGTAACGGATTAGCGATTAACGAAGTTAATTATTTGATTAACGGTGCCCAGCTTTGAGTATAGGTTACTTATAGGCAAACGCGCTTCATCTTCGACCACATCATAATTGTTCAGAATTCTTTCCAGAATTTTCACTCTCGAAAATTCTGGAAAGAATTCTGAACAATAGTTTAACGAACTTCTTAACTAAATATAAACTAATAGCTCCGAACCAATACGGATTTAGATCGGGAATTTCCACAGAGGATGCCATTATTGCTTTTACCAACAGTCTCGTAAACAAGCTCGACAGCAATCTCAACTGTTACGGCATCTTCTTGGATTTAACCAAAGCTTTTGACACCGTCTCTGTCCCCCGACTTATATCAAAGTTAGAAAGCTTAGGAGTACGAGGTCATCCTCTAAAACTGTTTAAAGACTACCTTAGTCACAGAAGCCAGTGTGTTCGGATCGATTCCGTTACAAGTGAATATGAGGAACTCAGTTTTGGCATCCCGCAAGGTAGTATTTTGGGTCCCACACTTTTCCAAATATACATTAACGACCTATGTAAGCAATCCATCACGAACTGCGAAATCTTCTCGTATGCAGACGATACTGCACTTCTTGTGTACGATAAAAGCTGGGAGCAAGCTAGGATCAGATCAGAAAAAACGATACGCATGATCAAAGAATGGCTGTCTGCAAACTTATTAACTCTGAATCTCGAAAAGACGAAAATACTTAGATTCCGCCGACCCCAATCACCCGCACCTCCTCTCTCATCTACCATAATTAAAGCCCACACTTGCCCTAATCATCTATCTTGTAAATGTCTGACGCTTAACGTTGTACCCAATATAAAATACCTAGGAGTGATTATAGATGAAAAATTGGACTGGTACGCACATATCGACGCCCTGTGTTCTAGAGTTAGAAGATTGATATATATTTTTAAAGAACTGAGACATTCTGCTGATACCGAGACTTTGACCCTGGTGTACCTCAGCCTATGTCAATCTATCATTATGTACTGCATTCCGGTGTGGGGTGGCACACAGGAATCAATAATAAGACCAATTTATAAACAAGGTTCACATCTAGATTATACAAATTACCGACCAATAGCCATATTGAATACAATTAATAAGATAACAGAAAAATTTATAATCAAACAAATATCTATTTATTTAGACAAAAATGATATAATTTCCGATATTCAACATGGTTTCAGACCTAACAGAAGTACAGCAACGGCGCTAGCAAGATTTACAGACGATGTAAATAATTATCTGAATGATAAAAACTTAGTAGTAGTCGTATTTATAGACTTTAAAAAAGCTTTTGATACTCTGGACCACGGCGGCTTGTTGCGGGCTATGGACGAGTGTGGGATAAGTGGACCAATCAATAGATGGTTCGCTCAATACTTACAGCAAAGAACAATCAAAGTTCGAGTATCTAATGCTGAGAGTACTGAGGGCGTTGTGAAGTATGGTGTTCCAACCGGATCTGTATATGGGCCTGTTGGTTATATTATACATGTAAACAGCATGTGTAATGTAATACAAAAATGCAAAACGTATATGTATGCTGACGATACATGTCTCCTGTTCAGTGGTAAAGACCAAACCTCCATACAAGAAGCGATACAATGTGACTTGGATAATATAATTAAATGGGCACATGACAATGGTATTATAATAAATATAAGCAAAACCAAATGTATGGTAATAAACTCCCCATATTTACGCAACAAATGCATCGCATTGAACATAAAGGGTCATAGTTATGAATGTTTACACAGTGAAAAGTCTAGGTGTATGTGTACTAACTTAGAACAGGTCGAGACATACAGGTACTTAGGACTGACCATTGACACTAAATTTGCTTGGAACATACATGTAGATACAGTTTGTAAGAAACTACGCTCAGTTCTGGGTAAGTTATATACCTTGAAGCCTGTAGTCACGAGAGGGATACTGTATTCGTTGTACTATGCACTCGCCGACTCGATCATTAGTTATGGGTTGTGTGGTTATGGACTCACCTTCAAATCATATCTAGATAGAATTAAATTACTACAAATTCGATTTCTTAAACTTCTTGTAAGCAATAAAACTAAACAAAGTACAAATAAGCAGTATGAAAAATTATTTAATAAATGTAACGTATTACCGATTAATATGAAAGTTAAATTAGGAATAATTATTGAACAATATAATGTGAAAACTCATAAAAAAGTAAGAGTATATAACTATCCAACCCGACAATCAAGGAAAAAGCAGTTGCACGTCCCTAAAGCAAATAATTACTACGGTAAGCGCACTAGACGATGGATTGCGCCCACACTCATTAATGAGCTACCTGAGGGACTAATGGATCGAATTAAAAATAAAAATCATCTCAAAAATGTACTCAGGAAGCACTATTTATCTATGTGTCCATAGCTGCTGTTATCAGTCGACTGGTGAGCTTGCCGAGGTATTTATTATGTATACCAAACGATATTTTCTTATATTTTATAATATTCTATGTAATTAATAGTATTTTGCTGAATTATAATAATTATATAAGTTTTATTTTAATTAGGATTAGTTTATAACCTTTTTTTACAATGTATAATGCATGCGAATTCACGAGAACGTACTGCCGACAAACTGCTTAGCAGTTTGGCAGATGTTATGTTAAGCCTGCGCCGAGTAAAATAACTCAAAACGGTCTTCACAACTAAAGGAATATAACCTATAATAGTACTTTAATTACCATACAAAAATATGTAATGAACACTAGAATAAATGTGTTAGCAAACATAGTTGGCAAAATTTAAAAATATTTTATAGTTTATTAAACAAAAATACATAAAGTTGGACAAAAATCCTTACAAAACATGCTCGTGCGTCGCTGAATTTTGATAGTAAACTGTTGAATTTTTTCATAAACTTCAATTCATATTATTCTCTAATTATCATACTATCATTTACAGCTTTAACATTTCAAAAATGTCGCTTGGTTGTTTTAATTTTAATTTTTTCTTCTAATTTGCGCGCTATTTTGAACCATACGCAACGTACACCGGTCGAAAATTCAGTCGTCCACGGGAGCTCAGAGAGGGGTCACGTCTCATCGTGGAGCGTTTCGCCGGTAACGATAATTCGCGATCTATTGTGTACGTATGTATTGCAGCAATCCGTTGAATAACATAAGTCATATTTTTTGTTTTTTGAGTACGATTTATTATGCATACCCAACAATTACTTTTTATTGTTCAATATATATTTCTTTAACATTTTTTTTTTTAAATATTTGTTTTATTATGGGAAAATGTAAAAAAAAATATTATTAGAAGAAAGTTGGCGCAAATTTTCGAAAAAAAAGCCATTCTCATAAAAAGTACGTATTTCTATTTTGTGATGGTATTATTGCTTTTTAACCGACTTCAAAAAAAAAGGAGAAGGTTCTCAGTTCGTCTTAAACTTTTTTTTATGTATGTAACCTCAAACTCGAAGACAGCTGGACCAATTTGGAATTTTTTTTCGTTTGAAAGGGTATACTTTCTAGTTGGTTCCATTGTTATGAAATCAGGATCTGATGATGGGATCCTGGAGAAAGCGAGGGAACTCTTTAAATATTATAGGCACACCTATAGCGTTTTGGGTATTTCTAATAGTACCTTGTGCAGTTGCTCCCGAAAAGCACCATTTGAGGAAGTGAAAGTGATGATGAAGACTTTTTCAAACATTCGATATGGGTATCGTGTAATGGGTTTTTGGGGGTGGTGATTGCAAATCTGGAATTTATTTTTAAATTCAAGATGGCGTATGCAACTTTTTCTCACAAATTCGATATGGGTACCGTGTAATGGGTTTTTGGGGGTGGTGATTGCAAATCTGACATTCATTTTAAAATCCAAGATGGCGGATGCAACTTTTTCTCAAACATTCGATATGGGTATCGTGTAATGGGTTTTTGGGGGTGGTGATTGCAAATCTGGCATTCATTTTAAAATCCAAGATGGCGGATGCAACTTTTTCTCAAACATTCGATATAGGTATCGTGTAATGGGTTTTTGGGGGTGGTGATTGCAAATCTGGCATTCATTTTAAAATCCAAGATGGCGGATGCAACTTTTTCTCAAACATTCGATATGGGTATCGTGTAATGGGTTTTTGGGGGTGGTGATTGCAAATCTGGCATTCATTTTAAAATCCAAGATGGCGGATGCAACTTTTTCTCAAACATTTGATATGGGTACCGTGTAATGGGTTTTTGGGGGTGGTGATTGCAAATCTGACATTCATTTTAAAATCCAAGATGGCGGATGCAACTTTTTCTCAAACATTCGATATGGGTATCGTGTAATGGGTTTTTGGGGGTGGTGATTGCAAATCTGGCATTCTTTTTAAAATCCAAGATGGCGGATGCAACTTTTTCTCAAATATTCGATATAAGTATCGTGTAATGGGTTTTTGGGGGTGGTGATTGCAAATCTGGCATTCATTTTAAAATCCAAGATGGCGGATGCAACTTTTTCTCAAACATTCGATATGGGTATCGTGTAATGGGTTTTTGGGGGTGGTGATTGCAAATCTGGCATTCATTTTAAAATCCAAGATGGTGGATGCAACTTTTTCTCAAACATTCGATATGGGTATCGTGTAATGGGTTTTTGGGGGTGGTGATTGCAAATCTGGCATTCATTTTAAAATCCAAGATGGCGGATGCAACTTTTTCTCAAACATTTGATATGGGTACCGTGTAATGGGTTTTTGGGGGTGGTGATTGCAAATCTGGCATTCATTTTAAAATCCAAGATGGCGGATGCAACTTTTTCTCACACATTCGATATGGGTATCGTGTAATGGGTTTTTGGGGGTGGTGATTGCAAATCTGGCTTTCATTTAAAAATCCAATTTAAAACACATTGTTTAAACCCTTAGATGTGACAAAGGAGAGGTATAATAACACAATTTTACTATATCATCAGAATATAAATCGTTTCTCCGGCAAAATATTAGATGAGGAAATGTTAATAGATAAATATGATATAGATATCTTATGTTTTTGTGAAACCTGGCTAAAACCAGATAGAATGTTGTTTAAAATTAATATTTTTCTGTTACTAGTGCATACAACAGGTCCTCAGTAGGAGGTGGTACTTTAATATTACGTAGATATAAGGAACAAATCTCTTAGATATAAGGAACAAAAATATATCACCGCTTGCTCTGTTGATTGCTTGTGTGAGGTAGCATGTACAGAAGTTGAAGGCCAAACTTTCTTAAGTGTTTATAGACCACCAGCATCAAACTTGTCATCATTCTTAATGATAATGGGAGAAATTTTAAGTACCTAAGCTTATAAGAGATAATAAATTAGTTTTCGTTTGTGGTCACCTAAATATTGATTTGTTAGTAAATTCACCTGAACACTGCAAGCTTACTTCATTGTTTGGTTCATTTAACTTAAAATGCACATACAAGGAAGCAACAAGAATAACAGCAACATCAGCTCAATGCATAGATAATATTTATACTAATTGTGCCATAAAATACTCGTCTCAAATTAGTGGAGTTAGGTCTGACCATACAGGTTAACTAGTATCCTTTGAGTTGGTTAAAAAGCGGCAATTAAATAAGACTATTAAATTTAGGCCGCTAACTAAAAAGAAATTAATGTTTTTAATGATAACATGTTAAGTAATCTTTCAATGGCCAATTTTGACTCCCATGACCCCAATGAAAATTACAGGATATTATTTTCTTCACTATGCCACGAATTTAGTAAGACATGTCCAGTTAAAAAATTTCAAATGAGTAATAAATCTAAATTTAATGAATGGGCCACTGCTGGAATAAGAATAAGCTGAGACAATGTATACAACTTATACCATGAAAAATCATTGACTTCCGATGAAGCCTTCCATAATTATGTAAGAAACTACTCAAATATATTTAAAAGAGTATGCGCCCTAAGCTAAATCTAAATCAGAAAGTAATAAAATTAGCATTTCTAACAATAAAATAAAAACTGTGTTGAAGGTGATAAACAAAGAAACTGGAAACACAAACCAAAATAGGGTTAGAATGATTTGACTTTGAACATCGATGATCAGGTCATCTCAGATAAGTCAAAAGTGGCTGAGAAGTTGGAAAATTACTTTACCAATATTCCAGTAGAGGTTACTAAATCTCTAAATTCTTCGCCATTATTAGCAGAATCTTTTTTAAAGGAAAACTTCAATAAGGATATACCAACATTTTCATTTAAGCCCATTTCTATTGATGTAATTAAAAAGCATTCCAAAGTCTTAACATAACAAACACTGATGACTTATGGAGTGCATCTGTTAGGATTCTTGGTAATATTATTGACTCAATTGCTGCTATCCTAACAGGCACATTTAATTAATGTATAGACAGCGGTAATTTTCCCGATTTAATGAAACATAGTAAAGTAGTACTAATTTTTAAGTCGCGTTGTAAGAGTGATCCCTCTAACTATAGACCGATATATGTGCTTCCAGCATTAAGCAAAATATACGAAAAAATCATGCTGGACCAGATGCTATCATATTTTAACTCAAATGGAATTCTGCATAGTCGGCAGTTTGGTTTCACGAAAGGTAGGTCAACAACAGACGCAGGAGTAGCGCTCATCCGTCACATTCTGGAATCTTGGGAGAAATCTCAGGATGCAATTGGCATATTTTGTGACCTCTCCAAAGCTTTTGATTGCGTTGACCACAAAACACTGATCTGTAAATTACACCATTACGGAGTTCGTGGATTCGTGTTCTGCTGACCTTGTTCTTTCATATTTATCAAACAGGCAACAAAAAGTTATTGTTAATGGAGCGACATCTGCAGGATCCCTAGCCAAGATGAGTGCTCCGCAAGGATCAATTCTTGTTTCCTTTTTATAGTGTATATCAATGACATACATGATGACCAACTTATCGGATATTTTTTATTTGTAACTCCATTGTGCTGTATTAATTGGTCTATACGACAGTATAGACCAAAGTTTTAAATATAATTAAGCATATCTTAGAACTGGAAACATATCTTACAACTATATAATAATATAGGTTAACCATCAGAATTGAAGAAAAGCTGAAAAAAAAGAGCTGTCACTTCTTTTGGACTGTAAAACCAGGTGGAATAGTCTTTTAACAATGCTGGAGCGATTTTATCTTTTAAAAACCTTCATTCAAAAAGCTCTTATAGATCTCAATCATCCAATTCGTTTGGAAGAAGTTGATTTTGAATTGGTAAATAAAATTGTTGATGTGCTGACCCCAATTAAATTGACAGTAGAAGCAATCTGTCGGCGAGATGCTAATTTATGCACAGCTGATTCCGCTTTGAAATTTCTTATAAAACATCCTTAGTGGAAAAAATCCAAAATCCATGAAAAGATGATGAAAATCAGTTATTATCGGATTTGGAATGGCATGACTTATTTCCAGTTTCTATACAGGCTTTAGTTTGGAAGCAAATAAAGTGTATTGTTAAAAAACTTAAAAGTCGAGATGACACGGAAGAAGAAGAAGGAAGATCAGGATCACAAACAGATGATGAGTTAAGGCCACAAACCTCCCAATCCCAACCCCAATTGACACTAAAGGAAAAGTTATAGCTGGAAATTGATAAGAGTATGAAATCCCCAGATCGTGAAGTACAAATACAAAATTAATCGGGGTTGGCAAAATATAGTATTAGACGTGAAATAAGCCTGTTTGAAAATGGAGGAATTAGTGGATATCACTTAGAAACAGCATATAAGTATCTATTGTCTATTCCTCCAACCAGTGTAAAACCTAAACGAGCGTTTTCAGCTGCTGCTTATGTTGGTAATAAACGAAGCAGGCTTGGAAGTCAAACCTTGGATGCATTGATATTTCTACGATTGTATTTTCAAAATTCGAAATAAGTTTTATTGTCTTTTTATTTCTTACAAAGTATAGTATCTTTTTGTCATTTTTTCTTTTCTTACTATACTGTGGTATGTGAAGTGTACCAAAATTAAAAATATATATATTTTAAGAAATTACTCGTTTTTTAGAGTTCAGTTGCCGAATGGCAAAAAACGGAACCCTTATAGTTTCGTCATGTCTGTCCGTCTGTCTGTCTGTCTGTCTGTCCGTCCGTCCGTATGTCACAGCTATTTTATTCCAAAACTATTAAGACTATACATGTGAAACTTGGTAAGTAGATGTATTCTATGAAACGCTTTCCGATATTGAGAAAAAAATTAAAAATCATTTAAAATAAAGGAACATACTACTACCCCATACATGGAACTAAAACTGATAATATATATATTTTTTTCTTGAAACCTATGCGTGTGTGGTATTTATAGACAGGTCTTTAAAAATGACATAGGGGTTTCTGAAACCACTTTTTCATAAAGTCAATCGTTTAAAAGATATAAGCTTCCAAAGTGGTCAAATGTGTATCCCTCCCTCTAACTTCTATAATAGTGGAGTGAAAAATCTAAAAAAATATGTATCTGTAGATCGTAATGTAAACTTTCAACCAAAATTGGTTTGAATGATATCGAGTTAACCATTTTTGAGATACGGCATATTTTCTAAAACCGCAAATATAACTTTGTAATTCATACAAACACTATGAAAAACAAAGTTATCTAGCGTAGTTGTAAAAAATGTAAATAAGCTAGTTTTAAGAAATTTGTAAGGTTTTTTTCGTCAAATAAATATAAATATTATATTATATTATTATAGTTACACACGGAACCCTTCATGCGCGTGTCTGACTCGCACTTGGCCAATTTTTTACATTTGAGACCAATTAGAAACCACATAGTCTAATCCGGGGATAGCCCCAGGGTCCCAGGATTCAGCATCAAGAATCACGTAATCCCGGGATTGAAAAACATGCTCGGGATTGTATTCTCTAGTTGCAACTAAGAAAGGATTTCTATCGAAATTCTATTTTAGTTGCCAAATGTGTCGAAAAAAAATAGAATTATAAATTGTAAAGAATCAGATAGATAGCCCTACAGACCTCAATCTGAACGATAATTCTGTAAGCAGTTTTATGTCGATAGGAGCCGGGTTTTCTGGTTTAGAACAAGTTTCAGCTTCCTTTGACATTCCCTCTATGTCCGACAAATTATACGCCAAGTGCCATAACAAGGTCTGTCTACTACGGGAATTAGCCAAAGAAAAATTGGCTAAGTGCGAGTCAGACTTGCCCATGAAGGGTTCCGTAGTAACTATGATAATATAATATGTATAACTACTACAACTACTAGTCTGTCTGTCTGTCCATCCGTCCGTCCTTATGTTACAGCCATTTTATTCCGAAACTATCAGGACTATACATATAAAACTTGGTAGATTGATGTATTCTGTGAACCGCTTTCCGATTTTAAGAAAAAATTAAAATATATTTAAATTAAATTAAAAAATATTTTCAGTTTTAGTTCCATGTATGGGGAGCCCCCCCATACATGGAACTAAAACTGAATATATTTTTTTTTCATGAAACCTATGCATGTGTGGTATCTATATACAGGTCTTTAAAATGAGATTGAGGTTTCTAAAACCACTTTTTCAAAAAATTAATCGTTTAAAAGATATACGCTTCCAAAGTGGTAAAATGTGTGCCCCCCTCTAATTTCTATAATAATGGAGTGAAAAATATGAATATATATATATATACAACGTGTAACGGAAACCCCATATCTAACCAAAAGGGCTGAAGACAACATTTGGTATGGAGTCTCTATGCACAGTTTCAGCACAAAATAACTGACTTAAAGAATTGATACCAAATTATTGGTTTCACATATTTTTTGAATACCAATCATAACAAACGTGTCACAGCACTACGAGGGTCAATAACTTTCCACGTCACTTGCCAATAACACGATAATTCTTTTCGTTCTTCTTAATTTGAAAAATTCGGTCTCTGGTATCAGTGTACTGGAATTTGTAATAAGTTCTACACATGTAGACTTAGGATTACAAAACCCTTGCCATATCGTTTGTTATCATCCAAAGAAGCCATGCACTTGGTATGTATATACCCTTTAAATTACACGTTGTATATATATATATATATATATAGATCTTAATGTAAACTTTCAATCAAAATTGGTTTTAAAGAGATTGAGTCAGCAGTTTTTGAGATACAGCATATTTTCTAAAACCGCAAATATAACTTTGTAATTCATACAAATACTATGAAAAACAAAGTTATTTGGCGTAGTTGCAAAAAATGTAAATAAGCTAGTTTTAAGAAATTTGTAAGTTTTAGTTTTTTGTCAAGTAAATATACATATTATATTATATTATTATAGTTACTACGGAACCCTTCATGGGCGAGTCTGACTCGCACTTGGCCAATTTTTGTAAAATGTTATAATAAGCAATATAACATTAGATTTATAGATTTCTTTTATTATTTTTTTCTTTTAAATTAAGTTACACTTGTTACATATATTGTTATGAAATAAATTACGCTTATATTTTCTGCGAAGTAAGTTCGCTAGACAGCATTAATGAAAAAATGTTTTTTTTGGTATGGCCCCACGTATATATAATAAAGTACCGAATGTTATTAAAAATATGACAGTACATCAGAATTTAAACGAGCACTAAATGAAATTTTAATAAACAAAACTTATTTTAGTCTGGTTTTATTATGACATTACATAATTATATTTTTTTTTTATTTCATACTGGTTTTATTATTCAAATAAGTACTGCATACCCATCTACCCTAACTTGCTACTTACCCAGTTTCGAAGCGTCAATAGCCTAATGGATAAGGTGTCGGACTTGTGATCGAGAGGTCGCAGGTCCGAACAACACCCATTACACTATTGACGTGAACCCACTCCAGACACAAGCATATTTAGCTTAGTTGGAGGGGTTAACAAGATTGCTAGTAATGTGAAATGTACCCACATTGCTAGTATTCTTTAAAAAAAAATCTGAGGAGTTTAATATATAAAATCAAAGTTTTATTGCAATAGGATGAATAGTGAGGGAACGGATAATGTATTACTACAGTAAAAACAAACGTTAATTTTTATATAATAGGTATAATTTATTAAATTTATTTTTGTGATTTATTTACGTACCTACTTGCTTGAAATGAAATGAAATGAAATGAAATGAAATGAAATGAAATGAAATGAAATGAAATATTTATTTTGTAAATTGGTTATAAATAACACTTTTACACGTCATGTTTTTTTGCGTGTTAAGTTTAGCTAGATGAGGCCGGTATTTCCTAACTGACTACTCTGAGAAGAAACACCGAAACAAACTCAGAGGTCATAGTCTCTTTTAAAGTCCAGACAATTTGTATTTTTATATGAGAAGCATGTAGGTTCATGTCTGTGGTATTCTTTTGAGGAAATAACCACGCAAATTTGAGCGGACCTGTCCAGACAGAGCAAGCATTTGTCAGTTATCGTGTAGCTCAACTTAGAACTTAAGGAGCTCAACAATTTGACAAAAAATACCAACGGACATTTGGGTAGGCCACACAAGTACTCATACTGCTTGACATCATTAAATAAATTATAGTCAAAGTAAAAACAACGAAGAAAGAATAACCTACATTGTCCTCACATTAACAATAATGAAATAATTATGTAAAAAAAAAAAACAAAAACAAAATAAATAGGTATATACAATACTTAACAAAACAAATATTTTAATCAATAAAAAATAAATCAACTATCAAAATTTTAAAAATAAAAAATGCTCACGTATATCACTGGAGCAGCTCATTCCCAAGCCTTCTTGTCCTCAATATAATCTTTAACAGTGTAAAACGCTTTCTGACATAGCTTACGTTTTATAAATAATTTGAATTTATTAATACTTAGTTCTTGAATATGGCTAGGAATTTTATTATAAAAACGTATACATTGGCATCTAAACGAACCACCTATTTTTTTTAACCTTGTTTTAGGAATGACATATGTGTCTTTGTTCCTTGTATTTACACTATGAATATCACTGTATTTTTTAAACAGATTAATATTTTTGTGTGCATACAAGAGATTCTCATAAATATACTGAGATGGCACAGTCATAATATTAATCTCTTTAAATTTGTCTCTTAAGGAGTGCTTGGGACTTAATTTATAAATTGCACGAATGGCCCTTTTTTGTAATACAAATATTGTGTGAATGTCGGCTGCATTTCCCCAAAGTAAAATGCCGTATGACATCACACTGTGAAAGTAACTAAAGTAGACTAAACGTGCTGTTTCGATATCAGTTAATCCACGTATTTTTCTAACGGCATATGCTGCAGAACTTAACTTTTTTGACAATTTATCTATATGGGGGCCCCACTGAAGCTTCGTATCCAAAGTTATGCCCAAGAATACTGTGGTATCTTCGGGTTTCAATATTTCGCCCTTTATTGATACACTAGTATTCACTTGTCTAACATGAGGTAATGTAAATTTTAGGCATTTGGTTTTTTTCTCATTAAGAAGAAGATTATTAACATTAAACCAGCTAACTACAGTTGCAAGGGCTCTATTTACTTCTTCAATAACCTGCTGTTGACGTTTAATTTTAAATAAAAGAGAAGTATCGTCAGCGAATAACACTATGTCATGATTTTTGATCAGGTACGGCAAATCATTTATATAAATAAGAAACAAAAAGGGACCTAAAATTGAGCCTTGGGGGACCCCCATCTTGACCACAGATCCCGGCGATCTTTTGCCGTTCACATCGACTCTTTGAATCCTTTCACTCAAATATGAGGTTAAAAGATTCAGAGAGGAGTCCCGGAATCCGTAGTGGTGCAGTTTCCTGATTAATGTCTCATGGGGAACACAGTCAAATGCCTTAGACAAATCGCAAAAAATGCCCAACACATCGCACTTATCTTCCCATGCATTATAAATGTGTCCTAAAAGTTCAACACCGGCATCAGTTGTTGAACGACCCTTTGTAAAACCAAATTGTTTATTATGTAGCAATTTGTGTTTATTAAAATATCTTTGCATCTGCATTAGAATAATTTTCTCAAAAATTTTACTGAAAGTGGGCAGTACAGAAATAGGTCTGTAATTAGTAGGGTCAGATGTACTACCCGATTTAAATAGTGGGATTATTTTACTATATTTCATTAGATCAGGAAACTCACCGCAATCAATACAATTATTAAATATAACAGCTAATGTAGGAGCAATAATGTGTATAGTTGACTTAGTAACTTCAACAGAATTACCCCACAGGTCTGCAGTCTTTTTCATATTCAAAGAATTAAAAGTTTTAATGATGTCATTAGAAGTAACATATTGGAATTTAAACTCTGAACTACAAACTGGAACATTTTTTTTAAGTAATGTTTCTGCAGCAATGGGACATGATTTTAGCGACTTGGTTGTCGATACGGGAATGCCAGTGAAAAAATTTTCAAATTCTGTGGCGACTTGCGAATCTAATGTTATTATATTATCATCAATAGTGAGGGTGTAATCACTATTTCGGTTGCAAGACCTTCCCGTTTCGCTTTTTATAATATCCCAAGTCGTTTTAATTACATTACTACTATTTTTAATTTTAGAACTCAAGTAGCGAGACTTGGCAATATAACAGACTTTTTTAAATAATTTAGAGTAGTTCTTGACATATAAATTAAATTCTACCGAGTTAGTGTAAGTCCGCTCCTCATAGAGTTCATAAAGCCGATTTCTACTTTTATAAATACCAGCAGTGGCCCAGTCACTGAAAGAAGTGTTACTATTTACTGAAGCAATTTTGGGAATAAATGTGTTATCAAATTGTTGGCAATATATTTTGAAAAAATCATTATAATGTTTATTAGGGTCCTCATTAGTTAACAAACAGGGCATTTTATTTAAGAGTTTAGTTTTGAATGCTTCCAGGCGATATTTAGTTTTTGGATTTACAATGATATTCTTTTTTAACATTTTATTAACCTTTTTTGGTAAAGTAATTAATTGCCCACAATGATCAGAGTCTATTAAATTAATTATTTTTTTGTGAGTCGGTACAACATCCGTAAAAATATTATCTAAGCAAGTGGCACTAGTCGGAGTTATTCTAGTAGGCACCATAAATAGGTTTACAAGATTGTATGATTGGAATAAACTAATAATGTTAGAGCTCAAACCAGAATTTTCTAATAAATTAACATTAAAATCACCACAAACAATGACATATTTACTTGAGTTACAGATTTTATGCAAAACTTCATCCATTACTTTTTCAAAGCAATCATACAATCCTGAAGGTGGTCTGTACACACTTAATATAATAAACTGCTCCAATTCAATACAGGCTATTTCAATAGATCGTTCAACAGAGAGGCTCACAATATCCATTCTGTTCTTGAATTTAAGATTATTACTTATTAAAATTAAAGAGCCACCATGTATAGCATTTACTCTGCTGAAAGAACTACCAACCTGGTAATTATTATAATTGAAAATAAATTGATGGCTTTGAAGCCAATGTTCAGTTAGGCAAAGAATATCAATATGGTTAAAATTAAGAAAAAACTCAACTTCTAACTCTTTGTTTAAAAATCCTTGAATATTTTGATGTACCAGGTTAATAGTATTTATTGATTTTAAAACTATATTTGTGTCCTCTTTGCAGTTTAAAAGTTCATTACTGCTAGAGATTCCCTCTGTTGTCAAAATTTCTAATTTAAATTCTCAGTAGTAAAATTGTTTGCAACCAAGCAATTGGTTGAGTTATGTAAACTGTCACTGCAATAATTAATTTCAGTATTATTAGATACCCTAGATAATACTGAATATTCACTTAACCTAGGATCAGTAAAATTATCAATAAATGAGTGTATATTGTATGCTAACAAAGTAGCCAATAAATGTCGACTTTTTTTGGGAAGATACATATATTCCCGAATCAAAACAAAATCTCTAACAAAATTGTTAGTATCAAAATACAATAAATGGTCACTATGACGGCATACTAACATATGCATCAAATTATTAAGGCTAAAAATATATTCATTTTCTATATATGTCAAATTATTAGAATAAGGCAATGCACATAAAATTAATTTGCCTAATTTTAATTTAAGGAGGGTGCCAATACCATTAACAATGTCCTTTTTTGTCACATTAAGG
This sequence comes from Tholera decimalis, assembly GCA_943138885.2. Lineage (NCBI taxonomy): Eukaryota > Metazoa > Arthropoda > Insecta > Lepidoptera > Noctuidae > Tholera > Tholera decimalis. The sequence goes on from OW964551.2 coordinate 17,235,747, forward strand.
CTATTTCCAAATAAAAGAATGACTGTGGTCTGCTCATTCAATTTTGATTGTTTAATTTTATGAATAAGCTCAGTGAAATGCAGGTTATGGTAACAATGACTTACTATGGTATGATCACAATAATTATTTAAAAGTGAGCCAAAACCTGTGCCTAATCTATCTGAATACACTAAAATGTTACTTTGAGCTGGGCTTGTGGTTTCCAAAGTATGAGGCAAAATGGGTGAGGATGCAGGAATAATCTGTGGTAACATGATGGCCGGGTGATTTGAAGCACAACTACAGGTGAGGTCATTAGTCAATGACTCATACCTCTCTGCATTGTGCTTAACCAAGTCCACCAGGTCACAGGCCTCCTGCATGCGCTCATTTAACATTTTCTGGCTAGACTCATACTTACAAAAAATATCCCTTAGTGTATTTTCCCTACTCAATAATTCCTTCTGAAGGTTATTTATGTCAAGATCATACATTTTTCTTTGACTATCCAGCATGCAATTACATTCCTTTAATTGGTTGTTTAGGATAACACGCTGCTTTCTAAGTTCAATGTTATATTTATACACACTTCTTGATTTTAATAGTTTCTTGTACTTTTTAATGTTTTTATTAATTTTAATATACTTCTTTATTTTGTTGTGACTACCTAAAACTGGACCGTTTGTTAATGTATCGTCCCCAGTTAAGTCTATGGTATAGGTGGGCTTCTTACATACTAGTCCGGATCCACTACCCACCAGCTCGTCAAAAAGACTGTTTGTATTGGCCACTTGTTCACTGACTCTCAAGGTTTCTATAGTACAGATTGTGTTATGAGCCTTGTTTAATTCCGCTTCCAGTCCCGATATACGTTTGAGTGCTTGGTCATGTGTGTCGCTGCATTCTTGAAACCCAGATACCAGATTACGGAGATGGTGATGCTGGTCGAGTATATCCATGTGCTGGGTGTGCAGTTCCACAAGCTGTCTCTTGAGTTCCGTGTTTTTGTCAACTAACTTCCTGACTTCCACCTCGCTTTCCTCTCTTTCATGCAGCAGGTCACTGCAGGTCTTCTTTGAGACCTCAAGCTCCTTCAGTGCGGCATTCAGTCTGATATTCATGTCACGTACAGTTGCTCCGCGGGTCATCATATTGAAAAAGTTGATGAAACCGCTCCTGGAATATGACAAGAATCAACTGAGTATTTGGGGATATACTAAGGAAGTTTAGAACAGTAGTAGATAGAAGTAAAATATATAAATATTAGAATTAAATGAAAAAAGTAAAGAACAACAGACAAAATTTTTAAAATTACAATTAATAAGAAAGTAGGTAGCAGAAAAAGAGAAAATGATTCTACTATTAACTTCTAATTTAAGTGTATCGTGTATCTAACACATTATTTATTGATTTTCTAATACTTATCAGAAATTCATTTGCTCAAAGTTTTTGGCCTAGCTTAGTTGATAAATAGTATGTACCTAATGTTAAATTATGGGTTTCTTGCTTTTACAATAAACAGTTAACTACTAGTTTAAATGAAGTTAATAGATGATTAAGAAGAATTTAATAGTAATAATGTATGTGTATTGTAAATATGCAGTGTAACTTTTGTCGGGGGCGAATGTTTTCGTCATCGATTTTGCTTCCACAGTTTGTCAAGCAAAAGGAGACATAAACGGTGCCAATGTGTGCTGGACGTGGCTCAGAAAACTGAGCAGTATTTATAGGTGTTGTGAAGTGTGTAATAGGTAATAATATGAAAAAATATACTCCCCGGGTTTGGTGATTTCAAATCCGCAGTCCAAACTGACAGCCGGTCCAAAACTTATTGTTTTATAGAATTTAGACGTTATTACAACAAAAACACTGACTGGGTCACTTTATATATTGATTCTAAGGTAAATAACACATTTAAAGCTAATTTATACACAATTAATGAATATTTAATAAAAATTTATCTAAGAGATCGTTTTTTCACGACCTGTCACCAGTGTTGCCAGTAGCCAAAAAATTTAGATCCATCCAGCCGTTTGAGCGTGAAGAAGTAACAAACATGCAAACAGACACATTCATTCACAAACTTTCGCCTTTATAATATTAGTGTGATAAATAAAACCATCTAAATAATTAATATTCGTTTTTCAAGTTTATTCAACATAACGACAAAAAATTAAAAAATGCAAAGTTAGCAAACTTCGTCGTGCAACGGCAAGCGGGCCTCGAGCGAACTTGTCATTGTGTGTGTGACAACGCACACGACTAGCCCGCTGCAGTAAATACCTATTTACCGCGCGTCTCGTAGGCTCGACACTCTCTTAAGGTTAAGTTAAGATGAAATGTGATTAAATAAATATTAAAAAAAAAAAAAAAAAAAAAAAAACTTACAAAACCGCAATGCTCTGTGCTGAACGCGCACAACGAGCAGTACTGAAAGTGATGCTCTTTAAACCAAGAGACTTCTCTACTGAGCAGCTATATTCTGACGCACAAATCCTCACAGTCAGACAGCTATATATCCTCCGTTCTATCCAGCGAAGACACCGTACTCTTCCTCTAGACAAAAACCTACTTCAAAGGCGCAAAGGATTTCCAGTATGCAAAGCAATCCCTTGTCGATATGCATTTGCAAGTCGTCAATTTTTAGCACAAAGTTCACGTATTTATAATAAAATTAATAAAATTATTTCCATTTATAGACTCACCACTCACGAATTAAAAAAAAAACTTAAGAACTGGCTACTTTTTATATCTTATGACGAAGCAGAAAAAATATTGTGTATCGAAACTTAAATCTATTTATACTCCTATGGAATCATACTATCTCTCATTCACACATATGAGCACATCGTCGCCCGCGCACGCACGTACACACACCCACTCACACAAACACAAACACACACAAACCTTCCAGACACTCATAAACACACACACAACCTTCTTTTGCTGTTCACAACAGAAATATTGTAACCGAAATGTCACGGTCGTATTATTTATTGCCAATGCCGAAATATCTCCGACTCCTAAGATACAGGTCTACGTACCTAGTTTAGGTGCCGGAAATCTGACACTAATTTTTAGATTTGCTGTACAACCTACTGTTTTTCTTTTCATGTACAAAATAAATTTTTATCTTTATCTTATCTTTATCTTATCATCGCTTACCATCCGGTGAGATACTGGTCAAACGCGAGTCTATCAATCAATAAAAAAGACCTTACTAAATGTGAAGACTGGTGTACGGTGTATGTGTCAGATACCAGAAAATCTGTCTGGTATCTGACCGTAAGAACTGGCAAATATGTTAAGATGACAGTCTGGTTCATGAGTTAGTGTGCTTTTGTGAAGCAAGGGAGAGTCTCATTATGTAGTGGAGGGTCACCATCCAGGTGCTCGACGAGGTGGGAAAAATCTTTGAAAGACTTATTGCAAACCTCCTCCGAGGGTGGAGCCGGGTTTTGCAGATAGCCAATTTGGTTTTGCGCTTCGTGTTCCACGCGCGCCTCAAAGAGCTGTCAATACCAGTGACGGGGCCTCATAGGGCCATTGCCTGCCGGGGTTTGCGGGAAAGTTCCATCGAGATACAGCAGCCCCGGAACTTTAGGGCAGTTGAAGGAACAGGGTGGGTTTTTAGTCAGTAGAAGTCTGACACACCTTTCCGCTTAAACCCAGAGCGGAAGAAGTCATTCGATGATTTTCCCACCCAGAACAAAAAAAAGGTCCGGCCTGAGTTACTGTGATTAAAGATCAATCCGTGCGGAAGATATTGCTAGCAATTACACTTCTGGACACATCTATTGGCCCACCTTGTATTTTCAGTTTCGTTTGGTCCTAGCTAAAATTTTATATTAGGTCGAGCAAAAAGTTTTTATGCAGTTTTGAACCTGGCACATTCACAATTTCATTCAATAGTCTTTTTTTGAATTTCGGACACAGAATTTAAAGAAACAAAAGACAATTTGGAGCCTGTTTGTTGATATCAAACAATCGAATACTAAGAAAACTTGGTTTTATTGGTTTACTTGGATTTAATTCTTGAAAAAGTGATTGATATCTTTGCTTTTGCAACAAACATTACTTATTCTTAACATTAAGGTGAGGTTCTATCAATAATCTATGGATACTTCACCTGAAGTCGCCGCCCAAGCTGTGGCACTTATTCAGGCCGGACACAGCCAAAGAAACGTGAGTGCTCAACTTAATTTAAGTCGATCTGCGGTCCGAAATGTTTATCGGAGGTACCTAGAGACTGGCGGCTTTGTTCGTCGCCAAGGAAGGCCACGATCTCGGGTCACAACTGAAAGGCAGGATCGATTCATCGTGACGACCAGCTTGAGAAATCGTCACCTTACCTCCATTGAGATACAAAACCAACTTCGCGACTTCCACGGAGTATCTGTGAGCGCTCGAACTGTTCGGAGAAGGTTAAAAGAACGCGATATGGTACCACACAAGCCAGCTAATGGGCCCAAACTAAAGCGAGCCCACCGAACAGCGCGCCTTCATTTCGCACGCAGTCATTTAAATTGGACACAGCAAGATTGGAGCCGTGTACTCTTTTCTGATGAGTCTAAAATTGTGTTACATGGCAATGATGGAAGGAAGAAGGTCTACCGGCGTAAGGGAGAGCGTTTCGCACAATGCTGCTTTGAAGAGAGGGTTGCTTATGGCGGTGGCTCATGGACTGTCTGGGGCGGTATATCCGCGAGCGGCAAAACTCAACTTGAGGTTGTTACAGGACCACGGCTGCCAACATTAAATGCTGAAAGATACATTCGTGAGTGCTTAGAACCTCACGTGATACCATACGCGGACTATGTGGGCCCAAATTTCCTTTTTATGCATGATAATGCAAGAGCCCATGCGGCCGGCATCGTCAGGGAATATCTTCGGGATGTGAACATCACAGTTATGGACTGGCCAGCCAGAAGCCCAGACATGAACCCCATTGAGCACATGTGGGACGAGCTAAAAAGGCGTGTTAGGGCTCGTCAGCCAGTTGCCCAGACGATGCAGGAGTTGAAAACTGCCATAGAAGAGGAATGGGAGATGATCCCTCAAAATTTCATAGAGCGGTTGATAAACTCTATGCCTAATCGTATGAGAGCTGTGGTAGATGCCCATGGAGGCAACACGCGTTATTAAATTAAACCTTTATTTGATAAAACATGTTTTTTATTCAAAAATTAATTGCCTTTAACAAGGCGCATATCCGACTTGTTAGGCGTAGGTCCATGTCGTATGGTATTCTGAATTCAAATTTAAAACTATACGATCGAAAAAGATGGTAAAATGTATCAGGTTTAAAACTGCATCAACAGTTTTTGTTCAATCTAGCAATCATATTTCGGTAGGGGCCATCGAAACCTAAACTCTAAGGTGGGCCAATAGATGTGTCCAGAAGTGTATATAGCATGCTTTTTTTTTTTTTAAAAAAAAGAGAACTATCAAATTATCAATGTTGGTAGAATTCAGATTACTAGGCAATCTTGTTAACCCCTCCAACTAAGCTATATATTATGCTTGTGTCTGGAGTGGGTTCACAGCCGTAGCGTAATGGCTGGGGTTCGAACACGTGACCTCTCGATCATAAGTCCGACACCTTAGCCATTAGGTTATTGACGCGTTAATAATTATAGATATAACATAACTAAATAATATCGTGATGTTACGATCGATAATTATCGTTCTTGGAACTTTGGGTCCTTCTTCTTCTAAGAGTATCGATCAAAAAGTTAAGACAAACGGCGAAGCGCCATCGTTACATGGTGGACATCCCACCCATACGCACAAAACGTTTTGGGAATACCTTCATTGTGCGTACAGCTATGGAGTGGAATTCCCTGCCGGAGTCTGTGTTTCCCGATAGCTATAACCTAGGAGTCTTTAAGTCAAGAGTGAATAGGTTACTTTCAGGTAAGCGTGCTCCATCTTCGACCATATCATCACTTACCATCAGGTGAGATGGTGGTCACACGCGAACCTATTTTTAATATAAATAAGATAAGTATTTTGCTGAACACCACATAATGGTGTTTTACGCGCAGCATATGCTTAATAAAGTTTTGAAACTTCTAAATCAAATGAAAGCATCACTCCGGCCCCCCATTACCGGAAACGAAATATCACCCATTATAAAATCAAAGTCCAATTAAATTGAACAATCGAATTTCCGATCAAGTAATTGCCATCAGTAAATGCGCCATAAAACTCGGAAGAAGTGTGAAAACAATTAGCGCACGAAGAAATAACCGTCATTGTGATATCATAGACTAAACACTTGACAGTTAATATCTGTATAACACTGATTATATCACGATTCACGCTATTGTTTGTCGAAGCTTGTCAACACGTAATTAATTATGCGGCACGTCGGTTGCTAAGCACTGGGGGGCGTTTATGTAAACAAACGAGACACCCTGTTTACAGCGAAGGGTTTTTATACCCATATATTTCGAGAGATTTAACCATTTTCTTGAATTCTATACATATGTATATACTCAAATCTATATAAATAAAAATGAATCGCTAAATGTGTTGCTAAGCGCAAAACTCGAGAACGGCTGAACCGATTTGACTCATTTATTTTGTGTTGTGTTTGATGAAGTCTGAGGAAAGTTCTTATGGAGAGAAAAAATGTAAAAAATACGAGGAAAACAGTAAAAACAATAATTTTCTATTCACATACAAACCACTCTGTCCCCAGCTGTCAAACATTTGAAATCAATCAAAGCAAAACAAAGGCGTGTTAGGATTGTCTTTGGTATGCTTTCGAGTTGATTAGAGGTTGCGTGACATTAATGAAAATATTATAACAACTTCCCTCAAATATGTTTTATAGTAATTTTTATTGTGTAAAATGTTGTGTTATTTTACCTAATGATGATCAGTAATTGTGAATATTATTAAGGAAAATAGGTGATAGAACATAAGCGTTGGTGCAGTATTTTGAATGGAAAGAGGCTGCATGGACTTAAATTATCACCAGATTAGATATAACTAAAGTCTTTCAATGTTATTTTATTTCTATTAGACTGCGACAGGTCAATCACTTTTGTCAGAACGAAATCAGTCGAGGCAGCTATTGACATAAAAAAAAACATTTTTTTTTAGAGAAGTTAGGCAGTACAAAGTCTGCCGGGACAGCTAGTAATTAATAGAACTGAAAGTTAGAGATTATAGGTAACTTTGTGTCTTTTTTATGGCTTCTTCTTAAGTGGAGGTGGCCATGTAATGATTCCTCTCACTCTGGGTGAATCGAAAAGGAAGTCCCACTGACTAAAACCCGCCCTGTTCCTTCCTTCACACTGTCCCTCTGATTAGGCCTTATCGGACCCCGTCAATGGTTACCCCTGAAATTTGTGTAAGGTTACAACATTATAGACCAATGAGGTGGTTGGATTTGCCAACTTTGTTAACAATATTCACCCCATTCGGTTTAAGAACAAACAACCTTATTAATCATCGAGCCACCGTGTAAAGTAAATATCTAACAACATCAGCGTTATAACATTCACTGGTAGGAGACAGGCCTCGTCTCCCTGAGAGGGAATGGTCTGTAATCCACCACGCGGATTTTCATAATCTGTAGACATGTGACATAGACTACCAACCTGTACTAGATTGGTAGTCTATGTCACAATCATGTCTACAGATTATGAAAATTGCTAATTTTCATCTTGCTACCCTTATCACCGTATCACCGTTATTTAGGGTCGGCGCAACACTTTTTTGCATTCTCCTCTGTCAGACGTCACAGCATCGTTTACTCCTTTATCAATTCATCCATCTTTTCTTTGGCCTTCGTCTACCTGTCCATATATCAACATTCAAATCCATCACACATTTAGTTACATGCGTCACATAGTTTAAAAAAAATTTCGACATCTCCTATTTAAAGACCATCTTCAGACTTCAACACACCATAGATTATGTAACAAAACTATTCACACACATAATAGCTTCTATACCAGCAAATATCTCACTAATCACGATTGTTTTCAGCGCACATGCCTAGTCAACGAACAACGACATGAATTATTAAACACGTGACTGGCTTCTGTATTAGATAGTTGTCTAGATTTTTCACATATTCAGCTGCTAACTGACCGTGTCTACGGTCCGTAAGAAAAAGCCGTCTGGCTAAAATGTGGTAGCATTTTTGTAGACCAACATTTGTTAAAAAAGACTGAATAAATGATTTATTTGCCAGAATATAGTACAATAGCAAGGTAAAGATAGATTTAGGTCTCTTTATATCCGACTTATCAGTCGTGCAAATATTTATATCACCGATATATCTTATATATATCTTTTTCTGAGTTTGTTCTTTTCTTTGCGGGGTCCAAGGCAATTTAATCGTATCTCCTGGCGTCGTTAACACGGCACTTTTCCAATGCTCGCCAATGCTTTCAGGAACTGCAATGCCAGAGAATAGTGAGACAGGTTTGCTCCAAAATATCTCCATACCATGATAGTTATAATCAATTTTATGTAGTTTTACCTACCTTTATAAATCAAATGTTCGTCGTTGCATGTACATCATAAAAAAATAGGAAAGAATCTGCGTCCACCACCGGCTGTCATATTTAAATCTGGTCCCGTATCTTGATGTAAAGGAAATTAAGGCTGAAATATTAACAGCGTTTGTCGGCCCGTTTTTCAAGTTTCCGCGGGAAATTAAAAAGCCTACATGTGGTGGGGTATGCTTTATGCATCCCAGAATTTTCATATCCCGTTATATTCATCCTTAAATTTTCTCTACGTCAAAGTCGGATATTACTATGATGTTGGACGTATAACGTAGGATACTTCTTATTCCAGTATTTATATACATATAAGTAAAATTGTCTGTCTGAGATATCTATTTAAACGATACTTAAACACAAATATTTTAGAATATATATATATATTCCACAACTTTTCACACAACGCCATCTAGTCCCAAACTAAGCAGAGCTTGTGGTATGGGTACTAGACAACTGATAAACATACGTATATATTTCTAAACACATACATATTATAGATAAATTACACCCAGACAAAGAACAAATGATCGTGCTCATCACACGAACATTTGTCCTAGGTGGGAATCGAACCCACGACCTTGCGCATAGAAGTCAGGGCCACTGACCACTATACCAACGGGCCGGTTTGTCCGATCTAACCTCATTAAACGGCTGAACCAATTTTTTTTTTTTTTTTTTTTTTTTTTTTTTTTTTTTTTTTTTTTTTTTTTTTTTTTTTTTTGGACTTTCACTGGAAGATAGAGCAGGTTATAGTAGAGAAGCTCGTGGCTAATTAATAACAGCCGCACGGGACGATCTTCGAGGTTATGTAACGCCTGAAGAAGTCGGTTTCTGGATGGGTGAACATCTTAACATATCGAAATTCGTCCGTGCCTCGGCAAGCACACTAATGCCCGGTTTCTGAAGATCCCAGTTATCTTCTCAATAGCTATGGCTTCAATAAAGTTAAACGACAGTTGAACGTCGATTATTTGTCATTGCGTTTCTGAAGACGCACGAACCGATAAAATAACAATTGGACCGATAGCCAGTTCCATAATTTGACACTAGATGGGTCCGTTTAAGAGATAGAGTTTAAAATTAATTTTATGGTTTGAAATCGTCATTAAAACTAGTTTTATTTATAATTTTATTTTTTCTAGGGTAAACATGAGTGGTTAAGCACCTTTTTAGTTTAAATTATCATAATTTGTCATATCGACGGTGAAGTATCAATATCTAATAACTAACATTTTAACGATTTTCACGTTATTGCATATTCGTAGGCAAAATATGAACGAGCTCATATTTGCAGTGAAGAGAAAGAAAGGTAATTGTCCGAATGTGAAAGAGAGGTACTGTACAGCCAAGTAGCCGACTTTGAAATCGGCTACCTGCGTAGTACCTAATTGAATGTTAAACAAAGCTCAATGGTTGTTTATCAAAGCGTGCTATATTATAAAAAAGTGCCTTTAAGGTCATCAACATTTGGCATATAAATGTAATTCCTAGCTAGCTTTACAATTTCCTTGCTTACTTTATACCCCACTCTTAACACTGTTGTTTTATGAACGTTAATATCATCACCAATTATAACTTGAAAAGTACCTGTAGCATAAAAGCGTAAAGCTATGAATTTTTTTCTAACACAGACACAGGAGCGAGAGCAGGGCTGATGATATCAGTAAGGTGTATCACAGTGTTCTTATAAAAACGATATCTTAATTTGAATTTTTCATCCGTATACATTTCGAAAGGATTTCTCCTGCGTCTAAGTTTCTGGGTATAGATATGTTTGCAATAAACTCCAGCACTTCCAAATCAGACTCAGATGAGCTGCTCGTATTCATTATGCTATTCATAGGTTAGTTCTTCAATATAATATTTATTAACTTAACTTCACACTTATCTTTCACTGGCTGTTTATTTAAAAAATAACACGATATACTTAACCTAAAAGCACAGTAAAAGTTCACAAATGAAACGTCAAATAAAGTTATGGAACCGATAAACGGCACAGATTGGTCAGTTAAGTTAAACTAAGTTTAAACGGAGTTTATCGTACATTGCGTTGTTCAGAAACGCAATTTCGTAAGTTATCGAACAAATAGCGCTAATGAATAGATAAACTTGCGATAAAAGTATCTCAGCAACCGGGCATAAGTCGTTCGTCCCGCTGTCATTTGTACGTCTTTGACAGTTGTTACAAGTTGTCAGAAGCTAGAAAATCTATAACTGGTCTGGCCAGTGGCTTATCCAGCTACTGTGTTGTGGAGAACAGATAGGCAGTCGGTTCATCTAAAACAACTGTATCCGGTTAGATTGGGCGTCACCTAACATAGTTGGGCAAAGGCTAAGCAAATTAAATGATGATGATCGATCTGTAACAATTGAGGCTGGTTGCTGACACACATTCGGACTATCGCAATTTCATCCAGAACCATTTCGCGATTTTAAATATTCTTTCACCAGTTGTCGTTATTGCTGACTGCTGAGTGATATACGAATACGTAAATAAAAACGTCAGAAGCCGCGGGCAGAAGGCAGTGTTAAATAAAATAGAGGTGTAATATAAATATATTAACACGTGACCTTATCATCACGTAGCAATCTGTCTAGCGCGTACTCTGTGTGCATTTGAAGAGCAATTCATTAATACTTGAGATTAGCGTTTGTTGAAACAATTAGTTCCTTGCTTACATCAGAATACTTTGTACAGTCCTTGGGAGCTGAATCGGGCAAGCTTCATAGCCTGGCTCATCGGCGAACCGTTGCTTGCCTGTCGGTTTTCTACATTGTACTTCGGGGAGCGTGCGCAGGAGCTCCATGACCTGATCCCTCCATCTCCCTTCCACTACCGGTCTACCAGACGCACTACTGGGTAGCATCCACACTTGGTTGATATACCGTCTTGTCGTACCAAGCGCTTCTCCTCCACATTTATTGTGCACACTTCCAAGCTGTGGAATTCTCTGCCGGCTTCTATGTTCCTCGCTGACCTCATCTATCGCTTACCATCAGGCGAGATCGAGGTCAAGAGTGAGCTCATTCTGAATAAAAAAAAAATAATATATAAAATAATAAAATAAAATAGAATAAATAGAGTTTCTTCAGATATTATGTACCAGCATTTGCACGGGGCTTCGCTCCTGTGAACTTTATCACGATAAAAACATAACCCTCTTCCTTTTGCAGTCGGGTAAAAAGTAGCCTATAAACTTCCTCAAGATAGGTACTTCCATGCTAAATTTCATCCTAATCCGCCATGTACTTTCGAAGACTAGCGTGTTAGACAAACATTTCCACTTTATATGTAATACTAGCAGTTGCTCGCGACTTCGTTCGCGTGGGAAGTTTTTCCCGTATAAATCCCGATCCCGTGGGAATTTCGCAAAATCCCGTCTTAGTGAGCATCTACGTACTAAAAGGAACCCGCATGCAAAATTTGAGAGTCCTACTACTTGTAGTTTCTGATATTTCCTGATTAATCAGTGAGTGGTATTTCGTTTTTATATGTATAGATTAGTATAGATGTACAGAAAAGGGGGTTGGGGCTTTGCATCACTTCTTGTCTGCTGCGCGTTGTGATTTGGGTTTAATTCCCGTACTGAACATAATGTTAGTATGGCCTATAGATATTTCATTTTGTTGCGGGTTCGTGTATATGAATTTAAATGTTTGTAAACGCAACCATGATGCTGGAGCAATTCCTGGTGCGGGGCAACGTTTCTAAAATGAAAAAAGAAATACCAAATAAAAAATCCACTAAGACGAACGGGGATACGCCATTGTTACATGGTGGACATCCCACCCATACGCACAAAACGTTTTGGGAATCATTATGCGTATATCTAAGGAGTGGAATTCCCTGTCTACGTTTGTGATTCCTGATAGCTACAATCTGATGTTACATAAAACAGAATAAGCCACTTTTCGACTTGAATGCGATTTAGTAAAAGAAGACACTTTCATGACAACTTATCTTTAATCTTCTTTTATGCGTACGGAGCCCTAGCATAAAAGGAGAGCCAAAAAACTTTGCCTTTCATCATTAAAGATAAGAATTTGTTGAACAAACGTGATTTTTCCAGCCGATTTATTTCAACGCTGATATTTATTTATTTATTTAAGAAGTATGGAATGGAGGACTAACAGCTATTAAATACAGGAAATATCTAGTATAGTAGACAGTGAGCTCATATAATTATTAATGTATTCGTTTCGTGTTTATATGCAAGTCATTCAGAACCGTTTTCTCCGAAAGGCCACGGGCGCGCCCTGGTTCTGTAGGAATGAGGATCTCCACGTAGACCTCAAACTCCCGACCATAAAGCAAGTGTTGAAACGCATGTCAGTGCGTTACTTCACCTCTGCTGATACCCACACTAACCCCCTGATCGTATCGGCCGCCCCATACAGACCCTCCAAGATTTCTCGGGTTCGTCGCCCGCGTAACATCCTAGACGAGCCTGACGACCCCACCACCATCCGACAAGAGAGCAGTAGGGAAACCAGCACTCTTAGAAAACACAAATACAGAACGCGTTCCTTATTCCGGCCTCGCCGACGAGGCCCATCGCGACGTCCGCGTACTTGTAATGAAAATCCTCCCCGACCTTTGCCAAACGAGCCAGCCCGCGATGCTGAGCCAGTAGCAATAAATACTCCCGTAAATAATATGACCCAGCCTGTCCCTTTGCTGCCCTCCCAAAATGACCCCGCTATGCCGAGGCCCGTACTCCACAGGGAGTGCCCTTAGCGTGCGGTCATTAGCTGTAAGTAAACTTTAGTTTGTAAGCCCTGGCTGGGGGCCTTTAATTTATTAGAGGTCACCACAGGACAGACCGGTTAAGTAGTACATTAGCCGTATAGAGCTAAACTACGAGTGGCCCTACCTAATAAAAAAAAAAAAAATAAAAAAAAAAATTGCGTGTTTATATTACGAAATTCTTAATTAGAAAAAGTTACTTAGAATCAATGCTTAGAATTCAGGTAATTTTTGTAGTTTCTATTTTCGGTTAGCGCAGTGTTTGAGCGATTGCCAGCTGCACTGTGTGTCGCGGGTTCGATTCCCGATGATTAATTATTACGTAACAAAATCAGCGTATACTTAATGTTCCCAATTCTGGGAAATAGATATCCTATCTATGGGTGGTAATGGGTCGTAATCCACAGCAAGGGCTCAGTGGGGGTTGATGGATGTCGCGTATCTTCGGGGTCCTAGGACATTATTTATTTATTTACACTTTATGCACCTAGGTACAAAGCCGGACTTAATGCCGTAGGCATTCTCTACCAGTCAATTAATTGAAAATAGGTGCCCGTTTGACCACCATCACACCTGATGGAAAGTGATGATGTGGTCGAAGATGGAGCACGCTTACCTAAAAGTAACCTATTGACTCTTGACTTAAAGACTCCTAGGTTATAGTTATACATGACCGTTTCCTCACTATATTTTCTTGCACAGTTTTTAGAACTGTGGTGCTGATGAAAATTACGCAAAGTAATGCCTGTCTGATTTCGAATCTACGACCTACAATTCATATGTTGTGCTATTGGGACACCACTGCTCTGTTTGAATTAATCTGGGTAAATAACTCTAAAATAAAACTACTAATTACTCTTAAGCGTTTCCAAAAATAGCAAACGACCCCCAACCAAGACGAATGTTAGTGGAAGACTAACGAATGCTCGCAGAAAGGCTCAAAGAAAATATTACCAGGCACTCTCAATTGTTGAAGCTTTTACGAAGAAACCCTTTTCGCCAATAACGCCTTTATTGACGCTGTACAAGCAAAAGACGCGAAAATAAGGAATTCTAGAAAGTTTCAATAGAAATAGGAAAAGGTTTTCTTCAGTTATACATAGATTTATTGGGAAAAACAAATTTCTATCAGTGAATTAGAATTGGAGACATAAGGCAGATATCCGACTGCCGGCGAGAAAAAGACTAACTATCGGCGACTTTTTCCGTGTAAACGAAAGAGATGCATATATTAATAGTTGGTTTCTGTGTGACAACTCGCTTCACTAGTTTTGTCGCAGAGCGACAAGAGCTATCAAAGATAACACTAGCTCAGTGATGCTCGCTTGGCGGTCAGAACTCACGCCCAGAGACCAACTTGGGGTCCGTGCAACCGTCGCACTCGCTCACTCTCGGAACTACACGGTCGCTTCTCGCTGATCGCCATTCGTTTCAAGTTTCTAGCTTTACTCGTTTCTCGTTCATCGTCGGCGGTGGGACAACTGCCTAAATGTTGAAATCAGATTTTTGAACGTTTATTTACAAAACTTTTTTCACGTAGGGCTCGTGGCTAAATAATAACAGCCGTTGTGTGGGTGGATATTCTAGGTTAAGCAATGCTTGCCGAGGTCGGCCTATGGATGAGTAACGATCCTTACATTCAGATTCTCCCGTGCCTCGTAAAGCACGTTAAACCGTTGGTTGGGTTCCGGCTGTCTTTTGTACATCTTTGACAGTGGATACGGCAGATGATGATATACAGAACTTTTGCAGGTAAAATATTAAACGCTTTTTACAGTATCATAAGATGAATCTACAAGTGAATCCTGATTCCTGTGATTGGTTCTCCACCATCAAATAACTAAAGGGCATGATAGAATTGTTTGTTTTACCTCCCTGGTATTGACGTAAATAGTAACATAATCACACATCTCACATGTAAACCTTAGTATAGCTACATTCTGCGACATTTCTTTCCTAGAAACCGTTCAAATCAAAACGCCCATTCTTTGAGCATCGGACATTAGAACCGATAACAAAGGAGTCAAGTCTAAGAATGTCGTCAGAGATTAGTTCGTAGAATTATCATCATCATATCTTGGCTTTCAGTTAACCATGTCTAACTTTCACAAATCAATACCATCTTCTTCTTCTTTGGTTAGGTTTCCGCACTTAGTCTCTGCACGAGACCATTGTGCGTGATCCGTGTCGGCCGTGACTCCATCCAGCCAACCTCCCTCCAGAAGCAAATCAGGTCTCTAGTTCTATTCAGGATGTCTGTAAGGGAATTCAATGACCCGAGGGTTTGCTTTCGTATGTCGGTGATTTCCGTGCACTCTAGGAGCACGTGTCCTACCGTTTCCTCCGTCCCCATGCATGCCCTGCATAGGGGACTCCGTTATACCTATTGTGTGGTAGTGTTTGTTCAGTGAGCGGTGCCCGGTGATCGGTGATCACTACCTATTTCATACGTTTCCAGTAGAATTGTAGAACGTTCCTGCGCTGGCTTCAGTCGGACAAATGACGACGAAGGGCTAAAGTTCACTCAGTAATTGAAACGAAGGATCCGTCTTCGATTGATTGTTGAGCCCAAGATAAATAAAGACCTTTCAAATTCTATTTGCTCGTTACACTCTATAACAAATCCGAAGGGATGGTTCTTAGAAGTCGATGTAGCGGTCTGCAATATTTGGAGACGAATCTTGACAATAGGGCCCAGTATATTTTTTTTTTTTACTTTTTGCCCATAGGCAGCTTGGCCGCCGGAATGCCTTAGGCATTCTGTATAGTTTGTTTTAATATTCGTTTTTTTAGAGGCTTAAATTTTTATCAGCCTGCTCTGTTCCACTTGTAGACATAGCCACTCATTTCATTTCTCACGAGCCTGCGCGTCGTTCTTTCAGTTCCAATGGTACCTATCCAGTTCGTCCCGCTATCTCCGTCGTAGCCAGCCGCAACCAGTATGTGTCAGTTTTGTGTAATTTTAGCTTACAATGTCCTGCCTAGTCCCATTTGAGTTTTTTTTTTAAAGAAAATTAGCAATGTGTGTAGAATTCACATGCTAGCAATTTTGTTAACCTCTGCAATTAAACTAAATATGCTTGTCTGGAGTGAGTTCACGGCAATAGTGAAATAATGGGTGGAGTTCGATCCTGCGACCTCACCATCACTAGACCGACCCCTTAGCCATTGGGCTATTGACGATTAGAGCCTTTTGAACTACTTCTTTTGAAATTTGATACTAATCTTAATTATTTCTCCGCAGTTCTGCCAGCCGCAAGGATGGGCTCTCTCAACCGAACGGACGGAGCCCCGGTTCTATGTGTCCGTGCTCACGGACGTGGATGCCAACCGCCATTACTGCGCGTGCCTCTGCTTCAACGAGACCGTCGCCATCACACCCACCAAGCCTGCAGACGAGGTGAGCATACCTACTTTACTTTACTTAAGCATATTCAAGAAGTAAAAACTTCTGTCTTCAAGCCTCCATCGACAGCAGCATCGATGTTGTTTTTGAAAGTCGGACTGAATTTAAGATAAAATCTGCGAAAATTGACTTGTAATCAGTCGTCTACTTCTACGTGTATTTTACTTATATTTTATATTTGTTATAATCTCTACTTAAACTTTAATGTATACTTACAAATTCATAAACAAAACAAAGAAACAAATTAATAAGACTGATTTACTTTACAGTAAAAGAACTGCTTTAATTATTCATTTCGAGAGTTTATGAATTTTTAGTTGATGAACATTTAAAGATGATCATTACTTATCAACCTTAATAGTTAATTAATAACTAAAACTGACTGATAAGTTGAAATCTATGAATGAGCTTAAGTAGCACCCAGTACTTCTTAATGACTACTGTACCTATGTTCTCAGAAGCGGATTATATACGTATCTACATGATTTAGCAGGTTTTATAATAATGAAGATTTTAAGGTATTATCCTATACTTCACTTAACTATTTCAAAGGACTTCGGACTTCCCTTTTCATTATTGGCAATGACCCAATCCGAGCCCACATTAATCGCGGTATCTCTGACTGACCGGGTGACATTGGGCCACGCCAACGCTAGGCGTTTCCTTTCAGATACTGATATGGTCTATATATGACGTCGGACTATGATAAAAATCCCGTAAATGTTAGTAAGGGTATTTTTTCTGTTAGAATCTACGAACACATCTAACCTGGTATTCCATGAACATATAAATAAACCTATAGCTGTGTCACGGCCGGACTTCGGGGTATGCGGGAGGTATTCCGAAAGCTACACTAAGATATGCGGACAATTTAGCTTGTAGGATAGATATATGATGCTAGTAGGTAACTCTCCATCATTATTATAAGATATTAGACTGTTATAGGAAGGAGTATACCCTCTTATAGATTGAAGGCCTGTGTCACAGTGCCAATTAAGTATTTAGTATGTTAAATAATGTGATTAACCTACCTAAGGCTATCAGTTTGACTGGAATGGCCACTAATGTGACCATTGTCAAACTAAGCGTCAATAGCATAGTGGCTAAGGTGACGGACTTGTGGTCGAGTGGTCGTGGGTTCGAACACCACCCATTGCACTATTGCCATGAACCCACTCCAGACACAAGCATATAAAGCTTAGTTGGAGGGGTTAACAAGATTACTAGTAATGTGAATTCTACAAACACTGACAATTCTCTTAAAAAAAAAAATGAACGTGCTAAAATAAATTGCGAAGTACTATAAAACTTTCCATCTTACATGTCTATGATATGAGAATGTTATTGACTATTATGGTATTCACATTAATTAACAGCTCCTTAGTAGATCCCGCCCCCGCCATTCCGCTAGAACGATATTGCGACAATGACCCAAAGGGGTTAATAATCCATTGATGCCAAGCTAGCTACCCTACATAATCTCAAAATGTGTTTAGGGTGTTTCTCATAGGTGAATGATACCTTAATACAAAAATAGTACAACAAAGATAGGGGCAATGTGTGATGAAGACGAGAGGGTTCAAATTGGATTACTTTCTGTGATTTGTTAAACATGAAACAAATATGGATATTTGCTGATTCTTGATTTTTGATTGGATGAACTGTCGTTCTTTATAAAATTGGTAACTGGCTTAGAGCCTTATGAAATAAACTCATAAGTAATTTCGTAACAATATACCTATAGTGTGTTGAAAATGTATAAAAATAGCTTCAAACATTGCAATTAAATTAAAATACATAAGAAAAAGTCAATAAAAATAACAGTATGTTAAGTATTCATAAATACAATATGAATACTTATCTCCTACACTAATAATAGTATAAAGAGGAAATTTTTATTTATGTTTGTATGTAATGCATAAACTCAGAAACTACTGGACCGATTTCAACAACTCTTTCACCAACATAAACCTACAGAATCAGCAAGTAACACAGACTACTTTAATTCGCTTAAAAAAAACCTTATCACGCGAGCGAAGCCACCGGCAGAACCTAATAAATGTTGAGTTGGTATAATAAATTACGTTTTTACAATAAGTTACAATGTCATTTGTCATATAAATGTATCAACTCATTGATCCTTTCCTCAATCATCATGTAGGTCCTCAATTTGTTTTTAAATAAGTTTTCAGTATAATATGTTTTTTTTTACTTATATATAGGTAATTTGTTATATACTTGAGAACTGCCCCCGTTGGTCTAGCGGTCAGGTGAAAAAAAGTGCTAATGGATTTTTCTATAAGGAATTAATAATAATATTAGACTAGCCTGGAGTTTGGAAGTTAGCGGTGTGATACACCCGTGCCTCGGAAAGTACGTTAAGTCGCTGGTCCAGGCTGTCATTTGGACATCTTTGATAGTCGTCACAGGTAGTCAAAAGCCAGAAAATATGACACTGGTCTGGTAAAGGGGTATCGTGTTACCCAGCGATTGGGTTTTTGAGGTCAGATAGGTAGTCCCCCATTTTAAAAACGAATACTCAGCTGCACGCGGTTAGACTGGCAGCCATATTCAAAATAATTGGTAGATATAAATGGCTTATAGGCGAGGAGATGCTGGTGAACAAGCTTCATAGCCTAGCTCATCGGCGAACCGTTGCTTGCCTGTCGGTTTTCTATAGATTGTACTTAGGGGAGTGTGCGCAGGAGCTCTATGACCTGATTCCTCCATCTCCATTTCACTACCGGTCTACCAGACGCACGGCTGGGTACCATCCACACTTGGTTGATATATCGTCTTGTCGTACCAAGCGCTTCTTCTCCACATTTATTGTGCGCACGTGCAAGTTGTGGAATTCTCTGCCGGCTTCTGTGTTCCCTGCCACTTATGACCTTTCAGCCTTTAAAGCAAGTGTAAATAGGCATCTTCTGGGCTCGCTCGTCACATCGTAGACTTCATCTATCGCTTACCATCAGGCGAGATCGAGGTCTAGAGTGGACTCATCAGTAATTTAAAAAAGGCTAAGTAGATGATGAGGCAACTTGTCAAAAATACAGATTGATATCTAGAAGTCAAAGCCTATGTACAACACGTACTGGGTTCAGCCGATTTTTGTTCGTTTTCGGAAAAGTAAAATAGCTTCAGCAAAGCCACTGAAATGAATTTAAACTATTCATTAAGAAAATTGTACTGCAGTAAAATAGACGTAATAACTCTTTTACAGACTTGGTCTTGAAATGTTTACACGTACATGATTGACGAGTGCATTCGGACTACGGTATTGCTTTCTTTGAATGTGGTCTCAGTTTATTTTTATGGTCCGTTTCCGGCGTTTGTTGCGTTTTGTTTGAAGCTATAATTTATACAGTGATAGCTTTAGAGGTTTGTGGTACGGGTAATTACTTCGTAATGTAGTATACCAGCGGACTTGTCTTTAAGTCTTAATCCTGCGTTAGGTAAATAGTACTCCCTGAACCTCCCCGGGATTATTCTTACGATACTGTTCTTACCCCGGCCTTGGAACGCAAGGGCAACAGAAGTTCTGAACACACAAACTCACCGTGTTCTGATTCAGAACACGGTGAGTTTTTAGTTGGAGTTCTTTCTACTTCACCCAGAACGAGAGGAGGCGCTTAATGATTTTCCTCCCGAAAAAAAGTGTCGTAACTATTATTATTATACATGCAATAGTTTACATATGTATAAATATTGTGTGATGGCAGGATGCTTGTTACTCAATGACGCCCAAATGGCTGAACGGATATGGATGATGTTTGCATTTGATGAATTTGAAAAAAATGGAATCTTTACTATTTTTGTCGTCCAAAAGCTTTAAAGTATAAATTTTGTGTGATGTATGGATTTTTGTAACTCAATCACGCCCAAATGGTTGAACGTATGTGGATGATGTTAGGCATTAAGAAAAGATTGACCTACTCATAGACTGCTTTGATTCCGGGAAAATGTACGATAACTTTAGGAAAAAAGTTCCACGCGAATAAAATCGCGGTCAGCAATGACTTACAAATCTCCGCTTAAGCGTTAAACCCGACGGTTTATTGTTTATTTTTTATACAGCAGCGTCGTCGCTTACATAACGCCCGTGTCAAAGGTATACGATTACCTTAGGCGCGTTGCGGTTAACCGAACACTGCCATATCCATGCTTTGTACCTATTGTATTTGCAAGCGCTTGCTTTACTAGATAATAGGAAACATTTTTTTGTTATTGTCGGTAGGCTCGCATTTGACCACCACCTCACCTGATGATAAGCGATGGTGTGGTTGAAGATGAAGGACGCTTGCCTAGAAGTAACCTATTCACTCTTTACTTAAATACCCCCAAGTTATAGCTTTCTGGAAACTTCACACTCCGGCAGGGAATTCCACTCTTTAGATGTACGCACAATGAAAGTATTCCCAAAACGTTTTGTCCGTATGGCAGGTATGTCCACAATGTAACGATGGCGCATCGCGGTTCGTCTTGTAGTCTGATGATGAAACGGGCTTGGATTAATTAGATTGTGCAATTCTATCGCACACGCCCCGAAATGTAACCGATAGAAAACCGACAGACTTGCAACTCGTCGCCGATGTTCAAGGATGACTATTGAGACTTGCTGATACACTTAAAACATGGTTTTGCTTTGCATCTATACAACTATGTAAAAAATAGTCTATATTTTGGTTGAGCGCAGTGGTTAAGCGATTGGCTACGCGCGGATATTATTCCCGCACTGGAACTAAGGTTTCTATGGCTCACGGATATAATTCCACCAACAATCTTTTAAATATTGGTGGAATTTTGATGTTTGTAAACGTATCCACAATACAGAAGAAAATCCTATTTGGGGCAGTCTTATAAAAACCTTATTGAAGTCATCACCATATTTTCTATAGACTCGTCATAATATTATCTGCGGGGTAACGACCAATTAAAGCCGGACTGCATCAACATAAACCTAGCTAGTATTTAGCAATGATTTAAACGTTCTTAATCCGTAATTTATAACGGCTAGTATAAACTATGATAGCTTTAACCTCAATAAGTATTAGTTCTGTTAAATGGACAGGTGTATTTAGTTTGTTCGAATTCTATGCTGTGGGTAGGGCTAGTTCATTTGTATTTTTGAAGTTGATGTGTAGGATAGTACCGGTTTAAAATGTCTAGAGCTATTTAGTTGAAATAATTTTCAACCGACGACAAAAAAAGGAGGAGGTTATCAAGTCGACGCGTATATTTTTGTTTTTTTTTTTTTATGAATGGTCACCGATTACTCGAAGACGGCTGAACCCGATTTGAAAAATTCTTTTTTGTTTGAAAGAGTATACTTCGAAATTGGTCCCACTGTCACCAAGTCAGGGTCTGATGACGGGATCCTGGAGAAATCGAGGGAACTCTTCAAATATTATAGGCACACTTATAGTAATTTGAGTATTTTTTATAGTAACTTGTGTAGTTGCATTCGAAAAGCACCATTTGTGAAGTGGACCTAACGATGAAGACCACAGATGGCCACTGGAACTACTCAATATGTAAATAGGAATTATAAGTATTTCATGTGTTCCGCTTCGATTACTTGAATGTAGTTATTAAGCACAATATGCTCGTCACAATGCATATGGTGAAGTGAAGCTGATGGTGAAGAACCCGGAGAACTCCTCAACAATTAACGGCCCAACATTAGGAAAAGCAATATTTTATAAATGATTATAAGTAATATTTCGGAAGTCGGTGCCAAAAACGAAAATACAAAACTAAAGACACTGACTACCGAAATTAAAGTTATTTTTCACTTTGCAGTGTTTTTTGGGAGTCGGTTTAATTTTTTGGTAAAAAGCTTTTTATTTATACTAAGCTCATATGGCTGTATCTGTGTCAGTCGTACTTCTAAGCCTTTTTTCCAATGGGAAAATTATCAAATGACTCCTCCCACTCTAAGTGGAGCGGAAGGGAGTGTCAAACTTCTACTGACAAAAATCACCCTATTCCTTCGTACCGGAGTCGCGGTATCTCGTTAGAATGTTCCAGCAACACGAGGCAATGCAACTATCGGGCCCCGTATCCTATTCCTTAGCCTACTAATATTCGGGCACGCCGCAATTGCGGCGGTAAGACCCCTCTTTGAGGAGTGGCTAGATCGGCGTCACGGCGTCCTGACCTACCGCATGACGCAGGTCCTCACCGGACACGGAAGTTTCGGGAGGTACCTGTGTCTGATGGGAAAGGAGGAAACGCCTGGGTGTCACCACTGCGAGGGTCGCCCTGAAGACACCGTAGAGCACACGGTGCAAGACTGCCCCGCCTGGGCAGAGCACCGACGTGTCCTCACGGCGGCGATAGGCGGAGACCTCGCGCCCGGCATTGGTCGAGGCCATGCTGCGGGGCGAGAGGGAGTGAGAAGCGGTCGCCTCCTTCTGCGAAGCAGTCATGCTTCCGAAGGAGGAGGTGGGCCGCGTGAGGGAGAGGATGGCGTCCTCCCTCCAGCCCAGCCGCAGTGGTAGACGCCCACGGCGTCGGACGTCGGCCGACGATCTCCGGCCACCGTAGGCGCGGGCTTGCGGACAGCGAGTAAAGGGCAACTCGCTGTCCGACCATGGACCATGCCCGGGTCGACGGCGCGTCGTGTTCCACGCGCGCCTCAAAGAGCGTCTGCAACATGACGAGGCCCCCTCTGCAGAGGGCCGAAGCCTGCCTGGGTCGTGGGACTCATCCCGTTACCGTGGCCCCGGTACGTAAAGGGTTATTGAAGGAACACCGTGGATTTTAGTCAGTAAAAGTCTGACAGTCCCTCCCACCCTGCCCGGGGTGGGAGGAAAAAATAAGCCTACTAATATTATAATGCGAAAGTTTGTGGGGATGGGTCGATGTTTGTTACTCTTTCACGCAAAAACTACTGAACAGATCTGGATGGAATTTGGTACAGAGATAGATCTGGTCTATAGTCTGGAATAGCACTTGGGCTACTTTTGTCTCGGGGAATTGTGCAAAATTTCCATGCGAACGGATTCGCAGGCATAAGCCAGTCTGACGATAATTGCGCGATATACAGGTGACTGGTTGTTTACTGCCATCTGGAAAGCGATGCGCCAATACTGCGCCTAGCCCGTACTCCGCACATCACGAAAGAGATGGCGGGACGAACTTTGTAGGTTCCGTCGGAACTAGAAGGAAGACGCGCGGGCTCGTGAGAAATGGAAGCGTTGGAGAGGATCCTCCCAAAATTAACTCCATAATATTCTAAATTTATTTTTGTGAGTACGTATTGCATTTACTTACTAAATCGAACAGACTCCATTGGTCCATTACATTCACAAACTATGACATGCAGACACGACCAGATCCTTTGATTCGTTTGTATGTTCGAAACTCTGAAAAAGCATGAGCCCGTTTCAGACGCAAACACCTATTAGATCCAGACTTTAGTAACCAAAACAAGTACCTAACTGTTCGCTTACACGAAATGTCAACCGAAACATTTTATAACTAATAATTTTATCATTTGTCAGTCAGTACACGTATTTCCTTTCTTTTTTTTTGTTTTTATTAAAAATAGGTTCGCGTTTGACCACCATCTCACCTGATGGTAAGTGATGATGTGGTGGATGTGGTCGAAGATGGAGCACGCTTACCTAAAAGTAACCTATTCACTCTTGACTTAAAGACTCCTAGGTTATAGCTATCGGGAAACACAGACTCCGGCAGGGATTTCCACTCCTTAGCCCACACAATGAAGGTATTCCCAAAACGTTTTGTGCGTATGGGTGGGATGTCGACCATGTAACGATAGCGCTTTGCCATTTGTCTCGTAGTTCGATGATGGAACGGGCTTTGCGGAATTAGACTGTGTAATTCCATCGCACACTCCCCGAAATGTAACCGATAGAAAACCGATAGACTTGGAACTCGTCATCGATGTTCATGGCTCTGAAGCTTTGACTCCCCAGATAATTAACATTATAATTATGACTTGGCTAAAATGCCTCCGCCACCATTCCACTAGGTAAGCAAAATAATATTACAAAACTAGTCTAGCTGTTTCTGCGACTTCGCTCGCGTGGGAGTTTATTTTCTCGCAGGAATTCCGAGATAAAAGCAGCGTATATGTTGCCCGATAACCTCCTCTATCTTCGAGAAAGTCGTATTAAAATCGGTTTAGCTGTTCAAAAGATAAAACATTGTAGACAGACATACTAAACATAATATCAAATCACACATAGATAAATTAAATATAAGATCTGCATTATGGCATAGGCCTTAATAAACTCGCAACAAGCGTTAAATTGCACCCTATCCGCATTTCTTGATACAATTTGTTTTATTGTTATACCAAATCTGAGTAGGTTTTAAGTCAAAGCATCATTTGTGAAACTCATTTAGTTAGAAGATTACGCTTATTGGCAAAAAAAAAAGCTTTTTAAACCTAGTCATATTTTCTCTTTAAGTGAATATGTAATTCTTTTGACAAATAAATATCTTTAACCGTAAAGATTAGCACTAACAAACAGAAAATCAGACG
The DNA here is from genome assembly GCA_943138885.2 of Tholera decimalis. NCBI lineage: Eukaryota > Metazoa > Arthropoda > Insecta > Lepidoptera > Noctuidae > Tholera > Tholera decimalis. The sequence goes on from OW964551.2 coordinate 17,260,925, forward strand.
GACAGACAATTTTACTTGTTACACGTTTGTTATATCTATTAGCACTTGAGTAAAGTTATTTTGGAATCACAATCGGACACTTCAATTTAATTTATACTAGCTTCTGCCCGCGACTTCGCGTGGGAGGATTTTCCCATGCAAATCCCTATCCCGTGAGAATTCCGCGATAAAAAGTAGCCTATGGGTTATTCCAGGATGTCAACTATCTAATTCCCAAATTTCATTGAGATCCATTCAGTAGTTTTGCGTGAAAGAGCAACTAACATACATACATCCTCAAAACTTTTCGTTTTTATAATATTAGTAGGAGTAGGGTATAAAAAATGATGTAACTTCTCAGTCGGAACATAATCACCTAAAGTAACGACTTCCACAATCTCAAAAAATCATCGTACAATACAACACAAAACAACCATCTGCCAATAATCTTGCTTATGATGATAACGACCCTAATTGCCTTTCTGTATCGTGTACTGCATTATCAACCTTGAGGTTCTTGATTTAAAGACTAAAATCACAGATGTGGTCACTTAATGACTGCTATAGAACCCATTCGCGTCATAGCAGGCAATCTGTTGGCGAATGAGCCCTGGTGATGAGTCACCTTATGTCTAAGAAGTACATGTTTTAGTTAAATTTTTACGGATTTTTAGAACGGAAAAAAATACTTACTGTTGAAGGGATTTACTTTTTCGTGTTGTATTTCCTTCATTGGACTGGGACAGATTTTGATACTAGATTCTCTTTTTGATCAGTCCAAGAAAAGGTTTTTCTATACCTAAGAGATTGCCCTCTGCGATAACACCGTTCATTGTACAATTGCTGACAAAATTATTTGTTGTACGCTTCTTGAAAAGTTTTCAGTGAAAGTGACTTTCACGTGTAAACCACCGTGCCAATTTTGATTAAATCATACAGAGATAGATTAGACCTTAAATAAAGAGACTCGATACTTTATTCGCTGAAAAAAGAATTATACGATTGAAGCCGAGTGTATACGAACATTATCGTGATAATATTTTAGTCCTGTGAACATATTGATAACATCGACATATTTTCGATCATGTATTCCACTCCCGACTTTATAAAGACCCATTTATTATTCGTAAACCATAACGTAACGCATCAACGACACTGTCAAGGTTGGTAGATAACCTAAATACAACTACGATTGTGTCAGTTAAACTTGAATCCTACTAATATAAATACGAGTTTGTGAGGATGTATGTATGTATGTTTGTTGCTATTTCACGCAAAAACTACTGAACGGATCTCAATGATATTTGGTAGGTAGATAGTTGACATCCTGGAATAACACATAGGCTACTTTTTATCCTGGAATTCCCACGGGAACGGGATTTACGCAAGAAAATCGCCCTTCGCGACCGAAGTCACGGGCTAAAGCTAGTATTTTATGAAACCTTTATGTTGTAATTAAGTGTTCTAAATATACTAATATTACCTATAAATGCGTTACGTTTATTACGTTTTCCCAGCTAAACCGGCAAACTGATTTCAATAAATTTTACATAGAGATAGTTGACGACCAGGGTCTAACATAGGCTACGTTTTTTTAATAAAAAATCAAGCCGTAAGGAGGAAGAACATTGCAAGAACTAACGGCCATAAAAAGAAGTTGCGTTTTAACCCAGTCCACGTTGTTCCATATGATATATTGCGTCGTTATAGCGGCATAAAACACTGGAGAATTGACGTAAAAATATGAGCAGCCTGAACACACATCTTAAACTGAGGATGGTGAATTTGTTTTAAGCAGTGTTTTCAGTCATATCTAAAACAAATAGGTATGATCGATGGTCCATAGTTTGAGTATGAAGCACATTCTTCGTAATTTCATCGTCATGGATTTCGTGTTAGCTAAATGTAATCTTTTTGGTTAAAGAATTAGTATTCGATGATGTTGATCTAGAATTAGTTTAAATCCTGGGCAACTCCTGATGTCATAGGAATCAACGTGCCGTGTAGTGTGCGTGTGATATATTTTCGTTTTTCCGTGTTCGAGTATTATTCCTCTTATTATTTCTTGAATATTCAATGTCTTCGCAATCTCACAATGTCGTGACTGTATTTCATTTCTTGCCAATGAAAATGCCCCTTTTTTCGTTTGAACAACCCGAGGGCTTCAAGTCATTAGTGTGGGCAGAATGCGCTCGTTCATAAATGTTTATTATTGGACTTTAATATGATGGAGGTAACTTTTGCTAAGTGGTCGTTCATTTTGCGAGATAGTTATGAGGTTACACCGAAACACAAGGTGTCAATTGTCTAGATGTATTGAAAAAGTAAAGTAAAGCATAATTATTTATTTATTTAAACTTCATGTATAATGGTGTTACATGGGCGGACTTAATGCAGCAAGGCATTCTCTACCAGTCAACCTTTGGGTTAAAAAACACATTGTGGTAGGTGTACGATAAAATGGAATTATGCGTCATGAAATTGTAACCCCCATATGTTTTATAAAATCTTAATTAAACGTTTTCGAATATCGTATGGTCTCTTACTTATGTAATGTATTTTGTGCACATAATAAAAAGAATTCTAATTACCTTACTGTCAATACTGCTTGAAGTGCACACATACTCCTTCAAGTATGTATTTGAGATGAACGAGATTATATGTTTATTTTGCAGTAAGATTGCATTTTATCTTTGCAAGATTGTTGTATATTTATTATTATACTTATATATTTATTCTTCGTCTTGAAAGGGCGCAGAGAGCAGTGTTGAAGGTGATGCTACACAAACCCTTCCGTTATTCTACAATCCAGCTATACAGGGATTTATCTGTGCTTACCGTCAGGCAACTTTGTGCACTCCATATAGTCCTACGTACTCATTCCTCACTGAGTTATGATCCTGAACTATTTACACATAAACGTCGTAAAGACATCGTTTGCACTTCTATGAAAGCCAATACTGCTCTAGCAAGTCGACACTTTCCGAACTTGAGTGGTCGCCTTTATAATGCGCTCAATAAAGTTTGCAAAATATATTCCTTGCCGAAATATAAATGTAAGAGAGTTGTAAGTGAATATCTTCAGGGTCTTAAATACGACGAAACTGAAAGACTATTCAACAGAAATATATAATGTACTATGTGCTATTTCAAAATAAATATTATAAACTCACCTTCACTTAAAAGTATTTCCTTGCATGCCTTTAACTTAGCCTTAATTTTATTTTTTTAATGTTATATAATAATTATTATCAAATTCATTAAATCTAATTCTATTTTATATAATTATTGTTATCAATTTCATTAAATCAAATTATAATTAAAAATATTATTACTATCAATTTCAATAAATCAAATAATGTTATATTGAAGTATAAGTATTGTGCAATTTTTATTATGTTAAATTTATATTCTACTAATTTTTAATCAACACGCATCAGAATCTTGTAGTTATTTATATTGCAAATAATTATGTTAATTTTTGTTGTTTTAATCTGTAAGAGGAAGGCGCTGATGCCCGTCACACAGTTTATACTAGCACGGACATCATCGTTTACTCTATCTTTTAAGGGACTAACATTTTTATACTGTTTTTTGAATAAGATAGATGATTTTGTACCCACCTTTCTGATAATAAACTTATTATTTATTACTTATTATTACTTATTTGGCAGTGTAAGTATATTTACATTTCAACGAAAAATAAACTTTAGCGCTATTAGGAACCTTTATACACATAATATCTATCTATTAAGTTCATATTCAGCATTCATAGGATAATCGAAATCCAATATTTGAAAATGGCCCAGATGAGAGGGATATGAATTCATTTTTATCTATTGTGTATGTGTATGAGCAGGATAAAATATGTATTATTCTTTTATTTTAGTAACACCTCACCCTCAATAGACGTACGAAGTTGTACGTTGCAAGGTGTAAAGCTGAGATAAATATGCTGATACACTAAAACTTTGATCGCCTCAGTTAAAGGCGTTTAAGCTGTGTGTTCAGGAAAAGGGAAGCTTAGTTTACAGTCAGTACGGGATTGTTGGGGTTACAACTTTTGATTGTAAAGATAATAAGTGATCGGCGTTATGTTTTGGGTAGTAATTGTAACTTAGTTCACAAACCGACGAAATGTAACACCAACAGGCCACCAGGTTTCGTCCATGTACCTTGGTAGATTAATTAGCCTCTAATATAAAAAATGTATACTTTATGCCCCCTTTCAACTTTCCTGTTTATTCTCTGTAAAGACACAGTTTCGTAATTTGCTAATTCTTTGGATAAAAACCTATTGCTGAATTATTTTTAACATACCTACCTATAATTTTTAGAAAAACTCAGTCTTCTCTTTCCTAATTTGGAATTTCGATGCTTTTAAATAGAAATGATTGAAGACCAATGTGTACTATTTATTAAATTTTCAAACTCCCATCTTTTACGGCTACCAGCCAGTCACGCCTACGTCTACTTGCCTATATTAGGAATACATTTAACGGCAACGTTCCCTTCCTCGGTTCCCGGTACCAGACCGCCCCTGATCATAAAAATGACCTATAAATAATATGACGCTGCGGAAACCATTTACTCATCCAGGGTTATTAATAACTGGGGAAATTATTGGACCATGAAGGGAAGACTAGTTGGGACTTGAAAGTGTTTTTTTTGTGACGAGATGAAAAGAGTTAGTTATGTAAATGGCAGGTTATGGAATGGAAGGCAACAGGAGACAGTATAATACAATAATGAATTAAAACTAGATTTATTGAAAGTTTGTCTATGTTCTTAGCACATTTTGTTGGTTATAGGAAAAACCACATGCACTAAAATAATAATTCCAAGGATACTAAAAACTCATTATAAAAATGTTTTATCAAAAACTATGTACACAATATTTTTGCTGTTAAGTCACACAGTTGTCAACCAAACACTCACTTCCTTCTACCAAAACATTACAGACATTATACTTTCATGAATTTCCAAGCATCTTTTTTTATATTTATCATATTCTGACTTCGCGCACCTTGCTATTTCAGACATAGATACATACAAAAAGTTTCAATGGCAGAAGACCAACTCTTTCAACATCACCGTTGCTGCTAGCAGCAGATAGAGAATGTATTAAATTGACGCCGAATTTCGAGCCAGGCCTTATAAACTAAATGTTTCCGTGCTTAAAAATTTATATGGATGCTCAATATAAATATTAAAACGCACAACGTAATGGACGCTGAAAGTGATGTCCGAAATAGATACTGAACGATTTTGAAAGAAACCCTTAGTCAACACTAGTCCCCATAACTGGAACTGGCTTGATTTAGGCACATTTCATAGACTTCTGTCTCAACCATATAGTGTTGATGAAGAGATTCTGTTGAATTTCTTGACAAATGTAAGATGTGGTTATATGTATAAAAGTATATTATTAGATTCAGTTTATGACGGGAATACATACTCAGTGTTTAAAAGTATATAATAAAAAAATGCGACATAATAATCTTTTGATCGCGACTTAATTTTTTGACAGGCAAAAGTGACTTTACACCGGAGTATCTAATATAAATTATAGTTTGATATCGTTACGTGTTCCTGAGTAAAAGGGTCTTGACAGATCAGTTTTCTATCGGTTACATTTCGGAGAGTGTGCGATGGAATTACACAATCTAATTACGCCGAGCCCGTTCCATCATCGAACTATAAGACAAACGGCGATGCGCCATCGTTACATGGTGGACACACATACGCACAAAACGTTTTGGGAATACTTTCATTGTGCCTACGGCTAAGGAGTGGAATTCCCTGCCGGTGTCTGTGTTTCCCGATAGCTATAACCTAGGGGTCTTCAAGTCAAGAGTGAATAGGTTACTTCTAGGTAAGTGTGCTCCATCTTCGACCACATCATTACTTACCATCAGGTGAGATGGTGGTCAAACGCAAACATATTTTCAATAAAAAAAAAGCATAATTATATGATTTTTGTGTTATTCTAAGAATATTATTTGAAATTGTATATTGTAACTTATTTTATTTGGATTGTAATAAGGCCTACCTGTCATTTTTTTTTACTATTGTGTGTACTTAGTTAAAATTTAAAAAAATTAAACACAGTGTTAAAATTGTGTATAAAATAAATTAAATGAAATATTAAGTTAAAATACCGAAACGCAAGTGTTCGTTCAATGTTGAAAAGACGAACAACGAAACTATCCTACAAGAGTTTTCGTTTTGCTTTAGGTACGGAACCTTAAAAAAAACACTAGTCCAATATTCCCGTTTGAGCACCAAAGGTATTTCCATTTGAAATGGGAATATCTTTGGTGCTCAATGCACAGGTGCTCAAAAATACGGGAATACTCCATCGTAGTCACAGAGTAAGGATATCTCGTGCAAATTGCAGAATGGATTTATTCAGACTTCTCTACCATATGCCAAAAGACCACTTGAGCTTGCTTGAGCTACAGTTTCTTATTACCGGTCACGCACGCATGCATGCAAGGGAGTTTGGAGTACATTTTTTACCTTCTACGTCGAAAGGGCGGAAGGGAATAATCAAGGTAGGCAGGTGCGTGTGTGCTATTTGTTAGGGGAAACTTGTAACTTTTGTACGGCGTGTTTTTAGATATTGTGTGTTAGAAAAGTTTTTGAATTGGTTTTGTTAGTTTGCACGTGTTTAAGTGTTCGTTCTGATAGTGTGCTTATGTTAGGTTGGGCGTGCAGGGTATCAGGTTGTTATGGGATTTAATCTGGTTTCACCTGCTGGAGAATCATTGATGCTAAATATTTTAAGAGCAAAGGGTTTTCAAGGACTTGTCAATTCATTGTTCCCATTTTACTTTCGTTGTCATGGGATCATCAAATGACTCCGATTGACTAAAAACACACCTTGGTTCTTCTTTTACCGTTGTTCCGGGGCCGTGGTATTGCGTTAGAACATTCCCGCAACCCCAGTATCTTACTCTTCTGGAATTTACTTCAGAATGCTGATCACTGATCAGTATTAAAAGTGTGTGTATTTTTGCATTTTGAGTGTTGTGTAAAACTTTTTATGACGCTTAGGTGGAGCTGTAACAAACTAATTATGTAATAAAATCAAAAGAATGTGAATTACATGCACTTCTAATTGTTGTAACATCATGAAACTTGCCAATTGTAGTAGATTAGATGACAATACAATATTATGGTACCATCGAGCTGGTCTGATGATGGAATTGAAATGTGGTTGATGGAACCTTGGACTGCCTACTAGTAAACATATCGAGTTTGGGCTCATTAGATCGTCTTAACATATTTTGTCCATTTCTCCTCATGACGAGGATATATGATTATTATGGTACCATTGAGCTGGTCTGATGATGGGACTCCTAGTGCAATAAATGAAAGCGTGTTTGAGTGGTTTAAACTATTAATTTATTTTAAAGTAAAGTTACACTGACATAAATATAGACTCACTCAACTTAATACACAACGTTAAGAAATGTAATGATGGTGTAGTATTTACGAGAGAGATTGTGCTCTTCCTTGCAATAAAGTTTACGAGGCTTGTGATTGCTGTGGATGTTAACGGTTAATAGCAGGAAAGGGTAATAGACTATAAAAGTGAAAGAAACGAAGAAAAAGTCGTGGAAATAAATCTGATTGGTAAAACGAAGCAGACTACTGTTGACCTATAAGAACCAAATCATTATAAAATTGTAGATTTTGAAGGGACTAAAATTGTTGATTCTTAGCTATCTTTCAGCTGCAAGGTCTAAGTGGAACTGCCGAGCCAGTGTGGTCATATCGGTAAAAGAAAAAGTACCACTCTGTTCCCAAACTTTAATATACGATAACGAGGCTAGCCTCAAAGAGATGATTATAATTCATTTAAACTCTCATCGGTAATGCCAAACCCCACGTTCCTGTGCCAGTCTCATCCAGGGTATACTCGCGACGGCAACAATGTTGTCTATCTATCTATCAATTAGCAGGACAATATTATACATAACATATAAATATATTTGGGGAAGGGGGGGGGGGATAATAATTAAATGACGACTCTTCTTGACTAAAATCCAATAATAGTAGTATACTTGTATACAAACTGTCTCAAGTATTTGCACTGAGAAATCAATATAAAGTATAAACCAATCCCACTGCCCACCCCAAACTGTGAAGCCATAACGGCTACGTGACTTGGTGTATTTAATATTGCCTAATGCAAATAGTGCAGTATGTATGTCTATCTACGCATATTATAACACCTCCTATCTCATACTATACCCATAGATTTTAGATTATGTTTGTGCAAAAAAATCGTATTTCATCGTTCTTGTTCTATCCTGTTTCAGTTATATGTATGAGATGGTTATTTTATGGATACTTTACGGCCAAAGTATATCTATCTATATTTATATTTTAAAGATGTAAAGATTGTGGGTTTGTAGCAATTGAGATGATTTTGAAAATTCTTTCACCAATAGAAAGTAAAATTATTCCGGAGTGACAACGGCTATATTTTCGTTGAAACGCGAGAGCGAAGCCGCAGGCAGAAGTCAGTAGATAATAAAACCGCAATTTCATACTACTACGTAGTGATCTTAACTCACTATGGTATCTATTCATCACGTTCTTTTTTCGTCATATATTTATAGTAAAGTAACTAGAGTTTACATTATTTCTTTTTCTGCTTTTATGGTATTGGCAGAGATCCAAGTGGTACAGAAATCTTAAGTGATTTGTTTGAGTGATGTGCCTGCCCAGTTGCCGACGATGTTTTTTGACTTTCAACATTGATGTTACTCGCAATATTAATGTAGATTGTCGAACTGACGAAAGTTTCCGAAAAATATTTCAAAATATGACTTGACGGACTGTATATTGCACCAAAAACTATAAATACAGCATTTACAAATACCTACTTTGCATAAAAGATATACTGTGAAGTCATAATTTAGACTGTTGCGATGACTAAAAACTAATCATATTTTTCCTAATCCATTAGGCTACTGACGCTTCTAAACTGCAGACTAAGCCAGTACGGCCTTCTGCAACTCCTTGTTCCACGACAATAGTCTGCAACTCTGCACACGCAAGGGCCGGAGATACGCGTCGCTCCCCACTGAATCAGACATCAATTTAAATAATGCCCGAAGTTAATATACGACCTAGACCGGAATATTGTGAAGTGTTTGGCTGTAGACGGCGTCGTAAAGGATTAGGGAAGCAAGTTTTGTTAATAAGGTACTACTACTACTACTAACTACTTTTACGAATACGAATATCAAACCTACTATTCGACGAATACGAATATGAATACGGATATCTCGCCATGGTAATAAAAGACTTATTTATTTGATGATATTATACTCTTCTAATAATTAAAATTTACAACAGGCAAATTTTTATTTAAAAAACATAAAATTTGTAGATTTTCTGGTTTTAGGCGATTTCTTTTTTCAGTCTGGGTGTTCCCAGCCGTTGATAAAAGTCTTTCCGAGGCGACTGTACATGGCTTCAGAGAAAAATATTTTTGGGCGAGTTTTTTCAGAATTGGATATTTTTCAAATCTGCAGTAAATAGAGTTGCGTACAAAAATATTAGTTTTTAAATATTCGTATTCGTATTCGATGCATCACTAGTGCTAGCTGAGCCATAAAAAATTACGGAGCTTAATTCGACCGTGAAATCCTTTTACGAACACACATTAGCGTAAGAAATGTAATGTACCTGCATATTTTTTACTAGTACTCTCGCGGGGCTTCGCTCCCGTGGATTCTATCACGATAAAAACATAACTCTCCTTTTTTGCAGTCGGGTAAAAAGTAGCCTATAACCTTCCTCAAGCTTCAAGCTACTTCCATACCAAATTTCATCCAAATCCACCCAGTACTTTCGAAGATTAGCGCGTTCAAGCAAACAAACAAACAAACAAACAAACAAACTAACAAACTTTTCCGCTTTATAATATTAGTATAGATGATGTGGTGGGAAAAGTGATGGAACGCTATTTAAATTTCATACTGAATAGTGCAAAGCTGTCATCACCGAAGCCTTTTTCCAATTACATAATTATATGTTTGGGTCGACTTCCAGGCTTGCCGTATGCTGTTGAGTACAAATGTTTTACTTGGCGTGTCTGCCTAACTAGCTTTCACATCGCACTAGCTGACTTCTAACTACCAGTAACGATCTTAACAGATCGAGCTTATTCTCACCCATCCACGGGCCGACTATGGAAAGTCTTGCGTAAAGTACTGAATATTTCAAAGTAACATTTGAAATATTACTTCCACCCTACTGTTAGCATTGGGTTGTCGTAATAATTATTACATGGATCTATCTTTCTTCTTCAGTTGTCGCGCCCCCTACCCTCCTATTGTTTTGTAAAGGGCTCTAGTGTTCATCTGTCAGATGAGATGAAGGGTCCTCTTTGTCTAATGGACGACATGGCAAATATTATGGTTCGCGTTACATCCACTATGGAAGTTAGGCTTACCCATACCATTAACATAAAAGGATATAATATGTAACAGGGATACTGAACTACTGAAAAAGGACTGCATTAAGTGTGATTTCGGGAAGGTTAAATGCTCTATCTACGAAAAATATCGATAATACCTACCACATTGTGGTCTTTTTAACCCAAAGGTTGACTGGTAGAGAATGCCTTGTTGCATTAAGTCCGCCGATGTACCACTATTGTACATAAAGTTTAAATAAATAAATAAATAATATCATAATAATAAAAAGAATCGCAGTCTTCTGTGGGATCACGACGCAGAGTTGTCAAACAGTTAACTAAACTTCCGATTGAAGAAAGTTCAAACAAAATAATAACTGCCGTAAAAATTTTAATCATCACTTTCCAACAGGTGAGATGGTGGTCAAACGGGAGTCTATTATCAATTTTAAAAAAATCTAAATTGAAAGTAATTAATTCATAATATGTTGGAAATTAGCACTGTTTTTATGTCCTCAATTAATTTCATGAATATATTCCCACGAAACACCCGCCCATCACCATTTTCTAGTGTTTTAGCAGGGAAGACAAAATGGCGCTACAACGCAGCAACATATCTGTCTGTTATGTTGACATTGACACATAAATGAGATAGTTATAGTTGTTCTGAAGGTATCGTTTAACGACCTGCCACTAATTTGATATGTAAATAAAAAGTAAGATCATTGTCCTGTTAGGTAACAGTCTGTTAATAACGAAGTGTTGACATTGACACCTATAACAGCTTTTTTATCCAAGCGTGTTTAGGGCTCATTGCCAAGGTCGGATGAACTTGAGAAAATGGGGACGAAATAAATGGATTTCGGTATTTGAAAGAAACGCTAGCGAAGGAGGAGACGCGTGAGGGATAGACAACTTTCTACCTCATGCCCCAGACGCCCCAGGCATCGGGGAATGCAACCTGATCTCCGGCCACCGGAGGCGTAGACAGAGAGCAGGGGTAGCTCATCGTCCGATTAGGCCATCGTCTGCCGGGGTTGCGGGAAAGTTCTAACAAGGGCAACTAAAGGAACAGGGAGGGTTTTTAGTCAATAGAAGCTTGATACTCCTGCCAGAGTGGAAAGGAAACGTGTAATAATTATCCACTCCAAAAATAAGTAAGTATTTGGAAGAACCTCGTATGTATTTTATTTATAGGCGTCGTGAAGCTTCTTCTTAGAAACGTTTAGGCACTTATTTCACAGGCACACCTTTTTCAATCAAAGACGAACTGATAAAGTTCGTCTTTGATTGAAAAAGAAAATTTAAAGTATTGTAGCTCCATGGTAGGCGTCTGATAAATTTGCAATAAAGCACCATTGTCCTTTTATGAAGAATGCCAACAAAAGTAGGTGGGTGGGGACCACTATTCCAAATGTATTTATTGCCTACTCTAGTACCTATTATAGATTCAAATTACCAATAAAAAATCCCTACGTCAAGTTTCCTCGCGGACGCGTTACATCTGTTCAAATAAACCGATAAAAATATCTGCAAACATCTTGGGTTGTGTAATTCGATCACAAACAATTTCTCTGTCGTCCGCATCCGGTGTTCGCTTGTAGACAGGCACATGTGCGGCATTTATAGGTGGCTTGTAGATAGCGATAAACATAACACCGCATCTGTGTAGCTTTTGGTGGAAGAACGTCGTATGCGCACCCCACTCGAGAATTAGTCGAAAAATCTCACTGTTACTGTTAGCCTGCATCATCCCTCTGCTGGGCAAAGGCATCCTCCATGATTTCCAAATTAAGAGTCAATAGCCTAATAATTAAGGTGTTGGACTTGTAAGCGAGAGGTCGCGGTTTCGAAACCCACGCCATTACACTATTGCCGTGTAGCCACTTCAGACACAGGCATATTTAGCTGAGTTGGAGGGGTTAACATGATTGCTAGTAATGTGAGTTTTAGGAACATTGCTAGTTCTGTTTATGGTGAATCTCTAGTCACCATCTGCGAGAAGAAAAAATCTATATAAATTAAAATGAATTGCCAAAGGTGTTGCTTAGCGCAAAACACGTGACCGTTTGACCAGTTTGGCTTTTATTGTTTTTCATAGTTTCGTTGAAGGTTTTTATCGAAAGAGATATGGGAAAATAGCGAGGGAATTACTTACTATTTTTCTTTTTCCTAAACACATGTTTCTGGGTGTCAAACATTATAACTTTTTACAGAACGAAGACGGGGCTGCTATTGCGGGGTAATAACGTAAGGAAAAATGCAAGGCTTTTACTGGTGCTAACTAAAGTAACTTAATAAACTGTTAACAATATGGAATTCAAATTAAAGAAAGTTCTTCACTATTAGATCTAAACGGAATCAACCCATTTTTTTTTAATTCATCTTTATATAGGTCACATCTTGTAACGTAATTTATAATAACGGTTTTAATATTAAGTTGCAAATGCAATAAGTGTCTCCTCAATCTATTAATATTTAGTCTACTTGTTAGTTATGTGCTTATAGTCACAGAGTATTCGAATATAAATATAAGTTAAAAACCCTCAATATTGAGCTGAATCAGTTTCATTTTAGCAGTGCTATCTGTAACTTCGGGTCGATCTTCTAGACTTAGCAACGCTTACTGCGTTCGGCCCTTGTATAGTTAACCATCCTTATATAACAAGATTTCTCCGTGATTCGGCGCGTTAAGCCGTTGGTCCTGGTAATAATTTAGACATCTGTGACAGTCGTTACGGGGGGTGAGTAGCCAGAAACTCTGACACCAAGCCAAGGGGTATTGTGTCAGCTACTGGGTTGTGGAGATCAGGTAGGCAGTCGCTCCATGTAAAGCCGACCATCAAAGCTGGGAAGTAGCAGATGTTAAGCTGTAGATTCGTCAAAACCCTATAAGATTCAAGTGAGTTGGTACACTTTCGCAAAGGAACTTCACAACTGACTTCATTATTTAGGACAGCTTGCACAGACAAATCACTAAACGCGTTTAGCGCTAAACATATTGAAAACGATTAATCTTCGTTTTAGCATAAACTTCTGCTGGATATTAGCCATTTCATTAAACATGAAACCTCTCCCTCCCGTTTTAAATTATTCATCAGGAAATTGCAGTTCCGCACACAATTTGCTCGCTATAAGTCATTATTAATTAATCATAACAGCACATACGACGTTATTCAACTTAGGGTGAGACAAGTGTGTGTAGTTCGGGAGATGAGTTCGACGACCTTGCGCCTAAGACGGAATTGTTCGACAAATGTGCGGAGCGCGTAATATCTGTAATGTGAATCGTGATGGATGCGGTATGTAGGTCGCACGTAGTGGCCCATTGTGTGTACAGTCGCGGACTTGGCAATGGTTATGTCTATGTGTTTCTTTACTGAGATTTGTAGACGTCTCAATAAGGTTGTGACTTATGCTAGGGGTTAGATGAATTTTATTAGCTCAAAAAATTGTGCCAGTTATAGATGCAATCAATTAAATTATATAAGATAGCTAGTTGGAAATCTGGTTTGATCAAATTGTGCGTAACATATAAGAATCTAGACCAATAAGAGCTGACGACGAAGACGAGTAAACATAATATTATACTCACAGAATTAACTCACGTTTCTGTCATTTCATAGATTAAATACAGCTGTATTTAATCTATGAAATGACAGAAACACGAGTATGTGTACAACATAGCTATGTTGTATAAACATAATGCACCTCATAGTACATTATATTTCTTCAACGTATCGTACTTAATAGCGCTTTATCACAATCGTGGGAAGCTAAGGGAAGTCTACAATTAGCGTAGCCTATGAATCGACATGAATATAGCAATTACATTTTAAACGGTACTAGATGTTGCACGCGACTTTGTTTGGCCAGAATTGAGAGTATGTACTATGGTCATGTACAGTCAGGCACATTACCTTGTGTAATTTATCTGATCTCAAATCTGTGAAGGAAATTATCGTAAAGAAACCGGCATATCCGAAGACATGTGACATACCTCAACTCGCACTGGGCCCGCGTGGTGGAATACAGCCCATTCCATTCTCAATTCATTCTCATACAAAGGAGGCCTGTGTCCTAGCAGTGGAAACGTAATAGGCTGAGTGTGTAATTATTAGTATTATTTTGCCCCGTTTTGGAAGACCAGCCTATGTTAGACCCTAGTTCTTCAACTGTTTCCATGGCTATTTCTTAAAAATCAATTCAATGGTTTAGCAGTGATAGCGTAACAGACGATCCGACATTAGTGCGGATACAATGCAATGCCTTCTCCGTTTATTACGGCACGTAATAATAGCTCCCAGTTTTTATCCATAGATTTAATTGAACTGATCTTGGTGAGGCCCTCTTTGTGCTACGGGTGTAAGAAATTAACTGCCAGAGTATGCATGTAATGGTTAGTTTGATATGCTTGAAAGGTTTTTTTAACTATGGGAACAAATATGGCCTCGAGGTTATTATGTGCTCTTGTTGACATGGTTTTTTCTGCTGTGTATCCGATACGATATATGAATTTGGTTGCAATAGGAACTTACTCAAAAAAGAGATAGTCTTGGTTATGAGTTTAGGATACATCGAAGCTGTGACAATGAAATATGATAAACGAACATATTTGTCTGCGATGTTTGATATTTATGGATAACTAGCTTCTGCACACGATTTTGTTCGCGTGGAAATTTTGTACATTTCCAGAGATAATAATAGCCTTTGTGCTGTGACACACTATAATCCTAATCCAGATTATTTTATATATTTGGTATGATTGAGTAACAAACATCCATTCATCTATGCCGTATATTGATAAATTTAAGTTGGCAATATCTTCTTGCCTTTAGGGCCACCGCAGAAATTTGCATTGTTCATTCAGTTTTGTTATACGATAAGTTTCTCTATTTACGACTGGTTTACTAACCGAACAGTATTTTGATACGGTGATACGACTTTGCCCTTGCGCATGGATAAAAAATGTTCAGAATGAATAATTTTAATTTCGGAAGGCGGTGTGAAAAAAAAGAAAATACAAAACCAATAACACCGACTACCGAAATTAAAATTATTTTTGGCTTTGTAGTGTTTTGATATGGAAGTC
The DNA here is from genome assembly GCA_943138885.2 of Tholera decimalis. Classification (NCBI taxonomy): domain Eukaryota; kingdom Metazoa; phylum Arthropoda; class Insecta; order Lepidoptera; family Noctuidae; genus Tholera; species Tholera decimalis. The sequence continues at coordinate 17,276,437 of OW964551.2, forward strand.
GGTTTTATTTTTTTGCAAAAAAGTTTTTATACGCGACTGCAAAAAGAGAGTTATGTTTTTACCGTGATAGAATCCACGGGAGCGAAGCCCCGCGTGAGTACTAGTCTATATAATAAAACTTTTTAACAAAAAATTAAACCGACTCCCAAAAAACACTGCAAAGTGAAAAATATCTTTAATTTCGGTAGTCGGTGTCTTTAGTTTTGTTTTTTCGTTTTTGGCACCGACTTCCGAAATTAAAGTTATTTTTCACTTTGCAGTGTTTTTTGGGAGTCGGTTTAATTTTTTGTTAAAAAGTTTTTTTTTCACTCTTTTTAGTTGGATGATTTTTAATTTACCTAGTTACAAGAGCCTAAATGTCAACTACTTATAACCTTTTACAAAATATTGCTTTTCCCAATGCTGGGCCGTTAATTGTTGAGGAGTTCTCCTGGTACTTCACCATCAGCTCTACATCACCATATGCATTGTGACGAGCATAAAGTGCTTAACATCCATATTCAAGTAATCGAATCGCAATCCACTTAATACTTATTATTGAGTAGTTTCGGCGGCCATCTGTGGTCTTCATCATCAGTTCCACTTCCCCAAATGGTACTTTTTGAGAGCAACTGCACAAGTTACTATAAGAAATACCCAAAACGCCATAGGTGTGCCTATAATATTTGAAGAGTTCCCTCGATTTCTCCAGGATCCCATCATCAGATCCTGACTTTGGTGATAATGGTACCAATTTCGAAGTATACCCATTCGAACAAAAAAAGAATTTTCCAAATCGGTTCAGCCGTCTTCGAGTACTCGATGATCATACATAAAAAAAAAAAAAAAAAAAAAAAATATACGCGTCGAATTGATAACCTCCTCTTTTGGTCGTCGGTTGAAAAAGAAACACTCGTGAGTCGTGTGTAATGCGTAGTTTTTAGCTGGTATACCAGTAATAAATAATAACACTTTTACACGTTACGTATTTTTTTCCTAAATTTAATAGATGAGGCCAGTGCTTCTTGACCACCCGGAGCAGAAATACTGATACAAATTGAGAGGTAAGTCTCTTTTCAATTCTGTACAATCCGTGTTGGATTTGATCATATGAGAGCCTTGTAGGTTAATGTCTGAGATGATTTTTGAGGACAGAAGCATTTATATTTGTTCAGAATGAAACATGAACTAGGCGAAAAGCTTAAAAAAAAATTACTACTTTGATTCTAGCCAGGTGTGCTTATTTCAATATCATGATGAATGGCGTTTTCTAAAACATCGACCCGATGAAAATATTTCACTTTCGATTTTATATACTTAAGATATTCAATCTGTTCGCTTGGAATATTAGCTAGTGCTATTTTTTATCGATGTTGTTAAAATGTGTGTATTACATAAACTAGCTAAGTGCAAGTTTGGCTTATTATTTCCAAGCTAGAGTAGTAACAAACTGATTTAATCATAAAAAAATAGACTAGCGAAATTCGACATTGTCCACAGAGAATTTGTATCAAGAATTTGAATTAAGAATTTTATATCCTACCCTACTTCCTACTAATATCCTAAATGGAAAGTTTTGAGGGTAGATGGTTGTCTATTTGTTACTCTTTCACTCAAAAACAACTGAACGGATTTATTATTTATTTATTTGTGTACACACATTTATTTATTTATTAAAACTATGCAACATTAAATGTACAAAAGCAGACTTAATGCCACAGGCATTCTCTACCAGTCAACCATGGGGGGCGAAGAGATAACATGACAAATGATATTTACAAGAGAGAAAAAAAAAACTGACAAAAGAGCACTAAGGTGCTGCTTATTACATAAGAAATTTCTTCCTGCAGACTTGCGACAAGAGAGTTGAGGATAAATAAAACATACTTAGCTCATAAACTAAATTATAACAGTAATATAGAATCAGAATAACACATAGGCTACTTTACTTATCCTGGGAAAATGTGCGAAATTTCAAAAGGTAGTAGGTACCTAGCAAAAGATAGTGACATAAGATACTAGCTTTATATAAGTAAAAAGTTTTCATGAAAAGACCGAAAGTCGTAAATTCATACTCCATTTAATGAAACGGTCGTTGGGTATATGTTCTAGTACGTATGTATATGTCACAATTCACAAGCACAATGGTTAGGTATTAAAATAATTGGGTCGTCCGTCGCCCCCGATGTGACGAAGTCTAGGCTAGACGTAAAAATGTTAATTGTTCTACAGTATATGGTCTTGTGAGTGATAGGATAGTAATTTTGATATTGCGGCAGTTCTCTCATTGTTGTTTCATCATCATCTTCCTGCTCTGATCCCAGTTACTTGTGGTCGGCGCAACACGTTTTCTTCTTCAATTCTCCCCCTGTCAGACGTCACTGCATTAAAATTAAAAAAAAAGTGGTAATCAAAAATATTATTATTGTAATATGAAATAAACTAAATATTGTCGCTGTTATCATTAAAGTAATATTCTTGTATAGGTATCCGTTTTACTTTTCAATTTTTATGCTATCCAATTATTGATATTCAAAATTACACAAATCCAGAATTAACCTACATTAAATACTGTTTGTTTGCAAGCAAAACCGTGTAAGTAAAGTAACAAAGTAAGCCTTTAAAGCAGAAAGCGGCAGCAACTCACACTTGCCGATTCTGATACTGCAACGCAATAAATTTTCAACGTTACGCACAGACGTTAAAGCTCAAAATAGAAAACGATAATGCATTTGGAATGTTTAAATGAAATAAAGACTTAAATTCAAAAGTTCTACAGTTCATATTTGTGCATACAGTACACGCTTTAAACAGACCTGTCAAACGATTGTAAACCGTTTGTTATTAGCTGTAAAGTTGAAGTTAGATTGTAGATGTGTACAGAACAGTTGGTGTACCCGCATTGTAAGTAACACGATACGGAATTGGTTTTGTGATTAAAATGTGTTTGGAAGTCTCGATATCTCTTTCAGTTGTGATTGCGTTTGCTTTACATACTGATTTACGTTTACGTTTGCGTCCGTCATACGGGATTGAGTGATGTTTCCGTCTAATTTTCTTGAGATAGAGCTGAAACACTTTACTAGCATCTGCTTGCGGCTTCGCCTGAAAAACTTATTAGGCAAGAATGTTGCCTATGGGGTAGGTATTCAAGAAAAATGTAGCTTATTATTGGTTAAATATAATCGGTTCAATAATAGATCCAGAAATTACTTCCTACAAACTTTACCTCTTAATATTAATGACTAGTATAGATTTATGCTCTCCTGAAAATCACTGTAGGTACAAAGGTCGACTTCACGGATTTTCTACCTTTGAACTAAAAAAAAAAACTCTTTAGAGCATGTCTATTTTTTTCTTTCAACACGAATCGTTGTTTAGAAAAATCTTCGACTAAGAAAACAACAGGATGTTTTAATTGGAAAAGGTATAGGATTCCTACTCGTTAGCGCTTATAAAATAAATAAACAGTTTGTTTGCTGTCTTACTTCAAGTAAGCTTGACTGACTTCGACTAAATATACAACGTGTAATTTAAAGGGTATATACATACCAAGTGCACGGCTTCTTTGTATGATAACAAAATATAGAGAGGGTTTTCTAATACTATGTGTACATGTGTGGAGCATATTAGAAATTTCAATACATTGATACCAGAGACCGAATTTTACAAATTAAGAAGAACGAAGAGTATTATCGTTTTATTGGCAAGTGACGTGGAAAGTGATGACCCTCATAGTGCTGTGACACGTTTGTTATTACTGGTATTCAAGAAATATATGAAACCAATAATTTGGGGTCAATTCTGTGAGTCACTTATTTTGAGCTGAAACTTTGCATAGAGACTCCATACCAGATGTTGGCTTCAGTCCTTTTGGATAGATATGGGGTTTCCGTTACACGTTGTAGAGTTTACCGTCTCAAAAGACAGATAAATACTTTTTTGAAAGCATACCTATTAGATGGTTGCAGGGGAGTGCATAGGATTATGACAGGGCATGCGGCGGAGTAAAAACACACTAAAACTTCTTCTTTTATAGATTTTTAGCATAGCCACAGCCACGCATCGTAGCATGGTGGCGATGCGTGGCTGTGGCTATGCTAAAAATCTATAAAAGAAGAAGTTCTTGTGTGTTTTTACTCCGCCGCATGCCCTGTCATAATCCTATGCACGCGCCTGGATGGTTGTATAAGAGGAGCTCATGGCTACATAATTACACGTGCACGGGTCTATCTTCAAGGTTAAGCAACGCTTGCCAAGGTGAGTCCGAAGATGGGTGACCATTTTAACATATTGGGATTCCTGCATGCCTCAGAAAGCACGTTAAGCCGTTGGTCCAGGCTGTCATTTGTACATCTTTAACAGTCGTTATGGGTAGACTGAAGCCAAAAAGTCTGACACCACTCTTGTCAAGGGCCCAAGGGCAGAGCCGGATTAACCCTGTCAGAGGCCCTAAGGTAATGGCATTCTCGGGGCCACTTTTCTTACTTTGACTGACCAAATCGTGTGTGAACTGAGGAAACGCACATTAAGGGCTGGGCTGTTTTTAATATGTTTGTTTACTTATTCCCCAGATTTGTTCTAAAATTGTTTTAATTCTACTACTAAATCTAACGATTTCTATTTTGTGAGATATCAGTGAGGTCCCTAAGTTTACACGCACATCAAATTCTCGTTCTAAGAAACATGTTTTCTTGGTGCGTGCACTGGGTCTGGGCCCCTAGTTGATGCGGGGCCCCTAGGCAGTTGCCTACTCCGCCTAATGGTTAATCCGGCCCTGCCCAAGGGGTATCGTTTTACCTGGGCTGTGAAGGTCTGATAGGCACTCGCTCCATGTAAAACACTAGTACTCAGCTGTATCAGGTATGACTGGAAACCGACCCCGTACGTAGTTGGGAAAAGGTTGAGCAGGTGATGGTACGAGCACGAGGTCATAATCACGCTAAAATTACGGAACGGATCCGGTTGTACCTGTGAAGGAAAACCTGGAAAGGTCCACCTGTGCAGGTAAGCCTGCGCAGGTAGACCGGAATGTGTGTGGGAATAGACCTGTGCAGTTTTTTGAGCCTGCGCAGGCGAGCGGCGCGCGGCGCAAGATCGAAAATCAATTCTTTCGAGTGACACCGTATGGTGTACCTGTGCGTGTGTGCGTGTACTCCGGTCGCTTGCGCAGGTCGCGTCAGTTGTTTTCTAGTGTTTCTTGTAGATTATCAGTTCTGTCTTGTTTTTTTTTTTTTTATCATAGGAGTAACCATTTCAAGTAATTTAAGGTATGTTTTCTCGCCCATTCGGAGATAGTTTTTAAAATCTTCTGGTTCAAATTTTAATTCATTCAATAAATTAACATGACTATGTTTTCCTTTTCAATAACCAATGCTTACACCACTTTATTCGCTTCCTTTTCACTGTTTTTGTATCTTTTATCTTCAAAATTAAAGCAAAGCCAGCGCGTCGTCGGTCGTCCTCATTCGATGCCATCGCAAAAAGTGGTCACCGGAACGTCCCCACACGCTACCAATGTTCGGTTGACCTGCGCAGGCACACCTGCACAGATAACCTATCCGGTAGATAGTAGCGTGTATGCCTTACATAAGTTAGGCTACTCTTTATCCTGCGATTGGCGAAATATCTACGCGAACGAAGTCGCGAGTTACAACTAGTAGGTACTAAAACAATAAGTATGAACAGTATTATAGCAAACAAATACTTGGCAGAGTTACTAAGTCCAAAAGTAGTGCGGAAGCCTAAAATATTATACCATGTATAAGGCTTAACTCTGCAAAATGTTCGGCTATGTTCGACTACTTCCGGATTCACTCGGGGTTTATTTTAATCCCTTACGTAGTATAGAACTCATGGTATAAGTAGCTAGTCTTGTGTCTGGTATAAGTTGGTTAAATATGCGACGTTTGCTAACATTTCAATTCTCTTTTAGTTAGGGTTTTTAAGCTAGTGTTTCTAGGTCTAGCGTGACAAATTTGATCGAAGGTAATAAAAACAGGATTGTTTTGTAAATCGGAACAGCTAACCAGATTTTTGTGAATTAGTTGCACTTTCACTTGGAATAAGGAGATATTCTGAATCCTAATATTTATTGATTTGAGCATTACTGGAAGACGAAGATGTGGAGATGATAGAGCGAGCGAAATAAGCACAATCACATCAGAGGAGCAGGCGTCAAGTTATAAGTATCGATTGAAGTATGTACCTACAGTCTGCAGAAGTTACTGACTATCGGGATATTCAACGTCCCGATCAAGGGTCATTCGGAGCGGATTGCTGCACCCCTACAAATCGGGAGACATATCCGACAACTTTAGGAACAAATCTTCCACTATTGGGATGAAACAAACTTTTAGAACGAAACCTGAATTAGTAAAAATATTACAAGGTTTGGTAAATGCCATGTCCGAAGTCTCCTTGATGGATGTACCAGTCAACCCAGATCCCAAACGCGGAATAAGGATGCCTATGTTCAGCAGTAAACTGCAATAAATTGAACTGATTGATTGATTGGGGCTGGCCAATTGGTATTCTCAAAGCAGAATCGACTGAATGTTTATCTATATAGAAAGCTATGAAGATGATGAATTGATGACTGTTAAGTTATCGACAGTTTGCAATGTTCTACTTATATCAGATTTTTTCATTCGAACCTTTTTTAAACCGGCCTAGTGTGAGAGACTCGCGCACGAAGGGTTCCGTAAAAACGAATGTTCAAAGTATATTAGTTCAATAGTAACAAGCCCAAACTTAAATGATTTAAGACATTGCTTTTTGCCACCTTTATCTATATCCTAGATCTCTTTGATTGCTATGTGAAATTCCAAAATATGCGAAAATTTGCGACAAATACGCTCATATCGCTCGATCGCGTTGACTTACATGTTTGATTTTCTTTTCTGCAAAGAGCTTTTCTAAAGAAACGGCAGGCCCGAGTATCTGATAAAACATCAAGTTCGATACCTTTACCCGTTCCAAAGAAAAAGGGTCTTGACAGACAGGCAGATGGACGGACAGGCGTCAAAGTAATCCTATAAGTGTTCCGTTGAAACAGGGACGGTTTTTAGTCAGTAGAAAAATCTGACACTCCCTTCCGCTCCAACCAGAGCGGTTGTGGCCATTTGATGATTTTCCCACCGAAAAATAAGGTACAGTACTCTAAAATAGAAAAAAGTAACAGCACGAAAGACTTCGATAAATATATCTATTATCACAAGATTAAACAAGAGTTAAAGCGGAAACAGCGAGGGATTTAAGACGTTAGAACGCTTGAAAGATTCCAACAGCACCAAAATCCGGAGCATGGATGAGTTGTCGCCCCTCCCTAATCGTCTCAAGATCAATTAAAATCTCGTCTCATTCACACTGACTTGTGTGTAGTTGAGATATTAGTCTCTAGGAGGTACTAGTCTCTCATATACTCATACATATTTTGGTGAATCTTTCCTAAGAAAATCGTAGCATCTTAAATTTTGAATATTTTGAGATTTCTCCGTGCCTCGGAAAGCACATTACGCCGTTGGTCCTGGCTTTCATTTGGAGAACTTCAGAAGCCAGAAAATCTGACACTGGTCTGGCCACGGGATATCGTATTACCCTGCTACAGGGTTGTGGAGGTCAGGTAGGCAGTTGCTCCATCGGAGGAGGGGTCGGAGAAGACGTCAGTTTGATAGTCATCTCCGACTTCTCCCAGGTGGAGGCCAGCAGGCAACGGGTGCGGGGGCACCCTTGCCTGTATTGCACAGGCCTCCACCAGTGTCGGACGGGAATGGCCAGGTGTTCCCGGCCATTCCCGTAGCTCCCCAACCTGGGGGGAGTGCGGGGCCCGCCAGCTAGGCGGGCATGCGCCGGGACGGCCGTGGATGTCAAGATTCCCATGGCCCATTCCATTTCGGCGCAGTGGGAACACCGCTGGGTCCAGCGAAATAAAAAAAAAAGGCAGTTGCTCCATGTAAAACACTAGTACCAACAAAAACATTTTCAAGTAAAATATTACCAAGACGAGACGATATACCATATACAGAAAAATAGGTTACAGAAGTGATTCTTAAAATTGAAATCTGATGTGACATAGGTAGGTACTTAATAATTTCGTGACTCCATCTTAATTATTCCGCCAGTGCAAGAGTTGCATTATAAATACTTTAACCTACAAAGTTTCTCCATAGATAGTCCTACTTTTCCTTCCGTTTATCTATACATATACATATAATAGAAGTGTCTGTCTGTGATTTCTCAAGTGCTTAAAGTTATTTACACGATACTAAAACACAAGTGAATTGTCTGTCTTTCTGTTTGTCCGGAGAAATCTTTGGAACAGTGAACAAAATCGCGGGCACAGCCAGTGGGCCCTATTTTCTAAGGCCAAACTCATCAGTGGACCATATACATCTTTTCTTTCTCTGACTTTGAGTCTATAAAACGTCATAATATTTCTTCGTTATCCGTACATAACTAACTACAAGCGTCTCTTATTTTCAAAGCAAAGAAAACTTTAAATGCGAATTCTCTGAAACAGGACACTGACACGCAGTTTCCTGATTTCACATAAACACTGCTCCCGACACGGAATCCGGGTCAAAATCAAAGAGAGACAAAGCCGTATAAGACAAAGCTATGCGAATGTTCCTTGCCAAGTATACGAAGTGATGTAAAGGGAGCAACGACTTTTGAACTGGAAAAACACAAATTTCTTTTCTTTTTAACCGACTTCTAAAAAAGGAGGAGGTTCTCAATTCGGATGTTTGCTTGTTTTTTTTTATGTTTGTTCGGGCATAGCTCCGTCGTTTGCCAACCGAATTGAAAAATTCTTTTTTTGTTGAAAAGGGTATACTTACCAAATGGTCCCATGAAAATTTTATCTAAATCGGAGAAGCCGTTTCTGAAAAATCAACAAAAGTCTAAAAAAATATTTACGTTGATGATCTTTTCGTTTACTCTGCATTGCGTTTTTTGTTCGCGCATAACTCCGTCATTTACGAACCGATTTGAAAATTCACTGACCAACTAAAAAGCGCGAAAATAAAAACTTTTTTGCAAAAAATAAAACCGACTTCCATATCAAAACACTACAAAGCCAAAAATAATTTTAATTTCGGAAGGCGGTGTGAAAAAAAAAGAAAATACAAAACCAATAACACCGACTACCGAAATTAAAATTATTTTTGGCTTTGTAGTGTTTTGATATGGAAGTCGGTTTTATTTTTTGCAAAAAAGTTTTTTTACTTGAAAATGGTCTTTGTAAATAGTATTGATAACTAGCTTTTGCCCGCGACATCGTCCGCGTGGAATAGTTACTTTGGGCTAACGTTAAATTTAACCCCGATTTTGAAGCATTCTTCATTGGCGCTCCGCTCCTATTGGCCTTAGCGTAATGATACAATATAGCTGTGCCCGCGACTCCGTCAGCGTAAGTTAATGTATTGGTAATATTGTTTAGATCACGTTCACATGAGGCTTAAGTACCTAGAGAACGCTTCGACCGCGAGACACGTCGAGCGCGGCGACCGATTCTCAAAAATAATCCTTATAGCATGATTCAGTATTCACGCGCGATGGCTTAGTATTATAAGCGTATTTCATGTATAACTTTGGTGTTTCTATACCGATTTATATGATTCTTTTTACGGTTTCGTAGCCGAATGGCATAAAACGGAATCTTTATAGTTTCGATATGTCTGTCCGTCTGTCTGTCTGTCCGTCCGTCCGTCTGTCACAGCAATTTTATTCCGAAACTATTAGGACTATACATGTGAAACTTGATAGGTAGATGTATTCTGTGAACCGCTTTCCGATTTTGAGAAAAAAATTAAAAAATATTTAAAATAAAGGGGGGCTCCCCATACATGGAACTAAACCTGAAAATATTTTTTTTCATGAAATCGATGCATGTGTGGTATCTATAGACAGTTCTTTAAAAACGACATCGGGGTTTCTAAAACCACTTTTCCATAAAGTCAATCGTTTAAAAGATATAAGCTTCCAAAGTGGTAAAATGTGTGTGTGGCGGACACAACCTCTAACTTCTATAATAATGGAGTGAAAAATCTAAAAAAAATATATGTCTGTAGATCTTAATATAAACTTTCAACCAAAATTAGTTTGAACGAAATCAGTTCAGCAGTTTTTGAGATACAGCATATTTTCTAAAACCGCAAATATAACTTTGTAATTCATACAAACACTATGAAAAACAAATTTATTCGGCGCAGTTGTAAAAAATGTAAAAAAGCCAGTTTTAAGAAATTTGTAAGGTTTTTTTTTTCAAAACAAATTTATTTGGCGCAGTTGTAAAAAATGTAAATAAGCTAGTTTTAAGAAATTTGTAAGGTTTTTTTTTTCGTCAAATAAATTTGCATATTATATTATAGTTACTACGGAACCCTTCATGGGCGAGTCTGACTCGCACTTGGCCAATTTTTTTATGGAATAGTTAATAATGTTAACTTTTTCAATTAGGGGTGACTGAGAGTGTTATAAACGTAAGAGTAGACAAATATTATAATCAGAAAGCTTCGAACTGCTAAGCTATCGGGAGTTACATGTGTTATTGTGAGTCAACCATAAAAGTTAGACATATGCTGTCGTGGGATATTTTTTATATAATTTTAAGGAGAACATTTCCGTCATGAAATGATTTGTGTAGCTTGAACCATTAAGGTTGCACACGCGACGGAAGCTTAAAAAATGGAGTAACTTCTCCCGTTTTCCCAACATTTCCCTTCACTGCTCTGCTCCTATTGATTGTAGCGTGATGAAAAGTATACTATAACCCGCTCAGGAGTATGAAAAATAATTGTACCAAGTTTCGTTAAAATCCGTCGAGTAGTTTTTGTTTCTATAACGGTTATATAGACAGACAGACAGACAGACAGACAGACAGACAGACAGACAGACAAAAATTTAACTGATTGCATTTTTGGCATGAGTATCGATCCTTAATCACCCCCTGATAGTTATTTTGGAAATATATTTCATGTACAGAATTGACCTCTCTACAGATTTATTATAAGTATAGATAATAGGTTCGCGTTCGATCACCATCTCACCTGATAATGATGTGGTCGAAGATGGAGCACGCTTACCTAGAAGTGACCTATTCACTCTGGACTTATAGACCCCCAGGTTATAGCTATCGAGAAACACAGACTCGGCTGGGAATTCAACTCCTTAGCCGCATAATGATAGTATTGCACCATGTAACGGTGGCGCATCGCCGTTTGTCTTGTAGTCCGATAAATTGTAATTTGCCTAGTCATAAGTACATTTGCTTACTTTGAAACTATAGATTCAAATGAAAAAACACAATCATTAAAAAAATGGGAATAAATAATGTAATCATTTGAAATTTGTAAACACATGACTGAACAACGCAATCATAATTTTTTGCCATCTTTTAGAATTGAAACGTAAAATCTGTCTCGGATACAATTGAGTTTTTGGTACATTAGGTTTTAGGATTACATGGTCACTAACAGTGTCATTAGCAATATCGGAAACTCGAAACAATAAATACACGTGTTATATATTCCGTTTTAACGTATAATGATACTGAGTTTTTCAACCGACGACCAAAAGAGGAGGTTATCAATTCGACGCGTACATTTTTTTTTTTTTTTTATGTATGGTCACCGATTACTCGAAGACGGCTGAACCGATTTGGAAAATTCTTTTTTTGATTGAAAGGGTATACTTCGAAATTGGTCCCATTTTTATAAAAGTCAGGATCTGATGATGGGATCCTAGAGAAATCGAAGGAACTCTTCAAATATTATAGGCACACCTATGACGTTTTGGGTATTTATTATAGTAACTTGTGCAGTTGCTCTCAAAAAGTACCATTTGAGGAAGTGGAACTGATGATGAAGACCACAGATGGCCGCCGAAACTACTCAATAATAAGTATTGAGTGGATTGCGATTCGATTACTTGAATATGGATGTTAAGCACTTTATGCTCGTCACAATGCATATGGTGATGTAGAGCTGATGGTGAAGTACCAGGAGAACTCCTCAACAATTAACGGCCCAGCATTGGGAAAAGCTATATTTTGTAAAAGGTTATAAGTAGTTGACATTTAGGCTCTTGTAACTAGGTAAATTAAAATTAGACCAACTAAAAAGAGTAAAATAAAAACTTTTTACCAAAAAATTAAACCGACTCCCAAAAACACTGCAAAGTGAAAAATAACTTTAATTTCGGAAGTCGGTGCCAAAAACGAAAATACAAAACTAAAGACACCGACTACCGAAATTAAAGTTATTTTTCACTTTGCAGTGTTTTTGGGAGTCGGTTTAATATTTTGGTAAAAAGTTTTTATGTTTATTCGTTTTCTAACCTCGTAAATTTACACCGTTCACGCTTCAAATACCAACAAATTCGATTCCGATGCAATATTCATATTTGACGATGCCCGCCGTGCCAATTTTCGCCGTGGAAAGTCAATTTTCTACCTGTCTTATTCGATCTCCGTTGGAAATTCGCCTTAGGGAAACCTAGAGGCGGGCCGCGTGAGGGAGAGGATGGCGTCCTCCCTCCAGCCCAGCCGCAGTGGTAGACGCCCACGGCGTCGGACGTCGGCCGACGATCTCCGGCCACCGTAGGCGCGGGCATGCGGACAGCGAGTAAAGGGCAACTCGCTGTCCGACCATGGACCATGCCCGGGTCGACGGCGCGTTGTGTTCCACGCGCGCCTCAAAGAGCGTCAGCAACATGACGAGGCCCCCTCTGCAGAGGGCCGAAGCCTGCCGGGGTCGTGGGACTTATCCCATTACCGTGACCCCGGTACGTAAAGGGTTATTGAAGGAACACCGTGGATTTTAGTCAGTAAAAGTCTGACAGTCCCTCCCACCCTGCCCGGGGTGGGAGGACTTATTTGATGATTTTACCACGTAAAAAAAAAAAAAAAAGGGAAACCTAGAGAGCTGCTTAAGGGAATCTAGACTTCGGTGGAAAGGTCCCTAAGTGAAGTATGTGGAATATACATAATATATTGTTGTTTTGCAATAAAATGTAGGCTATCTGCTTTTCAACTAACTTCTTAGCAAAAATAACGAGCATACGTAACGGCCAAACAAACGAACACATTTTCGTAATTTTTGATAATATATTATAATTATAATACACTAGCAGTCGCGCTGGGCTGACTTTATCACGATAGAAACATAACTATTTTCTTTTGCATTCGGGTAAAAGTCGGGTAGCCTACAACCATCCTCAAGCTTAAAGCTACTTCCATACCATTTCACCCAAATCCGTCCAGTCCTTCGAAGCTCGTTTAAACAAACAAACAAAATTTTCCGCTTAATAATATTAGTAAATACAGATAGTTATTATATCTTGTATGGATGTTCGGATGGTGTAATTTACGGTAGACACATATTTGCTGACAGCATGTGTTCAAATATCTACAGCTGTAGTCCACATTAGTACTAATAATATCTTATGTGTGGTGTGGCCTTATTTACGTAATATGTATTTGCTTTGTAATTGTTTAAATACAGAACTTACACAAATTATTCTTTGATCGTGAACTAAGTCAGCAAGTGAAGCCAAAAAACATTTAGTTTACAATTTTATGCTTTGATTTAATGTTTTCAGTAGGTTAACAAAGAAATTTTCACTTTACTTTAAAGTACTTATAGGGAAATAATTTAGTAATTCTATTTCATAACGTGTTTCTTTGTCCTGCTTATGAATGTTCTTCGCCTCATTCTATTGTTCATCATCGTCTCTCTATAGCCTTGAATCGTCTCTTAACCTAGCCTGAAACAGTAGGATATTTTTCATGTAGGAGTCTTCACTAAAGAATCTTTTTTTTTCGTATGGGCTCGCTTTAATCTCCAGCACGTCTAATGGTAAGCGATAGATGAGGTCTACGTTGATACGAACGAGCCCAGAAGAGCACTCATGATGCTTTTAAGGCTGACGAGTCCTATGTGGTAGGGAACACAAAAGCCGGTAGATAGTTGTCCCCTAAAATGCGGCATCATCAGGACCATTCTGATTTCAGCTTGTTTCTTCCGTGACCTAGTTACTTTTTTGTTCATAATCTTCCAACCTTTAAAAACCTTTATTCAACATAAAACAGCACAATCTTCTACGACTTTATCGCAATATACAATCAAAGTCATCATTATTACGATTGCATTGCTTCCGTCTCGTCGCCGGCGGAAACGTCGAATCTCGCCGGTAAGCCTTGTCTAGTACAACCTGGCTTCTGTACGCATCACCTTTTCACTGCAACGGTAGGTCAGCTTAACCTGGTTACGTAGACGCTCATCGGTGCACAAGACACCAGTATAACCAGACCTCGCTGTTCTACCTTTACATTCTACAATAGACCAGCTGTATGAGTAGCAATGCGTACTAATGCGTACTTATTCCCAGTTATGCATGGAGCTAATCTATTCGCGCATGTAATTAGTGGATGAATGCACAGGTATTGATTGTGTGTGGGGTTTAGTCTTGTCGAATGTCAACAGGCGGGATTATCTATTGATATATTGGAATATGTAGATTTGTTCGTTGTAACTGAGATAAGGTGAATAGAAGCGTCAATGTCAAAAAAATATCAAAAATGTGAAATGTGAACAAAGTGATATTCATAATACTAAATTTTCAAGTTTCTTAAAAACTAGTGATTGCAGCTTCCTTTTTGGTAAGACAAAGCCAGTGTTAGGAGACTACGCTCTTCCTTATCTAAGTAGTACCTAGACACTAGCTCTCTATGCCTGTTTTTATTTTTAGTTGCCTTAAAAGACTTCGTTCTGTCAAAAGTTATTCACCTCTCCCAGTCCAATAGAAAAAAAATCTAAACGCGCCCTTTTTGTTTTACTAATAATTAAAGATTTTCGTCAAATGTTTGACAGCTGGGGACAGGTGTTTTTATGTAGGTACTTACCCTGTGGGTTGTTAGGGAAAAGTGTTGTTTTTCTATTTTCCTCGCAATTTTTCTGTTTTTCTCTCCATTAGAACTTTTTCCGTGCCGAACTAAATTATTTAAAAAAAATTGCTGAATTGGTCGAGCCTTTCTCGAGTTTTGTGCTGAGCAACACATTTATCGATCCATTTTTTTTCTTTTTAGTCAAAATTAAAAGAAAATATAGGTACAATGATTCTATCGCTGATCACTATGGTTGAAACCATAAAGTCTTTAGTCCGGTACGTATTTCTTTTTCTGTAGTACTCAAAAGGCTATTCTTTGTTTCAGAAGAAAGATAAAGTTATCTTCATTTTTTTTTATATTTTATTGTACACCTTACAATACATTTAAGGATACAAATAATAAAACTAGTGTACAATGGGCGGTGTTATCGCACGGGGCAATCTCTTACAGACAACCTTTGGATGGACAAAAATTATTGGAAAATTGGTTTGAACGAGATCGGGTCAGCAGTTTTTGAGAAACAGCATATTTTCTAAAACCGCAAATATAACTTTGTAATTCATATAAAAACAAAGTTATTTGGCGTAGTTACTAAGGAACCCTTCATGGGCGAATCTGACACGCCCTTGGCCAATTTTTTATGGCTCGTGTTATCAGGTAAAAGCGATTTGAGTTTATTTTTTTTCATTATAGAATAGCTGTTCTATTTCTGGTAGTACCTACTCGCTTAGTCCGCGTTCCGCAAATTCCATTTATGTTTAGAGGCTATAATTACATTTCTTTAGTAGAACTGCCGTGTAAACTCAGAAGGTCAATACCAAGAAAACCAATAATGGGCATGATTCCTCGATTTCTAAAAGCATTACTTCAGCCAACTTCAGCGAATCGTCATAACAAGAAGTCGATGCTCAAGCACACACAATATTTCTGTTCAATTTCAACCGATAATGCATTCGTTGTGCCCGTTAGTACTCGGAGCACAGAATAGTTCAGAAGGTGAATTGAACCACCAACTGGAAGAAGGGAATAAACGCCACTTTTTGACAAATTCAGTTTTCTACATTTTTATATTGTTTAGACGTAGCGCTAAATTATGAGTTCGAAGACAGGAACAAAAACCACTCGCTTCATATAGATTCATGCGGTCATAAAAATGGTTAGTTGGAAGAAGGAAACAAATCCTTCCTTTATTCCCTTCTTTCAACTATCAACTGTACGAGTATAGAAATAATGTTTCATTTTCCGTTTTTTTTTCGATACACAAAACTGCGTCTCCCTTGGTGGGGGACGCAATACTAGCGATCTAATAGCCGCCATTTTAGTTGTATTTGAAACTGCATTCGTTTAGCGAAGAAGAAGAGGAAAAAGAAAACTCAGCTTCTTTTTATATAGAAGCTTTGAACATAGTTCAAGTCATAAAGGTTACTTGACATGTTCCGAATTTATCGATGGCTTCATGAAAACTACATTTTTGCTCCAAAAACCTTCTACAAACCTGAAACTACCAGAAACTGAATGTGTGTGAAAATTTTACTGAAATACCCATAAATGAACGACATACAAAATACAAATAATCGAGTGTTCTTACGTTTTTTCCTTTGACTATTATTTTTTATAATAAATAAAAAGTTCTTGTCATTATATCGTGTATTATTCCAAATAATTTTGTATATAGTATAATGATAAATTGGAAGAAGGGAATAAATCCAACACATTCACATGTACATATATAAATGAATATTATATATTTCAGCCAGCTTTATTAGAAAATAAATCAGAATTTGTATTTTCTTCATTATCATTGATATCACATGAGCCTATAAGTTAAAAGTAAAAAGTTTAAGGTTTTTTTTAATTATCTCCATTCTTATTTTTTAGAATTATTCCCGTCTTTCAATTGGTGGTTCAATTAAACAAGCGAAAACGCACACACACATATGTATAGACATGCTTCAAGTACCGCAAGTACATTCCTGATGGGTTGCGAAAAGGTTGGACGAGTTACCATGGCTCAGGTTATCATGGTCCTATCGAGGGATCAGAGTGGGTTTTAAGTCGAAGTATGACACTTCTCCACACAGAGCGAGTTTAGTCATTTGATGGTATTCTCCTCGAAAAAAAAAGTTTTAGATGAGCTCGAGGCTAAATAATAGAAAACGCAAAGAGCAAATGCTTACTTACGAGGTCGGTCAATGTATGAGTGATTTTTTTTTAAATTACGAATGAGCCCGCTCTTGACCTCGATCACACCTGATGGTAAGTGTAAGATGAAGTCTTCGATCGAATGAGCGAGCCCAGAAAATGCCTATTCACTCTTGCTTTAAAGCCTGACGGATCATATGTGGCAGGGAACACAGAAGCCGGCAGAGAGTTCCACACCTTGGCTGTGCGCACAATGAATGTTGAAGAAAAGCGCTTAGTACGACAAGACGGTATATCGACCAAGTGTGGATGGTATCCTGCGGTACGTCTGGTAGACCGGTAGTAAAAGGGGGATGAAGGGATTAGGTCGTGGAGCTCCTGCGCACACTCTCCGAAGTACAATCTGTAGAAGATAGACAGGCAAGCAACGTTTCGCCGGTGAGCCAGACTGTTAATCTTGCCTGCCAGAACCTCGTTACCTATGAGCCTTTTAGCTCTGCGTTAGATCGAGTCAAGTGCAGCTAGCTGTTATTTGGCTAAGCCATCCCACAAGTGACTGCAATACTCCATACAGGAACGGACCTGTGATAAATTCAAAAGCTGTCCAGGTGTGAAGTATCGCCTCACTTTCTGTAGGATGCCCAGCTTTTTGGCTGCAGTCTGAGCTTTAGACTCAATGGTTGAGCCGAAGTTGAGGTCAGACGTCAACTCCATGCCCAAGAGCTCCAGGCGGTCGGTAATAGGTACAGATACACCTCTGATCATCTTAACATATCGGAATTTCGCTGCCTCGAAAAGCACTTGTGCAAAAAGCATGTATATCTTTGACAGTCGTTACGGGTAGTCAAAAGCAATAAAATCTGACACTGGTGTTGCCAAGCGGTGTTACCCAGTTACTGGGATGTGGAGGTCATATTAGCAGTCGCTACATGTAAAACACTAGTAATAGCTGTACCCGTTTAGACAGAAAGCAGACCTGATGTGATATTTCAGATCGCCGTATATACCAGTATTTGTCTATGTGTGCGTGGCTTATTTTCATTGGCAGTCTGGAGAAGACGTTTTGTACTTTTCTGCCAATGATTCGCACTGTTGTGTCGTTAAGTCCGATAAGCGATGAGGGTCGAGGAGTCGATCGTGTTTGAGTGTTATCAATAGGCTCTGCGACCTTCGGTTATGAGGATATATTTTGCATAGCAATTAAGATAGGGAGTATGTTACCGACATACATACTTACAATCAGTCTTTTATGATTATTGAAGTTCACTACCGTACATACCCTACATGTATGGGTTTGGACATTGAAAAGTATTTTTTCCTTCATATTTTGTTTGGTTAAAAGGTCTTGTATTAACTTGTATTATTTTATAGCTATACCTTACACTTCTTCTTCTGCTTAGCGAGTCGATAGCAAAAATCCATATCCATACTTACGTAACTCTGTCTATCTGTCTGTTACCTTTTCACGCCTAAACCGCTTAACCGATTTAGATGAAATTTGGTATGGGAGTATTATAGGACCCTGGAAAGGACATAGGATAGATTTTATCCCGGAATTTCTACGGGATCGGGATTTACGCGGGAAAAACCATGCGGAGCAAGATAGAAACTGGGCCATGGTCTGAGGAGTCACGTACACTTTAGATCAGAGCCGTCTGAGAAACCTCATCTGTAGAGGCAAAGAAATATACGTATAAAGAAATCCTTATACTTATAGAAGTGTCATCTCAGGTATTCGATTTCGTCCGGGGTTGCGGAAAAGTTCTAACAAGATGCCGTGGCCCCGAAACTTAAGGGCAGCTGAAGTAACAGGGTGGGTTTTTAGTCAGTAGAAGTCTGACACACCCTTCCGCTTAACCCAGAGCGGGAGAAGTCATTCGATGATTTTCCCACCCAGAAAAAAAAAGGTCTTCGATTTCCTACCTAAATTTCCGTATTCAATCAAAACGTCAATTATCAAATTGAAGAGAATGGTGTAAAAATTGTTTACGTGTTGTCAGACTTTCTTACGACAAAATTAGATTACATTTACGATCCCGTCCTATATATTTGAGGGAGGCGTATAAGGGCGCTATCAAAAATGCTCGTTTTACAGCTCAATATCACGTAATTTTCGGCATTATCCTTGCTGCGACGGCTATTATAAGGTTTATGATTGTTTTTATCACATTACCCATGTCTTTAAATAGGAGTTTTTCCCCAGAGGCTGTAGACAAAGCAGGTACTTACAATGTCTATCAAACAAAGTTAGGCAACGCCTAAGATATACTTGTACATACACACATCAACACAAACATCCACACCATACACACATAGGCCTGCTGGTCTAGTGGTCAGTGGCCCTGACTGCTATGCTCAAGGTCGTGGGTTCGATTCCCACCCAGGACAAATGTTTGTGTGATGAGCACGATCATTTGTTCTTTGTCTGGGTGTAAATTATCTATAATATATATGTATTTAGAAATATATATGTATGTTTATTAGTTGTCTAGTACTCATAGCACAAGCTCTGCTTAGTTTGGGACTAGATGGCGTTGTGTGAAAGTTGTGGAATATTATTATTATTATTATATCACTGTGCATACACAATACTGTCTATTTACTTGTAATTCTGTGTACTTCATTATTTTAATTTTATGTTTTTATACCTGTCAGTGACGTTTCTTCTGCGTTTGTTTACTCTATACATACATAACACAGGCCAACACTATTTTGCTGCAGTTATACAAAGTTAATTTCATAAAGATCTATGCATAGCGTATATATTTTTCGAAGAGCCTATGTCTATCAGCAATTGATTTTAAGCAATCTGAATACAAAGTCTTAGACCGTCCCCATATCTTCTTTCTTTTATTTTAATTTTTCCTATGGGCATTCATTAATTTCTATTGTATGGAAATAACAAACAAAATTTAAAAATGTTGGAACCGTGCAAGATCCCCTCCTTATATGTCAGAACCACAACAACTTAAATATTTCTGTTTGCATTTACGGCGTTCTTTAAATAAGTATTTTCTTTTGTTCTCAGGACGAAGAATCTTTAGAGTCAACGCGGCCTGTACCGAACATCACCCACCACAGCATCATGTATGCACCCAAGTGTCTCGTCATCGTGTCGAGACAGGACTACATCGATACCTTCAGAGTAAGTACTGCGGAGGCCTAGCAGGCCACCTTCTAATAAAATAACAATTTATGTTAAGGTTAATTTATGTTACATTCTTATGTAATTAATTAGATTAGAGCAGTGGTGACACGATTGGCGCAGTGTTTGAGCGATTAGCTGCTGCGTTGCATGTCGAGGGTGCGATTCCTGCACAAGAAGAAATGTTTGTCTGTCCTGCAAATAGTTTTCTGCATCTGGGTGTTTGAGCAAGTAAATTTACATGCTTTTAAACGCACCCACAAAAACGGCAAGGTAGTAGCATAGTGCATATTTTGCGATTTCACAAGGCCTATCCTATCCTTATAGGTTCGGGAAATATCCTTACTTCACGTTGACAACACATGTAAAGGAAAAATCTGAAAACGTTACATACATATTATATTGTTAATTCCGTACTATGTGGCCAATATGTGGCTCATAAATCGTTAGTAGGATGTACTTGTTAGTAACTTGCTTACACATACACAGGATATGCCTACTCATCAAAACTGAATGCAGTATCACACCATACCTGTAATGGTAGATTTAAGTTTGCAAATAAATAAATAAACATACATCGTGTTTCATATACATATACCTACTCTAGGAGAAACTGACATATAGGTATCCGCAACTCCACGACCAAGCGCGCATTTTGCGTAAGGACATGATCATGAATTCATAATAACATGGTCTTTCGTCAATCTTCTCCTGGATGAGTAACCATGAAAATCTTCCATTTGCTTATAGAACTGCCTCGGCATAATCTACACAGTATGGGTGGAGAATCTAGGCGTGCCCCTGGAGACGTTGGTCGGTAACCTGGTGGGCGGCGTGCTAGTGCCGGGCGCGGGCGGGCCGCAGGTGCGCTTCAGCATCGGCGCCGGGGACCGCCAGGCGCTGCAGCCGCCCGCCGCGCCGCCCATGCCCGTCACGCACACCGCCGTCTATATGCTGCTCAGGTTACTGGGTGAGTGACAACTTAGGAACCTTTTAAGACCGCTGCGTCAGATGCCCCGGACATCAGGGATCACGAGCCGATCTCCGGCCACCGGGGCTTGCGGACGACGAGCAGGGATAACTCACCGTCCGGTAAGGACCAGGCCCGGGTCGGCAGCGCGTCGTGTTCTACGCTCGCCTCATTGTTGTCAGCACTAGTGACGGGGCTCCATAGGGCCATTGCCCGCCGTTTTTAGTCAGTAGAAGTCTGACACTCCTTTCCGCTCCACACAGAGCGGGGGAAGTCATCGTCATGTCTGTCATGAAATTTGTTGTTGCAAATCTTGTGATGAAGTTCTGTCCATCCAATGATTGTCAGAGCTAAGGAGTGAGAACTTAGGACGCTCCTTAAATGTGATGCTGTCGGAGCATGGCTACCTTGCCAGAAAAACACCTTGCAGCCGATGCGCTTTCTTTTACACATACTACTTAGAATGGTAGGGTGATCATGATGTCTTCATTTCCGAAATTTGTACATGTAATATTATTGTCTGTGTAAAAACCAGCTTACTTTACAGTCACTGCAATAAAAGTGTCTCCCAAAACATGAGAATTTCCAGGACGCTAAGAGAGTTCTACTTTGTAAAACTTTCTTTGGCTATTAATTGGAAATACTAGATCCGATAACACTTCTTACTACTTTCAGCTCATTTTTACAATTTATTACACTCTATACTCTTAAATGCTCACCGGTTTCGGGTCCAAGATTCAAGCTACCGGTGAAACGAGCGACTGAGAGAAGATCTTCGTAACAATATGCACCTTATCTAGGAGTATTGCTTTCTGGATCAAGCCTTCGATGCTGCTGCCTAAAGAGAGTTTCAACAGATGTTAGTGGAGGCTCTATTCTAGCAGGAGTTTACGCTGGCGGCATCCCTAAATGGCTTCAGTTACGGCGGATTAGGATACATCCGCTGCCCCCTATATAACGAGACCCGAAGTGTGTGGTGGACACGAGTGGCGGTGCCTTTTGAGGCATGGCGCCCCTTTAAGAACTTAATCAGACTGGGCCCGAGGAGGCACCAATCGGGGGCCGCGTTGAAGAATAGGTACTTAGCAAGTGTTACCGCAACCTGGTCTCTAAGGCTGCGTTTCCACCAGAGATGTGCGAGGATGCGTAGCGAGGGATGTGTTTGTAAAGAACCAATAGAATCGCTTCATTTACCTCGCCTCGGTCAGCACAGCTCTGGTGGAAACGGCTCAGCGGAGCTAGATTTTTGCGCATACAAAACAAGCGAGGGATGTGTGCGAGGGATGTGTGCGAGAGATGTGTTGCGAGGGATGTGTTGCGAGGAATGTGTGTTGAGAAGGATATGTTGCGAGGTTTGCGCATCCTCGCACCACACATTAATGCGCATTTTCACAGCTCTGCTACACATCCTCGTAGGCACATTTTCATCGCACAGCTTTGGTGGAAACGCACCCTAATTATTAATTCTTTACATTCCAGGTATCCACAACTCGGTGACCCTCTGGTGTGCAGTGATGAGCGAACACAAAGTGTTACTGGTCTCCTTAGCAGCAGCGCGATTAGCGGCCGCTTGCAGAGCTCTAGCAGCCCTCATGTTCCCCTTCAGATATGCTCACGTGTACATACCTCTGTTGCCGGCGGGATTGGCAGAAGTGTTGGCTACTCCAACACCTTTCCTGATCGGAGTACATTCCAGTTTGAAGGAAGAGGTTTCAGAACTGGTAAGAGAACTTTTGTGTTTATTTCCGGACTTAATTATCCATACTATGTATAATAAATTGAAAAGCGTGATTGTTTATTCTTCTGTCTCGTCAAAATGGGGCAACGAATCGATGTGATTTTTGGTTTGGAGATAATTGAAAGTGACTAGAGAAACAGGCTAAAAAGTTCATTAAAAAAAATGTTAATGCTAGCAAAACCGCGGGCCGAAGAGAAGAACAAAAGTTTAATTGTGAAGAGTGTTATCAATTAAGATACATAATAAAATAGCACACTAATGTAGAACTCTGTTCATCGTAGCAGAGTTAAAGTTTGTGTGGGTAATCATTTTAAAAACTAGCGACGTATGGTTTCAAAGACTTTAATTCCACCTCGCACTCTATCTGTTCATCACTCATGGTTGACTCGTAGAGAATGCCTACGCCGCCGTTAAGTTCGCCTTTGTGCCTATGTGCATAAAGAATGAAAAATAAATTCTTGGACAGAGATTACCATTCTTATTTTACTCTTTATTAACTTAATTTCCAATATTTCCAGCTGGACGTAATAGTAGCAGACTTAGACGTGGGCTCTTTACACATACCGGCCGGCGTGAACATTCCCCGTCCGGAAGGGAAGCTCCTCGCGTCCCTCCAAGAAGCCCTAGCGTTAGTTCTACAGCCGGAGCTCCGGTCCGCAGACTCGGCCTTCGCCCCTCCGCCGCCGGCGTCGTCACCGCCACACATGCTCGACAAGGAGATCAGGGCTGTGTTTATGAGGACTCTGGCGAAATTGTTGCAGGGTTATAGGTATGTTAAGCGGCCATTTTGCGAGTATACTCGTATTTACCTCGATGTAATATTTTCTGTAGAAAAAAGGTGACAAGTATTTAAAGCATGAAGGTTTTAATCACATTGTTACAGATCGATACGTAACTTTTATAGAGTATGTAACTTTTATGCCACCGTAACATACTGAGATTCCTCCGTGCCTTCTGCGCACTCACTTGAAGATATACGAATGTGCCCGAAGAGACATCAATATCTGTTAATATTATCCATACTAATATTATAAAGCGGAAATGTTTGTTTATTTGTTTAAACACGCTAATCTTTTAAAGAAATGGGTAGAATTGGATTGGTATGGAAGTGGTTTGAGAAAGCCCGACTGAACAAGAAGGTGGTAATGTTTTTATCGTGATAAAGTCGAAAGGGAGCGAAGTATTTAATATAATTATAGTTCTCGAAAAGAATATTGTAAGGCGAAAGTCTGTCTGTCTGTTACGCTTTCACTGCTAAACCACCTCACCGATTTGGATGAAATTTGGAATTAGGATAGTTGCAAGACCCAGGGTCGAACATAGGCTACTTATTTTTTCTTTAACCAACCTCTAAACGATTGAAAAGTAGGGGATGGAAGATTGTGATTAACGCGGGACAAACCGTGGAGCACAGCTAGTATTCTTATACGTTCTACAATCCCAAAAAAGACATTGTATTTACTTATTCTATGTTTTAAAAATGTGGCTTCTCACTAATTAAAACAATCTTTTATCGTTTATTCCAGACACTGTCTCACAATAATCCGCATCCATCCATCGCCAGTGCTGACCTTCCACAAGATGGGTTTCCTCGGAGCGCGGGGACTGTCGCAGTGTCAGTTCGCAGTGAGGCTACTTGATTCCATGTTCTTTAATGGATTGGTTGCGGAAAGAGGCCCGCCTTGGAGAGCTACCGATATATGGGACGAGCTTGTGCAGTAAGTCTTCGTTGTATATGTAATATAAAAAGCGAAAAATAATCATTGAATGTGTTATTCATTTTATAATAAGGGCTCAGTACCTACTCACCTGGTTGAAGTTGGTGCTAAGTCAAATGAATAGGTTTGATTACCTCGCGCGTGACCTGGAATGGTAGGCATACGTCGCCTATTGTTTATATATTTATATAACTATTCATTGGCTTGGCACCGACTTCTACCAGGTGAGTTGGTAACCAGCCCTTATTATAAACGAAATTAGACATCCAATGTTTATTTTTCGCTTTTTAGTGCAGTACTGCAGTTGTGTTTTTGTTTGTTTTGAAGTAGGCCCCATATTTTTTTAATATAAAGTTATTATTTAAATTAATAATTAAATTTGCCGTGAATGTAAATATCCCAACAGTCTCTACGGATAATATCTTCCACTTCTACTAATATTTAATGAGAACATATCGCACGCTTAATCCAATACTGTCACTATCCAAAAAAGTCAACTTTTCAGGAGAGGCAAAGATGGAATGAGAATGGGAAAATTTTTGTTTAGTGACGAAGCGGACTACTGCCCATATAGCGGTTATTTCTTTTAGACTAGTGTAAGCGCGATTGCGTAGTTCTACGTTTCCCAACAGATGACATTAAAAAGTCGATTTGGCAATATTTTGGATAGTGACAGTATTGGATTAAGCGTGCGATATATGTTTGAACTAGTATAGACCTTTAGATACTATCCTAGTTTTATACTAAACAAAACTCTCTAATGCATATTTCAGAAACTTACCGGAACAAAATCGACTGGAGTCCCTCAACCCAGAATTGGAACTACAGCATTTACAAGACTTGGCGATGCAGTTACACCTGAACGAAAATCCTAACCCACAAGTAAGTGTTAACATACAAAGTTTCTCGAATATGTCAAAAAACAATGAATTTCCCGCTTTGGGTGGAGAGAAAGTGATGTTAGACTTTTACTGACCAAAAACCCATCCTGTTCCTTTAGTTGAGCTCGCTTTATTATTTCGTAAGAACATTACCGTAACTCTGGAAGAACATTACAATGGTTGTATCAAGGGCGGATCTGTGGGGGGAGGTCATGGCCCCATGACCCCCCCCTCTGGGCTGGGTCCAGGACCTAAGTGGACCACTAATTAAAATTTTTAAACATTGTTACTAGATAATATTCCAGTTTCAGTTGTTGTAAACGAATATCGGCAGTGGATGGCCAAATAGCAGCGGAGTCAGGAAATACAAATTATAACTTCTTGTGACTTGACCACGATTATGTGACCCCCCTGGCACCAAAGCTGGATTCGCGCTTGGGTTGTATGTTCAAAAGACACTAACAGAGTATAGGATTACTTGTGTGCCTGTGTGTACGTCTGTCATCGGTAATATTTTTTTCGAATAAAGTAACTGGATCGATTTAGTCAAAATCTATATGTACGTCGCAAATTTATATTTATGATTGATATATATTCCACCGATATCATACAATAATACAGACAGTGGCAGCTAAAACAGAAAAAAAATATCTGCCTAAGTTTTACACTTCATGCAAATAGGTACAAATACAGACCTAATGTCGTATGTATTCTTTACCAGTTAACCGTGTGTGGTGAGAGATAGCATAGGAGTTGCAATACGCATGAGAATTGATATTTAAAATTATATCTGAAAAAAAAGCTAACATGTATGTATCTTTGTAATCTTTCATATGAAACTGCTTATGCTTATGTGAAAGTAATTGTGTTTCAGGCATTCCAACAACGCATCCTACGGCCGCCAGAGGGCGCGTCGTCTCGTATCCACCAGCCGCCTCTACCGCCGTTGGATGCGGCAAGAGTACGAGATGTCATGAGGGAAGTGGCGCAGAGGAGCGCTAGTAATCCCAAGTATGTTTTTATTCATTTACTGGGAATCTTTTATTTTTCGGTGGGAAAATCATCATAATATTCCTCCTCTGGGTGGATGGGAAGAGAGTGTCAGATTTCTACTGACTAAAACCCCACCCTGTTCCTTCAGTAGCCCTTGTGGTCCGGGGTTGCGGTATTTCGTTAGAATATTCCCGCAACAACGGCCGGCAATGTACCTATTGGGCCCCATCAGTGCTGCTGACGTTTCTTTGAGGCGACTGTGGAACACGACGTGCGACCGATCCGCGCCTGGTCCTTACCGGACGGTGAGCTACCCCTGCTCACCGTCCACAAGCCCAATTTACTAGGAAACAATAGGCGCCTTATTGTAAGAATTACTTTGGCAAGTGCGTGGCTGACGTTAGCTTATAATATTAAGCTGGGGTGGCCTGAACCTTCCACAAAAATCGAATCCTGCGCAGAAAGTCTAAAAGTCATCATTATTTTATTGTTTTGTCGTAAGCGTATTGAAAAACGTCGATATTACTAAACTGTGTACTTTGTATTATAAATATAAAAGCAAAAAATCAAGTGGCTTAATAATAACCACATGGTTCGTTATTTAGAATAGGTTCGCGTTTGACCACCATTTGACCTTTAAGGTTAAGCAATGTTTGCGTAAGTTGATCAGTGAATGGGTGAAAATCTTAACATATATTCTTCCATGCCTCAGAAAACACGTTAACCTCTCAAAGACCGCCATTATTTACGTCAACTATTAGTTGAGCCTCGCTGGCACACAAATTTTGTGCCAGTGGGGCTCAACTAATACTTGTTTACTGGCACGTTTTTGTGCCGCTGGGGCTCTGGAGGTAAAGCCGTTGGTCCAGACTGTTATTAAAATGGGTCGTAACAGTCGGAATAAATCAGAAGCCAGAATATCTGAAAACAGCCAAGAGGTATTATATTACCCATATGGTATAATAGCTTCATATAAAACAATAGTACTCAGCTGCATCTGGATAGACTATAAGCGGACGCATTTCAGCGATTCATTTGGATGCATCTCTACGGCGACAACTTATAGGATAGACTGAAAGCTGACTACGTATACCCTGTTTTTTTAATCTCAAAGACAGAATTGACACATTCAAATGTCAACTTTTCAAATAATGTTACCAACTCTTTTGTGCAGTGTTGTACCACGATACCGGTTTGTTGAATCGTAATTTGTTATCATTATTTTGACGATTCCCTTCTCTTCCAAATTTAATATTCCAAAGCGCATCATTAAAATTCACATATTTACACACGGTCGCACGACGCGACATAAGCTACCAGAAAAATTTGACCCGACGGCAATCGACGCTTTTTTTGATGCCTTTAAATTAAACAAAGAAAAATGTAGACGTCATCCATTTTGTTTACCTTATTAGTATTTAGTCCTTCAACTAGAGCTATTTTATTAGGATCAAATCTAGATATTCGTAATCACTACAACACTACATAGTATAAAACAAAGTCGCCCTCAGCCTCTGTCTGTCTATTTCGAAGCTTTCTTCTTTTAAACCGCGTAACAGATTTTGATGCAGTTTTCGCTGTTATTTAGATAGTTTATTCAGAAGGATTTATACAATAAAATAATCTAATTCATTATTTGGATAATAGAGAAAATTCTATATTTGTGCTGAAGTCGTCGGAAACCTGTAATTAATTATATAATTAAAAATATATGTTTTGCATGATTAATTTTACCTATTTGTATTATTACGTTTTAAATAAGCACCATGGCACATGTTTTCAAGAAAGCTATAAAAAATCGATACTAAATTTTATTAACGTTAAGTTTCGATAGTGGCACATCACTATTTAAGAATTGCATAAAACTGGCAACCGTCGTAATGTCAACTTTGTCTCTGAGATTAAAAAAACAGGGTTTAGATGATGATGATGTTGATATTTCCAGGTTGTCCGCTCTCCGTCCGCCACAAGCTCGTATCGTACCGCCGGCGGCGCCTCCCACTGGTGCGGCTGACTATGGACATCTGTTGCTCACTAACTCAGCCAGGAGACTAGAGGTACATATACTCAGTAACTAACGCAACGCTTATGGAACCTTAGTAGCTTATTAGCAGAAGCTGCAGAACAGCGCTGTCACTCATCATAATTATAAACTATGTGTGCTATTTTTTAGATTGCTGTTAGACCCAACGAGCATATTAGTGGAAATAGCAGCCTATTTTGTTACTTTGGGCTGTAAAATAGCGCTTTAAGGGTTCAAAAAGCAGTTTAGAGTTGCATATCTGCATCCGTAAACGTCTATAGTTATAAAAGTTACTTAAGGTGCTATAAGCTGAATCAAATACTACCCTAGCCTTCACAGTAGTCCACGGTAGAACTCATTTACCACTTACACCTTTATATGAGAGTTACGAAGGTCATTCTGCCACTCACAGCTGCATAGTAGTTTCCATTGTAACTTGTATAGGTTATAGTTATAGTAACCACTATTATACTACTATAAGTTTCATTATAGAAATAATAGAAACTCTTATGCATACTATAGTTACAAAAAAATCATCAGTGTAACTAAGGCCTTTAGTAGCAATAGTCATTCCTTGCAGGCTCAATCCATTCGCCATTTTACAGCCACTTTTGTAACTATTAAAAAACATTTAATAAAATGGATGCTAAACGAATAAGTACGTAACTAGACCTTATTTATTTATTATATGCTTTATTGTACACCTTACAATACACTTAAGGATACAAATAATTAATCTTATAACCTCAAAAACAGGAAAATAGGAGCTTTTTGTGGCTGTGAGTTGCACTAGGGGAACAAAAATCACTGGAAGCGTTAGAAGGGTGAAAATTAGCACTATGATTCTCAAAAGGGAGTTATTAGAGCTCAAACTGCAGGTTATGACTACAGTACAATGACGCCATGATTTTTTAAGAAAACTTATAATTCACTTGCAAAATTGAGTTGATATACATTGGTTTTTCAGTTAAATGTGCATTAAATGTACCGGTAAACAATCGGCCACTTGCGAATAGTAAGTTATCGACACGTAAAAATACGGAAATAAAATTTATTCTGTATAACAAACAAAAAATATCACATATCTTTTGTTAATTTTTTAAATATCATAAAAGCGCGTTAAAATTACTCGAAAATTATCTTATATATCTACAGTAAACTGGACAGCGTTTTAAGTATCTTTATATATCTTGCTAATACAGAATACAAACATTTACTTCTTTATGTTTTATTTTCATGATGGCGACGAAAACACTTTACCAAAATATTACAAACAATGTCAACTGAAGATATACAATAAAGAACTATAATCGATTCATTCGTTCAAAGTAGTTCAAAATCATTCAAAAGTAGCGCTACGAGAGCTTTAGTATAGCGTTAATAAATCGTTATAGCTATTAAGGAACCTTTATGCAACCGTTGTGCAGGTTAAATGGAACTTTAGGTTGCATAAAATGGCGCCCAAATAGCGCTAAAGCGGCTGCTTTAAGTCTGCAGTAGACGCTCTAGCGCTTACGTCTATTACCATAAGTAATAATCGGATACGCTCCAAAGCTCTAATGCAGCCCATTTGTGCTAGTTGGGGACCTATATGTGGTAGCCATGTGACAATAGTTTTAAGTTCCAAACCTAAAAAGCTTTAAAAAGAAGGGGTTTTCTACTAACCGCAATAACTAAAATCTGGTCATAACTAGAAGTATTGATATCATTAACTCAACTGTGGTGTGATGTCACGTACGTCACGAAGTTAGCATAGTTATGTAGGGGTAGATAATTGTAGTCACCGCCGTGAATGTTGCAAACTTTATTTACATAATTAAGAAATAGAGTCGGACCGAGGACGGTCCCCTGTCAGACACCATACGTGGGAGTTTCAGCTCAGTTAGTGAAGCCTCCTATTTTAACAGCTTGTTTGTGTTTGGTCGGGTAGCCTTCAAGTAGTTCAAGTGGGGATTATCCGGTTAGTATTCCGGTGTTTTGGAGATTATACAAATGTACGGGGACCGACAGTCGACACCGTGTTAAAGGCCTTAGGTCAAGGAAAACAGCTACCATTATCTATTTTGTCTAGCATAGCAGACGTAAGTGAGAATACTGCTTCTTCAGTTAACATTCCTTGTCTTAATCAAAACTGAGATGATCACAGTAATTTCTGGGTCAGACTTCGCACGTTTACCATCAATTGTCGAGGGATTCAAGTGTATACATTTTATATGAGTTAGTAAAAGGCTGTCAGTGTAGCCTGACCAAGAAATGTGTGGTGTAACGTAGTTTGGTATAAGTAGCGGCACGAAACTTTAGCGGTGACCGTTATTGCGCAGAAGTAGTGCCGATTGGCTCTCCAGCCGCATTATGTTCCCCGCGCCGATACGACGCTCCGCGCACGTCCCGTGTACAGTCGCGTCATTAATTGTATTGTTATTGCTGTTAATTTTTGTTGTTGTTTTTTGTTAAGTTTGAATATGTTTGTTACATTTAGTTTGTTTGTGACTTTAAAGTGAATATATCTAGAAGAAATACTGTTTTGAAAAGACAGACAAGGAAAATGGTTTATGACGTGAATTGGTTTTTAAAAAGGGAATCTAACGAATTAATTGATTCTTTGAAACAAATTAAAAGTGAGATTGACGAAGCTAGAAATACTTTACTCAGTCATTCGGACAGCATCACTGTAAATTTGAGAATGGTTCTCTGTAGATTCAGATTCACTGTAGATTCTCTGATTCAGATTAGACTTAAATCTAAAATAAAAAATTTCAAATTAACAAATAATGTTTTTATTTTTATACTCCTCACAAAACTTGTTAAAAATTATATCTTAGATACCTACTATAAATCCTTGGACATTGGCATTGGAGATAAACTATTTATTAAAGTATATATTATTATTTGCATGCGCGACAGTACTCATGCGCAGCTATCCTCTACATTTCGATCAGCGCTAGACGTACTATTTGACATTACATTAAAATAATGTCATTAACGTTATTTAGCTAGTAATTGTATTGCGTGCGCGACAGTACCCTTGCGCAGCAATCCCCTCCGCGTATCGTTCAGCGCTAGACTTACGTGCCGCTACTTATATGGTCCATGTGTATTATGCACCTAACTTACGTAGTATTGAGCACCTAATCTGAAGGTGGTACTTGGTTGGTCCAGGTACTGCGGTCGTGTATAGCTGCGATCTTCGAATGCCGCTACGCAGACGCCCGCAAGTCCTTACCAGGAGTAGTGCGGGCGCTGCGGGCGGCCGGAGCTCGTGCGGCGCTCGTGCGGGACTTAGCGGCGCGTCTCCCTAGCAACAAACATTTACTGCATCATCACCAGTTCGAGCTCGTCGTCAGGTAACTACCCCCTACTAGATACTCGCAGCAGCATTATGAAAGAGTCTATCGGTTTTCTATCGGTTACATTTCGGGGAGAGTGCGATGGATTTACACAATCTAATTCCGCCAAGCCCGTTCGATCATCGGACTACGAGACAAACGGCGAAGCGCCATCGTTACATGGTGGACATCCCACCCATACGCACAAAACGTTTTGGGAATACCTTCATTGTGCGCACGGCTAAAGAGTGGAATTGCCTGCCGGAGTCTGTGTTTCCCGATAGCTATAACCTAGGCTTTAAGTCGAAGAGTGAATAGGTTACTTTTAGGCAAGCGTGCTCCATCTTCGACCACATCATCACTTATCATCAGGTGAGATGGTGGTCAAACGCATACCTATTTTCAATAAAAAAAAATATATTAGCCAAAACCCTAGCTTGAAGCGACAGAAAACCCCACCAATTAGCAAGTCCCCTACCATTACTCGTGCAGCGCTCGTACGAGACCTAGCGGCGCGTCTCCCTAGCAACAAGCACTTGTTGCACCATCAGTTCGAGCTCGTCGTCAGGTATCTTCCCCCCCCCCACTAGCACCATACACCACAGCGTCGTTATGACGTAGCCAAAGCCTTAGCTTGAAGCGACAATAACCCCACCAATTAGCAAGTCCCTACCAGTTCTCGTGCAGCGCTTGTACGTGACCTGGCGACGCGTCTCCCTAGCAACAAACATCTCTTGCATCACCAACTGTTCGAGCTCGTCGTCAGGTAAGATCTCCCCCCTACTAGATACTCGAACAGCTAGCTTATACAGCGGTATTATGTGTACGGTGAAAACATACACGAATAATAATACACTCATGCTGGCTACAACTAACTGGCTGAAATCTCTTACATACGACGAAACAGAATACCTACATATTAGTTCTTTTTAACCGACTTCAAAAAAAGGTTTACAATTCGTCTTGAACTTTTTTTTTTTTTATATGTATGTTACCTCATAACTCGGAGACGGCTGGACCGATTTGGAAAATTCTTTTTGCGTTTGAAAGGGTATACTTTCTAGTTGGTCCCATTGTTACGAAATCAGGATCTGATGATGGGATCCTGGAGAAATCGAGGGAACTCTTCAAATATTATACGCACACCTATAGCGTTTTGGGTATTTCTTATAGTACCTTGTGCAGTTGCTCTCGAAAAGCACCATTTGAGGAAGTGGAACTGATGCTGAAGACCCCAGATGGCCACCGAAACTACTCAATAATAAGTATTTCGTTGATTGCGATTAGATTACTTGAATATGGATGTTAAGCACTTTATACTCGTCACAATGCATATGGTGAAGTAGAGCTGATGGTGATGTACCAGGAGAACTCCTCAAAAATGTACGGCTCTACACCGGGAAAAGCAATATTTTGTAAAAGGTGATAAGTAGTTGACATTTTGGCTTTTGTAACTAGATAAATTACAAACCGACCCACTAAAAAGCGTGAAAAAAAAACTTTTTAGCAAAAAATAGAACCGACTTCCGTATAAAAACACTACAAAGGCAAAAATAACTTTAATTTCGGAAGGCGGTGTCTTTAATTTTGTATATATTTTCGTTTTTGACACCGCCTTCCGAAATTAAAGTTATTTTTGCCTTTGTAGTGTTTTTATATGGAAGTCGGTTCTATTTTTTGCTAAAAAGTTTTTTTTTGCAATGTGTAAAAGGTCTGCATCAATGCTGCGTCGTATGCGTGATAGCGCCAACAGTCTCCTGAAAATGATTGTAAATAAAACCGAGGGCAACTAGATGGGATACCTGTATGCAATGCATGTATTGCTACCGGGTGTTCCCAGAGATTTGTAGTTTCTGGTTTTATTTATACGTTATTTAATTTTCTGTTGTGTCGTTTTTAATATATCTACTAACATAGCTTAAGTTATTACTGTAAAATATATGGGTAATTCCGAAATAAAGATTTAATAATAATAATCACAAAACAATCAAACGCAGATGACATTCTAAAGCACTTTATTGCCTAAGTTACACAAATTGATCAGTAAATCCAACTTAATAGTCATCATCTTCATCCTCGTTTTCATGTTGTTTCTCAAACTGCACAAGCCAACGAGTGCACGCGACTCTCTCCGCCATGTACGTGAGGTACGCTTGCGCGTCGTAAGTGCCGTACATACCAGTCTCTTCTAGCTCGCGATAGTCTAGGACGAAGTCTTCAAATATTAATTTACCCTGAAATATGGAATAATATTTTAAATTACATAAATAATAAATTAATATCAATTTCCATAAGTATTTACATTTTTTTAAAATTATTATGCATCTAATACACTACACAATATTTAAAAACCCGGCCAAATACGAGTCGCGCACGAAGGGTTCCATGGCATTATCCATAAAAACTAAAAAAAAAAAAATAACACGTTTGTTATATAGGAGCCCCCTTAAATATTTATTTTATCATGTATTTGTTGTTATAGCGGCAACTGAAATACATCATCTGTGAGAATATCAACTGTCTAGCTATCATGGTTCATGAGATACAGCCTGGTGACAGACAGACAGCGGAGCCTTAGTAATATAATAAAATAAATAGGTTGTTCGAGGAATTTGTGGTCGTATTAATTGATGTATGTACAATCGGTGAATTTGAATAATAACCCACCACAAGCTTCTCAGTTTCATTAGAATTAATCTGTATAAAGCACATGTCCGTTCCTGCGTGGAGTATTGCAGCCACTTGTGGGATGGCTCTGCAAAATACCAGCTTGCTGCATTGGACTCGATCGAGCGCAGAGCTAAAAGGCTTATAGGCGACGAGGTGCTGGTGGACAAGCTTCATAGCCTGGCTCATCGGCGAACCGTTGCTTGCCTGACGGTTTTCTACAGATTGTACTTCGGGAAGTGTGCGCAGGAGCTCCATGACCTGATTCCTCCATCTCCCTTTCACTACCGGACTACCAGACGCACGGCTGGGTACCACCCACACTTAGTGGATATACCGTCTTGTCGTACCAAGCGCTTCTCCTCCACATTTATTGTGCGCACAGCCAAGCTGTGGAATTCTCTGCCGGCTTCTGTGTTCCCTGCCACTTATGACCTTTCAGCCTTTAAAGCACGAGTAAATAGGCATATTCTGGGCTCGCTCGTCCCATCTTAGACCTCATCTATCGCTTACCATCAGGCGAGATCCATCAGTAATAAAAAACAAAGGGATATATTTACCATGACGTGTATCTATCGTTTCAAGTTTCCGATATTTCGGCACTGTTGCAAACGCCATGATTAGTTCAAATGATACTATTAGTGACCATAACATTTTTTAAGGATAACTAGCAATATGGGCGGAATTCACATTACTAACAATCTTGTTAACCTCTCCAACTAAGCTAAATGTGCTTGTGTCTGGAGTGGGTTCACGTCAATAGTGATCTCAAGTCCGACACCTAATCGATACATTAAGCTATTGACGCTTAATAAAATTTAAAACAAAGTTTGTGATAATGATTTAATTACCTCTGGAATGGGGCAGTCCGGAGGGTCAATATTTGCCTTTGCCAGTAATTTCGGAAAGTTATCGCCGCAGTATTTCTTGAGCATGTTACAGAAACTGTCGTCTGTCAATTTCTGATAAAATTTGAAGCCACCGTCTACTTCCTTGTCTGCATTTATTTCTATCTGAAAAAATGTAACGAAATATTGTACGGTGTGTAATAAAGTATGCAATAAATTAATATTGGATATTCGTAAAACTATTCAGGTATAGATTGGAGAAATAACTTTCAAGACGGCCGTCGCATTTCAAATTGCCCCTCCGCTTTTCTTAAGCTCGCGCAGTCTCACCGTAGTACGAAAGTAAAATGTTTAAGAAAAGTGAAATGAGCAAGAAATACGTAAGTTCGCGGATTTTTTATGAAATTGGGATAAGACAATGGCTCCTTTTATACAGGTAATATATCGACCCTCCCAAGCATAAACTCTGTAATCGAAAAATCAAAATTTTACAGGAGAAAAGATTTACTGATTTTATCAAATATCTTTTCAACGAGTCAATAGTCTTTATTGAAGTCATTGGTGTATTTAATGAAAGCTATTTTTACGCTGAATATGACTGTGTAAATCTGGTAATTTATGAAAATAAATAATACTTCAAAAAAAAAAAACATAATTTTTTATTTTTTTATTTTATTTAGAATAGGTTCGCGTTTGACCACCATCTCACCTGATGGTAAGTGATGATGTGGTCGAAGATGGAGCACGCTTACCTAAAAGTAACCTATTCACTCTTGACTTAAAGACTCCTAGGTTATAGCTATCGGGAAACACAGACTCCGGCAGGGAATTCCACTCCTTAGCCGTACGCACAATGAAGGTATTCCCAAAACGTTTGGTGCGTATGGGTGGGATGTCCACCATGTAACGATGGCGCTTCGCCGTTTGTCTCGTAGTCCGATGATGGAACGGGCTTGTTGGAATTAAATTGTGTAATTCCATCGCACACTCCCCGAAATGTAACCGATAGAAAACCGATAGACTTGCAACTCGTCGTCGATGTTCAAGGCTCTGGAGCTTTGATTCGACCAGTGCATCGTTGCCAATGAGTCTTTTGGCCCGCTTCTCGATAGACTCAAGCGCGTCCAGTTGGTATTTAGCAGATCCATCCCAAAGATGAGAGCAGTACTCCATACACGACCGAACCTGGGCTTGATAGAGATTGAGCAACTGTTCGGGTGTGAAGTACCGCCTCACCTTTGCTAGGATTCCCAACTTTTTTGATGCTAGTTGAGCCTTAGCCTCGATAAACGGGCCAAAATTGAGGGTAGAAGTTAATGTTACCCCCAGAAGCTCGATATGGTCAGTTATCGGCACAGTTACACCTCGGAAAGTAGGAGCCGGTTCAAATTGGCTCCTTTTTGCGGAGAAGAGACACGCCTGGGTCTTAGCTGCATTAAACTTGACCAGGTTGGCATCGCCCCATTCGGAGACAGCCTTCAAGGTCAAGTTCAAGCGCCCGACCATGTCCTCACGGAGAGACTGGATCTGTGACCCACCAGCTCGCGCGCTGGACACATATCTCTCAGAAACTGTGCTGTCGTCTGCATACCCAAAGGTACCGGGCATTAGCAGATCGTTAATGTGCAGCAAGAATAAAGTTGCTGAGAGAACAGACCCCTGAGGGACCCCGGCATTAATTGCCAATTGGCCAGACGAGCAGCCATCAATGACCACTCGAATGGACCGATCCCTCAGGAAGTCTTCAATCCAAACGCAAAGTTGGGTGGGTAACCCGAAAGAAGGAAGCTTAGCAATAAGGCTATCGTGCCAGACCCTGTCAAAAGCCTTGGAGATGTCAAGGGAAACAGCAAGTGCTTCCCCTTGCCTCTCAATGGCCTCACTCCAGATATGAATGGCATACGCTAGAAGATCCCCAGTTGACCGGTTTTTGCGAAAGCCGTATTGCCGGTCACTGAGGATGTCGTTCGCTTCTAGGTATGCCAGGAGCTTACTATTAAGTACACGCTCCATACTCTTACAGAGTATGGACGTGACTGAAATAGGCCTGTAGTTAATAGTACTTACGGGGTTGCAGTAATTATATCACATAAAATCTTTCGTAACATCATATTATGGACTTTTACGGTGTTAACTTTTTATGGTAGGGCTGATACATAACGTGCTTTTACGGAGTTATTGTGGTAATATCCAATAATTTTAGAGACAGTATTGATAAATAACATAATCATTGAAATATTACGTACATTAATGAGCCAATAGCAATCTTAAATAACATTGTTATTGTGTATTATGGAATACATATATTAAAATGAATTCAACAAAAACTACGTACTCACGTTTGCCAAAAATTGAATGAAAATTATTTACGCCAATAACCCGGTAAACGTAACTTACCAAAATAAAATATAATTATTTTTTCGTAAAGTTCTATAACAGGTTATTTGCCGATATATATTTCTGTCTAAATTCCCAACAATAAACACGTGTGTCACAATATGTTTGTAATTATCATTAGGAAAAATTTGAAAAAAATTGCTAACGTGTATTCTAGTCGATAGATGCCAAATTTGACATAACAGCATAAAACCCATAATAGCACATTACCGAGTTATTGCTTGGGAGGGTCGATATCTACCTCAGGAGTCAGGGCTTCACTATATTTGTGAAACCTTGTTTCATACCAATTCTGATTTATTCTTTATATTTTGAACTAACTTCTGCCCGCGACTTCGTTATCGTGTGAGTATTTGCCCTCGTAAATCCCGATCCCGTGGAAATTCCGGGATAAAGAATATCCTATGTGTTGTCCTATGGTGTCAACTATCTGTTTACCAAATTTCATTCGGATATATTCAGTAGTTTTATTGTGAAAGAGTAACAAATATCCTTAAATCTATATACCATCCACACAAACGTTCGTATTTATAATATTTGTAAGACTTACGCCGTACGTAACATTGATTTCCCGGTCTAAGTCTGATTGCAAACTGAAAGCATCGTGCGTCCGGTTTAGTTTCCTCCGGGTTATGTCAAACTTCATAACATACTGCTCTGGATCGACGCACGGTAGGTTACTTAGTACGAACCACCGGCCCTTACCCTGTAAGAAAGAAAATATAATTAGAAAGGAAACATCTTTTGCAATTCAAACCCCATTCTATGTTTTTTTGTTTTCATTGATGAATGAAAAATGAAAGTAACCTATTCACTCTTGACTTAAAGACCCCTAAGTTATAGCTATCGGGAAACAGACACCGGCAGGGAATTCCACTCCTTGACCGTACCTAAAACGTTCACACGTTCACGTGCACCTGTCTACAAGGGGCAGGGCTAGTAACACATTTTGATCTTTGATAGCTTGATTATAAGGCTCAATTTCTAGTTTCCATTGCTGTTTATTCCGGAAGAGAGGCGAGGAACTCGTGGCTGAATAATAACAACCACATGGGTCGATTTTTTAGGTTAAGCAACGCTTTCTGATGTGGGTCTATGGATGGGTGACCATCTGAATATATTGAGATTCCTTAGTGCCTCGGAAAGCTCGTTTTTAGGGTTCTGTAGTCAACAAGGAACCCTTATAGTTTCGCCATGTCCGTCTGTCCGCGGTTTAGCTCAAAAACTATTGGTACTTGAAAGTTGTACTTTGGCATGAGTATACACGTTAATGACGCCGAAAAAGTGGTAAAATAAAATTTTGAAAAAAACAATTATTTAGGGTACCTCCCATACATGTAAAGTGGGATGATAATTTTATTTTTTCGTTCTTCCCATAGTGTGGGATATCGTTGGATAGGTCTTTCAAAAATATTAGGGGTTTGGTACAACCGTTTTTTGATTAAGTAAATCGTTCGTGACTTATCAAGCTTTAAAGTACCGATTTTTGTTAGAGTCAAGTGTCCACCCCCTCTCTATGAACTAAACGGTTATAGGTAGAAATTCAAATGTCACGGCAGTAGTACCTATATATAACGAAATTTAAAGGAAAACTATCACACATAAGTGGGCTTTACAAGTTTACGAGTAATAGTCGACCAATTGTATTTGAATCGAAAATTTCGAACAACTCTATAGAAATGTCGATAGATGGCGCTAAGCGCCAGTTGTATCGTGCTAGCTTCTTGTGACGATTGAGTAGTGGCTCTGTGTCCGTATTTAAATTCAAAATACCGGCTATGACAAGTTTTATACAAATCTCTAAAAAAAATTAAAACTTTCCGTGCAAAATTGTCGGATCAGGTGAGGATTTGTATAGGAAGTCAAATTAGTTAGTTAGTTATGTTTGGCTTTTAGTTAGAGCATGGTACGAAACGATCAGTCAGCGAATACGACACGCACTTGGCTGTTATAAAAACTACGGAACCCTACACTGCGCGTGGCCCGACACGCACTTGACCGGTTTTTTTTTATTTTCTCTGGGTGGGAAAATCATCGAATGACTTCTCTCGCTCTGGGTGGAGGGGAAGGGTGTGTCAGACTTCTACTGACTAAAAACCCACCCTGTTCCTTCAGCTGCCCTTAAGATCCGGGGCCGCGGTATCTCGTTAGAATATTCCCGCAGCCCCGGAAGCACGTTAAGCTGTTGATCTCGGCTGGTCAATTGGACATCTTTGGCAGTCGTTACGGGTAGTCAGAAGTCAGAAAATCTAACTCTGGTTTCAAAGGGGTATCGTACTCAGTTACTGGGTTGTGGAGGTCAGTCAGATAGGCAGTCGCTACACGTGAAACACTAATACCTACTCAGCTGCATCAGGTTAGACTGGAAGCTGACCCCAAGATAGTTGGGAAAAGGTTAAACAAGTATTTCTGTTTATACTGTTACGAGCTGGGGTTCGGGATAGAAATAATTTACACCAATTAAACCAAAATTAACACTTTACTTAAAAAAAACTTTTTTGCAAAAAATAAAACCGACTTCCATATCAAAACACTACAAAGCCAAAAATAATTTTAATTTCGGTAGTCGGTGTTATTGGTTTTGTATTTTCTTTTTTTTTCACACCGCCTTCCGAAATTAAAATTATTTTTGGCTTTGTAGTGTTTTGATATGGAAGTCGGTTTTATTTTTTGCAAAAAAGTTTTTATTTTCGCGCTTTTTAGTGGGTCAGTGAATTTTCCAAATCGATTCGTAAATGACGGAGTTATGCGCGAACAAAAACGCAATGCAGAGTGAACGAAAAGATCATCAACGTAAATGATTTTTTTCGACATTTTTTGATTTTTCAGAAACGGCTCGTCCGATTTCGATAAAATTTTCATGGGACCATTTGGGAAGTATACCCTTTCCAACAAAAAAAGAATTTTTCAAATCGGTTGGCAAGCGACGGAGTTATGCGTGGACAAACATAAAAAAAAAAAAAAAAAAAAAAAAAAATACAAACATCCGAATTGAGAACCTCCTCCTTTTTTAGAAGTCGGTTAATAAACACTAAACAAAAATCAACACTGTTATTCACAGTAGGTACAATACTTGTCACTTAACACTTAAATCGCACCGAAATTCACTTGTAAAGCTTCGAATTTTATCGCCTCGTATCTTGAAATAAGACTGACTATCCGCGTTCTTTTGCGATCTATTTATACCCCGATCTGTGTTCTAGAACATTCTTGTACAATCGACTCACTGCCTATACTGCCATGAATATTCCAGAAGCTACTTAAGATACACAGTACTGCTACTCGCCGCTAGACGGCGTTAGCGTCTCGAACATTCTAGATATCTGTCGAAGTTTCTCGACGTACTTTGCTAAGCGACTGGCGTAACAATACTAAGGAACCTGATTTAGATTGAATAGATAGACACAATTCACCACATAGGGAAGAATTCTACAGGGACCGCAGAGGCGAGCCCGCAGCGGTCAGGGGCCACGTTGAATAGTACTTAAGTGCTACCGCAGCTCCCGACGCAAGTGTGCAAATGAACGCGGGGTGTTTTAGTCAGAGTATGACAGTCCCCCGGCCACAGGGTGCAGGTTATAGGCATAATTATATTTCGAGTGATATGTCGCGGGTTTGATTCCCGTACGGAACAAATATGTTTATATTGTACTGATAATTGCTCCAGCGTTGGCAGTTTGTGCATATGAGTTGTAAGTGTGGGGGAACGAAAATAATTCCTTGATCGTAGCACTTAACAACACGATCATCAATTAGTGATTGGATGTTCTAATAGAAAAACATTTATTTTGAAGTAACCCACGTTACAAAGGATCGTTAAATGTTCTATTATTTTAAAACATAATATTTACCAGAATCTCTTCATTTCCATAACCCTTTACCAACAAACTAGAACAGCTCACAAAAAACAATACAATCCACATTACTGTTTTGTTAGGAACCTACCATTCAATGATGCTTGTTGGAGCAGCAATATATACATGAATACATGACATGACAAAATATAATTTTGATTGTATCTGGATGTGTGTATAGGAAGGAATTTACGTGTTCGGAATGTTTTACACGCTTTGTGCTTGATCATTGTTCTCGTTTGGTTAACGATCAATTATGTTCATTGGCCTCGGTACCCTACTGGTCGGTGGCGCGACTATTGAGCAAGAGGTCTGGGGTTTGATCCCGGTCGGGCTAAATGTACTGTTGGGTTTTTTTATACAACGTGTAATTTAAACGGTATATACATACCAAGTGCACGGCTTCTTTGGATGATAACAAACGATATGACAAGGGTTTGGTAATCCTATGTCTTCATGTGTGGAACTAATTAGAAATTTCAATACATTGATACCAGAGATTCAATTTTTCAAATTAAGAAGATTGAAGAGAATTATCGTGTTATCAAGGATCTTCTACCTACTAACTGGATTGCTTACGAATGACTCAAAGAATACAGAAAGTCTTTCTTAGCTGTTAAACAATAGAGTATAAACTTGCACGTATAAAACTGAAGGAACTATTCGTTCCGAGCGAGACAGTGCCGTGTGTGGACTGTGTCCCTTTCTTCTGTGTGTCAGATTAAAAATATTTATTTCAATGGTAATTTTTTCGACCTGTCTGTTGTAGTAATAACACCTAGTTTTAAACTTCTTTGGAATTCTATCTTTAAAATGAATTGCCATTATTACTGTATGCATATTAATGAAAATTAAAGTTATTTTACCATGCAAACACAAGATGTTTAAACCAAAAAAAAAAATGGAATTTGCAAGAATTTGTAGTGATATATTATACTATACCTGGCAATTACTACGTTGCCGACTGACGTTTACTTGACATCTGTATGTTTGTAAATTTGAATTATATTTAATTTTGTGAGTTTTCGTAATATTAAAGTGCAAGTTATTGTAACCATGGTAAGAACGTGTTTTGTGGTTAATTGCAAGAGTGAAAAGGGTACCCCGGGTCTGGAATTTCCTTTTTTAAGTAAGTTTTGTGACTTTGTTTACAAATTGCATTTAGGGTGACTATGTTTTCAATGTAAAAGTGGATGTTCTTCTCTTTATTCTTCTTATTTATTATTTTTCTTTCTTCTCATTATATATTATTTTTTGTTATTTTAAGCTTTCCTAAAAATTATGATCTTCGAGTCCGGTGGCTCAGTGTTCTACACAGAAAAGGGTCAGAAACGGTTCCAAAATTTGTAGCCGCCATTTCAAGCCCGAAGTAATATTGCATTTCGAAACAAGATCAAATGATGCAATTCCGTCCATTTTCCCTAAAGTAAGTTATCAATCTTTACAAATGACATGAAGATCACCGTTTCGAAAAATGTAGAATATGAGCATAGCAAGATGAATTTTCATTTTGAATATATCTTAACCATAAATACTACAATTTTGTTCTCATCAATCTATTATTATTTTAGATTCCTGTCAGCGAAACAAATAAATGTTTCAAGTACTATAATATTAAAACCCACTAAAGAAAAGAATATACAAC
Organism: Tholera decimalis; assembly: GCA_943138885.2. Classification (NCBI taxonomy): domain Eukaryota; kingdom Metazoa; phylum Arthropoda; class Insecta; order Lepidoptera; family Noctuidae; genus Tholera; species Tholera decimalis. Next base: position 17,319,653 of record OW964551.2, read on the forward strand.
CTGTACTGGGCACATTCAAAGATCTGGTAAGTGAAAGTTATGAAAGGAGTCAAATTAATGAGCATAAAAGTCGACATTTTAGCTGTTTTATTTACTTTTGCTTAGCAAATTGATGGCAAAAATATTTTATATCATTTTGGCCAAAAACTCAGCTACGCAAACTTGCTTACAAGTGTAGTTTATTATATTAATAATTACTTATAACTTAATTACTTAACTTTTATTCACTGCAGTTAGTTAATGTCGACAAATAATAATCTATACTAATATTATAAAGAGGTAAAATTTTTAAGTTTGTATGTATGGGGTAATCTCTGAAACTACCGAACCGATTTTGAAAATTCTTTCGCTTACATGTAGCTGCATTATCCCTGAGTGCTATAGGCTATAAATTATCTTTATATCATGCATATTAGCCGAGCTAATATAATCTTTGTCAAGCAAGTCGGGGACGGGATCCCGTGGAATATTTTCGACTTCTACGCGGACGAAGTTGCGGGCAGAAGTTAGTAATTCATAATTTAAAGATTATTTCCATACTTTTAACTAATAATAGTGTAATACATTTTTAGGGTTGTGTGTCAAGCCAATCTTGTAACAAACTTGTAGAAAATATAGAACCAACCTAATAATAATAACCTTATAATTATCATTCGATCTGCCTCCTTTATGTTTAGAATTATGTATGTTAATAATATTGATTTCTAACCTTAAATAGCACATGTGGTGTTAGCCTGTAATTAATTTTTACACTTATAAATGTAATATGACTGTTTCATACAAATGTATAGTGTAAACAATTGTAGGTTAACCTAAATAAATATATACCGAAATAAATTATATCTCTTCTGTTATTCTTTCTATTTATAATCATCGTCTTTCATGAAGGGTTTTAGTAGTTTTAATTATATATAAACATTGCATCATTTTATTTTAGTCTACTGGCTCTAACCGTACAAGTGTCGAATAAACATATATTACCAATTAATGTACGTTTGTTTGGACGTCTATACCACTGCCTATCAAGGCCAAGCCTTCGAAGAATTGCCAGCTGGTGATTCTGTTATTAATTCTGTATCTGCAATAATTGTATTTGTATCACGGGTCTTAACCACTTTGAAAGTTTATAATTCAACGCAATAAAGTTTGCAAAACCAATTTTGCATTTAGCCCGCATAAGGAAGGGTTTATTATAGAAATTAGCGCGCTCAATATAAGTTCCTCAGATATATATATTGAGAACTAGCTTTTCGCCCACGTAAAATTCTGTTATATCGCGCTACCGAGCAACTGTTCAAAAATCTGAGATAGAAAGAACCCTATATAGTTCCCAGGGTTTTAAACTATCTCCATGCCAAATTTTTTCGAAAGCGGCTCTGTGATTTAACCGTGAAAGCGTAACAGACCGATACAGACCTTTGTATTTATAATTGAATTTATTTCTTTCTTTCTATTTAATACGTTGTTAAGAAAAAAACTGGCCAAGTACGAGTCGGACTCGCACATGAAGGGTATTTTTATAGGTAGGTAATGAATGGTACGGAACCATTACCTATAAAAAGCACCAAAAAAATCACAACTGTTGTATGGGAGTCTCCCTTAAATATTTATTTTAATTAATTTTTAGTATTTTTTGTTATAGCGGTAACAGAAATACATCATTTGTAAGGTTAATAATAAGTGTCTAAAAAAACCTGCAAATATTGCATCAAATAAAATTGTCCTTACGTTTATCGCGAATTGATATCCACACTACTAGAAAGAGATAGCTAGGTCCTTCGAGGGTATACTCTTCGGAACGGATTTTCCTTGCGTGTTATAGACAAGTGACGTGGAAAGTTATTGACCCTCGTAGTGCTGTGACACGTTTGTTATGATTGATATTCAAGAAACATATGAAACCGATAATTTCGTATCAATTCTTTGAGTCACTTATTTTGTGTTGAAACTGGGCATAGAGACTCCTTACCAGATGTTGTTTTCAGCCCTTTTGGATAGATATGGGGTTTCCGTTACACGTTGTATTATATTTAATGAGGGAAATTACTGTAGAGAAATGAATATAGTTTGTCAATACTATAACCAGGTTATAAAAATCGTGGTAAATCATTGTGTCTTCAAACTTCTTGAGTTCGTCTCACTTCATCATTTTTTTAAGACTACTTCCATTTCTCATTGTTTACTTGAAATTTTTCATGTTTTTTTGTTAAGCCAGCGCCGAGTAAAATAACTCAAAACGGTCTTCACAACTAAAGGAATATAACCTATAATAGTACTTTAATTACCATACCAAAATATGTAATGAACACTAGAATAAATGTGTTAGCAAACATAGTTGGCAAAATTTAAAAATATTTAATAGTTTATTAAACAAAAATACATAAAGTTGGACAAAAATCCTTACAAAACATGCTCGTGCGTCGCTGAATTTTGATAGTAAACTGTTGAATTTTTTCATAAACTTCAATTCATATTATTCTCTAATTATCATACTATCATTTACAGCTTTAACATTTCAAAAATGTCGCTTGGTTGTTTTAATTTTAATTTTTTCTTCTAATTTGTGCGCTATTTTGAACCATACGCAACGTACACCGGTCGAAAATTCAGTCGTCCACGGGAGCTCAGAGAGGGGTCACGTCTCATCGTGGAGCGTTTCGCCGGTAACGATAATTCGCGATCTATTGTGTACGTATGTATTGCAGCAATCCGTTGAATAACATAAGTCATATTTTTTGTTTTTTTGAGTACGATTTATTATGCATACCCAACAATAACTTTTTATTGTTCAATATATATTTCTTTAACATTTTTTTTTTTCAATATTTGTTTTATTATGGGAAAAGTAAAAAAAAAAAATTATTAGAAGAAAGTTGGCGCAAATTTTCGAAAAAAAAAGCCATTCTCATAAAAAGTACGTATTTTTATTTTGTGATGTTATTATTGCTTTTTAACCGACTTCAAAAAAAAGGACAAGGTTCTCAGTTCGTCTTAAACTTTTTTTTATGTATGTAACCTCAAACTCGAAGACGGCTGGACCGATTTGGATTTTTTTTTTCGTTTGAAAGGGTATACTTTCTAGTTGGTTCCATTGTTATGAAATCAGGATCTGATGATGGGATCCTGGAGAAAGCGAGGGAACTCTTTAAATATTATAGGCACACCTATAGCGTTTTGGGTATTTCTAATAGTACCTTGTGCAGTTGCTCCCGAAAAGCACCATTTGAGGAAGTGAAAGTGATGATGAAGACTTTTTTCAAACATTCGATATGGGTATCGTGTAATGGGTTTTTGGGGGTGGTGATTGCAAATCTGGAATTTATTTTTAAATTCAAGATGGCGTATGCAACTTTTTCTCACAAATTCGATATGGGTACCGTGTAATGGGTTTTTGGGGGTGGTGATTGCAAATCTGACATTCATTTTAAAATCCAAGATGGCGGATGCAACTGTTTCTCAAACATTCGATATGGGTATCGTGTAATGGGTTTTTGGGGGTGGTGATTGCAAATCTGGCATTCATTTTAAAATCCAAGATGGCGGATGCAACTTTTTCTCAAACATTCGATATAGGTATCGTGTGATGGGTTTTTGGGGGTGGTGATTGCAAATCTGGCATTCATTTTAAAATTCAAGATGGCGGATGCAACTTTTTCTCAAACATTCGATATGGGTATCGTGTAATGGGTTTTTGGGGGTGGTGATTTCAAATCTGGCATTCATTTTAAAATCCAAGATGGCGGATGCAACTTTTTCTCACACATTCGATATGGGTATCGTGTAATGGGTTTTTGGGGGTGGTGATTGCAAATCTGGCTTTCATTTTGAAATCCAATTTAAAACTCATACGATAACCATATTGAATGTTGGAGAAAAAGTTGCATCCTTGGTGGATACAACTTTTTCTCCAACATTCAATATGGATATCGTGTGTCTACTAAGTTAAATACACTGATAACCTTCAAGGGTTTATTGCTAAGTATAATTAACAAAGTAACGTAAGGGCTAAAATTATCGCTAAATGATGAAAATGAGTGCACCCGGTTGCTTTTCGAAATACACTAAGCTCGCGGCGAACTTAGTGCGACCGCATTATATCGCTTGCTCAGCAAACGTGGTCGATTGCAAAATATTGCATCAAACATCGTGTAATAGGTTTTTGGGCATACCGATTGCAATCCTGACATTCATTTTAGAATTTACGACGAAAGTTCATTGGCTACTTTGTTAGCTTACAATTTACACTGGGTTATTGACAATTTATGATGATGATTCTAGGTTAAGTGACTATTCAGTATTATCTAGGGTATCTAATAATACTGAAATTAATTGTTTAAACCCTTAGATGTGACAAAGGAGAGTTATAATAACACAATTTTACTTTATCATCAGAATATAAATCGTTTCTCCGGCAAAATATTAGATGAGGAAATGTTAATAGATAAATATGATATAGATATGTTATGTTTTTGTGAAACCTGGCTAAAACCAGATAGAATGTTGTTTAAAATTAATATTTTTCTGTTACAAGTGCATACAACAGGTCCTCAGTAGGAGGTGGTACTTTAATATTACGTAGTAATTCTCTTAGATATAAGGAACAAAAATGTATCACCGCTTGCTCTGTTGATTGCTTGTGTGAGGTAGCATGTACAGAAGTTGAAGGCCAAACTTTCTTAAGTGTTTATAGACCACCAGCATCAAACTTGTCATCATTCTTAATGATAATGGGAGAAATTTTAAGTACCTAAGCTTATAAGAGATAATAAATTAGTTTTCGTTTGTGGTCACCTAAATATTGATTTGTTAGTAAATTCACCTGAACACTGCAAGCTTACTTCATTGTTTGGTTCATTTAACTTAAAATGCACATACAAGGAAGCAATAAGAATAACAGCAACATCAGCTCAATGCATAGATAATATTTATACTAATTGTGCCATAAAATACTCGTCTCAAATTAGTGGAGTTAGGTCTGACCATACAGGTCAACTAGTATCCTTTGAGTTGGTTAAAAAGCGGCAATTAAATAAGACTATTAAGTTTAGGCCACTAACTAAAAAGAAATTAATGTTTTTAATGATAACATGTTAAGTAATCTTTCAATGGCCAATTTTGACTCCCATGACCCCAATGAAAATTACAGGATATTATTTTCTTCACTATGCCACGAATTTAGTAAGGCATGTCCAGTTAAAAAATTTCAAATGAGTAATAAATCTAAATTTAATGAATGGGCCACTGCTGGAATAAGAATAAGCTGAGACAATTTATACAACTTATACCATGAAAAATCATTGACTTCCGATGAAGCCTTCTATAATTATGTAAGAAACTACTCAAAGATATTTAAAAGAGTATGCGCCCTAAGCTAAATCTAAATCAGAAAGTAATAAAATTAGCATTTCTAACAATAAAATAAAAACTGTGTTGAAGGTGATAAACAAAGAAACTGGAAACACAAACCAACAAGGGTTAGAATGATTTGACTTTGAACATCGATGATCAGGTCATCTCAGATAAGTCAAAAGTGGCTGAGAAGTTGGAAAATTACTTTACCAATATTCCAGTAGAGGTTACTAAATCTCTACATTCTTCGCCATTATTAGCAGAATCTTTTTTAAAGGAAAACTTCAATAAGGATATACCAACATTTTCATTTAAGCCCATTTCTATTGATGTAATTAAAAAGCATTCCAAAGTCTTAACATAACAAACACTGATGACTTATGGAGTGCATCTGTTAGGGTTCTTGGTAATATTATTGACTCAATTGCTGCTATCCTAACAGGCACATTTAATTAATGTATAGACAGCGGTAATTTCCCCGATTTAATGAAACATAGGAAAGTAGTACTAATTTTTAAGTCGGGTTGTAAGAGTGATCCCTCTAACTATAGACCGATATATGTGCTTCCAGCATTAAGCAAAATATACGAAAAAATCATGCTGGGCCAGATGCTATCATATTTTAACTCAAATGGAATTCTGCATAGTCGGCAGTTTGGTTTCACGAAAGGTAGGTCAACAACAGACGCAGGTGTAGCGCTCATCCGTCACATTCTGGAATCTTGGGAGAAATCTCAGGATGCAATTGGGATATTTTGTGACCTCTCCAAAGCTTTTGATTGCGTTGACCACAAAACACTGATCTGTAAATTACACCATTACGGAGTTCGTGGATTCGTGTTCTGCTGACCTTGTTCTTTCATATTTATCAAACAGGCAACAAAAAGTTCACGACATCTGCAGGGTCCCTAGCCAAGATGAGTGCTCCGCAAGGTTCAATTCTTGGCCCTTTCCTTTTTATAGTGTATATCAATGACATACATGATGACCAACTTATCGGATATTTTTTATTTGTAATTCCATTGTGCTGTATTAATTGGTCTATACGACAGTATAGACCAAAGTTTTAAATATAATTAAGCATATCTTAGAACTGGAAACCTATCTTACAACTATATAATAATATAGGTTATCCATCAGAATTCAGACAGGCTTTAATTTATAATCATATTGTGGGAAGTACTAATTTCACACGGGTTCCCGTTAGTATATGCTTAAACTAGACTTATGGTCTCATGGTGCGTGGTGCGCTGGTTGCACGCTACTGGCATGATTGCTCTATGTTATCTCTTAAAAAATAGTAGTAGAGATACCTACTACTGTATCTTGTGTTTTTTTTTTGGCTCGCGTTTGAATTTTAAGAAAAAAATTAATTCAAACTCAAAATGTTTTATTTCACATAGGCCTACATCGGCACTTATAAAACGTCAGCAGTTTGGCGCAGGACACGGTTCGAAATTGGTCGTTTTCTATGGAGAAGATCCGGCAAGAAACTCCACAGTTACTCTTTTAAAATATTATTCTTACAATGTATCTATAATACAGGTTAATTAGGTATGAGAGGACATTAAAGCCTGTCTGAATTCTGATGGATAACCTATATTATTGTATAGTTGTAAGATATGTTTCCAGTTTTAAGATATGCTTAATTATATTGAAAGCTTTGGTCATTACAAGATATTTTCTAAATTTAAACCCACGACCTACGTCATTTAAATTTAAAAGTCAATTATCTGAAATTAAGTATTTCAAATGGCGGGAGACTTTGTTAAACATAAAAAACACAGTGATACGACGTCAATGTGGAGCTATTTTTTAGTTGCGAAGGATAGGAATAGTGCCAAATGTAACCGATGCTCAGCCATTCTCAAGACTTTGGATGGATCGACTAAGGGATTACATACACATTTGTCATCAAAACATAACATCAAGCTTATATCAGCTTCAACAAGTCTAGATTCTGATAATCTGAACACAGCACCGCCGCCAGCCAAGCGAAAGTTAAATGATTATTTTACTAAAAGTGCCGACGATAGCCTCGATGATGTTTTGGCAAGAATGATTGCATTAGATGGATTTCCATTCAGTATATTCATAACTTCAGATGATTCGAGAAAATTTGTCTTTGCAAAATACACGGATTTACCAAAGTCAGCCGTCACCATTCAAAAACGTGTCATGAATTACAGTGAAAAAATCAGAAAGCAAGTAACTGCAGAATTGAAACATTTGAAAAGTGCAGGTGAAAGATTTAGTCTTTCTTTCGACAAGTGGACTTCAACATCCATTAAACCATACATGGCTGTCAACGTTCATTCATATAAAAAAAAAATGGAATTTAGGACTTGTTCCTATTTATGGAAGTATGAAAGTATGGCTGAAAATTATCTTCGTATATTGAAAGAGCGTCTAAGTATATTTGATATTTCCCTGGATACTGGCTTTATGAAAAACATAATTATTTGCAAGACAGCTCTACCTCAGATGATACTATAAATGAACCACCTGTGGCTGTTGATCATATGGACGACATCCATGATGATGAACATTTAGAAGACTTAGACAGTCCAGAATCAGACTTAATCTTAATGTCACAAAATGACCTTGCGCTATAACACATACCAGAGTTAACACAAGATGAAAACATTAATGAGCTGATAAAGAAAATCCGCAAAGATGTAGAGTGTATTTCAAAAGATCACCATTGAAAAATGAAACAGTACTTCAAAAATAAATGAAAATTGAACATGGAAAAGAGCTGTCACTTCTTTTGGACTGTAAAACCAGGTGGAATAGTCTTTTAACAATGCTGGAGCGATTTTATCTTTTAAAAACCTTCATTCAAAAAGCTCTTATAGATCTCAATCATCCAATTCGTTTGGAAGAAGTTGATTTTGAATTGGTAAATAAAATTGTTGATGTGCTGACCCCAATTAAATTGACAGTAGAAGCAATCTGTCGGCGAGATGCTAATTTATGCACAGCTGATTCCGCTTTGTAATTTCTTATAAAACATCCTTAGTGGAACGTATGAAGCAACGACGAAGTGATGATTTGACTGGTGTGTTGAATTAATTACAAAATCCATGAAAAGATGATGAAAATCAGTTATTATCGGATTTGGAATGGCATGACTTATTTCCAGTTTCTACACAGGCTTTAGTTTGGAAGCAAATAAAGTGTATTGTTAAAAAACTTAAAAGTCGAGATGACACGGAAGAAGAAGAAGGAAGATCAGGATCACAAACAGATGATGAGTTAAGGCCACAAACCTCCCAATCCCAACCCCAATTGACACTAAAGGAAAAGTTATAGCTGGAAATTGATAAGAGTATGAAATCCCCAGATCGTGAAGTACAAATACAAAATTAATCGGGGTTGGCAAAATATAGTATTAGACGTGAAATAAGCCTGTTTGAAAATGGAGTAATTAGTGGATATCACTTAGAAACAGCATATAAGTATCTATTGTCTATTCCTCCAACCAGTGTAAAACCTAAACGAGCGTTTTCAGCTGCTGCTTATGTTGGTAATAAACGAAGCAGGCTTGGAAGTCAAACCTTGGATGCTTGATATTTCTACGATTGTATTTTCAAAATTCGAAATAAGTTTTATTGTTTTTTTATTTCTTACAAAGTATAGTATCTTTTTGTCATTTTTTCTTTTCTTACTATACTGTGATATGTGTAGTGTACCAAAATTAAAAATATATATTTTAAGAAATTACTCGTTTTTTAGAGTTCAGTTGCCGAATGGCATAAAAACGGAACCCTTATAATTTCGTCATGTCTGTCCGTCTGTCTGTCTGTCTGTCTGTCCGTCCGTCCGTATGTCACAGCTATTTTATTCCAAAACTATTAAGACTATACATGTGAAACTTGGTAAGTAGTTGTATTCTATGAAACGCTTTCCGATATTGAGAAAAAAATTAAAAATCATTTAAAATAAAGGAACATACTACTACCCCATACATGGAAATAAAACTGAAAATATATTTTTTTTTCATGAAACCTATGCGTGTATGTATGTGTGTATTTATAGACAGGTCTTTAAAAATGACATGGAGGTTTCTGAAACCACTTTTTCATAAAGTCAATCGTTTAAAAGATATAAGCTTCCAAAGTGGTCAAATGTGTATCCCTCCCTCTAACTTCTATAATAGTGGAGTGAAAAATCTAAAAAAATATGTATCTGTAGATCTTAATGTAAACTTTCAACCAAAATTGGTTTGAATGATATCGAGTTAACAGTTTTTGAGATACGGCATATTTTCTAAAACCGCAAATATAACTTTGTAATTCATACAAACACTATGAAAAACAAAGTTATCTAGCGTAGTTGTAAAAAATGTAAATAAGCTAGTTTTAAGAAATTTGTAAGGTTTTTTTCGTCAAATAAATATACATATTATATTATATTATTATAGTTACACACGGAACCCTTCATGCGCGAGTCTGACTCGCACTTGGCCATTTTTTTACATTTGAGACCAATTAGAAATCACATAGTCTAATCCGGGGATAGCCCCAGGGTCCCAGGATTCAGCATCAAGAATCACGTAATCCCGGGATTGAAAAACATGCTCGGGATTGTATTCTCTAGTTGCAACTAAGAAAGGATTTCTATCGAAATTCTATTTTAGTTGTCAAATGTGTCGAAAAAAATAGAATTAATAAATTGTAAAGAACCAGATAGATAGCCCTACAGACCTCAATCTGAACGATAATTCTGTAAGCAGTTTTATGTCGATAGGAGCCGGGTTTTCTGGTTTAGAACAAGTTTCAGCTTCCTTTGACATTCCTTCTATGTCCGACAAATTATACGCCAAGTGCTATAACAAGGTCTGTCTACTACGGGAATCAGCCAAAGAAAAATTGGCCAAGTGCGAGTCAGACTTGCCCATGAAGGGTTCCGTAGTAACTATAATAATATAATATGTATAACTACTACAACTACTAGTCTGTCTGTCTGTCCATCCGTCCGTCCGTATGTTACAGCCATTTTATTCCGAAACTATTAGGACTATACATATAAAACTTGGTAGATTGATGTATTCTGTGAACCGCTTTCCGATTTTAAGAAAAAATTAAAATATATTTAAATTAAATTAAAAAATATTTTCAGTTTTAGTTCCATATATGGGGGGGCTCCCCATACATGAAACTACAACTGAAAATATTTTTTTTTTCATGAAACCTATGCATGTGTGGTATCTATATACAGGTCTTTAAAATGAGATTGAGGTTTCTAAAACCACTTTTTCATAAAATTAATCGTTTAAAAGATATACGCTTCCAAAGTGGTAAAATGTGTGCCCCCCTCTAATTTCTATAATAATGGAGTGAAAAATATAAATATATATATACAACGTGTAACGGAAACCCCATATCTAACCAAAAGGGCTGAAGACAACATTTGGTATGGAGTCTCTATGCATAGTTTCAGCACAAAATAACTGACTTAAAGAATTGATACCAAATTATTGGTTTCACATATTTTTTGAATACCAATCATAACAAACGTGTCACAGCACTACGAGGGTCAATAACTTTCCACGTCACTTGCCAATAACACGATAATTCTTTTCGTTCTTCTTAATTTTAAAAATTCGGTCTCTGGTATCAGTATACTGGAATTTGTAATAAGTACTACACATGTAGACTTAGGATTACAAAACCCTTGCCATATGGTTTGTTATCATCCAAAGAAGCCATGCACTTGGTATGTATATACCCTTTAAATATGCTGATCGAGTCAGCAGTTTTTGAGATACAGCATATTTTCTAAAACCGCTAATATCTCTTTGTAATTCATACGAATACTATGAAAAACAAAATTATTTGGCGTAGTTGCAAAAAATGTAAATAAGCTAGTTTTAAGAAATTTGTAAGTTTTAGTTTTTTGTCGAGTAAATATACATATTATATTATATTATTATAGTTACTACGGAACCCTTCATGGGCGAGTCTGACTCGCAGTTGGCCAATTTTTGTAAAATGTTATAATAAGCAATATAACATTAGATTTATAGATTTCTTTTATTTTTTTTTCTTTTAAATTAAGTTACACTTGATACATATATTGTTATGAAATAAATTACGCTATTTTCTGCGAAGTAAGTTCGCTAGACAGCATTAATGAAAAAATGTTTTTTTGGTATGGCCCCACGTATATATAATAAAGTACCGAATGTTATTAAAAATATGACAGTACATCAGAATTTAAACGAGCACTAAATGAAATTTTAATAAACAAAACTTATTTCAGTCTGGTTTTATTATGACATTACATAATTATATTTTTTTTATTTCATACTGGTTTTATTATTCAAATAAGTACTGCATACCCATCTACCCTAACTTGCTACTTACCCAGTTTCGAAGCGTCAATAGCCTAATGGATAAGGTGTCGGACTTGTGATCGAGAGGTCACGGGTTCGAACCCCACCCATTACACTATTGACGTGAACCCACTCCAGACACAAGCATATTTAGCTTAGTTGGAGGGGTTAACAAGATTGCTAGTAATGTGAAATGTACCCACATTGCTAGTATTCTTTTAAAAAAATCTGAGGAGTTTAATATATAAAATCAAAGTTTTATTGCAATAGGATGAATAGTGAGGGAACGGATAATGTATTACTACAGTAAAAACAAACGTTAATTTTTATATAATAGGTATAATTTATTAAATTTATTTTTGTGATTTATTTACGTACCTACTTGCTTCATTTAGATCCATCCAGCCGTTTGAGCGTGAAGAAGTAACAAACATGCAAACAGACACATTCATTCACAAACTTTCGCCTTTATAATATTAGTGTGATAAATAAAACCATCTAAATAATTAATATTCGTTTTTCAAGTTTATTCAACATAACGACAAAAAATTAAAAAATGCAAAGTTAGCAAACTTCGTCGTGCAACGGCAACTTGTCATTGTGTGTGTGACAACGCACACGACTAACCCGCTGCAGTAAATACCTATTTTCCGCGCGTCTCGTAGGCTCGACACCCTCTTAAGGGCCTATACTACCGCAAATAGCTTAGCATGATCCTCCGTTATGTCGAAAACAATGCAGTTATAATTAAAAATATGGTAAACTAAGTAAATAAATATATGGTAAAGTTGAGGATTAATGTTAGGTACTATGTTTGACGAATACACGATTACATAAAATTTTCTTGATAGAAAAAAATTCCAAAGTTACCTCCAAACCGAACAATAAACCGCTGGTATTCAAAAATAACTTCAAATTACATAATGAATATTAATTAAACTAACTATAAAGCAGGTCTTTTGTTATTTACTTTTTTTAAATTACCATTATTTTCACCGTAAAAAGAAATAAACTAAATTATCGGTGTTTTGGAGTCATTTCCCTGGCACCCTGTCTCGCTTGCTCGCGTGACCGCGGCCAGTAGAGTGCGAGCGAGATAAAGAGTGAGAAGCGCTGAGGTAGTATAGGCCCTTAAAGAGGACTAGCAATGTGGGTAGAATTCATATTACTAGCATCTTGTTAACCCTCCCAACTAAGCTAAATATGCTTGAGTCTGGAGTGGGTTCACGGCAATAATATAATGGATGGGGTTTTAAATAGCAGTTGTGCCTATTTCTATTCAAATCATTATAAAAACAGACCTCTTGTTATTTCAGTATATCCAAATATGTTCTGGTAAAAAGGTCAAAGATACCAACTAAAATACCGCCATTATAAATTAGAAATTTGTGTAGAAGAGTTTGGCAAATATTTTGTACACATACAAAAAATACACTTTTGTGACTAATTTTCTATTTATAGGTACTTATATCGTACTGTAACAAATAAAACATAATTTGATTTTCTAGTAAGTTTTATTTTATAATTTCACATGAATTACGTGGCTTTCAGAAACAAAAAGAAATCACATAAATCTAGCCCATAGTTGTAAGGTGTAGAATCAGAATCCTGTAAATTTTACTAAAGTGTTTTTTTCCTAATGGTCAAGTGCTATTTATAATTCCAACTCCTTATTAAACACACAGGTGAAGTTACTATTTTTATCTCGGCCAAGTGATGCTTCCAATTTAACGCCTTACGCGAGAGGTTTTGTAATGTGGGTATTCTGAAATAAGTTTCTCCAGGTGGCAGCACTGAGACTTTAGGTCTAGACATCTGTCATAACTTTTATGTTTTCTGGTATCTAGTTAGTGTCTGGTGTCAAGTTAGTGTCAATGTCATGTTTACGTCAAAGTTATTTTTCCAAAAAAGTATTCCTCTCGCCTCAGTATGCCACCTGGTGGTGTGAATTTTTCTTAAAACACTCGTAGGGCTAGGTACTTGATAAAACATTATTATTAAGTATTTATCTGCCTCGTAAGGCAAAAAAAACTATTTTTAACACGCTTTTATTAGGTCGAACTGTATGTAACTAACTATAAGTAAGTAAGTAAGTAAATGGTTTATTTCTCGCCACAATACAATAAATTTACACATTTTATACATTGAAATATACGAACATATTGTGGGAGACTGGTGCCTAAGCTAGGCTCATGGCCTGTATTTCAGGACACCAGGCCTCCTCCTTAATTATTTGAAATTTACAATTTGTGCACAGAATAATTTACAGTAGATTATGTCGAAAACTATGTACACAGGAAAACAAAAAACAAATATAAAATAAAACTAGATAAGAAATAAAAATATAAAGAGGTTTGTGAGTGAAAGTGTGCGTGGTTGAGATTGTGTATGCGTATGTGGTCGTGAGTGAATGTGTGTGTGTGTGTGAATGTTTGAGCGAGAGTCAGAGGCCTATACTAGTACAGCAAACAGTTCTTCGGTATCGTCGTAACTTAACTCCTGTAGCCAGGTAGTTACTTTCATTTTACACTTTGTCTTTTTTAGTTGAAATATCGATAGGATTTTGTTAATTTTATTATATAGAAAAGGGCCTAGGTAACAGAAGTAGCGTCTGGAATGCATGGTGGTAAGTTTTAATTGGCTTCTGCCTACAGGATTGTAGCGCCTTTTGTCACAGGACAGAGAAGGAGTATACTTAAGAAGACTGTGCTGCATCAGAATAGTCTGCTGGATGAATATCTGGCGTACAGTCAGGACTTTTGCCTTTTTGTAAAGAAGAGTTGTGGGATATCTGAATGGCAGGAACAAGGATACCTTCAATATTGCTCTCTGCGCTCTCTCCAGTTGAAGCAGAGTAGTCTTCGGGGCACCACCCCAGGAGGTGATGCAGTAGTTAAGTAGGGACTGAGCGAGTGCATAATATACGGATCTCTTTAATTTATCATCCGCCACATCTCTTAGGGTCTTAAAGACGTATATCAATTTGCGCATCCTACCACTAAGTGTAGATATGTGCTCATGAAAACGCAGGCTGCTATCCACTATTACCCCAAGGTATTTAATCGAGTCGGCTTTTTGGAGATGTATGCAGGAGCAAGTGGTGTTGTGAGGCTTGGGACAGGAGTGGGCTATAAGGGGATGCGGTGTTGTTGAGTTTGGTGCTGTCCTGTGTGTGATTGCAAAAGTGAGATATTGTGTTTTTGCCGCATTTAAGGTGAGTATATTATTTTGCAACCAGTCCGATACAATATTAAATCCCGATTGTGCGTGTTTAAAGACATCACTCCAAGTGCTGGCATTAAATAGAAGGACAGTGTCATCTGCGAAGGTAATTACTTTACCGTTTGGAAGAGTGAGCAAACCCAGGTCGTTTATGTAGATGAGAAACATTGTCGGGCCAATCACGCTGCCTTGTGGCACACCGTAGGTGACTATACGCTCATCACTATGTAATGGAATCTAAGGTAACTAATTTAACCATCTTCCAAGGGTCGTAGCGTATTGAAAATTGGCAGCTGTATGTAGTTCTGATGACAATACAATAATATGGTACTGTCGAACTGATCTGATGATGGAGCCGAAAGATATGACCTGGAACTTCATGATGGAATATCATGTCATAGCTGTTTTGGATTTCTTAGATAAGTCTTGTAATGAACTTTGACCACGATTAGGTTTCAAGGTCTGATGATGAAGCCGGAAGATAGGCACTGGCATTCCATGATGGAATATCGTATCATAGTCGTGTTTGCACTTGTGAGAAAGGCCACGGAATGGACTTTGAACACGATCAGGTTTCAAGGTTATAACAAACCTAAAGAATATTTTTTGTTTTTACGTGCATTTATAAAAGCGTGTTTTCTAGTGTTTTTTAAACTATTAATTTATTATTATTGATAATTTATAATAGGCTCTCGTTTGACCACCATCTCACCTGATGGTAAGTGATGATGTGGTCGAAGATAAAGCACGCTTAACTAGACCTATTCGCTCTTGACTTAAAGATCCCCAGGTTATAGCTATCAGGAAATACAGACTCCGGCAGGGAATTCCATCCCTTAGCTGTACGCACAATGAAACTATTCCCAAAACGTTTTGTGCGTATAGGTGGAATGTCCACTATGTAACGATGATTAAAATAAAAGCCCTTTGGAAATATTATTGTTTAATTTGTGTCAATTGCAATTTTAATGCCACGTATCATTTGTACCGGTTTGACATTCTGTAGTGTTCAGACGGCGCGGTATTCCATACAAACCATGCTCTATCGAAATTATTTTTTAAAAGAGTCGAGAGTGGGTAAGAGTTTTTTCTACGAATAAGGACATGAAATGTTGTATGGAACACCGTGATGAGTTAATGCGTACATTTTAAGTAAGTCTTAAGAATTAATCAAAATCATCGTCATCGTTTCGTCTATCGAAGTTGAGAATAATCTTTCCGCAGCCAATGTTCTTTTCTCCCATCGTAGCGTACACCGTGACCTGGAAAGTCCCGTAAATACCATGTTTTGGAAGCTCTCGGTAGTCCATCACGTAGTTCCGGAGTATAAAATCACCCTGTTGACATAAAAATATCTTTATTTTATTTAAATTAGCGGTTAATATATAGTTCTGTCCGAGTTCTTCGATTTCTCTCAGCGGAGATTATCCATTTGCACAGGAGATATTATATAACACAAGTATGTGTACAGGTGCTGTTGCACTCTCTGTTCCTTTACTCTCATAGCCCGATGGGTCGGCAATCCGACACGACCGCAGAGTGATCAGGCGCAGAACCACCGACTTAAGATCTGTCCCCACACATCAGTGCCGTGTCAGGGCCGGGGCAGGAACGTGGTCGTGACAAGACTGAGCATCCGTGTCCCGTCAGGAGCTGTCTGTTCACACAAGTCAGTGCCGTGACAGTGCCGTGAACAGACGAGGCCTTCCCTTCCACCTATAGCCACTTCTTACTTCATTCTATTTCATTGTCCCAGTATAGCTTCAGTGCTGTATGGTGAAATAGATAACAGGAAAAGTGATACACGTCATGGCTTTACTTAATACAGAGGAGTTCATTGCGATTGCAATTGCTCTAGATGAAGAGTCTCTAGATCTCGAGTTAGACAAGTCGTACAATATGCTATACTAGCTTGTGCCAGCGGCTTCGCCCGCGTGGTAAGTTTTTCCCGTGTAAATCCCGATCCCGTGGGAATTTCGCAAAATCCTTTCTTAGCGGATGCCTACGTCATAACATCTACCTGCACATGCACTACACACAACCCAAAAACACAAACAAAACAATAAAATGCAGTATAAGAAAAGGCGATAAGTATTTATATAATATAAGTATATATATATGTTATTGCCACAACACTTAAGCACATAAATTAATGCGAAATGTAAACAATTCACGTGGTGTGTACCCAAATTGAACCAATTAAAAAAAAAGACAAAATAAAAAGAAAAAAAAAAAACATCTGCCTGCATGCCAAATTTCAGCCCGATCCGTCCAGTAGTTTGGGCTGTGCGTTGATAAATCACTATGTCAGTCAGTCACCTTTGAGTTATATATATTTAGATTTGCGTATAGTCTCTATTAATAACTCATCATTCAATTCATGTTTACCAACAAAAAAAGTCAACAAATTGCAAGGAAAAAATATCAACACGTGCACGCCACGGAATGGATTCGGAACACTTGCACACGTTACAGCGTCGGCCCTGACACTGAAGCTTCGTTGCCGGCACGGGCACGGACATGTGTGATCGAGTTCATAGACAATATGCAATGATTTTTTTAGACTCCTGACGAAACACGTCCCTGCCCCGTCCCTGGCACGGCACTGATGTGTGGGGATAGATCTTTAACGTGCTTTTCAAGCCACGGGGGTTTCACACCGCCATTTTCCAAATTCCGAAATACTATTGAGAAATTTCTATTATAAAAACCTAGTAATACTTTTTTAAGAAGAAAAAGAATTCGGACCCGAGAATCGAACCCGAGACCCCTTGCTCAGCGGCCGCGCTTGCGACCACTTCGCCACCGAGGCGTAACATATACATACATGCAAACAGGCGGAAGAGATGAGACCAATAGAATTTCCATAAATGACAAAATCTTTATTTTGAGCCATAAGTAATATGGCTAGTAAACAGTGTTCTTAAAAATATTAAATTAAATATTTAATAAAGCGGCGGGGTATCGCTATGTATCAAACTATAAATATCGATTCTAAATGGCGATACCCCGCCGTGACTATTATTTTATTTACTTTTTAGGGGATGTTTCTTAAACTACTTCTAAGTATTTTTTGCGTAGGGGGTTTTCAAATGATTGATTATAGTTTCATTTTATGCTTTTTTCACTTTTATGAATTTTTCACATACCATAGCTTTTGTCACTTTGACCAATTTCATGGAATGGACAGTTTTTGCAATATAGTACACGTGGTTTCCTTTCATTTGATACGATATTTACTATAAATAAAATAAATATACCAAGTGGGGTATCAAATGAAAGGGAACACCGTGTATTGGATTACAAAAAAAGCTTAAAATATAAAAACTAAATTAATTGTTTTAATAACCCCCTACGCAAAAAACACTTATAAGTAGTTTAAGAAAGATCCCTTAAAAATAAAAAAATATAATAGTCGCGGCGGGATATCGCTATGAAACAAACTTTGACTATGGATTCTGAATTGGCGATACCGCGAATGTTCTTAACTCACCGGACCGAATGGACATTCGGGAGGATCAATATTGGCCATTCTCAATGCCCGCTTCAGGTTGTGTTCAGAATGATGCATGACATATCTACACGCGTCACCGTCAGACATACTCTGAAAGTACTTGAAGCCTCCGTCAACTTCTTTAAAAACGTCTATTTTTATCTGTAATAAAATAAGTCACAAAACAGTAAGATTATTATCGTATAAGTTTTTAAAGTGACATGGTCACTAACAGTAGCTGTCATTAGAACTTAAAACGGGGAAAATAAAATGTTGAGGAACTTGCTTTTACCCGCGGCTTTATTCGTGTGGGACGTATATCCCGCGAAAATCCCGATCCCGGTGGAATTCCGGGATAAAAATTAACCTATGTGTTATTCCAGATTATCAACTATCTACTTACTAAATTTCATTGAGATCCGTTAGTTGTTTTTGCGTGAAAGAACAACAAACATACATACATCCTCACAAACTTTCGCATTTATAATATTAGCAGGAGTTAATACTATAACTACAGATGGAATGAAAAATACGTGTTGCTCGGTGTATTCGTTGCTTTGTACTGACGTGCGACATTGACAGATTATTAGAATTGTCTATTAGAATGATTTATGGAATTAAACATAATATTTTATACACGAATGAAGTCTCTGGGCCTTTGTACCATACAGTCAGTCAATGGTGAATACTTATAGGCAAGTGTGCTTCATCTTCAACCACATCATCGCTTAACATCAGGTGAGACGGTGGTCAAACGCAAGCTTATCAGCAATAAAAAAGCAACTAAATGAAATATTTCCAACAGATATTTCCCATGTGTATTTATTGTTACGAGTTAACGATAGATTTTTTTTTTTAACGTGGTAAAATTATCAAATAAGTTCTCCCACTCCGGGCAGGGTGGGAGGGACTGTCAGACTTTTACTGACTAAAATCCACGGTGTTCCTTCAATAGCCCTTTACGTACCGGGGCCACGGTAACGGGATGAGTCCCACGACCCCGGCAGGCTTCGGCCCTCTGCAGAGGGGGCCTCGTCATGTTGCTGACGCTCTTTGAGGCGCGCGTGGAACACGACGCGCCGTCGACCCGGGCATGGTCCATGGTCGGACAGCGAGTTGCCCTTTACTCGCTGTCCGCATTCCCGCGCCTACGGTGGCCGGAGATCGTCGGCCGACGTCCGACGCCGTGGGCGTCCACCACTGCGGCTGGGCTGGAGGGAGGACGCCATCCTCTCCCTCACGCGGCCCGCCTCCTCCTTAGGAAGCATGACTGCTTCGCAGAAGGAGGCGACCGCTTCCCACTCCCTCTCGCCCCGCAGCATGGCCTCGACCAATGCCGGGCGCGAGAGGTCTCCGCCTATCGCCGCCGTGAGGACACGTCGGTGCTCTGCCCAGGCGGGGCAGTCTTGCACCGTGTGCTCTACGGTGTCCTCAGGGCGACCCTCGCAGTGGTGACACCCAGGCGTTTCCTCTTTTCCCATCAGACACAGGTACCTCCCGAAACTTCCGTGTCCGGTGAGGACCTGCGTCATGCGGTAGGTCAGGACGCCGTGACGCCGATCTAGCCACTCCTCAAAGAGGGGTCTTACCGCCGCAATTGCGGCGTGCCCGAGTTAACGATAGCTGGGCCTTGGTACAAGCGCCATGGTCAAGGACGAACAATAAATACACATGTAAATATCCCGTTTTAAGTTCTAATAAGATGTTGGTTATCTTACTAAACATGTACCGTTCGTAAGCTGTCAATAATATAATTATCATACAAGCTCCGTCGCCTAAATTCCGATCCCTCTGGTATTCCTGGATAAAAACGAATATAGTATATGTTGTCATATAATCTCCTCTATCTTCCAGAGTAACTCCCGGTCTAATCGTTCCAGAGATTAGCCCTGACCAACAGGACAAACAGACAAAAATTATAATAAAGTGTTTGTTTTAGTACCTATCATATTGTATATCACTTCAGAAAACATTGTTCATTTGAAGTAACAGACACTTCTATTTTATTTATACAGTATGTTAACCAACAGAAAAGAACGCGTACTTGAAGGACGGCAACGTCGCAATTAATTTATGAATGCGTACGCGTGTACAGAGTGTTTCTTTTACGTATAAATTTAACATTTTTAGTGAATATTTTAATATTAAAAAAAAATAAAAACATTTTGTTTTCGAATGGTAATATTTTTTTTAGCATGTATGGATGCTATACTATTGCGGGTTAACGGGAACGCCCTCTGTTAGTTAACATATTTTATTACGTTAAACATATAATCCTCCTTCTATTACAATCGGTTAAAAAATAGCATATATGATCTTTGTCAAGCATCAAGCTACTTGTATACCAATTTTCATACAAATCCAGCCAGTACTTTCGAAGATTAGCGCGTTTAAACAAACACACAAACTTCCGCTTTATAATATTATTATAGATTCATTTGGATGCACACCAACTTACTCCAACCGAAGAATTGAACTGTATTACAAGCGGAGCAATCAAATCGAAACAGTCATGGGTTCGGTTTATTTTCTTGCGTATGATTTCATGCTTTTGCAAGTATTGCTCGGGATTGTCGCAGTGGAGTATGTTCATAACCAGCCATTCTCCCGGACCCTGATTATGAAAAGAAAGAAAATATATTAATAAACGCGGTACAGTAGTACCCAACTGATAAGGCGCGTCGTGAATCTTCGTTCGCACAAAAAAGAAAGTATGGCCCCGAAGATTAGCGAAAGAATGCTTAAACCTTACAATCAACCTTAGATCACTGCTATAAGATTCATAATACAATGCAGCTGTTAGTTCCGTCTCCCTCACGTGTCACGCGTCGCGCGCTAACATGACGGCAGCTGCCGACCAATAGCGGTAAAGGATATTAAGAGCGGTGCGAAAATTCATGTTCTGCGCGGGTACATCGGTAAGCCATATCAGTTGGGTACTACTGTACTGCGTGTGGAGCCACCGCAGTGAGCAGTATAAATATGGTTTTTGGTTATACTATTATATAAGCTCAAGTTCTTGAAAGATCAAATCAATTGTCAATCACATTTGTTGTGCTTCGCAACTCTCTGCCGGCTTTTGTGTACCCTGCCACTTATGACCTTTCAGCCTTTAAAGCAAGAGTAAATAGGCATCTTCTGGGCTCGCTCGTCACATCGTAGACCTCATCTATCGCTTACCATCAGGCGAGATTGAGGTCAAGAGTGAGGTTTATTTCATTAGCAAACATTGGTAAAAAAGTACATTAGGTTTTTCCTAATTTAGTCGACACACGAGTATGCAAATGCACACACAAATAAAATAAAAATTAAATATCGGCTGTCAGAATCAAAGTAATGCAAAATATTGTTATGTAACACTATCAATCATGTCAGTTAAAAGTAGTAAAAGTTATAATTCAAAAACATAATATGAAATAACATACGTGTTGCTGGGAATTTGTTTATTTTTCTATTTATTGAAGGAATTTTATACATTATGTACCTATATGCCAATTCCATTTTAAACTAACAGTACACTTACAAATTAAGTATAATTATATTTAATTTAAAAACATACACATAGTTTTAGCAGCTTCAGATAGAGAAAGTAGTATTTCATGAAAAGCGCCTATAT
This sequence comes from Tholera decimalis, assembly GCA_943138885.2. Classification (NCBI taxonomy): domain Eukaryota; kingdom Metazoa; phylum Arthropoda; class Insecta; order Lepidoptera; family Noctuidae; genus Tholera; species Tholera decimalis. The sequence goes on from OW964551.2 coordinate 17,341,673, forward strand.
TCATTCTACTAAGAAGTCCACATCAGAAACTCGTTCTGCATCCATCTTTAGCACTAAATTTACGTAATTAGTATTTACACTATTTACACACTTTATCTGTCTGCTGGAAGAAATTTCTTATGAAATAAGCAGCACCTTTGTGCTCTTTTTTCTGTATTTGTTTTTCCCTTTTAAGTGGCATGTGTGTACATACATAAATAAATAAAGTGGTGAAGGTCAGATGTTTTGGGGACCGATAATTAAAGTTTATAAAACGCAGATATTTCTTAATTTGAATAAATTACTTTTGTTTTAAATGAGAGTGTATTTTAACACAATTTTAAAATTTAACACAACCAATATTATTTTATTATAGCGTTAAACCCTTGAATACTATAAGACCGAGGTAGGCATAAGGCAAGAAAAAATTATTTCTCATCACACGTACACTCACTACCTATATTGCTTTATATGTACATTTTTTTCTCTGCCATTATTCTAAGATTGTTATTAATTTTTTACCTTTAGTTTCTCGATATCTTTTTAACACGGTTTTATTAGGTCGAGCTGTAACAATCTACCTATGTCATAAAATCTAAGAATCTGAATTCATGAAACTTGGCAATTATATGTAGATTACATTACAATACAAAATTGTGGTACCATCGAGCTGGTCTGTTGATGGAATTGAAAGGTGGCTGATGGAACCTTGGACTGCCTACTAGTAAACATATCGAGTTTGTGCTCATTACATTCTTAAAAGCGTGTTTTTAGTTTCTTAAACTTTTAATTTATGCAGTTATAAACTGGCCTATGTAACAGGACTATCCTCGACCTCTGTCATGCTAGTTGTCCTGGTTAAAAAGAATATACGGTAATAAAGATAGTATTTTTAACAATAAACTATACGCTATTATAAAACTTACTAGCATAAAACCACCCCAACTTGTCACAAACGGTATACACACACAGGCCAGCAAAAACAGGGCAAAATTCACCATTTTACTACTTAACAGTACAAAAAATTGTAGATTTGCATTGCTTTAAATACATTCGTACAATAATATCCCATGACATGTCTATAAACATTTAGATCGTATCTCTAAGTAAATTAATAGCATTTGTAGACATTAATATTTGATTATATATATTTGATGTTTTTATTTTCATTCTTTCATGTTATCGAAAATTGATTTATAAAATTACTGATACGTATTCAAGCCTTAGTTTACTATAAAAGTCTAGATACGGCCGCATGTTGTGAAAAGCGATATAAATATGGCTCAGCGTACGCCAAACTCTCCGCGCGTTCCAAACATCTCGTGTCTACGCGGAATTCCAGAACCTTGAACATCGACGAGTTGCAAGTGAAAGAATAGTCACTGGTTATGCTTCTCACAATCACTTTAATAGCTCTTTAAACGTTGCTAGCTTTTTAAACGTTGACCGTATAATGAATCAATTTAACGCGTGTACCGCCTTTTAAGAAACAGAAATAGCTCTATGGGCTGTCACAAATAATCATCGTTTTGCAACCCACAAACAAAATAGTGAAATAGTCGATTATTGTGTTTGCTAACACTGTGGGTTGCCATGAATAATATTATAACTGTTACGTTAAAGGTAACAGTGTTGCAACTCATTGATAAGATCAGTTAGATATAGTCGATTATTGTGTATGCTAACACAAGTCTATCGGTTTTCTATCAGTTACATTTCGGAAAGTGTGCGATGGAATTATATAATTTAATTCCGCCAAGTCCGTTCCATAATCGGACTACAAGATAAATGGCGATGCGCTATCGTCACATGGTGGACATACCACCCATACGCACAAAACGTTTTGGGAATACTTTCATTGTGCGTACGGCTAAGGAGTAGAATTCCTTGCTGGAGTTTGAGTTTCTCGATAACTGTAACCTGGGGGTCTTTCAAGTCAAGAGTGAATAGGTTCCTTCTAGGTAAGCGTGCTCCATCTTCGATCACTATCATCACTTACCATCAGGTGAGATGGTGTTTAATCGCGAGCCTATTATCAATAAAAAAAGTAATTGTTAGCGTTTCGATGAATACACAAATTATGTCTTACATTTCACACGCTTTGTGTTTCACACATAATCAAGTGGAAATTTATCATAAAGTAAGTTACAAGGGTTAAACTGTTTTAGTGTTCACTTTTTACTCTATTTCAGATTAATCCTCCTAAACGATTGTGAATATGTGAACTATGTAGGTTGTTTATTCGAGTTAAACATGAATGTCTGGCAAATGCGTGCTGTTTGCGGCCTACCCAAACGTCCTTACCTTGGTATTGTACGTCAAATCGTTAAACTCCTGGTTTTAAGTTGAGCTAAACGTCATCTGACAAATACTTGCACTGTATGGACAGGTCCACTCAAATTTGTGAGCATCTTTCTGAAAATTGGAAACTTTGAAACTATCGCTTTCAAGGCATCGGAGATAGGATAAACGTAACCTAACGTGAGTTTCTGTGTAAGAAAGAAATTACACAATGAGTAAAAACGTAGTAATAAGGTATCCTTGAAACAAAGTCCATGTACTTTGTAACTAACGTGTTTTTTAAAAGCTTCTATTCTCGGACAAAGTTTAAAAAAAGAAGTCTCGCATTCGTCCTTTACCTATACTTGCGTAGTTCCATATAACGCTAGCTATAAAAAATCAAATTAGGTTAGGTTTTCAGGACTGAGAGAATCGCTGGCTGTCACATAATAATCAACTAATACTCTTTAATACTGCTAAACGCACGATTTTGTGATTGAACTAAAATAAATGTAACATACATACATACAACATTGATTTTAATAACCACATCCTTGATACCATCGACTCCATCAGACTGGTAGATTTTTTCTTATTTTTTTAGTCTTTTTTTTATTATTTTTGTATCGTTTCAATCTGAGTTGTATGTCAGTGAATAAATACAAGTTTTGTTTATATTCACAGGCTGTTGAGTGTGTTAAGCTTTGGTTTCCTAGGAAAGCGGTGCCGTCATATAGCGGCCGTAATATTACGGACGCAAAAAGGCGGCCGTCTTTACGGTGACGACATGTGGAAAGTTCCACGGCCGTTTTAACAGTCTGCTTCATCGCTATCAATGAAACGTTCACGAAACCATCTGTCACCGACAAGACGGCCGTCATGTAAATGGCGGCACCGCTTTTTGACGTTACAGTGTCAGTTACCGCTCTCTAGGAAACCGCGCCATTTTGTTTACATAGACAACGTTCTAGTGACGTCATTCACCGCTGTATTACGGCCGCTATATGACGGCACCGCTATCCTAGGAAAACAAAGCTTTAGTGTAGTAATTTTATTCCTTCAATCAACTTTTCTACTTCAAATGCTCCTAATTTAAAAAATAATATTGACAAAGCATTTCTTGAAAACACTGATCAATATTAAGCACATCATTTTTACATTTCTGCTCTCCCCACCCATGGATCCTAGATCCATCCTTGCCTGGAAAGAGCTAGCCCCAAAAATAAATCTCAATCCTTTTACACACCAATAACAAAACTCGCATTATTTTAAATTTGGAAACAATCTTTATTTCTTCTCTTCTCTATTCTTCATCACAATCATCGTCGTCTTCTTCTTGCTTCTCCTTGAACTCCATCTCTATCTCAACACATCCGACCTCCTCGGAGCCTTTAAGTATATAACCGTTGGAACGGAAGGTGCCATATATTGCGTCGCTGGGTAGCTCGGTGTAGTCAAATACGTAGTCGGTGAGCTTGTACTCTCCCTGAGGACCAAGAAAATGATATTAGCATCAATTTAACTACTGGGGAAGCGGTAACGGTCTAAAGAGATACCGCGGCCCCGGATTGTAAGAGCAATTGAAGGAACTGGTTGGGAAGACTGCCACTCTCTTCCGCTTCGACCCAGAGCAGGAGGTTAAAAATGATTTTGAATTGAATTAGAGATGATTTTCCCACCGAAATAAAAAGCCTCTATTTAACTTGATCGTCTTATATTCAATTTAGCTAAGGAGTTGAGCTTCTTATGGAATATTTTCCCGTTTTTTATGACGAAAAATCATCAAATGACTTCTACCGGTCTCAGGTCATTCTCCTACTAATTGTGATTATGGGCACACAAACGAATTATTTTTGGAACCGTCTGCCGCTTCATTGTGAAAACTTGGATAATTTTAAGTAGAAAAGTAACAGAAAAATATTACCGCTGACAAGGGAAATTCTGGAGGGTCGAAACCAGCCATTTCCAGTGCAGCCCTGACGTTGTTTTTGGCATATTTGTTGACGAAGTTTACGAAGCGGTCGTCTGACAGCACCTGGTACTGTTTGCACCCCCCGTCTACGTACTTGCATATGTCCACGCGTACCTAGAAAATTACATGTGATGTAGTCGTTTATTAACATCATCATGTTTTGGTTTTATTTTCATCAAAGAAGCCTTAGAAACAATGCATTAATTATTGGAAAAGCGGAGTCTCCTAACACGGCCATAATATTGATTAAAAAGAGACCCCAATCACTGCCTAATTGAGACCCTTGGTAAAGTAATAAAACATTTAGTATTGTCAGTCCAATTGTTTAAGTATGTTACTGTAAAAGCTCAAACTATGCTAAATCTAAGGATATCCTAGTTAAACCTAAAATCAACTAGACTAGGTACTGGTAAAGATTTTCGGAGCTGTCTTTGTTTTAAGAATAAAGGTAGCAATTACAATAAATAAACAATAAATAGCAATTCATATTACTAGGAATCTTGTTAACCCCTCCAACTAAGCTAAATAATTATGATTGTGTCTGGAGTGGGTTCAGGGCAATAGTGTAATGGGTGGTGACTCCTTTAGGAAAAAAATAGTGCTGTGATGAAATTTATCTAGCTAGAATCTAGCTACTAGATCACATTTACACTTACGAAATACTAGCTGCTTTGGCGAACTTCGCACCGCTATTTTTGAGGTATTCCTCGAAGCGCTACCATTTTGAAGCGCTCCTAATGAAGCGCTCCTTTTTAGGGTTCCGTAGTCAACAAGGAACCCTTATAGTTTCGCCATGTCCGTCTGTCTGTCCGTCTGTCCGCGGTTTAGCTCAAAAACTATTGGAACTAGAAAGTTGTACTTTGGCATGAGTATACAGGTTAATGACGCCAAAAAAGTGGTAAAATAAAATTTGAAAAAAAAACAATTATTTAGGGTACCTCCCATACATGTAAAGTGGGATGATAATTTTTTTTTTCGTTCTTCCCATAGTGTGGGATATCGTTGCATAGGTCTTTCAAAAATATTAGGGGTTTGGTAAGACCGTTTTTTGATTAAGTAAACCGTTCGTGACTTATCAAGCTTTAAAGTACCAATTTTCGTTAGAGTCAAGTGTCCCCCCTCTATCAACTAAACGGTTATAGTTAGAAATTCAAATGTCACGGCAGTAGTACCTATATATAACGAAATTTAAAGGAAAACTATCACACATAAGTGGGCTTTACAAGTTTACGAGTAATAGTCGACCAATTGTATTTGACTCGAAAATTTCGAACAACTCTATAGAAATGTCGATAGATGGCGCTAAGCGGCAGTTGTATTGTGCTAGCTTCTTGTGACGATTGAGTAGTGTAGCTCTGTGTCCGTATTTAAATTCAAAACACCGGCTATGACAAGTCTTATACAAATCTCTAAAAAAAATTAAAACTTTCCGTGCAAAATTGTCGGATCAGGTGAGGATTTGTATAGGAAGTCAAATTAGTTAGGTAGTCATGTTTGGCTTTTAGTTAGAGCATAGTACGAAATGATCAGTTAGCGAATACGACACGCACTTGGCTGTTATAAAAACTACGGAACCCTACACTGCGCGTGGCCCGACACGCACTTGACCGGTTTTTTTATTCCTCGGAGCGCTCCTTTTAGTATACCATGTTATCGGGAGCGCTACTAAAAGGAGCGCTCCGAGGAATACAAAAGGAGCGCTTCATTAGGAGCGCTTCAAAATGGTAGCGCTTCGAGGAATACCTACCTCCTATTTTTTCCCCCATATTTTCTCATATTTTAAACCTTCCCTGTACGAGAGTGAACATGATACAAAAAGAATGAATGAAATCGATCCACCCGTTTTCTAGTTTCAGCAGACTAACGAACAGCAATTAATTCTTATTTATATGATTTTTTTAAATATTCTCATAATCTTAAAAGTTAGTCATAAGATACAGAAGTTCTATGTGTCCTCTGAAAGTTTGTATGAAATATCATATAGGCGTTTTTTTTTAAACAAACGGAGCGATGTAATACGTCAGGCCAAAGGCAGGTTGCTAGTATTTTATACCAAGACAGGTGTCAAAACTCACTCCAAAATCGTCATTAAAGCTTTCTTCCAACTTTATACTTGCGGTGAAACCATCGTGGGTTCTGTTGATCTTCTTCTGGACGATGTCGAACTTGAACTTGTGTAGGTTAGTTTCACATTTCTGTATATGGTTCACTTGCCACACGCCAGGTCCCTGAGAAACATAACCATACAATTTACGTTTTCTGATTACCAGAAGCCAATTTTTTTATACTTTTGAGGACAGAAGATTAAGTAAAACGTCTTTCTTTATCTCAAATGACTACACCTATTTTCAGTAAGAGACACGTACACAAACAGTCAGTCACACACCACACACACAACACATACACACACTCAAGCATATAGACTTTTATCCATAAATACTTAATTTTATATTAATCAATAGTTTATAATATGTATTAAATTTTAGGCTAGCCACTACTGTATCGACGAACAATGACTCCCATAACCCAGATTACTCTAGCTTGGGAGTCAGCAGACTCACATTTTGTATATTTTCCGCTCCAAAAAATGTTTAGGTATACTCATTGACTTGTAATGTTTTTTGGCTGTTAATAAAGTTATTTATTTATTAAAGTATAAATACTGATTCTTTTAAAACTTGATTATCTGTTATGAACTTATGATGTCCTTTTCGCTTATTGAGGCTCTTTTGAGATACACCATTGCCCCACACTAAGAATTTCTCCAATATCGTAAGTGAAACTATTTGTAGGCTAAACACGCATTTGTTTCTCCGCCGTAATCGAATCCGCAGCAAATCGCTCAACCACTGCGCCAACTGTGTCGTCAAAGGGTTCATATAGAGAACAACATAATCAGCCTAGGTTTTGCCGAATCAGTGGCGGCTTCCTAAAAATTGCCCACTCCAATTCAATAAATAATTAAAAATAAACATAGCATTGCTAATTGTTACGTTAACAAAGATGCATATCGTGGTATGGTGAGGAGGGATGACATATGAAACCAAAATAATCGTGTGTGTGAATGTTGATGTATGGAGAGGTAGAGGAAGGCCAAAGAATAGATGGAGGGATTGTGTGAGAAATGATATGAAAGATAAAGGAGTAAAGGATGTGACGTCTCACACCAAGTAAATGAGATAAGAGCAGAAGACGATGACTTAAATCCATATCCATACTTCCATATTAATATTATAAATACGAAAGTAACTCCGTCTGTCTGTCTGTTCCCTTTTCTCGTCTAAACCGCTGAACCGATTTAGATGAAATTTGGCATGGGAATTGTTAAGGTCACAGGCAAAGGCAATTTTTTTATCCCAGAATTCCCACGGGATCGGGATTTATGTGGGAAAACCCTCCAACGCGAATGATGTTGCAGAAGCTAGTAAAGAATATGGCTTAAGAATCTTACAATGTCACCAGTTCCGAACACCTTTGGAACGACACAACACAACACCCCACACAAAACCCACAGCGTCAACATTGGGCTCTTTAAGAATACTGAGCTTTTCAGCCAAACCGACCCAATTTATAATAGTGTTGTGCAGTAGAGTGTCATGTTCAGTGACCATAATGATCTATCTAATGGCGTGATGAGCTTCGATATTAATCATGATACACATCGTTATTTACAGTATTTTATAATTACGACTAAATTATCTAGTAGTTATGCCAGTTATGCCAATAACAAGGTAAATATTTTGATATGAAAGTTATAAATTGTAAAGAGCAGTGATGGTCCACTGGTGTGAAGCCCGACTTGCTTGCTTGTGCGACCGATCATGAGAAAACCCATGCTTTAGGACCGATAAATCCAAGACATTTGATGTGTGCGGGTCACTGGAACAACCAGATGGATTATAACCCATTCCCTTTCATAGAGAAGAGACCTTCTTCCCTTTCTGAGACCAGTGGGAACTTTATAGACTGAACTGACTGACTGATTTCTTTTTTATCAATTGCCTAGTCGGAGTAGGGATATTCACTAGTCAAGGTTAAATATTATAAGCTGATAGAGCGAAATTATAATGTAACGATACAATCCAAGGCAGAGGCGGATCCTACCCACGAAAAAATATTCACACCTATCAAAGAATAGCTGGTCCAGACAACTTCTGCTGATCAAAGAAAAAATAAAAATGGTGGTATCATTTTTCTTTTAATTTTCTGTGTACAATCCTTGTCCTGTCCATAAACAAACAAAAAAAAAGAATCGTCCAATTTGGTGCAGTCGTTCGAAAGCTATGTTTGTATGTACATTCATTTTCACTACATAGTCATACAAAAGTCACACAAAGTCGCTTCCCGCTGTCTGTCCCTATGTATGCTTAGATCTTTGAAACTACGTGACAGATTTTGATGCGGTTTTTTGTAATAGATAGAATCTAGTATAGATAGAAGCTAGTTATTTATACATATAGGTAACATGGTACAAACTAGGTACTAACGACATCTAACATACGCCGGTGTCTTCAAATCCACGTACCACATAAAAGGAACCTTTAATAGGTTTTACCTTAGTCTTACTTTATTTTGCTAAAATTGGTATTTTTTGTTTTAATGCTTTTAAGAAAAGAGAACTCGCAATGTGGGTACAATTCACATTACTAGCAATCTTGTTAACCCCTCCAACTGAGCTAAATTAGCTTGTATCTGGAATTGTATTTACGGCAATAGTGTAATTAATGAATACATTTTTACCACCGCCGCTATTATACTTCAATCAATATATATAAAACGCTTCCGTTACTGACTGACTGACAGACAACGCATAGCCGAAACTACTGGGCACAAGAAGCTGAAAATTGGCATATAATTATGTTCCTTGGGGTGTGTAGGGGAGCACTAAGAAAGGCTTTTTGGAATTTCTCACGGGATCGGAATTTACACGGGAAAATCCTCCGACGCGAACGAAGTCGCGGGCAACAGCTAGTATAATATATTTCCGATATACATTTCTCAATTACATATCATTTTTGAAGAAAATTTTTACAGAAGAATCAAAATTTTTAAAGCAAATTACAGAAAAGTGGACCAATTTTATCTGGCAGAAAACCGATGGCCCCCGGTAATGACAGCTATTCTATATGCTGCTGTATTCTTATGGCGAAATAAAAAAGTTTTAAATCTATTTTGTACCCCATAGAATCATCCACTACACTTTTTTATTTGTGAGAAATCATTGAAGGGATTGTCAGACTTCCACTGATTAAAAACACACCATGCTTCTGTTCCAGTTGCCCTTGTGTTGCAGTGCTCTGGTATTCCGGTAGAATATTGTCGCAACCACGACTGGCAATAGCCTTATCGGGCTCCGTGAATGCTGCTGATACGACTATCACTCACTACCCTACATAGCTCGTTATCCTCACCTTACCGCTTCTTTTTCTCTTTTGTTTGATATCTTAATTATATATGATATATTAATTATGATATATTAATTAAAAGTTAATTAACTGCACTGAATTTAAAGAAATGAAATGGGTTATCTCTAAAACGATGGAGGTTGAAAGAAGTTATGGTATAATCAAAAACATAGATCTAGATTGTAACGAGGAAGAATTAAAAGATAGTTTGACATCTGATACTGAAATAATATCAATAAAACGGTTAAGTCGCAGAGTGTCAGATGGTTCTGGATGGACTGACAGTGAGACTTTAAGAGTATGTTTCAAAGGATCCTCACTACATATATATTGTGAGATACGCAGGTTATGGAAATGAGACGCAAATGCAGGTTGAATATGGTATGCTTGTATTTTCAAAAATCGTTTCCTTATATAGGTACAGAATCTGTTGCAATAATTAATACATAGCGGGTATATATAAAAAGTTATTTTTAGAAAAATAAAATTACCCTACGTGCTACGTTTCTAACTGTGAGGATGCTATTCCGCTACAGTACACCCCCTCAAGCGAAGCGTACTACTGGTTTTACTATTCTTCCCGATCGCGTTGTTCTCTGTGTGTCATCATTTCCTTGTTCATTCATAGTGTAGGCAGGCTTGAGTCGGTCAATCGAGACGTTGGTTACTCTTCCTGGTAGCTGGAGTTTGTAGTACTTCTCACATCTTTCTATTACGGGATATGGACCTTCATATGTCGGTTGCAGTGGTTTTTTTGTGCAATCTCTGCGTAGGTATACGTTTCCACAGGTACGTAGGTCGGAGTGTACAAACATGTTGTTGTTGTTATGCGCGGTCTCGGCTGGTCGGTATGCGTTGATAGTGCGTCGCAGCTGTTCAACGTAATCGTGACTCATTTGGCTTCCTTTTGTTTCAACAAAAAAATCTCCTGGTAATCGCAGCGATGTTCCGTAGGTATATTGTGCAGGACTAATCCCTGTGTCGCTACGAGTAGCCGCGCGCAATCCGAGTAGTGCGGTGGGTAACTCGTCAAACCACTTTCCGTTTTCTCTAGCAGTGCAGCGCGCGGTAAGTGCGGCTTTGAGTGAGCGGTGCCACCGTTCGATGATTCCATTTGATTGTGGATGATATGCAGTTGTTCTCGTTCTGTTTATTCCCATTAGTTTCATCAATTCAGAGAAAAGTTTGCTCTCAAACTGACGACCTTGATCGCTTGTTATCGTGACGGGACAACCAAATCTTGTTATCCAGCTTTCATATATCGTTTTGACTATTGTTTCCGCAGTTATGTCGTGGAGAGGTAATGCTTCGGGCCATCGTGTGTACCGGTCGATAATAGTGAGTATTACTATACTGACTTTTGACTTTTGACAGGCTTCACAGGCTTTCGTCCATCGTCCCGCGTCAGCGTTCATGGCTGGCCAGAAATATTTTTCACTGAGTATTTTTCTTGTTGTGCGCGTGCCGGGGTGACTGAGGTTATGTACACTTTCGTACGCTGCTCGGCGAAATGTTTCGGGTAGGTACGGGCGAACGTGTTGTGTAGATGTTTCGCATAGTACTTTGCAATTTGTGTTGGGTAGAATTATGCGCTTCAATTGTAAGTTGCTTTGCTTCATTAAGTCACGTATGGTGCTGTCTCTTTCTTGCGCTGTGGCTAGTTGCTTGTAGTCGATCGTTGTAGGACAGGTGATAGTTTCTGTGTTGATCCGTGATAATGAATCTGCGACTATGTTATCTTGCCCGCTGATATGACGTATGTCGTTTGTGAATTCACTTATGTACATGAGTTGTCTGGCTCGGCGCGGTGTCTCGCTGTCTGACGATGTTTTATTTATTGCGTAGGTTAGCGGTTTGTGGTCTGTGAATATTATAAGATGTCTTCCTTCGAACATTTTTCTAAAATGCTTCACAGCCATGTATATAGCTAGCAGTTCTCTGTCGAATGTGCTATATTTGACTTGCGCGCTTGACAATGATTTGGAGAAATATCCCAGTGGCTGCCATTTGTTGTGTACATATTGTTGCAGTACAGCACCAGCGCACTTATCGGAGGCGTCAGTCATTAATGCGATCGGTGCGTTATGTGAGGGGTGAGCTAGTAATGCCGCGTTTTGTAGGCCAGCTTTACATAACTCAAATGCCTTCAAGGCATTGTCATTCCATACTATCTTTGTTTTATCTCGTTTCTTGCTATTGTGCAAGTATGCATTTAGAGGTGCTTGTATTTCGGCTGCCTTTGAAATGCAATCTCTGTAGAAGTTGACGGTGCCAAGGAATCTTCTTAATTGTTCAATGGTTGTGGGTAGTGGAAAGTTGGTGATTGCTTCCACTTTTTCTGTTGGAGGGTTGATGCCATCTTGTGAGACAGTGTGTCCAAGGAATTTGATCACTTTCTTGCCTAATACACATTTAGCTGGATTTATAGTGATGCCGTATTTGTTTAGTTGTTTTAGGACGGTTCGTAAATGTTGTCTGTGTTCTTCTTCTGTTCTCGAACTTATTATTATGTCATCGACAAATGGGTAGGCATAGTCGAGTCCGTGGAGTACTTCGTGAATAAAACGTTGGAAGGTCTGTCCTGCATTTTTTAGTCCTGGGCACATCCGGGGAAATTCAAATAGCCCGAATGGTGTTATGATGGCGGTTTTTTCAATGTGATCTTCCAGTACAGGCAGTTGTTGGTATGCTCTATTTAGGTCAAGAGTTGAGAATATTTGCTTCCCGTGCAACTGGTAAGTGAAATCCTTCAAACGTGGTACAGGATATCTGTCTGGTTTCGTTACGGCATTTAGCCTTCTGTAGTCTCCACATACGCGTAAGTCGCCGTTTGGTTTGGGTACCACGTGAAGTGGACTGGCCCAGGGGCTCTTGCTTGGTCGGCATAATCCCTGATCCATCATAGTTTGAAATTCTTTCTTTGCAGCTTCGTAACGGTGAGGTGGCAGTGGACGAGCTTTGCAGTATAATGGCGGCCCTGTTGTTTCTATATGGTGTTCGACGTTGTGCTTCGGAGTATTTTTCATAGTGGAAAGTCTTGTAATATCGGGGAATTCCGCCAATATGTCATGATATTTTTGTTCCAGGTCTATGGTTCTGATGGTTGGTGCTGTTGATTTGCAGATGGACGTCTTCACTGACAAGTTTGTTATCTTGTCGATTAAACATTTTCCACCGAGGTCGACTAGTAGGTGATGGTGCTTCAAAAAATCAGCGCCGATGATGGGCTTGCTGACTGCTGCTACGACGAACTTCCATCTGAATGGTCGTCTCAGGTTGAAATCCAGGTCCATTGTTTTTTCACCGTAGGTAGCTATTTCGGTGTTGTTTGCTGCATATAGTTTGAATGCGGTTGGCTTCAAAATTTCACAGCGTTTCCTGGGAATGACGGATATGTTTGCACCAGTGTCGATGAGAAAGCTTAGATTTGTCTTCTTGTCTTTCAAAAATAGACGGTGTGATTTTTCCCAGGCGCCAGATTCCGTCTCTGCTAACACCTGTTTTAGTTTCCCGAGATTGTTGGGTGCTTATCTTCGTAAGTACATGGTCTAGTACATTTCCGCGCTTGTGCGCCGAACTTCCGATGAAAGTAACAAACGGAATTGTCGTTGTACTCGGTCCTGTGATTAAAGTCCGCTCGGCGGTTACCATGCGGCGAACGGTACGTACTGCGTGATCGATGACGCGTGCCGCCTCGCCAGTTGCGCCCGCACTGCCTTCCGTAGCGGCTGTGGTGTGTTTTTAATTCTGATATTTCTTTTGCCAACATGTCGATCTTCGCGTGAAGCAATGCGTTTTCATGATTTGTAGCTAAAGGTGGAGTGGACGGTGTTGCCGGTGACGAAGTGTTGTGTACTGCTGATATTTGGTGGTGAAGTTGTTCTAGCATTTTGTCGGCCATTACTGCTAACTCGTTTAATTCGGTTTTCTTAGCTATAGTTTCGCTCACAGCTAGTATGGCGCGGACTGATGGGGGTAGGTGCTTCGTCCATATAACACGCAGCGTGTTCTCGGCAATGTTGTTTCCGGCTAAATTTTGCATGCGGCGTAGCAGTTGTGAAGGCTTCAAATCTCCAAGTTCCACGTTGGACAGTAGCCGCTCGAGTTTAGTGTGGTCGCTCTCGTCATAGGTTTGGATAAGCCTCATCTTCATGGTGGCGTATCTATTGTTTTCTACTGCATTTTTAGTATCGAACATGATGTCTTGAATTTCGTCTAGATCTTGGAGGTCGAGTTGGCGGATGAGCAGCTCTGATAGTTCCTTGTCGCTTAGTTTTCCAGCAGACACGATCGCTTCAAATTGCAAGAACCAAAGCTTGATTCTGTTCCTCCATAAAGGCGGTATCCGTTGATTGTACGAGACGGCTGATAGTTCGTGCGAATCTTGCTGCGGTGATGATGTACTGCTCCGATCGCTCGGTTTCAAAATATTTGAGGTCATCATTTCGTCTTGAAGTTTCTTCCGTCGGGGTCACCACTGTGAGATACGCAGGTTATGGAAATGAGACGCAAATGCAGGTTGAATATGGTATGCTTGTATTTTCAAAAATCGTTTCCTTATATAGGTACAGAATCTGTTGCAATAATTAATACATAGCAGGTATATATAAAAAGTTATTTTTAGAAAAATAAAATTACCCTACGTGCTACGTTTCTAACTGTGAGGATGCTATTCCGCTACAATATATATATGTATGGAGTTCGTATAAATGTGGAGCCATATGTATACCCTGTTACGCAATGTTCCAATTGTTGGAAATTCGGCCATTACAAGAAGATTTGTCCAAACAAGAAAATTGTTTGTCCCAAATGTAGCCAAAACCATGAATGCTGTGACACAACCTCATATAGGTGCGTCAATTGTAAAGGCGATCATCTTGCATTGAGTAAAAGTTGCCCTATGTATGAAAAGGAGAAAAAACTTAGAAGCATAATGTCCCAATTTAACTGCACATACAAAAAAGCCCTTATAATTTACGTCCCATCTTCGACTCCAATTCCGGAGAGCTTTGATGTAGTAAATTCTGTACCTCAACCTATAACTGAACAAACATATTCAACTTCTGTACAGAAAACACCGCGGCCACTATATTCCTCTGTCTGCATGGGTAGGGGCAACTCTAAAACAACTGAAGCGACAAAAAATCTAGCAGATTCTGCAGGCCACGCCAGTTCTACTACTTATAAATCGAGGACACCAAAGTCGAAGAAAAAACTACATAATCAGTATTACAACAATACCTACTTTGACTGGGAAAGTTTGTGTCTAGACTCTGATTGTGATAAAAGCAACAAAGAAGAAGAGGAAGAACCCGAAAGATATATATTTGACAGGCCCGTTGGTATAGTGGTCAGTGGCCCTGACTGCTATGCGCAAGGTCGTGGGTTCGATTCCCACCTAGGACAAATGTTTGTGTGATGAGCACGGTCATTTGTTCTTTGTCTGGGTGTAATTTATCTATAATATGTATGTATTTAGAAATATATATGTAAGTTTATCAGTTGTCTAGTACTCATACCACAAGCTCTGCTTAGTTTGGGACTAGATGGCGTTGTGTGAAAAAGTTGTTGTGGAATATTAAAAAACAGGAAAACATTCGGAGAACTAATGAAAAAACTGAAGGAAATATTTTTTTTTAAAATACTTCAATTTTAGAAAAGATTACCAGTATGATAAGATGTTGCATTGATTGGATAATATTAACAACTTTTGAAAATATCTCTGACTGGCCCATTATAAAACAGACATTCGACTTTTTTATGTTAAGAAATGGATAATAACAGCAAAAAAATTCAATTAAGTGTACTCCAATGGAACGCACAGAGTTTAAGATCTAAGTTGATGACATTTGAAAACTTATTGCTACAGGGAAAGGTCCACATTGCAGCCATAAGTGAAACTTGGTTAGAACCAGATAGTTATCTTAGGCTGTCAAGTTATAATATATTCCGCAAGGATAGGGATGATGGGTATGGTGGGGTTGCTAGTTTCACACATAAGTCGATACAAGCTCACCTCTCTACAGTTCAAAGTATAAACCCGGGTATCGAACTTGTCTGTGTCAAAGTGGAAAATTGTTGTGATATCGAATATGTTGTTTCTGGGTACTGTGCTCCGTCTGTGCGTACTAATCGACGGGACTGGGACTCAATTTTTTCTGTACATCAAAAGAAATGTCTTGTTATGGGAGATTTTAATGGGCACCACACCAATTGGTCCTACAAGACCGATGTAAGAGGATCGCAAATCTGTGATGCAATTTTAGATAGCAGTTTTGTCACACTAAATGATGGTGAGTACACTCGTGTTAGGCTAGTGAATAACCAACTACAACAGTCCGCGCCTGATATTACGTTAGTTTCTTCGGATTTGGCAATGTCATTTAACTGGAGCGTAATGAACGAATCTCTTGGAAGCGACCATCTAATGATTAAAATCACTACAAATCTCAATGTTGTACCAAAAAACATTTATAGACTTAATTTCAAGAGAGCTGATTGGGATAATTACGAAAAAATGCTTAAGACAATATTTTCTGACTTTCACATGTCAGGTAATCTTCAAAGTGATTACGATAAATTTATTGATTACATCAATTTAGCAGCGGACGTTCATATTCCGCAAACAAAATTTAACTTGAACCCTACTAACGTCTTTGTGCCCAAACCTTACTGGAATGCAGACCTTTCCAAATCAGTGGCTGAACGTAGACTCGCCCTTTCAGCTTTTAGACGCAATCCGATACCCAATAATCTAGCACGTTTAAAAACAAAAATATATGAGTCACAAAAATTAATACGCAATGCTAAAAATAAAGGTTGGCAGGATTTTTGTACATCACTAGATGGTACAACTTCCCAAAGTCAAGTATGGCAAAAGATGAGATGGTTTAAAGGACGCAGTAGTACTAGGCAATATGTAGATAGCGGGCGAGCTAATAAGTTACTTCGTAGCCTAACCCCCGATTATACATCACCGCATGATCTATCTTTTTTTCTAGTAATCTCAAATTAGAATCGCCAATTAAAATACAAGAACTCAAAAACTGTATTCGTTCTAAGGATACTTCACCCGGTTGTGACAATATCTCATACTCAATGATTAAAAATCTTCCGGATAATGGTAAACATATATTGTTATCGTTGTACAATGGCTCACTGTCAACCGGTTTTGTGCCTACTCAATGGCGTGACGTCAGGATCGTACCAATACCTAAGCCTGGACGCGATCCGCAGTCTGACTCCTCACTCAGACCAATATCAATGTTGTCGTGTCTGTGTAAAATTTTCCATAGCATTTTAAACAACCGAATAGAACGGTTCATCGAAAAAAATAACATATTGTCACCATATACTACGGGATTTAGAAAAAGTCATTCTACAATGGATAATTTGGTTAATTTAGTATCTAATATACAATCGGGTTTTACAGATAGCAAAATAACGATCGGATGCTTTTTAGATTTAGAAAATGCCTATAATAATGTTAATATTATTTCACTAATGCAAACAATGGATTTGATTGGGGTGGGATCTAAAATATGTCAATATTTATGGCACTTTTTAAAAGAAAGAAGGCTGAAGGTTTTAATAAATAATGGTTACATCTGTCGCACTACTGGTCGCGGTTTAGCCCAAGGTGACCCTTTGTCGCCGTTACTTTTTAACATATTAACTTCAAATATCTGTACAAGTATAATGAGCAGCGGAGTAATGATATCACAATACGCCGATGACTTTGTAATTTATTTGGTTCATAATCACATAAGAGAAAGTGTTAATCGCTTACAAAACTCAATGGATATTTTAGTCAGATTACTTTCAAACATAGGTTTAGAAATCTCGTCTTCAAAAAGTAAAGTTTGCGTTTTTAAGAGAGGATATAAGAGAGAAAATGTAAATATTTTAATTAATGAAACCTCGTTAGAAGTAGTAGATAATATAAAGTATTTAGGGTTATGGCTAGACCGTTCACTCAGATGGAAAAAAACATATTGGTGAAGTGGCAGTAAAATGTTTAAAATCTATGAAAGTCTTTCAAGTGCTTGCTGGGTCGGCCTGGGGTGTACATCCATATTACTTGAGACAATTGTACATATCTATCATACGTTCAAGACTAGAATATGGCAATTTTCTTTATGACAATGGACACAAGGGTAGTTTATTAAAATTAGACCGTGTACAAAATCAGTGCATGCGCATTATTGGTGGTTTTGTGAGGACGACATCAATTCATGTAATGGAATGTGAACTTTGTATTGATGAGCTGGCAAATATTGGTTAAAAATTAATTCGTTCCGAGGTAATAATATATTTCCTGCTATTAACAATCTTGTCGGCTCATGCCAGCGGAGTTACTGGCAACATAAAAAGAAACCACTATTGGTGACAGTACATGAGTTTCTTATAAATAACCCTATACAAACATCGGTGCAATTAGAAAGGTTTTCCATGAGCACGTGGGCCAGCAGTGTGGACCTATCCAATGTAATAAAACCTTGTGTAGATTTAATTGATAAACCAAAACATCAGTATAGATCTACCCACATACAGCAAGTTTGTGAGCAATATTTAACAACTAATTATTTGTATTATTACTGTATTTATACTGATGGTTCACAGGAAGGTAGCGGGTCGGGTTGGGCTGTTTATGATCCTCAAATGAAATGTTCCATTAAGTTCAGAACATGTGCTAAAGTTTCGATTATGTATGTGGAACTTTTAGCAATCGCAGAAGCTATTTCATACATAGAGTCATTCGAATCAGGAAATTATTTAATTTTGACCGATTCCAGAAGTGCTCTGCAACATCTGGCTCGATGCACCTCGAATTGTCGAGGGACACCGATAGCCTACAAAATTTTAGAATCCATTTCCAGGATCCAAAATAAGAACAAAATTACTTTACAATGGATACCATCCCATATTGGCTTGTATGGAAATGAGCAAGTTGATCGGTTAGCGAAAGAGGCGATTACAGACGGTATCTTCGTGGAGTGCCAACCCTTATTTAGTGACCTCTTGTTTAGAGTACGAGACCAGTGTATGGTACTGTGGAAAGAATACCATGATGAGAGGTCACTGTTTAAAGGGATTTGGTACAAGATCATTCAGCCCAGCCTTACCCGCAGTCCATGGTTTGGTGGCACAGAGATGTCCCGACATGAAATTGTAACCGCGTTTAGACTTCGTTCTGGACACATTCCTTTAAATAGCTTTGCTTTCTTAATGAGGAAGACTGAGTCACCCAACTGTTCAGAATGTGATAACGTAGAAGATGTCACTCATATTTTGGCGGAATGTGTCCGGAACGAAGCTGAAAGAAACGAGTATTTGCAAAAAAGATGTTTGTGTCCCAATAATATGGGAATTTACATTAGCAGTCTGGCGTTTCCACTATCAGAGAGCGCCAAAGATCTTTATAAAATTGTTTATGTAGGTATTAAGCGTAGGTAAATGTAAAGAAAGACCCTACGAGGGTGGCACGGTCATTGTAATCAAACCCTCTATAAAAAATAAAGAGGAAAAAAAAATACTGGATATTGTTTTTAAAACTTTTATTGTTTTTTAACCGACTTCTGAAAAAGGAGGAGGTTCTCAATTCGGATGTTTGTTTGTTTGTTTTTTTTTTTTTTTTTTTTTTTATGTTTGTTCGGGCATAGCTCCGTCGCTTGCCAACCGATTTGAAAAATTCTTTTTTTGTTGGAAAGGGTATACTTCCCAAATGGTCCCATGAAAATTTTATCGAAATCGGACAATCCGTTTCTGAAAAATCAACAAAAGTAAAAAAAAAATATTTACATTGATGATCTTTTCGTTTACTCTGCATTGTGTTTTTTGTTCGCGCATTTTTAGTTTTTTGTAGTTGACATTTTGGATTTTATAACTAGATTAATTACAAATTGACCCACTAAAAAGCGCAAAAATAAAAACTTTTTCGCAAAAAAATAAAAACCGACTTCCATATCAAAACACTACAAAGCCAAAAATAATTTTAATTTCGGAAGGCGGTGTGAAAAAAAAGAAAATACAAAACCAATAACACCGACTACCGAAATTAAAATTATTTTTGGCTTTGTAGTGTTTTGATATGGAAGTCGGTTTTATTTTTTTTGCAAAAAAGTTTTTAGAATCTATGGTAAATAGACAACACAAATTGCGTGTGACGTCACTCGCATGTTAATCCGTAATTTTGTGTCATCCATTACATTACAAACAACATGTACAATATTTTGCGTGACAAGGATAGAGAAAAACAACGTGGTTTTCGTTTTTATCATTTACTAGTACTCACGCGGGGCTTAGCTCCCGTGGATTCTATCACGGTAAAAACATAACTCTCCTTTTTTGCTTGAAGCTTGAGGAAGGTTATAGGCTACTTTTTACGCGACTGCGTAAAAAGTAGCCTATAACCTTCCTCAAGCTTCAAGCTACTTCCATACCATTTCATCCAAATCCACCCTGTACTTTCGAAGATTAGCGCGTTCAAGCAAGCAAACAAACAAACAAACAAACAAACTTTACCGCTTTATAATATTAGTATAGATATAAATATATTTATTTATCTATTCAAGTTGATTTGCCTTATGATAGTCAAATACTCAACCTGTGGATTGCATTTACAAATATAAACTTTTTTACAAAAAAAAATTACCGACTTCAAACTTACAAAAAAGACTTGCACTACAAAGATACATACACTGGTCGAATACAGAACCTCCTTTTTGAAGTCGATTAATTAAATAGCTTTAAGGGTTGGAAAAATACACAACTTTCCGTCAATTTTATATTGTATATACTTAAATGGATGTTAGTTGAAAGCTCCTTTGTTCTATTAAAAAAATTGCGTATACATACGATCCTTTATTACAATTTTAACTTATAATAATATTCACATTTGAATTTATCATTCGACAAAATTTAATACGGTAGGCCCTAAAAATTTATGGTTCACATTGGAATTTGAACTATGTGACGTAAGACATAGAGTTTATTATTCCAAGATGATATAATTATCTCAACTTCTTATTATTCAAATATATTCATTCGTCATCGTCTTCTGCTGTCTTCTTAAACTCCATTTGTGTGGCCATGCAACCTACTTCTTTGTCCCCTTCCATTACAAAAACTGTGACGTTATACGTTCCGAACATGCTAACAGTAGGCTCGTTACTGAAAATGTAATTATCAATGTCGTATTCACCCTGCAAAAAACATAAAACAATCATTATTAAAGATTGTTTGATATTTTTATCGATAAAGGTTTACATTCTATACGTTTTTTTTTAAAGAGAACTAGTAATGTGGGTAGAATTCACATTACTAGCAATCTTGTTAACCCCTCCAACTAAGCTAAATATGATTGCGTCTGGAGTGGGTTCACGGCAATAGTGTCATGGGTGGGGTTCGAACCCGGGACCTCTCGATCACATGTCCGACACCTTAACCATTCCGTTTGAATAACATGAAGGCACTTGTGTTTTTATCATTATGTCATTGGCTGATCACACGTTAGAGATCAGTCGATTGAATTTTTTTTTTCCTTTTACGTGAAATATACCTGTCGAAATAATAACGACACAAAACAAAATAAGTTACAAATTATTGAGGTACCCAGATTTTTTAAAATAAAGATTTCTTTTTAAATATAGATTCTTATGTAATATTCTTTAAGACGTAATACTAATAGTTACCTTAGGTATGGGCATCTCTGGCGAGTCCAAGTTTTTGATAGCCTTCAAACAATCTCCAACTCTCTCCTTAGCGTAAGTTTCAAAGAACTCTATTAAACACTCATCCACTATCGTTTGTGCTTGCTTGCAGTTGCCATCTTCCAATTTGCATATTTCCATCCGGACCTGGGCATTACATAAATAAATTAAACAGTTAAATAAGTATCTATCTTAATTAGAATTCAGATTTCTTTATCAAAAACATATTCCATATAATTGACAAAGTTCAATGAAAACAGTTCAATCAATCAAAAAATTGCTAGCTCAATCTATACTTTTTAGAGCTTTTACAAATTGTCACTTTAAAATCAACTTAAAATACAGGAGGCTAAAACTGATTAGTGTAGGCATGCCTACACTAATCAGTATTATCAGTATTTATATATTAATCGATACTGAACATGTTCAGTATCTATTACTATATTTTTCTTGTTTACTGAAGACTTGTTATTAGCTTCAGTTTTAAATACTGTTTTTATTATGTATTTTGACGTTCCTATATATACGTCCATGCTTATATTCAGGGTTTCAGGATATAATAACTTCCAGGACTTGAATTTGACAGACTTGAAATTGTGCATATTGCTGCATGCTGTGTTTTTAGTGAGAAAACGTCGTAACGTTTATGTCGACGTTTACGTCGTAACGTAAATAGTTTATCATTCAAATATAAATACACATGTTTTTTTTTTGCATGCACAATAACCATAACCCAATTTTACTACTAACAACTCAGTCTCAGTATATTTTGTATAACAAGCTCTTTAATAAGAAAACATACGCCATAATCATTGTTGAAGTCCTCGTCCAAAACAATGCGGCCCTTACATCCGTCATGGGTCTCGTTGATATTCTTCACCAGCGTAATGTCGAACTTGAAAATGTGACTGTCCACCTCACATTTGTTGATGGCTAACGTTTTCCAGACGCCAACACCCTTGAATAAAATGAATATTAGTACGTCCTAAAAACAAACTAGTACGGAAGAGACAGAAAAGTTAGATATACCCCAATTTCTAATGAGATATCGCGTCCCCGGACCACAAGGGCAACTGAAGGAACAAGGTGGGTTTTTATTCAGTAGAAGTCTGACACTCTCTTCCTTTCCACTCCAGACGAGGAGAAGTCATTGTATGATTTTCCCACCGAAAAAGAAGATATACCCCGATTTAGTTTTTTTATCCAATGAGAAATCAAACCTCTTCCACGTTCAAACGTTCCTCTGAACATCTGTCAGTAATTATTATTTCGGACGCAAAAATCGTTAAACTTGTGATTGTAGAAGCTCAAGACCATTTCCGATGGAGGACTGTGGACGCCCGCCCCATCTAGGGTCATAGGAAAATAAGTCTAACCTGTATTACTTAATTTAGTAATACATGACACACGTTGCGTTACTGTACAAAAAAATAACTAGGGCTTCCAATCCCGCAGCCTGAATTCAATCTCGGTATTTGCAGGACTACGAATTTACAATCCCGCGGGATCTCGGTATTTGCAGGATCCCGCATATTGAAAATATTCACATTTATATAAGGCAAATAAAACAATGAATTAATCAACTAACTCCACATTTATTTACGTATTACTATTAGTATGAGATCAATCAAATTACACCGTTTATTTATCACAAAAAACAATGAATTAATCTGCTAACTCCACATTTATTTAAGTATTACTACTAGTATGAGATCAATCAAATTACACCGTTTATTTATCACAAAAAACAATGAATTAATCAACTAACTCCACATTTATTTACGTATTACTATTAGTATGAGATCAATCAAATTATACCGTTTTTTCTTCACAAAAAACAGTAACAAATACTGAATACAAAACTTTACTGATATTTTAGGCTACATACTTTGGCTACCACTGTCTGAAATTTGGCTATGCTAAGCTATGATAAACGGGCGACATCGGCCCCTGTGTTGTTTGCAACACTGCCGGCCGCCAGTCACCGAGCGATCTTTTCAGTCCCGCAAATCCCGCGGATCCCGCGCCCGTAATCCCGCATCGTGCGGGATTGGAAAATGACGCGGGATCCCGCAATACAGAGATCTCGGTATTCCGGGATTGCAAGCTCTAAAATAACATATTTATGCCAATCCATAAAGTTGTGTCGTTTGAGAAAATCTCTCGATAGAAGTGTTGTACATTTTTTTTACTATTATTTAATAGACAAGTAAAAATCTTACAAAGTTTTTCGACTTCGCCACCGTAACACTAACACATAGAGCGCTAAATATTACCAACGCTCCCGACATATCACTGGCTTGTAGTACAAACTTCATGAGCCCTAAAACCAAATATATACCACATGACATGTTCTGAGGTTATAACTACAGCTATCTGATGGCGTGATACGCTACATTGTGACTATACCGAAACAATAGTCTTTTATCTTTTATATTATGCAGTTTTAGTAACTATGTTGAAATCAAGTCCCAATCAAATCAGCTACATATACAGTATGTTAACTAACAGAGGGCGTTCCCGTTAACCCGCAATAGTATAGCATCGAAATATGCTAAAAAAAATATTACCATTCGAAAACAAAATGTTTTTTTTTAAATATTAATATATTCACTAAAAATTTTAAATGGATACGTAACAGAAACACTGTACACGCGTACTTGAAGGACGGCAACGTCGCAATTTATTCATGAGTGACGGGCCGCGTGTGCGCCCTCTGTTAGTTAACATACTGTATTTTATTTAGAATAACCGCCAATCTCATGAACTCGTAGCTAAATAATAACAGCTGTGTTGTTTAATCTTCAAGGTTAAGCAGCGCTTATATAGGTCGGACCGCGGATGGCTGACCATCTTCACATATCGAGATTCTTCCGTGCCTCGGAAAGCACGTTAAGTTTTTTGTCCGGGCTGCTATAATTATGTACAATTCTGACAGTCGTTAAGGGTAGTTAGAAGACAAAAAATCTACCACCATTCTTGTCAAGGGGTATCGTGTCCAGGGCCGGATTAACCATTAGGCGGAGTAGGCAACTGCCTAGGGGCCCCGCATCAACTAGGGGTCCAGGCCCAGTGCACGCACCAAGAAAACATGTTTCTTCGAACGAGAATTTGATATGCGTGTGAACTTAGGGACCTCACTGTTATCTCACAAAATACAAATCGTTAGATTTAGTAGTAGAATTAAAACAATTTTAGAACAAATCTGGGAATAAGTAAACAAATGTATTATAAACCACAGCCCTCAATGTGCGTTTTCTCAGTTCACACACGATTTGGTCAGTCAAAGTAAGAAAAGGGGCCCCTAGAATGCCATTGCCTTAGGGCATCTGACAG
Organism: Tholera decimalis; assembly: GCA_943138885.2. Classification (NCBI taxonomy): domain Eukaryota; kingdom Metazoa; phylum Arthropoda; class Insecta; order Lepidoptera; family Noctuidae; genus Tholera; species Tholera decimalis. The sequence goes on from OW964551.2 coordinate 17,366,356, forward strand.
GGTTAATCCGGCTCTGATCGTGTCACCTTGCTATTGGGTTGTGGAGGTCCGTTAGACAGTCGCTCTATTTAAAATACTAGTAGTCAGCTGCTGTCCGGTAAAATTGGAACCAGACCCGACAGGTGGGAAAAGGCTAAACAGACAATGATGACCAAAAACGAACAAGTAATTCTTGGCATATAATGTGATATCGAAAGCTGATTTGCTATCTTTGTTTTGTCAAGGAATGTATAAGCTTTGCAGCAAATTTTTTTTTATTACGAATTTGCCCCCTCTTGACCTCGATCACACCTGATGGTAAGTGTAAGATGAGGTCTACGATCGAACGAGCGAGCCCAGAAAATGCCTTTTCACTCTTACTTTAAAGGCTGACGCGTCATATGTGGCAGGGAACACAGAAGCCGGCAGAGAGTTCCACACCTTGGCTGTGCGCACAATAAATGTTGAAGAGAAGCGCTTAGTACGACAAGACGGTATATCGACCAAGTGTGGATGGTATCCTGCGGTACGTCTGGTAGACCGGTAGTAAAAGGGGGATGAAGGGATTATTTTGTCTATTTATTTTCACTGCAACAATACATGTTCTTTGTTTAGATTTAACATAACATAACAAGCCTATAACGTTACCAACGCTGGGAATGTTCTTTCTAGTAAGGCAATGGGCTGTAATCCACGATGCGGTCTCCGTATTTTTCGGTCCTAGGACGTACCGGTTTCGTCACGATTCAACATAATGTGTACCTAACTAATTACATAATAAGTACCTGATCTGTAATACTAAACAAAAAGTCACTATCCCATAAATAATAATAATAATAATAAACGTTTATTTATCATCAAAACAGTACATGGTTGTTTCATACATATTGTTACATGGTGAGTTCATCAATACATGGCTATTACCTATAAATACAACATTTGTACTCAAAGTCGGTGAACCCTGCCTCTTAAACTAGGGTTACCTGTGACTTAAGAGGCAGTGATCGGCTTAAATGTTTCATAACATAGTACATTACTTGTGCGAAGTGTGTCGGTCTACCATGTGAAGTAGATATTAAACTAAAGGACTAAATCGTAAATATTTATGATAAATAAATAAATATTAAGCAAAATATGGAAAAAAGGAAGGGTAACTCGAGGATGTAGAGCGGTGTGTGTGAGTTTGTCTAACTGTGTGAGAGTGTGTGTGTATATGTAGAAGTATGTGAGTGGTTGTGTGTAACTGCACAGGAGTATATAATGTGGGTGATGGTAGTTCTAAGTGTGCAGCAAAATACAATAAATATCATTAAGCAATGAGGAAAACAGGTGTGTACAGTGTTAAGCAATGAATGTAAGTAGGGACTCAGTTTGTATGTAATCCAGTTGAAGGAGCCATTCTGTCACTTTAGATTTGATATGGTATTTGTTGAGGTCACGGATGTTAAGGTCATTGTGAGCTTTTTTATAAATATGTGCACTGAGTGTGGAAAATTGATGTTTGGCGAATGAGGTTTTCTGACGTGTGCCAGGGGGGATATTGGTACGTTTATTAGGATCAGACGGGGGGACGCAAGCGTGTCTTCTGAGTACTGATCGAAGAACAAAGAGCTGGCGAACTGTTAGCACCTTACATTCCGAGTATAATCGTGCTGTAGGATAGCGGTATGGCTTGCGTAATATAATTTTGAGTATAGCCCTTTGTGCTCGTTCAACTCTGAGTAGACTGGTTTTAGTTGCGCCACCCCATACTGTTATACAATATCCAATCACGGATTGACACAGAGCATGAAAAACCATTTTCAAGGTATCAGGGTTGGCAGATTCTCTAAGAGACTTAAAAATGTGAACCAGTCTCATAGTTCTGGAGGTCAGGACATCGATCTGCTTATCCCATCGCAACCCTGCATCTATCTGAATACCTAGATATCTTACACTCTCGGTTCTTGTTAGTGTTCGACATTGACACGGGGATGATAGCTGTAAGCAGGTGTGGGCTGTTATGGAGAAGTTTAGGTTTGGTGCGGTGTTACGGCGGATAGAGAAAGGAATGTAGCACGTTTTCTCAAAGTTTAGAGTTAGCAGGTTCAGATTAAGCCATTTTATTACTTTGGCAAGTGCTGATTCTGCGTTATTGGCAACACCATCCCATGTTGACCCATCCACTAAAATCACAGTGTCATCAGCATAAGCAAAGATTTTGGAATTGGGAAGGGTCATTCTGCACAAATCGTTGACGTACACTTGGAATAAAAGGGGACCCAGAATGCTTCCCTGAGGCACTCCGTAACAAACAAATTCTTCATCACTAAGAATGGTACCAATTTTAGTCATTTGGGTACGATTAGTGAGATAATCTTTGAAAATTTGAAGAGCCATACCCCTTACCCCTATCGATTCCAATTTAGCTAAAAGTAAGGGAACAGAAACTGTGTCGAACGCTTTTGTTAGATCTAGGAAAATTCCAAGACATTTAGTTTTACTGTCCAAGTTGCTAGTAACGAGCTGTGTCAGATCTAGAATTGCATCTTCGGTTGAAACTCCAGTACGAAAACCATATTGGTTATCGGCTATGAGATGATACTTGTCCAGGAATTTATTCAGACGGCGACCAAGAATACGCTCTTAAAAAAACAATACTTGTCAAAAAAACCAAGTCTCGCAACTCAATTCTTCTACCGTAAAAAGTTGTGAGATCCATGTAATACCAAGTCAGTTATTAATTTATTCAGTTTTTTTTTGGCTGGGAAAATCATCGAATGACTTCTTCCGCTGTGGGTCAAGCGGAAGGGTGTGTCAGATTTCTACTGACTAAAAACCCACCCTGTTCCTTCGGCTGCCCTAAATTTCCGGGGCCGCAACATCTTATAGTGACCATAACAATATTTTATTTTTTAATGTTTTAAATAAATAGATTGACTCGGCCATCGCATGAAAACACAATATATCTCACAAGTAATCTTACTAATCTTTCTTACTAATATTATAAATGCGAAAGTTTGTGAGGATGGATGGATGTTTGTTACTCTTTCACGCAAAAACTACTGAACGGATCTGAATGAAATTTGGTAAGTATATAGTTGTCATTCTGGAATAACACATAGGCTACTTTTTATCCCGAAATTCCCACGGGATCGGGATTTGCGCGGGAAAACCATCCCACGCGTACGAAGTCGCGGGTAAAAGCTAGTATTATAAATGCGAAAGTTTGTGAGGATGGATGGATGTTTGTTACTCTTTCACGCAAAAACTACTGAACGGATCTGAGTGAAATTTGGCAAGTAGACAGTTTACATCCTGGAATAACACATAGGCTACTTTTTATCCCGAAATTCCCACGGGATCGGGATTTTACGCGGGAAACCCCTCCTACGCGAACGAAGTCGCGGGCAAAAGCTAGTAAATATATAAATTAGATTGTTTAATGCGATTGCCGATTGCATTGAAAATTTAGGCTTAGGCTAGTTTTATCCACAACGAAGTTTTGGATGTTTTGAAGGGTTCGAAAATGGCCTGAATTGCTTCGAGAAAAGTATGATACGGCCGTGCCGCTTTTTTGCTCGACTTGGTGGGGGCACTGCCGGCAGATTATCTATGCTTTGTGATATTTTAAACCGACTTAAAGGAGGAGGTTCTCAGTTCGTCTTGAACTTTTTTTATGTATGTTTCGTCATAACTCGAACACGACTGGACCGATTTGAATTTTTTTTTCGTTTGAAAGGGTATACGTTCTAGTTGGTCCCATTGTTATGAAATCAGGATCTGATGATGATATTCTGGAGTAATCGAGGGAACTCTTCAATTAACGGAAGGTGCTGTCAAAAAAAAAGAAAATACAAAACCAATAACACCGACTACCGAAATGAAAGTTATATTTTGGCTTTGTTGTGTTTTGATATGGAAGTCGATTCTTTTTTGCTAAAAAGTTTCTTTTTTTGAGTTGCATGTTCTTGTTAGTAACTTCCGCTTGAAAGTAACATGCAACATCTGTGAAATGAAATGAAATGAAATGAAATATTTATTCTGTAAATTGGTTATAAATAACACTTTTACACGTCATGTTTTTTTGCGTGTTTAGTTTAGCTAGATGAGGCCGGTATTTCCTAACTGACTACTCTGAGAAGAAACACCGAAACAAACTCAGAGGTCAAAGTCTCTTTTAAAGTCCAGACAATTTGTATTTGTATATGAGAAGCATGTAGGTTCATGTCTGTGGTATTCTTTTGAGGAAATAACCACGCGAATTTGAGCGGACCTGTCCAGACAGTGCAAGCATTTGTCAGTTATCGTGTAGCTCAACTTAGAACTTAAGGAGCTCAACAATTTGACGAACAATACCAAAGTAAGGACCTTTGGGTAGGCCACACAAGTACTCAAACTGCTTGACATCATTAAATAAATTATAGTGAAAGCAAAAACAATGAAGAAAGAATAACCTACATCGTCCTCACATTTACAATAATGAAATAATTTTATATATATAAAAAAAAACAACAATATAAAAAAAAGAAAACAACAATATATAAAAAAAACAACAAACAAAAACAAAAATTAATAGGTATATACAATACTTGAGAAAGCAAAATTTTAATTAATCAAAAATAAATCATCAATCATAATTTTAAAAAGAAATAAAAAAGGCACACGTATATCACTGGAGCATCTCATTCCCAAGCCTTCTTGTCCTCAATATAATCTTTAACACTGTAAAAAGCTTTCTGACATAGTTTACGTTTTATCAATAATTTGAATTTATTAATACTTAGTTTTTGAATATGGCTAGGAATTTTATTATAAAAACGTATACATTGGCATCTAAACGAACCACCTATTTTTTTTAACCTTGTTTTAGGAATGACATATGTGTCTTTGTTCCTTGTATTTACACTATGAATATCACTGTATTTTTTAAACAGATTAATATTTTTGTGTGCATACAAGAGGTTGTCATAAATATACTGAGATGGCACAGTCATAATATTAATCTCCTTAAATTTGTCTCTTAAGGAGTGCTTAGGACTTAATTTATAAATTGTACGAATGGCCCTTTTTTGTAATACAAATATTGTGTGAATGTCGGCGGCATTTCCCCAAAGTAAAATGCCGTATGACATCACACTGTGAAAGTAACTAAAGTAGACTAAACGTGCTGTTTCGATATCAGTTAATCCACGTATTTTTCTAACGGCATATGCTGCAGAACTTAGCTTTTTTGACAATTTATCTATATGGGGGCCCCACTGAAGCTTCGCATCCAAAGTTATGCCCAAGAATACTGTGGTATCTTCGGCTTTCAATATTTCGCCCTTTATTGATACACTAGTATTCACTTGTCTAACATGAGGTAACGTAAATTTTAGGAATTTGGTTTTTTTCTCATTAAGAAGAAGATTATTAACATTGAACCAGCTAACTACAGTTGCAAGGGCTCTGTTAACTTCTTCAGTAACCTGCTGTTGACGTTTGATTTTAAATAAAAGAGAAGTATCGTCAGCAAATAGCACTATGTCATGATTTTTGATCAGGTACGGCAAATCATTTATATAAATAAGAAACAAAAAGGGACCTAAAATTGAGCCTTGGGGGACCCCCATTTTGACCACAGATCCCGGCGATCTTTTGCCGTTCACATCGACTCTCTGAATCCTTTCACTCAAGTAAGAGGACAAAAGATTCAGAGAGGTGTCCCGGAATCCGTAGTAGTGCAGTTTCCTGATTAATGTCTCATGGGGAACACAGTCAAATGCCTTGGACAAATCACAAAAAATGCCCAACGCATCGCACTTATCTTCCCATGCATTATAAATGTGTCCTAAAAGTTCAACACCGGCATCAGTTGTTGAACGACCCTTTGTAAAACCAAATTGTTTATTATGTAGCAATTTGTGTTTATTAAAATATCTTTGCATCTGCATTAAAATAATTTTCTCAAAAATTTTACTGAAAGTGGGCAGTACAGAAATAGGTCTGTAATTAGTAGGGTCAGATGTACTACCCGATTTAAATAGTGGGATTATTTTACTATATTTCATTAAATCAGGAAACTCACCGCAATCAATACAATTATTAAATATAACAGCTAATGTAGGAGCAATAATGTGTATAATGGACTTAGTAACATCAACAGAATTACCCCACAGGTCTGCAGTCTTTTTAACATTCAAAGAATTAAAAGTTTTAATGATGTCATTAAAAGTAACATATTGGAATTTAAACTCTGAACTACAAACTGGAACATTTTTTTTAAGTAGTGTGATCATATCCTGTTTAGTTATTTTTCATATTTCATTATATTTTTCATAGATAGTCATGTTATAGTATCTCGACAAGCGATCGAGTCAAATAAACTGTTTATAACGTTATTTTTATAGTGATGTCAGGATTCTATATTTTATGAAGAACTAGCTTGTGCTTGCGACTTCGTTCGCGTAAATTTATCGTCGAGCGACTGGCTGCTGCGTTGCGTGCCCTGGGTCCGATTTCGGACAAGTTCAAATGTTGATATGGCCTTCAAGTGGTTGTTCCGGGTTTGGGTGTAGGTTAAATGCACTTACGATGTGAACTCCTAGTGTGGAGCGATGTTGTATAAAAGTTTTGCCTTAATGTGACAAACACACATAAACCTTCATCAATGAATGTATTTTTGTAATCGGACATGCACGTTTTGAAATACGTTTTAAAAGCAATTAAATTTAACCTAAGAATCCATCTTTTAAGCAGTACCTATATTGAATCCGCCGCTTTCTTCATCTGTGTCAGGTTTGTTCTTTATTTTTCGACCCGCCTGTCGAAAAGATGTCATATCTGAAAGAAGCCACAACTTCGTTCAAATTTATGTTTATAAATTATTTATACATAAACAAATAAACTATTAATTTCTAACTTCAACTTCTCATTGTTACAGACTAATGAACTGCGCTCTCCAATCAGCAACGGCTCTCGACGAGCATACAATAGCGGCGGCCATGTTGCCTCTGGCCACAGCCTACTGCCGAAAACTCTGCACCGGAGTCATACAATACGCTTACATGTGCATACAGGTATGTTCATTAATCTCTTCCCAACGTCCCAGCCGCCGTGGGAGACGCCCCGGGCTTCGAGAATCGCGAGTAGATGCCCGGCCACCGTATACGCGGGCTTTTGTACTGTTATAAGGCTGACCTCGTTAGTCTTTCAGTCACAACTCCACAGTTACACTTTGTACTAACGTTTAATACATGAAAGCTAAGCGTCCACAGGTCGGTAACAGACGCATTGCATCAGCCGCATTACTTTTCAACCGACGACAAAAAAAGGAGGAGGTTATCAATTCGACGCGTATATATATACTAGTATTTGTGTGTTGCGCGAGGTGCAAGCACCTCGCGTGCTTGTGAAAAAAAAAAGTGGGGGGGTGATGGGGGGTTTAGTATTTGCGTGTTGCGCGAGGTGCAAGCACCTCGCGTGCTTGTGAAAAAAAAAAGTAGGGGGGAGATGGGGGGGGGGGGGTTAGTATTTGCGTGTTGCGCGTCTCGTAAAAAATGTTCCAAGTCTCTTAGATTCCGAGATCCGCCTAAAGGGGGGGGCGGGGGGGGACTTTGAAAAATGGTTTTTACTTTACCGAGCCTCCTCTATACGAATCCGTAAAAAAAAAATACGGGTCTCGTAGTTTCCGAGATACGATAGGGGGGGTGGGAGAAGGGGGGTGAAAAGGGGAGGTTTGGCACTTTTCCCGTAGGTTTGAGAGTTACTTGTTTACGAATCTGTCAAAATATACCCACCTCCCCATCCACCATCTGGGAGAACAATTATGTCAATGAGTCAGTCAGTCAGTCAGTGAGTGGTAATTTAGCTTTATATAGTATAACTAGTATTTGCGTGTTGCGCGAGGTGCAAGCACCTCGCGTGCTTGTGAAAAAAAAAAAAAAGGGGGGTGGTGATGGGGGGGTCTAGTATTTGCGTGTTGCGCGAGGTGCAAGCACCTCGCGTGCTTGTGAAAAAAACTAAAGCATTGCCCCTCTAAATCAAGTATTTGCGTGTTGCGCGAGGTGCAAGCACCTCGCGTGCTTGTGAAAAAAACTAAAGCATTGCCCCTCTAAATCAAGTATTTGCGTGTTGCGCGAGGTGCAAGCACCTCGCGTGCTTGTGAAATAAAAAAAGGGGGGTGATGGGGGGGTCGCACAATTATTTCGACTAAAGCATTGCCCCTCTAAATGAATCTGAAAAAAAAAATGTTCCAAGTCTCTTAGATTCCGAGATCCGCCTAAAGGGGGGGAGAAGGGGGGCGGGGGGGGGGACTTTGAAAAATGGTTTTTACTTTACCGAGCCTCCTCTATACGAATCCGTAAAAAGAAAAAAATACGGGTCTCGTAGTTTCCGAGATACGATAGGGGGGGGGGAGAAGGGGGGGGAAAAGGGGAGGTTTGGCACTTTTCCCGTAGGTTTGAGAGTTACTTGTTTACGAATCTGTCAAAATATACCCACCTCCCCATCCACCATCTGGGAGAACAATTATGTCAATGAGTGAGTGAGTCAGTCAGTGAGTGGTAATTTAGCTTTATATAGTATAATTTTTTTTTTTTTAATGTATGGTCCCCGATTACTCGAAGACGGCTGAACCGATTTGGAAAATTCTTTTTTTGTTTGATAGGGTTTACTTCGAAATTGGTACCATTTGTCACCAAGTCAGGATCCGATGATGGGATCCTGGAGAAATCGAGGGAACTCTTCAAATATTATAGGCACACCTATGGCGTTTTCGGTATTTCTTATAGTAACTTGTGCAGTTGCTCTCAAAAAGTACCATTTGGAGAAGTGGAACTGATGATGAAGACCACAGATGGCCGCCGAAACTACTCAATAATAAGTATTTCGTGGATTGCGATTCGATTACTTGAATATGGATGTTAAGCACTTTATGCTCGGTACAATGATGATGTATAGCTGATGGTGAAGTACCAGGAGAACTCCTCAAAAATTAACGGCCCAGCATTGGGAAAAGCAATATTTTGTAAAATGTTATAAGTAGTTGACATTTAGGCTTTTGTAACTAGGTAAATTAAAAATCAACCAACTAAAAAGAGTGAAATAAAAACTTTTTACCAAAAAATTAAACCGACTTCCAAAAAGCACTGCAAAGTGAAAAATAACTTTAATTTCGGTAGTCGGTGTCTTTAGTTTTGTATTTTCGTTTTTGGCACCGACTTCCGAAATTAAAGTTATTTTTCACTTTGCAGTGTTTTTTGGGAGTCGGTTTAATTTTTTGGTAAAAAGTTTTTATTTATACTGCGTCCATATCGGCAGCGATCGGATTGCCGACGCAGGATGCATTTCATTCGGATTTTCTTAGTGATTGTACGTGTATTTGTGAAAATGGAGGAAAGCGGGGCAAAACATTTTGTCGTTGTTGTTTGTTTGCTAACAGAAGAGGAAGCAAATTATAAAAATCGACTTGTCTTATGACGTCATCGACACACATCGAAAAAGTTGCCTCTCGGAACATCGATGTCGGCATTGCCTGTGTGCGATCCGTTCGATGCGGATCAATGGACGCACTAGTATGACTTTCTCTACAAATAATACTACGATCCGTTAAATGCGATGCGACCGATGCGTACGATACCGACCTGTGGACGCTTAGCTTAACAATACAATACACTAACCAAAATTATGACTTTCTATAATCTCTTTGGATCTCTCGGGATAAGATTACCGAAATGCGGTTCACGCTACGGCAGAAACCAACTAACTAAATCAATATTAAATTCCCACTAATGTGGGATAATTGCAAGTCAGCAGTTTAAAATGAAAAATGAGACTGTAACACTCTGTACACGCGTACTTAAAGGACGGCAACGTCGCAATTTATTTATGAATGCGTACGCGTGTACAGAGTGTTTCTTTTACGTATCAATTTAACATTTTTAATGAATATTTTAATATTAAAGAAAATAAAAACATTTTGTTTTCGAATGGTAATATTTTTTTAGCCTGTATGGATGTTATACTATTGCGGGTTAACGGGAACGCCCTCTGTTAGTTAACATACTAAATATTTCACATGTCTCTCGTGACTGCATTATAACAAGAATATGTATTCGATGATCTGTTTTCAGGAGCATCCGGTGTGGACCAGCCAGCAATTCTGGGAGGCTGCCTTCTACCAAGACGTGCAGAGGGACATCAAAGCCTTGTACCTTCCCAACCAACCCACACATCATCAGAGAGTGCCCAGCCCGAGGTGAGAATAGGTTTAATTTCTTGAAGGCTATATATGAGGGATCTCGTTTAAACTTTCTGACTTTCATTTTTAAAATAATAAATATCATACACACCATAAAGAAAAAACAAATTATTCTAGCATTTTGAACTGAATAATTGTGTTGTTTTTTCTTTTCAATAACTGAGTTGGTAATATGTTGGGGTTGTATTAAATCGTGCATATGAATTAGTAGCAGTTCGTGGACTTTATCTTGATAAAAACATTGCTCTCGTTCGTTTGCAGTTCAAGCTTCAAGCTAATTTCACATTCCAAACTAAATTTCATCCAAATCTACCTTGTACTTTCGAAGATTAACGTGTTTAAATAAACAAACAAGCAAATTTTTCCGCTTTCAAATTTTAGTATAGACTAGTACTCACGCGGGGCTTCGCTCCCGTGGATTCTATCATGGTAAAAACATAACTCTCCTTTTTTGCAGTTGCGTAAAAAGTAGCCTACAACCTTCCTCAAGCTTCAAGCTACTTCCATACCAAATTGCATCCAAATCCACCCAGTACTTTCGAAGATTAGCGCTTTCAAGCAAACAAACAAACAAACTTTTCCGCTTTATAATATTAGTATATATTTCATGCATACGGTAGTATTGAAAACAAACTACGTTGGGTCTGGACCGTCCCTGTTTCCATGCGCGCCCATCGCTGTTCTCAGCTTGACCTGACGGCATAAGTAGTTGAAGAGTATTTAAGTGTTCCCTTATCCCCCCGCGCAAGTATGCGACGAATACGGGGTGGTATTAGTCAGAGAGTCTGAAAGATATTTCCACCCCGAGAAAAAAAAAGCAAGTGACGTAAGCAACAAAACCACGTTGTTTCAGAAAATGTATAAAGAACAATATTCTTTAGCCCCCAAAATAAAAATCGTATCTCATTATATATTTTATTTTATTTTACAAGGCTCTATATTGAAATCTACATGCATATAAATATCAAGGTGTATGTTTCAGAGATGACGAGGAGTACATATCGCTGTTAAAAGCACAGGAGCCGAGCGCTTTGGAGATCGCCGCAGAACAGATGAGGCTATGGCCCAGTTTACCTCCAGGTAAAACTTATTACTTATTCGAAGCGTCAATAGCCTAATGGCTAAGGTGTTGGACTTGTGATCGAGTTGTCACAGGTTCGAACCCCATCCATTACACTACAAACTATTAAATATATATACAGTATGTTAGCTTAAACGAGGGACATATTCAAACCTACAATAGTTTATGCTTACATGATACTAATAAAAATAAGAACAAAAAAAAACACTGATAAATAACAGACAGAACCATACCAAAAGTCCTCGGGGGGACTCCCGCAGGGGCGGAGTTTACACACGAGCTTCCTTTTTTCGCAGGATCGGGCCGTGATTTTGCCACGTGATTACTTTAGGTACTGTTTACAAGTTAATTCACCTCTTGCGGCTCAGTGTTCATGATAAATGTATTATATTGGACAATTACGTCAAAAATTGTAGGTTTTTCACATATTTGGGACGAGAATCGAATACTGAATACCCTCCCTAAATAAGTCCCTCGTTTAACCTAACACACTGTATATACATATTTATACTAAGACAAAACAACGCAATAAAACAAAATTATAATAATGTATTCAAACCTAGAGAGCCAAAACAAATTCATCATCATCTGCTTAGCCTTTACATAACTATGTTAGGTCGGCTGCCAGTCTAACCTGATGCAGTTGAGTATTAGTGTTTTACATGGAACGTCTGCCTATCTGACCTCCGCAACCCAGTAACTGGGTAACACTATACCACTTAGCCAGACCAGTGTCAAATTTTCTGGCTTCTGACTACCAGTGACGACTGTCAAAGATGTCCAAATTACAGCCTGGATCAACGGCCTAACGTGCTTTCCGAGGGTATCACACCGCTAACTTTTAAACTCCGGGCTCGACTCCTGGGATTTTTTTTCAGAAAATCCCCATAGCACTCTTTTCCTGACCCGGTAATCGAACACATAAATGTTGGCAATTTAGAAATTTCTTAAAGAAAATCCCAATAGCACTAACCAAAACAAATTCACTACCATTAAATTGGTTGGTTCGAAACATACCTATTTAAATCTTCTCAAGTAAAAATTTAAATACTCCAATGTGTTGATAAGTTTCTCTTTATCTCCTACAGAAAAACAACGTGAATTAATAGCAAGCGAAGAGTCGACACTGTACAGCCAAGCAATACACTACGCGAACCGGATGGTGTACCTCCTACTGCCGCTAGAGGGCGCTGGCAGACGAGCTGACGTCAGAGGCGATGACGCCGACCGAGCTAGCAACAGTATTACCAATAGGTAACATTATAATCTATACTAATATTATAAAGCTGAAGAGTTTGTTTGTTTGTTTGTTTGTTTGTTTGTTTGTTTGTTTGTTTGTTTGCTTGAACGCGCTAATCTCAGGAACTACCGTTCTGATTTGAAAAATTCTTTCAGTGTTAGATAGCCCATTGATCGAGGAAGGCTATAGGCTATATATCATCACGCTAACACCAATAGGAGCGGAGCAGTAATGAAGAATGTTTCAAAATCGGGGGATTTTTTTTTTTCCACGGGGACGAAGTCGCGGGCGGAAGCTAGTATACTATATAGCCAAGCCATACATTACGCAAACCGGATGGTGTACCTCCTACTGCCGCTAGAGAGCGCTGGCAGGCGAGCTGACGTCAGAGGCGATGACGCCGACCGAGCTAGCAACAGTATTACCAATAGGTAACATTATAATATACTATATAGCCAAGCCATACACTACGCGAACCGGATGGTGTACCTCCTACTGCCGCTAGAGGGCGCTGGCAGGCGAGCTGACGTCAGAGGCGATGACGCCGACCGAGCTAGCAACAGTATTACCAATAGGCAGCGGCGTGCACAGGTTTATGACACTGGGTATGCGGCGGAGTACTCGGTCACAAAAACTTTTTCTTTTATAGATTTTAAGCATAGCCGCAGCCACGCGACGGATCTCTAAGTCGGAAACCATGCCAACAGAACAAGTCTTAGATGTACTACTATTCATGTACATCTTCTACGGCAACGCAGACAAAACGGCGATCGATCGTCGCGGCGGAAGAAATTCTAATACGTAAAATAATAAGCTAAGATATTACTACTCACCTAGTCAGCTTCAATTTTCACATATTCAAGGTTCCGGTTACTATATCCCGATGTAAACGCAAGATTTCGGCCACCTCAAATATCTTATCCAAGTGAGTGATAGTTACAGAACACGTCACTTGGAAGGTATCCGATGTGGCCTTTAAAAAGGCCGATTTTCATGTGATTCGCAAATATATAAATAAACTTAATAATAAAACAACAGGTTAGTAAAAAAAAACATACTACTCATTCATTTATAAATTAAATCTATGCGCCTATCCTTTTTTAAATATGATTTTAGGATATCGTCATAGAAAGTTGGATTGCGTTTTAATTCTATCATTAATGCCTTTTCTATAGAAATCATGGAAAGCTCTGTGAGTCTCTGTTGATTTTGTGTGTTTCTCAAATATGTGTGGATACGTTTTAAACACGAAAATGAACGCTCTGCCGATGCGCTGCTTGCTGGGATAGTCACAATGAATTTCGCTAATCGTAACACTTCAGAAAAAACTTTATTTAAATTGTCCTTATACAAATTTTGAATAATACTAAATACACAACTATTTGCAAATTGAGGTGATCTATAAATACAGCGCAATTCATTTTTCAATTTATCGAAATTAAAATTTGCCTGATAATTATTAGTGAACTCTCTGATTTCATTTTCAGGGAAACGTTCACTATATTTTTTAAAATTCTCACAAGAAAGTAGCTCAATAAACTTTAAATCTTTAATGTTTTTATAGCGATTTCTTAATTCACTGACTACATTATCAATTATTTCAACAAAAATTCGCCGATAATGTATTTTTACATCATCGACATTGCGCTTTCTTTTAGGTGGTCCGGTAATGTGAACGGCGGCATCATAAAAGATCGCGAACTTCTCTCTGAAACGTTCTAAAAATGACTCTAACTCTTTTATCTTTGTTACACAATACGCGATGTCACTAGTTTTTTTTTTGCAAAATATCATACAGAATATCCGTTTCTACAAAAATATCTGCGAAAGATTTTAAAAGAAAATTAAATTCAAATTCTTTCATAATAAATAAAAATGAACTGACTTGTGTCAGTGTTTCACCATCCCAGTCTTGTGTATTTTCGTTCATATTTTCAAACAATTCTAGGAGGTGGGTGGACTCATTATTAATTACATTAACCGTGCGCGAGTGATATGTCCACCTTGTTTCCGCGACACGAGGCAGCTTTTTCATATCGGCAAAGTTGTTGTAATGGGCCATTCGCTTTGTACTGGTGTGAAAAAAAGTCGCGATTGATTTTATAATACTAAAAAAGCGTTTTGTTTCAGCAACTCGTTCGAACGATTTCGATAAAACTAAATTTAATATATGTGCTGAACACCAAACGTACATAGCTTGTGGACATTTTTGTCTCACCAAAGCCTGCACGCCATTAATTTGTGAGGATAAAACTGCTGCCCCATCGTAAGTTTGTGCAACTAATTTGGATACACAATCGAACTCTTCTAAAATTTCCAAAATTATAGAACTCAAGGTTACAGCGGTCCGATCCGCGCTGACATCAACATATTTGATAAATCGATCTACTACTTCAGAATCACGAAAATATCTCAAAACTAATACTAATTGTTCACGGCCGCTAACATCAGGAGTCTCATCTACCATGACGGCGACGAAATCGGACTGTTTAATTTCGGCTTTAACGCGATCGATCATCACAGATGCAACGCTCGAGATCAAATCATTCTGCGTACGGTTCGACATGCCCGTGAATGAGGTACTTGCACTCTGTAAATGGGTTTCTAAAACTCCATCATACTTGGCTATATACTAATAAATCTACTATTTCTAAATAATAACCCCTATTCAACGACGATACTGACTCATCGTGACCGCGAAAAGCTAATTCTTGTTTTCCCAGAAAGCAAACAACATCGATGAGCCTTTGAAAAATGTTTCTATTGCGATCGACTTTAGCATTATGCCTCTCAATATCTAATCGTAACTGACTGTTGATACTCATTTCAATACGAGATTTACCAAAAGTATTTAATTTTAAGCAGGCCTCCATATGTTTTTCTGTATGGTCATGCTTCTTTGCCGCGGTATAAAAATTATTTAAATCTGAATATCCCGAATCAGTCCATACTGGACTAGAATTACTAAACAATATGCAAGGAAAACAATATAATTTAATCGTGTGTATACAACCACACAGCCAGTCATACGTTTCATAACTTTTAACATGAAACTTTCGAGTTACTTTCCCTTTTTGTTGGTTTAATTGTTATAACTCGGGTACACACCTACCTTTAGAGACAATTTGAATCTTTTCATTGAATGATAATTGTGAGAACTTGTTATTTTTAATTTTTAATAAACACACATTTTCAACACAGACCTCACAATCAAATAACATTTTTAAAAAAATCAACAAACGCACTACCTAGTAAAAGCAAATCACTACAATACAATTATTATAGAAACTCAGTAATAAACTGTTAAATGTACACACTTTCAAATGTTAAAATGAAAAATCTTTTAAGAAAACTATAAATATACTGGCGTAAACAAAATAGTAAACAATGCTCATCACATGAAAAAGCAATATGGCTCCCAGGCCCCGCGAACACAAAACCAGTGTTGCCAACAACGCGGGGGTCAATGTCGCCCGTTTTTCACAGCTTAAGTAGCCTAATATAGCCGAATTTCAGTCAGTGGTAGGTAGCCTAATTATGTAGCTTAAAATATCAGTAAAAATGTAGTTTAAATCAATTTATTTTTACCTACTTTACTTGCTTTAAATACTAGTATTTTTTTTATCCACTCATCGCGCATAATGAATGCGCCAATAATTTTTCGTTAAACAAATACTTTGACACAAATGCTGTAGGTACGAAGCGAAATGAAAATGATAAATATTTAAATAATAACTGAAATTGGCCCGAACTATTCACTCAGTTTAATAAGATAATTGCGTTTACACTAATTTTTTTTTTAAGTTATTGTTGATTGGCTTGCGTTTGATCACAATTTCAACTGATGTTAAGTGATGATGTGGACGAAGACGAAGCATGCTTGCCTAGAAGTAACCTATTCACTCTTACTCTTAGCTATAACCTGGGAGTGTTCCGTACGAGTTATGAGGACACTATCAACCTCGTACAATTATGTACGAGATTTTAATAATATGGCCATACGAACATTTTGCATCACCATTTTATAATAGTAAAGTCATTTTAATAAAGACAGAGATAAGAAACCGGCTAACTGTGGAAACAGTGAACGGCACACTTCTTGCTGCAGAGAGTGCAAAAGGAAACTGTGTCAATTTTGAACCCACAAAAGGAGTGTATAGCCGCATGACAACAGATAAAATATACGGCAGAAAAAACGATGACAGTGAGGGTGTTCCTGACTAATATTTGGAGAGATGTAAACTAAGTTACCTTGCAAATTTTCATAATAATTTAGTAATAGTAGTAGTAATACATTTAGTTTTTTTATTTTTATTTTACTTGATTGATTAATAATAAAGATTTTTTGGAAATACAACACAAAGTGATGTTTTATTTAATAGGAAACTTGCAATAGTTTATTTCGAGTAAAAAGTCCTAAATCCAGAAATTCAATATGCCTTAATTTTGGTTTTAGCACGTTTTGCATGCATAATACCTAAATGTACGAGGTTTGAAATTCAAAATACGAGATTTTTAGCTGCATGTGTACGAGGGATTTTCTTTTGCGGTTGGCAACCCTGCTGCCAGTGTTGTTTAGGTTATGCCGTCTCAGTGGTGTAGTTGCTGAAAAGTATAAGCTCAAGTGCAACTAAAAATATATGTCACTAATATGAAGAAAGGGTACTTTTGTATTGTACACCCTGACTTTAAAAAAAAAACAAAAAAAGTTGATATCATACTACTACAAAATGACAATGAATATACATTTAACAACATTACTAACAAGTGTATCTTCCTTTTGGAAGCAAAATATATATATATCCAATATTAAAGCGCAGTGCATCATTAAATAATGTCTAAAATTGTGTTTTTTATGAGAATAAATCAGTGATTCCTATTATTATTGTATTTATTAATCCAAATTCCTTAATAGTTAAACGTTAAAAGTTAGAAAACAGTAATAAAACAAGACTGCTGATTTCTTTCTTTTATTATTGGTATGCAATATAAATTACCAAAAAATAATAACACTTATTTATAAAGTATTGATATCATGTATGTATGACTATTTGTTTGAAATCATTATAACAAAGCTGCTCAACAGATTTTGTCTAATTTCTATTTTTATAAGCAAGTCCTGTAAATTAATAAGTGCACAGGCTATAACAATCACATTATCAAGTATTCTTAGAAAATGAAACAGTAATCTCTTTAGTCAAATTTTTTATTGTCCGTATCGCCTTTGATCTATAATTAACTTTTTCTTTTAAATGAAATTGGTACCCTTTTCACTGGTGACAATAGGATCTGTTCATGTGCTTTTATTTTGTGTTGACTGTGATTCTGAAAATAAATAAAATTATAAATACAAACAAACGCACAGTTCACTTTTCAGTTACCTATTTTTATCCTTAGTTATGTCTACATACCTGTTGTCATTAAAACTACTTCTTGCACAGGTGTTGTAGTCGGTTGGGTGCTAGACGGGCTGGGTTCACTTAACACTTCCTGCATCAGTGTGTCTTGGCACTCTTGAATGAGTTGGGTTCTTTGTTTTTAAACAAATACATGTCTAGAAGTACTAGCATCACTCATCCTTTTTCTGCGGTCTTCCTGGCAATAAAATTTTGTAGGCACCATGATTATGCTCTTGCTTAAAGTTGCTTAATCCCATATTATATTGATAGCCATATCTTTTTCAATCTGAAATATTTTTAAATGTTATTTTAAAGCCATAAATGTTGATGTATTTAGTGGTAATAAATATAATTGAATATTGAAATATTTGTGGCTATTCAGGTATAATACAAAAAAAAACATCTCAGTTATCTAACCTTAAAACAGAAGAATAACTATATTGTATAAATGTTTTAAGTTAGTAATAATAACATGTTTACTTACATCAAAATGATCCTGACAGACGAAAATTACCGAACTATCCTTTATTTCTTTAGTATTTCTGCGTGCAAGTTGTAAATACTTATTACGAACTTTAACATTTTTTGGAACGGTTATAAATAGCTTCTCCGGCAGCTTTATCGTTGTATTTGTGCACCGTGGTACTGCACACCATTTATAACTCATTTTTTCCAGTAAATTACAGCCAGAAACTTTATTAAACTACATAAAACTCTCAATTTGACTTGCTCCCCAATATTTATATACAAACGTGAAACGTGTGACATCACTCCGTCATATTGTTCGTCCAACAAGCGTTTTGACAGCTTATATAATCACTATATTTTGTAATGCTTTTTTTTTTAAACGAAATATTTATAAAATATGAAAATAAATATTATTTGTAGGGTCCTTATACGCCAATAAATAATATGAGACGGTTTTTAGAAACCATTCAAATAGCCTATTCTGTCTATTATTTTTACTCGGAACGGCAACGAACAACATTTCTGAACGTTTGTCTCATGCATACGTAGAATCTCTATGTAGTCTGTGGTATCATGCCGCAGGACTTTGGCTTTAGACATTCATGGGTGTGTGCGTAGGCGAATTGTGCACAAATAGCAAAAGTACTGCACACATGCGAACAAAAATCCTGCCGTAGAGGGCGGCAGGACTTGAGAATAATAGGTACGTTAATTTGCAGCGCCTGGCAAACAATGTTTGTGTGCTTGCAAATAGGTGCTATTTATAAACTATTAGGCGTTTTTAAGTTATTATATTTTGTTTATTCATTTATTTAGTATTAATTAAAGTCATCTAAAACGTGCGAACGTTTTATTAAAATATCTGTGAATGGCAAGTAATGCACTGCATTTATGCTTTCAAGGAGCGCACGCGCCTGCCAATAGGTAACATTATAATATACTATATAGCCAAGCCATGTACTACGCGAACCGGATGGTGTACCTCCTACTGCCGCTAGAGGGCGCTGGCAGACGAGCTGACGTCAGAGGCGATGACGCCGACCGAGCTAGCAACAGTATTACCAATAGGTAACATTATAATATACTATATAGCCAAGCCATACACTACGCGAACCGGATGGTGTACCTCCTACTGCCGCTAGAGGGCGCTGGCAGGCGAGCTGACGTCAGAGGCGATGACGCCGACCGAGCTAGCAACAGTATTACCAATAGGTAACATTATAATATACTATATAGCCAAGCCATACACTATGCGAACCGGATGGTGTACCTCCTACTGCCGCTAGAGGGCGTTGGCAGGCGAGCTGACGTCAGAGGCGATGACGCCGACCGAGCTAGCAACAGTATTACCAATAGGTAACATTATAATATACTATATAGCCAAGCCATACACTACGCGAACCGGATGGTGTACCTCCTACTGCCGCTAGAGGGCGTTGGCAGGCGAGCTGACGTCAGAGGCGACGACGCCGACCGAGCTAGCAACAGTATTACCAACAGGTAACATTATTTTATTTATTTAAATTAAAGTTAGCTAACAATTGTTAACACATAGCATTACATTGCTTTTGACAGATACATTTGCAAGTGTGACAATCACTTAGGGGCCGTTCAAGTATTACGTAAGCACATTTTTTGCAATTATTAACCCACCCTCCCCCTCGTCAGCAAAAGTAAGCAAAGCTCTTACCCCTCCCCCCATGCTTACGTAAACATTGGTACAATTGATTGATTCATGAGCAGCAGTTATAAATCTAGAAATAAGGAACAGGTTTGGAATAGAAGTCTGTAACGCACATAATATTCATTTTAATAAACTTTACTGACACGGAATCAACAATTCATTATTTGTAGGAATCCCCGAAAATGCATTTCGTTTTGATGCATAGACAATGTGTGGAAAAATTAAATAATTACTGCTGCCCCCAACCCCCATGTCATCAAAAATAAGCGAAGCAAAGACCCTCACGCCCCCCTATAGTGCTTACGTAATACTTTAACGGTCCCTTATAAGCTAACACCACATCCACAGAAAATGGATACCAAATTTGATCCAAATCCACACAGTACTTTCGAAGATTAGTGCGTTTAAACAAACAAAAAATCCTTTCCGCTTTATAATATCAGTATAAATAACTCACTCCTTCTGCTGTCTAGTATGAAGGATATGATGAAATATATACTAGCACTGTGAAAGGGTTTTTTCACGTAATCACGAACCCGTGAGATTTTCGGGATAAAAGTTGCCTATATGTTGCCCTATAACCTCCTCTATCTTCCAGTGAAACTATCATTTCAATGGGTTTAGCCATTTTAGAGCTTAGCCCGGATAAACGGAAAGACAGACAGATAAAAATTACAAAAAGTTTGTTAGTGTTTTTGTATTGTGTTAATAACTATAATAACTTGAGAGAGATATATTGAAATCACAGACAAAAAAATCAATTTTATTAATAGGTATAGACTAATTGACCAGGCAAACGTTGTTTTGTATAAATTATGACTAGTCGAAAAATAGCGTATGACCTGTTCTCAGACATACCAAATATACACCAAAAATCATAAAAATATGTCAAGCCGTTTGGGAGGAGTTCTATAACAAACACTGTGACCAATCTGTTAAGTTTACAAACTTTCATCCCCTATTTCAAACCTTTAGGGCTTGGTTTTTGAAACGAAAAGTATACCCTGTTTTTTAATCTCAGAGACAGAATTGACACATGCAAATGTCAAGTTTAGAAATTATGTTGCCCGCTCTTTTGCGCAGTGTTGTACCTACGATACCGGTTTGTTGAATCGTAACTTTTTACCCGACTGTGCGACGCAAAGGAGGTTAATGTGTTTCACAGTCTGTGTATGTATATAAGTATGTATGTTTGTACCTATGTGGTGATGTACAGGCCAAACGCGTGGGCCAATTTGAATAATTCTCACGTTAATCAATTCGTCTTAACTATGCGAGTGTCACTAGAGAAATGACAGTTAATTATCAAAAATCGGCAAACTATATCAAGTGGGAGATATCCCACTTGATATAGTTTGCCGATTTTTATACTTTCTTTAGTGTTACGATTTTTCAGTCTTTTTTATAAGATATTTAATTTATATTTAGTTTTATACAAGTAAATCACATATTTATAATGTATGTTTTTATAGCTTAGTTAGAGGGGTCAACAAGATTGCTAGTAATGTGAATTATACCCAAATTGCGAGTTTTCTTTATAAAAAAAGACCTATTCGTAACACTAAAGAAAGAATTCTTCCTTCTTCCTTGACTTATAATATTGGTATTTGATAACTTAATAGGCCAGCTAAAGTTGGTGTACCTTCACTTGGTGAAGGTGGTGATGATTTTATTGGCTTGTCCCTGGCCGGGCCTGTGTTGATGCTGCCGCTTATATTGTGCTGGGCAGTAACAATACATTGGGCGTTTCTTCATAGGCCGGCCCGGCCTGTCACCGATACCGACAATGACATCGGTGGACGCTTAATTCTATAAAATTGTATGGAATAGTGTCTCATTGACCCGGCCCGACACCAATATTAACTGCAAGGGACGACCTTAGCTGGGATGTATTTAACTTCTGATTTATTTACAAAAGGTTTATAGATATTGTATTGAGCAGAGTAAGGACACTAGGAGGCTCTATTTGTGCAGTTGATCCAAATAAACTTCTAAATACACTTCAAGACCACAATTCCTAGCAAGAATTAAATTATCTGTGAAATCTTTAACATATTTAATTATAAGGTAATTTAAAAAAAAAACGTGACTGCTCAACTGAAAGGAAAGAAACGAGCACATTTTTATTTAAAAAAGTGACAAGCAGGCGTGACCCATCCCATTTTTATAAATATATATGTTCTATTGGCTCCCGCCTGCTTGTAATAAATCGGTATTTATTGTGTAAATCGGTAGTTAGGTACTTTTGGTTTCGGAGCGTGAGAAACCTTTTTAGAAATAAACTAACTACTCAGGATTTTTACTGAGGATAAAAATGAGAACACGTACTGCCGATTTGGAGGCGAGTTTTATTCTGAGTTCCAAGCGTACAGGACTCATGCGGCGGGCATAGACCGCTGAGTTTGCAAAGATAGACATACATGTACTTAGCTTAATCTAGAGCAGACAGGCGAGGTGTATGCATAACTAGGTATTGTGTGTTTGTATGTGTCATCTGGGCCATATAGTTGACGACATTACTGATAGGTTTACCATAGAAATAGGTGGTGATTCTGATAATTCAGAATATTCCTAAGAAATGGAGTCATTATTTGAATCTGATTAACGAATACCTGTAATTAATTATGATTTTAATAACATAATTATTTACAGATATAATTACAGATGTAAGATATCTATCTTACATTACTAATTTTGAATTTCTAGTTTTAAATTAACATCTACGCATTATTTCAGGATAACGTATTATAAAAAACCGATACTTGATTTTATCAAAGTTAAGTTTCGATAGTGGCACATCACTATTTAAGATTTGCAAAAAACTGGCAATCATCGTAATGTCAACTTTGTCTCTGAGATTAAAAAACAGGGTATAGCCTATGTTTGACGCTGGGTCTTCAATTATTTTCATTACAAATTTCACTCAAATCGGTACTGTAGTTTAGCCGTGAAAGCGTAACAGACATAGACTTTCTATTTATAATAATAGTAAGTATGGATGGATAAATAATATATATTTAATTCTTTTACAGTGTCGCTGAGTCAGACAGTGTGGATGCGGAGTCAGGCTTTGAAGAAGCAGACCCGGGCGAGGCTGGCAACAACGTCATCAAAATGGTCTCCAGATTTGTTGATAAAGTGAGTCACCATCATTTAACCGAGAAAAATAATTATTACGTAATTAATACGGGAATTTTTAAACGAGATACTGCGGCCCCAGAGCGGGAATAGTTATTTAATGATTTTCTTCCAAAAAAAGGCCTACAAAAATGAGCTTATTTTTTTACTGTGATAATTTCATAAAGAACTATGCATAGCTTGTATAATGTTAAACGCATAATGAAATATACATTCCGTGTATACAAAAGAGATGCATATATTAATAGTTGCTCTCTGACTGTTCACACTGCCGACGACTACTCGCTTCACTAGTTTTATCGCTGAGCGACAAGATCTGTCAAAGATAATACTCGCTCAGCGGTCAGAACTCACGTTGAGAGACCACACAGATGATAGCTCAGCGACTAAACTATCGGAACAACACACTCGCTGCTCGCTGTTCGCCAACTCGTATTCAGATTCTAGCTCCACCAGTTAAGTCAAACCTAGGACGTCAAGCACCCCTTCGTAGGATCTTGGATGAATATCACGCACTGGTCACTCTAGTGCCCGATCTAGATGTGTTCCACGATAAACTACGTATATTTAAACGGAAAATCAGTAATGTTTTATATAAAAATTAAGTAATTTATATCTAACTAGTACTCACGCGGGGCTTCGCTCCCGTGGATTCTATCACGGTAAAAACATAACTCTCCTTTTTTGCAGTCGGGTAAAAAGTAGCCTATAGCCTTCCTCAAGCTTTAAGCTACTTCCGTACCAAATTTCATCCAAATCCACCCAGTACTTTCGAAGATTAGCGCGTTCAAGCAAACAAACAAACAAACAAACTAACAAACTTTTCCGCTTTATAATATTAGTATAGATTTACAATTGATTTCTAATTTGTTCATAAACCTGTTATAATGTATTTCTTCCATTTCAATTTAATGTATTTAGTCACTTTTATCATAATCGTAATTATAAATGTATGTCAATATCTAAATGAATAATACAAATTATAAGTTATTTCATATTTTTAATTTTATTTTGTGAATAATTTATTGTAGAATAACCGATTATAGTTGTAATTTTTATGTACGCCGTAATTGTCATGTACATCAGACCAATTATCTGTATTTTTTTTTTTTTGTGAATGTATAATGTGCGTGATGTGGCAGTGCTTTTCAAAATAAATAAATAAACCTGTGTCGTTTTATAGGTGTGTACCGAGGGTGGTGTAACAGCCGACCACGTTCGCTGCTTACACCAGATGATCCCGGGCGTCGTGCACATGCACCTAGAGACTCTGGACGCCGTGGCGCGCGAGAGTCGACGCTTACCGCCTGTGCAGAAGGTAATATATCACGTGCCACACACCATACAGACAAACTTTACAATAACTTAAACAAAAAACTGAGTATTTTCAACACCAACAAATCAAAATGTAAATTGATAACAACAAAATGGCTATTAAAATTACTTGAAATTGAAAAACCATTTATTCGGTGAAAACACACACAACAACAAACAATAGAAAATTAGAAACTAAAAAAAATAACACTAAGAATTTCGATGAGCATGTCTACACCGAAAGGGCCACCAACTCAGCATTTGCTGGGCGAAAGACACCCAGCGCTGGTTTTCAGTTAGTACCCAGCAGTGAATTAGACTAAAATCAAAATGAAGAGTTGCTCGTTAGAAAAAAGTAACTAAAACATAATTCGATGTCACTACATCTAATTATGTTTTAGTTACTTTTTTCTAACGCCCTACAGCGTAAACCAACTACAACTTCAATCTACACACACACACACACACGCCTACTCACCTTCACCAACACACACACGCACACTTACACATCCATACATATACCCAAGTCGCATTACACTTCACTTTCTATATTCTTACGGATATTTCACAAACATAAAAAAACTTGCATGTATTTAAAGCTTCTAAGTAATTTAAAATTGTTCAAAATGTTGCCTCAGTTCCTGTAGTGTGGAGCCCTGGTGTCGTAAAATATAGGGGTCGGCTTAGTTTAGTCATATTGTAATTATGATAATGTAATTTTGTAAAAATAATTCATAACATTTTATTTGTGGAAGAAAATAAATTACGAGTATTTTTTATTTTACCTAAAGCGAATGAGGACCTTATATTTTTTAAGCGAGATAATTTGACATTGTTATAAATGATAAAATGATCTTTATTTTGCAAGTAGGTTATTAGTTAACACTTTTACACGTCTTTTGTTCTTGTAAATAAAACCTAATTAAATAAAAAAGTAAATAAAACCTAAGTAAATTTAAACCTAATTTCCTAACTATCACACACACCATACCTAAATCGAATGATGTCCTGCCGCGGGATTCTTTATCTTATAATGATCGGAATAAGGTGTACATTGGTTTAATTTAAATCAATCGTTATCTAAATCATAATGCAACAAGAGTATGGTTCTATTACTGTTTCGTGTGGGTTGAAGGGGAAGAGTATAATGGATGTTCAGTTTGAATGGAACTGTCACTAAATTCAATTGTTTCAAAATAAAATGGCCATGAGAAATTGGCTCAAACATATCTGTTAATAGTGCACCCTCCAACTAAACATTCAGAGTGGGTTTGTATTTAAAAACTAATTATTTGCACATATAACTATCCTTTCATGTTAACACTTTACTTTGTGCCAAATAAGATGGCAATGGTGATATATTGACCAGTAAGTGACATTAGGATGTTTCCTAAATCCTAATGCCACTTCTTCAATATATCACTTTAAAACATACTTGTTATGATATACTAATGAAATACTAAAATTGCACATAGTAACTGACAGTCTAGTTCCTTCAAATATTCCGTCGTCATTTCTTTATACACTTTTGGAGGAAAACTCGCTTCCACAATTATACAATTTTCAACTCTAGAAACCATTGGCATTAAAACTGCAATATCTAAAAATTAAACATTTTGTATTTTATCCCAAAAGTAAGAGGAGAGTTACAGGCACAACTTACAACTTTTAGGTCATGGGTTTAAACCCAGTCAAGCACATTACTTTGTGTAATTTTTGTCATGGCCGCCGCACTCAAAAGAGTGTGAAGAAAAACATCGTCTTAGGACCAAAAATTGGGAGATATAAAAAATCCAGCAACCCGCACTGGGCTCGCGTGGTTAGTTACGGGCCATTCCCTCTCATAAAGAGATCTGTGTCCAACAGTGACAATGTAATAGGCTGAATTATTATTGCTAGTGGTAGCACATTGGTCGAAACTCGACCATAATTCATATCAAGCTTTCTGCATTCTTTCTCCACATAAATATTATATGGTAGATGGATTGATTGATTGATAAACTTTGACCATATCAACTTTTCATACTCCTCCGACCGCTTAATTTGCGTTGAAAGGGATACAAAGTGTTTGCTTCACATTTCAATATATAAATTATTTAGGTAAGTCAGTTTCAACTATAACCACCATTCTATACATCAACTGTATACTAAATTTCTCCATTCTAGCGCCTCTCCGGCATTTTTCGAAAATCTTTCATAAAAACACGCAAGCATTAGTTTGCGTGCCCCCGAAGACGCGACGAGACGAGACCTACACAAGACGACAAACGAACATGGAATTAAATGAGTACTTAACAAGGTACATATTTCCGTGATACATTTAGGGGTGGTTCGGGTTTGTGTATGTAGCTTTCATTTGTCTCGTCCTGTCGCGTCGACATTGTCACTAATGTTAAGTGCATGCCTTTAAAAGCTCCAAAGATAATTGGGATATTATAAGGACTTCAAGCTTATTTTTAGAAAACGACAATAGCCTATTGGATAAGCTAATCCCACCCATTACACTATATTGCCGTGAACCCACTCCAGACACAAGCATATTTAGCTCAGTTGGAGCGGTTAACAAGATTCCTAGTAATGTGAATTCTACCCACATGCTAGTTCATCAAAAAATATATAATTTAGTAGATTCTAAATACAAATGAGAAAATTTAATTAAATAAGGAATTGGGTGAGGCCTTTGCCCAGCAATGGCATAGTATGGAGACAAAAAAAAACAGAATCTAGTAATCCGTATTTAAACTGAGTAAATGGTTCGTATATTTTTAAACGACTTCTGAAAAAGGAGGAGGTTCTCAATTCGGATGTTAGTTTTTTTTTTTATGTTTGTTCGGGCATAGCTCCGTCGCTTGCCAACCGATTTGAAAAAATCTTTTTTTGTTGGAAAGGGTATACTTTCCAAATGGTCCCATGAAAATTTTATCGAAATCGGACAATCCGTTTCTGAAAAATCAACAAAAGTAAAAAAAAATATTTACATTGATGATCTTTTCGTTTACTCTGCATTGTTGCTGTGTTTTGATATGGAAGTCGGTTTTATATTTTTTGCAAAAAAGTTTTTATTATGAATTAGCCTGTTGCGAATGAGAGTAAATGCGTTTGAACATAATTATGTTATTTCAGGAGAATATCAGTTATGTGCCAATAATGTCTCCAACATATTGTAGTATGGCCTTAAGGAAATAGAAGCAAAATAAAATTTAAAAATATTTTATTAGTTCATAAAAAATAATATCCATGCATGTCTCACTCCTGTTCTGAATATGCGACATAATATAGTCTTATTTACCAGATAAAAATATACACTTCTGGACACATCTATTGGCCCACCTTGTATTTTCAGTTTCGTTTGGTCCTAGCTAAAATTTTATATTAGGTCGAGCAAAAAGTTTTTATGCAGTTTTGATTCTGGCACATTCACAATTTCATTCAATAGTCTTTTTTTGAATTTCGAACACAGAATTTAAAGAAACAAAAGACAATTTGGAGCCTGTTTGTTGATATCAAACAATCGAATACTAAGAAAACTTGGTTTTATTGGTTTACTTGGATTTAATTCTTGAAAAAGTGATTGATATCTTTGCTTTTGCAACAAACATCACTTATTCTTAACATTAAGGTGAGGTTCTATCAATAATCTATGGATACTTCACCTGAAGTCGCCGCCCAAGCTGTGGCACTTATTCAGGCCGGACACAGCCAAAGAAACGTGAGTGCTCAACTTAATTTAAGTCGATCTGCGGTCCGAAATGTTTATCGGAGGTACCTAGATACTGGCGGCTTTGTTCGTCGCCAAGGAAGGCCACGATCTCGGGTCACAACTGAAAGGCAGGATCGATTCATCGTGACGACCAGCTTGAGAAATCGTCACCTTACCTCCATTGAGATACAAAACCAACTTCGCGACTTCCACGGAGTATCTGTGAGCGCTCGAACTGTTCGGAGAAGGTTAAAAGAACGCGATATGGTACCACACAAGCCAGCTAATGGGCCCAAACTAAAGCGAGCCCACCGAACAGCGCGCCTTCATTTCGCACGCAGTCATTTAAATTGGACACAGCAAGATTGGAGCCGTGTACTCTTTTCTGATGAGTCTAAAATTGTGTTACATGGCAATGATGGAAGGAAGAAGGTCTACCGGCGTAAGGGAGAGCGTTTCGCACAATGCTGCTTTGAAGAGAGGGTTGCTTATGGCGGTGGCTCATGGACTGTCTGGGGCGGTATATCCGCGAGCGGCAAAACTCAACTTGAGGTTGTTACAGGACCACGGCTGCCAACATTAAATGCTGAAAGATACATTCGTGAGTGCTTAGAACCTCACGTGATACCATACGCGGACTATGTGGGCCCAAATTTCCTTTTTATGCATGATAATGCAAGAGCCCATGCGGCCGGCATCGTCAGGGAATATCTTCGGGATGTGAACATCACAGTTATGGACTGGCCAGCCAGAAGCCCAGACATGAACCCCATTGAGCACATGTGGGACGAGCTAAAAAGGCGTGTTAGGGCTCGTCAGCCAGTTGCCCAGACGATGCAGGAGTTGAAAACTGCCATAGAAGAGGAATGGGAGATGATCCCTCAAAATTTCATAGAGTGGTTGATAAACTCTATGCCTAATCGTATGAGAGCTGTGGTAAATGCCCATGGAGGCAACACGCGTTATTAAATTAAACCTTTATTTGATAAAACATGTTTTTTATTCAAAAATTAATTGCCTTTAACAAGGCGCATATCCGACTTGTTAGGCGTAGGTCCATGTCGTATGGTATTCTGAATTCAAATTTAAAACTATACGATCGAAAAAGATGGTAAAATGTATCAGGTTTAAAACTGCATCAACAGTTTTTGTTCAATCTAGCAATCATATTTCGGTAGGGGCCATCGAAACCTAAACTCTAAGGTGGGCCAATAGATGTGTCCAGAAGTGTATTTACATGACACGCCGTGGCACACTTTTTACACAGAAGTGTCGTCAGAAGCCGGTGCTCACGACTTTTAAAGCGTTTTTATTTTTAACATTTTGATTAAGCTAAAGATGCGATCAAATTGGATCTTTTTACTCAGAAAAACATCCATAATACATTTATTTTATTCTGCAAATTAGTTAAAAACACTTACATGTCAATCCTTTTAATCACTTTGAACTGCATGAGTTTGGTGTTCGCTAGCTGACTACCCAGAGAAGACACCGAATAAAAAACTTGGAAATCAAATTATATTTAAAGTCCATACAATTCGTGCTCATCAAATCCTATGAGGACCATGTTTATTTCTGAAGTAGTAGCAGTAGTAGATTTTGAGGAAACCCCTTACAGATTTGAGTGGACCTCGACGCTTGAGCTCAATGATTTGATAAACAATATTTATTTTTTGTTTTGTTTTTATTTAATTAAAAAAAAGATAACTAGCAATGTGGGTAGAATTCACTTTACTAGCAATCTTATTAACCCCTTCAACTAAGCTAAATATGCTTGTGTCTAGAGTGGGTTCACGGCAATAGTGTAATGGGTGGGGTTCGAACTCGTGACCTCTCGATCACAAGTCCGACACCTTATCCATTAGGCTATTCCTAATATCAATTAGTAATGTACACGATACTAAAACTTACTTTTTTGTGTCTGCCGGTCTTATCTGTGCGTCTGAGCTGATCTCTGGAATGGCTGAATCGATTTCACTGGACGTAAGAGGGTTTAGGGGCAACAATCAGGCGGGATTTACTCTGGAAAAGCTACCGACATGAACAAGTACTTACTTAAGTACTTACTTCTTATTTATTTATTTCAGGCTTCCAAAGGCCCATAGAAAAATATACAGCAATGTGACTAAAAACTAATATATATTTTTATTTTATTCCATGTATTGTTCCAGCCACGAATAGTAGCGCCGGCTTTAGTGCCCGGTGAGACAGTGTCGGTACCGGCACTACGCGCCTACCTTGTAAGCGACGGACGGAACACGCCACTATTACCAGCAGAGGGCGCTTTGTTCCTTACTAACTACAGGCTCGTGTTCAAGGGCACGCCTACGGATCCCTATGGTGAGTATTTTTTATTATTATATTTTTTATTAGTTCTGTTTAAATTACACTGGTCGACAACATTTAACTTTTGTTTTGACACCTTAACCTATTTTATTTTTAAAGAACTATGTATAGCATGTATAAAGTTGTTCACTTAGTACAAAGTCGTGAAATATGCAAAAACGATCTAATTGTATGACTTTGTGAACAGATTATTCAAAATCTAGACCTGATAGACATAGTTTCTTGAAGGATTATACACACTTTGCATGGTTATTTATGAAATAATTATTGTTTTGGAAGTTTTTTTTTGTCGACTAGTGTTATTGGTGTGCAATAAAGAGTATTCATCTATCTATCTATTACTAGCTTTTGCCCGCAACTTCGTTCGCGTGGGAGATTTTTTTGCGTGAATCCCGATCCCGCCGGAAGTTTGAGATAAAAATTATTCCTCCTATTATTACTCCTGGTTTTAAGCTACCTTCGTATCAATTTTCAGTCAAATCGGTTCAGCCGTTCTTGAGTTATAAATAGTGTAACTAACACGACTTTCTTTTATATACAACATGTAACGGAAAGGGTATATACATACCAAGGGCACGGCTTCTTTGGATGATATCAATCGATATAGGAAGGGTTTCAACTCAAAATAAAATACTCTAAAAATTGATACCAAATTTTTCGGTTTCGTAAGCTTCTTAAATTGAAATCATAACAATCGTGTCACCGCACTACGTAGGTCAATAACTTTACACGTTACTTGCAAATATCACGATAAATCTCTTCCGTAATTCTGTGCGCCTAGTACTGTAGTAGCCTACCGTACAGGCGGTGTTCTTTTGTCGGTCTCATTACTTCCGAACATGTAGAGATAGGATTAAAAAAACCCTTCCAATATCGTTTGATATCACCCAAAGAAGCCGTGCCCTTGGTATGTATATACCCTTTCCGTTACACGTTGTGTATAGATTATTATTGATAGGTTCATTCAACACCAATACTCAGGTGCGTCTAGTTAGACCGGTAGCCGACCCCAACATAGATTATTATTGAAGAGTTAAGTGATATCAGTCGCTCGGGTCGATTTTCAAGGTTAAGCAACACTTGCCGAGGTCCGTCCGTGGATCCTGTGATGTTAACATATCGAGGTTCCTCCGTGCCTCAGAAAACAGTTAAAGCCGTTGGTCCTGACTGACATTACAGCACATCTTTGACAGGCGTTACAGGGTAGTTCGAAGGTAGGAAATCTGCTACCAGTCTTGCCAAGTGTTTGGGGATTTTTGAGGGTCAGGCTTCTTCAATGAACTTCTCTTTATTCTTAAGGGTTTTACCGTATTTATTTTAATACTAGTACTCACGCGGGGCTTCGCCCCCGTGGATTCGATCACGGTAAAAACATAACTCTCCTTTTTTCATTCATTCATTCATTTCATTTATTTCCAAGTAACAAAACTCAATTGGTTAGTAACAAAATTCCTTAATCCTATGTTAGTACTTAACTTAAATTACAAGGTTGGTTCGCGAATCGAAGCTACAAGCTCAACACTGACGTGGAGAGCTTGCAGCAGCGATTCACGAACACACAGTCGAGCCTGCTCGCCACACAACGAAGGATTATGTTGGGGCTGGCCCGCACCCGGCGCACCAGGGAAGCGCATCGTTTTCGCATCGTCGCGTAGAAACAGTCAACGCGAGCTTCAGCAAACATCCCTGATGCGCTACAGAAGCGGGGCAGCCCCATCAACACCCGGAACGCATTATTATACTGAACGCGAAGGGCACTGTACGATTTACGAGTATATGCAGCCCACAGGCTGCACGTGTAGAAAGAAACTTTTTTTGCAGTCGCGTAAAAAGTAGCCTATAACCTTCCTCAAGCTTCAAGCTACTTCCATACCAAATTGCATCCAAATCCATCCAGTACTTTCGCAGATTAGCGCGTTCAAGCAAACAAACAAACAAACTTTTCCGTTTTATAATATTAGTATAGATTTATATAATTTACAGAGGAGTAAATGATAAGTTATTAAAAGTTATGATGGTGAACCGACTACCACCATGGTTTCTAAGAGTTTCGAGTGTCGAAGACACAGAGTACTTTTTTTTTATATAAGTGTAGATCCGGTGAATGATGCGCTCGCCATCCAGATTCATTCGGCGACGTCCAATCAGCACTCGCCATTCAGATTCATTCGGCAGCAACCAATCAGCGTTCGCCATTCAGATTCACTCGGCAGCGACCAATCAGCGCTCGCCATGCGTCGCTCTCGTTCGCTGCTCTGCTGCCATGAGTTGTCAGCTTTGCGTCAGTAGATGGCGTTAACACCAAGGCCTATTGTATTAACCAGCTACTGGGTTGTGGAGACCACTACCTGCTTTGTCTAATTCATCCAAAGATCGCTTTTGACGATAAGACCGCCCATTTTTGTATTTTATATTATTATTGGCTTTTTTATTAATAGGCTCGCGTTTGACCACTATCTCACCTGTTGGTAACTGATGATGTGGTCGAACATGGAGCACGTTTACCTAAAAGTAACCTATTCACTCATGACTTAAAGACCTCTAGGTTATAGCTATCGGGAAACGGACTTTGGCAGGGAATTCCACTCCTTAGTTAAATCCTTATTTAATTCTGTCATGGTGTACCTGTACAATAATGAGTATATCTATCTATCTTTGTGTTTGTGTTTTGTGTATGTTACATACTTAAAGTAAGTACACTGACTTTCCCCTCCCCTCTTTGTTTTATGTTCTTAGAGTCCATCCAAAGGTTGTCTGGAAGATATCGCTATCAGCGTTAAGACCGCCATTGTAACCATATTTTACAGTATTGTAAATCAAGTGTGTGTTTAAATTTTTGGTGTACAATAAAGAGTAATCTATCTATCTATCTTACTCACTTATTTGTTTTATCAACAGCATGTGAACAAACAGTTGTCC
This sequence comes from Tholera decimalis, assembly GCA_943138885.2. Classification (NCBI taxonomy): domain Eukaryota; kingdom Metazoa; phylum Arthropoda; class Insecta; order Lepidoptera; family Noctuidae; genus Tholera; species Tholera decimalis. The sequence continues at coordinate 17,399,846 of OW964551.2, forward strand.
GCTCATTCCCGCTATGTTCCCTCACCCGAGAGAAACAAGTCCGCACACATTACTTACCGCATCTGGAGCAGTCGTTACAAGAAGGACTGCAGTTGAGATCTGCCACATTCCAGCTCATTAAGGTAATACTTTTTTTTTATAAAATATGATTGGGTAAGCGAGGGAGTTAGTGATCCAACCATTTCATAATTAAGTTTCGCTTCTCCTGAATTAGGTGTAGATAATATTCTAATGAAAGCACCAACATCATACATGTTAACTTTTAACTCCCGCATCACTCTCTCTCTCTCGTCTGTTCTTTTCACATTCCACGAGCAAATGTTGGATATCATCGATTTTATTACACATTTGGCAATTAGGTGAAACGACTTTTTTCATGAGGTATCCAAATTTCCTTTAAACACATGGTGAAAGATATCATAATCATAATAATCATTTATTAGTTCAATAAAAATGTACAATAATGTTATCAGTGGTACTTAAACTAGGTAAAAACCTGTGCTATAAGTTAGGCCGCATAGTTTATCAATGGAACCAGTTAACTTATACAAACTATTCTTAACTTGATAAATGGAAAAAAAAACGAAACTAAACTTAATATATTTAAATAAATATATCGTATTGTAACTTTTAACATGAAGTCAGTATACCCAGCTTAAATTGGTTGCGGGAGTGTTCTAATAAAAAACCGTGACCTCGGACCGCAAGGGCAACTGAAGCAACAAGGTTTTTAGTCAGTAGAAGGCCTAATTTTAGTAGAAGTTATAATTTACTGTAACAATCATTCTTCTTATAACATTTTCGCAATTACTGTACGAAATAAAATCAGAAGAAAGAAAATACATTTATTTAACCCGGATTAGGGCACACAAAAAATACATGAAATAAAATAAACTAAAATCTTGTTAAAATTCGGCAAAATCCCAGACAACTGTAAGTGCCTGACGCTGGTTTCTGTCCGTATCACTGTTTTGTGTCCGTAAATGATTGACAGTTTATTAGTTAAAACTTTAAATTTTATAATACAACTAGCGACCCGCCCCGGCTTCGCACGGGTGCAATGTTTATATTAAATATAGGCAGCGTTCGCGAGAATCGTTAACGTATGGCAGTTTTTTCGACGCCTTACTCCACAATTTTCACTACCACGAAAAATCCTATCTATTTTCTGGGATAAAATTTAGCCTATACGGATTCGGAAGAATCCCTCTAAGTAATGGTAAAAGAAATTTTGAAATCGGTCCAGTAGTTTTTGAGCCTATTCAATACAAACATACAAAAATACAAAGGTTTCCTCTTTATAATATTAGTATAGAAAAGTAGGTTACTTGTGGTGGACGCGATAGCGGACTCAGCAAATGTAAACAAGTTATCGGCGATTTAGCAAATGTTTATGCAGGTAAAAACTAAAATAAAACAAATCATGTGGCGATGCCTGTAATGAACCTTTGCTCCTACAATGACCCTTCTTTAAAACTCATTTCTTTTCCCTAATTATACCAAAACATTCTTATCACAGGTGGCGTTAGACGAGGAAGTGAGCAGCGAGGCAGTCGAGGCGTTCCGCAAGCAAGTGGCTCGGCTGAGACATCCGGAACATGTATTGCTACACTTTGCGCTAGCGCCGCGCTCGCAACCACCGCCCAAACACAGCCAGCCCAAGCATAACACGCTCAAGTACGTACTCACTACTTTATTTATTTATGTACACACATGACACTTATAAGAGAAAAAAAAAACAAATACGGACAAAAGAGCGCAAAGGTGCTGCTTATTTTATAAGAAACTAGGTTCTGCCCGCGACTTCGTTCGCGTGGGAGGGTTTTCCCGCGTAAATCTCGATTCCGTGGGAATTCCGGGATAAAAACACGTGGCTTTAGATGAGGAAGTGAGCAGCGACGTTCTGGAAGCGTTCCGCAAGCAAGTGGCTCGGTTGAGACATCCGGAACATGTATTGCTACACTGCGCTTGCGCCGCGCTTGCAACCACCGCCCAAACACAATTAGCCCAAGCATAACACGCTCAAGTACGTACTCACAACTTTATTAGATGATACAAGACTGAAGAGGCTGAAATATTCTAAACTATTCTAAACAAGCTTCTGCCCGCGTATATCTCGATCCTGTGGGAATTCTGGGATAATAAGCCTATGTGTTATTCCAGGATGTCAGCTATCTACTTACTAAATTTCATTAAAATCCATCCAGTAGATCCAGAGATTAGCTACAAACAGACAGACTTTGTTTTGAATTCTTCCTCTATTACTGTTTCTTAACCCCCCTCTATTATTATTTTTGTAAAAAATGTACAGACACACTTTTTTTACTATTTTATTATATGTATTGACGTACGCACATGACACTTACAAGAGAAAAGAAAAACAAATACAGACAAAAGAGCACAAAGGTGCTGCTTATTTCATAATAAATTTCTTCCAGCAACCTGCGACAGGAGAGTTGAAGAAGAGATGATAGATACACCGTGTATAAATACTTTTTACGATACTTAACTATAAAATTATAATGATATAATAAACAAATATTTTATTACTGTAAAATATATATACCTATAATATGTAAAGGTACGGGATGGTATAGAGGAGTATCTATAACCAGCTTTTTGAAAATATTAATGGTCTAACTTCGCGGATTTTAAGTGCGAATATTCTAAATGTACTAAAGCATAAATTATGCAAATAAGAACTCCTTTGTAAACCAAACATCTTTGTAAATTAGAAATCCGAAAAAGGTAAGTTTAACAATCAGGCTATCGTGCCAAACACTGTCGAAAGCCTTAGAGATGTCAAGAGAAACAGCAAGTGCTTCCCCGTGCTTCTCAATGGCCTCACTCCAGATATGAATGGCATACGCTAGAAGATCCCCAGTTGACCGATTTTTGCGGAAACCGTATTGCCGTTGGCTTCTAGGTATGCCAGGATATTAAGTACACGCTCTCTCTCTCTAATATTACAGTGGGTCTTTCATTTAACTTACTGAAAATGCCAGTGTTTTTTTCGTCTCTTCAAGTCAAGAGTGAATAGGATACGATATATAACGAGGCAAGCTTACTCTCCGTTGGACTACATAATCATTTTCCATCAGATGAGATTGTAGACAAATGCGAGACTATATACGTAATCGTACGGCGAGTAATGGCAAAACTTTAATTTAATGGCACTAAAATCAAGACGTCTATTGCTCCAAGCCTTGATATTGCAGAGGCTTATACATAATTAGTTTAATTGATCTGTATTTGTTAATGAAATATCCTTTATAGTGCCCAGAACTGTTAACCCTTAACTGGGCCCCGGTGCCACAGAACTGTTACATGTTATCTGTAGTAATTTTTATAAGCTTGAAAGGGATATAAATAAAATGTATATTTTAATTTTTAATTTTTTATTATTATTATGAAAATAAATCATGTGGGAAATATATACCCTCAGCCCTCATAGAACCTATTCAGCCATGCCATGGTCCAATAACCATGGAGCAAATTTTCATGTAGAATATGAATAATTTATTTCTCACAAGGTTACTGATTTATATTTTGATGAATCCATGAAAAGCATGGTGCTGCACACAATGGTATTTGGCATGTGCTACAAATATATTTTGAGCATCGTTCGCTTGCACGCATACTACAAAAGCGGCATCTTCGAAAACTGGCAATTTCTGGCATATGACAACCAACATTTGCGAGACGAACTTCATTTGGTACCCCATATACACCGCCTTTTTTAGATTTGAACGTTGGCATCACTTTTTTCCTGTTGGAATAGTTATCGATCAAAGCTCGACCTCTTCTGAAGACATCATGTCTCTCAATGCGAGATAAACTGCATCCTGGTCTTTTTGTAAACCCATACAAAATGTTTTCTTCAAGGGTGCTTTTTTAGATGGAGGCTATGAAAAAAGACTTCTTGTTAATAATAATCAATGATATAATAACTGAAATAACTAAAGACCTGACTATCAACTATCCATTTGTTCTGATTGCAAGAATATTCTTAGGATGACAACGGGCAGTAGGTAAATAGTTCCCACATTATTCCGAGACCAATTTTATACATAAACACAGCATAATTCTCTTGAAAAACTTATACATCACTTAGAATCATTGAAAATCTCCAAAATGCAAAGATTATTTTCCACTTACCAGATTTCTTTTTTTCATAATGATATAATTTCCGCAGAACAAGTCACAATAAACACAAATTCTGCTAGAAAATAAGCTCTCGACAATTGACATTGAAATTTCTATGAAACAATAAGTTCCGTTTCACGCAGCCATATTTCAAGTCATAGACAATACAATTAAAATTATAAATTTGACAGACTGTGGTAACCTTTTGCACACTGCTCGAATAGAACCTTAAATTCTATGTGGGGAAATTTTCCTCCAGTCCAGTTAAGGGTTAATAAACGCGCGATTACCCCCTTTATGACGAGTAGTTGTACAAATATGGGTGAACGAGCGCTCCTCAAAAGGTTAGGAAAGAGCTATAATCAGTACTTTTGTGAAACAGATATATTTACAATTAGTTGGGTTAGGTTGTAATGTTTAAATAGCGTTTTTAGTTAGCAAAATTTATAGCTAAAGTAACCCAAAAGTTATTTTTCTTATGAGCTCAGTCTTGACCTCGATCTCGCCTGATGGTAAGCGATAGATGAGGTCTACGATTGGACGAGCGAGCCCAGAAGATGCCTATTTACTCTAATTTATAACTCGATTAACCTGTGCCTGTGGCATTGCGATAATAAAAAGCTTTGATGATCTATTTTCGTATATATAAATAAACATACTTTCTTTTTAACAGGGGTTTCGCCAAGAAAACGTTACTGAAGACAGCCCGTCGCGCCGGACTTAAACCTAAGCCATCAAAACGACAGAAGTACGTGCTCCCCTCAGCCGACGCTCGATCGTTAACCTCACCACCGCTAATGTCATCCTTGTCTGCTGACACACTTTCCCGTAAGTCTCTTCAAATATCATAACTGTTCATCCACTACCACATAATTTTAAAAAAGACGTAAAATTGTTTTGTTTGTAAAGTTGTATGTAGGGGGTAATCTTCGGAACTAATGATCCGATTCTAAAATATTTTTCATTGGTACAAGTAGTAAAGTACATTATTGGTGAGTGAGTCTAAATTATTTCGAAATCCATTCGACTGAAATCGCAGGTAAAGTGCTAGTTTTCACTCTCAATTTTTATTAGACCACAGAAGACACATGTTCACTAACATATAAATGCAACACGCAAAATTGGTGTGGTGTGTCTTCGAGATGCACCAAATGAGAGTCCAACTCTTAGCATTGAGTTGGACTCTCTTTTGGTGCATCGGTGCCAGGCAAATAAGCCTAAGCTAAGCTTAGTTGGAAGGGTTAACAACATTGCTAGTAATGTGAATTCTAAACCCAATACAATACAATAACGTTTATTCACTGAAAAACAAAAATGCTATAATTTTAATATGACACTGGATTTCGCACTAGTCAAACGTCAAATACATTGCTATTTGACTTTAAAAAGAAAGAAATAATAATAGTCCGAAACAAATATTAAATACACACATCAAAAGTGTCTAGGGATCAAGCATTTTTATGCGGATTTCTTGAGATTGAGATGTGGCTTTGTAATAAATTTATGATTTTATAAATTTATATGGATCCTTTTTGGTGCATTTCATAATTTGAAACAGGAACTGTTAATCAAATTCGAGTAAAAGATGAAAATCAGCTGTCAATATTTTCCCTATAAAAACATACAACGCATTGAAGACATTATTAGTGCTACTGTTTCCCTACTACTGATTAAAACCAACGTTATTATGGAGCGGCGACGTCATTTAAGCAGGGAAGAAATGCTCAGAGCCGTGGGAATGATAGAAGCTGGTTCCCGGCAACGTACTGTGGCTTTAGCTCTGAATACAAGTCAGAGTGTTATCAGTCGACTTTGGACACGTTACCGAAGCACTGGTACCGTGGCTGAGCGCCATGGAGGACGGTATCGCTGCACCACACGGAGACAAGACCGATACATTCAAATCTTAACTCGAAGAGCTCCAACAATAACCGCCATGATGTTAGCCGTGAGGCATCATCACTCTTCAGGGAACTTAATTAGCGACCAAACAGTCAGAAACCGCTTGCATGAAGTGAACCTTCATTCCCGAAGACCGCTACGGGTACCACCTATAGCAATGCACAATCGTAGGATTCGATATCAATGGGCTCTTGAACACAGAAATTGGGCAGAAGAACAATGGCGTTTCGTGTGCTTTTCTGATGAGTCTCGTTTTGGTATGAGACCGGATACAAGACGTATACGACACTGGAGAACCCCTGGACGCCAACAGCGATTAAAATCCTGCCAGGAAGTCCATCCTTATAGTGGTGGAACCATCATGGTATGGGCGGGTATTTGGATCGGCGGAAGAACTGAGTTGATTTGGATCAGAGGCAACCTCAACGCTCAAATTTATGCTGAGACGATTGTAGCTGACGTCATCGTTCCTCTACAAGTGCAAATAGGTCCCTTATTTCAGTTAATGCATGATAATGCACGACCGCACACCGCAAGAGTTGTAAGACAGACTCTCGCCGCAGCTAACATCAATGTCCTGCTCTGGCCTGCTCAGTCGCCAGACTTGAACCCGATTGAGCATGCATGGGATATGCTACAGAGAAGAGCTCTGCCGAATATGGAGGGTATCCAGTCGCAAGAAGACCTTTTTTTGTTGTTGAAACGAACATGGGCGGCCATTCCACAGCGTGATTTGGATGAACTCATTTTGAGTATGCCAAACCGATGTTCTTGTGTTGTTAGTGTTCGCGGTAGAAACACGGGTTATTAATTGTTTAAGTTACCCAATAAAATTTTAAAGAAAACTGTTATTTCAGTCTTTTTTTCGAACTTTAATGTTAGTGGTTCAAATGTCAAAAATCCCTTTATTAGGAAAATGGCAAATTTCTTTATTAATGCAAAGGTGACTTGGTTTATCGTTACTGTGACAAACGAAAACACTTTATTTGATGAATCCTTAAAGAAAATTTTAATTAATATCAATCAGGAGAAAAGTTATTGCAAAAATATATGTTGATCCCTAGACACTTTTGATGTGTGTAGTTTTAATGCTCTCAGCCAGTCTAAAAAACAAAAAAGCACCATACTAAACAATTGCGGAATAGTTAAAAATTTTTTACAACTATACTTAGATTATAATTTTGTTGCAGTACGAATAGTTTAGCTTCACAAACAGAGAACTAGAATATCGCCCGCGCTATTCTAAAAATACCTGAGAAAAAGAGAACATATAAAACCATAATAGTAATACTTTGTTTATTTGTTTTTCAGTGGAAGAGCTAGAACTAGGTGGCAGCGAATCCACAGAGAGTCCAGCCGCGCGTACGTTGGAACGCGTACGAGAACGCATATATGCACGGGACTGGGCGCGCTTGGGACTCGCACAGCCTCCCTTCAGACTAGCTCATGCCAATGCTGTGTACACGCTGTGCAGGAGGTCAGTACACCACACCAGTGAATAAACAGCTGCCCGTTTACAATCTGCCTTGTAGTGCTTGTAAAAAACAAGTCAATAAGTGGCTACTAAGCCTGGCTTACCAGGAAACAGAAAATCTCCTTAGTAAAATGGTGTAATTTGATCACACAATCACAACACACCATTCAACACACCCATCCCTCACTCCCATCTACACACACACCTATTCTACTCATTCATTTCACACACCCATTCCCATAGGCCCATTCACATACACACCCATTCACCCACACGCAGGTTAACACTTAAGAGTATGTAAAGTTTAGTTTTTAGTCAATTTATCACTATTTTTAATATTTTAATAATTTCATCTTTGTTAATACAAACACGGTATTAGGTACTTAGTAACACTTCGGGGAAAGGGACTGGTATATTTAACACAGGTTACTTGGTAATCTAGCTAAGATGCCAGTTACAATCTGTACTGTCACTGTAAAACCATTTGCACTGTTTTTCTATATAATTGTATTTGTTACTTATCCTAAGGCTTTATGCTGTGTGTATTAATAAAGTTATTGATTGATTGACCAACTAATAATAATAGATCCCACCCATACGCACAAAACGTTTTGGAAATACCTTCATTGTGCGTACGGCTAAGGAGTGGAATTCCCTGCCGGAGTCTGTGTTTCCCGATAGCTATAAAAATCTTTAAATCAAGAGTGAATAGGTTACTTTTAGGTAAGCGTGCTCCATCTTCGACCACATCATCACTTACCATTAGGTGAGATGGTGGTCATAGGCGAGCCTATACTCAATCAAAATTAAAAAAAAACATCTAGCCGATTTGGACCACAGCGGATGCCAATCTCATAAGCGATTAGCTAGTTGCGCAGGAGATATTATAGTACAAGTATCTACGCAGGTGCACTCGCTGTTCCTTTACTCTCATTCCCTACTACTATGCTGAAAAACATCGCAATAACACCAGGAACTCCAAGACCTGATCCCTCCATCTTCCCTTCACTACCAGTCACTACCAAACGTGTTGCAGGGTAGCACTATCCATCGGCAAAGTTTGTAATCTAATAGAAGACGTGTAACGTTTGCTGATGGAGTGTGCTTGAAACGGAGTAATACGCGCGTTATTTTTGAAGAATTATAAAATATATAAAATTGATGTGGGAATAATCCAATCAATCTTATCTCTACCATCCTCGGAGATTATTAAGAAGTTGTGCCATTTAATAATTAAATCAAGAATACGAGTTGTTACGAGTTATGGTCCTACACAAATAACTCGAATTCTGTATTATTAATACTGTGTGTGTGTATTATTAATTTACTAATACTGTGTAAGTAGGTCTGTCTATATAAAAGGGTACGATGGGGCTGACATGTCTTTGATAAAAGCCCCTAAATAAAATTATATTTAAAAAAAATCCACAATTGTCATTGTAGACCTCATATATCGCTTCCCATCAGGCGTGATGGAGGTAAAAGACCGGGCTTCTGTCAAATAAATAAAAATTGGCCAAGTGCAAGTACAAATACTTCATTTCATTGACTTTAAGAAAAAATGGTTTTAAGGACCTCAATTTCATTTCTGACCTAACTATAAACACCACGCACGTATAGGTTTGACGTATTTTTTTTTTTCAGTTGTATGTATGGGGAGCCCGCCCTTGAATGTATTTTTGTATACAAATCATAAAGTGGTTCAAAGAATTCATCTACTTACCAAGTTTTGACTGTGAAGTCTTAATAGATTCGCAATTAAATTGCTATGACATACGGACGCACAGATAGACAAACATGACGGATCTATAAGGGTTCCGTTTTTTGCCATTCGGTTTGTTTGGTTTTTTTAGGGTTATATAATTATATACTAGATGACCCGCCGAACTTTACCTATATTTTTTATCATCCATATTTTCTCACCTTTAAAACCTTCCGTGTACTAAAGGGAACAATACAAAAAGAATTCGTGAAATCGGTGAAGCCGTTCTGGAGTTTTAGCGAGACTAACGAACAGCAATTAATTTTTCTATATCAGATTTTATATTAATCCCGCTTTATTGTTTTCTAGCTATCCTGCGGTAATTCCAGTTCCTGAAAGTTTTGGCGATGACTCACTGCGGAGAATATCGCGGTGTTATCGGCAGGGGCGGTTGCCTGTTATCACTTGGAGACATCCACGGACACACGCTTTACTATCCAGGTAACTTATAAACATTAATTATATAAATTATTACATTGTTTAAACAATGCCATGATAATACATAGCGTCGTTGCGCTTGCAAAAGGCGCTATGTGGTAAAAATCATTTTCGTTCTTTTATGAAGTTTCAATCGTTATTTTAATACTCGCATGCAACAACAACTAAACAGCTATCTAATAAACGAAATATTTAAAGAGTTACCTTTCAATATTGCGTTTATCAGATAGCTGTTTTTACAGCCTGTGTGTATTAAAATAACGATTGAAACTTCATAAAAGAACGAGAATGACTATTTACCACATAGCGACTTTTGCAAGCGCAACGACGATAGTTTGTATAGTGATTTTTTAAATGAACTGGCATAAAACTAATATAATTATAGTACTTATGTCAGTCAATCTATACTATACTCATATTATAAACCGAAAAAGTTGTTTGTTTAAACGTGCTAATCTTCGAAAGTACTGGGTGGATTTGGATAAAATTTGGTGTGGAAGTAGCTTGAAGTTTGAGGAATGTTATAAGCTTACCCGACTGCAAAAGAGTGGGTAATGTTTTTATCGTCATAAAATCCACAGGAGCAATGCACCGCGGGACGTAAATACATAAAATATTTCGTGATTTAGAATTTATCCTGCTCACGCAATATGTCCTTTGTATTGATTCGCTTTAAATTAACAATGGCATGAGTTGCGAGCGACATCATACGCTTTTTTAACGTGGTAATATCATCAAATAAGTCCTCCCACCCCGGGCAGGGCCGGAGGGACTGTCAGACTTGAACTGACTAAAATCCACGGTATTCCTTCAATAGCCCTTTACGTACCGGGGTCACGGTGATAAGTTCCGCGGCCGACATCATACGCTAGCAGCGCTTTTGCCGATTTTGCGGGAATGTTCCAACAAGATACTGCGGCAGTGCGGCCTCGGATCGTAAGGGCTATTGAAGGAACAGGGTGGGTTTTTAGTCGGTAGAGCAGTGCTATTGCGCGTAGTAAAAAATCGGTGTAATAAGCTTTTTCATATCCTCGTCGACAAGACTAATTTAAATCAATACTTAGAAAATCGTGATTCTGTAATACTATAAAGCTGTGACTAATCTGGATTTCTATTGTTACAGATCAGCCGCTCCCCATCATAAAGGCGTGATGGGTATGTTGAAAGCGAGTCACCAAACTCCTGGTAATACGCAGAGCGGCACTGAAACCACTTCCAGTTTAGAACAAGTAAGTGTTAACCATTGTTCTTTAATAAGTTTGACGATGAGCTGATCGACGGATTTCGTATGCCCTTTTAAACCTTCCCTGGATGTCCATAAATATTTTAAAACCATAATTAGCCAAATCGATTCGGTTTTCGAGTTTTAGACTAGCAGACCCGACAGACGCTGTCTTTTTGATCTAAACCTTATATTATTGAAAGTAATTCAAAAAGAATAAACGAAAATAGCAACTAATTTATCTTTTTTTTTTTTTTTTTTTAACGTGGTAAAATTATCAAATAAGTCCTCCCACTCCGGGCAGGGTGGGAGGGACTGTCAGACTTTTACTGACTAAAATCCACGGTGTTCCTTCAATAATCCTTTACATACCGGGGCCACGGTAACGGGATGAGTCCCACGACCCCGGCAGGATTCGGCCCTCTGCAGAGGGGGCCTCGTCATGTTGCTGACGCTCTTTGAGGCGCGCGTGGAACACGACGCGCCGTCGACCCGGGCATGGTCCATGGTCGGACAGCGAGTTGCCCTTTACTCGCTGTCCGCATGCCCGTGCCTACGGTGGCCGGAGATCGTCGGCCGACGTCCGACGCCGTGGGCGTCTACCACTGCGGCTGGGCTGCAGGGAGGACGCCATCCTCTCCCTCACGCGGCCCGCCTCCTCCTTCGAAAGCATGACTGCTTCGCAGAAGGAGGCGACCGCTTCCCACTCCCTCTCGCCCCGCAGCATGGCCTCGACCAAGGCCGGGCGCGAGAGGTCTCCGCCTATTGTCGCCGTGAGGACACGTCGGTGCTCTGCCCAAGCTGGGCAGTCCTGCACCGTGTGCTCGACTGTGTCCTCAGGGCGACCCTCGCAGTGGTGACACCCAGGCGTCTCTTCCTTACCCATCAGACACAGGTACCTCCCGAAACTTCCGTGTCCGGTGAGGACCTGCGTCATGCGGTAGGTCAGGACGCCGTGATCTAATACATAAAAATCTCGTGTGATATTGTTTGTTCTCGAACTCCATTGTGTAGTGTAGGTCACGGAATAGGTCGTAGGCTATTTCGTTTTGTTATTTTTTTCACTATAAATAATTTATGTGGCAAAACAACGTTTGCCATATAAATTATTTTGTGTATGAATGATTGACCGCAGTGTGCTTGTTATATCACAAAAGAACACATGTATAATATTCATAGAATACATCACTCTTTAGAATAGAGCACATGGAAGAATTTGGGGGATTAATGATGTTTATTTTGCAAATAACACTTTTACACGTCTTTTTTCGTAAATGTAAACTAGATGAGGTCAGTGTTTCCTAACTGACTACTCTGAGAAGAAACACTGAAACAAACTCAGAGGTCAACGTCTCTTTTAAAGTCCATACAATCTGTAGTGATCAAATCATATGAGAGCCGGTTAGAGAGTAGGTTTATGTCTGTGGCGCCCTTTAAAGGATAGAATCACACAGATTTGAGCAGGCCCGTTCAAACAGTGCAAGCATTTGTCAAATATAGCGTAGCTTAACTTAGAACCTTAAGGAGTTCGAATGATTTGTCGAACAATACCATTACTCTTTATTATGAACACCTGCATTTTCAATACCTTGTGTTAATTTTTCTTAACATAAAAATTTAAATGTTTTGATATAATATGGCGAAGGACACTGATTCTTGTAAGACAGGTTTTATTTAATTTATTATTTACACCGTACATGTTGTAGAAATATTTTGAATTGAAAAACATCACATAATTAGGCGACTTCATCGGTAAGCATCAATAGCCTTACGGCTAAGGTGTTGGACTTGTGATCGAGTTGACACGGTTTCGAATCCCATCCATTACTAAGAAATAAACAAAACAACGCAATAAAACAAAATCATAATAATGTATTCATACCGAGAGAGCCGTGGTCTCGTCTCGCGGGTTTGAACCCAACACATTACATTATTGCACTGAAACCACTCCAGATACAAGCATATTTAGCTTAGTTGGAGGGGTCAACAAGATTGCTAGTAATATAAATACTAACCACATTGATAGTTCTCTTTTTAACCTCTAGAGCCCCAGCGGCACAAAAACGTGCCTGTAAACAAGTTGAGCCCCGCTGGCACGAAATCTGTGTGCCAGCGGGGCTCAACTAATAGTTGACGTAAATAATGGCGGTCCTTGAGAGATTAAAGAACAAAATAAAATCAATTGATATAAACGCAGTATTCCATCCGTATCCCCCAGGAGCGTTACCTAGCAACGTTGGTAGCGTGCACGCCCGCTTCCCGCGGCGATCTGGAAGACTCCAGTTTGAGTCTGGACTCCTTACTACTCTGTTGCGAAGATCAACAGGCCACACATACTCCGTTATTGACCAAAGCAGCCGGGACTCTTGGGTGAGTGCTGTAAATTATTTTTATTTATATATTTAACTGTATACAGCACAAACAAGTATAATGGCGGATGTGATGCCTTAGGCATTCTCTACCAGTCAACAATTGGTGGCGAAGAAATATCATGGTAGTTTTATTAAAAAAAAACAGTACCTAGATAATATAGTTAATGTTTATCACAAGTATTTATATAAAAAAACTTACGTACATACAAATTATAACTATAACGGCAAATAAATGGTTATAGTTTGTATGTAACAAACTATAACCATTTATTTGCCGTTTTTTCAGCTGAGATAACCAATGTGTTTGTAACAGAAGAATAAGTATTATTTTTTTAGTTTATACAAGGTCTGTGCACATCTATAATGTATTCAATCTAGTGAATAAGTCATAAGTGTGTCAATAATAAATAAAATATAGTCGCCAAAGATCTAATAACAAGTCCTCACGGACTTACACTAGAATGTACTTTATACTACACCTGCTCGGAAAGTGTCTTATTACTTTTTAAAAAGATTGACAGAAAGGACGTCATTACAGTAGTACAAATGTGTGGTTCGCAAAAGTGTAGGAGAATTCATTACTAACGTGCTGGAGACACTGGAGAGGTAGGGAAAATTGTATGAAAATCCATTACTAACGCGGTTTTTTTTTTAATTTAGACCAATTCAGTAGCTAACATAATAAGAGGAACATAAATATCTCTTATTTTTGAGATTGTGAAAAAATATATGAAACTTCGCCCTAGTGACTTGAGCACAAATCGATTTTTATTGCAATATAAAAACAATAAATGTATAAAACAATTGATTGGGAAACATAAAATAAGTAGCTATAGCTACTTATCTAAATTTACCCAATCCACGAGATCACACTGGCCACTGCTTTCGCAGAACATCAGCGACTATTGCAGACACTGGTCCAATCATCAATCAATCATCCGCTGTTTCAGAATACATCGAGAATTCAGTTGAAAACAAAATACAAAACAATAAATAAACAAATAGCAGAATCAATCACTTTGCATCAAGATCTATCTCCTCAACCATCAACAAGCGTGGCATCGCCAGTGGCACTTCGGGAATCAGTTGCCCTTTTGTAACCACAGCCTTCCACTAGCGCAGTGCCAATAGCACAGTCACAGCAAGTAATTTTTTCTTCTGCATTGTCTCAAACGGCTCAAACCAATATTAATCTCCCTGGAAAAAGTATTACATTGAGTTTTAATAACTGTAACAATTTTAATATAAACTTCAATTTTAAAAAAAATGTCTTTTATTTTCCTCGTAGGTATAGTATAAAGCACTATGTATCACTCGGAAGAAAGTGCGATTCCCAAATCGTGTGTATTAAGGCCCTACAACACTACTACAACCCTACAAACTACACCCTCGTTGGTAATCGGTCACTTTCTCCGCAACAACAACAGACTAATAAATATTAATTACACATAATAGTACATTGTTCACCGAGAGGAGAAAGTGACCGATTACCGTCGAGGGTGTCGGCGAGGGCTTTAAAACACCCGAGATCGGGAATCGCACTTTCTCTCGAGTGATACATAGTGCTTTATACTACACCTACGAGGAAAATAAAAAACTAAATCTTTACTAATTGAAATTTATATTGAAATTGTTGCAGTTAGTGAAGCTTATTGTATAAAAGAAAAAAAAAATCTTTTTTTGTATTCTTGAATATTTATGTCGTTTCTTGTCAATATAGTACTTTTCAACATTGAGTACATAGACCATAACGTACTTGGTTTGTATTTTTGCGCTTTTTCACTGAAATAAGCTAGCAAAACAGTTTCAGAAAAAGATGACGCATTTTTTCACTTTTCCATTGCAAAAAATCGTCATAAGTTTTATTATATTTTTAATTGATTTCTGTGGTAAAAGGTTATCAATCAGTATTTTTGCTGTTTCCTTCAACTGCGGCAGAGTTAAAAAATCTTCATCATCACTATCACTACTTATCATTTTGATAGTTTTATTTTACTGTCTACGAAAACTGAATCCTCAAACAACACACAAATTGAAAATGGCGCCAATGGCGTCTGCAATTTTCACATGTTCTTTTTTCAAATTGTTTATCCTGCCGCCGCAGGGTCGCACTGCCAGCCCGACACCATCCAACACACAGCTAGTGGCCAGTGTCATTTTGCGAACTTGGAGATAAAAACTCACTGTAAAAACTTTTTGGCTTTTGATATTTAGGTTACCGGCGCATAGTCTTACCCAAAATTAAAAAAGAAAAACCACGTAAGAAATGGATTTTCATACACTTTTCTCTCCCGCTCAGATGCGTTTTCTCCCCGCATATTTGTTCGATATGCAATGACGTACTTTCTACCGTAAATTTGATAAAGTATCAAGGTACTTTCCAAGCAGGTGTAGTATAAAGGAGATGTTTCATTTTGGGGGCTACTATTATGTACACTACATACTGAAATAGAAAAAATAACAGAGATTATCATAAAAATATTCAAAAAATTGTTTGGAGACGGGTATAGCTGTGATAAATTCTGTAGGTGAAAGCTAAATGACCTTAAGTCCATTTTTTGACATTTTTATATTTTAAATGATACTTATTCAGAATACCCCAATTGATCAAATGGTAAAAGCCATAAAGTTCTACAGCCGCTAATTTCGCAGATGTAAAATTATAAATAACATTAAGTCCTTAGACGTGAAAAAGTAAATGATCGTATGGTTACTTAATATTGTTCACTATTTAAACAATAAAAATAGATAAATGTTAAATGATTGTATGTGGGACTTACTGTTCTTTACCATTACGCTCGCGGGTTAGATTTGCGCGGGTGCATCGTACCTACGATTCCCGCCGCGCCCCCGCGCATGTTCTCCCTCCGTTTAGTTTGATTTGTGTTTCGTGCAATACTAGACGTACTCGCGGCTGCAATCCCTCTCTCTCAAAGTGCACTTCAGCAATTTCCTGGGTCTATAAATCTCGTTGCAGTCCACCACCATCTCGAGACTGAAAAACCTGCTCTTTTGTTTCTTTCGGAGACGCAGATCAGAAGTCCGTCAGACGTGCCGTATCTTTCATACCCAGGGTTCCGACCACTGTCTGGTGAAGTCTGTATCCGTCTACTCCCCGCCCGATCCCAGCCTTGATGGCACACGGCGGGTTTGGCGATACAAGTCAGTGGATTGGGATGGCATGCAATATTTCTTTGCATGTTATCCTTGGCAGCCTACTTGCTTCTCTTCAAATGATTCATCGTCGTGCGCAGACGCCGTGGCGGATGTTTTGCGACAGGGGATGAAGTACTACATTCCGTTCTCTGACCTAACAATGTCCGGCAAAGCTCGATCGAAAGTTTGGTTTGGCGCCGAATGTGATCGCGCTGAAGCGCTTAAACACGCGGCGTACCTAGCATGGGTCGATGCTCGGAACTGCAAAGCAAATGACGTGATTCAGAAGAAGAGAGCTTTCAACAGGGCTGCCAAGTCCTGTAAAAAGGTTTTGCGGAGGGCTCGGTTTGACCACGTTAGCCGAATCGGGAACAAACTTGCTTCATACTCTGCTGGCAGTAAAGCTTTTTGTTCCCTGGCAAAGTCGGTCAAATCGAACTTCTGTCGCCCCTCACTACCACCACTGCTTAAACCTGACGGGTCTCTGGCCCACTCCGCTGAGGAAAAAGCAAACTTGTTTGCCGCTCTTTTTGCGGAGTCTTCACATCTGGATAGTAGTGGCGCTCACCCTTCTGATGCTCCTATTAGATGCGGGTCGGGTATGTAGGACATTCGCATCCATCAGAAGGACGTCCGTAGAGTGCTGCGTAATCTTGACGTGAACAAAGCTAGTGACCCCGACGGGATACCAGCAATTGTTCTTAGAACTTGTGCGCCTGAACTGTCTAATTTTGACGCGCCTGTTTCGCCTTTCGCTTGAGACTGGAAAGGTGCCGAAAGCATGGAAGCTGGCTAACGTGATGCCTGTGCCCAAAAAGGGCAGTCGTGCTGACCCGGCCAACTAAAGACCTATTTCAGTCACGTCCATACTCTGTAAGAGTATGAGCTTACTATTGAGATAGTAAGCTCCTGGCATACCTAGAAGCCAACGACATCCTCAGTGACCGACAATACGGCTCCCGAAAAAGCCGGTCTACAGGGGAACTTCTAGCGTATGCTATTCATATCTGGAGTGAGGCCATCGAGAAGCACGGGGAACCACTTGCTGTCTCCCTTGACATCTCTAAGGCCTTTGACAGGGTCTGACACGATAGCCTTATTGCTAAGCTACCTTCTTTCGGTTTACCCACCCAACTTTGCGTTTGGATTCAAGACTTCCTGAGAGATCGGTCCATTCGAGTGGTCATTGATGGCTGCTCATCTGGCCAATTGGCAATTAATGCCGGGGTCCCTCAGGGGTCGGTTCTCTCAGCAACTTTATTCTTGCTGCACATTAATGATCTGCTTATGCCCGGTACCTTTTGAGAGGCAGACGACAGCACAGTTGCTGAGAGATATGTGGCCAACGCAGTTGCTGGTGGGTCACAGATCCAGTCTCTCCGTGAGGACATGGTTGGGCGCTTGAACTTGTCCTTGAAGGCTGTCTCCGAATGGGGCGATGCCAACTTGGTCAAGTTTAATGTAGCTAAGACCCAGGCGTGTCTCTTCTCCGCAAAAAGGAGTCAATTCAAACCGGCTCCTACTTTCCGAGGTGTAACCGTGCCGATAACCGATCGTATCGAGCTTCTGGGGGTAACACTAACTTCTACCCTCAATTTTGGCCCGTTTATCGAGGCTACGGCTCAACTAGCATCAAAAAAGTTGGGAATCCTAGCAAAGTATCAACTAGATGGGCTTGAGTCTATTGAGAAACGGGCCAAAAGACTAATTGGCAACGATACACTGGTCGAATCAAAGCTCCAGAGCTTTGAACATCGGCGATGAGTTGCTAGTCTATCGGTTTTCTATCGGTTACATTTCGAGGAGTGTGCGATAGAATTACACAATTTAATTCCGTCAAGCCCGTTCCATCATCGGACTACAAGACAAACGGCGATGCGCCATCGTTACATGGTGGACATCCCACCTATACGCACTAAACGTTTTGGGAATACCTTCATTGTGCGTACGGCTAAGGAGTGGAATTCCCTGCCGGAGTCTGTGTTTCTCGATAGCTATAACCTAGGGGTCTTTAAGTCAAGAGTGAATAGGTTACTTTTAGGTAAGCGTGCTCCATCTTCGATCACATCATCACTTACCATCAGGTGAGATGGTGGTCAAACGCGAGCCTATTATAAATAAAAAATAAAAACAATAAATGAAATTTGAAAAAGAAGAGTATGGCACAATGAGTTACAAAACATCTTTTAATCAACAAGAATTCGAAAAGGTATCCTTAATAAGAAATAGAAGGAGATCCCTAAAAGACTTTGCCATGCCTATATTGCAGCCTATTCGATTAGGCCACAAACCTATAAGCACTAAAAAAAGCTCTGCAATGGATTCCACCTATTTTTCATAATTTTCATAATACATTAGCCCATGAGGGTACAGCATGTGACTTACCAGAATAACATTAAGTGTTTTGTTTAATTTCATTTATTTTATTAAAGATTTTAAAATACAAAGATTTTAATTTTTATTAAATAAAACGTATTATGTATAATGTTATTTCATTTTTAATGTCATTAAAACTTTTTAATATATTTTTCTATGATGTTGTATCGTACCTAACTTATAAAATAATAAAATTTACTATACATTATTGATACAGGAGAGACGTAAGTACCGTCATACTATAAGATATCTAGTAAAGCTTCAAAGTTAAAGAACCTTAAGTCCGATAATACAGCCTTAAGGAACTATATTTGTTAAAAAATATCTCAATATAATAGATTAAGTACCCATCATAATCATACTTTTTATTCGACAATGATACGATAATTACTTTTTATACTCTGTCGACTTTAATGTCAAATTTCGGGTATGGACATCTTTAATGAGCTCTACTGAATAGTTTATAAAATGTGACTTAAGGCCCTTCACTTTTCACCTACAGAATTATTATTTGGGAAGAGTTTTCATTAGGATAACTCTTGATTTAGGGCAGCCATGACAGTCGTGTTTGACATGACTTTTGACAGATTTAAGTTTCGTGACGTTTCATGTCTTTCTGTGAGTCGTAGTAACGGGCAAGTGAAAAAATATATTATAAAATATCGAATCGATATTTTTATGCTATGTCGAATATTATCGATTAAAAAATATACATGTATCGATATTAGGTAAAGCACGTAGGTATTATTTTTGTACATGTAGTTTTTGGTACTACGCGATCTCGTGATAAAAAAAACTAATCTGAAGGTATATGCATATTTATTCTTATGGCACAAACGTGCTGACGATCAACGTTTGAATTACTCCTCGGATATGACAAGATTAGCCTTAGTAAGACCAATAATACTAAAGTGAATTAAAAAATAACGATTATCGATTTATTGAGATTTAAAATATTGACGATATTTATCGATTATTTTATTAAAAAATATCGATATTATGTTGATATCTCAAAATGATATTCGCATCACTGTTCAACAGCAACATGGTGGCTGTTCAACCACCATGTTTGTTGTGTTGCTCTCCTTGACCGAGTTAATTTGAAAATCACACTAAAATAAAGTAAAACTATAGAAAATTAACATTAAAAAACGGTTACTACATTGTACAGCTATATTTACACGTGGTGTACATAGTGCTAGCCCAGGCTCCATACATTTCTGGAACATCTCCTTTAAGTTACATATTAAGAAATTAAATTAATATATAATCATTTGCTTGCAATGAGATAACAGATTATCATAACAACTGTTCCTGGACAAAAGTGAAAGGCCTAAAAGCCCAGAACGAACAGATCCGGGATCTAGCTCAGTATTCTGTTAATATTTCACTCTTAGATTCGATGGCTATTTATTTATAAAATTATGATACTTTGTGATATTGCTATTTATTTTTCATATCTGGTGCGTGCGTTGTACTTACCTGATCATTATATTATTTCATTGCGAATTTATTTTAAACAATCATATCTCCTAAGATATTCAATGAAATGAAATACAACGGCAACATTAAATACAGTGATGCATAACGTATTTATTTGGATGAACATCAAGTATCATGTTTATAAAAACATCTTCTCAAATAATGCATTTTAATTACTAGAGAAAAGAATATAGTAAGTCAACCTTAAAAGAAACATGCTGTCGGGGACCTTTTTTAGAACTTTTTAAGAGGAACAATTCTGTCGTACTTGGCTTTTGCATAACTTTAACCGTTTACGCAGCGCACGCAACAGAAGCTCTGGAAAGAATATTTTATTCCCGTTTTTGCAACATTTTTCATTGATTTTCCGCTACTATTTAGTAACAGCATGATAAATAACTTTTCAATTTGAACCAGTCGAATCTCATTGACTGTATAAGTTACGGAGTATATCCCAGCAAAGACGACAATTTTAGCTTAAAGGTTCAGTCAGTCTTTCGCGTAGTTTGTAAGCCAAGTAACATGTCACTTACGTATCAGCGTGTTGGGTCGCAACAGCGGCGGCAAGGGCGGAGCCTCCGGCACTGCGAGACACTTCGGGCGCTGGGGCTCGCTCAAGGACAGGCGCCAGCCCTCGCACCTTGACCTGTACCAGCCGCGCCAGAGACTGTCCACTGCTGACGCAGACTCGGGTGAGTACACTCCGGCACTGCGAGACACTTCGGGCGCTGGGGCTCGCTCAAGGACAGGCGCCAGCCCTTGCACCTTGACCTGTACCAGCCGCGCCAGAGACTGTCCACTGCTGACGCAGACTCGGGTGAGTACACTCCGGCACTGCGAGACACTTCGGGCGCTGGGGCTCGCTCAAGGACAGGCGCCAGCCCTTGCACCTTGACCTGTACCAGCCGCGCCAGAGACTGTCCACTGCTGACGCAGACTCGGGTGAGTACACTCCGGCACTGCGAGACACTTCGGGCGCTGGGGCTCGCTCAAGGACAGGCGCCAGCCCTCGCACCTTGACCTGTACCAGCCGCGCCAGAGACTGTCCACTGCTGACGCAGACTCGGGTGAGTACACTCCGGCACTGCGAGACACTTCGGGCGCTGGGACTCGCTCAAGGACAGGCGCCAGCCCTCGCACCTTGACCTGTACCAGCCGCGCCAGAGACTGTCCACTGCTGACGCAGACTCGGGTGAGTACACTCCGGCACTGCGAGACACTTCGGGCGCTGGGACTCGCTCAAGGACAGGCGCCAGCCCTCGCACCTTGACCTGTACCAGCCGCGCCAGAGACTGTCCACTGCTGACGCAGACTCGGGTGAGTACACTCCGGCACTGCGAGACACTTCGGGCGCTGGGACTCGCTCAAGGACAGGCGCCAGCCCTCGCACGTTGACCTGTACCAGCCGCGCCAGAGACTGTCCACTGCTGACGCAGACTCGGGTGAGTACACTCCGGCACTGCGAGACACTTCGGGCGCTGGGGCTCGCTCAAACACTGGACTCAGGGGCTACCAAATTGTATCCGTAACATGGAAGACTATACTGATAATGATTACATTGCAAATAATCCTCTCCACTGGTTATACAAATAACAAAATCGCAATACTAAGTCTATCTTCCTCCTACCGGGGTTGTGGGAATGTTCTAACGAGAAACCGCTCCACCCAGACCGGGAGGAGTCATTTGATGATCTTCCTACCGGCGAAAAGGTCTATATTTCTTATCCAATGTAGTCTTTGAAGTTAATCCCAAAGTAAGTAATTCAATTTATTCTCAAATATTGCCCAACATTTTGCATTATGCAGCCGAAACTACAACCCCTATTTTTTCAAATCAATATCATAATATCTAAACTTATCTTTTATCCACCCCTCAGTTTGTGGCGAAACAGGCGCGGGTCGTAGGGCTTCCCTATACGTGGTGTGTGAAAAGGGCGGCGCCGTATGCAATTGCGCAGGCGCCGAACTGGTACCGGCGGAGTACCCCGACGCGAGGGCCACTAAACATGCCTTCAAGAAGCTTATGAGGGCCGCCGTGCCTTCAGCCCCTCCTGCTGCCGATCATCCTGGATTCCTCAGGTAGGAATATAAACCAATTATACAACGTGTAATTTAAAGGGTATATACATACCAAGTGCATGGCTTCTTTGGATGATAACAAACGATATGGCAAGGGTTTTGTAATCCTAATCTTTTACCGACCGAATTTTTCAAATTAAGAAGAACGAAAAGAATTATCGTGTTATTAGCAAGTGACGTGGAAAGTTATTGACCCTGGTAGTGCTGTGACAAGTTTGTTGTGATTGGTATTCAAGAAATATATGAAACCAATAATTTGGTATAAATTCTTTGGGTCAGTTATTTTGTGCTGAAACTGTGCATAGAGACTCCATACCAGATGTTGTCTTCAACCCTTTTGGATAGATATGGGGTTTCCGTTACACGTTGTATAAGTTTTTGTTCAGTTCCCGATATACAAAACTCACCGTGACGACTCGCGAAAAACCGAAAAATGCCCTAAGAAGTTTGCGAGCCGACACTCGGGTAGAGCAATTCGCCGGCTCATAAACATCCACACGCAATTATTCAGTTCATCCGTGATCATGGCGCTTGCAACTCAGCCGAAATATCGGAAACCCGAAACAAAAATAAACATGGTAAATGTCCCGTTTTAAGTTCTAATTATCACCAATTATTTCTACATCTTCACTGTTCGAACTGTATGGCGATGTTGTGGCGATTTGAGTTGTGGTTAACAATTTATTATTATTTATTCATTTTGTAACTTTGTAAGTTACTTCTTCTTAGTTTAGTAATGTTTTTTTTTTGTTTTGTATTTTCTGTTAATTTGGGACCCTGCTCTGACTTTAAAATTCTAGAGAAGGGCGTTAATTTAATAGCTACTCGTACAACACACTTTGTAACTAATGTTGCTATTATCATTAATATAATTATGTAAGATGTGCTTTTGTTCCAAATAAAGATTAATTTAATTTATTTGATTAGGATAAAAGCGGCTTGAAGGAGTCGGGTTTTGCTTTCAAAACCCAGCTTCTTCATTTCGCTTCTTCCATTATTTCTTTAGTTTAGGAATGGATTTGGTTAGCGAGTAGCTACAATGGGAATAGGCATATTTACAGCCGAGTTCAACCTGTATATGTGGCTCAGATCTGATTTGGAATGATTACCAAAAAGATATAGATTAGATGATTGGTGCCTCTTATTGAACATGATAATCAATCAATCAATCAATTTATATATTTCAGGCAACTTGGCCCATACAAATAAAATACATCCTATTACAATAAATAACTATAAATAAACTAATACATAATTATATATATCACTTAACCAAAACTTATAAAAACTATAGGGGACTTATATAAATTATATTATAATGACTGTATTAAGATACATCGCTCGTCCAGTAACTTAAAAATTATTTTCTGCCCAATATTTCATTTGACTTCAGCTCACGAATTCTATCTTCTAGTAGTAAATATCAATCGTAAATCTTGAAATCCTAAGAATCTACTGGTCCGGAGATGATCCCAAGTAACTTACTCATAATCGCGACAGCTTTGCGGTCGAAAAAAGTTTTATTGAGATTATCCATTAGGAAGTTGGTAGTGTCAGCATCTGAAACCTCCAATAGGTTTCAGAGGTTGCGTCTAACATCTCCACAATCCTTTTGGATGACCGGCCGATCGGTCTATGAGAGTAAAAAGAATACCTCTGAAATTAGTTTTGGCACTTTTATATGAAAAAGAAGCATCGTATTCTCAACTTATTTTTTTTATTGATAATAGGTTTGCGTCGGACCTCCATGTCACCTGATTGTAAGCGATGATGTGGTCGAAGCACGCTTGCCTAGAAGTAACCTATTCACTCTTGATTTAAATAAAGACCCCTAGGTTGTAGCTACCTGGAGACATAGACTCCGGCAGGGAATTCCACTCCTTAAACGTACGCAGTTTGAAGATATTCCCAAAACGTTTTGTGCATATGGGTGGGATGTCCACCATGTAACGATGGCGCGACACCGTTTGTCTTGTAGTCCGATGATAGAACGGGCTTGGGGGAAAGTTGCTTGGTGGCTTATTATTACTGTCTTGTCTTCAGACTAATAGAAGAATCAGGCTGGCTATGGCAACTACGGCAGTTGTTCCAACTGTCTGGTGCAGTGGTAGATCTCTTGGACCTGCAGGGATCTTCTGTGCTTCTGTCCTTAGAAGATGGATGGGATGTTACGGCACAGGTAAGGTTAACGACTTTGATGTTTTTAATTTTGAGCTTAATGTTTTATATTTGGTAAATTAATATGATTCTTTTTTTATATTTAACTAGCGGACCCGCCACGACTTCGTTCGCGTGGTATCCTACCTCTACCCAACCGATACCACTACCCCTATCCTACCGATACCCTACCCATACCTTACTCTACCCCTACCCTACCCAAACCCTACACTACCCCTACCCTACCCTACCGTACCGTACCCTACCCCTACCCCTACCCCTACCCTACCCTACCCATAACCTTGAGACCTTTTCTACTTTTTTTTTTCGTAAGAACCTTCTCCTGACAAAACCAAACACAACAAAAAAAGAATCAGCTAAATCGGTCCAGCCGTTTTCGTGTTTTACGCTTAGCAACACATTTAGCGATTCATTTTTATTATATAGACTAGTACTCACGCGGGGCTTCGCTCCCGTGGATTCTATCACGGTAAAAACATAACTCTCCTTTTTTGCAGTCGCGTAAAAAGTAGCCTATAACCTTCCTCA
This sequence comes from Tholera decimalis, assembly GCA_943138885.2. NCBI lineage: Eukaryota > Metazoa > Arthropoda > Insecta > Lepidoptera > Noctuidae > Tholera > Tholera decimalis. The sequence goes on from OW964551.2 coordinate 17,424,961, forward strand.
AGTTTCAAGCTACTTCCATACCAAATTGCATCCAAATCCACCCAGTACTTTCGAAGATTAGCGCGTTCAAGCAAACAAACAAACAAAAAAAGAAACTTTTCCGCTTTATAATATTAATACAGATATGGAGTCACAATAAGAACTGCCTCGTTGATTTATTCGTCACAAGCGCGACAGGTTTCGGGTTCAATTCCCAGGTCGGGCAAAAAGTGCTATTAGGTGTTTTGTAAGAAATTTCCAGTAATTTCCAGTAGTAGCCCGTAGTTTATAGGTTGGCAGTGTGATACCCCCGTGCCTTGGTAAGCATGTTAAGCTGTCATTTCGACATCTTTGAAGGTCGTGACGGGTAGTCAGAAGCCAGTAAATCTGACACTGGTCTAGCCAAGGGGTATCGTTTTACCCAGCTACTAGGATAGGTTGTGGAGGTCATCCAGTAAGACTGGAAGCCGACCCCAACATAGTTGGCAAAAGGCTAAGCAGATAATGGAATCACAATAAGCAAAAACAGTAGATTAAACATTGATGTATTAATAGGAGGAAGATACGGTACTAGACACAGTGTTTGGTTCTACTAAACTAAGTGATTTCCCGTAGTTTGCGCTCAGTCGCGCACGGAACGTTGTTGATCACACAGCTCAAGAAATTCTCGTCTCTTCCTGTTTTTATGGATTTTTTGGAATAAATACTCATCAAAATGACTTCTTGTGTAGCTAAACAGTGTTTTAATTACACTAGGAAGAAAAATAAGTGACATGGGTCATGGGATCACTTACTACTTACCTAATACATGCAATCTCATTTCATTCATAATCGCAAACATTCGGCAGCTGAGCCGATTTCGCTCGCACTACAGCGCCGTCTCCTATCTCTGTCCTTGTCTATCGGCAACTGTAGGTTTGGGACTGATGATGACACGTAACACAGATGTGTGAGTTTCCGTGCATGTATTCGTGCACCGAGCCCAGGTTTACTGATTGCGATGTTAGAGAGTAACATATCTTCCTTCTTTTAAAACAACAATGAGATTAAACATGTTTAATATAAAAGTTTTTATGTTTTTTTAAAGAGTAGCAATGTGGGTAAAATTCACATAACTAGCAATCTTGTTAACCCTTCTAACTAAGCTAAATATCTGATAGTAATTTGCGAAAGATACATTTTTGTTTCTTCCTATATTTTATAATATTGTTTTCAATTCGTATAGAGTTTTGCAATTATGATAGACTTGGGTGTTAAACTAATGTGTCTACAACCCTCGACTGAAACTATTAACTTACCATTTTTTACCTGTATATGATTCTCTACTTTTATGATTCCAGATATCGTCACTAGCCCAGATCTGCCTGGAGCCCTACTACCGAACACTGGAAGGCTTCCGAATCCTGGTAGAAAAGGAGTGGCTGGCGCTGGGACACAAGTTCCAGCAGAGGTCCAACATTGGCGCCACGCCACAGCAGGGCTTCACGCCCACTTTCCTCATGTTCCTGGACGCTGTGCATCAGGTAAAGGCTTGGAACAGCTAGCGTAACGTCTTAAAAATATTCACAGCGTAATCTCACTCTTGTTCTGACGTGAAATCATCTAATAAGCCCTTTTTTACCCCCGACGGAAACAGAGGCGTGTTATAATTTTAACGTGTGTATCTGCGTGTCTCTGTATCTGTGTATCTGTCTGTGGCACCGTAGCTTCTAAGTGGGTGAACCGATTTCGATGCGGTTTTTTTTTGTTAGTAAGTAGGTTTTTTGGCGGTACTTTTTAGATATGTTTTGTCAAAATCGGTTTAGCCATTTACTAGATATGGGGAGTGAATGTGGGGATGAATAATAGAATATTGTCAAATATACCCAAGTGGCGTATCAATTGAAATGGAACGCCGCGTACTACATTACAAAAACTGTCCATTCCATGAAATTGGTCAAATTGACAAAAGCTATGGTAGGCGAAAAGTTTAAAAGCTTAAAATTAAAATTATAAAAACCCCCTACGCAAAAAATACTTACAAGTAGTTTAAAAAACATTCCTTAAAAAAAATAGTCGCGGCGGGGTATCGCCAGTTCAGAATCGATATTTAAAGTTTTTTTACATAGCGATATACCGCCGCGACTATTATTTATTGTTATTTTTTATTTTTATTGATAATACGCTCGCGTTTGACCACCATCTCATCTGATGGTAAGCGATGATGTGGTCGAAGATGAAGCATGCTGCCGAGAAGTTGTCTATGGTACCTAGATTTTGCTAGTTAAATTAAGTCGCGCTTCATGTTAAATACTGATAGGTTCTATTGGCTTGGCAGATTGTTCAACTTGATAAGAAGAAGGCATGGTAGTTACTTCTTCCATTTCTTTCTTCTTTTTTCAATGAGAAATTTTCTACATTATTCCTCTAAGTGAAAAGATACGATTAAATCACATAGCGGGTAGGTTCACCTACCTAATGAACATAATGAGCCTATAAAATGTTCACTGTTGGGACACAGGACTCTTTTCTATGAGAGTGTATGGGCCGTAATCCACCATGCAGGCTTAGTGCGGGTTGGAGGAAGAAAATTGAAAATAATATGAAAAATATTTATTGGTAACAAAAGTTCGTAACATTTAAGGACGAAGCATTTCTTCGGATTTTTTTAAGACAGGTCGGTTTCCTCAACTTTACCGTTCCGAGTACACGTAGTGTGCCTGACAGTATTTGAACGCAATACCTAGAACTTATTAGCCGTTCCTGCAACCACTGAGCCATTACTACTCATATTTAAATAACCAACAAATACAGATGTTGTTCTCTGATCTTTTAAACCTTCCCTGTATGAAAGGGAACTTTATAGGAAGAATTAAAGAAATCGGTCCAGCCGTTCTCGAGTTGTAGTGAGACTGACAAACAGTTCTTCATCTGTATTTATCGTTTTAAGTTTTAACGGTACTGTTAGTGACCATGTTAGTTTAAAAACTTATAGCTCTCTGCTATAATGTTAACTAGTTAGCATACAAAACGTAAGTAACCATTGACATACTAGAAGTCACTTGCAATGGTAGTGGTTACCACGAAATCTAACTAATTAAAAACCTTTACTTTCCAGCTTCAAAAGCAGTTTCCTCTGGCCTTCGAGTTCAACGAGTACTACCTTCGCTTCGTAGCGTACCACAGCGTGTCATGTCGCTTCCGCACGTTCTTGTTGGACAACGAGGCGCAGAGGGCTGAGCTGGGCATCACCGCCGCTGATGATAAGAGAGCTGATACTAACAGGATGGTCAGTAGCGGTGGATGGACCAAACCATATTTTTGTGTTATTTTTTTATGATATGGCATTCAAAAATACATACAACCCTTAATTTTCACCCTTCCGTCACCAACCCCTCCAATGTCGCATGTTGAATGTACTTTTTTATTTTTGGGTAGGACTTCAGAAAAAATGATAAATCGGCAATTTATGGCTATTATCATGGTATATATTATTCCTTCCTGGCTTCGTTATGAGTTTATCTAACTATTTATATCATTCAATAAGCAAATCAAACACCTTATCTCGCAGTGATGTGATATGTTTTCACTCTTATAATTTTCACTCACATTCGAAGTCATACACACGAAAAAACACATATTCACGAAAAAAGACACGATAACACAATAACGTGAAGACAATGTTAACACAAATTATTCCACTTAGACACTGTAAAAAGTAATAAAAAACTATGTATTTGATAACACAACGAAAAGTCTGCGGCGTCACAACAAAAACCACAGATGCATTTTGTAAACATTTTTTTTTCGTTCTTTTTAGCGGTGTTCCCTTTAAAATGTTACTAAAACCGGTCAAATATGAATCGATTAGTCGAATGATACAGCAACATCGTGTTACTTGCAACATAAACGTAAAATACCATCGTCCAATGCGAGTCGTGACGTTATGTACAAACGGTATACCGTTGACACTTGAGGGGTTAATGGCCATATTAGTAATTTAATATTTTTTAACCCTGGTCGATAACTGATCAATTATCACTAGATCAGTTATCTCCACCAGGCGTCACTTCTTATCATTTATATGGCAAAATAACACTTGCTGGTTCACTGGTGTTATTTTGTATTATAGTGTAGCTCCGTCCACATGTGACCTGCTATAATTATGTCCCGCAGGTTTGCCTGTACGGCGGCGAGGGCGGGTGCGCAAGCGCTGAGGAGGAGGCGGCCGGCGCACGCGCAGCTCTGGGCCACTCGCTGTTCGACTACATCGACCGCCACCACCAGAAGGCGCCCGTCTTCTACAACTTCCTCTACACGCCCGACCTCGACAACCCGGTAACATTTGTCTTCTTACTAATAGATAGATATATTCTTTATTGTACATCATAAAAGATTTAAGTGAGGACTTAAAAACTACAAGGGTGTTACAATGGGCGGTCTTATCGCTAAAAGCGATCTTTTACAGACAACCTTTAGATGGATTTGACACAGCAGGAGAAAATAATACAATAAATAAGTAATAACCTACATACTCAATACACATATACATATATGTACATAAAAAAAATCAGTAAGAAATTAAAGAGAGAGATAGAGATTTTTACCATGTTTTTGAAAGAAAGAAGGGTGCTTGTCTTACCGACACGGGAAGAGTATTCCACAGTCGTACTGCTTGAGCTGCGAACGACTTACCAAAGAAATTGGTGGAGTGACTCGGTACCTCTAACCTCAAGTTTTCTGATGACCTCAAAAAGTTTGTGAGGATAGATGTATTGTGTGTATGTTTGTTACTCTTTCGCTCAAAAACTGAATGGAACTGAATGAAATTTGGTAACTATAGAATTACAGTAGTACCCAACTGATATGGGTTGCTGATGTACCTGCGCAGAACATAAATTTTCGCACCGCGCTTCGTTTCCTTTACCGTTATTAGTCGACAACTGCCGCCATGTTAGCGCGCGACGCATGACACGTAGGGCGTCCAATCCCGCAGCTTGAATTCAATCTCGGTATTTGCGGGACTACGAGTTTTCAATCCCGCGGGATCTCGGTATTTGCGGGATCCCGCATATTGAAAATATTCACATTTATATAAGGCAAATAAAACAATGAATTAATCAACTAACTCCACGAATATTTACGTAATAAATTACATCATTTTTTTTTAACAAAAAAACAGTAACAAATACTGAATAAAAAACTTTACTGATATTTTAGGCTACCACTGAGTGAAATACGGCTATATTAGGCTACATAAGCTGTAAAAAACGGGCGACATTGGCCCCCGCGTTGTTTGCAACACTGCCGGCCGCCAGTCACCGAGCGATTGCGCTCGCGAGTGGTCGTATTCATGCTTTTTTCAGTACCGCAAATCCCGCGGATCCCGCGCCCGTAATCCCGCATCACGCGGGATTGGAAAACGACGCGGGATCCCGCAATACCGAGATCTCGGTATTCTGGGATTGGATGCCCTAATGACACGTGAGCAAGACGGAACTAACAGCTACAGTGTATTATGAACTTTATAGTAGTGACCTAAGGTTGATTGTAAATTTGAAGCATTCTTTCGTTAATCTTCGGGGCCATACTTTCTTTTCTGCGCGAACGAAGATTCACGACGCGCCTTTCCAGTTGGGTACCACTGTACACTGGCTACTTTTATCCCAGAATCCCACATTATCGAAAAAGCGGATATACCCTCCCACGCGAACGAAATCGGGGGCAGAAGCTAGTACTTTATATCTGGTATATAAATAATTACAGACACACGAGTCGATCTTGAAGGTGCAATGCTTGCCGAGGTGGGTTGTAGAGGCTCGATAGGCAGTCATTGCGTTGTAAAATACTAGTTTTCCGCTTCATCTAGTCAGAATCGAAGTCACATTTCAACATAGTTGAAAAGACAGTAGGCTGGTGATGATCATTATCATCAGCTTAGCCTTTCCCTAAGAATATTAGGCTCGGCTTTAAGTCTTACCGGATGCAGCTGGGTATTAGTCCAGAACCCAGTAGCTGGGTAACACAATACCCATTCGCAAGACCAGTGTCAGATTTTCTGGCTTCTGACTATTCGTAACGACTGTCAAAGATGTACATATGGCAACCGGGACAAACGTCGTAACGTGCTTTACAAGGCACGGAGGCATATCCATATGTTAAGGTCGACCTGTCATCATGACATGTCATGTCATGACCAGCCATGCCAAACCCATCTACAGGCCGACCCAGTCAAGGCGGTGCTAAAGTGATTCACCGGTATGACTATTATTATTTCTACCCCTTGAAGAATATAGCTAGCAAAATTCCGAAGACAGGTGCACAAAACCTTAAGAAACATGTTTCCTCCTCCTAGTTCAGACAGAAAGAAATTATTAAAATGTTGCCATAGTAATCAATTATTTAAATATTTTGTAACATATTTATTTGTAAATTTGTTTACATACATGCAACAGGCATCTAATTAAGATATGTTTTAGATACATGTATGAAGAGATACGACACGCTTGTAACTAAAAGTGTGATGGGTTTGAATGTTGATAGTTGGAGAAGTAGTGGAAGGCCAAAGAAAACTTGGATGGATTGTGTGAGGAATGATATAAAAGGAAAAGGAGAGATGATGAGATACCAGTTCTAATATACCACACTGTGTCTACAGGTACTCCGTCCAGTGTCCTCCATAAGCGCACTAGAAGTGTGGCAGTACTACACGAGCGAAGAACTATCGCACGGAGCGCCATACGACCTAGAAGTGTTAGCACCATCAGAGCCAGAGACGAGACACCCTCAGCGAAGAGTCGTCACCGCAGGGTAAGCTTTTTTCCATCATCATCCACCATCATCCTGGTACAGACCATGGTGCGGGGCGAAGGGGAATGGGATGCAGTTGCCTCCTTCTGCAAAGCAGTTATGCTAGCGAAGCAGGACTCTGAACGCGTTAGGGAGACACAACTCTATTCTCTCTCTCTTCCGGCTTACAGGGGTAGCTCGCCGTCCGGTAAGGACCAAGCCCGAATCGACCGCGAGTAATGAAAGGGCGCAAGAGCTGAATAATCTGGTCGGGTTTTGGCGATTCTGTGGCCACGGAACGCACACTAAAGGAACAGGGATGGGTTTTTAGTCAGTAGAAGTCTGATACTCCCTTCATTAATACTAATAAAAACACACCCTTTCCTTTAGTTGCCTTTGCGTTACGCGGCCGAGATATCTCATTGGAACATTGCCGTAAACCCTAGTAGAGAGCATGACATCCTGGGTTCGATTCCCAGCTCAGGCAGTGCTTTTGGATATTCTTTAACGCTCAATGAACACTCATGAATTGCAATAGGCGCGGTCTTTGTTACATGAGTCTTTAATGTTACTAAAAATTGTTAAACCCTTTAATACTAGCTGTGCCCCGCGGTTTCACTCGCGTTTATTTGAGAACAATCCTACTAAAAATATATTCCATTACTTTAAGATTACAACAAAATTCTTGTTCGGCCCGCGGCATCGCTCGTCTGTAAAGGTTGTTTGTGTGAAATTGCTCCGTTTTATCGTGAAAGATGTAAGGATTATACAATATGGTCACGCCAACAATAATTCAGTCCTGAAAGGTATCAGAACCAACCTTCGATACGGTGGACGTGTTAATTAAAGTGAAGAGGCAGTGGCAAAAATCGAGGCGGAGAAGAGAGGAAGAGAAGGGACATGCAGCACTTACCTTACGGGGCAGGCCAGCGGGATCCAATCTCCTTCGACCAGCACACAGCAGAGTATCAATACGCGGGTCGCGCGACCAATATTTGAATATACTTTTTCTTCTTATTACACTGGGTAATCAAACACAAGGATGCGTTTGGCGGAGCGGGAATGTATTGAAAACTGCAGAGAAAGGCTCGAGAAGATCCTCGTCTCTTCGCGTGGTCAGACGAAAGGGCTCGTCATGCGGTGCGGGGGTGATTCGAGAGATCCGTTACACACGTGCTTTCATGTGCAATTTCTTCGTCGAACTGACAGCTGTCAGTCCTCGTTCTCTCGTTCTCATGTTCACCTTTTGAATGATGCTAAAGCGCTGCATGTACAGGTGGGAAAAGGAGCGGGAAATACTAACTGCCCTATAAGAATAAATCTATATAATCAGTGTTGGCGTTACCACAATACATTGTGTAATCCTTACATATAAGACTAAGTCTCCCGTTGTGACACTGTCTAGTCAATCAATGGATAGAGTGATTCATAAGAAAAATGTTTCAGTGTATAATTTATGAAGGTTTTGTGCGAATTAGCAGAATGAGTTCGTTCAAAGCCAGACCTGATCGCTAGTTAAACTTCCATTAAAAACCATTTCCGTTTCAGTTACGACAGCATAGCCCGGAGTATGCCAGACTCATTCTCTGGGCTGCTGGAGAGAATCCGTCAGTTAGAGCTGGAGCTAGGTCACTTGCCGCAGAAGTGGCGCGTGCGGTGGGACCAGCTGGAGTTGCCCAACACGCTGGAGTTGCAGGTAACCAAGCTTTTTGTTCATCAAGTCGATAGATCTATACTAATATTATAAAGAGGTAAAATTTGTAAGTTTGTAAATTGTAAGTTTATATGTAGGGGGTAATCTCTGTAACTACCGAACCGATTTTGAAAATTCTTTCGCTTACATGTAGCTGCATTATCCCTGAGTGCTATAGGCTATAAATTATATTTATATCATGCATATTAGCCGAGCTATTATAATCTTTGTCAAGCAAGTCGGGGACGGGATCCCGTGGAATATTTTCGACTTCTACGCGGACGAAGTCGCGGGCAGAAGCTAGTTTAAGATACATTTATGTTATTATTTTGTCCGGGGTTGTGGGAATGTTCTAACGAGTTGCCGCGGCCCCGGAAGGCAAGGGCGGCTGAAGGAATAGGGTGGGTTTTTAGTCAGTAGAAGTCTGATACTCCTTTCCGCTCCAGTTACAGCGAGTCATTTGATGATTTTCCCACGCAGATTTAAAAAAAAAATGATGTATAAAAATTGTACAACACAAACCAGATCGTCTTACAAAAACATGGTGAAAGATCTTTATCTCTACTTAAATTGTTGTTATTTTATATGTCTTAATTTATTTTTTAATATTTATATATGTTTTGAGAATGTAGTTTATTGTTTTTGTATCGTATATAGGTAAATAGTACACCGTGGACTACCCGCGTATTTATTTTCTCCTGTGTGAAATCTATTCAAACGCTGTTTGTAAAAGACCGCCCATTGTATCACCCTTTTTTAGTTGTTAAGTCCTTATTTAATTCTGTTATGGTGTACAATAAATATGTAAATCTATCATCTTTGTGGAAGATACATAAATATATTTGGCACTAATTTAAAGAGGCAGTTGTAAATAGCGGTTTTGGTAAATTAAAAATTATAAATAGCATATTTAATAACTAGTTCGGCAGTTAAAACTAAGCAGTAAAGTAAACAAAAATGAGTAATAAAAAATAATGAAATGGATCAGTGAATATATAATCGAGCAGGAAAATAATTAAATGGGTGGTCAAAATTATTGAACGAGTGGTTATGTGTGGGCAGTAATAAATCGGAATTACCGACAAATTCCAAAAATCTCATTCTAACCTCATCTAACCCAAATGATTCACTAACAAATGAAGGGATCTGGCTAATGGTCACCACATGATTGACCTGTCATTGATGGACCTGCGTCAAAGCGATAAAAATGATGGCCTCATATATACCAAAATGATGGCCTCATGTATACCTATATATGAGGCCATGATTTTTACCGCTCATTCAGTTATTGGACTGATCAATTATTTTTAGTATTGACATTTTATGATAAAATACCCGACTAATTGATTTTTTATTACTGTCCATGTTTTACTGTCGCGATAATTAATCAACCGCCATTAAATTAAATAACTGCTCATCAGTGGCGAAGGCTCCATACAACTTGATTCCTACCGGCTTCCCTTTTGAAATATGGCAAATATTAGTCCATTATTTTATATATGAATATAAATAGTAATCTATTATTTTCAATTAAACAAATAATTATTTACGAATTTACAAAATTTCGAAGTCAGCCAAGGTGCCACAGTTACTGTAATTCACACATCACACTTGAGCAAGGTAAGCATTTTTTGGTCCGGCTTCCCTTTTATGAAAATTCACCATTTGCCACTGCTGCTCAATATGTTTTTCAACTGATCATAATAACATCTCAAATATTTAAATAACAGCTCAAAACAAACAGTTCGCAATATATTTTATGGTTATGCTTGTTTGCAGCGTAACTCGTCCATGTCGTCGGGCGTGGTACGGCGCGCTACGCTGGCGTGGCACAAGCGTGGCACGCTGGAGGTGCTGGTGAGGGGCCGCCTGGCCGCCGCTCCCCCTCCCCCCGCGCCCGCGCACCGCTGGGCGCCCGCGCCCGCCGCCGCGCCCGCTCGCTGCGACCACTGCCAGGACTTGCTGTGGGGACCACTCAAGGTATGGACACAAGCGTGGCACGCTGGAGGTGCTGGTGAGGGGCCGCCTGGCTGCCGCTCCCCCTCCCCCCGCGCCCGCGCACCGCTGGGCGCCCGCGCCCGCCGCCGCGCCCGCTCGCTGCGACCACTGCCAGGACTTGCTGTGGGGACCACTCAAGGTATGGACACAAGCGTGGCACGCTGGAGGTGCTGGTGAGGGGCCGCCTGGCTGCCGCTCCCCCTCCCCCCGCGCCCGCGCACCGCTGGGCGCCCGCGCCCGCCGCCGCGCCCGCTCGCTGCGACCACTGCCAGGACTTGCTGTGGGGACCACTCAAGGTATGTACACAAGCGTGGCACGCTGGAGGTGCTGGTGAGGGGCCGCCTGGCTGCCGCTCCCCCTCCCCCCGCGCCCGCGCACCGCTGGGCGCCCGCGCCCGCCGCCGCGCCCGCTCGCTGCGACCACTGCCAGGACTTGCTGTGGGGACCACTCAAGGTATGGACACAAGCGTGGCACGCTGGAGGTGCTGGTGAGGGGCCGCCTGGCTGCCGCTCCCCCTCCCCCCGCGCCCGCGCACCGCTGGGCGCCCGCGCCCGCCGCCGCGCCCGCTCGCTGCGACCACTGCCAGGACTTGCTGTGGGGACCACTCAAGGTATGTACACAAGCGTGGCACGCTGGAGGTGCTGGTGAGGGGCCGCCTGGCTGCCGCTCCCCCTCCCCCCGCGCCCGCGCACCGCTGGGCGCCCGCGCCCGCCGCCGCGCCCGCTCGCTGCGACCACTGCCAGGACTTGCTGTGGGGACCACTCAAGGTATGTACACAAGCGTGGCACGCTGGAGGTGCTGGTGAGGGGCCGCCTGGCTGCCGCTCCCCCTCCCCCCGCGCCCGCGCACCGCTGGGCGCCCGCGCCCCCCGCCGCGCCCGCTCGCTGCGACCACTGCCAGGACTTGCTGTGGGGACCACTCAAGGTATGGACACTAAACCACAGATTACTAAATAGTTACTTCGTAACAGATACATACGGCGAAACGTTGCTTGCCTGTCTAACTTCTACAGATTGTACTTCGGAAAGTGTGCGCAGGAGCTCCACGACCTAATCCCTTCATCCCCCTTTTACTACCGGTCTACCAGACGTACTGCAGGATACCATCCACACTTGGTCGATATACCGTCTTGTCGTACTAAGCGCTTCTCTTCAACATTCATTGTGCGCACAGCCAAGGTGTGAAACTCTCTGCCGGCTTCTGTGTTCCCTGCCACATATGACCCCTCAGCCTTTAAAGCAAGAGTCAATAGGCATTTTCTGGACTCGCTCGTTTGATCGTAGACCTCATAGCCTACAAAATCTTAATAATATTGCAGCTGTTTGCAGCGAGAAGAAATGTACCATAAGTACGCATACAGAGAGTTGAGATTGTTTTGCCTGCCGCATGACCCACGTCATCGAGCGATTGTCCTAGGGTTGTATATGATGATATTGGTAATAAAACGAATATAGAAAAACGATTATTTTTTACTTGTTGATCAAATATATTTAAGTTTAATAAAATGATAGATGCATTTCTTCCTATTAAATTTTTCTTTGTAAATTTTTTCTTATTAAATTTTAGTGTCGAAAATATCCGAAACCGCATAAATAATTTTAATAAAATTCCGCGCAAATAAATAATCAAAAGGGAAACAGGAGCAAAGCGGGGGAAAATCAATTGTTTTTAGGTCGATCCATTATGACGTTGTCAAAATTATTTAAAAAGGCTCAGGCAGGCGTGCGGCAGCACAATGTCAGATGTACCGACGGCGATACGCGAAGCGGTAGGCATATAACGCGTAGCCTTGAGAGAGTGACGGACGCCTGACTAAACGAAAAATAACTATTTATGATCTCTTTGTTAGGGGTCACGAGGAACCCTTTTAGTTTCGCCATGTCCATCTGTCCGTCCGTGTGTCCACAGCCTAGCTCACAAACTATTGGTACTAGAACGCTAAAAGGAGGAGGGTTGATAAGAAGCCTTTTTCGCCCATCAGCCACTTGATGTGATTATTTTATTTTCGTTTCATCATGAGAAATATAAAAAACAATTATTTAAAGAAAAAATCCTAGTTGATGGGATAAGTAAAATAAATATGTATGTATCTATTATGAACATTTATTAAAATAAGCGTTATTGTAATCCATTTTAGCACCAAAAAACAACTTATTAGAACACTAAATGCAAAATGTCAACAAGTTCGAATGATATTCAGAATGGTATTCTGTTCTAGTTCATCGTTTGTTTCAATCGTACCCAGTCTATTCTACTCCCACGCGTAATATATTTTTCCTTTTAGGGTAGAAGCGCAGAGTGAAACAAAATAAAATAGTACTCACATTAAAGCTTATTAACAGTACTTTCATTGTGAGTCAAAAAGATTTTGTTTCAAAGAACGCTTCTTTAAAAAATATTTATTTAAAGATTGAAAAAATGTCATAAATGTACAAAAAAAAGGCCAAACACTCTTTTTAGGCAATAATTTGTATGACTTACAATATTATTTATCACGTAAATCTACTTGAATAAAAATATATATATATATTCAACTGTACAAGTGCATTAATAAATAGTTGAAAATCTAAACTTTTTTTTCGAGTTTGTGATGGGCGAAAAAAGCCTCTTATCAACCCTCCTCCTTTAGCATGGATATACTCATTAATGATGCCGAAAGAGTGTTATAATAATATCATGAAAAAAAAAATGTCTAATCGTAAAGAAGGAATGATTTATATTATCTCGCCATATTTACAGTGCATGGGAAGATAAGTGATGATTTGGGCATATTTTGCAATTTATCGAAGGCATTCGATTGTGACCTCCATGAAACATTGATCAGGTAACTACACTGAATCTGGGACGCCTCTCTAGATCCTCTCACCTCATACGATTCAGAGAGTTGATGTAAATGGTAAAAGATCCCCTGGATCTAAAGTCAAGGTGGGAAAATCCCCCAGAACTCATTCTTAGGCTCTTTGTTATCTCATTTATTTCAATGACTTGCCGTTCCTCATAAAGGACAAGACTGATATAGTGTTGCTTGCTGATGACACTTCGCTTTTACTTAAATTTAAACGACAGCGATATTAATAGTGCCCTTGCTACGGTAGTGAATTAGTTTAATGTCAATCTTATGTTTAACGAGAAAAAAAAAAACAAAGTTGTGTTGTATTATAAAAATAACAGCTAGTAATACTTATTTTTAATCCTTTTTTTTATATTTTACAGTAGTTTATCAATCCAACTTATTATTATAACTCTCCGTTTTGTTTAACTCAATTTTAGTTTAGGTAGATTGTTGAACTAACATAGGGCGTTTCCGTTAACCCGCAATAGTATAGCATCCATACATGCTAAAAAAATATTACCATTTGAAAACAAAATGTTTGTTTTTTGATATTAAAATATCCACTAAAAATGTTGAATTGATACGTAAAAGAAACACTGTACACGCGCACTTGAAGGACGGCAACGTCGCAATTTATTTATGAATGCGTACACGTGTTCAGTGTTTCTTTTACGTATTAATTTAACATTTATTCTACTCTACTGTTAAATAAATAAATTAGAACTAAGTACATATTCCTGTTCTTGTTTCATTGTGGCTAACTCCCTAACGCTAATCTGTCTGTCTACCTACCAGACGGGCGTTCGCTGTGTAGACTGCGGCGCTTCGTGCCACGAGCGCTGCGCCGAGGCTTGGGCTCCGCCCTGCACTAAGTACAAGGCGCCTCCTCCACCCGACGCCGACGCCCTATGTCCGCCGCTCTCTGCCGGTAACTATATGCTACGATATACATAATATAAACTACCCTGTCAAAAAAGTACCCGGAAACGATCAATGTGTTCCCTGCCACTTATGACCTTTCAGCCTTTTAAGCAAGAGTGAATCTTCTGGGCTCGCTCGTTCCATCGTAGATCTCATCTATCGCTTATCATCAAGTGTAATCAAGGTCAAGAGAGGGCTCATCCTGAATTAAAAACAATTAATACACAAAATATTAGAAACTTTATGCAACACAAAATGTACAAAGGCGGACTTAATGCTATAGGCATTCTCTACCAGTCAACCATGGGTGATGAAGAGATAACATGGCAATAAAAAAAATAAACAAAGTAGAAAGTATGCTCTTGCTCATTCACAAACGATACTTACTCCAACAAATAATCTAATCGTCAGAACATTCTTTATACGCTTTTTCTCCGCGAATTCTCCTTTGTCTTCTACCGCATGAAAACGGATGGCACGAGGTAATTTGAGTTTAGGAAAAAGAAAGAAGTCGACTGGAGCCATATCTGGGGAATAAGGTGTTTGCACAAATCTGGACTCGTAAAATTTTCTCTAACGCTGCATACCGATCAAATAATATTCATTATTTACTGTTTGATCTTCCGGCAAGAATTCCGATTGCACAACACGACGATAGTCAAAGAAAACGGTCAACATTACTTTGAACCTAATACTTCAGGAAAACATTAATGTTAATTCCGCCCAAAACTAGATGATGAATCTTGCATACAGTATGCAGCACCGCCCTCCGTTTGCATTTTAAGACAAATCTTTCACCACGTATCAACCGCTTTTGAATGCTTTGTACCATTCATAAGCACATGTCTTTGATTAATCAAAAAATGTGCTTATGAATGTTCTGAATAAGTGTGTGAGGTTCAGTCTTTAATACTGAACAACTTCCCGAAAGATACTTTTTTTTTGTCAATTGACATAAATACAACAAAATATTATCTTAAAATAATATTCTTCTAGGAGTAGCGACGTTGCAGTCGTCATCGCAACAGTACTATGAACAGTTCTCGTCGAACGTGGCAGAGAACAGGACGCATGAGGGACACCTCTACAAGCGAGGGGCTCTACTCAAGGGGTGGAAACAACGGTGAGTGACTCACTCATTAATTCACTAGCTATTTAGCCCAGTGGTCAACTTTCGGCCAGAGTTAAAATTATTTCTAATGGATTAAAAAAGTAATATGCACTCCTTGATCTATTTCAAATTTAGTAGTCCTTCAACCGCGCAATAGTCGGAAAAATAATTACAAGAGTTTTTGTTTCACGTAGATATCGGTATGAAATTGTTTTAAAACGAAATTATATTCTCAATTGAGATGTCTGCTTTAATTCAGCTGTAAAATCAAGTACAATACAATAATATTTTTTGAAATAAATGAACTGCCTAGGTTTTGTACAGACGCCAGCACATCAAGCTACAACAATCTGTCAAATTTCTTTAATAGATTTTCAACTTTATTGTTAACGAAATTAGGTTCAAGGTTGATTGGGAAAATTTTACAGCTTCGGGTAGCTGGCGTCTGTACATATTTTTCTTAAAAAGAACTAGCAATGTGGGTAGAATTCACACTACTATCAATCTTGTTCAATTCCAGTGTAATGGGTGGGATTCAAACCCGCGATCTCTCGATCACAAGTCCGACACCTCACCTTATTATCTATCATATTATTTTAAAATTTTAGGCAACATAACTAATATGTATAAATTAAAATCAATAATTATAACTACTATTACATGACACGTATTTTTTCATCGTATCTGTATTTTATACTATTGTTACAGTTGGTTCGTGTTGGACTCTATTAAACATCAGCTACGATACTACGACGCGATGGAAGACTCGCACTGCAAAGGGTTTATCGGTAAGCAATCGTCTTCTAATATGATTAACTATATGTCGCCCGCGATTTCGTTTGCGTGTCAAATTGCTCATTTTGCGGGATCAGAGGTAGCATACGTACTTTTCAGACTATTATCTATCACTGTACCAAATATCATCCAGGTCCGTTCATTTTTGCGTAATTGATGAGTAAAGACGAAGAAGTCCGTTCCATCATCGGACTACAAGACGAACGGCAATGCGCCATCGTTACATGTTGGACATCCCACCCATACGCACTAAACGTTTTGGGAATACTTTCATTGTGTGTACAGCTAAGGAGTGGAATTCCCTGCCAGTGTGTTTTTTCTGATAGCTATAACCTGAGGGACTTTAAGTCAAGAGTGAACAGGTTACTTCTAGGTAAGAGTGCTTCATCGCTTACCATCAGGTGAGAAGGTGGTCAAACGCGAGCCCATTATCAATAGAAAATAAAACAGAAACACATCAAAGTATTACTAAAAAGTGAGGTGAACGAGTAGGATTTCCTTAAGAATGTCTATGGTGTTTGTGTGTATTTGAGTGTGTATTGGTGTTTGTGTACTGTGTGCGTGTATTCTCATAGTTTCCAAGCCACAGTAATGATATTATTATGATATTGTTTCAGATCTGGCGGAGGTGATCACAGTAACTCAGGCGGCGCCCGCGCCCGGCCCGCCTAAGAAATGCGACGATAGATCCTTCTTTGACGTAAGTATAATATAATCAATAAATTCTAAACTGTCATTAGTGTTTTATTTATTATCTAATAGCACTTCGTTGAACTTCTAGCAAGGGAAGGATTTCTTGCAGCTTGAATTAATTTATTGCAATCCCCAGTATAGCCAACCAATGAAAAAAAAAATTAGGATTTGATGATTAGTTCTGGAGATTACGCCCAACATACAAACTTACAAACAAATTTCACCTCTTTATAATATAAGTATAGAGTGCATGTCATATCGTTCGCATGAGAGGATTACAAAAAATAAGTATATGTATTTACGATTGCCGACAGGGTGAACAATTTTACATGCTACATTAATATTTTACTAAGAATCTTGATAGGTGACACCCTAATTATAGGCTACCACAACATTCCTTTAGGCCTTTTTTTGTTCATTTCATAAAGAATAAGTCAACATAGCGTGTAAGAAACTTTATTTCTATCAGCTCTAGATTTTGAGTAATCAAGAATCAAAATCGTAGAATGTCTTTACGAAAAATTATTGTTTCAGTTACAATATAACATAATTTACAATCCCATTATTTTATTTCTAATAATAGACACGAATTTTCCTCCCACAGTTGCGCACGAGTCGACGTACATACAATTTCTGCGCAAGCGACGCCAACGCAGCGCAAGAGTGGATCGAAAAGTTACAGGCGTGTCTGCAGTGAACACACTAAATACATCGACATCTGTCGATAAACGTGACGATCGACCAACTGAGGTATATCTGACCGTAGATATAGCGCCAGTGAACCAAATATAGTGACGTGAAAAATACCGATAATTTTAATGACGAATCGATAAAGAAAAGTCGATTATTCCTTATATTTCCATCAGTTGAGACTGATGGCTACATTGATATTAATGTTATTACCTATAGGACTAATATTTTTTGTTTTCCTATATATTTGATTATTTAAAAGAAATGTATTTCCGGCCACCGGCCGCTATTAAGGCACGACAATGTTCGGCGGTGGACACAAGCTTGTGTATATTGGCCATAGTTAATATATCACGGTTATATGAAGTTTATACTCGCGCTGAACCCCACGGGGGTAGGCAGACGGCTTTGAAATATTTAAACTGATTGTGTAGGGGCTATGATCTCGATGCGGTGTAGAAAATGGACAAAGGGATTGTTTTTGTGAGAAAATTAACTTAAAATATGTATGACTTTGCAAAATTTTCACCACAATATCTGATAATAGTATTCTTTATGTGCTAAAAATAAAACATTTACTTTAAAAAAAATCTTACATTCACTTTAGTTTTTTGAGAATTTTCAAGTAGCAGTTCCAAAACGTAATGATTATCTTCATAACAATTTACCATCACTTCTTTTAATATGCATCTATGCATATTTTCTATATTTAGCAGTCTGACAAAAATAATCCCGACAAAAAAACATAGTTATGTCAAAGTATTTATAATTAATATTAATAAATAATAATGAATTAGTATCGTACGTATGTTTCTCGTTTGTAAATAATGTGTCGCTGACTGTTGTGTAAAGGGTTCGGTTCCCGTTCGTGTAACGTTATGTTGTTAGTTCGCGTTAGATGTTATTTGTATTGTTTTTTTTTTACAGCGAGGAGCTAAGTGTTGGGATGTCGCGTTTATACAAGCTTATAATTGAAAGAAATACACACAACGAAATTTAGTGGTAACTGCTGTTATTGTGCATTTTAATGAATTACAAACAGCTTATCATATTGCGACACGTCTGTAATCCGAATCCGAAAACATTATTATAATTATAATCGTCTGTGTCGTATCTTTAAATAACTATAATTATTTTAAATACATAATTATCTGTATTTATAATAATTTTACATAATTATTTTTCCAAAAATGTTTTTAAACGCTACGTTTCAACGCTCAAAAGACTACCCTCGTACATATTATTATTAAAATATTATTATACCGACGTTCATTGTAGACAAGTAGAACGCTATAATTAGTTCTAACATAATATTCCTTGTAAAGAGATATTATTATTCAAATATTCACGTTCAGGAATCTCGTTCCGTGACCCATAACTTGTTACATACTCATGTTTTGTAAATAAGTACGTTTTTATTTTGTTTCACATATCAGGAGGGGATGCACCCCTATTTATGTACATACACATACCTAGCTCATGTAAATATTAACGTTATATTTTTTTGGTAATTGCATTTAATATCACGGCGGGTGGGTTACGTAATACGCGCAAGATTCGGTCTTCTATCATTGTTTTCGCATCGATACTAATGGATTCAAAACTAAGTTGACTTACAAGTGTGTTTCCTGATAGCTATAACCTGGGGGTCTTTAAGTCAAGTGTGAATAGGTTCCTTCTAGGTAAGCGCGCTTCATTTTCGACCACATCATCGCTTACCATCAGGTGCGACGGTGGTGAAACGCGAGCGTATAAGTTTTTGTTATTTTGGCTGAGTCCGCTCAATCACGTTTGATGGCAAGCGATACATGAGGTCTACGATGAAACGAGTGAACCCAGAATATGCCTACTCACTCTTGCTTTAAAGGCTGACGGGTCATATGTGGTAGGGAACCGACCTGTTGATAATGATTTTCTCTTTATATTATTGACCTGCATGATCTCACCGTTAAAACAATCTTTTGCAAGACTATTCACTGATGAAATTTAAAAAAAAAATATGCTATAGCAGTTTCTATTTTTTTTATTATTTAAAAATGTATCGATTTTCGCTTCTAGAGCGAATTAAAACTCATGCCTTCATTTGTATCGATGCAAATACAACGTAATTTTAATCATGACCAAATTATTTCAGGCGAAGAATATCAGTCAAAGTCACGATTTATGCAAAAGTATACCCTTAAAAATGAAAAATAGTTCCGTATACTTTTGATTGCATAATTCAACTTATTGGGTTCAAAGTAGGATTTGATAAATGAGTAATGTCGCGAAAAACTTGGGCATGAT
Source organism: Tholera decimalis (assembly GCA_943138885.2). NCBI lineage: Eukaryota > Metazoa > Arthropoda > Insecta > Lepidoptera > Noctuidae > Tholera > Tholera decimalis. The sequence goes on from OW964551.2 coordinate 17,444,728, forward strand.
TATAAAATAGTATAAAGACCAGCGTTCATACAAGCGCGCAGAGATTATTTGTGCCAAAGTTGCACAAAGTGCACGATTACCTTGCTCACGTGTATCGTATCGTTAATGTTATATCGCGGTACCAATGTAGTGGCTTCACAGACAGGCTAGCATGCACAAAGCGACAAAACGTTTTACGATTTTAGCCTAGTTAGAGGAGTTAACAAGATCACTACTGTAGCGTTTGTATCTATGAAGTAGATATTTACACTGTCTCACGAACCACTCTAGAGGGGGCTAGCTGTCAAACGTCAGTCGGGTGACGGACGCGATACGCATAGTAGTAGCGGTACGAATCAGACAGGCCTGTGAGCTAGGTGGTTGGAGTGAGCCAGTGACAGTTATTACCTGAAGGACTACCAATGGGTCCTACATATGGCGACGAGGAAAAAGGTCTGTAAAAAATAATTATTAAAAAAGGAAGGAAGGAAGTTACTAGGTTATGAAAATGATTCTAGTTTCATTATATGAAAAAATTAATGCATATTTTGTTGATATAAATTTATAACGATTAACGTAATCGCTAGATCATTTTCTCGAGTTTTTACGCATAAAATTGACTTGGGGATGCTAGGTAGTTTACCCTGTTTACCGCTATTGTACTTACTGTTCTAGTAATTGGTTGTCATATTTTAATTTTGCACACCTATTACTGCCAGATATGTATGTTTACTTATTGAAGATTCTAAATAATAACGTATCCAGAGGTAAAGACTGTAAAAGAATTGATATATATATCTACGTACCCACTAGTAGATACGTAATTTCTTTTGAAGATAGGTTATAACAATTCCATTTTTCCAATGAGTGAATATTTGGATGAATCAATAAATAAGTAGATAGGGTTACAGAAGAAATGTGACACAAGGGTGAATTAGGTAAAAAACCTCACAGAAAAAGTACCAATAGGTAGTTTAGTCTAGGCTATCTACATACTCATGTATGTAGGTACTTGCTACTTACATATTATATTAATCTAACTTAAGAGATTATATTTCATATTTATTAATGGCAAGGCCTGGGGTCCCAGTGATGAATGTCCTTTCTTTTGAAAGATATTTGTGTATATTATATAAATCGTTGTGTTTACATAAGTTTCATATAACTTTTTACACATGTGTTATTCTGTTCAACATGTGAGTCTCTATGATTGTTCCTTAGAAAGAATATAGAAAGAGATTGTTTATGATCAGCAGTTTGTCAAAAGCGGTATTCAGGATGGCTACAACATAAAATCATTATGATGTTTTGATATTGAAGAACGGATAAAAAAAAAAAAAAAAAAAATGTAAGATAGTTTGATTGTTGTAAGCAGCACAAATGCAATGAGGAAATTGAAATTTAGTAACATTTGCTGTGTTTGACACCAGATGGGTGACCAAATAAATGTTATTTCGAGTAGCTGTAGGTAATTATTTGGAAGCTAGGGCCGAGTCACAATACTAAATATTTATACTGTGACTTTACAGAAAATAAGTAAGCAAATTTAAGTCAGAGTTCATTTTACATGATAGAACAGGATTAAACAACACTGGGTGTAAGTAACTTTCTTCTACCTTCTTTATGAAATTAATTGGTTGGTACCTAGGTATTTAAAGTTCTCTGTGAAGGAAAGTTTATACAAAATGTGAATTCATAATTATTGAATGTGGCAAAATTACAATATTTAACAATCAATCAATCAATTCATTCATTTAAGCAAACTTGGCCCATACAAATGAAACACTTACATACTGTAACAATAACTATAAAGAAACTAATACATTTTACTTAACTAAAACCTAAGTAAACAAGATGTATAAAATTGTCTAATACTATAATAAACTAATACATATGCTTTCTTGCTTTTATGCTTGTAGTATAAAAGTAATACAATAAAATTTGATTTTACATTATTCCATTATTCCGCAGTTCTATCTTTGGAGAGGGCTGAGGAATTTTATTGTTTTGGAAAGTAAGGTAAAGACAATTATGGATCATGATAATGTGCATGCTGGTATTACCTATACATCTTAACTTTTAAAATGAATTGATGTATTAGTACTCAGTGTGATCTATATGGAAAAATACAAACACATCATGTGCCATAGAAAATACAAACATTAATTCAAACTGCACTTAGCTGAACATAAATTATAAAGTTGGTTTTTCTTACAGTTGTCCCCACCAGTGATTTATAATATAATACATTTTGTAACTACAAATAAAAGATATTTTTTGGAATTCTATCCAATTGGAAATATACATACGAATTTAAAATTGGAGATTTGGCCAACTAGATATTCATATTTTGTTGGTGAGTTTTCATTGAATTGGAAGCTATAACCATGAATTTAGGTTATATTTAATTTAAATTATTCACATGATCTTTTATTAAATTAAAGGAATAACAATAATGATAATACCATATAAAAATACATTTCACTAAATTGAAATCGAGTTGTTGGACAAGTGAATGATTTGGTTGATTGAATGAGATGTTCTTTTAAATAAGAGGTATTTCACAATGGATATGACTTTCATTAAATTGAAGGTATATCGGACGTTCATTAAATTGAATGTAAATTTGACTTCCATTAAATTGGAGGTACATCGGATTTTCATTAAACTGAAAGGTACATCGGACGGTCATTAAATTGAATGTAAAATTGACTTCCATTAAATTGGAGGTACATCGGACTTTCATTAAATTGAAGGTATATCAGACGTTCATTAAATTGAATGTAAATTTGACTTCCATTAAATTGGAAGTACATCGGACTTTCATTAAATTGAAGGTACATCGGACGTTCATTAAATTGAATGTAAAGTAGACTTCCATTAAATTGGAGGTACATCGGACTTTCATTAAATTGAAGGTATATCGGACGTTCATTAAATTGAATGTAAATTTGACTTCCATTAAATTGGAGGTACATCGGACTTTCATTAAATTGAAGGTACATCGGACGTTCATTAAATTGAATGTAAATTTGACTTCCATTAAATTGGAGGTACATCGGACTTTCATTAAATTGAAGGTACATCGGACGTTCATTAAATTGAATGTAAAGTAGACTTCCATTAAATTGGAGGTACATCGGACTTTCATTAAATTGAAGGTATATCGGACGTTCATTAAATTGAATGTAAATTTGACTTCCATTAAATTGGAGGTACATCGGACTTTCATTAAATTGAAGGTACATCGGACGTTCATTAAATTGAATGTAAATTTGACTTCCATTAAATTGGAGGTACATCGGACTTTCATTAAATTGAAGGTATATTGACTTTCATTAAATTGAAGGTATATCGGACGTTCATTAAATTGAATGTATATCCATTTGATTGGATGCTGCCGAACTACCTCCGTGGTCGAGTGGTTTAGGCGTTTGCCTTGTGACCCGGAGGTCGTGGGTTCAATTCCCACGGGAAGCATACTTTTAAAGTTATTTCCAGTTTGGCTAGGATATTGCAGGCCTGAATCACCTGAATGTCTGAAAAAAAAAATGGTTCCGTGCTTCGGAAGGCACGTATAAGCCGGTGGTCCCGGTCGCCAAAATAGATGGCGGTCGTCAAAATAGACACATCAGAGGCCCTTGAGGGGTCTAGAAACTCTGAAACTAGGGTGCATGGGGTCGTTAGACCTTACTACCCACACGAGGATATTTAAACTCCATAAAAGGAGCAACTTTATTTGTACTAGAGAAAACGCAACTTCAAGAAAAAGGAAAATAATTTGCCGGGAGCAAGCGATGAACCAACGGATGATGTAGATGTTTTCGAAGTTTGAATCAATAAATTGGACAAGTAATTCCTTCCGAAACAAAATAAGATATATAAAAGGACACTTTTCATCCTATCAAGCACATATAGAGATAGGTGAAAGTTTACTACATATTAAACTCGGAGACCAACAGGAAAATGAAATTTGATAGACCGGAAGAACATAACATTTTTGCTTGTTAGTGCACTTCTGTTACCTTTTATTTTTATCCGTGAGAATCTGTAATAAGCTTTAAGTTACGTATACTACTGCAATTAATGCATATTAGCCATTGGTTCTCCTTTGAATTAATAAATAAATAAAAATTTGGGAAGTATCTGTCATTGGAATTAAGGGAGAAGATGTTGACAATAGTAGCTTTAAAAATTGTCAATAATCAACTGAAAAGCAGTGCAAGAATAAAAAAGACAAGGACCAATGAATTTAATGCTATAGAGTAGAGACAAGGAAAATCAAGACGGAAATGACAAAGGAAATAAGATATAAAGCAAAAAAGAGCATCAAGTTGCACTAGAAGTAACACTAGCACATTTGACCAAGAATATTCGTGTTCGGTAAATGAGAATAATAGTTGTGCGTGTTGTGTTGTTGTTGTGTGAGTGTGTGTTGATAATAGTTGTGGAAAATTTGCTTATTTTGAAAAAAAAAAGTAACTAGAAAAATAACAAAAGAACTATAACAAAAGACAATGGAAGAAAAAAATAATTCCCTAGAAGATAAACAGGAGAAGAAAATACAAAATCAAAAGTATGAGGAGGACAGAGTAAGAGCATATTATTGGAAGAGCGCAGACTTTTAGCTTGTGAAGAACATACGGTTAGAATTAATTTGTTTCTAAAGATTACAAATCACTTACACAGAAATAAATACTTAATATTACTTAATTGGTAAAACATTTGCGTTATCCAGGAGTAATACGAGCTTATTGTGAATGATTTATACAGCATACGAAAAATGAAGATACTTTTAAAAGTTTCACAAATTAATTGTATTGCCTACCGACGTCGCGCGTCGCGTTGTCGCGGCCGCCGTGCGATGACACATTATGTTAGCGAAATAAGGACTGGTTTACACTGGGTGCAAAATTAATTTTGTTCATTAATTAATTATTTTTTGTTATTACCTTTTAAAATGTAGCATTTTAATAATTTTTAAATAGAAATAAGTTTGTATTTTTATATCTTTTGGTAGAGAGTTTTAAAATTTTGCTCCCTCATACATAGAAGTGGAAATGAGAAATTTGGGGCTGGAAATGAACCAAATCCAAACAAATAAAGAAACAAATAAACCATTTCCGAAATTCAAGGACACCTTTGCTGAGTAGAGGGCCGAGGTTTATTGCACATGGGAATCGATTGCAAGCATACCGCTATGCTGTTAAATACAAACGGGGAAGGACCAATCTTGCGGACCCATTATCGCGATTATATGTATAAGTGTTCAGATTACTCAAGTTTTCCGCCATCAGGAGACTATATTGACCAAATTGATGAACTCGCAAGACCACGTGCGATAAGAATGCAGCCAATGATAAAGGACCGAGAAACTGAGAGTTAAACCACCAACTTTTAAAGAGATCTACACAAAAAATTATTCTGAGGTCACGTATTGAGACAAATCGCAAAGGAAAAAGGAAAGGGTATGGAGATAGGAAAAGAAAATTAGGATCCAGAATAGATAGCAGGTGACGAAGTCCAAACAAAGAATTAGTAAAAACAAATAAGCTGTTTAATCCACACATGTAGTTGGAAAAACTGCAGGTAGTGATGTTATAATACGGAATGAAGAAACGAGACAGAGGCTACGAAGGAATGTGATACACCAAAAGCGAGAATGGAAATATATACAAGACGGGAACACATCAAAAGATAACCCAATCAACAATGAGAAAAACAATATGATTTAACATAAAAGATTAACTTAAAAGTAACAGAAATAGTGTACAATTAAAAATAGAAAATCATTTGAGGTATAAACCTATGTAAACTAAATTATTCTGTAACAGTGATTATTGAATAGGGATTCAGAATGTCAATTAGTAAAAAATTTGTTAAAAGGGAAGGGATGTAGCGTTTGTATCTATGAAGTAGATATTTACACTGTCTCACGAACCACTCTAGAGGGGGCTAGCTGTCAAACGTCAGTCGGGTGACGGACGCGATACGCATAGTAGTAGCGGTACGAATCAGACAGGCCTGTGAGCTAGGTGGTTGGAGTGAGCCAGTGACAGTTATTACCTGAAGGACTACCAATGGGTCCTACAACTACTAATTTGAATTCTACCCACAATGCTAATTCTCTTTATATCAAGGGTATTTCGGCAGTACAATTAAAAAAAAAGTGTTCATACATTTATCTAACAAAACTGAACTGCAGATGTTTACACTGCTATTTCTTTGCGTTGTAAAGAAATTATCTAAAATCATTTAATTAAAAATTAAAATCAAAAAGTCATCTAAGCTTTACACGAATAATAAATAAATTCACTAGCAATCTTTTCATGTTCTTTAAACTAGATGATGACTTAAAGTGTACTATTTTTATTATTGTATTTGATGCATTTATTTGATTCTGCTAGTATACCCTCGATATATTCCAATTAAGCTATATATAAATACCAAAAAATCTACCAGTCTTGCTGTATCGTGCATCCGTAGATTACGTAGCTTATTTTGCGCAACTGAAATTCGGCATAGTTGATATGTTGTAAATTTGTGCATGTTAGCCCTATCGAGCTGCGTTAGCAATATAGTTTGCCTTATATGTATATGCATACGAAGCAGCATCTGTGTGCTTCGGACAACGGGCGGCTGTAAAGTGATTTTAAAACTTTATTTACCTTAATATCGTGTTTAATAATTAAACACGAAGTAATTCGTTATATCTTTAATTATTAAAGATATAACGAATTACTTATCAGGCAACCCTAACTAGAAATCCCAGTAATATTTAGTTTCCACATAAATGGTGTATTGAAAAACAGGAGAAACTTTACAGCCCGCCCTGAACAGTACCTAATGTAGTGTTAGCCTGGCTTAGGCAGATGTAACCTCGATGTAGACCTAGCCTATTGCTGTACGTTCCAAGCGTACAATACCTGTTAATACATGTGTACCTACCCTCATTTAGCAACAAAATTACGCAACTTTAGACTTTATGTTACAAAATGACTGAAATTATTATGTTTGCAATATTATTGCTGATTTTGTCACGGGAACACATTTTTTGACTTTTGTATTGTAAATGTTATGTTAAATTGTTACGTTATGATCACAATGTACGGCGGTAGGCTGAATGATAACCTGTGACAATGCACTTGCGTTCCAACAAATAAAGAGATTTTTAAAATTGTCAGTTTGCCTTTTTGTACCTATCATCCTTTTTGGTATCGGGGGGAAACCTTCCAAAAGGTCACGGTCTTCTGGGATAAGACCTAAGATTATGGGATTGTGACCTCACTAAACACCCCGGTGATCACCATCAGTATAATAATATGGTAAAAAGTCACGGGTCCTCTAAGGAAACCGCTCCGGAGCTACCTATATACCAGTGGCGAAGGCTCCATACAACTCGATTCCTACCGGCTTCCCTTTTGAAATATGGCAAATATTAGTCTATTATTTTATATATGAATATACAAATAGTAATCTATTATTTTCAATTAAACAAATAATTATTTACGAAGTTACAATATTTCGAAGTCAGCCACAGGGCCACAGTTACTGGAATTCACGCATCACACTTGAGCAAGGTAAGCATTTTTTGGTCCGGCTTCCCCTTTATGAAAATTCACTCTTCGCCACTGCTGTGATGCATCTCACTTATTCCTTTATACTCCGAGAAAACTTCAACAAAAAAAGAACTACTGCACTAAAAAGAAACTATACACTCAGCTAGATATTTAATGTAGAGATGAAAAATGCTTACAAGACTAATTTTATAATTAACTACATACCTATGTGTGTTAAGTACTTCCAAATTTCTACAAACAGAGCTTGACTTATGAAAACTGCCTATTCAAAATATTTTTCTATAAATACCATTACGCAATACCTATTAGTTTATTTAAAAAATATTTAATTATAAATTAAGAGTATTTATTTACACACTGAAAAATGTTTTTTAAGTTTCCAACCGTTTTCCGTATTATTATAGATAAAATACAATATAAACAACTATTAAATAGGCTAGTTACTCATGTATTTAAAGTTGGTGTAAAGCCCAAAAGTAACCAGAAATAAATGAGAACCATACCTACCTACTTAGTGATATTCATCCTCAATCAAGACACGCGAGCAGCTTTCAGCAGTGCGTAGGTAACGTACAAAGGCAGACTTCATTTCGTAGGCATTCTCTATAGAGGTGGGCAAAGTGTATCATTTTTGTGATTGGAACATTTGTATCACGATTACTGAAATGGACCGGAAGACTGATATATTTCATTTGGCTCATTTGGATCATCGGCTCAAACGACTCAGTAGTAAACGCCCGCGACGCAACGTCATGTATAGAAACGTAACATTCTTACGTCGCGTCGCGGGCGTTTACTATTGAGACAGAAATGTTTTGAGGCATCAATGCTGAATGCTTTATGTCTACATATTTATTGTAATAAGTGAGATTATAAATAAAGTCGATCTTCGAGCATACGATACGAGAGTCAATAGTTAAAGTAACTCAGAATGTCTCAATCTCCTTCTCTCGCTCGCTCACTGCTCAGTCGCCACACGAACGACGCGTCGCGCGGAATGAGCCAGAGCAAAGTAATGTTTCAGATCCAAATGATGCATTTGAAACGTTGTTACTGAACCAAGCGTCAATAGCCTAATGGATAAGGTGTCGGACTTGTGATCGAGAGGTCGCAAGTTCCAATCCCAGCCATTATACTATTGCCGTGAACCCACTGCAGACACAAACATATTTAGCTTAGTTGGAGGGGTTAACAAGAATGCTAGTAATGTGAATTCTACCCACATTGGATATAGGTATCTTACATTATTTTGACTTTTCTCAACATTTATATATCAATAAAAACCAAACTAGAAACCAATATTCCCTAGTAACCGTATCCATCTATTTTTCTTTTTAATCTGGAATCTTGGGAAATCTAAAATGAAAACATGCACGTCACACAGAAGAAAAAATATCAGAACTTTCTCCTTTTTTTAAAGTCGGTTAATGTAGATGGGTATTTTATAACAACTATCAGAATTGAATTAAAAAAAAATAAGTTTAATTTTATAATTATCTATATCGTATTCAGCCGTCATAGGTAACAGCACAGATTTTTACGATAAAAATACGAAAGGAAGACAGGGATAAAAGAATTAGAATTTCTTCATGTAAGAAAGAGATCCAGTCTCTCCGTGAGGACATGGTTGGGCGCTTGAACTTGACCTTGAAGGCTGTCTCCGAATGGGGCGATGCCAACCTGGTCAAGTTTAATGCAGCTAAGACCCAGGCGTGTGTCTTCTCCGCAAAAAGGAGCCAATTCGAACCGGCTCCTACTTTCCGTGGTGTAACCGTGCCGATAACCGATCATATTGAGCTTCTTGGGGTGACTTTAACTTCCACACTCAATTTTGGCCCGTATATCGAGGCTAAGGCTCAGTTAGCATCGAAAAAGTTGGGAATCCTAGCCAAGGTGAGACGGTACTTCACACCGGAACAGCTGCTCAATTTTAATCAAGCCCAGGTTCGGTCGTGTATGGAATACTGCTCTCATCTTTGGGATGGATCTGCGAAATACCAACTGGACGCGCTTGAGTCTATCGAGAAGCGGGCCAAGAGACTCATTGGTAACGATGCACTGGTCGAGTCAAAGCTCCAGAGCCTTGAACACCGACGACGAGTTGCAAGTCTATCGGTTACATTTCGGGGAGTGTGCGATGGAATTACACAATCTAATTCCGCCAAGCCTGTTCCTGTGTAAATTCAGTTTTGCGGCGATTCATTTCTATCACTAAATTTTTTAGCACAACATATTGACTTTTTATGATACTACACACATCAAAAGTGTCTAGGGATCAACATATATTTTTGCAATAACTTTTCTCCTGATTGATATTAATTAAAATTTTCTTTAAGGATTCATCAAATAAAGTGTTTTCGTTTGTCACAGTAACGATAAACCAAGTCACCTTTGCATTAATAAAGAAATTTGCCATTTTCCTAATAAAGGGATTTTTGACATTTGAACCACTAACATTAAAGTTCGAAAAAAAGACTGAAATAACAGTTTTCTTTAAAATTTTATTGGGTAACTTAAACAATTAATAATCCGTGTTTCTACCGCGAACACTAACAACACAAGAACATCGGTTTGGCATACTCAAAATGAGTTCATCCAAATCACGCTGTGGAATGGCCGCCCATGTTCGTTGCAACAACAAAAAAAGGTCTTCTTGCGACTGGATACCCTCCATATTCGGCAGAGCTCTTCTCTATAGCATATCCCATGCATGCTCAATCGGGTTCAAGTCTGGCGACTGAGCAGGCCAGAGCAGGACATTGATGTTAGCTGCGGCGAGAGTCTGTCTTACAACTCTTGCGGTGTGCGGTCGTGCATTATCATGCATTAACTGAAATAAGGGACCGATTTGCACTTGTAGAGGAACGATGACGTCAGATACAATCGTCTCAGCATAAATTTGAGCGTTGAGGTTGCCTCTGATCCAAATCAACTCAGTTCTTCCGCCGATCCAAATACCCGCCCATACCATGATGGTTCCACCACTATAAGGATGGACTTCCTGGCAGGATTTTAATCGCTGTTGGCGTCCAGGGGTTCTCCAGTGTCGTATACGTCTTGTATCCGGTCTCATACCAAAACGAGACTCATCAGAAAAGCACACGAAACGCCATTGTTCTTCTGCCCAATTTCTGTGTTCAAGAGCCCATTGATATCGAATCCTACGATTGTGCATTGCTATAGGTGGTACCCGTAGCGGTCTTCGGGAATGAAGGTTCACTACATGCAAGCGGTTTCTGACTGTTTGGTCGCTAATTAAGTTCCCTGAAGAGTGATGAAGCCTCACGGCTAACATCATGGCGGTTATTGTTGGAGCTCTTCGAGTTAAGATTTGAATGTATCGGTCTTGTCTCCGTGTGGTGCAGCGATACCGTCCTCCATGGCGCTCAGCCACGGTACCAGTGCTTCGGTAACGTGTCCAAAGTCGACTGATAACACTCTGACTTGTATTCAGAGCTAAAGCCACAGTACGTTGCCGGGAACCAGCTTCTATCATTCCCACGGCTCTGAGCATTTCTTCCCTGCTTAAATGACGTCGCCGCTCCATAATAACGTTGGTTTTAATCAGTAGTAGGGAAACAGTAGCACTAATAATGTCTTCAATGCGTTGTATGTTTTTATAGGGAAAATATTGACAGCTGATTTTCATCTTTTACTCGAATTTGATTAACAGTTCCTGTTTCAAATTATGAAATGCACCAAAAAGGATCCATATAAATTTATAAAATCATAAATTTATTACAAAGCCACATCTCAATCTCAAGAAATCCGCATAAAAATGCTTGATCCCTAGACACTTTTAATAATAATATATTCCACTGTGTACACTTATGATGTGTGTATTTTAATTTAACATTGAAAATGCTACCAAGTAACCATCTATATATTTGTGACTAAAACTCCGTAACAGTTATTTTCTAAATCGGCGAAATATAGTTTGGTAATATAATACCTATGACACATGATACTTCGATGATCTAAACATAATATGTCAAGTAATGCATATAGCAAAAAGGACGTCGGTCAATAGGTTTCGGTAAAATTAATTTCTAACAAAAAAAATACGGAAAGTGATCGGTTCCCCAAATAATCATCTCTGTAAATAAATATTATATATTTTTTTTTTAACGTGGTAAAATTATCAAATAAGTCCTCCCACCCTGGGCAGGGTGGGAGGGACTATCAGACTTTTACTGACTGAAATCCACGGTGTTCCTTCAATAACCCTTTACGTACCGGGGCCACGGTAACTGGATGAGTCCCACGACCCCGGCAGGCTTCGGCCCTCTGCAGAGGGGGCCTCGTCATGTTGCTGACGCTCTTTGAGGCGCGCGTGGAACACGACGCGCCGTTGACCCGGGCATGGGCCATGGTCGGACAGCGAGTTGCCCTTTACTCGCTGTCCGCATGCCCGCGCCTACGGTGGCCGGAGATCGTCGGCCGATGTCCGACGCCGTGGGCGTCTACCACTGCGGCTGGGCTGGAGGGAGGACGCCATCCTCTCCCTCACGCGGCCCGCCTCCTCCTTCGGAAGCATGACTGCTTCGCAGAAGGAGGCGACCGCTTCCCACTCCCTCTCGCCCCGCAGCATGGCCTCGACCAATGCCGGGCGCGAGAGGTCTCCGCCTATCGCCGCTGTGAGGACACGTCGGTGCTCTGCCCAGGCGGGGCAATCTTGCACCGTGTGCTCTACGGTGTCCTCAGGGCGACCCTCGCAGTGGTGACACCCAGGCGTTTCCTCCTTTCCCATCAGACACAGGTACCTCCCGAAACTTCCGTGTCCGGTGAGGACCTGCGTCATGCGGTAGGTCAGGACGCCGTGACGCCGATCTAGCCACTCCTCAAAGAGGGGTCTTACCGAATAAATATTATGCTAAACAAAACTATGCGTAATAATAAATATGGTAATGGTAATTATGCCAAATAAAATTCTGCCATGTTAAAAGTATGCCGTTGTAAATTCGGACACGTAAACATTCTGCCAAACAATAGTTACGCTAAATAATTTTTATGCCTTAAAAATATTCAATTAAAGAATATTAGTTATGTTCATGGATGCTCTATGTTTGCGTTTTGCTAATTTCAGTACTTTGTCCGCATTTTGAGCACTCTCCAGACTTTCATAGATCGTTTGATTGCATTTGGTGACCTCTTGTGCTATACAGCATTTAGCATTCTGCTTCGCCACTTTATATCGGTCCTTATCTTTCGCTAGTTTAGATCTTTTTATTCGCTAGGGTCTCTTTGATTCTGACATTTGGAGACTCCTAAGATCCCTGCCGCTTTTCGTATTTGTTCGCGTTGTTTGTTTAACTTGCCTATCCTAAACTCACCATGTGTGTTTCTTCTGTGATATCCCTGGTATTCCTATGTGTCCATTCAGGTCCCCCCTATAATCTTGTATTCGTTTGCTGGAATGCTCTGGATGAGGTCGTCCATGTCTTCCCAGAATTGTGCCTTTTTTATTTCTGTGCATCCTCTTTGAGGTGTATAGGCTGATATGATGTTGGTTATTTGTAGATCATCCAGAGCATGTTTAACGAAAATTAACGGTCGCTTTTCCGTGTGATATTTATGATGCGACTGATGCGAGACTTAAAGTTGTAGTCTAAAAGTATTGCCACCCCGTTTCTTTTATTGTCTGTGCCGTAATAGATAACCTGGTTATATTCCATATATCTTTCGACTTTGAGCTTTTCCATTTCGTTAGGAGAAAAAATAATTATTTATTGATTAAAATTGGTATGAAATCGAAACTGTCTGACTATTTAATTGGACGGAATCGAGTCTGACTTCCTCTAATGACTATTTCCATACCTAAGGCCAAAGTCCTGATGCGCGTAAAAACGAAATAAACAAATTCAAAAGTCGAGTCGAACGAGTTTGTACTCCAACTCGCACTTGGCCGATTTTCGGGTGGTTGTGCCCACAACCTTTTTGGAGGGTTGGATCTGCCCCTAAGTAGAAGTCTGACACTCCCTTCCGCTCTTCCAGAGAAGTCATTAGAGGATTTTCCCACCCGAAAAAAAGGCAAAGGCCCGACGAGATCAATTGCGGGTACCTCAGAACTCTGCTGTACCATACATAGATGTCTGGAGTAGTCCCGGTGGTTTCAGATTAGTAACTTTATACAGTTATACTAGTGCTCAACACAAGGAGCATGCTTTCTGGCTCGAGATCAAGAACACTTAGCGGAGATCTGTTTTCGACTAGTTTTAGACATGAAATAATAGAAATCGTCACCCAACACTAGAATTAGTCGACTTGTGATTTAGAAGATATACCACAATGACAAAATATTTTATTTTGACATTGTATGTGTGTGTTTGACATTGATAGAGCACCGAAGCCCTTAATAACCATCATTACTTTTTCATCCGACCAAGTTCTTATACAACATTGTTTGTACTAGCAGCTTTTAGCAATTATTGCCATGGCAACATAAGAAGGAAACATGTATGAGCCGCGGAAACATTTAGGAGGGGAGACTATAATATGTCCAAGAATGTATCTGCTTGGGCTAAGTAGTCTCTTTTTCAGGCAAATCAAGACAATAAATTGCAAGACGAATAGAAAAAGTAAAAACGCAGTGTGTGCCCATGTCACTAAAACATAAGCTGATGGACATGTATATTATCCTTATCAAAATTTCAAACTTAAGGGTTACCGATGTGTTATATAGCGCAGTATTCCAGGTGTAAAATTAACAGACCGTTCGTAACAGCATACTGGCTTCATAAACGCATATCGTTGATATGGCTCAAAAGGCTGCCCGACTTAATTGGCACTGAGCAGGACATATCTGCTGCATGCACGCGACAAGCTGCTGTCTCGAAAGACAGGATTGGTGAAGTTAAGTGAGACAGTCAAGTTAAATATTGTCCTGTAACCAGCATCTCTAAGGACTAAAAAATCTAAAGAATTACGACATCCTGCAACCCGCACTGGGATGATGTCGTAAATTATGACCTCTCATAGAAAGGAGGCCTGTGTGACAGCAGTAGAAACGTTATAGGCGGGCTTAAGTTATAAGTATTTTGTTTTGAGTTCCAATTCAACCATTAAAACTACATTTTATGCATATAGGTGATTACCAACTTTAATGAGAACAACTACGTATTCGCAGTAACTCAATCGCCAGAGAACAATAAAGCCAAAGGTTACTTCCAATGCTTTCTGATGCTAATGGCCCTAAACAAAAAGCTAGCGTCGGTAGCGCCATCTTTCTTCAATGTTCGTTGTCTTAATTTACATAACAAGGTATATTAAATATACTAAAGAATGTCTTTATATACAACGTTGACAGCCTTTTGATAGGGCCACTCGTAGTTCAGCTGTTCAGCACACTAAGGCTAGTTACTACTTAACCGGAGGGCAAAGCGCGGCCTGCGACGCGCTATTTATAAGCATGCGCGCCGGCCGGGCCGCGGCCCGTCGTCGTCGCGCCGCAACCGCTATTTCCTTGCATTTTTAATCTGCAATATCTTCGAAACTATTCATTTAAATTACATGCTGCAAAGGACAATATTGATTTATAATAAATGCACAATGTATTTATGGTACTTAATTGGATAAAGCTTAATGCTGTATTGCTCAAAATCACTTCGTAAAATATTAGGTTTAATATATTATTTCTCGTAAAAAGTAAAGGATAAAAAATGGTTGTTGTGGGTTATGTATATAAGAGATAGACAAACTTTTTGTTGAGCTTTTTAAGGTGTACAATACTGTAGTATGTACATTATTTTGATCTATCTCGTAGGGTTCAGCCAGCCAGCGTTTGAAATGTAAGCGCAAAAAAAAATGTGTTTATTTGCGACATCACATTAGAAACCTCAAAAATCATCAGTGTTCCTCTACTATATTATGCATGTTATATACTTAAAAACCTTCCTATTGAATCACTATTTCTATTGAAAAAAAGTGCATCAAAATCCGTTGCGTAGTTTTAAAGATTTAAGCATACATAGGGACAGACAGACAGGGAATCGACTTTGCTTTATACTATGTTAAGGACGCATTTACGTTTTCTCGCAAATATCAATGTTTTTCTGGTACCATTTTGATACATAAGGAGTTAAAATTTTGACAATGTTATGGTATTAATTTCAAGATAATTTATTCATCTCCACATTGAATGCATTATAATTACACAGTCCTATACATCTTTTTCACACAAATACGTTTTTATCGCCGCAATAATCTTAGAAAATTACAAAAAGTGGGGTCTGAATACGTACCTGTAAGCCAAATCTGGAGCATATTCTTTACTTCAAAATAACAAGAAATTATAGCCTATGTATTTATCTATACGTTAAGCTAATTATTTTGAACATACATAAAAAGCTTTATGATTTATGAGAAAAATAAAATCGGTCTCAAATTTCTTCTTACATTTCTTCTTCATACACGGCTCCGACCAGTGTTGCCAACGTAGGCGATTTTTCGCCATTTAGGCTACTCACGAAGAGAATCGGCGACGAAAAAACATGAAAGGCGACCGGTCGCCTTTTAGGCTACTTCAGTTCAGGTTCAAGGTTGTCTGGAAAGTGGAAGATATCGCTCTCAGTGATAAGACAGTCATTGTGCCTAAATTATTAGCAATATTGCTATTCAAGTGTGTTTCAATTATTGGTGTACAATAAAATGTATTCAATCTGTCTGTCATAAACGAGCTTTTTTTTTTTAACGTGGTAAAATTATCAAATAAGTCCTCCCACCCCGGGCAGGGTGGGAGGACTTCAATAACCCTTTACGTACCGGGGCCACGGTAACTGGATGAGTCCCACGACCCCGGCAGGCTTCGGCCCTCTGCAGAGGGGGCCTCGTCATGTTGCTGACGCTCTTTGAGGCGCGCGTGGAACACGACGCGCCGTCGACCCGGGCATGGTCCATGGTCGGACAGCGAGTTGCCCTTTACTCGCTGTCCGCATGCCCGCGCCTACGGTGGCCGGAGATCGTCGGCCGACGTCCGACGCCGTGGGCGTCTACCACTGCGGCTGGGCTGGAGGGAGGACGCCATCCTCTCCCTCACGCGGCCCGCCTCCTCCTTCGAAAGCATGACTGCTTCGCAGAAGGAGGCGACCGCTTCCCACTCCCTCTCGCCCCGCAGCATGGCCTCGACCAAGGCCGGGCGCGAGAGGTCTCCGCCTATTGTCGCCGTGAGGACACGTCGGTGCTCTGCCCAAGCTGGGCAGTCCTGCACCGTGTGCTCGACTGTGTCCTCAGGGCGACCCTCGCAGTGGTGACACCCAGGCGTCTCTTCCTTACCCATCAGACACAGGTACCTCCCGAAACTTCCGTGTCCGGTGAGGACCTGCGTCATGCGGTAGGTCAGGACGCCGTGACGCCGATCTAGCCACTCCTCAAAGAGGGGTCTTACCGCCGCAATTGACGAGCTTAACAAAAAAAAACATGTCCCATGCAAATTAATGTAAAAGGTTTGTGATACTAGGAAAGAATGGATGGCACTCACTTTATTTATTAGGAAGCATATTATATATACGCATAAACTTGGGACTTTTTCAGATTAGAAGCGATCTTCACACAATAAATATACGCAATAAGCGTGAAATTGTTATACCCAAATGCTGATTAGCCAGGACTAGCTGCAGTTATGGTTCATAAATAGCATACGCTTTTATAACAAGTTACCAAACTCTGTGTCTGTGTGAAAATTTAAAACCCTTATCAAAAAAGCATATTTTATATTGAGGACTACGTTGAAGTCATGATTGCTTGGCGATGATTCCTTCCTTCTGCACAATGTGGCTCGGGCTTATTGTGATTGCGTTATCAACTAGTCTCTTAACAACTCCACTTTAGTGAGTGTGTCCTTTTATTTTGTTTGTTTGTACTTTTCCCTACGATAATCCATCCGATTGGACAGATCTTTTTTGTTTAGTTTTTATTACTATATTACTAATAAATAATAAAATATTGTTTAATATTACAATGCATTCATTTTATTTTAAATTACATTGTTTGGTGTGAATTGGTAACTATCATACTTTTTAAACGAGTATTATTATGGATACATTATAGAAATGAATGATATTTTGAAAAGAATAACTGTGGAGTTTCTTGCCGATTCTTCTCCATAGGAATCAACCAGTTTCGTGCCGTGCACTAGCTTGTGTCGTTTTATAAGTGGCCATGTAAAATAAAATATGTTGAGTTGAGTTGAGGCCACGTTTTTGTTTATGGTTAGTTAGCTTCGGGGAATACCCTGAATTTATCTTTATCTGTACCAAATTTTGAATGCAATGATGTGATAAGAATTAATTCTGTGTCGGGGTCTGTGCTTTCTGATAGCTATAACCTAGGTGTTGAGTTAAAATCGTATGTATGTGTTAAAGTGTGAAGTAAGTACGAATGCATCTGTGTGTCGCCCTAATATCATAAGAAACTATCGTGCAAAGTTAGTCGCAAATAAATCAGCATAAAGAAACCACGTATTTCTGTTACCCAGAACTCCCACAAGTAAATTTGAACCTTAAATCTATAACATTTTGGTCGACATCGAGCCGGATATCTGTTCGACTTACGACGTTTAACGCACTGAGCGCAATACAAAAGGAAGGGTCGAGCGGCGAGCGAAGAACAATAGAAAGAATTTATCACAAAAAATATACGTGCAAAACAAACTCATTAGTGAATAGTGAATGTGTTAAAAAACAATATTTTTAACTACGAAGATACTAAGAAACGTTCCGTTTTATAAGGAAAAGAAGGCTTATTTCAACAAATATGACAAATACAGTGGAACAATTGTTAAATGTGTTGGAAGATACAGCTGTGTTGTTAGGACAAACCCACTCAAATCTCAAGAAATGTCCGAAACAACGCTTAACAAAAGGATATATCGAAACTCGCATTAAGAACATTGAAGAATATTGGTCTACGTATAAAAGTGCACATATAGAATTAGTGAAATGCGTTCCTAAAGCAAATCGACAAGACATTCCATATTTTGTTAATGAAGATTACTTTGTGCAGGAAGACTTATATACTTGTTTACTAACCGATCTTAGTGATTTATTGAGTTCATACAACAAGTCGTCGCCGGTTCCTATGCAAGCTGACCATAACAACAGTGGTTCTATGGAAGTACATTACCGAGGATTCAACTACCAACCTTCTCAGGTATTTACGACGAGTGGCCCGCTTATCAAGATCTATATACATCATTAGTGCACGACAATCCAACATTGAGTAAAGTACAAAAGTTGCATTATTTAAAAAGCAGTCTAACGGGGGAAGCCCTGTCGCTATTGAAGCACGTGCAAGTTACAGAAGCTAACTACGACGATGCGTTTAGTATGCTTAAGGCACGTTTTGGTAACAAACGCATTATTGCCAACTCCATATTGAAAAGATTGTTTACACAAAAGAAGATAACGATGCAAACTGCAAGTAACATCAAATCGATATTGGATACGACTACTGAATGTCTGAACGCACTGACGAACCTGAAACTGTCAACCAGCTCGTGGGATCCACTCACCCACTCACTCATTGTATTCTTAGTTGTTCATAAATTGGACCCAGAGACGCATCGTGAATGGGAAGAAGTTGCGTACGATGACACTGACGACGAGTTACCTAAATGGGATGCATTGAGCAAGTTCCTACAGTCTAAGTTCCGCACGCTCGAGCTTATCACGCCTTCGACTAAAGAAAAGCCTACACCTAGAGGAAAGGAATACGCTGTTCACGTGTCCACGTCAAGTACTATCTCTTCAAAGCCGAGATGCTGTGCTATGTGCGAAAAGGATCACACATTATGCCATTGTGAGGAGTTCATAAAACTGAATCCAGCAGAGAGGTATGAGTACCTAAAACAACACAAACTATGCTACAATTGTCTGGCCCCAGGACACTCCGCTTATAAATGTCGCCTGAAGATGTCCTGCCGAAAATGTCACAAACGTCATCACACGCTCACGCATCAATCCACGCCAGTGACGTCACCAAATCAACCAGACAACAAGAACCAACAAGAAAAGGTTGAAACCAATCAAGATTCTGCAAGACCAGCCGAAACCAACGTTACACTTTCATCGCATGTCGCTGCTAGTTTGTCCACCGCATTGCTGGCTACAGCCCTTGTACCAGTAAGAAAACCTGAATCGGGACAAGTGACAGTGCTCCGTGCTTTGATTGACCACGGCTCCCAAGCAACGTTCATGAGCGAAAGAGCGGCCCAGATGTTACGAGTAAAGAGAACGCCTGTCAACGGCACCATCACTGGCGTCGGCTCAACCAAAACAAACGTCAAACATGCTGCAGAAATCGAACTACTATCCAGGCACGACGCTTGTTTCAACCTCAAGGTCAAAACGTACATCATGTCTACGCGACTTACTACCGAATTACCGTCACGAACCATCTCCACCAACACCTGGCCACACCTGCAAGGACTCGCTCTGGCGGATCCAAGCTTCAATAAATCTGGACGAGTAGATTTATTACTGGGTGTTGACGTATGTGCCCAAATCATGAAGGGTGAAGTTATCAAAGGTCCCCCAGGAACACCATGCGCTCAAAACACCACCCTGGGTTGGATTTTATTTGGGAACGTGGAACACAACCTACCAGAAAAGGAGATTATCGCCATGCACCTCAATCTTGATCTGAATGATATGCTGAAACGAATGTGGGAGCAAGACCCATATGACCAAAGACAACCCACTGCTGAAGAACGAAGGTGCGAGGAAATCTATGAAACCACAACCACGAGAAATAAAGAGGGACGGTATACAGTAACCTTACCAAAGAAATCAAACATGCTATTATCTAAAGAAGGAAATACAAGAGCAATAGCTTTAAAGAGATTATATCAATTGGAACAAAGATTCAAAAATAACCCAAAACTCAAAAGCGACTATGTTACAGTCATGAAAGAATATGAATCAAATTACATGGAAGAAGTACCAAAACAAGAAATAACAAATCCTTCTGTGTATCTACCTCATCACGCTGTGATTAAAGAAGAGAAAGAGACAACCAAATTGAGAACTGTTTTTAACGCATCTCAAAAGGGAACCAATAATGTATCACTCAATGATGAACTGATGGTTGGACCACAGTTACAAGATGACATGAGAAGTCTGATCATGCGATGGCGCATGAAAAAGGTTTGTTTCGTGGCCGATATTCAAAAAATGTACCTGCAAATCCTTGTCAAAGAAGAAGACCGAGATCTGCAACGAATACTGTGGAGAAATGATGATCAAGAACCTGTCAAAGACTACCGTCTTACCAGAGTTACGTTCGGAACTGCTTCTGCTCCTTACTTGGCAGTAAGGACTTTGCATCAAGTAGCAAAAGATGAAGGACGAAACTATCCTGAAGCTGCGGAAATAATAAGACGCGACTACTTCATGGATGACATGATGTCGGGTAAAGACAATGTAACAGACGCATTGAAGGTGGCCAAGGAAATAGACGCCATACTCAAGAAAGGCGGGTTCCAATTAAAAAAGTGGTGTTCCAATGACGCTGATTTTCTTAAAGAATTCAAAGAATCCGAAAGAAGCTCTCATGTAAAGTTGGACTTAACCTTAGATGGTATAACACGAGCTTTGGGATTACACTGGAACATGGGTAATGATCGTTTTCAATACAGCCCAAACTTACCTGGTACGTCAAACCCCACTACGAAGAGAACGATTCTGGCCGATCTACAAAGATTATTTGATCCACTAGGCTGGCTGGCTCCATCCATTTTGCCGGCAAAACTTCTGATTCAAAGATTATGGCTCCAAGGAGTACCATGGGATAAGGAAGTAGAGGAAACCATAGCCACAGAGTGGAATAATTTACGAGACTCATTTCATCTACACTTACCCTGTATCGAGATAAACAGATGGCTACACACTACTGAAACTAACCGGAATAACACCAGTATCCACGGCTTCTGTGATGCGTCCACGAGAGCTTACGCTGCAGTAGCCTATCTAAGAGTACGGACATCCATGGGTACCGTAAAGACCTCGATCATCGCTGCTAAAACAAAGGTAGCCCCAACTAAACCCCAATCCTTACCTCGTCTAGAACTGAGTGGAGCTGTACTGCTTGCTGGACTCTTGAAGCAGATAAAGGAAGCTATGAATATACCAACCTGTCAGATATTTGCATGGACTGACTCCACTATTGTACTTTCCTGGCTATTCGGTGATCCTGCTAGATGGAATACGTACGTTAGAAACAGAGTAATTGAAATACTGGACAACATCGGAAATCATAATTGGTATCATGTCAAATCACCAGAAAATCCAGCTGATATTGCTTCACGTGGCACATCCTTGCTAGACCTAAAAGACGACGAACTATGGTGGAGGGGCCCAGATTGGCTAAGAGAAGGAGAAATCCAATACAGCAGACCAAACGCGATGATGACAGACCTGGAAAGAAAGGAAACAATACAAGTTAACCTAACAATTGACAATGAGAAAAGTTTAACTACAAAATTTCAATATTGTGATACATTACAAGAGCTACTTAAGGTAATAGTATACTGCAAAAGATTCTTAAAAGGAAGAAAGTTAGAAAACAAAGACTTACCTGTGAAAATGGAGGAATTAGATGATGCGTTGAAGACTTGCTTAAGAATAGCACAGAAAAATGACTTTGAAGAAGAAATACAGCAACTGAAATCAAACTTACAAATTAAAGGAAATAGTAAACTAAACAATTTAAAACCTTACCTTGATGATAATGGCCTCCTCAGGGTGGGCGGACGACTGCGTCACTCTGATCTAAATGAAGATGGCAAACACCCGATTATTCTTGATCGCGACAACAATCTTACCACTCTCCTCGTCACCGACGCTCACCGTCAAACGTTGCACGGTGGAGTTCAAGTAATGCTCTGCTTTCTACAAACTAGATACTGGATCCTGAAAGCAAGGACAATAGTCAAAGCGAAGATCAGAAAATGTCTAATTTGTGCTAATTTAAATGCTACGGCAAAGTAGCAACACAGCAGATGGGACGTATTGTTGAGAAACACCCGGGTGCTGACGGTGTCACACGCGTATATTCTGTGAAAATGGTGATAGTGTAGTGTAAAGGTCATTTAATAAGTTATGTTATTTACCAATAGACATTGAACCTTAATTTTGTATGCAACCTAATAATGTAATGTAACGGTTAAATTAACTTACCTATATTTTGTTGTACGAGTAAATTGTAATTACCATTTGATTTATTATCTATATGAAACATTGTGAAAGGGCAAATAGACCCTTTGGTGGGCGGTATGTTGAGTTAAAATCGTATGTATGTGTTAAAGTGTGAAGTAAGTACGAATGCATCTGTGTGTCGCCCTAATATCATAAGAAACTATCGTGCAAAGTTAGTCGCAAATAAATCAGCATAAAGAAACCACGTATTTCTGTTACCCAGAACTCCCACAAGTAAATTTGAACCTTAAATCTATAACACTAGGAATCTAAACACTCCCAGGAACCTATTCACTCTTACTCTTAGCTATAAAGCTAAGAGTAAGAGTGAATAGGTTACTTCTAGGCAAGCATGCTTCGTCTTCGTCCACATCATCACTTAACATCAGTTGAGATTGTGGTCAAACGCAAGCCAATCAACAATAAAATAAAAATAAAAAATTAGTGTAAACGCAATTATCTTATTAAACTGAGTGAGTAGTTCGGGCCAATTTCGGTTATTATTTATCACTAGCTTTTGCCCGCGACTTTGTTCGCGTAGGAGGGTTTTCCCGCGTAAAATCCCGATCCCGTGGGAATTCCGGGATAAAAAGTAGCCTATGTCTATTCCAGAATGTCAACTATCTACTTACCAAATTTCATTGAGATCCGTTCAGTAGTTTTTGCGTGAAAGAGTAACAAACATCCATCCATCCTCACAAACTTTCGCATTTATAATATTATTAGTAGGATAGGATAGGATAGGAAGTAGGATTAGTAGGAAGTAGGATTTTCATTTGGCTTCGTACAGCATTTGTGTCAAAGTATTTGTTTCACGAAAAATTATTGGCGCATACATTATGCGCGCTGAGTGGATGAAAAAAATACCAGCATTTAAAGCAAGTAAAGTAGGTAAAAATAAATTGATTTAAACTACATTTTACTGATATTTTAGGCTACATAATTAGGCTACCTCAGACTGAAATTCGGCTATATTAGGCTACTTAAGCTGTGAAAAACGGGCGACATTGGTCCCCGCGTTGTTGGCAACACTGGCTCCGACCGTCATTCCGCGCTGAGACGCGCTCGTGAACGCAGGGGTGTATCGCTTTCCTCGAAAAAATAAATACGTCGAAACCTATAATAGAGTGGCATCTTGTATACTGTGACTAAAATACGTTGATGCTTTTTCGTACCGAAACAAAAGTAAGAACGAGAAGCATACTTATTTTTAGAATTGGATGGATATTGGTTACTGAACCTAGCATGAAACAACAATTTTTTTTTTAATCGACTTCCAATAAGGAGGTTTCGCAATTCGACCGTATAAATGTTTTTTTTTTCATTAAGTATCTTAAAGTACTACAAATTAAGGAAGGTCTAGAGTTGATCTGATGATGGAGCCTTTCATCAGATTGACTCCTGACAGTCAAGGGAATTCCTCAACGATTTACAGCAGTAACCTTTTGTTTGGGCTTGATTAATTTGAATTGACCAGAACTTTACACCTAGATAGTTTGCGACTGTCATTAGAGGTCTGATGATGAAGACGAAGGACAGTTAAGGGAACTCCTCAACGGTTTACTGTAGCTACCTTGTGTTTGGACTTAATTCATTTATATTGATGAGAACTTTGCACCCATATGGGTTATAAGTGCCATTACAGGTCTGATGATGGAGACCATAGACAGTCGAGGGAATTGCTCAACGATATACAACAGTTACCTTTTGTTGGGCTTACTTCATACGGTTCAATATGCCAAAATGTTCAGTTCGTACAAAAACTAAAAAATTGGCCAAGTGCGAGTCAGACTCGCCAATGAAGCGTTCCGTAGTAACTACACCAAATAACTTTGTTTTTCATAGTGCTTGTATGAATTACAAAGTTTTATTTGCGGTTTTAGAAAATATGCTGTATCTCAAAAACTGCCAACCCGATCTCGTTCAAACCAATTTTGGTTGAAAGTTTACATTAAGGATCATAGCATGTATTTTTTGTATAATTTTTCACTCCATTATTATAGAAGTAAGAGGGGACATTTTACCACTTTGGAAGTGTACATCTTTTAAACGATTAACTTTATGAAAAAGTGGTTTTATAAACCCGTATGTCATTTTTAAAGACCTGTCTATTAATACCACACACACATAAGATTCATGAAAAAAAATATTTTCAGTTTCAGTTTACATGGAACTGAAACTGAAAATATTTTTTTTATTTTTTTATTATTTTTTTCTTAAAATCGGAAATCGGTTTACAGAATACATCTACCTAGCAAGTTTCACATGTATAGTCCTAATAGTTTCGGAATATAAAAACTTTTTACCAAAAACACTAAACCGACTTCCAAAAAACACTGTAAAGTGAAAAATAACTTTAATTTCGCTAGGTAGGCGGTGTCCGACTTCTGAAATTAGTTAGAAAGTAGACAAAATATTGCTTTTCCCAATGCTGGGCCGTTAATTGTTGAGGAGTTCTCCTGGTACTTCACCATCAGCTTCACTTCATCATAGGCATTATGACGAGCATATCGTGCTTAATAACCATATTCAAGTAATCGAAGCGGAACCCATGAAATACTTCTTATTCCTACTTATATATTGAGTAGTTCCAGTGGCCATCTGTGGTCTTCATCATCAGATCCACTTCACAAATGGTGCTTTTCGAATGCAACTACACAAGTTACTACAAAATATACTCAAATCACTGTAGGTGTGCCTATAATATTTGAAAAGTTCCCTCGATTACTCCAAGATCCCATTATCAGCTCCTGACTTGGTGACAATGGGACCAATTTCGAAGTATACCCTTTCAAACAAAAAAAGAATTTTCTAAATTGGTTCTGCTGTCTTCGAGTAATCGGTGATCAAACATTGAAAAAAATATACGCGTCGAATTGATAACCTCCTCCGTTTTTTTCGTCGGATGAAAATGGCTGTGAGATATAGACGGATGGACAAACAGACAGACAGACAGACAGGCATGACGAAACTTTTCTTCATTTCTTATTATTTTTTTTTATCACATATGAGTATTTTATTTCCAAGGGCCCTAGTACTCCTAATCGGGCGTCAAACACATTAATTAATAATTGAAACTAACATCTAATCAATAAGCATGTAACCCTTTGTAAACAATAAGTTAACACTTATTATGATCAAACAATATTTAAGAAAATATAATATTACCTTCAAGTATCAATATTAGTTAAGTAATGTATAAAATCGGGCGAACAACAGTTTGTAAGTGTGTGTGCGCGCAATGTTGTTGTGTTGCTACTAGGATACCTAAAATTGAGCGAGTGATAAACGTAAATGCGTCCTTAAGATGAACTTCCTCTTTTATTCCTTTGCATCAGGTATTAATATAACATTTCGTAGGTAATTTGTTGAACTTACAATGTACCGTCACTTGGTGGGCAAAAAAGTCGCGACAGCAACCAATAGTATAAAATATATCTAGCAATAAACTGGCTTTATAGTAATAAATCAAAGCAAATGTTGTCCATTAGACTATTGACATTAGTTGTTTATCTAATTTTCGGTCTCGGTCTAAACTTTTTCTGGAACCTTTAACACCTTAAATACAAGTTGTCTTCTCATGACTGACAGTCTGACATGACTGACTGTTCATGACTGGACAGGCCTCCTCCTGTGCGGTTCTTTCTTCAAAATACCATCTCAAACACAATTTGCATGGTTCTCAAAAGCTATATTGTATCTGAGTAGATTACCACACTGATTCGACCTACTTCAATGTCTTTACTTTGGTATTGTTCGTCAAATCGCCCAAGCTCCTTAAAATTCTGAGTTCAGCTACGCGCTAACTAACAAATACTCGCACTGTTTGGACGAGCCTGCTCAACTGTGTGTTTCTGTTCTTAAAAGAGCAACACACATAAACCTACATGGCTCTCATATTATTTGATCACTACAGATTGTATGAACTTCAAATGAGACGTTGACCTCTGAGTTTGTTTCGGTGTTTCTTCTCAAGGTAACACTGCACCGGCCTCATCTGGTGTACATTTATGAAAAAGAGACGTATGAAAGTGTTATGTGTAGCTTATTTGCAAAAAAAAAACAATTATTTCATTATTTCATCCGAATAATATTTCATAATGTAGTAATTTCGTAGTGGTTTCATAATGAAGAGAATTCTCCCATGTCTACTAGCTACTCAAAAGTGATGCAGAAATGGCTCATGTGATACTAAGGAGGTACTCCTCATTGATATGGCCATAAGCCAACAGGTTCAGCGTTCCCGAAAATATCCGCATAAGGTGATGTTTTTTTTTTCAAGATTACTAGCAATGTGGGTAGAATTAAAACTACATACCTACTTGCAATCTTGTTAACCCTTCCAACTAAATAATGTGTAATGGGTGGGGTTCGAACCTGCGAACTCTCGATCACAAGACCGACATTAGGCTATTAATTGTTGTCTGTTTGATTGATTGTTTAATATTAATGCAACTCTGCGCTATCGTGTATGGGACAATGTAATACAGTTCTTCGCTATCCAGGATGTCAACATATCCCGAGGAACAGCAAACTGTTAAGGATCGAGCGAGGTTCAGGGTGATAACTTGAGTCCGCTTTGGTTTTGTTTAGCCTTGAATCCTCAAAATAAATAAAATAAGATTCTTTTCGCCAACACTCTGGACAGATGTACTCCCGCGTGCTGCAGGTGCTCGATGCTGAGGTTGTCATGCCCGGAGACTTCCCCCTTACCATATTTTTTATTACCGTTGAAACATTTTAGTCTGTGCAACTGACGTCTAACTCTACCAAACTACCATCAGCATCGACCGCCTGCGATGCGGTACCAAGAAGGAATACAATTTTAAAACGTGTGCTCATGTTGCCCCGCTACACTCACGGGGACGCCCGGCCGCAGGTTTCAACCTGTTGGTGTTTTTCCAGAATCGTGAAAAATCTTTAGACCTAATAATACCATTAATTCTCAGCTAGATTATCCATTTTTATTTTTATTTGATCATTCTGACACCATTTTAAATTTGATTTTAAGACCTTTCTTTTGTCGTACATATTTTTATACACATGACCAGAAGTTGGTTTTCTGGACATACTCCAAATTTGAAAAGCAAACCAAGCACAATGCTGGAGAATTTATGCTTAAGGCTATCAGTTGAATCTAAATAAGGTAAAATATTACAATATTCGCTAATACTATTTTTTATTTACTTATATTAGGTTCGCGTTTGACGACCGTCTCATCTGATGGTAAGTGGTTGAAGATGAAGCACGCTTATCTAGAAGTTACCTATTGGCTTTGCAAGCAGCAAGACTAAGTGGACGTGTTCTTTCTTGTGTTTATTATGAAAAAAAAGTTGCTCTAAATATTCTCGAGTCGTGTAATGTGATATGTAATGTATAATCGTGTAAATAACGTGCGGAGTCAGTGTTTTTGAGCAAACTGTGGACTTTGTGTTACCTACTTCCTTATTGTGAAAAAAGAAATAAAATATCGCAAATCATCATTTTCTGTGTTAGTATGTCTAACCCAGGAGATAGCCCTTTCAGCCGCAGCCAATTGTTACGAAGGAGTCCTCCACCGACGCCATTGTCAGCCGAGCATAACCAGCCAAAATTCTTAGCGCCGCCATCAGCTACGGAGAATGTGCCTCCGTCTCAAATCCTCAGTACGCCAGATATTCAGGGATGGCTTGGAACTATCGACCAAATATTAAGTGAAGTTTGCTCGATAGTGGCGAATGGAAAAATAAATTCCGAGCAAAAACTCCGTGTGACCAATCTTTATCGAAAAGTATCAAATGGGACGTCTCAGATGGCCGTGCTATATCAATCGCTGAAGCGGCAGTCCAGGCAGGCGAGCAGTACCATCCAGCACCTTCAACAACAGCAGAAGCTTGGGGAGTCCCTCGACCACGTCAAAGAGCTTATGGAAACCAAAATGAGCCAAACCGAACCAGTGAGTACCTTATATGCTAATATGGTAAAGAAAGGCTCCGATAATTTTACTCGCCCAGCAAATCTGAGTTCCATTGCAATTTATCCCAGTGATAAATCTAAACCAGCGACGAGACTAAAACGTTGGTACAGAAAATCATCTCACCGGGGGATTTAAAACTCCATGCCCGTGGTCTAAGGAAAATTAGAAACTGCGGCGTAATCCAAAGGCGACATTGAGAAATTGAAAAGCTCCCAGAATCTAGTTGCCTAGGGCCTTACCATCGAAGAACCCTCTGAACGCCGTCCTAGGATTGCTGTCATTGGTGTCCCTGTTGTCCTTACTGAAAAAGAGGTATTTGAGTGCATTTTCGTTCAAATAACCTTTCGGACAAAATGCCGAATAGTAGCAGAGAGTCCGTTTTAGAAAACATGAAATTGAGCCATAAGTCAGGAAAAAAAGATCGTCCTACATGCAACAAAATTCTTCTTGACCAGGGTTGTATTTTTATTAATTGGACATCATGCCCCGTGAGAAACTTCACGATTGTAACCAGGTGCTTTGTAAGCAGTTCGGACACGAAACCAAGTTTTGCAGAGAAACTAGCCCTACTTGCAACCTCTTTGGCGAAACAGGACATGCTTTCAAGGACAGCAACAACTAATGTTCTCCGCCCCAGTGTGCGACCTGCAAACGTTTCAAGAGGAAACCGTCCGGCTCGTAAACACGCTGAGGATAATTATATAAATTCCATTGACTATGAAGGCGCCTAGGAGCGCCAACAAGCTTTTTGTTAATTAAGCACATAAAAAGTAAGTTAACCTAGACACAGATTAGCTGATTGGCCATAGGTATCTTAAATATTATATTTTATTATATACACACATCAAAAGTGTCTAGGGATCAACATATATTTTTGCAATAACTTTTCTCCTGATTGATATTAATTAAAATTTTCTTTAAGGATTCATCAAATAAAGTGTTTTCGTTTGTCACAGTAACGATAAACCATGTCACCTTTGCATTAATAAAGAAATTTGCCATTTTCCTAATAAAGGGATTTTTGACATTTGAACCACTAACATTAAAGTTCGAAAAAAAGACTGAAATAACAGTTTTCTTTAAAATTTTATTGGGTAACTTAAACAATTAATAATCCATGTTTCTACCGCGAACACTAACAACACAAGAACATCGGTTTGGCATACTCAAAATGAGTTCATCCAAATCACGCTGTGGAATGGCCGCCCATGTTCGTTGCAATAACAAAAAAAGGTCTTCTTGCGACTGGATACCCTCCATATTCGGCAGAGCTCTTCTCTGTAGCATATCCCATGCATGCTTAATCGGGTTCAAGTCTGGCGACTGAGCAGGCCAGAGCAGGACATTGATGTTAGCTGCGGCGAGAGTCTGTCTTACAACTCTTGCGGTGTGCGGTCGTGCATTATCATGCATTAACTGAAATAAGGGACCGATTTGCACTTGTAGAGGAACGATGACGTCAGATACAATCGTCTCAGCATAAATTTGAGCGTTGAGGTTGCCTCTGATCCAAATCAACTCAGTTCTTCCGCCGATCCAAATACCCGCCCATACCATGATGGTTCCACCACTATAAGGATGGACTTCCTGGCAGGATTTTAATCGCTGTTGGCGTCCAGGGGTTCTCCAGTGTCGTATACGTCTTGTATCCGGTCTCATACCAAAACGAGACTCATCAGAAAAGCACACGAAACGCCATTGTTCTTCTGCCCAATTTCTGTGTTCAAGAGCCCATTGATATCGAATCCTACGATTGTGCATTGCTATAGGTGGTACCCGTAGCGGTCTTCGGGAATGAAGGTTCACTACATGCAAGCGGTTTCTGACTGTTTGGTCGCTAATTAAGTTCCCTGAAGAGTGATGAAGCCTCACGGCTAACATCATGGCGGTTATTGTTGGAGCTCTTCGAGTTAAGATTTGAATGTATCGGTCTTGTCTCCGTGTGGTGCAGCGATACCATCCTCCATGGCGCTCAGCCACGGTACCAGTGCTTCGGTAACGTGTCCAAAGTCGACTGATAACACTCTGACTTGTATTCAGAGCTAAAGCCACAGTACGTTGCCGGGAACCAGCTTCTATCATTCCCACGGCTCTGAGCATTTCTTCCCTGCTTAAATGACGTCGCCGCTCCATAATAACGTTGGTTTTAATCAGTAGTAGGGAAACAGTAGCACTAATAATGTCTTCAATGCGTTGTATGTTTTTATAGGGAAAATATTGACAGCTGATTTTCATCTTTTACTCGAATTTGATTAACAGTTCCTGTTTCAAATTATGAAATGCACCAAAAAGGATCCATATAAATTTATAAAATCATAAATTTATTACAAAGCCACATCTCAATCTCAAGAAATCCGCATAAAAATGCTTGATCCCTAGACACTTTTGATGTGTGTATAATAAATCTGTAGAGAGGTCAATTCTGTACATGAAATATATTTCCAAAATAACTATCAGGGGGTGATTAAGGATCGATACTCATGCCAAAAATGCAATCAGTTAAATTTTTGTCTGTCTGTCTGTCTGTATAACCGTTATAGAAACAAAAACTACTCGACGGATATTAACGAAACTTGGTACAATTATTTTTCATATTCCTGAGCGGGTTATAGTATACTTTTCATCACGCTACAATCAATAGGAGCAGAGCAGTGAAGGGAAATGTTGGGAAATCGGGAGAAGTTACTCCATTTTTTAAGCTTCCGTCGCGTGTGCATCCTTAATGGTTAAAGCTACACAAATCATTTCATGACGGAAATGTTCTCCTTAAAATTATATAAAAAATATCCCACGACAGCATATGTCTAACTTTTATGGTTGACTCACAATAACACGTGTAACTCCCGATAGCTTAGCAGTTCGAAGCTTTCTGATTATAATATTTGTCTACTCTTACGTTTATAACACTCTCAGTCACCCCTAATTGAAAAAGTTAACATTATTAACTATTCCATAAAAAAATTGGCCAAGTGCGAGTCAGACTCGCCCATGAAGGGTTCCGTAGTAACTATAATATAATATGCAAATTTATTTGACGAAAAAAAAACCTTACAAATTTCTTAAAACTAGCTTGTTTACATTTTTTACAACTGCGCCAAATAAATTTGTTTTGAAAAAAAAAAACCTTACAAATTTCTTAACACTGGCTTTTTTACATTTTTTACAACTGCGCCGAATAAATTTGTTTTTCATAGTGTTTGTATGAATTACAAAGTTATATTTGCGGTTTTAGAAAATATGCTGTATCTCAAAAACTGCTGAACTGATTTCGTTCAAACTAATTTTGGTTGAAAGTTTATATTAAGATCTACAGACATATATTTTTTTTAGATTTTTCACTCCATTATTATAGAAGTTAGAGGTTGTGTCCACCACACACACATTTTACCACTTTGGAAGCTTATATCTTTTAAACGATTGACTTTATGGAAAAGTGGTTTTAGAAACCCCGATGTCGTTTTTAAAGAACTGTCTATAGATACCACACATGCATCAATTTCATGAAAAAAAATATTTTCAGGTTTAGTTCCATGTATGGGGAGCCCCCCTTTATTTTTAATAATTTTTAATTTTTTTCTCAAAATCGGAAAGCGGTTCACAGAATACATCTACCTATCAAGTTTCACATGTATAGTCCTAATAGTTTCGGAATAAAATTGCTGTGACAGACGGACGGACGGACAGACAGACAGACAGACAGACGGACAGACATGTCGAAACTATAAAGATTCCGTTTTTTGCCATTCGGCTACGAAACCGTAAAAAGAATCGACGCGTCTCGCGGTCGAAGCGTTCTCTAGGTACTTAAGCCTCATGTGAACGTGATCTAAACAATATTACCAATACATTAACTTACGCTGACGGAGTCGCAGGCACAGCTATATTGTATCATTACGCTAAGGCAAATAGGAGCGGAGCGCCAATGAAGAATGCTTCAAAATCGGGGTTAAATTTAACGTTAGCCCAAAGTAACTATTCCACGCGGACGAAGTCGCAGGCAAAAGCTAGTCTTAAATATACGTAATATATTTAAGATATGGCCAATCAGCTAATCTGTGACCTAGACAGTTTTTCCGTGTCTGAAGCTAAAATATGTAATGTTGAAGAGTGTAAAAACTTTGTCTATACTGGGGATAAAACTTTAACATTCTTACGTAAAATATACGCAGTATAACCCGTAACTTTTACGGGTTTGAAGTATTGCTACAAAATATTGATATAAGCTGTGATATCATTGTCCTAACGGAATGTTGGTTGTCCAAACAATCGGCCGATATACCGTGTATCGACGGATACAACCTTTATAAAAGCGAAAGGACATTCAACCTTGAAACGATGGCGTAGTTTATATTAAAAATAATTTAAGAACATTGGTAGACAAACCTCTTTTTATAGACTGCAATTGCTTAGTAATTAAAGTTATTCCTGACACAGTAATTTTAGCTATTTATAGATCTCCATCCCAGTGTTGACGGGTTTCTAGATTCGCTCAACACTAATTTAGATAAACTATCATCGTTCAAAAATATCGTAATACTAGGTGATATCAATATAAACATTGCTGCCGAGAAAATCGACAACCATACACATAATTATCTCAATATTTGCTCATTTCATGGACTTTTGCCAGCTCATTATTATCCCACCCACCAAAATGGATCTTGTCTAGACCATATTCTTATAAAATCTAAAATTCCATCCAAAACATTAGTAACTAACTCATCACTAACCGATCATCAAGCTGTTTTACTAACATTGCAATTATGCTTACCCAGAAAAAACTGCATGCGTAGCTATACTAAACTCAACATGAATAGTCTGGAAAATGACATACGCGGCTTTAATCTTGACCCCGTTTACAGTGAACTTGATCCAAATGTTTCGCTACAATATTTTGTCAATTTATTAAAATCTGCTATTAAGAAAAATACATATACTAAAACCATTCCTAGAAAATATAGTAACATTAAACCTTGGATCACACCCGGACTTGTTCGATACATCAGACAAAGGGATGAACTTCACCAAAAATGTAAACTTGCCCCAGATAATGAAATTCTCTCAGTTACTTACAAAAGATATAGGAATTTCTGTAACAATCTGTTGAGAAAGCTAAAAATCCAATACGATAAAAGTCAACTACAACGAGCAGGAAAAAACAGTAAACTTATATGGAAATTTGGAAAATCTAACACAATTAGGTCAAAAAATCTTGAACCTGCTCTTGATCTTTTGTCTACGGAGCAGACCCCAATAGAAGCAACTAATAAAGCGAACAACTTCTTCATTAACGTGGGAAAAAACTTGGCAGAAAAATCCAGATATTCCACTAGATGTTTGTCCACTCTAAGCCAAACTAATGGCGCAATTTCATTAGTCGATAGGGCCCGCATTCCGAGTGCGAGAGATTTCTGAAACGCGTGTCACAAGGCCCGCATTCGGGGAACCGTTTTCATTAGTCGATAGGGCCCGCATGCCAGGTGCGAGAGATTTCTGGAACGCGTGCCACAGGGCTCGCATTCGGGAAACCGTTTTCATTAGCCGCGTGCGGGGTGTAAGAGAACCTCCATGTTCGTCGCCAGTTATTAACAAGAGTGGTACTGAAACAGACGTTCTTGCCATGGATTGTTATGTGGAGCAATGTTGACTGTCTGTGTCTTATTGAAGAAGAAACTATTAGCCTCACTGAAGAAAAAGAAAAAGATTTTGGATGCGAAATTTACTAAAAAATAGAAAGAGGCATGGCACGTCAGAAACATTGTGTAAAGAGTTACAATTGGATTTGGAGTGTGATGTAGAAGATCATGATAATTTTTCCAGATTATCTAATGACTTATTTGAAGATTTATTAAATAAAATAGAAACACGAATTCAGAAAAAAGACACTCCATTTCGTGAAGCATTATCTCCAACATTAAAACTTGAGGTCACATTACATACATCGGCAGTTGTAAACCACGAAACCTTTGGTTTTATATACGGAATCCTGGCTAGCACCTAATCGACTACTTGCTTCAATCCTTTTTAATTCTTGATAGTAGGATGATCTGAGTTTTTTTTTTGGTATTTCTTTATTTGAGATGCCTGTAATATTTAGCCTTTCCGCAATTTGTTTGTACGCACTTTCTCTTGCTGGGTTTCTATACAACGTACTATAAGTCACATTCCATAAACAATCGTAATCTTGATAGATTTCCACAAGTTTTAACATTTGCGAATCCGTAAAGCGATCAGCCATTTTGCGCAGCGTCTTTCTAATCCAACAAGAAAGAAAAGTATTTGACTCACGACCCGCAAGCTCTATAACGACCGATGAATTTCATTGGTCGATATCACGATCGATATAAAGCAAGCGGAGAATCCTTGCAGACGGTGTAACGAACACGTATCGACTTGTAACTTTCATTGGTTGTTATCTCGCCTGCGGGGACTCCCCGTATGCTGTATACCGAACGAGTTAACGACCAATGAAATTGCGCCATAAGGCCGTGCCGTGCACTGCCTTGCGGTGGCCGCAATTGCGGTAGTTCTACCGCACCGGTAGAATGACCGGGGCCACCGGTGACTCTACCGCACGCGTTTATTCCACCGCAGTGCGCGCACTTCTATGACACTCCATACTTCACAGATTTTGCGTTTCCAAAACGCAATGCAGTGTGCGCACGGCCTAAGACATGTACAACGCGTAACTCTTTTGTTTTGTTAGATACTGCCATGATGTTAAGGAGGTAGTAGGTATAATAGATGAAAGGACGGATTGAAAGAAAGCTGTGCCGTAGGATGGGATGACATACCAAATAGCGTACTCAAAAGATTTAAACACGTCATTGCCTCTCCATTGACTCACATTTTTCAGTTATGTTTAACTAAAGGAATATTCCCTAAAGTGCTCAAAAAAGCTGTAGTCACCCCCGTCTTTAAAGCTGGAGACAAAAATTGCGTAAATAATATAGACCAATATCGGTATTAACAGGCCTCTCAAAAATTTTGGAAAAAATTATAAACATTAGATTAATCAAATATCTGGAAAGTCATAAATTACTCTCGGACCAACAATTTAGTTTTAGACCGAAGAGATCAACCAGTCAAGCAGTGCACCGACTAACAAATTTTATAAGCATAAATCTGGATAACGGCATGTACACTTTAGGGATCTTTTTAGACCTGGCTAAGGCTTTTGACACAATTTCTTATTATTTGCTTTTGTACAAGCTGGAATGTGTGGGAATACGTGGATTACAATTGCAACTATTATCTGATTACCTTAGCGATCGCCATCAGTGTGTAAAAATAGGTCAGCACTTGAGTTCTGAGCTAAAAAATGGTTGCTACGGAATCCCACAAGGCAGCATTTTGGCCCCTACGTTATTTCAAATCTATATAAACGACTTATGCAGTCTGGCACTCCCTAAGGGTGTAATAATGTCTTATGCGGATGATACAGCGCTATTGTTTGCAGCTAAATCAAAGGCTACGAACGTCTACGAACTAGCACAAAATGGCTTTAATACTGTGTCTGATTGGCTTCAAAAAATCTCTTAACATTAAATATAGATAAAACCAAGTACCTATTATTTATTATTTACAATGAGAAATACTAACGCAATGCTTACCGACCTAAACATTTACGCTCATAATAATTGTGACTTACATTATGCTGACCCTGCATGCGCTTGCCCCACTTTAGCTAAAACCGACCTCATCAAATATCTAGGCATCACGATTGACTCAAATTTGAACTTTTGGCAAACATATAGATTTATTATGCACTAGAGTGCGTAAACTAATATACATTTTAAAAAATTTACGTGAGGTAGCAGATGTTAAATTAATTAAACAGGTTTACATAGCTTTGTGTCAATCTATTATTACATACTGTATTACGTCCTGGGGAGGCGCCGGGAAATCTATTTAACTGCAACTTGAACGAGCTCAAAGAGCGGTTTTAAAGGTTGCTACTTTTCGACCATTCAGATTTCCCACACAAGAGCTCTACATGTCTTATAAAGTGCTAACCGTTCGACAGTTATTTGTTCCAAATATAGTTTTACTCCAACACACTGAACTTGATTTTAATCCAGTTCCGTCAGATAGAAGGCGAAAAGATCTAGTTTGTCATAACTCTCAGACTAAACATGCTTTTGCTAAACGATTTTACTTATTTTTAGGACCCTATTTGTGTAACAAGATTAACAGAGTGCTAACAGTGTATAGTTTAAAGTTATAATAGGTGTAATTTAATAGTTTCGGAATATTTGTCAAAACTCAACTATACAGACACGGAAAAACTACTAGAAATCCTGAAATAATTTAGTATTAGTTCCTAATCCATTAGTCACTGTAATTATTGTATCTTCTTTTTAAATTAGCGATTAATTAATATATTGTTTTTGTATATTATCAATGTAAAGTGATGGCCTGGAACACAGGTTTTTTTTTATAAACCTACATCAGGCAGGTCGCTACATTATAGTAAGCAGTATATTTGACCTCTATTGAAAATAAGATAAATCACCATTTTACCAATGTTTTTCAAGCACTTAAATTTACCCTTTAAGAACTATTATATATATTTATGTTCTGGACTATATGTACTTTTCTGTAAACAAGTTATTTGAATAAATAATTATAATTATTAATTATTCCCTCTTGACTTAAAAGACCCTAAGTTATAGCTATCGGGAAACACAGACTCCGGCAGGGATATTCACTCCTTAGTTCAGTCAATCAATCAATGTATTTATAATCATAAGGTTGTTACAGTCTGTTACATAATATAATTAACAATTTAATGAGGAACAATTTTAAATAAGTAACAATTATAAGTGGCTCCGGTGGCCTAGCTAGGTTACGTAGTAACCTGTATTAAGGTCCACCAGTCCCTAATTCCCACAATAAACGATATTATTACAAACTGCATTTTATTTAATACTTATGATGTCTACATTTCTATTTTTATATTACCTAATCTACTTTATAATTAAAATGTGAAGTGTGATATGTGTGTAGGTTTATATTATGAAGTGTGATGTATGTAGTAGTGAATGTGAAGTATGATTGGGCGTTAGCTGAACTATAGTATGTTAACGGAGCGGAAAGAGTGATAAAGAAAGTGATACAAGGAGAGATTCGGTGTCATCATAATTTTTATTTAACAGAAAAAATGTTATTTCCTTTTTGCATAATTGGTAAGAAGATTGATGCAGAGGGATAGATATACTAATTCTGTTGAACAAAAAGGGGCCTAAATAGTAGAAAAAGCGTTTTGTGAAGATAAAGCGTGGAAATGGAACATGGTATATGCTGTCCTTACGTCTAGATAAGGGTCGGTTATGTGTGAGAGGTGTTCTTGTGTGTTGGTGTAATATGGTGTTGATTATAAACAATTAACGAACCGTAAGGACTTGACATTTTTGGTATAAGTCAAATGTTGGGTAAAGTCTAGGTCGAAATGTGGCTACTTTAAGGATGGCTCTCGAGCCACCTCCAGTTGTTTGAGTGTAGTTTTAGCAGCACCACCCCAACTCGTAATGCAGTAGGATATTACGACTGACACAGGGAGAGGTATACAGTTCGTAATATGGAGGCATTGACCACGTCTCTAAGGGTTTTGAAAAGATAAATCAATTTCCGAACTCTGCCAGTTAGGTGGGTGATATGAGCTTTGAAGTTGAGGTTTTTATCAAGAATAATACCTAGATATTTAATAGTATCAGCAATTGATGGACAGTTATAAGAAGTAGGATTGAGTTGGCAAGAGTGGGCTTTAAGAGTAATGGGTGTCAAAGGTTGTGATCCATTATTTATAGAAAATGTTATGAGTTTAGTTTTACTGGTGTTTAGCGTGAGTGAGTGAGTGATTAGCCATTTGTGCAGTATATCAAAACCAGTCTGAGCAGTAGTTCGCAGCTTAGTCCAGGAGTCATCATAAAATGTAATTGCAGTATCATCAGCGAAGGAGATAATGTTACCAGAGTCCAGACTCATGTTGCAGAGGTCATTTATGAAGACCAAGAACAAAGTAGGGCCTAATACGCTGCCTTGAGGGACGCCATAAGAGATAAGTAGGTCATTACTTAAATAATTGTCAATCTTAACTGTTTATGTACGGTCGGATAGGTAAGATTTAAAAAGTTGGAGCTGCAAGTTACGTATACCCAAGCTTGCAAGCTTAGATAAAAGGCAGGGAACCGGCACCGTATCGAATGCCTTGGCGAGATCAATAAACACTGTGAGGCACTTTTTGCGGCTATTGAGCTTATCAACAATGCCAGTTATAAGTTGCAAGGCAGCATCAGAGGTGGACTTTTTCTTTCTGAATCCAAATTGGTTGGCTGACAATAAATTGTTGTGTTCAAGGTAGCTAATGAGTCTGGTGTTAATGAGTCGTTCTAGGATTTTGGATAAAGCCGGGAGGACCGCTATAGGACGATAGTTATTAATAGACGACCGGTCACCCCCTTTAAAAATGGGATGTATTATGGCTTTCTTGAGGGTAGATGGGAAAATCCCTGTGAGAAAACAGATTAAAAATATGACTAAGTATGGGGGTCAGGATTTTTGAGTACCTCTGTAAAAAGGTTGTAGAAATGCCATCATAGCAGCATTTAAATTTGCTATAATAGATGCTACCTCATTCAGGTCCGTTTCTAGGAGAACGAAAGAGCTCGAAGTTGAAGTGCTATTTACTAGACCCTGATTGGAAAAATTTCCGTGTAAGTCACTAATACGTTCAGCAAGGTCTTTACCTATATTAACAAAAAAAGAGTTGACCTTATTAACCGAAAAGGAAGGGGTTTCACAGGATGAGAGTAGCTCCGTAGGGATATGAATTGTTTTACTTGTGTTTGTGACTCGCTTGACTGTATCCCAAATTAGTGAGTTGCGATCAGCTTTGGTTAATTCATTTAAGTCGAATTGTCTTTTGAGTTTCTTGAGAATCTTGTTGCAAAAGTTCCTGTATCTAGTATAAGTTGTTTTAAGTATGTTATTATCAGGAGATTGTTTGTGCCTTTTGTATCTCTATTTCTCATGCAACGTAGTAGGCCTGGAGTAATCCAAGTATTCTTTTACGTTTTGCATGTCGCGTCAATGTATATTCAAGGGTGGATTGAAGCCTAAACTGGGGAAAGCTTGTATTTCAGGACTCCAGCTCGCCTACAAATAAGATTTTCAAATTAGTATAAACAAAGCGGTGGACGTTGATTGTCTTTGTATATGTGTTTGGTGTGTGTGTGTGAAAAGACTAACTTATGCAAAGAACACGTACAAATAAAA
This sequence comes from Tholera decimalis, assembly GCA_943138885.2. Lineage (NCBI taxonomy): Eukaryota > Metazoa > Arthropoda > Insecta > Lepidoptera > Noctuidae > Tholera > Tholera decimalis. Next base: position 17,484,708 of record OW964551.2, read on the forward strand.
CACCTTAATACCATATGTAACAATTTATTTTACCAATATTCATAATATATTAACATATGTGGTACAAAACCACCCTCTTTGATAATTATATAATACAAAGAATTTCTCACAAAAGGTCTCGGAACCTATAACAATGAAAACAAAACAGCTACGAACTAACACGACCGCTCTCACGTTAGTGGTGAAACTCAGGCTCTAACGTAATGACTCCCGATATAATTACACAGTACAACAATATTTAAAACGAGGTATAAAAGGGATAAAGAAAAGATTAAACATTTCTCGTGATATATTAATAATCGTTATTGTTAAACCTAAACAACGGGGGAGCGCCAGCGAGTGTGGTTAGAACCAATTCGTGTAAGTTACAAAACTTCATGGGCTACGACATTAGGCCTTCGATCAGTCCTGCCTGAGCGCTCGCCCCGTTATAACTTACATACATTTATTAATGCATTTTACATTATATACAATGGGAAATAAATACTCTAAAAGCACGACGAGATATATAATAATCGTGTATGTACATTAACACAACTAGGTGCGGGGGCGACTGTCGAGTACCATTATATCACAAAAATATAAATCCCATTGCCGCTTACGGATATAATTTGTTACCTAATTATTATTTATATTTGCGTACACTTTTTGGCTTAGCTAAATTCCTCATCGATATTTAGAGATGTACCGGCTTGAGTTCAACTTATCGATTTGGGAACATTAAAAGTCAATTGCTTTTATACATTTTATATACAGCCGATGGTCTGAGTCAACCGTATATTTACAAGTCGACTAGCCAGTCAATTTTACCACTAATTTATTAGTCGATACACCTCTGACTTACGTCCAAACAGACGTTAAGTCCGCCGCCCAACAGTACATATCCTGACTCTGGATGCAGTGTCACTATAAGTTACAAAGAATTTTTGGTTTCCGTAATGCACCTACAAAGATTTCCATCCAAAAATATCCGAACACCGTCTCACATAACACGTAAATAAAACCATTAAAAACATGATTTAATTTGAAATTTCTTTTTAATAGAAATGTACAAAAATTTTGTTCGAAAAGTGTTCAGTTAGAAAATCGTCTTTAAATACATCAAAAACTGCTCGGTCCACGTGAATGGGGTTCGATGTCGAGTGAAATGATAATCATAAGACGTTTTAAAGCTGCTGCCTGAATGACGGTGTGACATTAATATAATCTATAGCTATTTCTTAAGCAGGGCCTAGTTCAATTATTCAGCGAAACACCACACACATGGGTACATCAATATCTTTAACGATATCTCTAATACAAGTATTTTGACGCTTAAACCACTGAAACAATATGTATAAAATGTAGTATGACAATAGTTGTGTGGCTCTGAGAGGGATAGACAAGTAATTCCATAAATTAAAGAGCTCTTGATAGCGTGGCGATATAGCAGACAGGCATATAGTACAAGATAATGCCAACTCAATAACGACTTTCATACAGTGTCATTAAAGTTAATTTTTCAGTAACCATTTGTATTAAAAAATTCCTTAATGGGATGTTATAAATTGAACCTCGTCAAGTATGAAATAGAGTTTGTTTTCCAAATTTTTATTACTTATCTAGATATAGAGCATGCAGCGTTTCTGAGTAATGGAGTTAGCCCCTGTCTAAGTCAACACATATGTTATATCTGAATGTACTTAGAACCTGTTACTATTATAATGACTACAACGTGACTCTCGAATATAAAACAAACTAATTTTATAATCTGTCACGCGTTCACATAATGTGCTCGTAACATATACTTCCATTTGATTTCCGCTCGGCCTTAGAAATGAATGAACAATACTAACTTATTTTTACATTTTACAAATATTAACTGAATTATATACTGCTTAGCTGTGGGTACATTAAATTTCAGGCCTATACAATTTATATACATTCATTTTATGTATATTTTATCGATATTGAAAAGGTATAAATACATCATTTTAATATTTTTGAACACCATATTGGCACGATTTACGACCAATAGGCGTAAAAGCGCGGGTTTTAGAGGCCAGCTAAATATATCAGTCGACTATGTAACAATATTAAATTCTGCTAAGGCCAAAAGTTTGCTGGTTAAGCATACAAGTGCAATTTGTTTCTAATGCGTTGAAAATACTTCTCTGAACAAGTTAGCTCGTTCAATCACCTCTAGGCCTGGTGCCCACAGTCACACTTAGGGATGGGCGAGAAAAACCCAGTAATCTGGTTTAAACGTTTGATTGCCCGTCTATACAGCCTCTTTAGGGGATCAGGTTGTATAGATGGGTTTAAACCCAGAAACTGGGTTGACAGCCCATCTAGACGGCTACAGTTGGTCTTGTGGCACGGTGGTGGTCGATTGTGGGCTTGTGTGGGCGTGGGGTGTGGGCTAGTGGCCCACGGGCTCCACATAATTGGCCGGGTACAGTCCCACGCGGCCATCTTTCCGTCCCTTACACCATCCCTGTTCATCTTCGTCTTCTAATTTTTCGAATAAGTCCCCTGAAATGCAAAATAATAGTCGTTACATATTTGTATTGAAAACGATCGGATATTGCGAACTTCGTAAAGACATCTTTTTGTATTGACGTTAGGCCCGCGTTTGACCACCATTTCATTTGATGGTAAGACATCTCTTACCAAAAGGTGTTAAAATATTTTATTTTAATTTTAACACCTTTTAAACATTCCCTGGACCATCATAATTTTTTTAGATTAACGAACAGATAGACAAATAGATAATGTGTAAAATTAGGACTACAAAAATAGCTTACAGCTGCGATTATAAAGCAACAAGCAAATTGTTACTTTGAACATGTGGTTTACTGTACAATAGGTCAAGCTATTACATAGCCGCTCCGGAATTGTCTTTTAAGAGGTAACGGGTTCCCTTCCATGTGTTCATGACGATCACCGAGGTGCTAAAAATCCCAAACTTCCTGGTCTAAGTGCCTTTTGAAGGTTTCTCCTCAATATACAAAAAAACTGGCCAAGCTATTAGGCAAACTGATCAACAAGCACTTTTGTGTTGTGAGTGCGCTGAGTAAAAATATCGTGACATCGAAACAATTTTATGTACAGAATAAAAATGAATGGCAGTGAAAATGTTGCCTATATACCAAATAGCCTGTTGAAATATACACGGAATACATAATAAAATGGAGTGCTAATGTGCAGCGGTGTTTAAGTAATACATGTACGGTTACCGCTACAGTAGTGAGAGTCGCTGGGCGGGGCGACGCTGGCGAGATAGATCCTTCAGCGCTCCTCTCTAACTGAGAGTTTGATTCTAAGAACAAATATATGTATTAGCACTCCATTTCATTTACTACTCTTTGTGCAAATACGGCAAGAGGTGATAGCATAGTCCCTATGGTTTGGATACAGTAAGACTGGTTCGTTTAACCACCATAACCGTAGATATTAATATTGCAACACAGTAAATTAACACAAAAATTGGTAATGGACACACATCGCAACATACAATGGCAAGCGTCTAGTGGCTAAGGTGTCGGAATTGCGATCGAGACGTCGCGGGTTCGAACCCCACCCATTACACTATTGCAGCGAACCCACTCCAGATACAAGCATATATTTAGCTTAGTTGGAGGGGTTATAAGATTGCTAGTGATGTGAATTTTACACACATTGCTTGTTCTCTTTACAAAAATACAATTAATAGGAACACTGTCCGACCTGTTGATTAAAGCCTCGTATTCATGGTAAACATTTATTTAGCTACATGGTTGCATAAACATGTTGCCGAGTTGCTGTCAACATATTGCAACACTTGTGTTGCGGAGTTGATCACGCCATGTTGCAGAGTTGACGCCCGGCCAGCGAAAATATCAGTTTATTAACAAATGTGTGAGTGTGGACGTGTTTGCAACTGTTTATTAACATGGCGGTAGTGTGGAGCAACGATAAAGTTATGCAATTAATAGAGTTACTAAATGATCCATCTGTCATTCTGAGGTCATCTCATCAAATTTTCTCTTTGCAGGAGATAGTTTCGCACCCACCATTTTTTATCTTTTTTTATTAGAAATCTTATACATCAGATACAGAGAACGCAACAACACTACTTCCTCGGGCAACATTTTAACGCAGACAGGCGTGTGTGGACAACCCAAATTGGTTTAAACAAAGTTTCCAGCAGCATTCTCGCCGTTCACCAACAACATTGATCAACTGTTGCTAAACAAATGTTTACCATGAATACGAGGCTTTAATCTTGTGACCACCGAACCGGTGGAATCGAAAAGGTTTTTATTTATGATAATCAAAGCTAGCATAATTATAGTATGCCTCGTTTAACCAGTTTTACTGGCTACCCGGATGTCACTTGGACATGTTTGACAGTTGTAAAGGGTAGCCAGAAGCCAGAAAATTTGACATTGGTCTTGCCACGGGATATCATGTAAAACACTAGCACTCGGCTACATCCAGGTAGACTAGAAACCAACCGACATAGTTGGGAGAAGGCTAGATGATGATGACATAGGATAAGCTCCTTTTTTCGGTGGGAAAATCGTCAAATGACTTCTCCCACTCTGGGTGGGGAGGAAGGGAGTGTCAGATATCTACTGACTAAGAACCTACCCTGTTCCTTTAATTGTCCTTGTGAGCAAGGGGCGAGGAAGAAAGTTGACTCTCCCTCAAATCAAATCAACAATTTTTTTCATCACATAGGCCTACAAATGCTCTTATAAAACGTCAGAATGCACGGTTCGAATTGGTCTTTTCCTATGGAGAAGATCCGGCAAGAAACTCCACGGTTATTCTTTTAAAGCCTTCTCCTTCGCTAGCATGACTGCTTCGCAGAAGGAGGCAACTGCATCTCATTCCACCTCGCCCCGCACCATGTACTGTACCAGGTACGGTATAGGGTAGGATAGTACGGCTATGATTCTATGCTCTCGGTTCATTGGAAGACTAGGCGTCAGACACTATTATCTGTCTGGCATCAATGCAGAAATGGACCATATTGGCGCGGCAATCTTTTTAGGGTTCCGTACCCAAAGGGTAAAACGGGATCCTATTACTAAGACTCCGCTGTCCGTCTGTCTGTCTGTCTGTCCGTCTGTCACCAGGCTGTATCTCATGAACCGTGATAGTTAGACAGTTGAAATTTTCACAGATGATGTATTTCTGTTGCCGCTAATACTAAAAAACAGAATAAAATATAAATATTTATGGAGGCTCCCATACAAGACACGTGATTTTTGCTCGTTTATGATCGATATTGATAACGGCAACTGGTAGAGCTTGAAATATTTACAGAATATAAATAATTTAATTAAAATAAAACAAATATTTAAGGGGGGCTCCCCTACAACAGACATGATTTTTTTTGCCAGTTTTATAGATAATGGTACGGGACCGCTCGTGCGCGAGTCCGACTCGCACTTGGACATGTTTTTTTGTTTTCCCTTTTATTTGTTTGTATGTGTGTACGCCTGACAAACTAATACCAAATTAATATTTTTCTTTCTTTCTCTCTCACCTTGTCTGAAGCTGAGTTCGTCGCTCTCGGCGCCTGTGTAGTCGTATAGGGCTCGCACAGGCACTCCGGGTTCGCCCGTGTCCGTCAGAGCGCCGCCGGATTCCTCATCCCATTCGTCCTCGTCGAAGGGATTCTCTTGTCCCCCCTTAATGCTGTCCTTGGCTGGAGATGTCTTGTTAGATTTTGGGGCTGCGGCTGTACCGTTGCTGAAAAAGGTTAGATAGAAACGTTAGTGTATGTTTTTTTTTTTCATTTTTGTACTGGATGAGGGCCCTGACACTGTGTCGTAGGAACCGCTATAATTGGACATAGGTAAATTTTATATTAATATTTTCTAACATATTTAAGAAACTTTTTACTACGAAGATTTTTAAGCTTTATGTATAGTAGTGGTACACAAATTAATATTATAATTCAGCCTGTTACGGTCCTGCTGCTGGGACAAAGGCTTCTTCTTTATGAGAGAGAGAGAGAGAGATAGATAGATACATAGATAGAATATACTTTATTGTACACCAATAATTGAATCACACTTAAATAACAATATTGAAAATAAAATTGGTTACAATGGCGGTCTTATCGCTCGGAGCGATATCTTCCAGACAACCTTTGGAAGGACTTTACGAGCTTTAATTAAAATGGGGAGGGCTATATTAGTGTACTACTGTACAAATATTCGTCAATAATGGAAAAACTAATAAAAAGATACAAATACAATACATAAATACAAATAAAATCGATATTTAATGTGTTATTTAACATCATGTGTCATCAAGTTTTAAATAAAATGATTGGCAACCGAGCTTTTAAAAACAGCGAGTGACTGAGCTTGTCTTCCTGACACCGGCAATCCATTCCACAACCGAATAGCCTGCACCGTAAACGACTGGTCGTAAAATTTTGTGGAATGTTCTTTGAGATAAAAGGGAGTCGTTGGATTGAAAAGAATACTGTAGAGTAATGATAAAATATGTGCATTCCGGCGAAGGCGGATAGGCAGCCGCTTGAGTTTAGTGGGAAACTCAGAAACATATAATAAAAGAAAAATAAACATATTTGCGCAAACCAAATATGAATCTGATACAAAAATTTTGGAGGCGCTCAAGCTTATCTAGCTGCACTTCAATGGGCCGTAATCCAGGGCGCGGGCCCAATGCGGGTTGGGAGGATTGAGCGCATTAATAACTTATTATAAGTATGAGATATCTATTTGAATTTTTAATCTTAGTGCATGCCGGTTTCCTCACGGTATGTTCTTTCCACGTTTTAGGAGCTGTGCTGATGATATAAATTACACTGAATAATATGCCTGACAGGGTTCAAACTCACGACGTACAACTTGCAAGTCGGGCCCGTAACTTCTCGGCCACCACTGCTCGCACTATTTAATTATTTCACTATTGTTATTTATAATAAATTATATATTACGTATAAAATGCGACTTATAAATGTGTATACATTCTACGACTATGCATTCTAACTCTCAAAAACTACGTAAAACACTAACTCATCAAGTATCGGTCCGCCAACTTCCTTGATAGTCACCCTAGAGCCGCTGGGCACTTCCGATCTCATGGCCAGACGTACCAACTGGGTGAAAGAGTCTTCATGTACGTTGGAACGATGACCGGCGGGGCACGCGAATATCTCTACACGCTCGATACTGGGAGAGGGAGTAGGAAGGAATGAGAATATTGGTTGGGTTTTTTTTTTGTTTAGTAAGTCATATCTGTACTGTCTTCATACGTGTATTATGACTAGCTCAGCAACACATTCAGTTCTACGTTCGGGGGCACATCTAACCCGCGATAGCTCACTCACGTGACTGCCAGTTCAGCGTTGACCCCACCAACTATGTTTGCATGAGACAATATTATATCTACTTATATGTTTATGTAGCTGTACCCTAACAATGTGGGTAGAATTCACATTATGGGTAATCTTGTTAACCCCTCCAGTTAAATATGCTTGTGTCTAGAGCGAGTTCACGGCAATAGTGTAATGGGTGGGGTTTGAAGCCGCGACCTCTGGAACACAAGTCCGACACCTTAGCCACAAGGCTATTGACGCTTGAATTCAAAGATCAAAGATCACTTAAGGCGGTTCTTCGGGCTATGTCGATAACGTCGTAAATGGTTCGCGCCAAGACTATAAGACCATGCATCATAGAAATTTTTGTACCTTTTCTTAGCCATAACTGCTCATAGAATGTAGTCCGTAAACTAGCAGTCAATTCAGGACAGGTTTCATAGATTTTTATTTGTATATTGAACCTTATAAATATTTACAACCCATGTTGGGGGTGGCCCCAACATGGGTTGTAAATAACGCATACTCTGTGGAGAGTATGCGTTAAAGAGTGTCTAGTAGAAGCACTGGCTTCTTTATGCCTTAACATTAACAGAGCTTATAAAAACAAATCGAACCATAGTAGCGTATTCTGTATTCAAAATAGCTATAGAAAATTTGAATAAAGAATTTTCTGGCCAATATTTAAACAAAGCATGTGATTAGAAAGCTTTTTTGTATGAAAAGAGCTGTAAGCTTATCAGTAAATTAAAAAATACTTACGTAACAGCAATGGGCGCACTGATGGTCTTCTTATCAATAGTGTTGTTAGCGGTTGCGGTGTTGTTAATAACAGTTGTTGGCGGTTGTGGGGCGGCCTCCGTGTGGTTGGCAGCCTTGCTAGTCTTGTTGTTCGTGTTGTTGATCGGTGGCAGCTCCTGTAGTTCGTTAGGTTGGTACTTAACATTGGAAGAATTTTTTAATTGTTTATTTTTGAATTATGGAATAGAAGGCCCAGATTTTAAGTAATATCAGTTGTTAATGAATTAACTTGAAACTAACGTGTAAACATATATTACAAAAAGAAAACATCATTGTAGTCATGAAATTGGCCCTTCTATTCCATCATCTAATTAATGAATATTTTATTTTGGGGATTATTGTTGAACAATATATTTAAAACGTTTACTTAAATACTATATTTAAAATATATATGTATATAGAATTTAACTATTAAAATCTCATAAATAAATGTACGTAGGTTAAATTGTTAATTCATGCCAATATGCATAAACTGTAGAGTGAAGCGAACATCCATCATGCAACATCGATAAACAAAATAAAAATAAATTAAAAATAAAGCTAAATCTAATAAAAATAGATAAAAATGAGAATGACCTCATCCCAGACTCAAACTACTTTAAGACCCGTCATGCTAGAAACTAATAAAGCATTTACGAGGAAACAAATTACCAATCCGGCTTTCATTCATTCTCATTTGAATCGTATGGACCATAGATTGTACTAAAATGGTACAAAGTATGTTCGGTCTGGCAACACTGAATGCGTGACGCGATTGGCGCGTGCGCGTGACGTCATTTTACGTACGACAGCGATGGTGGTTTACGTACATGACGGTAAATAAAGCAATTTTTTTTAAAATTGATTTTGCGGATTGGTAACATATAATAACACAAAAATTGAAGTCTGTGGGTAATCAACGCCTTACAAACCATCTTCTAATTATCATTTGTTGCGTATACAGCTCCTATGTTGTCGTTTGAACACAGATCAATCTCTCTAAGGCATGGTGTCCACCTTGATCTAGGTCATATGCAAGTTGCATTACATTCTGACTTGCTGAGCAACTGAAAAAAACAGGCCACCCTGTATTGACTCAGTAGAAGTCCAACACTCCCTTCCGCTCCACCGAGAACGGGAAGAGACATTTGACAATCCCCCCCCTTCCCCCAAAAGTTGCATTACATTACTGGTTACTGGGATATGATGCGTTCAGTAAATAAACTTTCATACGATGCTTGCAGATGGGAAACTTACTCTTAGTTATCAGCAGTCGGCCTCTGCAACCCACGCGCTGACTACCTAATGCCACCCAAGGTGAACCAGTCATCTTTTGAAGATTGAGGCTACTGATAATGCGGGTAGAATTCACATTACTAGCAATCTTGTTAACACCTCCAACTAAGCTAAATATGCTTATGTCTGGAGTGGGTTCACAGCAATACTGTAATCAAGTCACAGCACCTGTCGTTGTGGCGTGTTTCGTCGTCAAAACGAAGAATCACCATCGCAGTCGTTCGTAAAGCTTAGTCTAGACTAAATGTGGTGTAACGTACGTCCTCGCTGACGGGCCGCTGGTTCAGAAGTGTGATGGGCCCGGTGGGCAGGCTCTCCTTAGACTTGCCCTTCGCGATGTCTCGGAACTCTTCGGTGTACTCCTGTCCACCCACACACACGTCACAAGCGGTCACGGCGGGTGGCAACGGTACGTTGGGAAGACGTATCGAGTTCTTTTTTTTTAATTTAGTATTTTTTTTACATTACTTGATTTTTTTTTATTCTTCTGATGTTTTTGCGTATACTATGAGTTCTTTAATAAAGGAAGAGATTAAAGTAAAAGATTTAAGATGTAGACTAATTTAAACTATTTATATATTTTTATCATTAGGTATGTGCAACATGTTTTAGAACAGAAAGGAACCAGAAAACGAACCAGCTTGAAAACGTTTGTTGTTTTATAAAAGTAAAAATGGCCCGAAACATGGCTTAGAACCAATAAAGAAGTGATTCTTTATCTACTTCACTCACAGGCAAAACAAAAATTAGTCTCCGGACGGTAAATTCTTTAGAAAATTAAAAAAAATCCTATCTTTAAACGCATATCTCGATTGTTTTCCCAACGTCTCGTTGCGCAAATGCAAACTCAAAGTGAAAAAAGTAATTAACAAAATTAGGTAAACATAGACACGTCCATACAAGCCGGTGTTCGTTAGAGGGTAATACAAGCTATTTGCACTAGCGGGGGTTCGGAAAATGGGGAAATAAAGTACATGCTATTAATTAAAGAATAAAAAACTAACTAGGAACATCGTCGGTCCTTCGTGCCGCAAGGTTTATCCGACATTTTTGTATTTTTGCATATACTGTACACTATTGAGATGTCAATTTAATTTAAAATATGTTACAATTTGATTTTTAATTATAATTCTGATATTCAATTTGCAATTTCATTAAGATAAGTGCATATGTTTATTATTTTTCTTTTCAGGCCGATTTAAAATTCTTTACCAGATTTTAGCGGTTTAATAAAAATGACGGATTCCTCCTATATCGCTTACAGCATCTATGTATATTTTCAGTGACATTTTGTGCTTTTCTAATAACATTTTGCATTTGATTTTGCTACCCTTACTTCAGTGTGGATGAGTGCTTATGAGAGTGCTCGCATATACAAACCGAATCCAGAAATCCGTTACATAATTTGGAGTCAAATCCGGAATTTGGGCCCGCTTATTCGGTAACTAAAACCGGGTACCGGAATTCCGGCGTTACTGTTCGGAATTGTGTCATTGATTCATGGAATTTAGTGGAATACGAATCGGGAAATTCGATTAGCAGCTGCCAAATTGCTGACACTAAATTCGATTTTGCCGAATCAGAATTTCATCGACGTTGAAAACGATATTAATGAGTGATAAAACTTCATACAAGTTTGGATATGTAGAAATATCACTGCAATCCTTATTCAGTGCTTAGTTGGTTCAATCAGGCACCCAATATGCTGTCCGATCAAGTGTAAATGCCCCATGAAAGGTGCTGTGAACATCTAAGAGCGAAATTGTTCTTTAACATTATACCATCACGGTGTATATTCGTGTGACACCATCAAACCCTTCGGTGCTTTGCAAAATCACTTCAAGATGAAATTCGATTACAATTAATCGATTCTCAGTATCGAGTGCTGACTTTATAATATGCGACTTACAGTGCATTTTGTGGAATAAGGTAAATAATTCAATTTTCTTGCATTCATTGTTTTGCGGTGAATTGCATTTTACTTTAATCGTTTTTACAGATTTATATGTATTAAAATTACATTCTACAACTACAGAGTTCGGTATTCACTTTCAGTATTCTCTTAAATTAAAAAGAAGGAGACTATGCCTTCCAACTGCCAATTGGTATACCTGCTCACAAAATCCACTGACAATCATGTAACCATAAAGTCGTGCTGAAATCTTTGTAACCACGAACCAGTAGACGTGTGATCAATACTTTGACATTAGACTTATTAACAGAAGGTAATTTTACACAGACATCTTAAATAGGTTTTCTCCTGACTGTACCTTGCCCAAGCTCATTGAAATTGGTACCTGTTATACCCTGTTATTAATAGATTTTAAGGCTTTTATTTCATTGTTCCATTAAAAATATTGATATATTTTTTTTGCATATTTTTGTCAAAGTATGAACCACCACAGTCCGCAACACCGAACCCACACCGTGGTTAGACATATTCCACATTGGCCACCTTCTTAAATGGCACCAGAGTGAAGGGCACCACATAAGGTGCCATCCACTCAGGTGCCATTTAATCGGGTGCCCAATCTGGAATATATCCGTGATCGTACCATCAGCGGGTTGCTATAGAACCGACTGCTTCCGTAGCACTGGCTACTCGTGACTGAAGGCGCCACGCGACACGAAGCTTTCTCATCCACACCGAAGCAGAAGGTTGGCAGGGCCATGCGCAGGCGCCGGAGGGCTTGCGTCCAGGGGGCGCTCTGCGGCCGCGGGAGGGGGCGGCGCGCAGTCGCAATCATGCGAGCGACGATGGCGGACGCCTCGGCCAAGTATTTATTTTGTATTGGATCCGTTTCCGGGGTATCGACCTTGTGTTAATGGTTGTTTTAATTATTTTTGGCATTATGTATAAGTTAATTTTGTTGTGTATTTATAAACCTACAAATGTTTATAGTCAACAAACACTCTTTCATTTTATATTCTTCTATCATTAAAAGGCGAAGACTATTGATCGAATAAGTTATAACATTTTTTTTTATATTGATGATAGGCTCACGTTTAACCGCCATCTCACCTATGGTAAGCGATGATGTGCTCATAGATGAAGCGCGCTTACCTAGAAGTTAACTATTCTCTAATTACTAAAGAGTATAACGAATATTTACACGCCACCTATAGCAGAATGTGAAGAAGCTATTGAATAATATTTTAAGACCTTACAATGTACCATATTATTAGACCGCCCATTGTAACACCCTTTGTAGTTTTTAATTTCTCATTTAATTCTGTTATGGTGTACAATAAATAGTATATCTATCATCTATAATATTCAGACAAATAAATGATTGTGATTGAGTTATAGGTATATATTTCTTCGACAGTTTATTTAGTTTAAGTGTTGAAATACCAATATAAACGTATAGTTAAAACTCTTATACACCGTTCATAAAATAGTTGCTTAAATTGGTCAGATGTATATTTAAATCATGACCTTATAAATTACTTTATTGCAATAAAAATTGTAAACGAATTCTTTCCGTTTAAATGGTGTGACCAGTAATAATTACCTACGACTACGAATGCTATGCATTAAAAAAATAAATTATTACAAAAGCAATTACGATACACTTGACCCGAAACGATAAAAATACTTTTCATTTGTTTTCTAGGTCGATGATATATTTTAAAATATTGCAAAGTCGAGGGAAATCCGTTCGAATTATTTCTTTGGAAGTATTTATTTTTGTAAGGTTGGTGGTTTGAAGTTGGTGTTGAAATGGTCCTATCTTGATCAAATATTGCTGCTTGTCTGGCATTAAGGGGCCTTGTGATAAGGGGATTGTTTGAAGGTCTAACTACAAGCGTAGTGGTAGCACACTGATAGGATCTATTTCTTTGTGGTTTTATTGCTTCATTTAGAAAAAAAAATTAAGAAAAAAAATTGGCAAAAATGTGGGTTGAATTTACATTACTAGCAATCTTGTTAACCCCTCCAACTAAGCTAAATATGCTTGTGTCTGGAGTGCCACAAGCCACAAGGTTAATGACGCTGTTCAGTAACTTTTTTGAGTCACGGAGATTTTCGAAAAGAGAACTACAAAAAGAGGCCAAATATAAAACCTCTATGTTAATATTATTTTTCTAGAATATTTACCGCAGTGTGCAACCACCGATAGAATTGTTACAGTTTCTAAAGAAGAACTCTATAATATTAGAAACAACTACATACTGTATTGGGCATAATACAATAATAGATTTAGAATAGACGTCTAGAACTGAGACATGCTTCATTCGACTAATGCCTATTAAGACTTGTCAAATACTAAAACGGATGTTTATTAAACCATGTTAAATGTTGTTTTACTATATACTAATTCCTTTTATTAGAGACTAAAAGTCGCGCGGGGCTTCGCTCCCGTGGACTAAATCAAGATAAAAACATAACCCCTTTTTTTTTGAAGTCGGTTAAATAGCCTTAAGCCAATAACCTTTCTCAAGCTTCAACCAAATTTCACCCAAATCCACCCAGTACTTACGAAGATTAGCGCGTTCAAACAAACAATTTTTTATACATAATATTAGTATAGATTAAACGCACTGGCTGTAAATTTTCAATGACTCAAGTTCTTACAAAGATTTTATTATTGTTGATACGGAATTTAAAATTAATATTTGAATTTTAAAACAGTTTTTGCAAAAAAGAGAGATATTAAATGTGTCTATTACTGTGAAATCTAATTAACTCTGTCTAGTCTCTTTGGAATATATTAGCTTGATATTTTATATGAAATCCACATGGTTTATCAAAATCCATACCTAAATATTGCAACACCTATATCATTCGTTAATCAGATGCATAGAGTAATGTCACTAATTGCATAGGTAGCAATGCATTGCTTTGTAAGTGGGACGGGTCTGTATGCAGGCTGGTGTCGAACAAGCAATGTATGCTATGTTACCTCGAACTGTGGCCAGGCCATCGCCATGTTCACGCCGTGATTGTTGGCCCACCATTTGAGGTCCTTCTGACTGTCTGCGTTGTTTATCGTATGGTGGAATTCTTCGTATATTTGTGGTAATCTGGAACAGTTTTGGTAATCATGTTATTTAGTGCTGGGGTGGGAAATTTTAAGAATACATATACATATTTTACATCGCCATTTAGAGATTGTTTTAAAGAGAATAAACAATTTGGGTAGAATTCACATTACATGCAATCTTGTTTCCTCTCCAACTAAGCTAAATATGTTTTTGTCTGGAGTGGGTTCACGGCAACGCTGTAATGGGTCCACGACCTCTCGATCACAAGTCCGACATCTTAGCCATTAGGCTGTTGCCGCTTTTGGGTTGTCTATAGAAAGTGAATAATCTCTCTGCTTTTCCTCAATTTTCGATCTAGGTGATTTGTGTATGTCGGTCGGCGGCGGCGACCTCTCGCGCCCTGCTCTGGTTCAGACCATGGTGTGGAGCGAGAGGGAATGGGATGCTGTCGCCTCCTGCGAAGCAGTCATGCTAGCGAAGGAGGAGGCCGAACGCGCGAGGGAGAGGCAACTCTCTTCGGGAGCCGATTTCCGGCCACCGTAGGCGCGGGCCTGCGGACGGGGAGCAGGGGTAGCTCACCGTCCGGTAAGGACCAGGCCCGGGTCAGCGGCGCGTTGTGTTCCACGCGCGCCTCAAAGAGCTGTCAACACCAGAGCCGGGGTTTGCGGGAAAGTTCTATTGAGATACCGCGGCCCCGGAACTTTAGGGCAGCCGAAGGAACAGGGTGGGTTTTTAGTCAGTAGAAGTCTGACACACCCTTCCGCTTGACCCAGAGCGGAAGAAGTCATTCGATGATTTTCCCACCCAAGGAAAAAATGGTGTTTTGTGTATGTGTACCTAGTTGATCATTAAAAACGGTTCTTTAATTTAAAAAAATAAGGCCTTGGAAGTTTTAATGATATGAAACACAGTACGGCATAAACGCGCTTTTTGGTTGTGATTTCATTTCTTATCAGCATCAATATTTGCTTAGCCCAACTTCCAGTTTAACCGAATACAGCTGTTTAACAGTATTTTACATGAAGCGACTGCCTTTCTGAACTCCACAACTCAGTAACTGGGTAGCACGATATCCCTTGGCAAGACTGATGTCAGATTTTCTAGCTTCTGTCTACCCAGAAACGACTGTCGAAGAGGTATAAATGACAGCCGGGACCAAATTACACTCTCAAAACAACTTCACGTGTTTTCCGAGGCATACCACCATCTTCCAAACTACAGACAACTACTGAGAAATTCCTTGCAAAAAAACCCAATAACACTTTTTGCCCGATCCAGGAATCGAACCCGAGACCCCTTGCTCAGCAGTCACGCTTGCGACCACTCCACCAACGAGGGAAAAAATTCACCTTGTGTGTAGATGAGGTCATTAACTAACAAATAAAATGTTCCGCCGTCAAAATAGATTAGTGATTTTTAGGAGAAAAAAAAATATTTATTTCATAAAACGTTGCAAAAATCATAAAAATAAAATAAGTATTGGATCTCTTTTTTCAAAAGTACGGAGGTTTTTAATTGTTTTATGTTTTCTTATTATGCGCAACTTAATTCTTTAGCTATTTAATAAATAAGAATGCTAAAACGTGTTTTCGTTTTTTTTTTTTTATAAAATTTTAAAAGATATAAATGACCTCATCTACACGCCCTTAACAGGATCGGGACGTATTACCAATAACCCTGTATATTATTTAGCGACGAAGCTCCTCAAAATAAAATTCTAAAGCATTACAAACTACTCACGAAGGTTCTTGGCTGATATTGAGGCACTTGTGGAAGCTGAACAGTACATCTTTGAAGAACTTGAGCCTCTGCGCCTCCATCTGCTGGCACCGTTCGAAGACACCCGTCATGTCCTCGATGTAACGGGGGTTGTAAGCCGTGATCTCTGCCAGCGCCGACTGATACTTTTCTCTACTCTTGGATACTTCTTCGCGGCATTTGGCGACACGCTCCGCCATTTTCTTTACCTGTAAAGATGGAATTATTTATTGTAAATGCTAGTGCAAGTTTGGAAAGGTTTCCCAGTCTCCCGCGCCTAAAAGAGCAATCACCTTGGAGCGCAAGGTTAACTAAAGGTGGTACAGGGTGGGTTTTTAGTCAGTAGAAGTCTAACACTCATAAGTCAAAAGTCATCAAATGCGGAGGCATGACGGGAGGAGTCCAGTCCTGGATGGAGAGAGAAGAGCCATTTGATCACTTCTACCGTATTTTAGGAGGCCATAAATAAAAAGGATAAATTAACATTGATCATCGGTTATTTAAACCTTTATTGAAAGTGCAAGTACTTGTAGACTTCATTGCCTTAAAAAGGCAGCTTCTATTTAAAATCTGACTGTAATCTTATCCCGAACAAAACCAATCAATGTTACTGTAATAAGTTTCTACTTAGGTACCAACTTTGACGTGTGTGGGACGCTTAATCAAAGCACGCATCAGTACACAACACATATCTATACGATACCACATACTTGTATAGGTGTATGTTCTTAATTAACTACTTATATAATACAACAAACACAAACATGCGTGCAGTAGCTTCAACATTTAACACAAGAGGTGACGGTGATACCCCCCATCGGGTTAGAGTTGGGGGAATGGGGGTAGAGGTGTCGCAAATTGCCACATCCGCCGGCGCCGCACTGTGAAATCTAGGTACGCATAACTGTACCCTATAGGTGTGGAGGCAAGCATTATAAAACTACTAGCTTCGAACAGCGCCTTCGCTCGTGTCTATAGTTTATTTTTTTTCAGCAAAATAATGTAGGCTATGTCACTGAGTGATAACGAAGCATTTTAATAGTGAAAGAATTTTGAAATAGGCCCAGTAGTTTTTATTTTTTTAATACGAATGTTCATTATTAATGATCTAAGGGATGACCCCGATCACACCTGATGGTAAACATTCAAAAACACAAATCTTTCCTCTGAATAATTTTAAAAAGTAAGTATAGATAGCTTGACTGGGATGTGGCGTGTTGTAAGGTTTTTATAGTTTTGGGCTTCGTAGGACATGTTTAGAGATAGCACTGAGTTCGTGCCGTAATTGAAATAAGCTGATACATAACATAGCTAAACATTTTCACCATCATTACTCGTATCAAAAATTAGAGCCTGTAGAAATTGCTGCCTGCTGTTCACGATATGGAAATATTTATCATCAAGTAAAGGAGTGAACATGAGATACCTCGGCTATGCGATAACTGAAATAACGGGGTGAGTTGACAGTGTGAGTCTGACACTCTCTTCCGCTCGACCCAGGGCTGGAGGAGTCACTTTTCCCCCAAAATATATTAAAAAAGGGTAATAGCATATAAGGACAAATCTAATAAAAACGACAGACGATATTGATCGATAAGTTGGCTTTGAGTCGATAGTAATTTTTCGGTAGCGGCTTGGTATCTTGCTTTTGATGTTATAACTATTTCATGTAGATGAACAGATGAATAATTAAATAATTATATTCAACCAAAAACACGCCTTCATATGACAACCCTCGAGCGAGAGGGTTACCGCTAATTGGATAACTTCGTTACTGAGCGACAGCGCTGTGCAACGAACTAACTTAACTCATCATCATTACGACAAAGTTTTTATACATAAATATGTGTGATTTTACCTTTACATAAAAATATAATTAAAGTAGTTATCTTATTGAAGTGAAAACTTCTTTAGCGGCGTTGTGCACTTTTTTGTAATGGGTAAAAAATGTTAAACTCGCGTCAGGACACGTGACCTGATCGAAAATTCGTAAGACGGACGGAGAGTAGACAGCCGGCGCGGCGTAGGAGAGGAAGTATCCCCCTCTCTTTCTACGGCGCGGCGAAAATGTATGCCTGCGCAAACTTTTTAATGTAATATAAACTGTCATATTTGTGTACGATAGCGCAATAATTAAATATTATATTCTGCCACATAAATGATAGTACTTTTATACTGATAATTAAAGCAATTCGTGCAAAATTATTCCCTAAACATTCCAAAATATAAAAATGCACAACGTTAATATTCAAGTTTTCACTTCTGCCGGCACTCCCGGAGTGCAAACCGTTTTTTTTTTTGCTCGGGATAGACATAGCCTTGGGCATCCTTCGCCGTGGTGGTGGGAAAAGGGATCTGTCAGTTTGGTAATTGACAAAAACCATCGCGTGTTCCCTATGTGACCCTTATATAAATAATAGCTGCTGTAACGGTCCCCCCCTGAGGTTAAGGAACACTTGCGAAGGTTGCTCCGTGGATGAGTGACCATCCAGTTTATACTGAAAGTCTTCAGTATCTCGGAGAACACGTCAAGCCGGGACCAAGAGGTCCCGGCTGTCATTTGATCTCTTTTTCTTCGTCAGTTGCTATGGCTAAAAAATATAATATCACGCCGAAAACATATTATCACTCTTTCCAAGGCACCTTTAAACGGGTAGATGTTTTTGTCGTTTAACTGATATCCAAAAGTGCTGGCTCCAAGCCTATAGTGTTCCAATTAAAATTATTTAAACACACCTGCTTAAGAGTATTGCTGAAGGCGATATCTTTCAGACAACCACTGCATGCTGTTGGAAGTTAGAGGGAGTCAAGTAAAAAATATTTTTATGTCTGGAAACCCTAGCACGATGGTTGCAACTAATTGGATTAAGTCGAGACGCCGAGATAGCGTAGGAACGTGCTATTTTACTCGTAATAATTACTCGAGCACATCACTTTACCTACACTTTATCAGGGAATGTGATTACCAGGATAAAGGAATAGCGTTATTCTACTAACTCATACAAATCTAATCTTTTGCTTAGCGCGTAATTTTATGACACTCAACCGAGATTATATGCATACCATAGTTTGTGAGATAGGCGACAGAATTTACCGTTCTGCTCAATAAATTACTCAAAAGTGTTATCTATACTAATATTATAAAGAGGTAAAGTTTGTACGAAGTAATCTCAGGATCTACTGAACCAATTTTGAAAATTCTTTCACAAATAGAAAGCTATATTATCCTGAGTAACATAGACTCCATTTTTCAAAATACTTTTCAAGCGAGTGAAGCCGCGGGCCAAAGCTAGTATGTATATAATTTTTTGTTCTTCTTTATTCTGCAATCTGTATTGTTTTACTATAACAACAAATTGTGTTATATAGTTCCTAGAACTGTTATGCGGCGTGGAGTGCTAGGATTCCCGCTATTTGCAGTGTCCTGTTGTTGCACCAATGCGGGAGTCCGCGCACCTCTACGACGTTTATCAAAAAATTATAATACCCTTTTTTTTGCCATTAAAATTCGTATCGAGTTACTTAAACTGATCGAAATAGCAAAGGAATAACTTATTTTCAGAAATGTGTTTAGTACTATAAGAGTAAGATTTACTAATTTGTATTATTAATAAGTAACGTTGTACTCGTGATCTTATTTTTAATTAGAATATATAACATGTGGATAACTTAGTTACGCACTAATACACCTAGACTATAAGTTAGTAGGTATTAACCATGTATAGTGTGTAATTGTTGGTTTTCCTCAATAAATAAAAATGAAAATAAGCAGATGAGTTGGGAGGTAGTGTCAGGGCAAGCGTGACTCCAGCGAGTTATCTACTCGCAGGGCTGTAAGGTGTCCTTTCTATTGAGTCGTTCTGTGTAACTTCTAATTGTCATTGCTAAGGCCAGATTATTATAGTGTTTTTCCAGCCTCTCATGGTACTTCATTTTACAATTTTGGATTTCCTCCGTTATAGTAAAAGTAGGTACAAAAATCTATATTTTTTGTACTTTTTTCCTTATGTTTGTTAATCACTCTCATCTTCTGATCCATGTAACTGAGGTTCCCTTAATTCCTGCCATACAGGTTGTCCTACTTCAGAGGTCGAAACCACATTAATATATTGTGTGTAGAAGTGTTATAGGTTGTTATATTCGAGATAAACATGATTTTCTAGCAATTTGAGTACTTTTTGCGGCCTAACCAAACGTCCTTATCTCAGAATGGTTCGTCAAATGGTTGATCTCCTTAAAGTTCTAAGTAGAGCTATACATTATCTGACAAATGCTTGCACTGTCTGGCCAGGTCCATTCAAACCTGTGTGCATGTTTCCTCAAAAGATTGCTCAGACATTAACCTACAATACAAGGTTCTCAAATAATTTGAAAAGTACAGATTGTATGGACTTCAAAGAGATTTTGACTTCTGA
This sequence comes from Tholera decimalis, assembly GCA_943138885.2. Classification (NCBI taxonomy): domain Eukaryota; kingdom Metazoa; phylum Arthropoda; class Insecta; order Lepidoptera; family Noctuidae; genus Tholera; species Tholera decimalis. The sequence continues at coordinate 17,505,273 of OW964551.2, forward strand.
GTTTGTTTCAGTGTTTTTTAGTCAGTTAGGAAACACCGGCCTCATCTAGTTTAAATTTACGGAATAAAGTGACGTGTTATTTAATAACCAATTAAAATCAAAGGATCAATAGCCAAATGTCGAACTTGTGATCGAGAGGTCGCGGGATCGAACCCCACCCGTTACCTACACTATTGGCGTGAACCCATTCCAGACACAAGCATATTTAGCTTAGTTGGAGGGGTTATTAACTGTTGTCATTTTGAACAGTCGATACAGATACTACACTATACTTCAAACAACAAAGACTGAAGGAAAATATTATAAAAATAAACTTTGTATTTTCTCGTGACCTAAAAACAATGGCAATAACAAAATAAACACCTTTTACAAACGTAAGATGTCCCTGAATAGCGCCCATACAATTCTACACTTCACGCATTGCAGACACGGCATAATGCCCAATTAAATGTTATCAAGTACATACTAGCGATAAGTTATTACTAATTAGGTAGCTTAACCTTACCTGTAATACTCGCTGTTTGCGTTGAAAATAAATAAAAACAAGAAAATATTAAAAAGTAATAAAAATAAAATAAAAAGAAAAATAAAACACAAGATACAGACAACTGATGCGCAAAGTTGACAAATGGCAATATTCTCTGTTTTTGATATATTTCTGTTTTACTATATTAGATGTAAAAGGACAAATGTCCAGCCAAAGGTTTAAAAAAAAAACCACGTATTCTTATCTATACATACATACATATGAATGAAATTGAAGTGCTTATCTGTGATTTAGAAATAACTCTCTTAGAAATTCTTATTATGATTACACGTTACTTGAACACATACAAACATATTTTTAAATTTTGTCTGTCATTATATCTTTTTATCATATTAGCTATCAGATTAGCACAGTTAAACCGTGCTAATCTCTGAAACAGCAGAACCGATTTGAATGGGACTTAAACAGGAAGATACGAGGGCAACATGTAAGCTACTTTCATCTCGGAATTCCCGCGGAATCAGGATTTCAACGGGAAAATCCTCCCACGCAGACGAATTCACGAGCACAGATTGTCAAATCTATACTAATACAAGTTTGTTTGTTTAAACGCACTAATCTTCGAAAGTACTGGATAGATTTGGATGAAATTTGGAATGGAACTAGGTTGAAGCTTGTGGAAGGTTATATTATTATCCGAGTACAAAAGAAGGAGGTTACGTTTTATCTTCCCGCACGACTGCTAGATAGATAGATTATGTATAGATATAATTATAGACACCGCAACTCCGCACAAGTGCCGACTAGGCGTTGGCATTGGTGCTCAAGGGCTACCCATCTAACGCTGGCTCAGCAACTTGCAGGGTTGTTGAGGGGGACAAAAATTCATAAAAAAAGATCAGATTATATAAGGCAACTTGAAGTTTCGTGCAGTGAAATATTCGCTAAGAGCGCCAGTAATTTAAAATAAGGCTAATTAGACAGTGGAATATTTCAAGGACTTCTTTACCCATCGACTTACTTGTTGAAAATTACGTATAAATAATTCAATTTTCAGTTGTCCAATTTTAGTCAATAGAAGTCTGACACTCTACCCAGAGCGGGAGGAGTTATTAGATGATAGTCCCCCCGAAAACAAAAGGATACTACCAAAAAGTTTACCTAACAAAATGATAAAATAACAAACGAAATATCTGAAACATCCCCTTTGTAATCAGCACAGCCCTTACGGACACGGTAGGTGGTGAAAGTGTTAGGGTGCGACTCAACGACGCGACTAAACTGTCGCCCGACTGTACCTGCTGCATGCTCATTGGATTACACAGCCGCCTGGAGGGTAAGCCGCCCTATGAAGCACGATAATTGGACCTCGGAATGCGGTTACGTGGCGAGAAAACTGATTTTCGAAGTTGAAGAGTCTGTGAAAATCTGCTTTGAATTTGTAATTGTTTTGTAAGCATAACTTGCAGCAGACTTATAGCTAATAAAAAACATACAAAATAGGAAAACAGTCGCCAGAGAACCAATAACAAGTCCTCACGTTTAGACTTTGATTTCATAACTTAGCAATATAGTTATACCTAGTATAACACAGATTACAGACTATGCACACTGCACAGTCTTGTACACATAAGAATTGCGGTAGATGGCATTTTGATGACGAATCACAAGTCAGTCATTAAATTTCTTCACTAAGTTGTTTATAAAAACCTGATGGAAAAACATAAGCAACATATTTTTTCCGATGCTATAAAATAAATAATACATTTAACTCGTAATAAATTATTGACAAAGTATGTAGGAATAATCCCCCTAGGGATGTGCCTTAATATGCGTTGCACAGAGGGATGGAGACCGGAGTAGTATTTTAAGAGATAACTCTTCTATATGCTGTTTGTGACCGACGGGATATTTTTAGTGAGGTAAAAATTCCTTATTCCCTGGTCTTTACCTCAAAAGTCCACATAGCTTTTTGAAGGTTTAGCCCCGATAAAATAAAAAGGTAGGATTTATCAGGCTATAGTGCAATGTACTAAATCTGTGCAACGATTTGATTGCCTAGTATATCAAGAATCAAGATCTATTTTCTTAACAACTTGATTTCTTTGCGGTAAGCTGTTTCATCATTATTCACTTGCTGCCAATACACTGGACTGTGATTGAATAAAATGTACACGATTAAATCAAAGTTAACAAAAGACGAACCAGCCAAGGTCATGAGTGCTCCAAAATTGACTTTTCCACTCCTAAATGTTGACCGACTATGCCTGTCAAATTAAATGACGACTGCAACCAATCCCTAAATTACGTCAGACGTTAACGGGAGTTGAAAGAGGTTGATCATCATAATCTGTTTAGCCTTTTCCCAAGTATATTGGGGATGATATCCAGTCTAACTGTATTCAGTTGAGTACCAGTTTTTTAGACAGAGCGACTGTCTATATGATCTCCACAACCCAGTAGCTGTGTAACACGTTACCGCTTGGCAAGACTGGTGTCAAACTTTCTGTCTGGCTGTCAAATATGTACAAATGACAACCAGGACTAACGCAAGAGCGAAACAAGCTTTGGTGCCAGGGGGGGTCACATAATCATGGTCAAGTCACAAGAAGTTATAATTTGTATTTCCTGACTCCGCTGCCACTTGGCCATCCACTGCCGATATTCATTTACAACGACAAACTGGAGTATTATGTAGTAACAATTTAAAAAAAAAATGATTAGTGGTCCACTTAAGTCCTGGACCCAGCCCAGGGGGGGGTCGTGACCCTATGACCCCCCCCCCTGGATCCGCCCTTGGACTAACGACTTAACGTGCTTTACGAGCCACAGGGGAATTGTGATGTGTTCCTCTCTACATCCTAAATACCTGCACATATAAATCTTTTGCAAATTTACTCTGATCGAACTGCAAATTCATCGACATATCGACACATCACATCTCTCAACAAATTCCTAACATCACACTGTGGTATTGTCACATACAATAACAACTATTGACAGCCTCTGACCTAGAAACCGACGCCAGGAAATTAAGCGTCATGGCGGGCGTCCAGAACCGTATGGAGCTATAAGCCATATAGAAGCACACGTGGATTCCGTGGATTGAAGAGAGCTATTCATTAGGCCTACAGCTTTCTTGTATACATTTCGGAACGTAAAAATATGTTCCAAGTGATGTGTAAAAGTTTTATTCCTCTTGTTTTATGTGTATAATTGCCACCACTGGTAGCAAATGGGACAATTTTTCGGCACAAATTCCCATTTTTCACCAGTGGTGGCGTGCAGCGGTGGGGGAAAACTGGGAATTATCCGATAAAAATCCATTTCACTATTGAATTTTCGAAGGTATTGGTTCCTACATTGACACTTTAGTAAACGAATGAAGTTTTCCGGAATCCAATATAGAGGGTCACTTTTTCCGGAAAATGTCAAGTTAATCACAGCAAAATCGTTTCGATGGTGACAGTTTTACCAATTTAAAGGTAACTGAGTTTGTTTAACTCAACATAAGGGCAGGCAAGATGGTATTTTTTACAAGCGCAACTTGATAATAAAACTACGAAAGAAAATCTAAAATCCTTTATTGCGGATAAGCCCGCGCTTGATTGTAAGCGATTGATGAGGTCTATGATGAAAGGAGCGAGCCCAGTAGACTCTTGCTTTAAAGGCTAACAGGTCATATGTGGCGGGGAACACAGAAGCCGGCAGAATTCCACACCTTGGTTGTGCGCACAATAAATGTGGAGGAGAAGCGCTTACAGAGGTATTCGAAACCAAAAAGTTGATTGTATTCAAAAGCGTATTTGGCTGAATAGAACGTGCATGTTTGAAAATTGAGATTTCACCAGAGCTTATAGATACCATCGATTAAATATTTTATGACGAAAACGAGATCAAATTTTAATTTTGTTTTATTTCGGTTATACTTTCTACTACAATCTAAAATCATTGACCGATTACTCTTAGCAAAATCAAATTACTAAAATGTAAAATAACCATAGATCTAGCTACAATCAAAGGCAGATTTTAATTTAAACGAATAGAAAAACGTTTTTTTTTTGTATGCTCTTCTTAATAGGATAAACCGTAACTGCCGTAACTAAATGGCCATCAGGATGGCAGAAAGAATTACGGTTGACGAGGGGCGATTAGGGGAAACAGGGATCAGCAAATTGATTGGCTGGCTGAATTCGGGGCAGGTACGGCATGCAGTTCACTCGAAGTAGAATATATAGGCACTGAAATAGGTACTTGAACAACTGAAAAGTGTTTGTTTAGCAAGCATTTTAAATAAATTGATTAGTTAAATGGTAAAAAAAAAGAATGATTTCGACCAATGGCAAAATTTGGCAATGCTATCCCCTACCCACCTTTCAACGAAATTATTATAGGTACATTACTGAAAAATGTATATGCCAACAAGGAGCCCCATGATAAGCAGCACCTTTATCTTGGAACCCTTTGTATGCCGTTTAAACCATCGATCAGATTGAAATTTTCACGCCAACGAAGTCACGAACAAGAAACTAGCTTACTAGCAAGTTATGAAATAGTTATTTTTTCCAAATATTGAATGAATGTGGTAAATAATGTTTTTAGGGTTCCGTACCCAATGAGTAAAATGGGACCCTATTACTAAGACTCCGCTGTCCGTCTGTCACCAGGCTGTAATCTCATGAACCGTGATAGTTAGAAGTTGAAATTTTCACAGATGCTGTATTTCTGTTGCTGCTATACCTAACAACAAATATTAAAAAACAGAATAAAATAAATATTTAAAGGGGCGCCCATACAAGAAACGTGATCTTTTGCTCGTTTTTGCTTGATATTGATAACGGCAACAGGTAGATGCTTGAAATATTCACAGAATATTTAGAAATATATTCACAAAAAAAAGGACGGGTTGCACTCCGGGAGTGCCGGCAGAAGTGAAAACTTGAATATTAACGTTGTGCATTTTGGAATGGTTAGGGAATAATTTTGCACGAATTGCTTTAATTATCAGTATAAAAGTACTATCATTTATGTGGTAGAATACAATATTTATTTATTGCGCTATCGTACACAAACATGACAATTTATATTACATTAAAAAGTTTATCTCTTAGACTCTCCGTCCGTCTTACGAATTTTCGATCAGGACACGTGTCCTAACGCGAGTTTAACATTTTTTACCCATTACAAAAAAAAGTGCACAACGCCGCTAAAGAAGTTTTGAACTCTCCGTCCGTCTTATGAATTTTCGATCAGGTCACGTGTCCTGACGCGAGTTTAACATTTTTTACCCATTACAAAAAAGTGCACAACGCCGCTAAATAAGTTTTCACTTCAAAAACAAATATTTAAGGGGGCTCCCATACAAAAGACATGATTTTTTCCCATTTTTATAGATAATGGTACGGAACCCTTCGTGCGCGAATCCGACTCGCACTTAGCCGGTTTTTTTTGTATTCCCTTTTACTTGTTTGTGTGTTTCTTTCTCTCTCACCTTGTCTGAAGCTGAGTTCTTCGCTCTCGGCGCCTGTGTAGTCGTATAAGACTCGCATAGTCACCCCAGGTTCGCCCGTGTCCGTCAGTTTTTTTTTATTATTTACTGATAATAGGCTCGCGTTTGACCACCACCACATCTGATGGTAAGCGATGATGTGGTCGAAGATGAAGCACGCTTACCTAAAAGTAACCTATTCACTCTCGACTTACAAGATCCTATAGGGTTAGGGTTATAGCTATCAGATTAGCATTGCTATATATGCTTAAAATAAACTCAACGATAAAAACCATTTTCTTTTTAAACATTGCCTCACACAAGGAATCTCTCCTGTATACACCCACCCACTCAGACCCGTGTCAGTACGGGAACCGAACCCGAACACGTAGCATAGCAGCCAATCGCCTAACCACCGCGTCATCCGTGTCACCATTTCCCAATCAATACCACAAAGACAGCTTGGACTTCCTGCAATGAAATCCAAATATTGGTTTCGGTACGTCCTCGTGCGTACGGAGGCGTGAGCACAAACAGTGTGGTATGTTGACGCACGGTCCTAGGCAAACAGATTGTGGTTCCGCAAACGTGTTGACTATTTATTTTCCGATGCCTGTACCACCTTGGATGATTGCTTAAGGTGTGGATAGAAAGATACATCGATTTAATCGAACGGAATTGAAGTTAGGAGTCGGTTTTTTTGAGCACCAAAACCTGTCGGGGTTGTACGAATTTTGTAAGGAGATAGAGACAACGGACCCAGAACGTTAGGTCAATTGAAAGAACAGGGAACATTTAGTCAGCAGTCTGACTCTCTCTTCCATCTAGGACGAGATTCGAGATAAATAATAAAAACAAAGAAAAAGAGATTTGATGATATTTCTCCCAACATATATGTATCATAACTTTTTGACAAAAGATATAATCAGGAAAACATGCTTTCTAACATAAAAATCCGCATCTAAATCGGTTCACCCGCTTAGAAGCTACAGTGCCACAGACAGACACACATAGCGGTCAAACTTATAATACCCCTCTTTTTGCATCGGGGGTTAATAAAAATGATTGGTAACATACTGTTACTGCTCAGTAAGATAATTTAGGGTGTATACAAAATCAAAATTTTAAATAACTATACAGATACTAATCCATGTTTGTTTTTTAGTAAATTAAATCACACATTGATGATAAATTGAATGTAGTTAATGACATTAATCACAAGTTGCAATTATGTTAAGTGGTAAGTATGCGAGTACTATATCTACATTAAGCTGATCAATTAATTTTAATTTTTGTTATTACTCGTACTTTTTAGTAGCATTAGTCATATTATTATCCAACAACTGCACTGAAACTACATTTTTATTTCTTGAAGTGGAATTCTTCGTGGATGTCCTCCGTTAGGGCAGGGGAAGGGGTCTGTGACTTTATCTGACCCGAACGTAACGACTGTCAAAGAAGTCCAAATGAAAACCGGGACCAACGGTGTGAGAACAACGTGCTTTCTGAGGTAGGTACCTACGGGGGCATCACACCGCAACTTTCGAACCCCAGGCCCAACAGCTCCAGGCTCATGCTCAACAGTCACGCTTGCGACCACTAGCCCTACGAAGCAGTTTCAGATTAGTAAAACAACTAAATCTAGATCATAGTCACCAAGTTCACGGTTGCTACCTTGAACAAAGATTATCAGAACAAACAGGCCTTCGCACAAATCCTTAGGCATTTAGCGTCCTACCTCGCAGTACATAACAGAAATATTATAGCTGTGTACATAGTTACATACTACGGCGGGTACATATAGATTATAAGCAATGATTCAATTTCCGCCACCGTTCCCGGGTTTGCCGCCATGTTAAAGTAATCTGGAAGTGTTGTGGCAGTGGATTTTACGTTTTACCGGTTAATAGATTGCTTTATTATCGGGCTAGCAGCGTCGGGAGCTGCAGGGTGACTCCCAGCAACCATAGGCGCGTGCCTGCGTGCTGCGAGCAATGGGTAGCTCACCGCCCGACAGAAACCAGGCCCGTGTAGACAGCGCGAAGTGTACCACGCGCGCCTCAAAGAGTGTCAGCAAAATTTTCGGGGCCCACTAGGGGGCCGTTGCCTGCCGGGGTTGCGGAATTGTTCGAGGGAGTTACCGCAGCCTCGGAACACAAAGGGCAAATGACGGAACAAGGATGGGTTTTAATCAGATCGAGAGACAGTCATTGGATGATTTCCGGTCTGTCTGTATTGACCACTTAACTGATCTTGATGTCATTTCGTACAGAGATAGATCAGACTTTATTATATTTAGAGGTGCATGGCTACTTCTTTTGAAGAAAATAATCTATTCGTTCGAGCAAAGCCAATGGAAGAAACTAGTTTGTAATAATAATAAACGTATAGGAAAAGAATACGGATATTCAGCTGATAGATAAAGTTGCTTTTAGCGCCAACTCCTAAGACTTTTGGAATAGCAATTATTCCCGAAACAAAGCCTTTTGTGAACAGTCCTTAATTCGTTTTGGAGACAGTCTTTAAAAGGGTTTAATCCATAAATTTAAAAGAATTTTAGGAGAAAATGAGTTTCTTTTTCTAATGAAATATATACTCGAATTAATTAAGAGAAGTCAAGCCTATAACATTCCCACAACTAGGACATAGACCTCCTCCATATGCGAGGTAATAGGTCCCAGGAAGGAGGAACCCAGTGTGGGTTTGTGGATGCCGTATGTATCCGGATTTTTCGGCCCTGAAACATGTAAGTTTCCTCACGATGGTTTCCTTCACCGTTTTGAAAATTACACAAGTAATGCCTGCTTGGGTTTGTACCCAGAACCTACAACTCGAAAGAGGTGCCTGTAATCACTGGGCCAACAATAATAATAATCTTTATTCAATGATCATAATAGGTAAATTACAAAATTAAACTTAATTAAACTATGTAAGTCTTAGAATATTAATGCATGTACTAGGATCGTGTATCACAGGCGGAGGAAGGAGCTCGAACAAACATTATAATTTAAAGAGAACAGATGTTTGAAACAATATTTAACAAATTCATAATGGAAAAAATAATCTTATATGCAATGTTTCTGTTTCTACACTTACATAAGATATTTTAACTTCCGTATGTCTGTTTTGAACAGTGACATACTGAAAATTCTGCTTTAAAGCTGACCTGGATATTTCGCCAACAGAAAATCACAATTTCAGTTCCAGGAAATATAAAGTGGACGTAGACTGTTGAAACGAGATGAAAAGGTATGTTTTTTTTGCCTTTGTTTGGAAAAAAATATACTCGACAATTGCCTATTTGGAACACATTTCAAACATATATTTGGCATTGTTAATCTAAGTTTTCAGGTATGTATATATAAAAAAAAAATTCGGGTAGGAAAATCATCGAATGACTTCTCCCAATCTGGTTGGGCGGAAGGGAGTGTCAGGCTCCTAATGACTAAAAACCCATCCTGTTCCTTTAGCTGCCCCTGCGTTTCAGGGCCACGGTACCATGATATATGAGGTGTGCCTGTTTGAAATCGGGAACCCATATTAGAAAATTACATTTCTATGTCAACCTACATCGTCGTAATGGTGGCCTAAGGTCTTTTGTCTGGATCCGCTTTTGTAACCCTTCGGAACACATAATATATACTATGAATTGTATATAAATAAATAATAAACTATGGACTACCTGGATACTTTTTTCTCCCATCCCTTTTTTATAGTGGTTGATACTTATTGATACTTGCAATGGTGTACAATAAAGAGTAGGTAATATCTTAACTATTGCCTAAAATACTGTCCAAAAGTATGAGCTACAATCTTAATATTTGTTCCAAGTCTCTATTTCCTTCTCTAACACAAACGGCGTTGCAAGGTCGTTGCCAACCACGGCTATGCTAAACCATTAACATAATATTTTGTCAAACCACAGCATGGCGACCGGGAAAGAAAGCCGCGTTGAAACTATGTTATTGGCACGAAACTATGCCAACATGCTATGGGAAGCATGAGGTGAAACGGTCGCGCCTGTGCTATCGAATGTTTGAGGTACATTGTTTTATGGAGGTGGGTTCATGGAGTATTCGATTCAGATTAATATGAAAATTGTGCAAGGAGTTTGATATAGAAAAACAGACAACCGTACGACTTTTCTGGGTGTAATTCTACACGTAAACAGCCCAATTAATTAACTTTGGTGGTAACAGATTTTAAAATCTCCATATAATATTTGGTCAAGCTATGATCCAGACCTTTGCCCAGCAGTGGGGCAAAATAGAAAAAATAATAATATAGAAAATAGAAATTAAGAATACGCAAATCAATAGTCCTGTATTTTTTTTTATTAATAATCCTAATTTGTTTTGTTCATTGCCATAGAGGGACAAAAATACAGGCGGGCTAAGTGAGAGGTATTACTCGTATTTTTAAGAAGTGTATAAGCTCTCGACATCGAACAACTAAACTAGTTTATTCAATTCCATCTTTGAGATGATATACGCCTTTTTCAGTACAAGAATTGGTCTTAGAATTGAAATATTATATAAAATTGAATTGAGAATAGTATAGGGAAGTGACATCCGCTAATGGATATGCAGGACCAGAGGTCTTTCCATTATCTCTGTAACTCTTTGTTTCTAGTTCCTCTAGACTTCTTCATATTGAGTTCGTGCTAAGTGTGATTCACTTTAATGGTGCTGTTTAGGTTAGGTTCGTACTCACGACCTCTCGTTCTTCACTTTGCGCCTTAACCATTTGCAGCAGTTCTATTGCTTTCTTTACGTAGTTAACTGGCTGCAAAGAAACAGCATTGGCAGTTCTTATGAGGTTGGAGTCAGTCTGCCTTCGCCCTTACACCATAGCTTATGTAAAAGTGGATTGGGTTCGGTGTTTGAAAAACCTTTTTAGAAAATTACATGCAGTGCTATCAACAGACATGGAGGTGTATATTCAGAAATCTGTGATTGAAAAAAAAAACACTTATTTTGTGCTTTATTTGTGCACCACTGATTGTCACTTACTACTTTGATGGGAACGACTAAGAATATGCTGGGATAGGCATCCAGTCGACATGAACTGACTGACTGTCTGACTTCCGCACCCCAGGTTACTAAGTACCTACAACGACACCCCTTCGGTAAGACTGGTCACCTGGCTTCAACAGATCGAACAAATCCGTACTAAATAATGATGAAATGACTAACTTGGTGTATCAGTGCTTCAAAACCTTCATTTCTACCCCTTCAGGCGACTGGAGCCCTGAATGATCTAAGGATGCAAAAATACAGTGAAATAGGCTTGACATGCCACGCGGGTGAGAGAGGGTTGCAACATATAGTTAACACACATATAGTAAGCAAGCTTTTTAATTGCAATATATAAGCAACCTGAGAAAAGAAAAAGTAATAAAAATCGGTGGACATCATCAGGGCCTTTACTAATAATCCAGGGTCAGTTTTACACCGTAAAGATTTCCTTTGCAACCTGACGTGTTCAGAAGCATGCACTAATTGAAACTGATGAACGACTCAGGCGTCCAGGAAACCCTGACCAGGATTTAGGCAGATAGGATGCCTTTTCCGTATCTTTCTTTACCAAGTCAGCTTGTAACTGTATGTATATTATCCGTATGAAGGCAGATGCGACCAATTCATGCAGTATTGGTATAATAAGCCCACAACACTGTACACGGCCTCACTACCAACGTACCTCATGTCCTCGTTTGGAGTTCTCTCCCTGTAAGGGAAAATATCGTCAAAATATAGTCATACACATTCAGGTTTATTGGCAATTTAATATTTTTTATTGGTATTAAGTAAATCATTATCGTCGTTCCAATGGTGCTTTTCATCAGAGGAAACTAAAGTTGATTCAGTTTTCATATCAGAGCATGCATTTGTTGATAAACCAATGATTTCCGAAAGCCTCGCTCTGTTTCTAATTAATGTACAATCTAACAAATTCTTTGGGCAACACGCAACTTTGATTAGAGTGTTTTATACGGCAATTCGTTCAAGAGGCTTCCAAAAACCAGAGGATCATTAAAAAAGATTCTTTTAAAGCACGACTGATTTTTGATTTCCTTTTTTTTTTCAAGCAATAATGTAGAATTCATATTACTAACAATTCTGTTGGAGGGGTCCAACAAAGCTAAATATGCTTGTTTCTGGAGTGGATTCACGGCAATAATGTAATGGGTGAGGTTAGAACCTGCGACTTCTCGATCACAAGTCCGTCATCTTAGCTATTAGGCTATCCCGTTATGCGACTTAATGTGCCCATGATATAATCTTGTTTTTCACGAAACTCACAAACAAAACGGTACCCTATGTCATGCAAAGAAGGTAGAATGAGTTTAGCACCCATAGGTAGCGGCCCCTATCAAACGGTCTCACATTACGATCGCAGTCAGTTTCATGTAGGTCACCCCATGGCATTACATAAGACACGTTATGCGACAAACCGACCCTGTACGGGTGGCTTAGACATAATATGTACCGGTGTTTTGTTTAGCTCTTTAATCAGGGCGAGCTGCATTAAAGTAAAAATTGAATGCTCGTTATTATTCCTTTGATGAGTTAAGGTATCAGCCATTTTAGTACCGAGAAAAGTTAACTCTAAATCAGATGATCCCGTAAGAGCCCGCCGGGGATGCGGGAATGTTCTATCGGGTATCTGAAAGAACCGTTAAGGTCTAAGTCAATATAGGTTTAGCACTATCTTCCGTTTCACCCAGAGTGTAAGGAGTCATTTGATGCTTTACCCTCGAAAAAAAAAGCCTCCGTAAGATTAAGGGATTAGTTTTATGCGCGCCTAAATCCGCGAAACATTCTTATTTCAGGAGCAGACTTCGTGTCTTCGTGACTTACGTTTCTTTGTGATCATTTCTTGGAGCCTTACAAGATATTATCTACATCTACACATAAAAGGTATCAGTTTTGGATGGGTTCAGTAAAAGCTTGCATAAATTTTTGATTAGTTTGTTTGTGGCATGGCAACGGGCTGTTCAAACAGAAGACAGTTTTCCATCCATCTATATAAATAAAAACAAAGGTTTGTTTTTTGTCCTATATGCGTTCTTAACCCATCTATCATTGTAATGAAACCCTGTTAGGGTGTTCTGTTCTGAGGCCTCGCGGATCAAAAAATCTACTACCGCATGTGCATTATTTTTCACGCGAACGGAGTCGTGGGCAATAGCTAGTATTTAATAAAATAACTTACCCGTGGAATAATATTAACCCAACACAATAGAATGACAACAAGTACACGTCGAAGCAATATTTTCTTTACTCAAACGAAAACGCAATTCAATTTTATTCAAATAGAATCCAAGTCGTCTGTTTTATAGTTTTGTTTACCATGCACATACTAAGTGATACACGAATACACGATAAAACGACACATAATATGAAAATCATACGTGCAAGGGAATCTTTTTAAAATATAATACATTGTTATAAAAGCACTAAGTACATTTTTCTGTGAACAATGAATTTTTTGTAAACATTGCGTCGACGTGGTCCAAATTTCTCGCCTTTGATGAAGGTTGTTCTAATATTAGCTGCTGATATTGAAAGTGTGCTTGTTTAGGAGATAGCCTTATTATAAGGCGATAATATTGTGGGCTCGTATTACTGTTCAATGGAGTACTATGCGTAATTTTAAGATGAAGGTATCGTTTCTTTTAACCTTTCGAACGGCGCTGTCTTAAATACAACCTTATTTCCAAAGTCACAAACATGTGATAAAAAACTGGTGGATTTGCGGCTTCATGCGGTCAAACAATGCATTTATGTTCTGGCGGAGCACGCTCAGACCAAATAGGTTACAAATTCAGCGTATGCTAGGCATTAAGCACGTAACATAGATGAAAAATGTGTTACATTGTTTGAAGACTACATATTGTTTAGTCAGTATAGTATGAGTAATTTGATAATTATTTTCCCCCGAAAAATAAAAAGATGACACAAGCTGCTACTGAAAGTCTACAGGTAAACACATATTTACGGTCTAGTATGATAAAACACCAGCACCCCGTGTCTGAAAATTAAATACAAAGTAATAAATAAGAAAAAAGGAAAAGGAGAGTAATGGACGAAAAATCTGTGGTTTTAATCAATTTTCTGCCTGTTTGTTAGTTCTATTACTAAACGGACATTCATAAATTTTTAATAGTTGGACATAGTATTATTGATATCGAAAAAAGTTACATGCAGTAGCTATAGTGACTAATATGACTACAGCTAGGCAGTGGCGTAGCTGAAACTCCGGAGGCCCCCCCCGCCAAAATCTCAATAAGGCCCTCTATAACTAATGTGACCATTTTTTGTTTTCGTGTCAAAGCGGGACGCCTATTGAATATTGTATATACATAAAAATAAGTCGGTGTAAGATGCCATATTTAAGAGAAAAATACAAATTATGGTTTAAAATGTGACTATAAATAATTGTGGTATCTTACCCTCACTGGCATTTTAATGCTTACACCAAATTACCCTAAAAATAATATTTATAAATAATTTTGCGACAAAAAACTACTTTACTACAGCAAAATCGGTTAAACGGTTTAGGCGTGAACCATAACGAGTTACTTTTGGATTTATAATATAGTAAGGAGTTAGGATTAGTAAGTATTCGGAAAATTTTGCATGTCAGTCGCTCACTTTCGCTTGGTCCTGACTCCCAACCCCGCGTCTAAGCTGACGTCTTCCGCTCGATTTTAGTAAAGTACTCGAAAATAAGTAGGTATATAAAGGTTTGTTTGTAAAAGTGGGACATTTGTTCGAGAACGTTGGGGACAGCGGGACAGACAGCCCGAAAATGGGACAATCCCGCCCAAAGCGGGACGTATGGTCACGTTATCTATAACCCAGCGATAACCCAAAAAATCCTAAGACCCAAGCGAGCGTAACCTAGAACTTATTAAACTAGCTCATTTTCGTAATACTCAAAATACATCGACTTGAGAAGCTTATTAAAAACTCATAGCTATATTAAATTTATTTAAAATTCTCTTTACATTTATTTCTTTAAAACTTCTTGTGTTAGGTAGGTTCCGATTGCTTCGGATTCACGAAGTTCTGGTTTAAATTTTTTTAAGACACTGTGGCCCCCTAAAGCTGGAGGCCCCCTCGTGCCCCAGGGTCTGCGGACCTTCAGCTACGCCACTACAGCTAGGTACATGAACTAGAGAATTCGACAGAAACTACCAACATCATATCACTTCGCGTGATACACCTCCATATACGTATATTAGTAATAATACAATACATTTTCCAAGTCTCTTCAAGCAAGTTTCCACGTTCACTACGAGTGATAGGCCTTATCAAACTCACGATTATTTGCCTACAACACACAGTAAGTACGACATGAGAGCTCTTACAACTCGATGTGTTACGTAAATAAGAAAATTAGGTTCAAGTAGACGACTTGCAGTATGATTATTATTTGCGTCGTTACGATCTGGGGCAAACAATTTAAGGTAATGTTTTTGAACCAAATAGGCGGACGATCTGTTAGCCCTTTTATAAGGAGGTCAATCTTCAAGCGATGCAGAGATCAGCCCGTTGACCATCCTCGGAAAGCATGTTAAACCATTGGTGCCGGCTGAAATTTGTACATCTTTGAGAGTCATTATTACCCAGTTAAGACCAGGCAGTCCAAAATAATTTTCACGCAAGCTCCGCCCCTATGCAGCCCGGTTAGGCCGTTGTATACTAAACGCTAACGCAGCAGTAATAAAGTTGAATATCGCGTGCGCTCTTTCACCATGTTCGGTTTCGAAACTGCCGTTGTGTGCAAAACGCTAACGCAGCAGTAATAAAGTTGAATATCGCGTGCGCTCTTTTACCATATTCGGGTTCGAAACTAAATGTCGTAAGTCTCAATTCTTATTTCGTTTATAACTAAAGTAATAAATGATCTAGAGAAAAATGTCCTTATTTTATTACTGTCACTACTAATTTTAGACATAAAAGCCGAGTAATCCTGATTAAATTTTGAATAATCTTTATTAATATCATGATTTTCGATTAAAAAAAACGAATCAAGCGAAAATGTTCCAATTATGAAACTGGTCTAGAGATGTAAAGAAAAAGATCCAATAAATCATATACAAATAATATAAAGTTCCATTTGATTGTATGCGTGATTGTTTCAGAATATTAATGCAAAGTTACATACAATATAGGGAGCCTCCTCTTAATGGGTAGTGCAGGTCTGATAGACAGTTGCTCCATGTAAAACATTAGTACTCAGCAGCTTACAGGTAGACTGGAAACCGACACCAATATAATTGGAAATTGCTAAGCAGATAATAGTAGTCCTTTTATATAACCCGGTTACCAATGGAACAGTATCGTGGATTTCTTTAGGCCAAGATGAAATTATGATAAAAGCTCTCGTAACTTGACGAGTATATTGATACTAGTAGATTATAAAATTGGAGGTCACATCGCTATATCGCATTGTCGTGCCAATCTCAAAATAGCTCAAATTTTACTTAGCTTAGAAATTATACATTATTTATTCATTATTTTGTTAACATAGGTAAACAAAATACAGATCTTATATTCATATACAAATGTGGTGTGAAAATCTTTGCAATTATTATAAATTAAATAAAAATATTGTAAAAAATCATGCATTATTGTAGTATTGAAGTTTCTAAGATAATCATAAAATCATCATTAAGAAAATCGTCAATACTGTAACAAGTTTTGCTTATTAAAATTTCCTTTAATGCCCTAGCTTATCATTTACATTCAGATATATCGAGTATAAAAAAAAATGTGGAAATCTTAACTTCGAGACCACACACGACAACATAAGTAACGTAACAATAACCACTTAATTAAATAAATTGCCTGTTAGAAATGACATGACAATTGATCGTAAATCTAACATAAGGCATAGCACACATCACTCCGCGCGATTAAACGCGGGAATCAACGTGTCAATACACTCGCATCACTATTTGCACGTACGCATGTCTAGTAGTACAGGTGTGGCAAACATTTGTGAAACACATGTGGAAGGCTACTATTACTACACATATAATATTTGTAAAAGACAAAGAAAATAAAAATGCTTTCTGCAGCCCAACGGTTAATTAAAGTTGTTGGCTCAATAATATTGATTCTGAAAGTAGATTCAGAATATAAATATTTTCCAAGACATTTTGTTTTGGTCAGTTTAAATTGCGGAGGTAGTGTTTTATAGCTGATTACCCTGAGAATAAACACTGTAACCGCCCCAGAGGTCAGTCTCTTTGAATCGAAATATATGAGAACCATGTAAGAATCCGAATGTTGTTTTGAGTCTGTTCATTTAGTGAAAACAAGCTATCAATATAAATCTGTTGCCATACAGTATAATTATGTCATAATCTATTTTATTTTATATATTATGTAATAACTAGCAGTCGCGCGAGGATTGGCTACCGTGGACTTTATCAAGATAAAAACATAACCTCCTTCTATAACCTTCCTTAAGCTTCAATCTACTTCCGTACCGAATTTTATCCAAATTCACGTGGTATTTTCCAAGATTAGCGTGTTTACAAACAAACTTTTCCACTTTATAATATTAAGTATAGATTGTACACCCCTTTATTAGCACAGGATAATTATACATTAGAAAAGCAACTGTATTCGACTTCATATAGCAAAGGACAATCTCGTCTTCCTCTTCCCTTCAATCTCTTCTCCACGGCAATTACAAATGGTGCAGTCATAATTGCCGTTCATTGACAACAGATGCTAAAACAGTTGACTACCTCTGTGATAAGATACGTGTGTGTAATTGGAGCACGCGAGCCCATGATTAGTTTTTTAGGTATCCGTCTGTTATGCGTTGGAATCTAACGTGATTGTAGAGGCAACGGCTTGGCCATACAAATTATATTATTGATACACCACTTTCTGATTTATTGTTTATACTGCATTCGGTTTTAGAAAGCTCTGGGCGGTTCTTTTCTAAGGAAACTGTGAGATTTGGTCCCTGCTATATAGCTCTTAGTTTTTGAACTCGTTAGGGTAGGTCACCTCACTTAGCTCACTGCTCGGTTATCATTAGACCCGGATCGAGGAAGCGTCGTGCTATTGCCTGTCGGGGTTGCGAACGAGATACTGCCGCCCCGGCACAGAAGTGTAAACGAAGAAATAGGCTGAGTGCTTAGTCAGTAGTAGGGATTCCGCTCCACCCAAAGCGGGACGAGACATCTGATGATTTTCCCCACGATAATAAAGTTTGGGTCACCCTGCCAAGTTGGCCATTCATTTTCATTCATTCATTTAAATGAACGGTTTTAAAGGGATTGAATGAATTCACTCACTTGTCAACCAACCGTAATGCAATTTAGCATAAAAGCAACAAAAAACAAAACAACGATATTTCAAAGCACACGTTTTAAATAACGTAGTTTTTAGTTTTCTGCAACATGTGAGGACCAACTACAAAAATTGCATACAGAATTTTAATTTTTCAGTGCATGTTAAATTGCTAATAGAGTCGTCGTGGTTTTCATTTTTGCAAGTGCACTTTTCTTTTTTTAAAGGAGAACTAACAATGTGGGTAGAATTTACATTACTAGCAATCTTGTCAATCGCTCCAAGTAAGCAAAATATCCTTGTGTTTGGAGTGGGTTCACGGCAATCTATACTAATATTATAAAGCGGAAAAGTTTGTTTGTTTGCTTGAACGCGCTAATCTTCGAAAGTACTGGGTGGATTTGGATGCAATTTGGTATGGAAGTAGCTTGAAGCTTGAGGAAGGTTATAGGCTACTTTTTACGCGACTGAAAAAAAGGAGAGTTATGTTTTTACCGTGATAAAATCCACGGGAGCAAAGCCCCGCGTGAGTACTAGTAGTAAATAAGTGAGATTCAAACTCGCAACCTCTCGTTCACAACTCCGACGCCTTAGCCATTAGGCTTTTGACGCTTGTGTGGATTATTTTAACCATTGTAAAAAAATATTGCCTGTTTTTCCGAGTGTGTATTTTTAATTGTTTATAGCGGCTGGTCAAAGAGGTTTACAGTTCGTCGCTTTGCAAAGCGTGGGTAATATAACTGCTCAAGTATTAACATACTGTGTTTGTGCATTGTTTTAAAATGTAGGGAATCCTTGTACTTATTCATATTTAAATATGCATATTAAGTACTCATACAACGTGAGTGACCAATTGACTATAGTAAATAAAATTATGCTATCTTGTCTTACTTGTGTTATAAATGCGAAAGTTTGTGAGGTTGGATACGGAATAGATGTATGGATATATGTTAATGTTTCACGCAAAATCTCCTGAACGAATCTGAATGAAATTTGGTAAGTTGACATCCTGGAATAACACAAACTACTTTTTTTACCGGGATTCCCACGGGATCGGGATTTACGCGGGATAATCCACGCGTATTACATATACATATGTACATGTATGTTATCATTCACATGATGTTAGAGTACATATTTAACTAGTACTTCAATATGGAATACCACAGACGCAATGCAGTTACATAATACGAAGAAAAGTGAACAACAATATCGAAAAACGCTCAGTAAATAATTAATCAACCCAGTAATAACCATTCATTATTAAAGCATTTGTAACTTCCGAAAACACATCAAAACCATTTAATTTCCCAAAACCGTAACTTAAAGTTCTATAAATTTCCTTCAAAACAAAAGCTTCAGTTACTTCAGACTTTAGTACAGTCAACTGCACGTATTGGCAACAAATTTCGTATTGACAGCGTCATTTCGTCATAGCTATAAGGGCGGTTTTAGTAGTTCTAGTCGTATTGGTGATTATGTACTAACTGTACTGCGATAATTAATGGTTTTATGTTTCTGACAAGTTCTTATAGTAACCGGTAATTGTGTGATGACCTGACAGCGTTGGTTTGTTCTTATGGATTCCGGGAAACTTTTAAACCAGATACAAAGGGTATGTTTTAAAAATGTTAATAGGAATTAATTTGTTTTAAATGATTTTTAAAACAAATTAGAAGAAAAATGTTTTGATACTGTAGTCGAATTTATGTCAAATCATAAAAATAATTACAAAAATAATAATAATCAAACTAGATTTTTTATTTCTACTTGGTACTGACCACCCGAATGATAGGGGTACCTATCAATAACAATGCTGACCTCGGTTCAATTAGCAGAGTAATTACAAAAACAACAGCATCTCAATAATGGCGACGCAACAACTTGTATTTCATGTCATGGCTTTGTTAAAGACACGCGACCAAACGCTACATAATGGGCTTCGCAGAAAACTAACATTGTACCCAAAACGTAAAGTATAGCCACGAATTGGTAATGTTGTCGCCAAGTTTAATAATGTAAGTTCAAAATATGTTTTTTTTTTTTTGGTATAATATTATATTCTGTTACAGATTAATTTTTTTACCACTTATATTACTTCAGATTTGGTCCATCCTGAATCCTGATTTGGTCTATGATATAGGATTGGGCATTCATCAAAATGCATTTCCATTTTTATAATCATTAAAAAGGTACCATTAATTTCATGTATTTATAATTTAAATTCAATTCTAATAATTTTATTGTAATTTAATTATTTGAACCAACATTTTACATACCACATTTAATTTTGTACAATGGAAACAATAGAATAATAATAAATGCACTTAACAACTTTGTACAATATACTGACAAATAAATGCATTCTATTCTAGCCTAAGCCAATTTTTTGCACGAATATTTTTGATATCGTATGATGTATTCTTAAGTCCAATATTGGAACTTCTGTAAACAATTAATGTATATTAATATATTCTGTGTACAATGAGTATTCTACAGTAGTTCGTATTATCCATAGTACAAGATGCACTGGCAATGTCAATAAAAACTTCGTAATTAACTGTGTAGTTAGAATCTGAATTCATCATAAATAACAATCATGAATCTGTTGTTATTAGAAAAACCACAGCATTTTTATTTATAATAAAGCAATTATGCACGTAGTGAATCGGAATATTACCAGCGTAAGACTAAAATGTGTATCTTGCTTGCATAGCAGTTTTGTTGACTATATTACGAGCATAATGGAATAAAATTACTACATTTATGATACAAACATTTTATCTATATGAAGCAAAAAGTTTGTACCAATTTTTACGGAAATTCTGCAGACGAAAGAGTCTGAAATTTAACACGGTAAAAGTATATGGAGAATGCAGACAGCAAATATTTTTATAAAATAATTCATTCATTCATTCAACCACTGGTCGAATATTTGTATCTTGTAAGACGCTTTTTCTTCACATTTATTGTGCGTACCAAGGCTTGGAACTCCCTGAAGGCTTCTGTGTTCTCTACTGAATATGACCCATCAGCCTTTAAAGCAAGAGTGAACAGGCATCTTCTGAACTCACTCGATTCATCATAGCCCCGTGGTCGAGGTCAAGAGCGGGCTCATTCGAAATCAATCAATAAATATTTGTATATTTATAACAAACATCAAAACGCCCTTCATCCATCAACACAAGAGCTTTAAATGTAAAATACAAATCGAATAAATGAATCAATTGCTTATGAAATATTCAAAAACGATAACTTAGGTTGGCAGCCCTACACGTAATTATCAGATGACACGGCGTTTGATTCATTACTATGTCAGGGCTGGTGATATCGTGCTCAGGTGAATCGGAGACATTTTGTAATGTATAATTTAATCAGTGTTAGATTGTAAGGCTGTATTTACACCGATCCACGACTTGTTTTATAATATTTATGTGTTGGTAGCTAGTTTAAACTTGATGTTTTTGACAGCTAATTTCAATATTGTACGATACTTGAAACATCAATAGCCTAATGGTTAAGATGACGGACTTGTGATCGAGAGGTCGCTGGTTTGAACCCCACCCATCACATTATTGCCGTGAATCCACTCCAGATACAAGCATATTTAGCACAGTTGGAGAAGTTAACATTGCTAGTAATGTGGATTCTACCCACAAAGCTAGTTCCCTTTAAAAAAAATCTTATATAAACTATCATTAGGTAAATTAATTGCGCCGTTGATCGGCATCGGCATTGAGAAATATGAATTGGTGTGTATCAGGTTCTGCATTCGATATAAATTATATTAATTTGGCAAATTGGTTTTTTAATACAAGTTTAATTTTAGGAGTTTGTCGCTCACGAGGAGCTCGTTAGCATTATTATTACCCCAAGATTTTCAGTTCCCGCGAAGAATTAAAGGTAACTAACTACTCAAGACGAGACAACTGACGACTCGAAATCAGCACTGAGAAATGAGACGTAGAAGGAATACGAGTTATCCATACTAATATTATAGATGCAGAAGTGTATTTGGTTGTCCTTTATTCACGTTAGAACAGAGCACTGAGCAACGGATCGATATGATTTTTGACGTGGAGGGAACTGAAGTACTGGAAACTAGAAAGCTACTCTTTTACGTTAAAAAATATTTACTCGCTGGAGAAGCTCCAGGCAGAAACTATTACGAAATAAATCGCAAAAAGCCTTATGATCCTCTAGTTAGACTACATGTAAGCCTGCGTAGTAAACTCGGTCTTAAATTCTCACGTAAACCCGTGCACGAGAATCTGGTTGGGCGTTTCAAAGCGATACTTGAACCTCGTCGCGACAAGCAGTAGAGTGTCCCGGTATTTAGCATAATATTAGATACAACTTTCGTTGTATATGAACAAGTTTAGTTAGAAGCTATAGGAGTCTAGGAAATAGAAGGTTGAATTTAGAGGAATATTATGTAGTAGTGTATAGTGCAGTGGAATCCGTGTTTCAGCTGATATTTAAGATACGCTTAATATTATAAAGTAATTGTATTGTGAAGTTTGGTTTTAATATGAAACTAAAATAAAATGATATAAGTTTTTAAGCTAATATGGTCACTGACAGTATCATTAGAACTTAAAACGGGATATTTTACCATGTGTATTATTTGTTTCGAGTTTCCGATTTTTAGGCACTGTTGCAAGCGCCATGATCACGGATGAACTGAAGTAATTGCAGGTGGACGTTTATGAGCAGACGAATCGGTCTACCCTCTCACAAAAAAAAATGAACGAGAAAGACCTCGTTCATTTTTTTTTGTGATCGACACCGCTACCCCTGTCGCATGTATCACTAAAACTCACCGTGTCGACTTGCGAACTTTTTAAGGAACTTTTTCGGTTTTTACACTTTTAAACCACTGGATTCCAGGCCCTCAACAGTTGAAATCCATCCTCCCGCTTGAAATTATCGTATTTACTAATCTCAATCGCTTCCCTTACCAGTCTGGGTATATAGTGGCGTTCTGTCGAGATGACCTGAGGGTTATGTAAATCAATCCAATGGTTCGATCCTGCGTCTAAAAGATGTTGTGCTTTTGGATTGGATTTTCGTTAGACTGAGTGACCTAGAGAACCATCAGTATGACCTAGTACTTTTACATCTAAGAATGGTATGGTCCTCTCATTTTGCATCTCGTAGGTAAAATTAATTTTACTATGTATACTGTTTAGGTGTGTCAAGCATAATTTCACCTCTTGTTCATCACCTCCAATGACCGCAAATATGTCATCAACGTACCTCTTCCACAGTTTTATTGATGTAGATGCAGTTGAAATGGCTAGTTCTTCAAAATGCTCCATCCACATGTCGGCTACTATGGGTGCCACTGGACTGTCCACTGCTACACCATCAATTCAATACTGTCCTTGGTATTTGAAGTAGCTGATAGATAAACAGTGATGAAATAATTTCACATATTCTACAGGGATGTTATTCTCTTGCAATTTAATTTTAACCACTTTCATGCAGTCCGCCACGGGGACTTTCGTAAACAAGGACTCAACATCAAAACTGACCATTACTTCCTCCGCTTCGAGTGATGGACTGCAGGATGTCGATGAAGTGCCGAGAGTCTTTCACATACAAATAATACACATGATAAATAACCCGTTTCAAGTTCTAATGATAAAATAAAATGAATGAAAGGTTTGGTTACAAAGACTGCTTGAAAATCAGCGCGATATAGTTTTCAGGCATTTTTCTAAACTGGACCTATATGGCACAGCCGTGAGGCACTCAATGATTTCTAGACTTGTAATTATCTTTTTTTTTAATATAATTAAATCCTTCTGTTTGCACAAATAAACGTTATCTCTTTCTTTTCTTCATATTATGACCTCATTTTATGGATTTTGGACTCGTTTTCGTGAAACTCTTTTTCTTTAGGGTTCACAATTTAACGCATTATTTTAAAGATTACTGTCTATATGCCAGCTTACTCATTACACCTTTATAATAAAAGTATAGAATAATGCTAATAGGTTTGATTTATATGACGTGTCACTTCACTTCCTTCGGTGTTCCCTTCCAAATAATAATATGGCCTTTAAAGAAACAGTATCTTCTGGGCTCGCTCGTTCCATCGAGACCTCATCATCGATCGATGTCCAGAGCGGGGTGACCCATAATTTAAAAAAAAATATTATATACGGAGGCTACTGTAGTTTATGTGATGTATGTACTAATACAATGGCTGTGCTGAATAAAAAATATCCATGAAACAAAAAGCCATTTAAAAAATGAAAAAGAGTTTCTATAAGAACTGGTTGTGCCTCTTTTGTCAAGTTGAAAAAACATTATGAAAACAAACGTAAACTGAACGTTAAAATAGGTCACCCAGCACCCTAATAATTAATTAGATTTTCAACTTCAGTAAACAATTCTGTTTTCGACGTTTTCAATATCAGGCGACAGAATGATGAAGTGCCAATAAATAATTTAAACCGGGATTGCTTTTGTGTACTTTGCAACAATTGAAATTAGTTTTACGGAACATGCAAACAAGTTTCATAATTGTATAAATTCGTCTACATTTTAAAATAAATAATTGGGTTTAGGGATCGCTTTGGCAAATGGTCATAATAAACAATCTTATCAACAATTATGACCAATGGTAGCTCAGTGGTTACACGCACGAATAGGTGGCCAGTTCGTACCCAGGTAGGCACATTACTTTGTGTAATTTTCATCAATACCGCTGCTCTCAAAACAGTGAAAAAAAAACACCGTGAAGAACTAGTGTGATGTTTTAGGACCGAAAAATCGGAAGACATGTGAGACATCAACACACAATGGGCCCGCGTGGTGAAGAACGGCCCACTCCACCATTCTTCTCATATAGGGGAGGCCTGAGCCCCAGTAGTGGATACATTAATAAGAAAATTTTGTTATGATTCAATTCGAGAAGATATAAAACTATACAAAATTACAAAAGAAAAATAAAAAGAATTACATATACCACACTCGTTTAAAATGGCTGCCATGAAATTAAATATCGCAGTACAGTATCTTTTACGTTAAAACATCAGTTATCCTATAAATAGAGATGCCAACAGACAGAAACTCTGCAGATAGAAACAACGCTCTATGTACCCCTACGTCTGAATAATAAGGGAAACACAAAAGGGTCAGATCGGGCCCATTTATCGTGCGAATGGGTGCCTATAAGTGTATATCCGTAACGCTACAGATACACTTTAACATAAAAGAATAAAATCGAATGACATGTAGCGTTATCGTAGGCTTGTAATGCTTATTCAATACTAGATGTGCCCGTGACTGCGTTCGCGTGGAAACAGATATTATTTACAGTTTTACCCGCGTAAATATTTATCTCGTCGGAACTCTGGGATAAAAGCCTATATGTTGCCCTATAATTTCTTCTACCTTCCAATGAAAGTCCCATATCCAATTTTATTTAAGTGTATGGATGTATAGACGAGACCGAAGATATTCAAATTCAAGAGAACTAGTCCTTGGAATGTTTTGATGAATCGGTTCATTCGCTTGGAGGGAACCCGTTTCTAAGGTATAACATATACCTACTCTTGAAACATCGCGACTGTAGAGTAGTGCAAAACTGAGTAGCATGCAAATATTTCTGGTAATAATTTATTTCTCAAGTAGGACCGAGTTGTTTGATTTATTAGCTCGATGTGCTGAAAAATTTGAGTATCATAAATCTTTGTTTTTTAATATGTTTTTAATTAACAAACGCACATTAAAAAGCGCCATCGTTACATGGTGGACATCCCACTTATACGCACAAAACGTTTTGGGAATACTTTCATAGTGAGTACGGCTAAGGAGTACTATAACCTGGCTGTCTTTAAGTCAAGAGTGAATAGGTTAATTCTAGGTAAGCCTGCTTCATCTTCGACCACATCATCACTTACCATCAGGTGAGATGGTGGACAAACGCGAGCCTATTTATTATCAATAAAAAATGTTAGCCAGGTTTATTTAATGTAATATTTTTCTAGTGTGACCGCAACAGTTAGAATGACCCAATGCATTAATTTAAATATAATATTTACCGAAATTATCAATTTGTAAATACTGGTAAAACTGGTGTATTTCTAAAAGATTTATGATGTAAACACTATTCCGATTTCGAAACAAATTACGAAATTGTACAGAAACATTAATTTTAATTAGCAAAGGAAACATTTGGCGCACTCAATTATGAGTTTGAACTGTTTTTGTAAGTAAATTAGAAGCTACTGGAAACATTAACCATTTGATTGCTGTAGAAATGCCTTTTCTGATAAGAAAGGAGGAGAGATACCCGTAAGATAGGAAAAGTGGGTAGAACGAGAGAAACTAACAGTTCACTATTTAAGTCTCTTCAAGTGTACTAATTTTTTCATTGATGACAATTCTATTCTGTACTAGTCTCTAACCATGGCTTCACTCGCGTGAAAAGTTGTCTGCAGCGAAAACATATACCCTGTGGCACTCAGGATAAAATAACTTTCTATCGGCGAAAGAATTTTCAAAAATCAGTTCAGTAGATCTAGAGTTTCCTTTTTATTGGAGTCGGCTTCAAGTCCTTAACAGAGTTCTAGTGTTTTTAATGACGCAACTGCCTATTTGATATCCTTGGCAAGACTTATGTTAGATTTCTGGCTTCTAGCAGTAACAACTATTAAAGATGTATTAATGACAGCCAGGGTCAACGGCTTTACCTACGTCTTTTTCGAGGTTTGCAGTAATCTTGATATGTAAGATGGCGTTTAAGGTCCGATCTCAGCAAACGCTGCTAAGTCTAGATCAGCTCACGCGGCTGGCATTATTTATTTAATTTAATTTGGTCTACTAACAATTGCTTAAGTACACAAATTTCTACTACAAAACACATACTTTTTAAACTTAATACAGTGCAACAATGACTTATAGGTAAAAGTCATTACGTTTATTAGTCAGCTACAGGTACAATATGCAAGCAAACTTTCTGAATATATGCTAAAAGTCAAAAACATCTTTGTTTTGTATGTACGAGGGCGCGTTTTTAAGACCGCGGAATGGGAGGGTAGATGATAAAAAAAGGTAATTATCAGGGTGGCCACGACTTCAGCCACTCAATATTAGTATAAATACCAGGTTTTGTCTTAATTGGGTCATTAGTATTTGAACTATCGTCAAGCAAACAACTCAATCGGGAAGAAAGTGTGCATTATGGAAAAAATCGAGTATCGTGCCGTAATAAAGTTCCTTACCAAGCAAGGAGTCAGTTCAAAACATACTGGAAGAGATGGAATCCGTTTACGGGGACTCTTGCCCGGGTAAAACCATGGTTTACAAGTGGCACAGTCTCTTTAAACAAGGCAGGACCTCACTTGAAGAGGACCTGCGGCCCGGACGGGCGATCGAGGTGACTACACCGGAAATCATTAAAATCGTCGAAAAAACAATATTGGAAGATGCCAGACTAAAGAAGAAACAGCTTATAGAAATGGTTGGAGTATCGGATAGGATAATTTTCAAAATTCTACACGATCATCTTGGCATGACAAAGGTCCGTGCAAGATGGGTGCCAAGAATGCTCACACCGTCTCAAAAACAACGCCGCGTGGAGTGATCTCGCACGTTTTTGGACCTCTGTAACGAAGATAAGGATGGACTACTGAGTCAAATTGTTACTGAAGATGAAACTTTGGTTCATCATGAGCCTGAGTCAAAACAGGACTCTATACAGTGGCACAAAAAAGCACACAACCACCCAAGAAGTTTAAAGTGTCACAATCGGCTGGAAAAATCATGGCAACAGTGTATTGGGATCCGGAAGGGATCCTGTAGACCGATTATAAAGATAAAGGCGTTTCTATAACCGGAGAATACTATGCTTCTATCCTCGATAGGTTGAAAGAAAGCATTAAAGAAAAAAAGAGGGGAAAATTGACCAAAGGTGTCCTTCTTCTTCACGACAACGCGCCTGTTCACAAGAGCCGTGTTGCGTTGGCTGCCCAGCATAAGGTGAGCTTCGATATTTTAGACCATTCACCCTACAGCCCAGACCTGGCTCCCAGTGATTATTACCTCTTTCCAAAACTGAAAAAAGAACTTCGTGGAAAGAATTTTTCAACTGATGAAGAAGTGAAGGATGCGGTTTCAGCTTATTTTTTATAACATTTTTTTATGAAGATACACATAAGCTAATTAAATGATCTGAAAAATGTGTTAAGGTAGCAGGTGAATATATTGAAAAAAATAATAATTTAGTATTTTTATTTTCACTCCTTGCCCTCCATTCCGCGAACTTAAAAACGCCCCCTCGTATTTACAATATTTTTAACTATACACATTACAACGGAGAAGATGAATTGTTCATAAACATACACTTTTGCTTGTTAATAGGATCAAAGTGAAAATCGACTAAGTCAGTATAACTATTCAGAACCTTACTAAACCCAGCACAAGGAGAGTTAGATCGCAACAATTAGGAACGAGCTCTTCAAAGATGATGAAAGTAGAATCAGAAATTGAATCTCTGCCCAAAATGACGTCATAGTCATCTATCTATCTAACAAGAGTTAGCAGCTGGTGGGCGAATGACGTTAGCACTCATCCAAGAGTCTGCAAGTGTTTTATTTTGGGGAGATAACTACTAACCAGACGCCGCACATTATTTATTTACATCGAACGTCGATGAAAACTACATGAAGATACGTGAAGGCGGATTTTTCGAAGTTGGTAAGAATTTGGAGTATGAAAGTTAATGGGAAATGTGCGGAATGTTGGACGAGGCGAATATTTTAGATTTGGAGTTAGTAACAAGACTAGTGATAAGGCGATAAGGAAATTGAAATATATCGGTAATTTGACTCATGCAGTAGATTGTATAGGAAAGATTATAATTACGTCAAATGTAAAAAAGGAGGGTCCGGCGAAATCTAAGATTATGCGATAACGGCTATGTTGGATCCTAAATTTCGTGACATAATATTTGATAATCTAATTCATCTAAGTAATGCTAAAATTGAACTACTTATTAGGTAATGAAAAGCCTTGAAATTATGTAGTTGAGGTTGAGTTAGTTGAAAAATAATTTAAATGGAAATAAAACAATTTCGCAACTGTTATTTCTAGGTTTTAAATTGCAAAATATGCAACTCACACTAGGGAGAAGGAAGCCTCACTGATGTAACCAGCTGTCAAAGATCACGAAACCTTTGTATTTATATATATATATAGTCCTTAATCAAAGAGGCAAAGAAAGCAACGTCATGCCGATCCAGTTTGGGCTGAGTATTTAGACCCCTTTTTTTGAGGTGGAAATCCTTATGGATGTCCTCCGCCCTGGTGCTGGCGAAGGGGTCTTTCAGACTCATACTGACTAAAACCACCCAGTGTTTTTTAGTCAGTATGAGTATTTAGACCCTTCTCCAACATTGACAATTCAAAAGTAGCCAATGGTCCGTTCGAAAAAAATATTCACCGAGCGAAATTATCATTTTAGAAGTTACTAATGGTTACTAAGATGTTTTTCAACAATGAGCAAGCTTTCGATCTTCGTCGTACGTCGGTACCAATTTCCCATTTAGCCGTTGCCAGACCGCGTAAAGCATTCACTCTCATCTACATCAAGATTCTTCTTCCGTCACAAGATTGCCAGGAAATTGTTACGTAACTCTATTTTATATAATTTTCACCTTAAGATAAGACATTTGCTCTGATAAGAGCGAGTGAAGGCGTTATCTTTGTGATAAAACTGTTTGGTGTATTATTCTTTGTAGAATTATGTCATCGTTTAATTTCTTTGGTTATTTTGGAATGACTAACAGTAGACGAGGCGGGGTCCGGCTTGTGGTTGTAAGAGAAACAAGTAAATTATGTGAGGAGGCCAATTACAGCTTGCAAGATTAAATGTTAATTCATCATTCCAACGTTGTTTTAGGTTTATTATATTTTTGTTATTTAATTAATGACTGCATGCATATTTTTTCTATAATTTTAATAATTGTTAATTATTTTATGACCGTTTGATGGTCATTCTACACGTGAGATTGGCAAAATTGTGGTGGCTCTTCCACAAACGCCACTTAACAAGAGTTCAAGTTGAAGTTGACTTTTTTGAAACATTTTATTAAATGTCATTTTTATGACAGCTTGTGTCATATTCCTGTAACTGCATAATTTTTTCGCATTCGAGAGATACTTTGTAAATTATGTAAGCACTTTCTGTACTTTATTTGAGCATATTAATATTTTTGGTTTAGCTTTGATTACGTCATCAATGCAAATCTTATACTTAAGCGATTTAGTTTCTGAATGAGTTTTTAGACCAATCAAACCAATTTAGGACGCCCAGTGGTTACAGGCATGACTAAGGAATTTCAAGTCGTAGTAATAGTAGGTTCGAAACTAGGCAGGCACATTACATTGTGTAATTTTCATCTCTGTTCCCCAAAGGGTGAAAAAAACATAAAAATTCGAAGACCGCGTGGTGGATAACTTTATATAATAGTTAATTACCTCTCATAGAGAGGCCTATACCTCAGCAGTGGAACAATCTAGCCTGATTATGTAAACTATGTTACTTAAAAACCAACAATTCATTAGATATGAATTGAAACCATGCCACACCACCTATCATAAATTCATCGAAGAACAAAATTGTAGGAATCGATGCTGCTTGTACAATGTAAATAAATAATTGAAATGACACTAGAAACGATGTTCGGGGCGATAAGGCCGCTCTGGTCAAAGACCCTAGCCGGTCGATACGGAGACTAACTTGTACCATTACTACAGCTATCTAGTTCAACTTTGTAAACGACTGAAAGTTTAAACATAAAGAACAAATAAGTACCTACAGCGTATTGTTTTATGAGATGGTGAGATATAATAGTCTTTCGAAAGTAGGTTAGGTACTATCAATTTAAAATATATATTGAAGTCCTCAAGTGAGCAGTAATTAGGTCTAAGTCTAATTTGCTTCTAATCTTTGCTTCATCCAAAGCGACATTATTAACTCCAGTGTGCTTAGTATGAGTTTGAAATACTTTTGTCGTTTTCGAAAACTATCGCTTTGTCTCTTTCACACGTACTAGATTAGTGTGAAAGAGACAAAGCTATAGTTTTCGAACACGATAATAGTATCGCAAACTCATACTAAGGCCGCAGGTCTACTTCAGACTGCCACCGATTTATCGAAACAATAGTATATATCCCTGCCGGGATAGCAGAATGTTTTAAAGTTACCACGGCCCCGGACCGCAAGGAACATGGTGGATTTTTTGTCAGTAGAAGTCTGCGACTCCTTTCCACACAACCCAGAGCGGGTCACTCGAATGATGTCCCCAGAAAAATCAGGGTATTGCAATTTAAACTTTAATGTTTATCTTAACTTCACCCTAAGCAACCTCATTCATTTTAAGTCTAAGCACAGCTAGGGAGTGGAATTCTCTGCCTTTAAGTCAGGAGTGAATAGCTTACTTCTAGGTAAGCGTGCTTAATCTTCGACCAAATTATCGCTTACCATAAAGCGAGATAGTGGTCATGCGCGACCCTACCATTAATAAAAAAAACTTGGAAGTTGCCACTGTTTAACTAACGAATAAGTTTAATTTTAGAAACGACCAGAGTGTTGGTATGATTATTTTGAATCGACTATACCCTTCTTCTTATCCTATTACACGTATCTACAAAGTGTAACGGAAACCCCATATCTATCCAAAGGGATTGAAGACAACATCTGGTATGGAGTCTCTATGCAAAGTTTCAGCTCAAAATAAGTGACTCACAGAATTGACCCCAAATTATTGGTTTCATATGTTTCTTGAATACCAGTAATAACAACGTGTCACAGCACTATGAGGGTCATCACATCACTTTCCACGTCACTTGCCAATAAAACGATAATTCTCTTCGTTCTTCTTAATTTGAAAAATTCTGTCTCTGGTATCAATGTATTGAAATTTCTAATATGCTCCACACATGTACACATAGGATTAGAAAACCCTTGCCATATCGTTTATTATCATCCCTTTAAATTACACGTTGTATATTGGCTTCAAGTCAATCTGAACAACTTCAAAACAGTGAAACGATTCCTTCAAGGTTTGCATAAGCAATACCCAGTAAATCCTATCTATCACAATTCAAGCCCTGAAGCCAAAGACATCTAATATTGACACTACTCAGAATCTCGCCTTGTAGGGATAGTTCGTGTACAAAGTTTTGTGTGAACCGGGCCAGTGGTCAAAGAACTTTGTTGGCCTGCAATCGATACGGACGACCACACAGACTCACTGTACTAAGTTCGTACTATTTACATGTAAACTTCGTGGTAGTATAAGTGGTCTATCTTGTAGACTAATATGGCGATGATGGAACTGTAGTTGAAAGTTAATATACAACGTAATTTAAAGGGTATATACGTACCAAGTGCATGGCTTCTTTGGATGATAACAAACGATATGGCAAGGGTTTTGTAATCCTAAGTCTACGTGTGTAGAACTTATTACAAATACCAATACACCGATACCAGAGACCGAATTTTTCAAATTAAGAAGAACGAAGAGAATTATCGTGTTATTGGCAAGTGACGTGGAAAGTTACTGACCCTCGTAGTGCTGTGACACGTTTGTTATGATTGGTGTTCAAGAAATATATGAAACCGATAATTTGGTATCAATTCTTTGAGACAGTTATTTTGAGCTGAAACTTTGCATAGAGACTCCATACCAGATGTTGTCTTCAGCCCTTTTGGATAGATATGGGGTTTCTGTTACAAATTGTATAACTTTAATTTGAATTAAAATAAGTTCACTATCTGTTCAGAAAGAAGGTCTAACTGTTAAATACTATCTGAAATAGTTGCGGTTTCGATTCCTGCACCGGAAGCAATGATAGCATTTTTTTACGGTGTAAAAAACATCATATGACTCCCCCCCACTCTGAGCGGAGCGAAAGGGAGTGTCAAAATTCTATTGACTAAAACCCACCCTGATCCTTCAGTTGCCCTTAAGGTCCGGGGCCGCGGTATCTCGTTAGAGCATTCCTGCAACCCCAGCAGGACTTTCCCGCCACAGCAGGAACAAATGTTTGTCTGAGTGTTTGTAAAAAATGCACTCACGATACAGGAGAAATTCTTAGTGGGGCACTCTTGTATCGTAGAATATTTAACAATACAAAAATACGTTTCATATTAAGGTGCGTCACCGGTTTTGTATTAAACAAAATGCCTTTACAAGATTACCTATCTTCTTTATTTAATCTGAACGTCAAACTTGAAATTACTTATGTTTTCAAGGCGCTGAAATATTTTGTGATGGAATGCGAAAACTATTAACTACTGGCAGCCATTAAATCCTGCTTTAAACTTTAAATGCTATTATTTTATTTGTGCTATACATATACATATACATTTTCCGGAAGAGCCCGCTATTGACCTTTATCACGTCCGATGGTAACCGATAGATGAGGTCTACGATGGAACGAGCAAGCCCAGAAGGCTGTTCACTCTTGCTTTAAAGGCTGACGGTTCATACGCAGTAGAGAACACAGAAGCCAGCAGAAAGTTCCACACCCTAGTGATTGTAAACGATAGATGAGGTCTACGATGGAACGAGCAAGCCCAGAAGGCTGTTCACTCTTGCTTTAAAGGCTGACGGTTCATACGCAGTAGAGAACACAGAAGCCAGCAGAAAGTTCCACACCCTAATGATTGTAAGCGATAGATGAGGTCTACGATGGAACGAGCAAGCCCAGAAGATGGCTGTTCACTCTTGCTTTAAAGGATGACGGTTGATGTGGTGGTAAACATAGAAGCCGGCAGAGAGTTCCACACCCTAATGATGGTAAGCGATAGATGAGGTCTACGATAGGACGAGCGAGCCTAGATTGATTTTCACTCTTGCTTTAAAGGCTGGCGCGGTTCAAGAGCCGACAAAGCCTTAATATTGCTAAGTCCATGTTAACTCAAGCTCGTTTATTTTATACCGAGGATTTCTGTGGTTGGAAGCTACGTCATTATGTGGCTGTGGTCAGGTTCCGCACATTTTGCGTAACCCAAAATTACACGGCGTCAGCACTGAAATTATTACGCGGTTGAGCAACAGGTTACGGCAAAGTTCGAGTACAGAACAGTATAAAAGGGAAGGACAAATCAGAATAAATTAATAGTTTAAAAACCACAAACACGCTTTTAAGACGAATGTAATGAGCAGATACTAGATATGTTTACTAGTAGGCAGTCCAAGGTTCCATCAACCACCTTCCAATTCCATCGTCAGACCAGCTCGATGGTACCATAATATTGTCTTATCATCTAATCTACATATAATTGCCAAGTTTCATGATGATACAACAATTAGAAGTAAGTTTAATTCAGATTCTTACATTTTCTTTTGCATAGTTAGTTTGTTACAGATCGACCTAATAAAAACGTGTTAAAATAGAACTACCAAGGTTTTAAAGCGGCTGTGTTTGACTGACAAATCAGTTGACAAGTTTGACAATCTGTCAGCTAATTGTTGTATAGATTTATTTAGTCTTTTAGGAACTAAGCCGAGAAATCTGGGTATTGCTCAAAACAAGCTTTATTTATTTATATCAATATAAAGAGTTGATACGACAGAGGGGCATTAAATTACACTACGTATACTATACGTGTTTAGTGTTAATTTAATACAGTTAAAAAATAAAAAGAACCAAAAAAATATTTTTTTCAAACAAACTAAATAGCTTACAAATCAGAGTAAAACGAAACCACCCTTTGTAAATAAATGTGACTGACCTTAAATACCTAGGTAACAAAGTGGCAATGTAGCCCGGTGTGTGTTATCTCTTGTCTTGGTCAGATTTATCGCTTTAAGGTGCATCTCATCAAAATCATTTGCGACTAAACTACTTTTCCTATTTAATTGATTTTTGGTACAAAACTTGAAAATGGTACCTAGTATACGCATTTTAAAGGAAAGCCCCTCGGTCGTATCAACTCTGTATATATAGTCAATACGTTGAAATTGCATATTTCAATGTATTGCCTAAAGGAAGTAGGTACGCTAACGACGTAAATAAATTCAGGAACGATAATCCTGAAGTACCTACTTAATCCAAAAACAATACTTGTCAAAAAAGCCAAGTCTCGCAACTCAGTTCTTCTACCGTAAAAAGTTGTAAGATCCATGTAATACCAAGTCGGTTATTAATTTATTCAGTCCCTACTTAAGGGACCTTCTGTCTTAAGTTGTTACGTAATTATCTAACCTAACATCTTATAGTGACCATATCAATATTAAAAATCTTTAACGTTTTAAATAAATAGATTTACTCGGCCATCGCATAAAATCACAATATATCTCAAGTAATACATACATATATAAATTAGATTGTTTAGTGCGATTGCCGGCTACAGATTACTTAAGAATAACATTAGCTTTCTGCACTCCTCACGATATAAACCTTAGCTTTGCTAAATTTTATATTTCGCCGACCACATATTTTCGTGAAAAGGGTATACAGTTTTTGCTTCAAATTAGTTCGCGAAAGTCAATCCCGTAAGAATTCAGGTATAAAAAGTATATGTTGCCTTATAATCTCCTTTATCTTCCAGAGAAAGTCCCATTAAAATCGTTCCAGTTTTTCCAGAGATTAGCCTGGACAAACAGACAGACAGGCCGACAGACAAAACTTAACAAATAAACTTATTTGCGCTTAGTATCGAACTAGGCTCTCGGCAAAACAGTTATTATGAAATGACAGACACTTAAAATTTACTAAAGAAAAAAATTTTTAGAAAAAAATAGGACCGACTTCCATATCAAAACACTACAAAACCAAAAATAACTAATTTCGGAAGTCGGTGTTATTGTTTTTGGATTTTCTTTTTTTTTCACACCGCCTTCCGAAATTAGTTATTTTTGGTTTTGTAGTGTTTTGATATGGAAGTCGGTCCTATTTTTTGCAAAATTTTTTTTTCATGCTTTTTAGTGGGTCGGTTTGTAATTTATCAAGTTACAAAAGCCATAATGTCAACAACTTATCACCTTTTACAAAATATTGCTTTTCCCGATGCATAGCCGTTAATTTTTGAGGAGTTCTCCTGGTACTTGACCATCAGCTCTACATCATCATATGTATTGTGACGAGCATCAGTGTTTAACATCCGTACTCAAGTAATCGAATCGCATTCCACGAAATACTTGTTATTGAGGAGTTTCAGAAGCCATCTGTGGTCTTTATCATCAGTTCAACTTCCCCAAATGGTGCATTTCGGAAGCAACTGCTCAAGGTACTATAAGAAATACCCAAAACGCTATAGGTGTGCCTATAATATTTGAAGAGTTCCCTCGATTTCTCCAGGATCCCATCATCAGATCCTGATTTCGTAACAATGGGACCAACTAGAAAGTATACCCATTAAAACGCAAAAAGAATTTTCCAAATCGGTTCAGCCGTCTTCGAGTACTCGATGATCATACATAAAAAAAAAAGTTCAAGACGAATTGAGAACCTCCTTTTTTTGAAGTCGGTTAAAAAGGGTTTAGCCGTCCTTCCATAGTCAAACTGCCCCCGATAGGAACCTATATCGTAACTTATGTTATATTGTAGAGGATACTAATGGTAAGTTCATCAAGTAGATATTGGCTCTATATCTTAGTTAATTGAAGAACTATTTGAAAAAAAACTGGCCAAGTGCGAGTCGGGCTCGCCCATGAAGGGTTCCGCAGTAACTATAATAAATATAACATCTATACTAATATTATAAAGCGGAAAAGTTTGTTTGTTTGTTTGTTTGCTTGAACGCGCTAATCTTCGAAAGTACTGGGTGGATTTGGATGAAATTTGGTATGGAAGTAGCTTGAAGCTTGAGGAAGGTTATAGGCTACTTTTTACCCGACTGCAAAAAAGGAGAGTTATGTTTTTACCGTGATAGAATCCACGGGAGCGAAGCCCCGCGAGAGTACTAGTACTTAATATATTTATTTGAAAAACAAAAAAACTCACAAATTTCTTAAAACTAGCTTATTTACAATTTTGACAACTACGCCAAATAACTTTGTTTTTCATAGTATTTGTATGAACTACAAATTTATATTTGCGGTTTTCGAAAACATACTGTATCTCAAAAACTGCTGACTCGATCTGGTTCAAACCAATTTTGGTTGAAAGTATACGTTAAGATCTACAACATATAGTTTTTTTAGATTTTTCACTTCATTATTATAGAAGTTAGAGGGGGGGACACATTTTACCACTTTGGAAGCGTATATCTTTTAAACGATTAACTTTATGAAAAAGTCATTTTAGAAACCATAATGTCATTTTTAAAGACCTGTCTATAGATACCACACACGTATAAGTTTCATAAAAAACAATATTTTCAGTTTCAGTTCCATGCATGGGGAGCCCCCTTTATTATAAATATTTTTTAAATTTTCTCTTAAAATCGGAAAGCGGTTCACAGAATACATCTACCTACCAAGTTTTACATGTATAGTCCTAATAGTTTCGGAATAAAATGGCTGTGACATACGGACGGACGGACAGACAGACAGACGGACAGACATGTCGAAACTATAAGGGTTCCGTTTTTTGCCATTCGGCTACGGAACCCTAAAAAAGGGTTCGGAGACGACTTTTTTTAAAAGTTAATTTAAAAGCTAGAAAAATAAAATAAATTCCATGTGTTTATGGTACACTTTACAGTTTATTTTATATAAATTTCCATGAGCCAAGCCAAAATAAAAATATTAAAAAAATGCAAATAATTTTTTTTTTATTTTTTTTTCTGATTTCTGATTTAATTGAATTACCACTTTGAAAAAATATATAATAATTGTCTATACCTTGCCTAACAGCATGCCAAGTTTCATTAAAATCCATAAGGTGCAACGTGTTGAAAAAAAAAATGAAAGTTTCATTTTTCTAGCTTTTAAATCAACAGAGATATATCACTTTGAAAAAAAATCGTCTCCGAACACTTTTTTTCATATAGCTCCTTAATTAATTAAGATATAGAGCTAATATCTACTTGATGAACTACTATTAGTACCCTCTACAATATAACATAAGTTACGATATAGGTTCCTATCGAGGGCAGTTTGTCTATGGAAGGACATCTTTCTTGTTAAAGAAACGGACATGAATGAAAACTACAGCTGGCAACATTACCGTGTTCATCCTTCGATATTAGTGGTCCATTCAATTAAAGGAAGCAGGAAGTTTACGGTGCACGTCGGAGCGGAGTAATCACTATAATGTATTGCGAAGGGCGACAGTTACGGCCAATCTGAGTTTATGGTGATATAGAGGGCTTATTTATGGTTATAAACAATTAAGTTGTGAAGGCGAGATCACTCTTGAAATTGACGATGTCTACCATCATCTAACAATTGTTTTTGTACAATTCAGATTTAAATATCACACACGGAACGGTGGGTTGCGTGTTCCAAATAATTCTAGGCAGTCTTCATTTTTTGTGACTATAATAACATAACATACGTATATGTAAACAGTTTGATTTCAATCCATTCGCAACAAGTTCGTCTTCGGCCAGGTGGTGCCTGAGCCGTAGCTTTTTGTATTAAATGCGTTTTAGTGTGCTTGTATTTTTAATTATTTTATGAACCTTTTTATTTGTAACTTTTTATAATAAATCTATACTTCAATACTAATAATATTATAAAGCGAAAAGGTTTGTTTGTTTGAACGCGCTTATCTTCGAAAGCTTACAGCTTACAGCTAGTAATTAAATAATATTAACCGTTTCTAACGTGTATTCATTTCACCATACATTCACTCCACGTTACACAGATAACCCCTTTAATCCCCTAGTCAAACTCATTTAAAAACTGTCAGGGAGAGTTTTTGAGCCAACTCTTCACCAATTTGTACCTCCAACTTCAAGCAACCGACTTCGAACTTAATCAATTCCAAACTTTCTTTTCGACTTTTTTATTAAGTTTTAGAGTTGTCGTCGCTTTAATTGCTTCTGAGTTTACGCTTTTATAATTAGCTGGGATGTTGTTAGTACATGGCTGTGTTAAATGTGGGGGTTAAAGGGGGAGAGGGGTTGCAAATTTAGTTGGGAAGCAAAGTTCTCGGGTTTTGAAAAATGTCGACATTTAAATCTCAGTCACATTATTACATACAAAGCCAGTAGTTTTATAGCTGAATTTAGTTATAATATAAGCCATCTGAAAGCCTATTTCACAAAAGCAGCACAGCGTTTGTTAAAGACAAAGATATAAGGAATCAAAGCTTGCATTAAGTGGAAATAAGTAAACGATTAGGTATTAGGAAAAATGCAACGAACGTTTATTGTTTAGTTAACACAAGGTAAAAAAGGAACAAGCTTATGCGCCATAGAGAGATGAGAGATTACACACAGAGTATAGACACAGAGTATAAAATATTGCCAACTTATAAATATGGTTGCGTTCTTATTTGCCAACACTCCCCACAGAACGCAAACCCATTTTACTGATACAGAATAAATGTTTTTCATAAGTAGTACCTTTAGTTAAGTTATCAGCTACCATGTTACAACCATTTACAAATTTAAATTTAACTTTAGAAACTACAATATTTTCTCGAATAAAATGTAAACGAATATCTATATGTTTAGTTTTTGGTTTATAACAGTCCGTTGATGCGAGTCTTATTGCACTTTGGTTGTCACAGTGGATGAGTAGCGCGCTGCCTTCGCCTTGACCGAGCTCGGCCTGCAGTTGCCGCAGCCACAGTGCCTCCTGGGTCGCTGCTGCCATCGCCATGTATTCGGCCTCCGCCGTAGAGAGTGCCACGGTTTGCTGCTTACACGAATTCCAAGATAAACAAGCATTCTGAAACAGAAAAATATAACCCGTGCACGATCTTCTATCCACTGGGTCACTCGCCCAGTCAGCATCACAGTATCCAGTTATTTCCTTTGAGTCATCTTTGACATAGCATAACTTTAGGTTCTTGGTTCCTTGAAGATACCTCATAATCCTTTTTATTCCAAGCCAGTGTTGATTTCCTGGATTATTACAGTACTGACTCAACTTGTTAACTGCATAGGTAATATCAGGTCTCGTAACATGTGCCAGATATATCAGACATCCCACTGCTTCCCTGTATGGGATATTTTTGTTTCCATCTACAGGATTATTTTCAAATTTTGCATTCACCTCTATCGGCGTACAAACTGGTTTGCATTCAGACATATTAAAGCGGTCCAATACTAGGTTAATGTACTTTTCTTGATCTAACATAATCATACCTGCCTCTCGGTTTCTATTTATGTTTATGCCAATACAATTCTTGATTTCACCTAAGTCTTTCATACTGCATTCTTCTTTTAATTTGTTTTTTATCTCTGTTGCTCTATCCTTATTATTTGTGAATATCAAAAGATCATCCACCCACACTGCAATGAATACAATTGTCGACTCATTTACTAAAAAATAAATACAGGGATCCACATGTGATCTTTGTAAGCCAATCTTCAATAAAATACTATTTAATTTAAGATTCCACTGCCTGCTAGCTTGTTTGAGCCCATAAATTGATTTATGTAAAATACATACTTGATCATTCTCTTTGTAGTACTCTGGTTGTGACATGTATATCTGAGTATCTATGTCACCCTGAAGAAAAGCACTTATAGCATCCATCTGGAACATTTCTAAATCATGCTTCGCAGCCAGCGAAAGTAAGAATCGAACAGATGTATATCTGACAACAGGAGCATATGTCTCATCATAGTCACTTCCTTTTCTCTGAGCATACCCTTTGATCACCAATCTAGCTTTAAAACGGATAATCTCACCTTTTTCATTTGTTTTTGTTTTATAGACCCATTTACAAGGTAAGACTCTTTTTCCAGGTGGGGCATTAACCAGTGACCAAGTTTTGTTTTTGATCAGAGAGTCATACTCTTCTTGCATAGCCTTTTTCCATTGGTCAGCATGAGATGATGATAGTGCTTCATCTGTTGTTTGTGGATCATTTAAATTAAGTATTGGGCAGAAGTAACTTACGTCATGGTCATCTGTTTCTGCATACTGAACAGCTCTCCGTGGACGTAAATTTATGTTTCTTATTGGCGACTCGAGATCAATCGACTGCTCTGGTATGTAGGATGTATCGTCATTCTCGCCAGACTGGTAGTCCTCGCTTGACTCACCAGTAAAACGGTCTGTGCTGTCCTCTAATTCTTCTTTACAGGTTTCTTCGAGTCGTTGTATCACTGAACTGCTGCTGTTGGATGTACAAGGTAAGTATATATTATTATCATATTTTTCTACATTTTCCAAAAATACTACATCTCTACTTTTTATAATTTTATTGGTATCTGGATCAAGTATTCGGTATCCTTTGGTGGATTCACAATAACCAACAAACAATAACTTTTTGGATTTGGAGTCCCATTTGAGGCGTTTTTCTTTTGGAACTTGTGTCATTACTTCACAGCCGAATACTTTTAAGTTAGACAAGTTGGGTTTCTTACCAGTCCACATCTCCATAGGAGTTTTACCATTAATTGATTTTGTAGGTGATCTGTTAATTATATATGCCGCTGTTGCAAGGGCTTCTGCCCAGAACTGTTTTGTAAGCTGAGCATCAAACAACATACATTTTGCTCTTTCCACCAGAGTCCTGTTCATCCTCTCAGCAAGACCATTCTGTTGGGGTGAGTACGGAGTACTTGTTTGATGTTCAATTCCATGTTTATTCAAGAAGTTTTCAAATTCTCTGTTACAGTATTCTTTTCCATTATCTGAACGAATTACTTTTATTTTTCTCTCATGTTCATTCTCTACTTTGTTTTTGTAATCTTTGAAAACTTCTACAACATTCAATTTATTTTTCAAAAAATAGACATGAACTCTTTTTGTGTAATCATCTATAAAGGTAATAAAATATTTCATACCTCCTAAAGATTCTTGCTCCATTGGTCCACATAAATCAGTGTGGATCAGATGCAGTGGTTGTGAAGATCTTGAACCAATGTTATTAAAGGGCAATTTGGTCTGTTTTCCCGAGAGACAGGTAGTACAAGTAATAGGACCTTCATATTTCTCTGAAAATGGCTGAACTCCCTCAGCACACTCCGGCAGCTTGTTAACATCTGAAAAATTCAGGTGTCCCATGCGTCTATGCCACAGGACAAAATCATTTATGTTATCTGAACAAGACAGGTTAGAGAACACCTCTCTGTGGGTGTTTAATAAATATAAATTGTTTACTAGTGTGGCTGAACACAAGAGCTTGCCATTTTTATCATAGATATCACAACCTTTGTCTCTAAAATTTATATTACAG
Source organism: Tholera decimalis (assembly GCA_943138885.2). Lineage (NCBI taxonomy): Eukaryota > Metazoa > Arthropoda > Insecta > Lepidoptera > Noctuidae > Tholera > Tholera decimalis. The sequence goes on from OW964551.2 coordinate 17,547,850, forward strand.
CCATTTTTCACCATAGCACTGACTGACAGGAGGTTTGCTGCAAGTTTAGGTATGTATAAAACTTGTCTCACCTGAATTTTATTTTCTTTATTACCATTTAGCATTAAATTAACCTTTCCCATACTTTCCACAGGTAGCGGTGTATTACTGGCAACAGTTATGGTGGGTATCGGTGGACTTGTAACATCATACATCCAATCTCGTCTATTTGTCATATGCATGGAGGCACCAGAGTCCACATACCACAGGTCTGCATTAATTGTCTGAGGAGATGCTGAAAAAGCTGCAACAAAACCTTTATCTTCTTCTGTATTTTCTACATTCTTCTTTCTCGGAGCACGACAATTCTTAGCAAAATGTCCATGCTTGTTACAATTATAACATCGGGGTCCTTTGTAGACCTTTGTTGAATCATGTTGTTTTCTATGAATGACCTTTTTCCTTGTGAAGAATGCTGAATTATCTGAGCATTGAACTTCCTGCAGGAGTTTAGATTTAATAGAATCAGCACTTATCTTGATGCCAGAGCTCTCCAGTCCCATGATCATGGGCTTATATGCTTCAGGGAGGCCGGCTAACATCAGTGTACCGAGCCATTCATCATCAATGTTAAACTTAATATTCCTAAGCTTGTGGGCGGTCGACATTATTTTATTCACATACTCATCTACGCTTCGAGAAGATTCCAGTGTAGTTGTGATCAAGTTTCTCAACAAGGCTACTCTCCTGTACAACCCGCTGTCATCAAAAGCCTGTTCCAAATTCTCCCAGACTTCTTTACAAGTAGTTGCATTCTGTACATGGACGTAAATGATAGGGTCCAGTAATAAAATCAACTTAGATTTCGCCTTAGTTTCTTTCTTTTGGTCTGTATTAGTGCCGGTGACACAACTCCATAAATCGTCGAGTTCGAAATATGCTTGGATTGCAAACTTCCAACTGGCATAGTTATCTCTTCCAACTAATCTGTCGATATGGAATGGATTATTACCTGAATTCGACATCTTCTATGCGTATTTGTGATTTTTACGTGATTTTTCACCGAGCACGCCGCCCCGGTTAACCTCAAAATGTATGACGGACAAAACACGCCGGCCGGTTTTCTTAATTTCACTGCGTTTACTTTTTCTTTTATTTCCACAAGTAGCAATCAACCACGCTCTGCTACCATGTTGATTATTAAGTGGAAATAAGTAAACGATTAGGTATTAGGAAAAATGCAACGAACGTTTATTGTTTAGTTAACACAAGGTAAAAAAGGAACAAGCTTATGCGCCATAGAGAGATGAGAGATTACACACAGAGTATAGACACAGAGTATAAAATATTGCCAACTTATAAATATGGTTGCGTTCTTATTTGCCAACAACTTTGCTTGCTGGATACGGCAATGCTCCGGTTCTATTGTAATCCACTGCTCAGAATCACATGACCACGGAGGGTTATTAAGGGAGGTTAAATAAGCTATCGCTCCTTTAAAATAACTAAGTACTCAGTTGCATAACAGATTTTCGGTCTTCTTAAGCCAAAAACCGACCCAGGCTTGATTAATATATTTTTGGCCCATTTTCCCGCTGTCCCTTTTAGTCACATATTATGTAGTTTCTGTTCCAAGTAAATTCAATGGTTTCTTGCACACAATTACAATAGCAATTTTAAAGCATTGTACCGTGTTAATGTGTTCGCAACAGTTATTACTCTATTAAAGTTATAGTTTAGTAGAAGACGTATATAACTTTTACGAGATTTACTAACATTAGGTTGTGTGCTTCTCAAGAAATGTCGGAATATTTCGCTCTAGATGTAAACTTGACAACGGAAATTCTTTATGAAGTTGACTTGTAAGGAATTTCTAGTAAACTAGATTTCTGCGAACTATTAGATTTTGGAAGTACCCATTTTGTGTGTTAAGTTATTAAGTCTATTATGTAACTTTATCTTTTACTCACTGTGCTCGCGATTTCGTACGTGTCTGAGATTTTTTCAGAAAAAACTCCATACCGTGGAAATTCAGAAATTAAAAGATGAGGATACTAAAACACAAAACATTTTATTTTGTTTTCTGCTTTTCTGAGCTAATCTCTGGAAAGACCGAACCGATTTCAATGGGACTTTCACGGGTTTACACGAGAAAAACCTCTCTTGCTAATGAAGTTGTATGATACAGCCAGCTAGTATACATTTGTGTATTATGAAAAGCTTTTTTATAAATTACCTTTTTTGGATTTATGGAAATATTTTACTGCCCTATATCAGATACAGAATCACCATGAAATATAACTTGATACACCTAAAAGTACCTATAGTATGGCAATACATATTCAGCTCAGTAAACCACACACACCAGTAACTAAACAAACTATCTAAACTTCCTTGTTTTAAACTCCTTTCTCAAACAGTCCGACCTGATTTTAGTGTATATTGTTAGAAATCGTACAGAAACGGTTATTGGTTTTACATTCCGAGGCCGAAAGTCGATGATTCACGATTATCCGCCGAATCGTATGCGAAACCGTTGAGACAAATGGGATGCTATCACGTCAAACTTTCGTGAAGGAAATACTGTTTCAAATGGAAGATGAGAGTTGATACGATTTTTAAAAACCTCGAGTCAACGGCGCGTCAAGTTCTACGCAACACTAATGACTGCGGGAATGCTCGAAAGAGATACCGCTGTGCTGCAACGTAAGGGCAACTGAAGGGACTGGGTGCGTTTTAACCAACTAGAGCGGGAGGGAGCCTATAGTGACTTTCCTGTCGAAAAAAATTTGAACCTTACCAATATTATAAATGCGAAAGTTTGTAAGGATGCATGGATGTTTATAACTCTTTCACGCAAAAACTACTGAACGGATCTGAATTTATTAATCCCGCAATTCCTACGGGATCAGGATTTTATAGAAACAAATGCTAAAAAAATCAAATGTTACTTTTTCGAGAAACCCATACGAAATAAGAAGGCCAAAAATTATGTTTTCATGTGGCTTCTGCTCATTAGCATCCCGAAGGTGACGTGGTTGATTTGGGTGTGTGCATGATCTTGATAATTTTTCCAACGCTACTAGCTTCGGGTATCTTCGAAAGTAGTTGTGTGTGCGAGCCGTAACCGAGCACGAGTACGAGTTGTAACCGGCTTATGAGCGATTTTTTTTAAAGATTCCTGAAAAAGAAATGTGGGTAGAATTCACATTACTAGCAATCCTGTTAACCCCTCCAACTTAGCTAAAATATGCTTGTGTATGGAGTGCGTTCACGGCAATAGTGGTGAGGTTAGAACTCTCAATCATAAGTCCGACACCTTTGGCTGGCTAACATTAGGATATTGACAATTACATTAGAAATCATTATCTAATAACTATTGAAATCTGAGGCCAATACAGATTTCTGTGCTTTATTCATACATCGCTGAATATAAAAGGTCTAATAATGTGTATAGCACCGCTATCATTCCAATCGGGGCTCATCATGAACGTGTACTGATAAGTCAATCAAATGATAGCAGATTAGCCTGCTAAGCAAATATTTTGTCGGCTTTATCTCGAAGTATATTCTACAGTATTGGTCGTTTTGACAGCTCTACTTTCTTTGAAATATGATTCAATTCTTTACAATATTTTACATTTATTTTGGTCGCTTTCTGACGAGTTTTAAAATCGAATAGAATTATTGTTAATTAGGTAGAAAGTGATTATACTTTTTCTTCTTCTTACCATGTGGGTAGTAAGGTCTAACGACCCCATACATCCTAGTGTCAGAGTTTCTAGACCGCCTCAAGGGCTTCTAACGTGGTTTATTTTGACGACCGCCATTAGGCGACCGGGACCACCGGCTTATATGTACGTGCCTTCCGAAGCACAGAACCATCTTTTTATCAGACAATCAGGTGATTCAGGCCTCCAATGTCCTAGCCAAACTGGAAACAACTTTACAAAATATGCTTCCCGCGGCAATCGAACCCACGAACACCGGGTCACAAGGTAAACGCCTAAACCACTCGACCACGGAGGCAGTTATTAATAATAATAATTATACTTAGAACATATGAGACTGTCTGCGGTGGTATGCACATATTATGGGACGCGAAAAATAGCATACTACAAGATACGTCATGGATATAGAAGAACCCAAGCGAGGCCTAGGTAGACCTGGATGGGGACTATACAAAAACGACTTAAAGAAGACAGGACTGCAACCGGTAATGACACAGCTGCACCCAGAGTGGCGAAGGAAGGCCTAGGAGTCTAGGTAGGCCTAGGAGGGCCGACCCCAAAAGACGAAGAAGATATTATTACAAGTAAGGTTGTAAGTGGTTTAACAAAACAGCGAATATTCATAATACAGTAAAGGCAGACAGATCAGAAAAGTTTTCTTTAGTTTTAATAGCAGTAAGGTACATTCGTATTTTGTCTGAAATCCAAAAGGAGTTAGTATATTGCGTTAGCATAAAATAGCTGTTTTCAGTATGGAAATATCAGCGAACCGTCGTAACGAGAGAATCCCACGTGTATTGATCTAATGCAGGTTCCACACTACATTCGCAAACTCACTGGGTATACGCGGGCAGGGAGTTTTTTTAAAGTGAAAACTTCTTTAGCGGCGTTTAGCACTTTTTTTGTAATGGGTAAAAGATGTTAAACTCGCGTCAGGACACGTGACCCTGATCGAAAATTCGTAAGACGGGCACTTTTTACTACAGTGACATCTATGTGACTTTATTGAAACTAATACAGCCCTAAATGACTTTGTTTGACACAGTCAAAGCTACAAGCGTGCATCAATTACTTCGTTACAATAGTTATAAGAAAACTGTCTAGATGGCGTTGTGATTGAAGTTAACATGTCGAATAGTGATAAAAATACTTGGGCGTTTTTTTTGTAATGAGTAAAAAATGTTAAACTCGCGTCAGGACACGTGACCTGATCGAAAATTCGTAAGACGGACGGAGAGTAGACAGCCGGCGCGGCGTAGGAGAGGAAGTATCCCCCTCTCTTTCTACGGCGCGGCGAAAATGTATGCCTGCGCTTGCTTTCTCGTAGTTTTAGAGATTGGCGATGATGGTTCTGGTAATAATGATGGTGAAAAAGTCGTCGAAATTATGGATGACAGTTGATTTTTCTAAGAGATAAACTTTTTAATGCAATATAAATTGTCATGTTTGTGTACGATAGCGCCATAAATAAATATTGTATTCTACCACATAAATGATAGTACTTTTATACTGATAATTAAAGCAATTCGTGCAAAATTATTTCCTAACCATTCCAAAATATCAAAAATACACAACGTTATTATTCAAGTTTTCTCTTCTGCCGGCACTCCCGGAGTGCAACCCGTTTTTTTTTCTTGGGGTATCGAGATTCGTCCGTGTCTGGGAAAGCAAGATAAGCCCTTGGTCCTCGCTGTCATTTGTACATATTTGACAGTGGTTAATGGTAGCCAAAAGCCAGAACTTCTGACACCAGTTTTGCCAAGGGGTAACTGTACCCTACTGTACTAGCTACAGGGTTGTGGAGGTCATCAAATAACGTGGCGTCACATTTCGATCGAACTTTGATTTACCTATTAAAGTAAACTCAAAAAAGTCAAATTATTATACTTCCAGACACAGGCATTTTTTGCCGAAAAGGAGGCTTCAGATACTAAATAGTAACGAATCACTGATTGTAACATTTTTTTTTATTATTTTATTTATTATTTGATAATATCGACCAAATTTTGATATTATTACTTATACTAGCTGACCCCCCACGACTTCGTTCGCGTGGTATCCTACCCCTACCCAAACCCTACACTACCCTACCCTACCGTAACGTACCCTACCCCTACCCTACCTTTACCTTACCCTACCTCTACACTTGAGACCTTTCCTAATTTATTTTTTTCATAAGAACCTTCTCCTGACAAAACCAAACAAAACAAAAAAGAATCAGCCAAATCGGTCCAGCCGTTTTCGTGTTTTGCGCTTAGCAACACAACTTCAACAAGAAATTCAACTACCCAGTTGCGAAACATGCGGCTTTCCGTGGGTCACATGAAGAATAGGGTAGGGAAAAGATCTTTTTAAATTATTCGTACGACGAGGCTTACATCAAACAGATTATATTGACCAGCCAACGTCCATACTAAGTGGAATACACTGGTTCTCGTCCGTTCACCGAAGTTACATAAATCGGGCGTAGTCAGTACTTGTATCGGAGACTACCTGGGAACGCAACGTGGCGTTGGCATTATGATTTCCTGGGTTGCTGGGATGTTCTAACGAGATATCGCGGCCCCGGAACGCAATGGGAACTGAAGGAACAGTGTGGGTTTTTAGTCAGAAAAGTCTGACACACACTTCCACTCTACCCAGAGCGGGAGGAAACTTTTGATAATAGGCTCGCGTTTGACCACCATCTCACCTGATTTATTTATTTATTATTTATTATATACTTTATTGTACACCTTACAATATTTCTATAGATACAAAAAAATTAAACTAGTGTACAATGGGCGGTCTTATTTATCGCACAGGGCGATCTCTTACAGACAACCTTTGGATGGACAAACTTAAAGGAGACAGATTAAGGGCTGTCAGTGTACAAACATATAATTGAACATAATAATATAAAATACATACAATACCAAAATTATATACTAATAAATATTACATGTATAATTGAGAAAGAAGGGGAAAAGTTATAGGGAGAGGTAATGCTCCTTCACCATTCTTTTGAACGCTGGTAGCGTTTGAGCACGCCTCACATCTATGGGTAATGCATTCCACAAACGAGCTGCTTGTATGGTAAAAGATTTGTCAAAGAAAGAAGTGGAATGCATACGAATACTCAACTCTAGATTTTCCGATGATCTCAAGGATCTAGAATGTGTGTCACAGAGGAACTGAAAACGTTCCTTAAGATAGAAAGGAGTGAAAGGATTAAATAGCACATTATAAAGTAGAGAAAGTAAGTGAAGATTCCGGCGAAACCTAATAGGAAGCCATTTGAGCTGAGCACAGAAATCAGAAACGTGGTTAGGATAGGTAGTTATGATGTGGTCGAAGATGAAGCACGCTTACCTGGAAGTACCTAACCTATTCACTCTTTGACTTGAAGACCCCCAGGTCATAGCTATAGCGTACAGGTTGGATCATTCAGTCATTTGATGAATTACCCCGCGAAAAAAAAGATAGTGACTAAGGCGTGAAACTCGATACCCACCCACGGTCGCGCCTGTTCACAGACAGTGTGAAACGGCCGTAACTTACACGTGCTGACATATTCTTGCGAGTTTATTGATAAATAACTTTTGTATTTATGTTTTAGATACAAGAGCGTATTTTAGATTCTTGGAAAAGTTTCCTGAATGGAAAATTGTTGTTTGAGATTTTCTTGTATGTTTTCAGCGTTATGAAACTAAAAATACGTTATTGATCACGTTTATTATAGAAAACCTATTGTAACCGTGACTTTTTTAGGAACTTAATGAGCTTACAAAAACTTCACTTACACAAAATATAAGTATACTATCACGTTGGAAGTATTGCTGAATAAATCAGTTTTTCCGGACTTTTATGAAGAAGTCCAAAGCGACTAGTGGAACCAGAAATATAAAGTGCAAATTGTATATGTTCTTTACGTCCTGAAGTGTTGGACGACATGCCAAAGCTTTCTATAGAAATTTCATTTTCGTCTCCTACTCGTCTGTCTCCATAGCTAAAGTTTCTACTGACCTGATCCGGACTAAGTGAGCTGTCTCCACTGGCGTTCCTCTCCTGGTTCTGTGCCGTTCTCTCCTGTTTGCAAGCCGTGTGGTACTCCAGCCGGGTGCGTTCCACCTTCTGCAGTAGCTTGGCCCAGGGTTTCTGCGCCTTCTTGAATGCCTCGTCCATTTCTTTACGTTCTTTTAGCTGGATCATTGACTGTGGACAAGAAAGAGATAAGCTTTAGTACGTTTTTTATAGAAAGTGCAACATACAGGTTGAATGATGGACAAGAAATGTTTGGTCACGGACCGGCTATCCTAGAGAGAGTTGGTAGAAGCCTAGGTCCAAATATAACTGCTATTTACACATGGTCAAGGTGGCGTTGAAGTCTTCGATATTTTATTTCTTTTCTTTTATTATGTGCGGAAAATTTACAGCTAGATATAGACAATAGTTAGTAATGTTAATAAATATAATATGATTAATTACAATACAATGTTAGCCTTTCAATAAGATAGCTTAGTTGGAGGGGTTAAGAAGATTGTTCCTAATGTGAATTCTACACACATTGCCAATTCCATTTCATAAGAAAAAAACTATCCTAGGAGGATAAGCTTTATGAATAAAAATGAAGAATATGCAATTCAGTATGTTAACCTACCAAAGGATTCCATGCCAACCAGATAACCAAAATTATCAGCCATAATAATTCAGGGCTCGATAACAATCGCCTTTGATGACCGGAGCGTCAATTTCAAACCAATCAGTGTAGAGTGATTAATTCGTCGAAAAGCGGGTAGGTTTGACCCAGTTTCTACAAAGGTATCACTTCATCTCCGATACAAACATAACAGGTAACAAATAGCTCTCGGACGCCGAAGGTTGCGGGTATTGTTGATGATGCGGGAAATATTCAAACGAGATACTACGCATGTAAGGACAACGGAAGAACCAGGGTGGGTCTTTGTCATTAGAAGTCTGACACTCCATCCACAATAGGAAAAGTCATATAATGAATTTCCCACTCGGCAAAAAAAAGACCTTACGGACACGTTTGGTGATGTGATGCAGTTACTGGCCTTTTTATTTCTGGGTGAGAAAATCATCGAATGACTTCTCCCGCTCTGAGTGGAGCGGAAGGGAGTGTCAGACTTCTACTGACTAAAAACCCACCCTGTTCCTTCAGCTGCCCTTAAGTTTCGGGGCCGCGGTATCTCGTTAAAGCATTCCCGCAACCCTTGCTGGCCTTAAGTTTAGATGTTTGGTTACTTATTTTTCTGTTTTCAAATATAGAAGAAGAACATCAAAAAAACATCCAAGTGACTATATTTCTTCAAAGTAACTTAGGTTACTTACAGTAAAAGCCAGGAAATTTATCTACATATGTACTATGTACGTGTAAAAAAGTCGTGGATTTCAGAAAAATATTTGCCTTTTAACATAAGGTTAAATTGCTGACAGCTCGCATTAAAAAATACTTAGCCCCAACCAGATCCGTAAAACACTATTAGTAAGCCATAGAAACACTTGCACTGGTGGTGTGAGATCGAACCAGCAGTGCAGCAGTAAATCACTCATCCACTGAGCCAACCGTTTCGTCAATGGATGATGTTATTCGCACTTTCACAACACACCTCCACGACAGATTGCAATACCATTAATGATCTGCGAAACGAAATACCTCACCCGTCGAGCATACGAAAGAAGCCAAGACCTAGAACGTGCACCGAAGTGCATGCTTGCACAAGCCACGAGTCAGGAAATAGGCGACGCATGTCAAGCTGTTGATGACACTTGCCATGCTCGGTGACAGTACGTGAATCGATTCGATAACTTTCTTCATTTTATATACTATATCTTGAGAAAAAAAAAGCAAGCGCAAGCATGTTTAGGTGTTGTTTGCATACAGATTCGGATCAATACAATTATACAGTATGTTAACTAACAGAGAGCGTTCCAAAAATATTCACTAAAAATGTTAAATTGATACATAAAAGAAACACTCTTTACACGCGTACTTGAAGGACGGCAACGTCGCAATTTTTATTTATGAATGCGTACGCGTGTACAGAGTGTTTCTTTTGGATGATGAGGTCGACAATGAAGCACGCTTTCCTAGTTTACCTATTCACTCTTGACTTACAAGACGACCAGCTTAAAGCTATCAGGAAACACAGGCCTTGGCATGCAATTACACACCTTAGCCGTACGCACAATGAAAGTATCCCCAAAACATTTTGTGTGTATGGGTGGGATTTCCACCAATCACATGATCGTCGTTCGTTTTGTAGTCCGATGATGGAACGGGCTTGTTCCTATATGCAACTGTGCTACGTCTTTTATCAGACTAATCCGACCCAAAGGGCTGATATAAAGAAATATAAGTATCTAATCAATCTGTGCCATTGACATAATTAGAACACCTTGATAGATAACAATAGAAACCTAATTTTGCTATCGGTCATCTGTTTGCATATCGCTTTTAATGAAAAAAATGTTTTCGGCATTGATTGATGTTGGGAGATATAATGTTACGTTACTTGAAGCAAGAAAAGGTAAGAAATCCTCGAGTCGATGGCGCGTCATGTTCCACGCGCGCCTCAATGAGCAGTCGGCACTAATGACGGGTTCTGATATGGCAATTGCCTACCGAGGATGCGAGAACATTCTAACGAGATGCCGCGGCCGAATAACGCAAGGCCAACTGAAGGAACAGGGTGGTTCTTTTATTCAAAAGTGTCGAGTATCCCATCCGTGGAGAGAATGGGAGCGAAATTCCGGATTTCGAAATCCTGATTCTGTCCTCGAAAAAAAAAGCAGTTTGTAAGCTAAATTAACCACCTGATGCATGAAACGTGCCATTTTCGTTTATTTTTCTCATGTTGCGAAGTTTTAAAAACGGCTAAAAACATGTTTTCATAAAAATAAAAGAGGTGTGAAATAAACGTTTACCAAAATGAGAAACTTCAGCTTGTTGGTAAAGTTTTAAACGGTTGCCGAGACGTGAGTGCTTTTGAACATCAGGTACATACATAGTTGATGAGCTAGATGAATATGTTTGGGCAGCAAAATGTTTTTCTTTATTTTTTTGCCCGCAGTTCGTTTAGTTTTTCAAGCTGAAGCAACATAACACAAAGTAATGTGCCGACAACGAATCCCTTCCGTCTTTTAACTTTCCTATCACTTGCTGCAAACGTCACCTTACGAAGTTTTCCGATGTAACAGGACCCCTTCTATGTGTTCATTGTGATCATTCAGATTCATCTGGACAAAAAAGATAAAAATGCTACACCCTAAGGTGAATCCGAAGATATTACGTTTACGTAACACCATTGTCAACACATTCTCCGCCAAAACTCACGTTGTTACAATGGAACCATTTTCTGAATATACATACAACGTGTAATTTAAAGGGTATATACATACCAAGTGCACGGCTTCTTTGGATGATAACAAACGATATGGCCAGGGTTTTCTAATCCTATGTCTACATGTGTGGAACTTATTAGAAATTTCAATACATTGATATCAGAGACTGAATTTTTCAAATTAAGAAGAACGAAGAGAATTATCGTTTTATTGGCAAGTGACGTGGAAAGTGATGACCCTCATAGTGCTGTGACACGTTTGTTACTATTGGTATTCAAGAAACATATGAAACCAATAATTTGCGGTCAATTTTGTGAGTCACTTATTTTGAGCTGAAACTTTGCATAGAGACTCCATACCAGATGTTGTCTTCAGTCTTTTTGGATAGATATGGAGTTTCCGTTACACGTTGTATACAAAGCCTATTCAAGTTATAATTTTTTTAAAAGAGAACTAGCAATGTGGGTAGAATTCAAATAACCTACTAGCAATCTTGTTAACCCCTCCACTGAGCTAAATATAATTGTGTCTGGAGTGAGTTCACGGCAGTGTAATGGGCGGGCGGTTCAACCCCGCGACATCTCGATCACAAGGCCGGCTTAGCCACTATTGACGCTTCATAACAACCATTCATAATTACCCATCAAAGCACAACGATTATAAAATATTTGATAGATGATGATCGCACGATGTTATCTCTGATGACAGACATGATTGCATCGTCACGCGCCTGGGCATCTGTATGTGCATAATTACGGATGAACTACCGTCATTGTGTAGTTGTATAATGTTGATTGGTATTGGTTTAAAGACGGGAGATGAGTTTGAGGCACGGAGATGGGTAAGTTACTGGCATAATGATATGAGCTCTTTATCAAACGGAGAACATAAATCTCCTAGTTAAGGGGATGGGGCCAAAAAAATTATGTGTAGGTACTATCATGGCCACCGCATTATTTTGGGTAAATTATATTACTAAAAATTTTAATTTTTAGTGGCGAAAATAATTTTATTTTATTAAATAATTTTTAGCGGTTTTACTGGGGAACTGTTATAATTTTTAGTTTGTATCGTTTGTAGTTTGACACACATGTAATTTAAAGTGTGATAAGTTTGAATGTTGATGGAGGTAGAATAATGATATGAAAGAATAAGGAAAATATTATGCTTTGACGTCTAATAGAGGAGAATGGAAAAAGTACTTAAACATGTTGCGCCAAACTCAAGTAAATAGGATAAGATGATGATGTAAAAGATTTTAGTTTGTAGGTACAATAAATAAATAAATTCTACTTATTGAGCAGTACTCCGGTTAGAATAGCATTTTACTAAAGTTTCTGGTAGAATCAACAAAAATATCTCGATCCAAACGCAGTAAACACATTGACTTTAAAAAGATCGACATCGCCGTCAACATGTTTTTAAATAAACGTGACAACATTCGTTGTATTATTGGTTTCCGAACGGTTCTTCCCGGAGAGCATTTACAATAATATCCTTAAATAATATTTTTTTAATTTATTTTACTCATGTTATTGAGGAAAGAGACATACAAAAAGAAGAATGCAAACAGTATACAAGAGAGGTACCCTTGGGCCCCAAACTAGGCACAGCCTGTATCTTGGTGGCCCGAAAATACATATCGTGGTGCAAATGCTTTCGAAATGCATAAATGTACATTGAAAACAGTGTTACATACTGCAGGTAACATTTACCCATCAAAAACATAAATGTGAAATGAGAGCCAAGTTCAATATTATTTTATATGCCTCGGTTGTTGACTTCAACGACAAAAGAAGTGAAATCTAAATGGGTGCCAAGTTGAAATTGTAAAGTCGGTCAGTCTTGAAATTTATTTATAACAATATAAAATATCATTTATTCTTATAACTTAGGAGAATATATTGTAGCGTAAGGTTTGACCTGGCTAGTTCTCATATACGAATTATTATGTTCAATGGTTAGTTTCTACCAGCAAGCCAAATTTTCGGAATAATAAAATAAGAACCGACAAGTAACAGGTTTAAAACTTGCGAAGGCTATAATATAATTCGTATATGAAAACTAGCCAAGTCAGACCTTAGGCTACAATATATTCTCCTAAGTTATAAGAATAAATGATATTTTATATTGTTATAAATAAATTTCAAGACTGGCCATTGAACTTGGCACCCATTTAGATTTCACTTCTTTTGTCGTTGAAGTCAACAACCGAGGCATATAAAATAATATTGAACTTGGCTCTCATTTCACATTTATGTTTTTGATGGGATATCATTACTTTTTGTACATAAAATAGTAGTAGGTATTTATTTATAACAAAATTAATACTAAATGGTTTTTTGTTAAACTACTGTATTTTCCTACGTTTACGGGGTATAATATTGTCCTTATTATATTATTTTCTATATTTTCTTGTATCTTTGAAATGTTCGACTGAATTGCCCATTCAGTATCCGGAATTCTTTTTACGCGTTTTGCCTACATAGTGTAGTGACCCTCTAAGATAATAGGTGGCGCTAGTGGTTGTAGAATACGGTTGTTACGCGTAATAAATACGAAAATGTACTATATTCTTATTTATAAGTACAAAAACCGATAAATTTGGATTACAAAAAATTAAGGGTGGTATTCAACTCGTTATATATTCACGTAATAACCTTAAAATCCACATATAGAGATTTACAGGCACTAATTATAATTTAAGTGAAAATTATAATAAACTGATAAAAAAATACCAGTTTCTGATTTTTTCCTTTGTGTTCACCTAATTACCTATCTGCATGCCAAATTTGAACTTTCTAGGTCATCTGGAACTGGATTATAGTTTTGATCTATAGGTCAGTCATAAAAATGACGATTTTTGGACGTTAATATCTAAATAACCGTTTGAGATATGTTTATAACATTTGGAACACATATGTATCTCGCCAGTCTCAATATATGAGCCAAATTTGACAAGTTTAGGTGAAATAGTTTTTGAGTTATGAGGGGCTCAAAAGTGGCTCCAAATGGTTCGTGTAATATTACACACGGTGAGCTGCGCGCCAGTACTTGGCTTGACACGCTCCCGCGTGTCTAGATCAGGCAGGTGTGGGTTCGCAATTTTCTTTTATACGGCCATTTTTTGGGAGCCTTTGTATGTGTCACAGTGAGTACTTAAATATGTATAGGGATAAAGGTAAGTTCACATTGGTCACTTTTATGTACTGAACTGATCCAAAAGGGCCAGGATGTGTAACTAGCTTCTGTCCGCGACTTCGTCTGCGTGGGAAAAATTTCCGCGTAAATCCCGATCCCCTGGGAATTCAGGTTAAAAAGTAGCCCATGCGTTATTCCAGGATGCCAACTACCTACTTACCAAATTTCATTCAGATCTGTTAAGTAGTTTTTGCGTGAAAGTGTAACAAACATCCATCTGTTCATCCTCGTATGGTATTAATCATACATAAATACCTTTTATAGGCCATCAAAGTGCAAATATCTGTTAATTTGTATGGCAAAACCAACTGCGTTGTCGCGTCGACAGAAGGTGCGTTTCAGTTTTACCAGCTCACGTGGCTTGGAGGAGACAGACAGTGCATGTAGCACCTGGGATTAAATGGCGATTTATGGCAATATAACTACCAGTCAAGCAAAATCCTTATGATTGAAGCAGCCAGGACACGGCAGTTATCCAAATAGTTATGAGAAGGATATAATTGAATTCACAACCCACCCGGCAAGTCTCTCATATCGTAATTTTCATGCGAAGGAAGTTGCGGGCAACAGCTAATGATCTATATAGCGTGTGAGGTGAAGCTAATATTTTATAGTGACTAGAAGAAAACGCTATATAGATACAACCTTAGAGCACAAGTGCCTAGTCGTCGTTGCGCGTGCAAAAGTCGCTATGTGTTATTTAGTCATTTTAGTTTTTTTTATGCAGTTTCAATCATTATTTTAATACACACATGCTGTAAAAACAGCTATCTGATACTGAATAGCTTCTGAATTAATATTGCGTTTATCAGATAGCTGTTTTTACAGCATTCGTGTATTAAAATAACTATTGGAACTGTTTAAAAAAACGAAAATGACTAAATAACAAATAGCGACTTGTACGCGCAACGACGTAGTGTAGCATTTAGGTCAGCCAGCATGAATGGTATACATTGGACACGAATCATCGCCATTGTGTGACAGCCTTGTGACCAATGATGGTGGTCACCGGTCAGGTGGGCGCATGTTTACGCTATCATTATTAAACGTTATATTTGTTATACGTTTACTTACAGACAACCTGTTTGTAAAATAATAATAGATGTTTATTCATAACCCCCAATTCTAAGGTTTTTATGATTAGTGAAATAGATTTAAAAATATTTTGCACCAGATAACAATACTTAGTGGAGATATAAGCTTTACATTGGTAGGGCTTATTTTTAATGAGCCATAATATTATTTTGTATCCCTGGCTCGGAAACTCGGCCCAAAAGTCAGTGATTTATGTCAGCCTTTGAATAAAGTGTCCATCGGTCGGGTGAGAGAACGTTACAGCGTTTTAATCTTTGTTTGAATTACTTATATTCCACAAAATCTACATACCGGCGAGAAATATTGTTACTTGTAACTCCCTGTAAAGCATTTTTTCAAAACCTCTTTCCAAGGTTTTAAACAAACATGCTAATTACGAACTACACGCCTGTCATTACAAACACGCCACTGCATGTAGTGGCGTGCACCTGACATGCAATGGCGAGCCTGTAGTGATATGCGAGTGATAGTTTTAGACAATTAGAACTTGATCACCATCTTTGTACAGATCGGTTAAAATATGATGCTTCTAGACATTTTTTAAGCAGAAGGGAGTGTCAGACTTTACTGACTAAAAACCCACCGTGTTCCTTCAGCTGCCCTTAAATTCACGTGGCCGCGGTATCTCGTTAGAACATTCCCGCAACCCCGGATGCTTCTAGACCTACCGTTCCAGGATGTACATTTTATGTTTTCGGGTGGAAAATCATCAAATGACACCTGCCTCTGTGCGTGGGGTGGAAGGGAGTATCAGACTTCTACTGACTTAAAGCCTGTTGTTTTAGTTGCACTTGTGAACCGACGCCGCCGCGGTATCTCGTTAGATTTATATTTTCTGTTCCTAATCATATTGTTCAAGGAATAACATATCTGGAATTATTATCTTACCCGGTTATAAAAATTGTTTAACTGATACAAAATTCATGTTGGAAATGCATTGCTCCTGTTGCCATCAGGAAAATGTTTGTGTTAGACATGACATAGTCTTATAATGTCAATCCTATACAAAGTTATCATTCCGCAAATACACGATAGACGCATTTATATGTTCGGTAAAACCGGAAGGCGCCATCTGTCGACGCGATCACGCAACTAGTTATGCCGTGCAAAAGCACTCGACGACCGCCTATTCGCGTGGTGATGATATTAGCATGTCGCGAAATCTTACAAAATGATTGTAATTAAATGCCACACAACTGATTTGCAATATATTCATATCAGTAACATTTCAGACGATTAACCTACTAACCAAATTGATAAAAACTATCGAATCGTCCAATAAATCGAGAAGATTACGCACTACATCAGGCAATAATCAGGATTGCAATATTATAAAATAACAATCGAGTTACAACATACGAATGGAATTTGCGATTATATCCTGTTGCTATTAAGATAATACGAAGCCGTCAATGGTGAATAAAGTGACGCGTCTTTTTATGATAAAAATACAGACAACGTAAAACTCACATTGAATACAGTTGCTATGTGGCCTGTCTCACTGGTGCGCGACTGCTGAGCAAGAGGTCCAGGGATCGATTTCCGGGTCAGCAAAAATGTAATATTGTGTGTGTGTAAGAATTTTCTCAGTAGGTTCGCAGTATGATACACTCGTGCCTTGCAATGAACGTTAAGCTGTTGGTCCTGTTCCTAATGTCTCCCCGGTCGTGTACGTTCCATCGGACTATGAGAGTATAGGAACAGAGACAGCATCTGTACCAGTACCCATACTTGTGCACTGTAATATCTCCTGCACAGATGGCTAATATCGGCTGAGATTACCCGCTGCCGTGACCGAAATCGGTCAAGAGGACCAGTAAAATTAATTCTTGTATCGCATAATTACGCTACAGGATATTAGAGTTATATAATTTGCAATATTTTTATTTTTAAATTAGAATACACAATCTATCGGTTGTTATCAGAGTCATATCGACGCAATGCGATATCAATCATAACGCTATCAGCGATAATGTCATTTTAGCTCAAGTATTGCAGTACAGACCTACATTTACAGTTTTCTTCGTTATATTGTGGGTGATATTAATTAAATGTTCAGATGATCAGGATTTAATTTTCATCATTTTATTTTCAGGGAAAATTATATCTAACTAGTACTCTCGCGGGGCTTCGCTCCCGTGGATTCTATCACGGTAAAAACATAACTCTCCTTTTTTGCAGTCGGGTAAAAAGTAGCCTATAACCTTCCTCAAGCTTCAAGCTACTTCCATACCAAATTTCATCCAAATCCACCCAGTACTTTCGAAGATTAGCGCGTTCAAGCAAACAAACAAACAAACAAACTAACAAACTTTTCCGCTTTATAATATTAGTATAGATGACTCCTCCCGCTTTGAGTGGAGCGGGCGTGTCAGACTTCTACTGACTAAAACTACCCCGTTCTTCTTTCTTTCTCGTGAGGACTCTTCCGTAACCCTAGCAGGCAGCCATTCGCCCTATCCAACAATGACGCTGAACGCGCTTTGAGGCACGCGTGGAACTGAACGCGCCGTCCAATTCGGGATTCAAAGCATCCGTTGATCTCTTCTCCACATTTATCCTGCTCATAGCTTAAGCGTGGAGCTCTTAACCTCTGTGTTACTTATCTCCGTATATATTCATCATCCTTATAAAGGAGGTCCTCCCGCAACATAAAGTATTTTATGCACCTGCCATTTAAGCGTTTAAGCGTTTAAAAGTTGCGAGCGTGGAGTTCCAGAGAAATGACCGCTAGTTGGTATCTGGGCGTGAATTCTGACCGCCAAGCAAGCATTGCTGAGCGAGTATCAACTTTGACAGCTCTTGTCGCTCAACGACCAACTGGTGGAGCGAGTACTCGCCAGAAGTGTGAACAGTCAGCGATCGGCTATTAATATATGCATCTCTTGTGTTTACACAGATAGTATATCTATTGTACGTTTCTTGAGCGAGAAATAAGCCGACAGTTAATCGTTTTCTCGTTGGCGGTGGGACAACAGCCTAATGGCTAAGGTGTCGGACTTGCGAGCGAGAGGTCGCGGGTTCGAACCCCACCCATTACACTATTGCCGTGAAGTACTCCAGACACAAGCATATTTAGCTTAGTTGGAGGGAGTCGTTCCATGTAAAGCACTAATAGTCAGCTGTATTAGGTTAGACTGGAAGCTGACCCCAACGTTGGGGAAAGGCTAAGTAGATGATGGAGTGATGTGAATTTTACTCACATTGCTAGTTCTCTATAAAAAAAACGACGGGTTGCACTCCGGGAGTGCCGGCAGAAGTGAAAACTTGAATATTAACGTTGTGCATTTTTGATATTTTGGAATGGTTAGGGAATAATTTTGCACGAATTGCTTTAATTATCAGTATAAAAGTACTATCATTTATGTGGTAGAATACAATATTTATTTATTGCGCTATCGTACACAAACATGACAATTTATATTACACTAGCTTTTGCCCACGACTTCGTTCGCGTGGGAGGTTTTTCCCGCGTAAATCCCGATCCCGTGGGAATTCCGGGATAAAAAGTAGCATATGTGTTATTCCAGGATGTCTACTATCTACTTACCAAATTTGATTAAGATCCGTTCAGTAGTTTTTGCGTGAAAGAGTAACAAACATCCATACATCCTCACAAACTTTCGCATTTATAATACTAGTATAGTATAGTATTAGTAAGAAGATTTATAATATTAGTAAGAAGTAAGATTAAAAAGTTTACGCAGGCATACATTTTCGCCGCGCCGTAGAAAGAGAGGGGGATACTTCCTCTTCTACGCCGCGCCGGCTGTCTACTCTACGTCCGTCTTACGAATTTTCGATCAGGTCACGTGTCCTGACGCGAGTTTAACATTTTTTACCCATTACAAAAAAAGTGCACAACGCCGCTAAAGAAGCCTTCTAATAAACTCGGCCCACCCCGACCATAAACTCTATTTCGCTGATCTCAGCATAGCAAACATAAGACGTTTTACTTCCTGAAAACAAGATAATTGGGCGCGTCATTCTTATTTGAGACACGATTATCGTTGTTTGTGGGTTCTCGTTTCCGCATATTTGCGCATATTATGTGTAAACGTCCACTGTTTACGTACGGCTTTAAGAAGTGAAGTTTGCGCTAAGTAATGAGCACACCTTTATGATTATCGTGGCCATGAGTAATTGAGGAAGCTCACATTGGCCATAGAAATTCCACTAACTGGTATCTTTACATCTCTACATACTATACATACATACTACGACATTCATACGTATATGTAGGTACTTAAATAAAATTAAAACGTATGTCTGTGATTTCAAAATGACTGTTTTTTCAAGTTCTAGAAGTAATTTACACGATACTAAATGAAAACAAATAAACTTATTTAAATGCTTTGTCTGTCTGTTTGTCCGGACTAATCTCAGGTTCAGCTGAACCGGTTTTAATGAAACTTTCATTCTGAAAGGCAACATATTTTTATTCTGAAATTCTCATGGAATCGGGACTTACGTGGGGAAAACCATGTAGGACTCCCACGCAAACGAACACTTCTTTACTACTGGTTTATATTTAAAAGATTAAAGACTGGTGGGAGCGGTATTCTATGTCATTCTACGATTCTTCGAGCACAGTCCTTTAGAAAATGTCCTACAGTGCTACTACTCATTTTACCACGCAAGCAAATTCCACTGAAGACAGAATTATTTGAGTCAATTTCCTCAGTGGATATTGTAATTTTTGAGTAAGTGCAAGAACGTATAAAACACGCGAGTTTAATATAACTCATGATAAAACGAAAGCCCTCCTACAACTGAGAGGAATGTTTATGAAAATTCGCGATACGTTTCGTAATCAGAATAACATACATCCAGACAAAAACGAGTTCGTTTCTTTTTATGCGGAAACTCAAAATACTCTCGTCATGGAAGCGAGACAGCGGTTTACCATTTTGAAGAGACAAGATCGTTCTTTGAAGATTTCTTGTAGATTCAGACTGATTGTGAACTGGTGTGTATGTCATTCACAAAGTTTGGTGGGTTTTTGAAGAGTTTAGACATTCAAGTAATCGAATCTTTAAGAGTGAGCACTGCTCTAAATTGTTAAGTTTTGATGCGGATGACGATATTTTAATGGAAGACGGTCCTTTGTAATATTTTATTTGGTTATAAAAAAGTTATTAATGGTCAGAAATCAGATACCTGTTAAGAACTTTCAAGAGCACGGTATTATAATGTGTTGTGTAAGCGATTGCAATATACAATTTTGGTCTGACCGATTTTTATAGGAATTTTACTGAAAGATAGGGGAAGTTACAGCGCAACATATTGGCTATTCTTTATTCCAGAATTCCCACGGGATCGGGATTTACGCAAGTCAGACCGCGTGGACTTCCACGACAGCGAAATGGCTGGCACAACTAGTCTTCAATAAGACAACACAACTAAATGAAATAATGAATAATAATTGTTTTATTGATATAAAATTCACACCGGAACAGCTGCTCAATCTGTATTAAGCCAAGGTTCGGTCGTGTATGGAGTACTGCTCTCATCTTTGGGATGGATCTGCCAAATACCAACTGGACGCGCTTGAGTCCATTGAGAAACGGGCCAAAAGACTCATTGGCAACGATGCACTGGTCGAGTCAAAGCTTCAGAGCCTTGAACATCGACGACGAGTTGCCAGACTATCGGTTACATTTCGGAGAGTGTGCGATGGAGTTACACAAATCTAATTCCGCCAAGTCCGTTCCATCGTCGGACTACAAGACAAACGGCGATGCGCCATCGTTACATGGTGGACATCCCACCCATACGCACTAAGCGTTTTGGGAATACTTTCATCGTGCGTACGGCTAAGGAGTGGAATTCCCTGCCGGAGTCTGTGTTTCCCGATAGCTATAACCTAGGGGTCTTTAAGTCAAGAGTGAATAGGTTACTTTTAGGTAAGCGTGCTCCATCTTCGACTACATCATCACTTACCATCAGGTGAGGTGGTGGTCAAACGCGAACCTATTATCAATCAAAAAAAATATTTACATTCCTATGCTAGCAGACAGGTAGGTATGTGTTACAGGAGCCAGTGTCTTCACCCGTTTGTGTTGCATTAACATGATTTATATGAATAAAAATAGTAATTATATAAAAACAAAAGTTAATGGCTGCAGGCTCTTATGCGTGAGTGTATGTTTATAGATATATATGGCTGTGTGTGTTTGTTTGTTTGTTTGATTGATTTGTGAGAGTTATGTATGTGTATGTACGAGTAATTGTGCTTGGTGGTAGTCCTTCTGTCGCTTCCCTATGTTACCTATAATTGTACTGTTTGCGTATCGTTCTTACAATACGTTTTTAACTACATGAAAACCTCATCCTTACTACGGTAAGGTTACCGTAAATACGTATCATACATCCGTACTTCTGTTTCATACACTATTCTCAAGTGCGAAGGTGAAGCGGAGGCCAGCAAAGGTCACTGGCGTTATTTTCACTCATTTCTCCAACACCTGGCGCGCCGCCAACCACACTACTTCGACGAATCGTCGTGATAAATAATTTTAAATGACTCGTAAACTACAGATTGTGTATGTAACATTTATTTTGGTGGTTATCGAAACTATTGGTGTTTTTTTTTTTTTGTTGGTTAACAAACAGCGTAAAGCATTTCCATGTGTATTTATTTATTATTTCTAAAAGCACTGGAGTTAAATGTGTACACCAAAATAATGGTAGTAAAAACGTTAAGCAGTGAGTCAATAGATGATTTTTATTGGCTTGGTGTATCTCAGGTGACCGAAGTTTCCGAGTTTTTGAAACAGAATACCAGCTTGCTATCTGGTACGAGTTTTTCGTAATCGGATCACTACTTTTAACTCTTATCACCAGCTTAACTCTAACAAACAAACGATTCAACCTCTGTTAGTTTTATAGGGATTTTGTACATTATTTTAAATTAATAATAGTGTCGCGTTTGACCACGATCTCACCTGATGGTGAGTGATGATGTGGTGGAAGATGGAGCACGCTTACCTAAAAGTAACCTATTCACTCTTGACTTGAAAACCCCTAGGTATAGCTATCGGGAAACACAGACTACGTATTCGAGGATTCGTATTTCTTCAACAAATAAAGGATATAAAGAAATCAGATTTCAGTTTCAACATAAGGACGATATTTCATGAGTAAAATTCGCAACATTTCCTACTTACTAATGTATTCGACGATATTTTCCAAACAATTTTCCCTTTACCATTCGGTCAACGTCCTACAACAATTTATAAATGCATCCTATGTACCAGCCATCAAGTTTACACCGTCCGCACACGTCTTTTGCACTTACTCTAAATATTCAAGAGCTAAACAGACACATCGATTTTATTCTATGTACGTAACGAAATAGCAATGAAAGTGTGTATTTTATAAATGACTACACCAGTTTCTATTTAATTCATTAACATTTTTATTGCACGTAGGTACATGTTTTGTTTAAGATAGAAGAAGCACGTGGAATGTAGATTGTCCGGTAATTTTGTTAGCATTCTAGACTAGTTCAATATTATTATATAATGATTCATGTGTAGAGAATGCAGTCGTCACTTTCTACAGGGTATTTATAGTCGGGTAAATTCTATGTTAAGAGCATTTGGAATAACCGTTCAGGAGTACATAAGCTTTAAAGGACTAACATTACATAATAACCGGTTAATAAAGTCCATGTTATATATATAACGTCCGTACTCAAAGATATCTTCCATCCAAAGTTAACTAGGAAGTCTTCGGTAGCGGCGGAGCTAAAGAACATAGGGTTGACGTAGACCGAGATGAATCGCGTAGCCCAAAACAGAACGCGTTGGCGGAGTACCGTAGACGCCCTCTGCCCCACCTAAACCCACGACCTATAACTTTAGCCTGGAGCTTTTGAGCATGGAGTTGACGTCAGACCTCAACTTTGGCTCAACCATCGAGTCCAGAGCTGAGACTGCAGCAAAAAAGCAAGGAATCCTACACAGGGTGAGGCGGTACTTCACGCCTGGACAGCTTTTGAATCTATATAAAGCACAGGTCCGTTCCTGCATGGAGTACTACAGCCACTTGTGGGATGGCTCTGCACAATACCAACTTGCTGCACTGGACTCGATCGAGCGCAGGGCTAAAAGGCTTATAGGCGACGAGGCGCTATCGGGCAAGCTTCATAGCCTGGCTCATCGGCGAACCGTTGCTTGCCTGTCGGTTTTCTACAGATTGTACTTCGGGGAGTGTGCGCAGGAGCCCCATGACCTGATCCCTCCATCTCCCTTTCACTACCGGTCTACCAGACGCACGACTGGATACCATCCACACTTGGTTGATATACCGTCTTATCGTACCAAGCGCTTCTCCTCCACATTTATTGTGCGCACTTCCAAGCTGTGGAGTTTACTGCCGGCTTCTGTGTTCCCTGCCACTTATGACCTTTCAATCTTTAAAGCAAGAGTAAAGAGGCATCTTCTGGGCTCGCTCGTTCTATCGTAGACCTCATCTATCGCTTACCATCAGGCGAGAACGAGGTCAAGAGTGAGCTCATTTTGAATAATAAAAAAAAAAGTCGGTCCCGTTACCATTGGGAAACCATTGCATCCTGCCTGATGCTCGATAAGATACACAAGACTTTTCCCTACTATGTCGGTATAGGCTTTCAGTCTAACTGGAGGCATCCCTTGGCAAGACTGGTGTCAGATGTACTAATGACAGCCGGAGCCAACAGGTTAACGTGCTTTCCGAGGCACGGAAGAACCTGGGTGGAGGTAAGATAGTCAGTCATCCACGGACCGGACTTAGCAAGCCTTAAAATGCCACAAAATGAGTTATCGCAGCCAAATATAGCCTAGTCTGCTTGCTCTTTGTAACTTCCGCGCTCCGTTGAGAATCCCACGCTACTCCATCACTTCGCTGTGCCCTGTGTGTCCATTTAGAAGAACTGTTTAAGGATATAATTCTCCTTATGCTAGATTTTGTAAGGTCATAGTTTTAGCGATTTAGTCGACTTACAAAGCAAAGCTTAAATCAATTATCATGAAATCTTAGCCCGATCTATGATAATGATAACCTAGAAGTTTTTCCATTTTATTATGTATCGTTTTCATAGCTAGATATGTGAAAAAATTTTTAGCAAAAAATAGAACCGACTTCCATATCAAAACACTACAAAGGCAAAAATAACTTTAATTTCGGAAGGCGGTGTCAAAAACGAAAATATATACAAAACTGAAGACACCGCCTTCCGAAATTAAAGTTATTTTTGCCTTTGTAGTGTTTTGATATGGAAGTCGGTTCTATTTTTTGCTAAAAATTTTTTTTTCACGTTTTTTAGTGGGTCGGTTTGTAATTTATCTAGTTACAAAAGCCATAATGTCGACAAGTTATCACTTTTTACAAAAATTTGTTTTTCCCGATGCATAGCCGTTAATTTTTGAGGAGTTCTCCTGGTACTTGACCATCAGCTCTACATCACCATATGTATGTATTGTGACGAGCATACAGTGTTTAACATCCGTACTCAAGTAATCGAATCGCAATCCACGAAATACTTATTATTGAGGAGTTTCAGTGGCCATCTGTGGTCTTCATCATCAGTTCAACTTCCCCAAATGGTACTTTTCGGAAGCAACTGCTCAAGGTACTACAAGAAATACCCAAAACGCTATAGGTATGCCTATAATATTTGAAGAGTTCCCTCGATTACTCCAGGATCCCATCATCAGATCCTGATTTCGTAACAATGGGACCAACTAGAAACTATACCCATTCAAACGCAAAAAGAATTTTTCAAATCGGTCCAGCCGTCTCCGAGTTACGAGGTAACATACATAAAAAAAAAAAAAAAAAAAAAAAAAAAAAAAAAAGTTCAAGACGAATTGTAAACCTCCTTTTTTTGAAGTCGGTTAAAAAGACAAATTTTAAGGTAAGATTTCTTAAATAAGATTAATGTGCAGATGTGGTGTTTACCTTTAAGTGGTTGTTATACTCTTAGATATCCATAGTTTTAAGTATCAGAGTAAACAATCGTTGGTGAAGCAAATAAATAAATATGACTCTGTGGCCTAACGAAACAATTGAACACCTACGAACTCCCGTAAAACTACTAAAGCTAATTGACGAATAAATCCTAGTATAATGTCACAGCAATTTTCTAATCTGATGGAAGGCGTTTCTATTAACAAAACAGCGGGTGTTCTCTTCTAGCAGATTTACGAGCGCTCTATTGAACTAAATCGCGGCGTATAACTACAATTGTCTGCGGTGTTAGTTAATGTTTGAAATGATTTATTTGTTGACCGTAGCATTGTTTGTGGTTTTAATTTAGAGGTGTATTTGGCCGCAATAGATAGAGAAAATCACAGCAGTGTTCTAATACGATTCTGATTGCCAGCTGGATAATGTATGTGAATGTGTATTTGTTTATTTTAAGTTATTCAATAATTTCATTAAATTTAATTAAGTTTGAAATGTTTTGGGAGTACTTTCAATGTGCGGCTAAGGAGTAGAATTTCCTCCCGGAGTCAGTGTTTCCGTATCTACCCGTATCTTAGTATAATCTGGGGCCTTTAAGTCAAGGGTGAATATGTTACTTCTAGGTAAGCGTGCGTCATTTTTGATCACATCGTCGCTTACCATCAGGTGAGACGGTGGTCAAACGGAAGCCAAAAATTAAAAAAAGAAAAAAAAAAAAAAAAAAAAGTTTTCTGCTCATACAAAACTCCTGTCGCAGGTCAACTGGAAGAAGAGAACTGGAGAAGTCATGCGATGATTTTCTCAAACGGAATCTGCCTGTTACGCGTTCACGAGTAAACCGCTCTACCTTTGATGAATTTTGGCATTGAGATAGTTCCCGAACCTGAAGTTGCAAGAAACCTTTTCCGGAAAAGAGTTTTCTCCCCTTTCCCCACCCTACAGTTATCATAAAGAGACTGTCACCAATATGAACTTGGCAATCAGTCACACATAACAAAAACCCGTCTGAAGCCCCAGGCAGCAGCCCCGTCACGGATGAAAGCGAAAATTTTTACTTTTACAAGAAAAAGAAAGTACTGTAACAGTTCTACCAAACTAACAAACAAAAAACTACACATAATATATTATTATATATACACATAATATTGCAATTACTCAGCTCAAAGCAGAAATAAACGTAATGAAATTGCACATTTACGGAGAAAATGTTTCATGAAAAATAAATGATATTTACTTTCTTTTATCTTGTAACACAATCTTTGATAAAAATGCATTTCAGAACAGAATAACTGTCTTGTTTATAAAACTTTCTTAAGATATGATTATTTTAAACTTTGATTTGCATAACATAATGTTTATTTTCAACGGCGAATATGCTAATTAGGATTTAAATTAAGCATTAGATTTTATTAATGATTATTTGATGATAGGCTCGCGTTTGTTTGTCTATACTAATATAATACAGAGGTAAAATTTGTTTGTATGAAGGGGGTAATGTTTGGAACTAATGATCCTATTTAAAAAAAATCTTCCTTTGTTAGTAAGGTGCATTATTGGTGAGTGCTATAATATGCTATAAAGTATTTCGAAATCCATAGACGAGTCGCGGGCGAAGTGCTAGTTTTTAGGGTTCCGTAGCCGAATGGCAAGAAACGGAACCCTTATAGTTCTGTCTGTCTATCCGTCCGTCCGTATGTCACAGCCATTTTATTCCGAAACTATTAGGACTATACATGTGAAACTTGGTAGGTAGATGTATTCTGTAAACCGCTTTCCGATTTTAAGAAAAAAATTAAAAATTATTTAAATGAAGGGGGGCTCTCCATACATAGAACTAAAACTGAAAATATTTTTTTTCATGAAACCTATGCGTGTGTGGTATGGTATTTATAGACAGGTCTTTAAAAATGACATAAGGGTTTCTAAAACCACTTTTTCATAAAGTCAATCGTTTAAAAGATATGCTTCCAAAGTGGTAACATGTGTGTCCCCCTCTAACTTCTATAATAATGGAGTCAAAAATCTAAAAAAAATATACATCTGTAGATCTTAATGTAAACTTTCAACCAAAGTTAGTTTGAACGAAATCGGGTCAGCAGTTTTTGAGATACAGCATATTTTCTAAAACCTAATAACTTTGTAATTCATACAAACACTATGAAAAATAAAGTTATTTGGCGTAGTTGTAAAAAATGAAAATAAGCTAGTTTTAAGAAATTTGTAAGGTTTTTTTTTTTGTCAAATAAATATACATATTATATTATATTTACTACGGAACCCTTCATGGGCGAGTCTGACTCTCACTTGGCCAATTTTTTATAGACAAAGCACGCTTACTTAAAAGTATCGCATTCATTCTGTTAAGACCCCCACTTTATAGCTATTAGACTCCGGCAGAGAATTTAACTCCTTAGCTGTACGCACAGCTACTAAGTGGAGGTCAGATAGGCAGACGTTCTATGTAAACAACTAGTACTCGGCTGCATATGGCTAGACTGGAAGGTAAGACATAGCAGATAACGATGAGCTGCTGCTGTACACACAATAAAAGTATTCCCAATAGGTATTTTGCGTAAGGGCGGGATGTCCAGCATGTAACGATTGAATTGATTTATAAATTAATTTAATAATATTAATTAAATATTATTTATTTATTTTTTAATTTATATATTTTTATTTATTTATTTTTATTTTGCCTGGTATGTATTTTACATCTTACTAATCTTTCTTGCTTATAAATGCGACAGTTTTTGAGGATGGTTGTTACTCTTTCACGCAAAAACTACTGAACGGATTTGAATTAAATTTGGTAAGTATATAGTTGACCAATTGAAAATCATCCCACGCGAACGAAGTCGCGGGCAAAAGCTAGTTCTACATATATTCGTAGTATATCATATGTTTTTAGTTACAATTTAACTGGTTAATAGAGAAGACTGTTCAACACTAATCAGCTTGCAAGTCAAGTTTCAAATGAATTTATAGAGTTCAATTAATAAAACAACTACTATGCAATCTTTCCGTTGATTGTAATAATTACTAATGTATGTGTAGTACAAAATGTTACACAGCCTACAGGTTTTATAATTGACGTGTGTAACGAAGTTATTAATTGCCTTATTAATAAAATTGTGTTCAATAAGTTTTAACGTTAATGAACATCGGTTGCGAAAAATGTGTCGTTTTTTTTCTTTCCCATTTTGTAATTATTTTTTGTGACCTGTTTAGTGAGTGGGTTAATGGAATTACGCTTTTGTATGAAATTTTCAGCGCAATCAGAAATAGAACGTTACACGAATTATGTTTTTTTTTTAGTTTAATTACGACTGTTTCTATCTGTATATAATTTTGTTTTTAATTCGGATGACTGATTCTTGATCTCGATCACGCCTGTTGGTATGCGATAGATAAGACGAACGAGCCCAGAAATACCTATTGAATGTTCCATTACAAGCTGAATTTAATAAGTTGGACATTCTAAGTAGTAAACTATTTTAAATTTATGGTTTCTTGAGGAGAAGAGGTTTGCATCAGACATATTCAAACTAATGAAATGTTGCTTTACTGAAGGTAAATGTTTACGCTACCCTCCAGGGAATACAAAGTTTATATTTAATTCAAGAGTGAATACTTCAGGGTAAGCGTGCTAAATCTTCCACCACATCATTGCTTACCATGGTCAAATGCCAGCCTATCAACGACAAATAAAGATGTGTATACTACTAGATTCTAGAAAAACGAATTTCATATTGATTACCAGTTTTGCCTACTAGAACATCTAACACCAGCTGTGTTATATAACTCAACTTTGACTGTAAAACCCGACCATTTACGAGAAACAATTTACCACAGACTTGTGACATTTGCGGAGCGAACAAATTAAATTGGAATTTAATAAAGAATGACGCCGGGACAAGGTTACCGCCGCTGGAAAATTGTTTTCATAATGAGTGAAATATTTACCAAGCTAGTTGATTGAGTAAGACCTATTAAATATGATTTAATTATTTCTATATTATTCTAATAGTCGCGCGGGGTTTCGCTCCTGTGGACTTAC
Source organism: Tholera decimalis (assembly GCA_943138885.2). Taxonomy (NCBI): domain Eukaryota; kingdom Metazoa; phylum Arthropoda; class Insecta; order Lepidoptera; family Noctuidae; genus Tholera; species Tholera decimalis. The sequence goes on from OW964551.2 coordinate 17,577,211, forward strand.
AGACTTTACGTGTCATGATAAAATATAAACGACATGTTTTGAAGACGGGTAAAAATTTGCCAATAACCTTCCTCGAGCATTAAGTTACTATCATACTAATTTCATCTAGAACTTTAAAAAATCAGCGCGTTTAAACAAACTAACTTTTCCGCTTTATAGTATTAGTATAGATTGTTGCAAAATCAACCATAATTTAAAATAGTTTCGAATGATAACGCATCCTTAAAAGGCCTACCATACGCACAAGCTTTGTACACGGAACACCGTGCGTGCGGTTGGTGAAACTGAATCACGCGCCAACCCCACAACGCGGCCTGCGCATTTTTTGACTTGCTTGAAATTTTGCCTGCGCAAGCCCGGCCTGCGCGTACTTGCCTGTGTGTGTGGTTGGGCGTTCTGTGTTCAAGCTACAGTCGAGGCTAGTTGTCGTTCGGTGAGGTAGGTATACGTCGACGTTCGTCACTCAAAAATGGCAGATTTGCGAATGTACAATCGCGACTTCTTGACTAAATTTATAAGTCTTTATAAATCTCTGCCTGACTTTTGCATTCTCTTTTGTTTCACTAGCAAACACTTAAAAATAGTAGCAGAAAAAATAGTTCTTCACTGGAAAACATTGTTGTTTCCAGGCCGAGACGATTTCGACAAGAATGTGGCCTGCGCGTACTTAACTATGACGTGTGGTAATGCCGTCCGTGTACAGGTTTTTCATGCGAGAAGCTTGCGCAGGCAAAACTGTGGTGAAGCTTGCGCGTGTGGTAGGCCCTTAACAGCATCCAAATAATATTAATTCAAAACTGGATATTCTATTTGTTAAACACTGGGCAAACTTGCACACATAATATGTCAACCCCGTGTTTAATACCCGCCAAATATTCATAACAGATTTAAGTCATCGGTTAGGTACTAACACTATGTTTATTTTGGCCAAAATATACAAACAAAATCTACTATGATAGGAATGTCCATACAACTCAAAGAAATAAACAATAAATTATATTGAACGATGTAAGGTGAACGGTCTAATCAATTAAATCATCAAGCCTTCGAATGTTGACAAATAAATTTTTAGTCCAGTCGTTTAATTACCCGTGAATCTATTAACATAAACACATATATATATATATATATAATATTTACATACTTAAAGAACAATGGCGAAAGCTTAGCTGACTTTAATTTGATCGTCTAAAAGTGACTTATATACGAAGGCAGTTCTATTATTTTTCTACGATTTTTCAAAGTATCACATTACCTAGTTAAGTCCGGAAAAAAAAAATATTTTAATGAAAAGTTATTTGATTTTTTCATTGACAATTAGTGATGCCATTTTATATTTATTCTGCCAAGTGACAGTAAGTGCAATATTATTGTAATAAAATCAGTTTTAGTTTGTTATTGTAACAAAAAGGAGTAAATGAATTATCAACAATATTTATTTATAAGTGGAAGTGTTCTTTGTATGGAGGTAAAAATATTGTAGTGTAAAAATAAATGAATTGCTTTCAATTAATGACTGGCAAAAAGACTATTATCCCAAGTAACAAAAAATATAACTTGGTTTGACAACTGTTGATTGTTCATGTCACATTACCCTCAAGAAAAATATTTATATGTATGTATAATCTACGGTTAACTGATTACTAGGCAGCATGGTCTAAGACCTTAGCCTGTTCCATCAGTAACTAATCTACTTAAAAAAAATGTTCATGTCACAGACGCTTGCACATTGTGCCTTGTGTTGCTCTCGATTGTTTTCCGTTTTCTTAATTTTCACTTGACCGGGACATAACCTACAAAAGTTTATGACTGAATTTCTATTATTCTCGGATTTCTTGAACAAAAATTCTTGCACAAACTAATTCAGAAGTCGACGACGAGTTAAACAAGATATTTTTCATTTAAAGACGCAAAAATTTAATCTCAGCTAAATTCATTATTATTATTCATATTAATTCCATTGTTCTTTAAGGGCAAAACTGTACACTTATGTCAGTTCGGAAGTAATAAGGTTTTTTCTTTCGTTGGGAAAGAGGAGAAGGGAGTGTCAGACTTCTACTAAGTTGGCTGAGACGGCCTGGATGCGGAAGCGGAGATGAGATGACCTGATAATGATGTGAGACGCCTATGTCCTGCAGTATTTGGATAGGCCTAAAGCTAAGCTGAAACCTATTTTGAACAAGGAAAAACAGAAAACTTATAGGATCACTTCCGTTTTTCGTCCGTCCGTGTCTCTCCGTCTATCAAGTCAAAAACTCTTCAAAAATCTGTTCGTTATAGGAACCATTAATCAATATATATAAAACGCTTCCGTTACTGACTGACTGAGAGACAACGCACAGCTGAAACTACTGGGCGCAAGAAACTGACAGGCATGTATGTTCCTTGCGGTGTGTAGGGGAGCACAGAGCACTAAGGATTTTTAGAATTTCCCACGCGATCGGAATTTACACGGGAAAAACCACCGACGCAAACGAAGTCGCGGGCAAAAGCTAGTATATTTTCTATGTTCTTTAGATAATTTATTTTTATCTTAATGTTAGGCATTAAGTTTTTCGATCACAACACACACATTAGATGTACTGATTTAATATAGCCATTAATAGGTAATAGGCTATTTCATTTGTAAGTATTTGATCTAATTTATGGTCAGGTCAGGTCTGATAACAAACAGGTTTTAAAGGTATAACACGCTTACTGTTGACAAACTTTATAGTAAGGGTTCCGTAGAGAAACACAGCAGGATTCCTTTATATTGGAAAATGTGTTGGATTCCCTTACATATTCAGTCTATAATGTCCCCCCCCCATCCGCTGCTGGGATATAGGCCTCCTCTCTATGCCTATAATGTCCCCGCTGCTAGGACAGAAACCTCATCCCTACGAGAGAGAATGGGAGTGTGACGTAATCCACCACGCGCCGAGTGCGGATTGGTAGACGTAACATTTTATCGGATTTTCAGTCCTAAGATATGCTGATTTCTTCTCGATATTTTTTTTTCACAGTTTTGAGAGCAGTGGTGATGATGATAAATTCACAAAGTGACGTGCCTACCTGGGTTCGAACCCACCTATAAATCGTAAGTCGTGTTTGTCAACATTGGGTCATAACTGCTGTGTAATTAACTGAATCGAAGTGTTAGGTTATTTGTTCGAAACATGTTGTAGTGGGCCAATGTCTGGAGAAGTAATTACAGATCTATGTTATAGCAAAAACTTTGGCCTTTGGCCAGGGGTGCTCAAATAGTTAGAAAGCTACATGGCATTGCCTTTATACTGAAAATATTGTAGTTTTACGCTTGGACATGGTATTTCTTGGAGAGCTAGATGTAGATGGACACTTATTTCGCAAGACGTGTTTAAGTTCTGATGATGACACGGTGATCGCGGGTTTGATTACCGCCACGGAACAATTGATTGTATGGCTTACAAATAAATAGTAGTTAGGGGCCTGACTGTTTGTAAAAATTGACTTATGATACAGGAAAAGTTCCGAAGGTGGGCAGATGATTTTTAAATAAAAAATATAAAGATACTGACTCCAGGATTCCTAATGAAAAAATATAAGCAGTTTAATTTCAGGTTGAAGAATTCAATATGTACAAATCCACAACATTATCGGTACACTGTGTTGAAAATCCTAACCTCGCTAGTAATGTATGGCTCTACCATGAACTAGAAAACTAACTTCGCAAACTGTAACCAGTGTAGCACATAATTCGGGCAGCTATTGAGGATTCCGGGTTGTAGGAACGTTGTAACGGCATACCGCGGCCCCAAAACGCAAGAGCAACTGAAAGATCAGGGTGGGTTTTTAGTCAGTAGAAGTATGTCTCTCCCTTACGCTCCACTGAGAGCGTGCGGCTTAATTTGATGATTTTCGCTCCAAAAAAGGAGCTATTGAGAAATAAGTCCCGCCGTTCATTGCAACTTTTTGTCACCGTGACTTATTGTTACTGTCACCTACTGTCACCCACGATGCGCTCACTGTGGGTAAAAAATTGCGTTGACGCGTTCATTTTTGTAATGGACTTCAACGAGGTTGTCAAACTAATCTGCTTATACGCTCATTTTAAATAACATGTTTTATTATATGCTTTTCGTTTAAACGCCCATCTTTACGGCTGAGTGACAAAAAGTCACCAGTGACCGAACTCCCATAGTAATGTACAGGGCGAGTGAGTCACGTCACTCCGGTACTGCCTGTCGCTGCAACTATTTGTCACCGTCTTATCAAGTCACCCTAATGAGCGCACTCAGTATAGTTTTCATTGCACTTGACTAAGTGACAAAAAGTTGCAATGAGCGGCGGGTCTAACAAAACACTGAACTCTAATTACTATAATTTGTAAAACCATAGACGTGTCGCATGACCTATCTATTATATGCCTTTAAGACTGGTTCTGCGAGAATAATTAATATTCAGAACACCTGCTGTAATATACATAATATGTTATGCCTATTTGAATGGGTTATGTCAATGGTATTCTGAGGTTTTATGTACAAATCTTGTATACATATAATATAAATAAATTAGAAGTGCCTGTCTGTGATTATATAATAACTGTGTTTTGTTAAGTGGTAATAGTTATTTCCACGATATGAAAACAAACTTTTTGAAAGTTCTGACTATCTTTCTGTTTGTTCAGGTTAACCTCTAGAACGGCTAAAACGATTTTTTCTTCATTGCACTTCGAATCAAATCTGAAATCAAGACAACTTTTCCCATAGAAATTCATAATCAAAAACAAAGAAATTCAATGACTGCCGACAGATTACTCAAAGCATAGGACTGATAGAGATATAGTTTTTTTAGGGTTCCGTAGCCGAATGGCAAAAAACGGAACCCTTATAGTTTCGACATGTCTGTCCGTCTGTCTGTCTGTCCGTCCGTCCGTATGTCACAGCCATTTTATTCCGAAACTATTAAGACTATACATGTAAAACTTGGTAGGTAGATGTATTCTGTGAACCGCTTTCCGATTTTAAGAGAAAATTTAAAATATATTTAAAATAAAGGGGGCTCCCCATACATGGAACTGAAACTGAAATTTTTTTTTTTTTTTTCATGAAACCTATACGTGTGTGGTATCTATAGACAGGTCTTTAAAAATGACATTATGGTATCTAAAATGACTTTTTCATAAAGTTAATCTTTTAAAAGATATACGCTTCCAAAGTGGTAAAATGTGTGTCCCCCCCTCTAATTTCTATAAAAATGAAGTGAAAAATCTAAAAAAACCATATGTTGTAGATCTTCATGTAAACTTTCGACCAAAATTGGTTTGAACGAGATCGAGTCAGCAGTTTTTGAGATACAGTATACTTTCGAAAACCGCAAATATAACTTTGTAATTTATACAAATACTATGAAAAACAAAGTTATTTGGCGTAGTTGTAAAAATTGTAAATAAGCTAGTTTTAAGAAATTTGCAAGGTCTTTATGTTTTTTTTTTTCAAATAAATATATTAAGTATGTTATATTTATTATAGTTACTACGTAACCCTTCATGGGCGAGTCCGACTCGCACTTGGCCAATTTTTTAGGATTACATACGCTATTCATATGTAGTTCTATATGAAATACTAAAACTTCACCCGCGGTTTTGTCATCGTGGATTTCGAAATAAAGATTGACTGGTAGAGAATGCACTAAGACCGCCCATGTCACACTATTGTACATAGTTTAAATAAATAATTTATAGCACTAATGAATTTTTTTTAGATTTCGATCGATTAGTTCCGGAGATTACGCCCTAGATACGAACTTACAAACATATATTTTACCTCTTTATAATATTTGTATAGAAAATCATTGTTACAGTTGGAATAAAAGATATGTTATATTTTGTAACATAAAACCGTTTCATTGCTACATAAAACTAATTAGTTTAAAGGAAACATGCATTTAGATATAAATGCGAGTAGGTACTAGCTGAGACTTAATTTGTCTTGTTGATTAATTGCTAATTATACCAGCAATGGAACATTTATGTATAAAACATCTCATTTAGTGTTAGGTTTCTAGTACCCACATTAAAACAACACTACTAATATTATAAATGCGAAAGTTTGTGAGAATGTATGTATGTTTGTTGCTCTTTCAAGCAAAACTACAGAACGTATCTCAATGAAATTGGGTAAGTAGATAGTTGAATCTTGGAATAACACATAGGCTACTTTTTATCCCAGAATTCCCACAGGATCTGGATTTACGCGGAAAAAATCTCCCACTCGAACGAAGTCGCGGGCAAAAGCTAGTACGGAAATATTTATATGTATTTCAATTCCCATACATTTTTCAATGTCGTCTCACTTGTGGAAACCACGTAAATATTTATAACATGTATGTTTAATTAATGTAGCCTAAGTCATTACACTAATCAATGTCATTTAGCTGTATTCCAAACTAAATAGGTCCTTATTTTGATAAATTTTAGGGTGATTATGGCGTGTAAGGTAGGCTAATACTACTTTTATGAATGCTATAAAAACTGAACGCACCTCGACGTTAGCCTAAGTTGGATTCAGGGTAATTGGTATTTAGTAAGTAGCTAAAGATGCTCGTTTAATTTTGTAATTGTATATAGATCTATATTTTGTTAGATGCTTAACGACAGAAACTGCAACAAAGATATTGATAAATACTATCAATATTTTTGTTCATGTTTAGTTAGTTACTGTCGTTTTTAACTGGTGCGTTTCAAAACTGTGCGATCATCAAATCGTAGTTTTAACATGTGGCGCTAGTGTGAATCTTGAATGGTGAACGCGTCAAAAAAAGTCGAATATATTGCTACAAAAATATTATATCTTTTTGTCCCACATCTGGGCATATGCCTTCGTTTCCCTTTCCATCGTAACTCAGTCCCTGGTTAGCATTTTTAGTAGGAGTCAAGCTTGTCCTGCCAACTCAGCCATGGTCCCATACGTTGTCGTCTAGCCTTTTATTTAAAGATGACATGTCTGGCCTCATACCACCTAACCAACCAAAGCTTTTGGGTAACATCAATGTATTTTATGAATCTATCTATAATAAAACGTGTTTGTACACTGGATATATTTACAAAATAATTATTCAGCGGTGTTCAGAAACAGAAATAGAACAAGAATAAAAAAAAAATGTCTGTCGTTTATCTGTTTGTACACGCTAATCTCCGGAACTTGTCGACGGATTTGAATAAAACTTTTTTGTTATATAGATATTAAGTCTGGCCAACATACGGGCTATAATTTGATTTCGAAAACTGGGACACCTGGTGCAGAACATTACACGCGAGCGCAGCCGCAGGCAGGATCTAGTTAATCTAATAAAAGCCATTTTAAGGGCCTGACCAAAAACATCACCGAAGTTATCGCTATGTATTCTAAGCGAGGCTCGTAGACTCATTAATTTTCCTTAACATGGAGAGTCCTACGTGCCTGCGTGTATTGATCTAATGAGTAGGTGGACTGCCATTTTTAGGGTTCCGTAGCCGAATGGCAAAAAACGGCACCCTTATAGTTTCGATATGTCTGTCCGTCTGTCTGTCTGTCCGTCCGTCCGTATGTCACAGCCATTTTATTCCGAAACTATTAAGACTATACATGTGAAACTTAGTAGATCGATGTATTCTGTGAACCGCTTTTCGATTTTAAGAAAAAAAATAAAAATATTTAAAATAAAGGGGGGTCCCCATACATGGAACTAGAACTGAAAATATTTTTTTTCATGTAACCTATGCGTGTGTAGTATCTATAGACAGGTCTTTAAAAATGATATAAGCGTTTCTAAAACCACTTTTTCATAAAGTCGATCGTTTAAAAGATATAAGCTTCCAAAGTGGTAAAATGTGTGTCCCGCCCCCTCTAACTTCTATAATAATAAAGTGAAAAATCTAAAAAACATATATGTCTGTAGATTTTAATGTAAACTTTCAACCAAAATTGGTTTGAACGAAATCTGGTCAGCAGTTTTTGAGATACAGCATATTTTCAAAAACCGCAAATATAACTTTGTAATTCATACAAACACTATGAAAAACAAAGTTATTTAGCGTAGTTGTAAAAATGTAAATAAGCTAGTTTTAAGAAATTTTTAAGGTTTTTTTTATTCGTCAAATAAATATACATATTATATTATATTATTATAGTTACTACGGAACCCTTCATGGGCGAGTCTGACTCGCACTTGGCCAATTTTTATGACTTTCATAGTACTAGAATGTTAAACAGAATAGCGATATTTTTAACAGAAACCAAAAATTACCTCTTGGTTTCTGCTCAAAAATATCGAGGTATCATTATTTAAACGCAAGTTCTTTAATTGGTTGTTGAAAACAACAACATTAATAATCATAGTAGTTCATTACTCCAAAAATTGTACATTGTTTTGCCAAATACAGTGTTCCCCTAAAACTTAGTAAAAAAAGTAGTTACACAACTCACGATCTCACTGAATTTCACCGCTTTTCTCATAGAAATCTTATTATTGAAAGACATAGCCCCACACTATGAATATCTGCGGTAACCCCAGTCCCGAAACAACTATTTGTAACCTACACAATCATTTTGTCCGATGCGGAAATCAAACCCGCAACACACAGCGCAGTAGCCAATCGCTCAACTACTGCGCCAAACGTGTCGTCAACATAAACACAAGGACGTTTAAAAAACCCTAGTATGATTACAAGGTGGTTGTAGATTTAACAGAACTCAAAATACTCCATTCTATGGTTTTGACAGCGGAGTCCTTGAGTTCACCTGCAGTGCCTTAAATCGTGATGCCAGTTACAGCAATTCTCTAGTCTGTGGTAATGTAAGCTAACTTGTGTGGGTCCAACCAAAAAGTACACTAACGGTAGGACGCGGGCGGGAGGTCCAATTTTAGTTATCATTAGGTGGCATCGCGACTGCAAACCATAGTGCTGAGTCAGGTAAAGTAGTGATCACATAAGGACCCTTTTTGTTCAGCATTTGCTGATGGAATGTGTCTGGAATAAAAATGAACGCGACTCGCTGCTGAACGATTTTAAGTTAAACATACTGGATGTAGGACTTGTTCAAAGCATTTTGGCAAACCCAAAATCGAAGGAAGCAAAAGGACTATGTAGTTTAGTTTTAATCGTTCAGCAGTGAGGAGCTAGTATTTTAGTTTTTTAGTGTTGCATTTTATTATTACTTAGCGGATTAATTTTGTTATAAGGTACGATGGGGTTGACATATCCTTATTGGACAAAAGCCCCAAATTAAAAATATAAAGATATAAAAATAAAAAAAATAAGGACCCTTTTAATGTGTGTTGACGTTATTTTGAAACAATAGAACAGCATTTATAATTTACTGTGAGTATAAAGAATCGAATTCAAGATATGTATGTTATTTCAACTATGTAGTTTTTGTACCTCGACAATACGATGCGTTTTTGTGTCAAATGAGCCTGTTCTAGAGCTCGACCACGCCTGATGTTAAGCGATAGCTGAGGTCTACGATAGAACGAGCGAGCCCAGAAGATGCCTGGTGATGTTCTATGCAAATGTAACACAGTTCTTTGAAAACGCATCGTTACTTCTATATCCTGTTTGCCGTAATAAAACTTACTTTGAACACAATCCGGAAACGTAAGAAATTTGAGGTAACCAATTTCTCCTATTTTTTATTGATTTTGAAATATCGCTTCTCATGTACAACTATTGCATCTGCCAGATAGCGTAGCAGGTCTCCACGACTCTTGGTTGACTAATGGAGAATTACCCTAGTCTAGAGTGTTGAATCAAACAAACAAACATCGAACCTAATTCAGAAGTACTTAATTGAGTCATAAATGAACGAACAGAAGGGACGTAGGTACGTATTACCTAAACACAATGTACAAATAAATATAAGGTATCTGTTCGAACCCAGTCATAAATTGTGAGCACTTCAAATTTACGTATTACGCATTAACAATAGGCGGTACCTTTTGTTTGTAATGGAATTATTTTGGACGGTATTGTCATGTGTGCAACTGAAGTGAGTGTTACAATTAGATGGTTCGTTAGGCAGTGGAAATGAGCGGATGACTTGCAATGTTATCTGCGGATCATTATTTTGGCTGTATGTACCTTAAGAGTTACCAGTTTCTGGGGTTACCAGGGAATGTTATCACGAGATTCCGCGGCTCGGGCGCGAGGATAACCTCAGGAACAGGGTGAGTCGTTAGTCAGTAGAAGTCTGACACTCTTCCGCTCCAAACATAGTGGAAGGGGGCAACCCTTTCTTTCGATGGGAAAGTCATCAAGAATTTCCCATCGAAAAAAGGGTTGCCAGTTTAAAAGTTCGAAACGTTCGATAACTTATTTCAGTTATTGAAGTAGTTTTTCACCTATTCTTTGTGATAAACTCAAAAACTTCAGAACAGATTTTTATGCGGTTTACACAAGTCATTTATTAGGAAGGGCTTCATTAAGGGTTTGTGTGAATTAGCAGAATACAGATCATGCCAAGGTAGGTCGGTTCATTATCTGCTTAATGCTTTTATATAATTGTATACTAAATTTTTCATACAAAATCACAGATATTTCATTCACAACACTCCAACACAACAAACTGAGTCATAAACATCATTTACCTCTTAAAAATCAAACAAAATTACGTTACACGTACACCTTAATACTTCTAACCTGCGACAAAATAATTTCTTTTGATCCCCATTACTCTCTGTTCTTCTCGTACGAGGGTGCGGCCTCAATAATTTCCCATAAAGCCCTTACTTTAACATTAATATTTGACAATGGATAAATCCGATCTATTAACCGAAATTGACGAATCACTGAGCATATCATGCCGCACTGTTAAGAAACTAGAGCTGTGTGGGAGCTTACTTTTGGAACATAACTTCAGGGTATTAACTTTAAATATTAGGAGCTTGCAGAAAAATTTCCTCAGTCTCCAAGCATCTTTGTGTCGGCTTGAATTTCAGCCGGATGTTATAGTCTTAACAGAATGCTGGTTGAATGAACACTCCGTTATTTTTCAATTGCCCGGATATAAAAGCTATCAAACCACCAAAACTATTAATAAGAGCGGAGGGGTAACTATTTATGTTAGGGATCTCTGGACGGCCTCTTTCTCCGAACCAGAATTTGATGATGCTAACTGTTTGCAGATTAAATTACAGAATAAAGTGACACTCCTAGGTATCTACCGTTCACCTTCATTCTCCAATACTGAACGCTTCTTAAACTCCCTAGACGACACCTTAAATAAACTAAAAAGCGAATCAAGCGTCATTGTGACTGGTGATATCAACATTGACTTACTAAATGACTCACCGAACGCGGCACATGCGGCGTATCAATGTTTGTTGGCTGAACATGGGCTATTGCCTGCTATCACTCATCCTACACGGGGAAAAGCTTGTCTAGACCATGGTTATATCAAACTCAAAGGCAACACTGCACAGGGGATCGTCTGTGAGGCCTCAGTAACTGATCACCATATAGTGCTGCTTGGAATCAATTACTCTACTACAGAAACCGAAAACAAAAACAGGTTCAAACTCAAAACCAACTACAACATGGTGATAGAGGAATTGAGCCAGTTAGACTGGGTCCATGTCACCTCAAAAGCAAATATTGACGAAGCAGTACTTCTGTATAACAAGACTCTGACAGACATAATTAATAAACACACATCTAGAATCAAAATTAGTCGTTCTAAATTTACATTAAAGCCCTGGATAACGCCAGGTCTTCTTAGATGCATTCGTCACCGGGACAATCTTCACGCTCAAGTAAAGCAGCAACCGAAAAACAATGTTCTTAAAATAATCTACTCTAGGTACAGAAACTACTGTAATGCCATATTACGACAGCGTAAAGCTGATCACGATGGTAAAGAATTGGAAAAGAATAGTAATGATCCTAAGAAGCTCTGGCGGACCATAAAAGAAATATGCCAAGTCCCTAAACGAACTTGCAGCAATCAAGAACTGCTAACTTATAATGCAAACAAAACTGTATCAATTGATAAGTGCAACGAAGTTTTTGTCTCGGTGGGCCAGAATCTTGCAACAAACATCTTAATGAAAAAACAGTCTACGGGAGACGAAAAATACATTGTTGTTAAAAGTAAAATCCCGCCGAAGAACTCGCTGTTCCTAAGTCCTACTGACAAACAAGAAATAAGTGACATCATAGATAATTTTAAAGACGATAGTGCGCCAGGCCTAGATGAATTTGGGCCTCAGCTCCTTAAACGCATTAAGAATTGCATACTGGAACCTCTAAATTATATATGCAATTTAAGTATGGAAACTGGAAAAGTTCCCGCTTGCTGGAAAACTGCTGTTATTACGCCCATACACAAAAGTGGTGCCAAAAATGTACCGGATAACTTCAGGCCTATATCCCTGCTCTGTGTGACTTCAAAAATTCTCGAAAAATTAGTAAATAACCGCCTTGTAAGCTTCTTAGAGAAAAACTCTGTACTTTCGGACAGGCAATTTGGATTTCGGCGGGAGAAGTCAACTGAACAAGCTGTGAGCCTCCTAACTGGCATCATCGCCTCAAACATCGACAATGGCCAGCGTACGGTTGGTGTCTTCCTGGATCTCGCCAAGGCCTTCGACACGGTATCAATTCCTATACTACTAGGAAAACTCGAAACATTTGGTGTCAGAGGCCTGCCCTTAGATTGGTTCAGAAGTTACCTGTCTGGTCGATATCAGCGGGTCAAAATTGGAAATACTATCAGTGGCAGCCTTCCAGTTGCTTTTGGGGTACCTCAGGGAAGTATTCTGGGACCTACCCTCTTCCTTATGTACATGGATAATATTCTGAGGCTTAATATTGCACAGTCGGAAGTTATATGTTACGCTGATGATACTGCCATAATCTTTCACGGAGCTACTTGGGAAGAGACTGTAAACATAGCTGAGAAAGGGATGAGCATAATAACTGCATGGCTCGAACAAAATCTATTAACGCTAAACTTAAAGAAAACGAACTTCTTAACCTTTCATATTAATAAGTCTAGTAGGCCAAACATTAGATCACTAAAAGTACACAACGCCAAGTGTAGTGTCTCAGCAACAGCATCTGGCTCTATTGGCGACTGTGATTGCAACGCCATTGACAGAGTCGACACCACAAAATATCTAGGCATCATAATTGACGAGAATCTGAACTTCAAAGCACATATTCGAACACTCGCTAAAAAAACTCGCAAATTTATTTACATTGCAAAACTCTTACGAGCCAGTGCTCCAAAGAACATATGTATTCAGGTATATATCTCTTTATGCCAGTCTGTCCTTCAATACTGTGTCAGTGTTTGGGGTAGCGCCGACAAATCGTGCATGCTGGAGCTAGAACGAGCCCAGCGTGCTGTTCTCAAGGTACTTCTAGGAAAGCCCCGTCGTTTCTCTACGGAAGAACTATATAGGGAGGCAAGGGTTTTACGCGTTCGTCAACTGTACATCCTATGGTCACTTTTAAAACTTATTAAAGTAAACATTAGACGCTCTAGTTGCAGTAAAAGAGGTAGGAAAACTGCAGAAAGAATCCTGCTTCCAAAAACCAAAACCCTCTTTGCTGCTCGGCTTTCATCATACCTACCCATTAAAGTATTTAACGCTATAAGCAAAGTCTTCAGTATACCCAACAACTACTATGAGGCCAAAACCAAACTAAAGGAATGGTTGTTGGACCGGACTTATGAGGAAACTGAAGGCTTTCTTTATAACCCATGTTGATACCCTCATACCTCAGCTGTAATACACACCCTCACTCAATATCACACACACACCCACTCTTACTCACCTATCTGTTGTTTTTGTACCTTATGTGTATTATTTTTAAAGTCAAAATTATTAGTTTCTTTTATAATATTTTCGGTGTATAAAGTATATTTTCTGTTTATAACTGTATTAGTTTTAGTTTTTAGTGCGCTAGCAGAACAGTGTCAGATAAAGACTAAAAGAGTTGTATGGGTCACCAAAATACAGGCTGTGCCTAGTTTGGGACCCGCTGTGTAAACCTGTGGCATGTAAATTATATTCTGTCAACGAACTAAAATAAAATAAATAAAAAAAATAAATAAAATAAAAAATAAATTAAGCTTGTCCCTAATTCCTGTCTCTAGTCAAATATATACGGAAATTTCACCAGAAAAAATCGTCTTATTTCTCGGTAACACATGCTTTTGCTATCAAATTATTCCAAACGATTTTGCAATAAATATTAATCCTTCTACAAAAACATTTCAATTCAACCCCTGTTACAGAAACTTTACCGACCTGAATAACAATTAAAAATATCACAAGGGTTTATGAAAATGAGAGTAAAATTAATGGAAAACGCTTTAAACGGGCCCGTGGGATCATAATAAGCGCTCAAGATGCCGATGAAACAGCGCGGTACCTGCCCTGAATCTATCCATTATCGATATTAAACACCAGATGAATGACACCGGGGGAATTCAGGACGCGACGCCTTGGGGAAAGAATTGATTAAAAGTGCTAACGATTGGGACTGTAATTAATTACATTACTGGCCATTATTTTCAATGTATATATATATATTCTTTATTATTATTTATTCTCTGAGAGTCTGAGCAATGGACATTTTATACATATATTGGCAATAGCCTAATGGCTATATATCAGGTATGTTACTAATCTGCCTGTTAGCTGTTAGCACTGAGATTAGGCATGACAGAGACTTGGAGACCTTTAGACCATGACTCCGTCCAAAAATGTCAAGACGGACACGACCTGATGACGAATAATACGACCAAAGAACAAGTAGCAATGCTAGGAAGAACCTAAATGTGGCAGGCTGGGAGCGGAGGCAATGGTTTCAAAATATAGAGGGCAATTCATTATTATATACACACTTTACAGACCATGTCCAACAGTGGGTAATACCGGGCCATGAATGCTGATTATGATAGTAGAAATTAGACATTTATTAAGTGAGAGTGCAAACAAAGTTAACATCTCAATAATATACGACTGCATTTACAAATACCGTTTCTAAAGCCTAGTAGCAAGTTTTCCAGCACCAACTCCAAGATCAGATGCGCATGTAAATCAGCACTTAAACACCCATTAAGTCAGACTTGCTTACCAGGCCGGGGGCGTTAAAGTAATAAAGCAATTTTACTCATTACATCACGCTGCAGACGTAAGGCGACAAGTAGCGGTGGTTAATGTTTAACAAACAATGGACGACAGTGACCGTTGAGGAAAATTCAAGATATAATCATAAATATCGGACCGTTATCTGTAGAAGTAGAAGCGTCAATAGCCCAATGGCTGAGGTGTCGGCCTTGTGATCGAGAGGTCGCAGGTTCGACCCTCACCCATTACACTATTGCCATGAACCCACTCCAGACAAAAGCATATTTAGATTAGTGGGGGGGATTACAAGATTGCTAGTAATGTGAAATTCACATTACTAGCAATCTTTAGTTATCTATAAAATAAAGTAAGCATCCGATAAACATGTATATTCTACCTGACGGCTTCGTCAAACCATCTGAGAGTCTTATATCAAGACACGTGTTACTGTGGCCGACATTAACAGACTGCGCACCCAAGTCAACCGTAGCAAAGATAATTGAAGATTCACAGACGGCTCAGATCTCAAGTGTATATGCGGCGCGTTTCCACAAACAATTGCCAATCTTCTGTATTGCTGCCACACGCCTCGTCACCTGTAAACTTGATGATCTTATGTCTGTGTCAGCGAGCGGAATTGTCGAAGCTGATTTTCGTGCCAAACATATTTAAAATAATGTGCCAACAACACGCTAAGAAGAAAAGGAAAAGTATTTTTATAGGAACGACATTAACGATATAGAAAAGCTCTATGAAAGATATAATGATGATATACTCTTTAACCTTCGACATAAACAGAGTTGTCATAAGTTTGACGTGTCTGTGTATCTGTGTCTGTCTGTGACATCGTAGCTCCTAAACGAATGGACCGATTATGATGCGGTTTTTTTTATTAGAAAGCTGATGTTATCGAGATGGCTCTTAGCTACAATTTATTAAGATCTGTCTAGGTGTTTCAAAGTTCTCGGGAGTTACTTAAAAATTGTATTGTACACCATAACAGAATTAAATAAAGACTTAATAAAGAGTGTTACAATGGGAGGTCTTATCGCTAAAAGCGATCTTATACGGACAAGCTTTGGATGGATTTGACACAGCAGGATAAAATTCATACATGCCAAAAACTGAGACATAATACTAATAACAATTTAAGGAGAGACATGGTAATCCGCACAAAATACAAGCGTAATAAATAATGAAAGGGGGACCCATCAGTCTCCATCTACTTTATTTCGATCCCTGACCTGCGGGAGGGGTGGGATCAGATAAGGGGTTAGGCCATCAATCCTCTTGCCTAAGGCACTAATAACTAATCTACATTCATGAATTTTGCCATCAAGCTATTACCATAGTCTGTGGACTATGGTAATATCAGCGAGGAGATTGTCCATTATAACCCCTCATGGTGGCAGGGCAACATCGTTTGATGGGACATATTTAGGACCAAATTGGGTTTTAGCCTATCAATATGCATTTATTGTATTTTTAATAAACATTCTAAACTTAGGACAGATGATAAAGTGTTCAAGATTGTATGAAAATATTCTTCACCTACGATTGTAGAAGCACTCATCGATAGGGAGCATTTCTAAGATATTTTCTTAGAAACTTAATATGATTACAGCTAGTTATTTGTTATCAAGAGATCTAGCAATGTGTGTAGAATTCACATTACTAGTAATCTTGTTAACCCCTCCAACTAAGCTAAATATGCTTGAGTCTAGATTGGGTCCACGGCAAGTGAATGAATGAATGGGGTTCAAACCCGTGACCTTTTGGTCACAAGTCAGACACCTTAGCCATTAGGCTAAGGACGCTTGAACTCAGGACCGGTGATAAAATGTTACCATCAGGTGAGATGGTGGTCAAACGCGAACCTATTTTCAATAAACAAAAAATATATAATAGATAGCATTTTTGAGGAAAGTTAACATTTTATAGGAAAACTAGCTGACCCGCCACGTCTTCTTTCGCGTGGTATCCTACTCCTACTCAACCGATACCACTACCCCTATCCTACCGATACCCTACCCCTACCCTACACTACCCTACCCTACACCAATCCTACCCCTACCCCTACCCTACCCTACCCTACCCCTACCCTAAAAAATAGATAGTAGCCGATTCTCAGACCTACTGAATGTGCATATAAAATTTGGTAAAAATCAGTAAAGCCGTTTCGGAGGTGTAAGGTAACTAACATTGTGACACGAGAATTTTATATATTAGATAATATGATTACAGCTTCTATAATTATAATGGCTGTTCATAGCTCAAATCAAATACTAGAACAGCCTTTTAACATTACTATTCAGTTTCATCCTTGGCACCCATTGACTCCAAGTTTATAACTGCAAATACTTATGTAAATATATTGCACTTTGTTTCAAGTCTTATTATAGTTAATGTATGTATCTATTTGCATGGAAACCATTGTTAGTTGCACAGACATTTTAGTTTGGTTTATGGTTTGAAATATTTATGATCTGGTAGCAGCAGGTTGTAGGTGTCTGCTAAAGCTGTGGTCGAAGGACATATTATCTTTCTAATTTTAAGATTTCAAAATCGAATTGTAGAATAATATGAAGGTCTTTTGTAAGTAGGTTTAACTTGATGCAGCTGTACTTTTCGTAGCGGATATAATAAAAGCGTAAAAAACAA
The DNA here is from genome assembly GCA_943138885.2 of Tholera decimalis. Classification (NCBI taxonomy): domain Eukaryota; kingdom Metazoa; phylum Arthropoda; class Insecta; order Lepidoptera; family Noctuidae; genus Tholera; species Tholera decimalis. The sequence continues at coordinate 17,594,953 of OW964551.2, forward strand.
CAGTTGCATAGCTATAAGCAAATAAGAATAATGGTGATGGAACAAAAGTAGGATTTTAATAAAAGATTAGATATTATACATTAGTACAAACTATCCTAAGAGACAACTCTCCCAATAGCCACACAATTTCTTTATATAAAAAACTATCCAAACGATTACGCACATTACATAAACGCACGTTTCCGTCCGTCCGTCTGTCACGGACAAACGCGAGCTGACTATAATACATCGGCACTTGTTTAATTCATGAGTCGCCATCTTTGGGCCGCGCGTGCGTTGAGCCTTTTAGCAAAATACATGTAGGTAATAGTGTTATTTTATTTTATTTTAGTTGAGTAAAGGGTTGATGCTACTTTTCTAAGACGCTTATTGGATTAAAGAAGATGAGAAGAATTTAGAACAGATTTTGGAGAATGGAAGAAGAAAATGTGTTGTGGCATTCCTAAGTAACTTGGGACAAGAGCTGGAAGAGAGGTAAGATAAGATTGGATAATTGTTACCTATTCAAAACATAAGAAAACACACATGGTATGCACGATGTTAAAATAAAATTATGTCACAGGCATGTTTTACCTTCACGGCGTAGAAATATATGGCAAGCATAAATTGGTCGCGAGAAAGATGACAATGATTTTAGGAAACAATGTCATACGAAAACATCACCTGGCTATTGCGGCATTGACTTGATAGTTTGGGTATATTATAGAATACCAGCTTCTGAACACAATTTCTTGTGAGCAAAAAGTTTCTTTTCAGACAAAACTAAAAATATTGTAGTCTTTATCCAAGCTCTAATCAATCTATAATCAAATCTCATTAAAATCGGCTTAGTAGTGTAACTGACGAACAGTTACTTTCGCAAGATTATTAGTGGAAAGTAATACTGGCTTGTGCCCGCAATTTCTCTCAAGAGAAAAGCTTCTTTTCAGCGTCAAAATGTAGCTTACGTAATTCTGCAACGTCTGGATCTATCTAGCATAATTTTTCATCAGAATCAGTTAAGTGGTTTGTTTCGACGTGAAAGTGTAACAGACAGACAGTCAGACATGGATACTTTAGCATGTATAATATTTTTTTTTTTAGACATTTATTTCGGATTAAGTACATCCATAAATAGGTTAGTAATACTTACATCTATGTTAGTAGTTAAAATTATATTGAAAATTATATTAAGGATTCGTCTGAATAAGACATGTAACACATCACCTATCTGCAGAACGCAGCACACACATAATCGTGACTGCACGACTAGTCCACGGATGACAGTACAGTATCAATTGACATAATGGCTGTGCGATTGTGTCGACGCTAACAAGAGAAGATAACAATGTTCCGCAGATATAGTCGCTCGTTTGTCTTAGAATTGATAAAGCTGCAAGACAGCATCGAGAATATTGAGCGATAGTATCGCAACTGAGAGCATCAGAACTGGCGTTTGTTATAGATGTAAACTTACTTAAAAGGAAATTGCGAATCTACTTTCTTAACCCCTCGCACGTCTGGCCGCCCGACTGTCGAAACGCCCCAAATGAAAAAAAAAAAAATCGGCAATTTATAGCCATTATCATTCAATAAGCAAATCAAACTGACTGTACCGTTTATACTTGAGGGGTTAACAAATAAGTAGAATTATCTCATTTATTTTTCAGTACCCTGTTAAATATTTATATAACTTAAGTAATTTTTCAGATTTTATCGCTTCAGATCGGCTACGGCATGAAGTCCTCCTTTGTACCGAAAATGCTTGAAGTGTAAATGAATCATCGTCTTCCGACCCGTTTTCTTCTTCTATACTGCCTTGTCAGACGTCAAACCATCATTTAATCCTTTTTCTTTCATATCATTCTTCACACAATCCTTCCATCTTTTCTTCGGCTTTTCTCTACTCCTCCTTCCATCAAAATTCACTAACATGAAGTGTAAATTAAGAGTATAAAAATAAATACCTATCGATGAATACATCTACGTTGATTTCATACATATGTGAGTCGTTTCTCTCAATTCTATAACAACACGAGCAGAATTATAAGCAGCTAATTCTTGGTACTTTTACATGACTTAGGATTACTTAGAATTCTGCGGGACGGGGACATAATAATGTTATTCGGTTTCTTCTGGCAATGTTTGTTGTGACTTAACTGGATTATAAGGACTAGTTGGCGTGATATGAATAGTAGTAGATTGTGTTAGTATTTATTTGGGTTTTGGTATGGCGATGATTGTTCGTCGATGATTATGTGTCGGACTTGTGATCAAGAGGTTGCGTGTTCGAACTCCACCAGTATTGTCGTGAACGCACTCCAGACACAAGCATATTTAGCTTAGTTGGAGGAGTAACAAGATTGTTAGTAATGTGAATTCTACCCACAATGCTAGTAACCTCTTTTAATTAAAAGACAGTCGTGTCAATTTATGTAAGTTATTACTAAAACTAGATCTCTACAAAGTAACTGATAGCGTTATCAGTTTTGCAGTTTTCATGAGAGATATTCAATGATTTATATCTTTCAATTAAGCGGCCTTGCCTTGTACTAATCATGTTGGGGTCGGCTTACAGTCTAACAGGATACAGTTGAGTACTAGTACTTTATGTGGAACGAATGCCTATCTGACTTCCACAACCCAGTGAGGAAACTTAAGCAAGACTGATTTAAAATAAAAATAAATAAAATTCATTTATTTCAGGTCCAAGACTCATATAAAATAAAATAAAAATACACAAATTCAAACAATAGCTCGGCTTCCTAATTTAAAATACAAATGGAGAAATTTACATACAAAAAGATTCAAAGATATATTAAAAGTCAATTAAACTAATAAAAATAAAATAAAATCATGTCAAATTATCAAATTAAATGTCAAATTAAATTCCAAATTAAAAGTCACATTTCAATCACATCACAATTTCGTGGCTTCTGACAATCTAAGAACTGCCAATAACCTACAAATGACAGCCACCACCAACAGCTTAACGTGTTTCATGAAACAGATATGATGGTATGTTAAGATGATCACTCATCCAGGGATCAACCTCGGTAGGCTTGGCTTTTCCTTGAATATGAAAATAGAAGGCTATTGTTCTTTATTGCATGTAGATTTTTGTTACTTTTTTACGTTAAACATGTTTGAAATGGACTCTGTTTCAAATAAATATTTATTATTTCAATGTAATCGACAGAAAAGATCGCATGAAATAAAATATATCTATATATTAAGAATATGCAATTGGACCTAATAGAAGTCACCTACTAAGTGTAAAAAGCTTTTCTAATGATAAGCTACAGAGTCGTAAAATGTAGATGAAATCACGACATTAGATGCGATTGCCAATTTAAACCCAAGACAAGAAAGGCGTTTTCATCTAGATTAGTATTCTAAATTCGCGGCTGCATACATGTTTATTTTAGAGAGTATACGCATTGTTTTCGAAGTTAATTTATAAATAATTATGAGGAAATTCTTTAGGAAAAGTTTAATGCCGGTTCTTTAACAAGTTAAGAGGTAAGGCATCTTTTATGAATTCATGACGATGCTTCAGATGAAGAGCGAGGTATTGTTTATAAATTCATAGGCGTTTAGGAGCTCTACATACCTTTTGTGATTTTATTTCATTTCATGTTTATTAAGGCAATTCAGGTCTCGGCGATGTCTGTATGTATGTCTGGTGGGATTTATCAAAAGTAATATTATAAACAGATTGATTCAATAAACAATATTTATTTGTTCAAGATTTAAACCATACAATTATTGTACCTTTGATTAACATAATGCATATGTTAGCGGTAAGATACAAAACATGTGCAACTGGGCTTAAACTAGGAGGATTCCTGTGCTATAAGCACCAGTTACTTCCGTCAACCCCATGATCGAGTCGACATTACAATCAAAATCAATTATTTCTCATCAGGGTCCATGTTGGTTAATCTGGGCACAGCCGTGAGGCACTCAACATTATCCATTTGTAAATATATCGAAGTAAGGTACCTTCATTATTTTTTTAAACTAATAGCGTGTCTTGTGTCATGTGCCAAATATAGAAATTTCGCTTCTTTTCTTCCATACCTATAAACCTAGACAATACCTTAATATCGTTACTTAATAATATTACAGGATGAATATAAAACATCCCTACATTGTTCAGCCCGCTGGGACCTATCTATATAACACTTTTATCTATTTGGAGCTCCGCCAGAATTCCAAACGTAAGTAACAAGTCATAACCTATGTGGCCATGAAGCCTGTTTGGTATGAAATTTGTCGCCAAACCCGATCCATATTTGACACACAAAGGAACATTATCAGACCATATTAAACAGAAGTTGGTAGCAGTTGTAAAATCAATCACATCAACTTTGGAGCCGAATTGGTATCTTACTATGATTACACAGTCTTGTTACGTCAGCTTGGACTACGAAACTTCATAACCTATTATGAATACGTATATATTTCAGGATGTCTGACACTTTGAGTTCTATGTGGCCTTGTTTTTCGGTGGGAAAATCAAAGTAACTCCTGCGTACACACTACGTCCACTGCGTGGGCCGGAAGGGAGTGTCAGATTTCTACTGACCTAAAACCCACCCAGTTTTTAACCGACTTCAAAAAAGGAGGAGGTTCTCTGTTACCTCAAAACTCGAAGACGACTAGACCTATTTGTAAAATTCTTTTTTTGTTTGAAAGGGTATACTTTCTAGTTGGTCCCATTGTCATGAAGTCAGGATCTGATGATGGAATCCTGGAGAAATCGAGGGATCTCTTCAAATATTATAGGCACACCTATAGCGTTTTGGGTATTTCTTATAGTACAGCCAAAAATAACTTTAATTTTGGAAGCCGGTGTCAAAAAGAAAGAAAATTCAAAACCACAGACTACCGAAATTAAAGTTATAATCGATTAGCAAAATAAATATCATGAATCATTAAAACTACTAATTTCTCCGTCTAAAGCTGGTTCAACCGCTTCTTCAGTGTCATTGCATTTAAAACTTTATTTAATTTGGAATAAGAATGAAAATTGAACATCGAAACTGGACACTGTCTCAACTGCAGTAAATGATACGCGAACACGGAGTTTTAAATAAATCGTCTTACGAATCATTAGACACAACGTAACGTCTGACGCAGAAAAGTTATCAAAACGTTTGCAATAGTGTTTCTATTTCAGTGCTCCACTTGGGCACAACGTAGTTTAAATAATTTAAGCCTACACTTATCTAACTTAATTTTATTTGAAATCGAATATTCTTCAGTGGAAGCCTTGTAGATCGACAGTCTGCAAAGTTTGTCTTAAATAGGACGAGAATATTCGTATCTAGATATCAAAACTCTAAGCTATTCAATTATTCAAATTGGTTTGGAAGCAATAATAGGGTTTCGTTTGTGCGATGTCCTCTATCTGTATTAAAAAAAAAACATGTTTTTTTTTTTACAAAAATGAGACCCTAACAAATTAATCATGCATTGTCATCCAAATCAAAAGTGTGTAAAATTTCGGCTTAATCGGTTGGGATTAACCGGATCAAAAATTTGTTATAAGATTTGACCCATACATACTAAGGCCTAAGTTCGTGCTTGCATCATTGCATACCATCAGGTGAGATGGTGGTCAAACGCGAGCCTATTCTGAATAAAAAAACCGGTCAAGTGCGTGTCGGGCCACGCGCAGTGTAGGGTTCCGTAGTTTTTATAACAGCCAAGTGCGTGTCGTATTCGCTGACTGATCGTTTCGTACCATGCTATAACTAAAAGCCAAACATGACTACCTAACTAATTTGACTTCCTATACAAATCCTCACCTGATCCGACAATTTTGCACGGAAAGTTTCAATTCTTTTTTAGAGATTTGTATAAAACTTGTCATAGCCGGTGTTTTGAATTTAAATACGGACACAGAGCTACACTACTCAATCGTCACAAGAAACTAGCACGATACAACTGGCGCTTAGCGCCATCTATCGACATTTCTATAGAGTTGTTCGAAATTTTCGAGTCAAATACAATTGGTCGACTATTACTCGTAAACTTGTAAAGCCCACTTATGTGTGATAGTTTTCCTTTAAATTTCGTTATATATAGGTACTACTGCCGTGACATTTGAATTTCTAACTATAACCGTTTAGTTGATAGAGGGGGGGGACACTTGACTCTAACGAAAATTAGTACTTTAAAGCTTGATAAGTCACGAACGGTTTACTTAATCAAAAAACGGTTTTACCAAACCCGCAATATTTTTGAAAGACCTATCCAACGATATCCCACACTATGGGAAGAACGAAAAAAAAAAATTATCATCCCACTTTACATGTATGGGAGGTACCCTAAATAATTGCTATTATCAGAATTTTATTTTACCACTTTTTCGGCGTCATTAACGTGGATACTCATGCCAAAGTACAACTTTCTAGTACCAATAGTTTTTGATCTAAACCGCGGACAGACGGACAGACAGACGGACATGGCGAAACTATAAGGGTTCCTTGTTGACTACGGAACCCTAAAAAAGTTGAATAGAAGCTTGCAATAACAAAATACAAGCGACGAACTTTCCGATCAAATTTTAAATCAAAAAATCAAACACAACCAGTTTTTTTTTAAATTTCGTAGTACTAACCTTATGATAGGTGTCTTTCTGCCAGTTCTTGATTTGGGCCATGACGTCATTGACGAGTCGGTCGCGGACGCTCAGGTGTAGGTCTGAGAGACGCTCCGCCTCCACCATACCGCCTTTCCATGCGGCTTCCATTGTGCCATATTCAGGTCCTGGAAAAGAAAAAGGTTATTGATATATGTACGTTTACAAAAGGTCATATTAAGAAATATGTATGGTAAATTCTTTGCTGTCATGGTAAAGAAACGATATGACTAGTTCCAGTCTTCAAGCTCAGTACCACATGATGTGTTTCAGTGAACATACATATTGGTCGGTTTTGGTACTTGTTCTACAGAACGATTAAAATGAAATCAGCAATTTTCTGTTCTCGAAAAAATGTTAGGCAAGACCAACATAGTAGGATGAGGTGGAACGTTAATTTATTTATTTACACTTCATTGTACATAGGTAAAGAAGGACTTAATGCCGTAGGCATTCTCTTGCCGTCAACCAAGAGTAGAGAAAAGACAGCGTGGCAGTAAAGTATGGTAATCTTACTTACTAATATTATAAATGCGAGTTTGTGAGGATGGATGTATAGATTTGAATGCAATTGGATAAGAAGATAGTCGACATACTAAAAATAACACACAGGCTAAATTTTATCATAGAATTCCCACGGGATCGGGATTTACGCGGAAAAAGCCTCCCACGCGAACGAAGTCGCGTGGAGAATAGCTTCTGCCGGCGACTTCGTTAACGCATAACCGAGAATCAATGATTGGTATTCAGTAGTGGTCATTAAGGAGAAATATTTGCAAAGCCATTCTCTGAATGTTATTATAACGGCCTATTCAATCTTTCATCACTGTTTTCATAATGTTGTAGGTATAAGCATTCAGAACATTAATCTATGTATTAGATAAACTCCACATTCTTGTTCTTTGAGTCAAATCATCGAGGTGACAAAGGGTTTCAGATTTTTTAAATCTAGAATCTTGTTTTAATGTGTTTAACAATTTAATACCTAAATCACTTAACCAATTTTGATTCACTTTACTGCAGAGATAAAGTTACATGGTGGACATCCCACCAATACGCACAAAACGCTTGGAAATAGTTTCATTGTACTAAGGAGTATAATTTCCCCTGCCAGAGTCTGTATTTCCTGATAGTTATAACCTGGTAGTCTTTAAGTCAAGAGTAAATAGGTTTCTTATAGGCAAGCCTCTTCGACCACATCATCGCTTATCATCAAGTGAGATTGTGGTCAAACGCAAGCCTATTTATTTATTTACACTTCATACACATAGGTACAAAAGCGAAGTTAATGCTGTGGGCATTCTCTACCAGTCGATTAAAATGGTTTTAGCCTACTTTATTTGCGATTGATTTAAACAATCAAGGACGAGTAAAGGCACAGGCCAACACAACTTCTAGAAGAACTTATCTGATTATATAAAAGTTATGCTATATCTTAGTGTCATAGGCTTGTCGACAATTTGTGTACGGTATTGTTTATGTTTTAGGCAGTTGTCCCACCACCGACGATAAAAGAGCTAGCATCTAAAAACGAGTTGGCGAGCAACGAACAGCGAGTGTTTTGTTCCGATAGTTCAGTCGCTGAGCTGTCATATCTGGTTGGTCTCTCAGCATGAGTTCTGACTGCCAAGTGATCGCTGAGCGAGTATTATCTTTGACAGCTCTTGTCGCTCAGCGACAAAACTAGTGAAGCGAGTAGTCGCCGGCAGTGTGAACAGTCAGAAAGCAACTATTAATATATGCATCTCTTTCGTTTACACGTAATAGTACATTGTTCACCGAGAGGAGAAAGTGACCGATTACCGTCGAGGGTGTCGTTTGAAGCCCGAGCCGTAGGCGAGGGCTTTAAAACACCCGAGATCGGGAATCGCACTTTCTCTCGAGTGATACATAGTGCTTTATACTACACCTACGAGGAAAATAAAAAACGAAATCTTTACTAATTGAAATTTATATTGAAATTGTTGCAGTTAGTGAAGCTTAATGTAACACTGTTTTCACAAATGGCGCCAATGGCGTCTGCAATTTTCACATGTTCTTTTTTCAAATTGTTTATCCTGCCGCCGCAGGGTCGCACTGCCAGCCCGACACCATCCAACACACAGCTAGTGGCCAGTGTCATTTTGCGAACTTGGAGATAAAAACTCACTGTAAAAACTTTTTGGCTTTTGATATTTAGGTTACCGGCGCATAGTCTTACCCAAAATTAAAAAAGAAAAACCACGTAAGAAATGGATTTTCATACACTTTTCTCTCCCGCTCAGATGCGTTTTCTCCCCGCATATTTGTTCGATATGCAATGACGTACTTTCTACCGTAAATTTGATAAAGTATCAAGGTACTTTCCAAGCAGGTGTAGTATAAAGTATATTTTATTGTGCGTTTCTTGAGCGAGTAAATCCGATAGTTAGTCGTTTACTCGCCATATGCCGTAATATGTAGTAAGATCAAAGCGACAAGACATTGTATAATTACGGCTACCAGTTTCGCAATCTGACATAACCAGCTTTCGGTCCACTAAAACATTGGCCAATTCTTCTTTGACACCCATTAACAGCTTGATCGACATTTGGTTTCTTTGCTTTTTTATAAGAATTGAATAAGTTTACGTTTTCAATAAGGGGGGTTATTGTTCTATTACGTAAGACATTTGTTTTCAATGGTTCTGATATAAGCGGTCTTTGGCGTAGGTCATCAATGTTGACCTAACTTCGTATTATATAGTCTTTATAATTGAATGAAGATTTTCTTAATTGTAATGGTCATGCTTAAAACATATTATATCATCGGAAGGGTCACGCAGAGATCATGTATTTATTAGATAGATAGATATATAGAATATACTTTATTGTACACCAATAATTTAAACACACTTGTTTCACAATACTGCTTCATCTATGGATACAATTGCGGTCATATCGCTTCCAAACAATCTTTAGATGGACTTTACGAACATAAAACAATGAGGGGAGGGGAAAGTCAGTGTTATCGGAGGAAACCTCCAAGAGGTTCTCAGTCTTCGGGAATAAGACCAAGGAATGTGGCATCTGTGGTCTTATTGCGTAATACGAAAATTCAATCTAAAATTGTAAGTATAAGTTTTCATTTAAACGTTGATACTGTATTCAAAGCATGTTTAACGCTGTCGTATAGACGATTATCTAAAGGTACGAAGAACACAATCAGGAATTACTTTCGATTGTAGATAGATCAGTAGTGGCCCAGTAGTTACAGGCACAACTAACTAGGCTGGCCCATTACTTTGCGTAATTTTTATCATCACCACGGCATGCTTTCAAAACGGAGGAGAAAAACATCGTGCGCAAACTAAGCATGGAACATTTGGCTAGGACCAAAATAGCCTGAGACAAGCTACATCAACCAATCCGGACTGGAGCCGCATGATATACGACCTATCTTATATAAAGTGAAGACCAGTGGCCCAGAGTGGGAACATTATAGGCTCGTAATGTTATGTTAGAAGTATTTATAGAGAAGTTACATAATGGCACATAATAATAAGTTAATTTCATTGTCAAAAATAAAACTATTTACAAAAAGATTAAAAAAATACTATGATAATATGTTTTGTTTGTGTGCTAAATAAGTCTGTGTTTCGATCAAGTACGTATGGCGACGTCGGCAGCCACGGCTGCTGATGGAGCCGCGCGGGCGCTCCAATCTGTTGAGAGAGGCGCCACTGACGCGTGCGCTCCCCACTCCCAACTTTATTGCGTCTCATTTGAACTTCTTCTGTTGTTCCCTGGGTGAATTCACAAGGAGTACTTTGTTTAAATTAATACACTATCGAATTATGTTACCCTGTCAGGGTAGTTGTAAAGTGGATAAATAAATAAATGTTCTTAAAAACGTCCACACGAAAGTGATAACCCGGTAACCCAAGTTACTTAACGTGTCCATATTTTTCTGCGAATCGTTCTCTGCGGCAATCCGGTCAATCTCATAATGACTTTCATTGCACTTGCTTTAAACGACCAGCTGTAACTCGTGGGGAAACCGGTTGGTCGTTGTGGTCGATAAAGTGTTGCGCTGACGGTTATAGCCGGGGATCGTGTTATAAGTAGTAATAGGCAAATTAGTCGTGAGTTATATGCGGTGATGCGAAAATATGGAAGTTTTCACGACTTTCATCGGCGGTCATCATTGATTGTTTTTCCCTGTCCATAGAAAGAGAAACAGGTAGGTACATGGACAGTTTGACATCTATGACCGTGTTTACGTTGTCTACTTTTTTCAAGAGATCTCTTAAATTCACAAGAGCAAGACGTCTAGAAAGAAGCCAGTGCCAATAAAAAAGTAAATTTGTGTACGACTAAAATACACGGTGATAAAAGTGCTTAAATTTACAACAATATTATTAAAAACTTTATTTCCTTACAGGTTCAAGTAGTAATACTTGAGTAAGAAACGAGCTGTAATAAAAGCGACAAAATCAGGTACGCATAACAAGCCAGTCTCATCAGTCTTAAGGCAGCCATTTTCGCAAGTTCATTTCATAACAACAAGAGTTACACACCATGACGTAAGGGTGCACCAAGCCGATGACCGATTCGCATAGCATTCTAAATTCAAAACGACCAACCGCGACACTTTCGATTTTTAAATCGGCCAATGTGATATGTAAAATACGCTTTCGGCGCTGTTCGGCGCGTATCGGACGACCGATTTCGAGTTCGTGATTCGAATACAAGTTACTCCGAATATTCCGATCCTTGATATTCGATTAACTTTCCTTTTCATTAAGAATATTTTTATTCACGGCACATTTTGTTGCTCAACAGCGAGGAAATTCGTTTTCGTCGAATCGAGTTATCCTTTTGCGCCCTCTGATGTGATATTTCAATGTAAAGTGATTGCTGTAGTGTACTGAAATTGTGATTTATTGAGATATTTTGAGTATTATTTTATTTATTTATTTTAATAAATGAAAAAGTAATAAAATTTTTAATCGCTGCTCAACGTAAACAAAATAGTGAATGAATAAATGCAAAGATAATAATTAGCAGATCATTAACTCATTTATTAATTGTATGTTTCAACAATTAAAAAATTTTGCACAATTTCCCGAAATAAAATGTGATTATCCAAACTATAGTCTATCTCTGTGTCCAATGTCACCCGGATCCGCCATTCGGGTGTGATTAAGTTACAAAAAACATCTTTGAGGTTGTGATAGTGATTAAGTTACAAGTCTCAAAATAGTATCACTCCGTAGTATGAAAGATTTGAGTCTTATAGGTATATCTTGCAAATATTTCCTGTTTGTTTTGGAAACTTAAAATCGAACAGTGGAATCATCGCAATATTACTCTTGTATGTAAAAAAAAAAATAAGTAACCCCGATAACATTGAAACACCTGAAAAGATCCTGATAAATTGTAGCTAAGAACCATCTCGATCACGTCAGCTATCTAACAAAAACAAACGGCATCATAATCGGTTCATTCGATTAGGAGTTACGATGCCACAGACAGCCCACAGACACGTCAAATTTATAATGCCCTAAACGCAGAATTATACTAGTACTAGGTATATAAAGCTAAATTACCACTGACTCACTCACTCATTGACATAATTGTTTTCCCAGATGGTGGATGGGGAGGTGGGTATATTTTGACAGATTCGTATACTTAGTTACTTACTCTCAAACCTACGGGAAAAGTGCCAAACCTCCCCTTTTCACCCCCCTTCTCCCCCCTCCCTATCGTATCTCGGAAACTACGAGACCCGTATTTTTTTTGTTTTTACGGATTCGTATAGAGGAGGCTCGGTAAAGTAAAAACCATTTTTCAAAGTCGCTCCCCTTGCCCCCCTTCTCACCCCCTTTAGGCGGATCTCGGAAATTAAGAGACTTGGAACATTTTTTTTTTCAGATTAATTTAGAGGGACAATGCTTTAGTCAAAATAATTGTGCAACACCCCCCCCCCCCCCCCCATCACACCCATTTTTTTTTAAGTGAACTCGCGAGGTGCTTATATCTAAAAGATGCAAACCATGAAGAAAACTCTAAAAATATATTCAAAATTTAAAGCGAAATTTACAGCGAAATTTTCACCAACGACGATTGTAATGTTGTGCAAGTATAGATAGTGATTTTAACAATAATATCTTTAGGGAATCGAGAACAAGGCCAAATAAATGCATTTCTGTAATAAAATAAATATCGATAACCGAAACGAATGTTGTTATAAGACTCAAAAACATGTATATTACGAAGTCAAGGACGCGACTTTTTGATAGAAATTTAACGTATTATGAAAGCATCCATCTTAGATATATTTTCGAGGACAGTAGAACATATTTGTTTCGTTAAGTGGTTAATTAAAAGCCGATTAAACAGCGTATTATGTATGCATTTTCGTAATACATTTCGAATATCTGATGTTAAATGACGTTATAGTCTTAGAAAGAACATGGTTGTAAAATCTTAAAACGGAATATTTACCAAATGTATTTATTTTTTAGAGTTTCCGATATTTCGGCACTGTTGCAAGCGCCATGATTCTAATGATACTGTTAGTGACCATGTTAGTTACATTTCGGGGAGTGTGCGATGGAATTACACAATCTAATTCCGCCAAGCCCGTTCCATCATCGGACTACGAGACAAACGGCGAAGCGCCATGGTTACATGGTGGACATCCCATCCATACGCAATGTTTTGGGAATACCTTCATTGTGCGTACGGCTAAGGAGTTGAATTCCCTGCCGGAGTCTGTGTTTTTGAAAAAGGTTATTGATATATGTACGTTTACAAAAGGTCATATTAAGAAAAATATATGGTAAATTCTTTGCTGTTATGGTAAAGAAATATGAAAAATACATACGACTAGTTCCAGTCTTCAAGCTTAGCACCACATGATGTGTTTCAGTGAACATACAAATTGGTCCGTTTTGGTACTTGTTCTACAGAATTATTTATAATGAATGATTTCATTTTCTGCTATTTTCTGTTCTTGAAAAAATGTTAGGCAAGCAAGACCAACATAGTAGGATGAAGTGGAACGTTAATTTATTTATTTACACTTCATTATACATAGGTAAAGAAGGACTTAATGCCGTAGGCATTCTCTTGCCGTCAACCAAGAGTAGAGAAAAGACAGCGTGGCAGTAAAGTATGGTAATCTTACTTACTAATATTATAAATGCGAGTTTGTGAGGATGGATGTATAGATTTGAATGCAATTGGATAAGAAGATAGTCGACATACTAAAAATAACACAGGCTACATTTTATCATAGAATTCCCACGGGATCGGGATTTACGCGGAAAAAGCCTCCCACACGAACGAAGTCGCGTGGAGAATAGCTTCTGCCCACAACTTCGTTAATCAATGATTGGTATTCAGTAGGGAGAAATATTTGCAAAGCCATTCTTTGAATGTTATTATAACGGCCTATTCAATCTTTCATCACTGTTTTCATAATGTTGTATAAGCATTCAGAACATTAATCTATGTATTAGGTAAACTCCACATTCGTGTTCTTTGAGTCAAATCATCGAGGTGACAAAGGGTTTCAGATTTTTAATCTAGAATCTTGTTTTAATGTGTTTAACAAATACCTAAATCACTTAACCGATTTTGATTCACTTTACTGCAGAGATAAAGTTACATGGTGGATATCCCACCCATACGCATAAAACGCTTGGGAATGTTTAATTGTACTAAGGAGTGAAATTCCCCCTGCCAGAGTCTGTATTTCCTGATAGTTATAACCTGGGAGTCTTTAAGTCAAGAGTGAATAGGTTACTTTTAGGTAAGCGTGCTCCATCTTCGACCACATCATCACTTCATCAGGTGAGATAGTGGTCAAACGCAAACCTATTTTCAATATAAAAAAAAACTTATATGGTTTTAAGAATTTGTGAAGTAATCGAAGGACACTGTGTCAGCCCATGGATAGGATCATGTCAACATATTGAGATTCCTCCGTTCCTCGGAAAGCACATTAGTCATTGGTCGAGACTTTCATTTGTATCTTTGACAGTCGTTACGGGTATTCAGATGCCAGAAATCTGACATCGTGTTTCCCAGCTACGAGGTTGAGGAGGTCAGATAGGCAGTCGTGGTTAGACTGGAAGCCGACGCCAAAATAGTTGGGAAATGGCTAAGCAGGTGATGATGACTAGTGCGGATTCCAGTTCCTCTTTACGCCACACATTCTTCATACTTTTTTATGATACCGGAGTATTAATTATAATAATAAATAATAATATAATAAATTTATTTTCTCTACAAACTTATAAAGTAAGTACATACGCTGTTAATACTATGCTATGTTAACAAATTTGTAAGAATCTGGTGCCCATAGTAGGTATATCAATACCTGTATTACAGGTCACCAGGTCCCCACTGTTATACCCCACAATTATATTGAATAAGCTTTTGTCCGCGACTGCGTCCGCGTGGGAGGCTTTCCCCGCGTAAATCCCGATCCCGTGGGAATGCCGGGATAAAAACTAGCCTATGTGTTATTCCAGGATGTCAATTCATTCATTCAATTTCATTGATCCGTTCAGTCATTTTTGCGTGAAAGAGCAACAAACATACATACATCCTCACAAACTTTCACATTTATAATATATAAATAGGAAATAGGATTAGTAGGATTTATTACAACAATGTACACAGGTTATACAATCGCTTCCACACACATGAAAGTAATATTGACAAGTTTGCCTATGCAGTGACGTCACCGTATAGAACAATCGACGATTTCCCAACTCTGAAGTCCTATTCGTATAGTAAATAACACTCGAAACTATTGTACGTGCTTCTCTACGTTTTGCAGTTCCCTATCGCAAACTTATATGTGTTGACCTAGGTTATGTTCTTTGGCGAAAGTAAACGGCGAAAGCACGAAATATTAAGAGTTAGTAAACAACTGAGCGATTACCAATCATAGGTGCCATAACGCCCATAACGCACAAGCTCTGGTGCACAAAATATGGAAGGATTGAGAGATTGCATTCCACAATGTGAACTTAGTTAAAATAAATGAAAAACTAAATACAACTTTCGGAATAAACCACACTTATTTAGTAATTAGTTAACCTTACAGTTTGATACAATGTTCTTTTTTAAATATTAACAATAATTTAAACATTCGGTTCGGCAAATCAATCGAATATTCGGTCGAATACGAACATGAAAAAATATGCCGAATGTACCGAATACGAATATTCGGGCGAACATTCAGCGGATCTCTAATAGGTAATTACTGTTAATAAAATATTTATAACTTTTACTACTTCTCTATTGGTTTTATACATTTTACATGTACATCATAATAATATTTATAGATTAGAATTTGTTTTAAAAAATTCATAATTTTTTAAATATTTGTTGATTTTTTATTGTATCTGGTTATTTATTATACACTTCTGGACACATCTATTGGCCCACCTTGTATTTTCAGTTTCGTTTGGTCCTAGCTAAAATTTTATATTAGGTCGAGCAAAAAGTTTTTATGCAGTTTTGAACCTGGCACATTCACAATTTCATTCAATAGTCTTTTTTTTAATTTCGAACACAGAATTTAAAGAAACAAAAGACAATTTGGAGCCTGTTTGTTGATATCAAACAATCGAATACTAAGAAAACTTGGTTTTATTGGTTTACTTGGATTTAATTCTTGAAAAAGTGATTGATATCTTTGCTTTTGCAACAAACATTACTTATTCTTAACATTAAGGTGAGGTTCTATCAATAATCTATGGATACTTCACCTGAAGTCGCCGCCCAAGCTGTGGCACTTATTCAGGCCGGACACAGCCAAAGAAACGTGAGTGCTCAACTTAATTTAAGTCGATCTGCGGTCCGAAATGTTTATCGGAGGTACCTAGAGACTGGCGGCTTTGTTCGTCGCCAAGGAAGGCCACGATCTCGGGTCACAACTGAAAGGCAGGATCGATTCATCGTGACGACCAGCTTGAGAAATCGTCACCTTACCTCCATTGAGATACAAAACCAACTTCGCGACTTCCACGGAGTATCTGTGAGCGCTCGAACTGTTCGGAGAAGGTTAAAAGAACGCGATATGGTACCACACAAGCCAGCTAATGGGCCCAAACTAAAGCGAGCCCACCGAACAGCGCGCCTTCATTTCGCACGCAGTCATTTAAATTGGACACAGCAAGATTGGAGCCGTGTACTCTTTTCTGATGAGTCTAAAATTGTGTTACATGGCAATGATGGAAGGAAGAAGGTCTACCGGCGTAAGGGAGAGCGTTTCGCACAATGCTGCTTTGAAGAGAGGGTTGCTTATGGCGGTGGCTCATGGACTGTCTGGGGCGGTATATCCGCGAGCGGCAAAACTCAACTTGAGGTTGTTACAGGACCACGGCTGCCAACATTAAATGCTGAAAGATACATTCGTGAGTGCTTAGAACCTCACGTGATACCATACGCGGACTATGTGGGCCCAAATTTCCTTTTTATGCATGATAATGCAAGAGCCCATGCGGCCGGCATCGTCAGGGAATATCTTCGGGATGTGAACATCACAGTTATGGACTGGCCAGCCAGAAGCCCAGACATGAACCCCATTGAGCACATGTGGGACGAGCTAAAAAGGCGTGTTAGGGCTCGTCAGCCAGTTGCCCAGACGATGCAGGAGTTGAAAACTGCCATAGAAGAGGAATGGGAGATGATCCCTCAAAATTTCATAGAGCGGTTGATAAACTCTATGCCTAATCGTATGAGAGCTGTGGTAGATGCCCATGGAGGCAACACGCGTTATTAAATTAAACCTTTATTTGATAAAACATATTTTTTATTCAAAAATTAATTGCCTTTAACAAGGCGCATATCCGACTTGTTAGGCGTAGTCCATGTCGTATGGTATTCTGAATTCAAATTTAAAACTATACGATCGAAAAAGATGGTAAAATGTATCAGGTTTAAAACTGCATCAACAGTTTTTGTTCAATCTAGCAATCATATTTCGGTAGGGGCCATCGAAACCTAAACTCTAAGGTGGGCCAATAGATGTGTCCAGAAGTGTATATTTTAGAGGATAGAGACAGAACATGTAAACTAAAAATATAATGGTTTCTATTACAAGAGGCATAAATGGCGAAGTGTGAGCAGTGTGACAAGCTTGTCTTTTATACTGGGCCCGATATACCTGAATATATCTTCAGAATACAAACTTTCTTGAAATTGGGAACTCGGAATTATTTTTACTTTGTACGCAGATACTATGTCACACAGATATTTTGTCGGTATAAGTTCAAATAGATGAATAGATATACTCTTTATTGTACACCATAAAAAATCACAAAAGGAAACTAAAAAAAACATTACCTTCCTTTGCGTCGCGCAGTGGGGTAAAAGGGTGTTACAATGGACGGTCTTATCACTTAAAGGCGATCTTTTACAGACAAACTTGGGATAGATTTGACACAGGAGTAAATAAATACGCAGGTAGTCCATATATTTCAAACCTACACGGTATTCGCTAATCCTAACGGTAGAGATATATGAACTTCGCCCGGGTTTGCGCGTGCGGAGTGTCGCAGTACTCGCAGTCAATGCGAAATAGGGGAAACTAATATCACCAAACCGTCCCGTGTCATTTCGCTTGTTTTGCGAAACATCATCGGAAAGTTACATAGTTTCGCACGAAATTCCGATATCTTTATCATTGGCGAATCTGCTATTACAATGGGATAGCGGATATTTTGTATAGGATGGCTTTTAACTGAGCGTTATTTTTGTTTGTACTTAATACTACAGCAGAAATTAACCTTTTCAGTTGGCATGGACTTTAAACTTCCCGATGATGATGTTACTAACCAAGACGATTGAGTAACAAATCATTGCACACTACAATGTACACTATGTTTACTGGTAACAGCAAACACAAAGGTATTGAAAGTAAGTTGTTTACATACAAGGTATGGCGTCGTGTTTTATGCTAATTTACGAGTCTTGGTCGAATGGTGCAATTTCTAAGTATGCAGCCTGCATCCTCTTGAAGTAATTCCTAATTCTAGTAACAAGAGTTTGGTGAAAACAGAAATTAGCAATTGGTTGTTATGTCATAGCTTGGGAGCAGACCAGCACCAGCAGTGGACTATTAGTGGCAGTAGATTGATTTAAAAAGGAAAATAAACGGATCTGTACATTGCACAATTCTGACGGCAATACAGGGATTTGTCAAAAGCGCTTTAACGTAACGTAAATACTTATACTAAAACCTAAGGAATAACACAACTTATAGTTTCACTAGTCGGTAGTAGGTATTAGTTTAGCATAGACTTTATGAATGCAATCAATTTTGTTTTTGAATTTATTTTCTGTATTATAATTTTATCTGTCTTTTCACCAAGTTATATGCGCATACTGTTGTCTCCAATACCTCAAGGAGCGCACTCATATGAGCTGTTTGTGCTTATAATGTGGATTTAAGACATAACTACATATTATGTATCCATTGTTGAAGATCCAAATGAATAAACCTAAGTACAGCTACTTGTAAAGTTACTTGTAAAAGGTATTTATCGATCTATATAACTAATCGTTTTGGGAATAAGTACATTATATATGTACTTTCATTGTACGTACGTCTAAGGAGTGGAATTTCCTGCCGGACTGTCGGATACATGTTTATAAGTCGTTCTGTGTATAAAAGTCATTTTCTTAAAATTTTGAATTAAGCCACTTCAATTCTAAAGGTGCGATATGTATCTACGCGTATAACTTCCGAAAGACTGCGTCAAATGGGATTTTTGTTGTTTGTGTGTTCGTTACTGTTAAGCCCGATTTACACTTCAATAAGTACAGTAGCGAGTTAAGAACTCAGACAGTTAAGTAATAAGTAGTAAGTTGTAAGTAGCGTCCAAACGTAGGCGAGTGAGTAGTCATAAGTTGCCATCCCGAGAAGAAGACTAGTCGCGTCGGTTATTGTTTTTTTCTGTGCTGTGATTGTTTAGTTCCTCCGAAACAGTTGTTTTAATCCAGAAAATGGACGTTGAATTACTCAATACCAATTTACGTGCTATAGTGACAGAATTAGTATCAATACTTTCAGAACACATTGAAAATGAAATAAAATGAATGTAATAAATACGTGTTCGCGGCCGCTACCTACAAATTTATGGTCTGTACTAAACTCGCCCGTCTACATTCCAGCCAGTTAAGTTGGCGGGGTGCGGGAGACGCGAGAGGGGGCTACTTCGCACTGAACTCGCCGAAAAATAGGATCGCGATCTATTTAACTCAACTTAATCAACAACTTACTACTTAACTCGCTTTTACCGTTCAAACTACATTAACAACTTAACTCGCCAATGACGCAAGTAAACTCGCTACTGTACTTATTGAAGTGTAAATTGGGCTTAAGAACAAGGTTTGTATGAAAGAAAATCTAAAAAGAGTTTAGCGTTACTAAGTAAAGCCGTGTCAGCTAGTGTTATTGTGAAATGTTCTAGTTCTAGTTTTCTGGAATCCCGAATTGCGAATTCAATGAAAGGATATCTTAACTTCAGAAATTAGACCGTCTCCTTAGGGTCTAATCATGAACTAGTTTCTTGGCGCTACGCGACTGAATATTTAATTTTCAATTTGTGGCGACTCTGCCGTTGATGGCGCTTTAAAAACCAAGAATTTAAAAATGTTCAACACGTTTAGGCTGTTAGGTTACAAGTTCAAAATAAACACATCATATCTTCCAGGAGCAGATATTAAAAAAAAACAATAATAAGAATTTACATATATAGCCTTATTAAACATTTCTGACTAAACTTAATTAATGCCGGGGTCCCTCAGGGGTCAGTTCTCTCAGCAACGTTATTCTTGCTGCACATTAACGATCTGCTAATGCCCGGTACCTTTGGGTATGAAGACGACAGCACAGTTTCTGAGAGATATGTGTCCAGCGCGCGAGCTGGTGGGTCACAGATCCAGTCTCTCCGTGAGGACATGGTTGGGCGCTTGAACATGACCTTGAAGGCTGTCTCTGAATGGGGCGATGCCAACCTAGTTAAGTTTAATGCGGCTAAGACGCAGGCATGTCTCTTCTCCGCAAAAAGGAGCCAATTCGAACCGACTCCTACTTTCCGTGGTGTAACCGTGCCGATAACCGATCATATTGAGCTTCTTGGGGTGACTTTAACTTCCACACTCAATTTTGGCCCGTTTATCGAGGCTAAGGCTCAGTTAGCATCAAAAAAGTTGGGAATCCTAGCCAAAGTGAGACGGTACTACACACCGGAACAGCTGCTCATTTTGTATCAAGCCCAGGTTCGGTCGTGTATGGAATACTGCTCTCATCTTTGGGATGGATCTGCGAAATACCAACTGGACGCGCTTGAGTCTATCGAGAAGCGGGCCAAGAGACTCATTGGAAACGACGCACTGGTCGAGTCAAAGCTCCAGAGCCTTGAACACCGACGACGAGTTGCAAGTCTATCGGTTTTCTATCGGTTACATTTCGGGGAGTGTGCGATGGATTACACAATCTAATTCCGCCGAGCCCGTTCCATCATCGGACTACGAGACAAACGGCGAAGCGCCATCGTTACATGGTGGATATCCCACCCATACGCACCAAACGTTTTGGGAATACCTTCATTGTGCGTACGGCTAAGGAGTGGAATTCCCTGCCGGAGTCTGTGTTTCCCGACAGCTACAACCTAGGAGTCTTTAAGTCCAGAGTGAATAGGTTACTTTTAGGTAAGCGTGCTCCATCTTCGAGCACATCATCACTTACCATCAGGTGAGATAGTGGTCAAACGCGAACCTATTTTCAATAAAAAAGAAGTTAATTATTAAATTAATTTCAGATACTGATAGGTAATGATACTGATGATAATATGTTTTCAACAATTCGAATCTCGAATCGCATTTTTGGTAGGTGATTAAACTTCGCTAACCTATAAAATAACATAGTTTTGTTGTTGAACCTTGACCGTATTTGTGAATCAGTATGTGAGTTATCCAGAAAGTTATTGTTTTTTTAAAGTGTCATATCTAAGACATGTTGTGGTTAGGGTTGCGAAGATCAAGATTCTTCGTAAGATATCAATATAGCAAGTAGGTAAAACTGTTTACCCTGCTGGCAATTCTAAATAAATAATTGAAGACCAACATTTTTTTACTAGAGGTATTTTTTTACGACTAAAATAACGAGACTCGACATAGCGGCCATCATTCTTATAATGACTACCTTGTTATATACTATTACCAGAAACCAGTTATGAAATGGTTATGAAAGCCCATAAGAAACCTGCAGCTGGACACAGACCTCAATACGCTCGATGTAAACACTATATTATAATACATTCATGTCGAAAGACTTCGCCGATCTTTTGATTAATCAATGAAGAAGTATGTATGAATAAGTTTCCGGTTTTAATACAAAGCGTGTCAGTGATTTACTGGCAGGGTTCTGTATGAAAAACGTGAGACAGATGCGGTAGTCATTTGCATAATCAGAAATAGAATAGATAAATAAATAAAGAAAAAAAAATAGAATGGGAGGGATAGGTGAGGTATCTCGCAGGTCAACCTATGAGGTTGTCGGGAACTTAACTTAAACCCATTCCTCCCCACTGTCCTATTTTTAAGACACTATATTCAACATTTTTTTTTAATGTTAGGTCTTTTTAACCGACTTCAAAAAAAGGAGGTTCTCAATTCGTCTTGAACTTTTTTTTTTAATGTATGTTACCTCATAACTCGGAGACGGCTGGACCGATTTGAAAAATTATTTTTGCGTTTGCATGGGTATACTTTCTAGTTGGTCCCATTGTTACGAAATCAGGATCTGATGATGGGATCCTGGAGAAATCGAGGGAACTCTTCAAATATTATAGGCACACCTATAGCGTTTTGGGTATTTCTTATAGTACATTGAGCAGTTGCTTCCGAAAAGTACCATTTGGGGAAGTTGAACTGATGATGAAAACCACAGATGGCCACTGAAACTCCTCCTCCATGTGGATTGCGTTTCGATTACTTGAGTACGGATGGTTAAACACTTTATGCTCGTCACAATACATATGGTGATGTAGAGCTGATGGTCAAGTACCAGGAGAACTCCTCAAAAATTAACGGCTATGCATCGGGAAAAGCAATATTTTGTAAAGGTGATAAGTTGTTGACATTATGGCTTTTGTAACTAGATAAATTACAAACCGAACCACTAAAAAGCGAGAAATTTTTTTTTTTTGCAAAAATATGACCGACTTCCATATCAAAACACTACAAAGCCAAAAATAACTTTAATTTCGGAAGGCGGTGTGAAAAAAAAAGAAAATCCAAAACCAATAACACCGACTTCCGAAATTAAAGTTATTTTTGGCTTTGTAGTGTTTTGATATGGAAGTCGGTTCTATTTTTTGCAAAAAAAAAATATTTTATGTTTTCTGATGAAATTCGTATTTTTACACAATTTTTCTAATTAAATGTTTTTTTTTTTTCGCTGTAAAAAATGTTTCCGTAATTTTAATATAATTTTCTCAAATTGATCATTTTTGATGCATCAAGAAGAGCATTATGTTCTGATTCTATATACCGTTAAAGAAAAAAATAGCAACTTCAAAGTACATAAAACTGATTCTAAAACCTTTACCAGATATATAATAAATAAAAACAAAAACAAAATAGAATTTGGGAACTTATAAGATACGTTCAAAATAAGCCGTACTATAAATATGACACCGGGAACATGTCTATACAAATTGCCACGAAATCGTGTTCGATCTTTTTGAAAAAATAAAGTCATATTATTTTTTCTTAACGTATTAAGAACTTAATTTAAAGATTTGATCGAAAAATTTCAATTTTTTCGATGCTTGGGAAGTAATGGGTTAACCAGACTTGCCAGTGGCTGCCTTAATTAATCATAATTAAAGCCTCCAGCCAGGGTCTATTAAAACTTACAAACTAGGCAACTATACGTTAAGGGCACCCCCTGTGGGGTTCGGACCTCGGCATAGGATGTCGCTGCGGAGGGCAGTTAAGGACAGGCAAAATCGGATCGTTATTTTTGTCGTTGACAAATTTAAAACTACTACATAAATCGTAGCTAGTTGAAAAGTATACGGCGCAAATGTGCGAGGAAGTACGGGGTGATTTAAGTAGCTTATAAAATCAACATATTAGACATCCATGTGGATTTCCACGTCGAGAAAAAAGGTATTTACTATTTACTTCATGCTTTGCAAGTAAAACTGTGCAATGGAAGGCAAAGATAAAAAGATACTCTCATATCTATTAAAGCTGTATTATGGACACATTGTGAAAATGAATGAAGTTTTGAAAAGAGTAACCATGGAGTCTTCCGACTCTTTTTCATATGAATCGACCAATTTCGAACCGTGCTAGCTTCTGACTTTTTATAAGTGACCATGTAGCCCTATGTAAAGTAAATATTTAAAGCGAGTTTAACATTACTGAAATCATAATTTCAAATTGTTGCTATGAATATATTTATAACAAGACCTAGCCTAGTTCCAATGAAGACTTGGAAGAGGTTTTAATATCAATTACGGTTTATATCTTGGACAGATAGAAGACTAAATTATGCAATCAACGTCGGTTTTTTTTTATTGTTGTATTTTTATTGTATTTTGTATTTGACTCGAGTTTAACCACCATCTCACCTGATGGTAATCGATGATTTGATCGAAGATGAAACACGCTTGCCTAGAAATAACATATTTACTCAAATAAAGAGATCAGTTTTATAAACTGGGAAATTTTCTACATCAGTTTTTGCACTTGCAATATTTCTACGGAACCCTTACAAACCATTATCTCAGAGGTCATTTGTAGGGGCGATATTAAATTCTATTCATACGGAGACAGCATTCAAAGATATGCTCAGCATCAGAACTATTGAACAGATGTGTTTCTCATAGAGAGAACTGATTCTCACGCCATTGTTCGATCAGATGTCACTGCAATACGTGTGTGTGTGCGTGTGTAATACTGGTTGCATTTCAAGTTGACTTGAAGTTGCTTGGTTGCCAAGTTTCTGATCATCAGACAAGACAAAATATTTGAAATTGCGTATTTGAAAAAAAAAACTAATGTCAATGTTTTCTACGTCGTTGGTCTTGGGTGACAAGCAAAGGTCTTGGGTGACAAGCAAAGGTCTTGGGTGACAAGCAAAGGTCTTGGGTGACAAGCAAAGGTCTCGGTTCCCGGGTCGGACAAAAAGTGCTGGCATATTTTAGAGTTTGGAAGTTGGCGATGTGGTTGGAAAGCATTTGACAGTTACAGGTAGTCAGAAACCAGAAATCTTTATACTGATCTGGCCGAGGGATACCATGTTACCTAACTACTAGGGTATAAAGGTCATCAGACAGGCAGTCGCTCAATGTAACACACTAGTACTCAGCTGCGTCCGGTTAGACTGGAACATAGTAGGCTAAACAGATGATGATTTAATTGGTTTTCCACCTGAATTACACTTTATCAAATACTCTAACATTCTGAATTACGGGTGTAGCTCAAAACTACATAGTCATAGTTAAGTGACGAAAATATGGCCCTATATTTGGGCACTTAATCAAAAACCTGTATTGTTGTTTGTTGACTGTTTAAAATTGATTCATTTGGTTAGACAGTATGTTTTGTCGTTGTAATGAATATTATCTTTGTCGTATTTATTTTCTCCTGCTGTGTCTAATCCATCTAAAGGTTGTCTGTAAAAGATCGCTTTTAGCGATAAGAGCGCCCATTGTAAACACCCTTTGTAGTTATGTAAGTCCTTATTTAAATATTTTATGGGGTATCATAAAGAATATATTATCTATCTATCTTTGTTACAATTGGTTTTTTTCAAACACGTTTGACTAAAATCTCACCAAATTGAAAGCGATGATGTGGTGAACTATTAATTATGCTTGATTTAAAAAACCCTGGCAGGGAATTTCACTCACTTTTTTCACTCACTCACAATGATAGTATTGAACAAAACAGATGAATATTATTGCAAAATCTGAATACCATTTGAATACAACAATTTTAAAATGGCTTGATTACAGCCGCCGAGAAATCTCATCAACTGGAGTCTAACCATTGTATAAAAAGTACATAAAATAATTGACTCGTTACCCAATCCAATTAAGCTAATTGTGCTAGAGTTGAGCAGAAGCTGAGAGCATCAAGATTTAAAGTAACCACTAATAGTACTAATCGATCCGGACTACAGATCCTGGAAGCGACACGGCAGTCAAATAAATAGTTGAGGTAGAGAATGCCTAATTAAGCCCGCCTTTGTATTTTTGTGTTGCATAAAGTGTTGGGGTTAAAGAGTAGATACCAAAGAAAAAACCGATTCAAGGATTTCAATAATAATAATTTATTATCCTTTACTTTCTATATCGGAAGGTGTGCTTTTAATAATACTACGTAAGACGTGTGATCCCAAGCAGGGCTAAGGGAATACAGTACTGTTTCACATAAAGAATAACAGTCAATTAGTGACACGGGGCACGGACCATTAAAAACAATATTTATGGGTAAGAAAGATAGATGTTGAAGTACGATTTATTTATTTTTGCTATACTACAACATAAAGTTTTAATAATTAAATAAATAAGACAGTACTCAGTAAAGCTAGTAATTTATACGTAATTGCATAGACACTATGTCTCTTCGTCGCCGGTGTGTAAATACCGGAGTCTGTGAACTACACTGGTGATTTCAAATTAAACTAAAGTGTAGGCAATTAATTAAGTCAGAGCACATGCTGAGGATCGATTGGTAAATATAAACGATTTCTCTGCATAATGATTTTTAAATGCCGGTTGTCTGCATTTCAACACTGCATTAAAACAGGCGAGGGCAGGCTGCATTTTAATTATGCGTTGTATGTTGTATCGCGAAAAAAAGAACGAAGTAGCCTATTAGGTATTTGCTAATTTAATTTGCAACCTTTTTTTTTTGAAAAAAAAAAAAAAAACACCGACTTCAGAAAACCATAAAAGCACTATAAAGTTAAAAATAATGCTATAACCTACCTATATTAATTAATAAACCTAAACTAACCTACGATTAACCTATAATAAAATTTAATAATTTTTTGTAGTCGGTGCCAAGCTAGGTAATGAAACGACTGGTAGTTGTAGAGTATTTTTCCATTTTCAACCGACGACAAAAAGAGGAGGTTATCAATTCGACGCGTATATTAATTTTTTTTTTTTTTGTATGTATGATCATCGATTACTCGAAGACAGTTGAACCGATTTGGAAAATTCTTTTTTTGATTGAAAGGGTATACTTCGAAATTGGTCCCATTTTCATAAAAGTTAGGATCTGATGATGGGATCTTGGAGAAATCGAGGGAACTCTTCAAATATTATAGGCACACCTATGACGTTTTGGGTATTTATTATAATAACTTGTGCAGTTGCTCTCAAAAAGTACCATTTGAGGAAGTGGAACTGATGATGAAGACCACAGATGCCAGCAGAGGCCGCCGAAACTACTCAATAATAAGTATTGAGTGGATTGCGATTCGATTACTTGAATATGGATGTTAAGCACTTTATGCTCGTCACAATGCATATGGTGATGTAGAGCTGATGATGAAGTACCAGGAGAACTCCTCAACAATTAACGGCCCAGCATTGGGAAAAGCAATATTTTGTAAAAGGTTATAAGTAGTTGACATTTAGGCTCTTGTAACTAGGTAAATTAAAAATAGACCAACTAAAAAGAGTGAAATAAAAACTTTTTACCAAAAAATTAAACCGACTCCCAAAAAACACTGCAAAGTGAAAAATAACTTTGATTTCGGAAGTCGGTGCCAAAAACGAAAATACAAAACTAAAGACACCGACTACCGAAATTAAAGTTATTTTTAACTTTGCAGTGTTTTTTGGGAGTCGGTTTAATTTTTTGGTAAAAAGTTTTTAGTACAACAAAGCTAGGTTGCTACACAATTTCTCATTATGTTCGCGATCTTAAAGTATTTTTGTTGTTATTTGTTTTCCGATTTAAATTAATATATAGAAGCTGTAAGATTAATTATGTTTTGATTTTTCTGGCCTTAGTCTGTAATTATATTATAGTCATTTAGGTATCGTACATAGCTTGGCACCGACTCCAAAAAAATTGATAAAATTTAAAAAAGGAATTTTCAAATCGGTTGACAAGCGACGGAGTTATGTCCGAACAAACTTAAAAAAAAATACAAACATCCGAATTGAGAACCTCCTCCTTTTTTAGAAGTCGGTTAAAAATTCACAAGCTCGTTTTTTCGTAATTTACTCTAATAAAATTCCATTAGGCATAGCTTAAAAGGGCCGGGCATTAAGCTGCGTAGCTGCCACTCCAAATTAAATAGCCTACCCAAAACATTGTAAGTACCGATTCCACGAAAAAAAAAGGTAACAAATTAACCCCACATAATGAATAAAGACATGAATGAGCAGCATTGTCGTTCAGTTCATTGTTCGTTCGATAAGAGCTGAACGCTATTCAGTCAATCATTGGCGGTAGATCCGAATGAATGGGTAGGGGGGACCGAACCATGTTTTCGTTCGGTCATTGCTTAACGGACCTATTTTATCAGTAGCCGCTATTGTTGACTATGAAAATATAATGTGACAGTGTTCTTTATTTAAATAATATTTATGACTAACTTTTTACGCGTCTTTGCTTCTGTTGTATAACGAGCTATACATAGGTATAGCGTGCTTTAGTTATAAAATTATGGAAATCGAATCGGATACATCTACCAAGGAGACCCTGGCTGGGGGCCTTTAAATTTAGAGGTCACCACAGGATCGTCCGGTGAAGTAGTAACCAGCCTTAGTATGTTGAAATACGAGTGGCTCTATTAAAAAAAACCTTTTACAAAACATACAAACATACAATTTTATACTCAGTATAGCCTGATTATAAGTCTGCTTATAGCTAAGACAGTCTATTACCATGTTTTCTTCAGTTTATAGAATTGGGTTAGAGAGTAAAACCGAGTATTTCAAGACTAATAATTAAATAAATCTGGCCGAGTACAAATAGGAGCGAACTGTGATCTATTCTAGGTCAGACAGAACTATAAATAGATTGGTATTGTTTAATGAATCAACGATCTGTATGATTTATTATTGTTTACGGTTCGGGACTTATTTTTGGGTCGGCTTTGTAGCCTGACATTATTTAACTTTCGAAACTTGCTATAATACGGCGTCTGACGCCTGGTACCAGGCTACCAAGAACAGTAAGAGATAGCAAGAAGCTCACCTTTCTCAATTAGGTCATTCCATTTCTTTGCCCATCCTCTCAAACTTTTGGCGTATGTCTTCTCAATGTCCGCTCTCTCCTGTACGAGGGC
This sequence comes from Tholera decimalis, assembly GCA_943138885.2. Taxonomy (NCBI): domain Eukaryota; kingdom Metazoa; phylum Arthropoda; class Insecta; order Lepidoptera; family Noctuidae; genus Tholera; species Tholera decimalis. Next base: position 17,623,907 of record OW964551.2, read on the forward strand.
CTGTAGTTCTCCGCAGAGCCTGTGTCCATCATCAACTCGTCGTGTGGTCCGCTTATAGTTACCAGGCTCCCAGAAAGAGTCGGAGGCGACTGAGAGCAGCGCCTGCTCGTCGCTGTGGTGGGACATGGCGGTGCGACACTCACACACCGCCCCTCTGAAACAAAGAAAAACGTACTTTAGAATATTTAATTATTTTCTTCTAGGGTACTTAAGGTGCGGGCATGCGGACAGCGAGTAAAGGGCAACTCGCTGTCCGACCATGGACCATGCCCGGGTCGACGGCGCGTTGTGTTCCACGCGCGCCTCAAAGAGCGTCAGCAACATGACGAGGCCCCCCCTGCAGAGGGCCGAAGCCTGCCGGGGTCGTGGGACTTATCCCAGTACCGTGACCCCGGTACGTAAAGGGTTATTGAAGGAACACCGTGGATTTTAGTCGGTAAAAGTCTGACAGTCCCTCCCACCCTGCCCGGGGTGGGAGGACTTATTTGATAATTTTACCACGTTAAAAAAAAAAAAGGTACTTAAGGTAAGTTTTCCCCGGAAAGCACATTGAGCCTTTGGTCCCGGTTGTCATTTATACATCTTTGACAGTCAGAAAGTCGGACACCAATCTTACCAAGGGGTATCGCGTTAGCCAGCTACTGGGTTGAGGAGGTCAGATAGGCGCAGTCGCTCCATGTTAAACACTAGTTCTGAGCTGTGACGGGTTAGACTGGAAGAAAAAGACCTTGTTGGGCTAAGCAGATGATGATGACTCAAGTTTAAAATTTGCTTGAGTCTATGACAGCCTAGTACAGTCACCAGCACATCAAGCTATCCGAATCTGTCAAATTTACCCAATTGAGTTTGAACCTTATCATGTTGTAATAAAGTTGTAAATCTATTAAATTATTTTGACAGATTGGAGTAGGTTGATGTGCCGGCCACCGTACAACTAATAAGATATTTGAAAAGGTCTAGCTTGATCATTGAAAATATAGTTGAATAGGTCTAGCTTGAGCATTGAAGGTGTAGTTTGTTACGAACCAGATATGTCAGTATATCTTAAATGCGGTTCCATTGCTGGAACAAAGACCTCCAATCCATGAGAGAATGGGCCGTAGTCCACCACGAGCGCCCAGTGCGGGCTGGTGGTCGTCACATATCTTACATTTTTTCTGTTTTTACATGTCTTCACGATGTTGACCTTCACCGCTTTTGAGAGCAGTGCTGATGATGAAAATTACACAAAGTAATGTGTCTGCTTAGGTCCAAACCCACGAACTACAAATCATAAGTCGTTCCTTTAACCACTGAGCCACCAGTCCACCACTAATCTCGAACGAACCATGACCTATCTAAATTAAGTATTTCCTCCAAGCGGGAGGGGAGCACCAAATGATTACATTGAAACAACGTCAGGACAAAGTCATGGCCAATGTTTGTGTGACCCTCATTTAAATCAGAAAATCTCAAAAAGCATTGACATTGCGGCTGGTGACAGCCGCCCTTACCGGTCATGGATCATTTAATAAACACCTCTATCTAATAGGAGTCACAGACAGCCCACTCTGCAGAGCCTGCATGGAGGAGGACGAAACAGCAGCACACCTGGTACTGAGCTGCCCTGTAGTAGCGGATTACAGGACTAAATACTTCGGCAACCCAGGTACCCTCCGAGAAATGGTAAGCAAAACAAGGGCGTTGCTCGCCTTCCTGGAGGAACTGACATGGATTGAGTGAAGAGAAATCTTACCCTTACGCAAAATACGCGCATGGTCGTGGAGTTGCGGATACCTGCCCGACATATATACATACAAAGCATTGACATATCACACACATGACGCCGATAACACTTGTAACATAGCATTAGTTTTAGTTAAGTAATATATTATGTATTAGTTTATTTGTAGTTATTAATAAAGTATGTAAGTAGGTATATTATTTGTATGGGCCAAGTTTGCCTGAAATACCTAAATGGACTGATGGACTGATATATCTTCTGCAGTACTCCGATCTTAAACATAATAAGTAAGTAAGATAAGCAGCACAAATTCTTCCTTCTTTCAAACACTTGGTAAAAGATCGCTATCTTTCTCCTTATTTTTATATTTTTAGTATGTTTATGTCTTAGATTTTTAGATATGTATGTATATACATTGAGTGTGCAGTATACCGTGTACTACCCGCGTATTTATTTTCTTCTTCTCCTTCTGTGTCAAATCCATCCAAATGTTGTATGTAATAGATCTCTTTTTGGCGATAAAATCGCGTATTGTATCCCCCTTCTTAGTTATTAGGTTCTTATTTAATTTAATCTTCATATGAACAGCATTCTATTTCTTTATTTCTTAGATTAATATTTCAAGGAACAAAAAATTATGGAAGCGATCTTACCAATGATATATCAACAGTCCTAATGAATATATCACCTGACCTAATCTCATCAAAACAGTAAATAAGGCATCTTTCTATTAAGGACGCCGGGTACGGTCCCGGGAGGAATCCATCACTGTCACGCGTCAAGGTAGCTATAATTTGGAGAAACGTAACAGAAAAATAATGGCCTCACGTGTTCCCTTTTGGGAATACTTTGTAATCAGTATTTTGTCTGTACACTATATTATTTAGGTCCGCATGGACTTTGAAATATATTTTTTAAAGCACTCACAAATACATAATGTACCTTACTAAAAAATATTTTTAAAAATTAAATCATTAGTTCCGGAGATACTCCTACATACAAACTTACAAAAAACCTTTTTATAATATAGAAGTATAGATAAAAGAAGTCATATTTGTTTGAGTATGGCAAAAAAAAATCAATCTTGCAAACACACCTTCCGATATATGAAGTAAAGGATAATGAACTCTTATAATTGAAATCCTTGAATCGGTCTTTCCTTTGGTTTGAACTTAAGAAACAATATTTAAACTTAAGAAACTGATTGAGGTAAATCATAAATTAAGTAATCTTGAAATACGCTTGAAACAGAACGAAGCACGCCTAATGCTTCAATCAATTAAACATTCCTATATGATACCCAAATACTTAATAACTGTTCCAGTTAATTACGTAACTAATCACAGTTTACTAACGTAACCCTATTAATGAAGCTAATGAAGAGAACTATACACTAACATAACAATCATCATTATGTATGTAATTTTCTGTTCGAATAAGCCTTTAAATGTATGTATTGAATAAGACATTGACTTTATACCTGTTCTTTGTTAAACGTGTTGGCAATAATGTATTGTTAAATTATGTAATCAGCCTATAAATGCAGGGACTCAGGCCACCTCTCTATGAGAGGCAATGGGCCGTAATCCATCACTCGGGCCCAGTGCGGATTGGTATCGTAAGTCTTCGAATTGCCATTGATTGACAAGCCGGTTTCCTCGTAATATTATCCTTCATGAGAGCAGTGGTGATAATGAAAATAACACTTAACAATGTCCCTGGTCCGGGTCCGAATGCACTATAACCACTGCTATAATGATATAATAATAAAAACTTTATTTTCAGACCAAAGACCATATAAAATCACATTTGACACAAATTAAAATAAATATAAAATACAATAATAATAAGACAAATAGCTTGGACCCTGTTCCCGATACCGGTGGGTTACTATTTTTTATATTTTTAAATGTTTTTTGTATTTTTATAGAAATATTTAAAAATTTAATTCTCATGTACCTATATATTAGGAATAAAGAAGACAAATAATATAAAGACACTTATATAAGCAATTATTTTTTAATGTATGTGAATGACGCTCTGTGAGTCGTCATCCAGTGCCATATTATTGGACTACATATTTATACGACGACAGCTATCAGGCTGTTGGAGCTATGACACCGTCCTGTAATATCCGAATCGGAACCAGGGTGTGAATGGTATTCAAATTAATGGTACGTATTACTAACATATCACCAAACTAATCACACACACAATAGACCAGAAGCGACCACATACAAATAACATTTTAACCTAGAAGACAAACAAAGTCGTGACGAACCCATTATGCACAGCATTACGTAAGAACGACCATTTAAACAAAATGCTGGTGGCCTTGACCTCACAGCACTTCCTATACTTCTTACCATACAATTTTAATTGCTTTGTAAAGCTCGAGAGTTTAAGTAAGTTTTAAGTTCCTGTAAACTTTATATGCATAATAATTCTAAACGACATATTCATATGTGTACATTGATATACTAAAAACCCAAGATGCACAGTCTCGAAGAAAAGTGACGCTCGAAACTGTCGCCTAACACTCACCACTTACGTAGTAATAGATATGCTATAAGTACAAAATATGTTTTTGGAAATTCTATCTTATGACAATTGTTTAAGGTTGTTTTTACAAAGAAAATTTTGGCTTTTTTGACGTGTGTACCTAGACGCGAGTGACGCGATACTATTTGAAATGAGTGCATAATTTAGAATTAAGCACTCATTTTATGCGGACGGTTTTGAGACGTTGAGTGTGCATCTTGGGTTTTTAGTATATCAATGTGTGTGTAGTAAAAAAATGACACCGAAAGAGGAAAGATTCAATGGTATTTATTAGCCAACGATTTCATTATTAATGATCTTTATTTTGCAAGTTGGTTATTAAATAACACTTAGGTACACGTCATTTTTTATTTTCGTAAACTTAAACTAGATGAGTCCGGCGTTTCCTAACTGACTACCGTGAGAAGAAACACCGAAACAAACTCGGAGGTCAGTCTCTTGAAGTCCATACTGATAATCTGTACTGGTCAAATCATAATTATGATAACCATGTACGTTAATGTCTGAAGCAATCTTTTGGGGAAAGTTAAACAGATTTGACAGAAAACGTACAGCTCAACTTAGAACTTTAAGGAGCTCAACGATTTGACGAACCATACCAAGGTAAGGACGTTTGGGTAGGCCGCAACAAGTACTCAAATTGCCAGACAAGCATGTTTATCCCGATGATACAACCTATATGATTATCCAAGATTACTTTTGAATATGTGGCTATTGATATGACCCTGTACCTGATGTATGAAATCTGTAATATACCTTATATTACAGGTTCCATACATAAAGTTATTAAGAACCATCGCTGTCAACAAAGTGCGCAATCAAATCATGCATTACAGCCAAAACGTTTATTGAAAATTAATGACCCAGAGACCCCCATATTTAAATACAAATGTATCTTATGGCACTCGGTTACGTCAGCCTAGATCATATTTAAATATTGCATCATCACTTAAGAATCTTCATTTAAAATTAAATTATATATAATCTTAAGCATGTGTGAAACGGTATTTATAGTGTACTAGCTGACCCGCCACGACTTCGTTCGCGTGGTATCCTACCCCTACCCAACCGATACCACTACCCCTATCCTACCGATACCCCACCCATACCTTACTCTACCCTACCCAAACCCTACCCTACCCTAACCCTACCCTACCCTTCCCCTACCCTACACCAACCCTACCCTACTCTCCATTTTATTTAGAAAACGTTTGTATAGGAAATAGAAAAGGGCTGTTTTGAGGGTTTTCCGCTTTTTTTTTTCTCAACTTTTAAACCTTCCCTAGACCTCCACGAACATTTCAAAACCAAGATAAGATAAATCCGTTCAGCCGTTCTCGAGTTTTAGCGAGACTAACGAACAGGAATTGATTTTTATAATATAGACTAGCTGACCCGCCACGACTTCGTTCGCGTGGTATCCTACCCCTACCCAACCGATACCACTACCCCTATCCTACCCCTACCCTACCCTACCCCTACCCTAACCCTACACCTACCCTACCCTACCCCTAACCTACCCCTACCCTACCCCTACCCTACCCTACCCTTACCCTACCCCTACCCTACACTAACCTACCCTACCCTACCCCTACCCTACCCTACCCCTACTCTACCCCTACCCTACCCTACACCTACCCCTACCCTACCCTACACCTACACTACACCTACCCTACCCCTACCCTACCCCTGCCCTACCCCTACCCTACCCCTACCCTACCCCTACCCTACCCATACCCTACCTTTACCCTACCCCTACCCTACACCTACCAGGCGCGTGCATAGGATTATGACAGGGCATGCGGCGGAGTAAAAACACAAAAAACTTCTTCTTTTATAGATTTTTAGCATAGCCATAGCAACGCATCGCCACCATGCTACGATGCGTGGCTGTGGCTATGCTAAAAATCTATAAAAGAAGAAGTTTTTGTGACCGATTACTCACAAAAACTTCTTTTATAGATTTTTAACATAGCCACAGCCACGCATCGCCACCATGCTACGATGCGTGGCTGTGGCTATGCTAAAAATCTATAAAAGAAGTTTTTGTGTGTTTTTACTCTGCCGCATGCCCTGTCATAATCCTATGCACGCCCCTGACACCTACCCTACTCTCCATTTTATTTAGAAAACGTTTGTATAGGAAATAGAAAAGGGCTGTTTAGACGGTTTTACCGGCATTTTTTTTTTTTTAATTTTTCAACTTTTAAACCTTCCCTAGACCTCCACGAACATTTCAAAACCAAGATAAGATAAATCCGTTCAGCCGTTCTCGAGTTTTAGCGAGACTAACGAACAGCAATTGATTTTTATATATATACACACATCAAAAGTGTCTAGGGATCAAGCATTTTTATGCGGATTTCTTGAGATTGAGATGTGGCTTTGTAATAAATTTATGATTTTATAAATTTATATGGATCCTTTTTGGTGCATTTCATAATTTGAAACAGGAACTGTTAATCAAATTCGAGTAAAAGATGAAAATCAGCTGTCAATATTTTCCCTATAAAAACATACAACGCATTGAAGACATTATTAGTGCTACTGTTTCCCTACTACTGATTAAAACCAACGTTATTATGGAGCGGCGACGTCATTTAAGCAGGGAAGAAATGCTCAGAGCCGTGGGAATGATAGAAGCTGGTTCCCGGCAACGTACTGTGGCTTTAGCTCTGAATACAAGTCAGAGTGTTATCAGTCGACTTTGGACACGTTACCGAAGCACTGGTACCGTGGCTGAGCGCCATGGAGGACGGTATCGCTGCACCACACGGAGACAAGACCGATACATTCAAATCTTAACTCGAAGAGCTCCAACAATAACCGCCATGATGTTAGCCGTGAGGCTTCATCACTCTTCAGGGAACTTAATTAGCGACCAAACAGTCAGAAACCGCTTGCATGAAGTGAACCTTCATACCCGAAGACCGCTACGGGTACCACCTATAGCAATGCACAATCGTAGGATTCGATATCAATGGGCTCTTGAACACAGAAATTGGGTAGAAGAACAATGGCGTTTCGTGTGCTTTTCTGATGAGTCTCGTTTTGGTATGAGACCGGATACAAGACGTATACGACACTGGAGAACCCCTGGACGCCAACAGCGATTAAAATCCTGCCAGGAAGTCCATCCTTATAGTGGTGGAACCATCATGGTATGGGCGGGTATTTGGATCGGCGGAAGAACTGAGTTGATTTGGATCAGAGGCAACCTCAACGCTCAAATTTATGCTGAGACGATTGTATCTGACGTCATCGTTCCTCTACAAGTGCAAATCGGTCCCTTATTTCAGTTAATGCATGATAATGCACGACCGCACACCGCAAGAGTTGTAAGACAGACTCTCGCCGCAGCTAACATAAATGTCCTGCTCTGGCCTGCTCAGTCGCCAGACTTGAACCCGATTGAGCATGCATGGGATATGCTACAGAGAAGAACTCTGCCGAATATGGAGGGTATCCAGTCGCAAGAAGACCTTTTTTTGTTGTTGCGACGAACATGGGCGGCCATTTCTCAGCGTGATTTGGATGAACTCATTTTGAGTATGCCAAACCGATGTTCTTGTGTTGTTAGTGTTCGCGGTAGAAACACGGATTATTAATTGTTTAAGTTACTCAATAAAATTTTAAAGAAAACTGTTATTTCAGTCTTTTTTTCGAACTTTAATGTTAGTGGTTCAAATGTCAAAAATCCCTTTATTAGGAAAATGGCAAATTTCTTTATTAATGCAAAGGTGACTTGGTTTATCGTTACTGTGACAAACGAAAACACTTTATTTGATGAATCCTTAAAGAAAATTTTAATTAATATCAATCAGGAGAAAAGTTATTGCAAAAATATATGTTGATCCCTAGACACTTTTGATGTGTGTAGATAAACGAATATCGATGAAGAAAAGTTTTTGAAAAGGCTCACTTTTGATTCAGATACGGTAAAGTTGGAATTAACATTATTCATTTATTTCCAGGGTTATTTAGGCGCACCCATACGCACATAAGGTTTAGGGAATACTTTAATTAAGCGTAAAAAAAAAAGATTCCGACGAATTGAAACCTCCTCCTATTTTGGAAGTCGGTTAAAAACTATAAAATAATTTACTGCTGGACAGACTTTCACTAGGTTCAGAATAAGTTATTTCTAGGCAAGTACGTTCATCCTCGACCACCTCATCACTCTGCGTCTATCCTTATATTACATATCCTTATACCTTATATACAACAGTTTTCCTGCGCGTCTGTCAGTCTGTTTGTTCGCGGTAAACTCAAAAACTACTGAACAGATTTTCATGCGTTTTCAACCGACGACAAAAAGAGGAGGTTATCAATTCGACGCGTATATTTTTTTTTTTTTTTTTTTAATGTATGATCATCGATTACTCGAAGACGGCTGAACCGATTTGGAAAATTCTTTTTTTGATTGAAAGGGTATACTTCGATACTGGTCCCATTTTCATAAACGTCAGGATCTGATGATGGGATCCTGGAGAAATCGAGGGAACTCTTCAAATATTATAGGCACACCTATGTCGTTTTGGGTATTTATTATAGTAACTTGTGCAGTTGCTCTCAAAACGTACCATTTGAGGAAGTGGAACTGATGATGAAGACCACAGATGGCCGCCGAAACTACTCAATAATAAGTATTGAGTGGATTGCGATTCGATTACTTGAATATGGATGTTACGCACTTTATGCTCGTCACAATGCATATGGTGATGTAGAGCTGATGGTGAAGTACCAGAACTCCTCAACAATTAACGGCCCAGCATTGGGAAAAGCAATATTTTGTAAAAGGTTATAAGTAGTTGATAATTAGGCTCTTGTAACTAGGTAAATTAAAAATAGACCAACTAAAAAGAGTGAAATAAAAACTTTTTACCAAAAAATTAAACCGACTCCCAAAAACACTGCAAAGTGAAAAATAACTTTAATTTCGGAAGTCGGTGCCAAAAACGAAAATCCAAAACTAAAGACACCGACTACCGAAATTAAAGTTATTTTTCACTTTGCAGTGTTTTTGGGAGTCGGTTTAATTTTTTGGTAAAAAGTTTTATACTAATAGATAGTGTCAGGATTTTAGTGGAAGGAAGATTTTAGTGCATAATTTGTGTGCGAATCCAAGCCGGGTCGTAACTTTAATCGTTGGCGATTAAAGTACCCATTTCATCATCAGCATACTCATAGATCGATTCATTTATAAGAGTTTTTGACCCACGTTTTTGTGCCATATCCCGTGTTCGTAGTAAAGTATAATAAGACAGTTATGTTGGTTTTCAAATTCTTTGAAGCGAACAACGTTTCATTGAAATACCGACAAAGCATCGCGTGGAAAATCACGGAGCGATAAAAAGCCCCCGTTTCTTGTTTATCTATGGTATGGGGGAAGACAGGGTCGTCAGACTGTCAGTTAGTACTTGTGTCAACTGCAAAAGCAATGTGGGTAGGATTCACATTACTAGCAATGATGTGGTTGACCCCTCCAACTAAGCTAAATATGCTTGTGTCTGGAATGGGTTCACGGCAATACCTAGTGTACTGGGTGAAGTTCGCGAACCTGCGGCCTCTTGATTACAAGGTCGACACCTTAGCCATTAGGCTAATGCCGCTTTTAAATGAGACCGGTCCAGTATTTAAATCCTTTCATTTAGACCCTTTTTATTTTTTTATTTCGGTTGAGTCCACTCTAGACCTCATTCACGCCTGATGATAAGCAATTGATGATGTGAGCCCAGAAGATGCTCACTCTTGGTTTAAATGTTGACGGGTTCATATGTGGTAGGGAACACGAAGACCAATAGAGAGTATGGCCGGGCCCTATGGTAACTTGAACACAGTTGGCTGTGTCAGCGTGTCAGGCCGTCGTCACCTTAAGCCACCGCAAGTGGACACGACTACCTACTTGTTTTTAGCGGTATTGCAAACAGACATTTTACCAACTGTGGGGAACATCATTAACAACAGAAACTGTCTTCCTAAATACCTTCACATGCATGATACAAATTAAGAATCCTTTTTTATTACTGATGAATCCGCTCTTAACTTCGGTCACGCCGGATTATAAGCGATAGATGAGGTCTACGATGGGACGAGCGAGCCCAGAATGTGAGATAGATATAGATAATAGATCCATCTTTGAGATGGCTTTTTGTGACAAAACGTTGGGATGTTAACAATAAAAGTAGTTACATATAAAATTGTTATCACTACGTGTTTAAGTCATCTTCAAACCCCATGCCATCACCTAGTCTCAGTGATGACCTAATCCCCTCATAATCTATGCACATACATACAGTAAGTAATAAAGATGGATGTTTGTCCATACGTCCAAGGTGAGCTGTGAAGCGTGGAGATTAAATGATAATAAATCTAAGCACAATGCTAATTAGTTCTTGCGTAGTTTTAACGCTCGATAAGTGAGGTGTACTCCATAATTTTGGTTACGTAAATGAAATTGTGATGGAGTTCATAGACTGATAAGGAACTGAAGATCAGAAAGCACACAGAGGCGCTGCCGGCCGGGTGGTTTTCACTCAGGACAATCTAAAAGTGTTCGATTATAACTAGACTAGGAACATGAAACTATGTTGCAAAATGCTTTATCTTTTGAAAGAAAACCGCAAAGCCACGGGCAGAAACTAGTCAAGTATTAAAAAGTTAATAATGAAATCTGGTTAAAATCGGCTATCTAATCTACCATTAGCTCAGACGAAAACAAAATTGTTCATTTGATCTATTACTGATTTACCTGACTCCAACACTAGTTACTACTGCTTAATTTATTTAATATAATACTACATCAAAGGAAGAAACCATTGGCAATCACGTAATAACCACACATCCTTTAAGGCAGAGCAGATCTAAAACAATAGTCAAGGCAGCAGACAAAAGGTTGTAAAAAAGATTAAATCTATATACAAAATTTATTAGCTTGTCTGACCTTATAGAAAAAACGGCCTTAGAGCTCGGCCAGAAGTGACAAAAACACGATAATCATCATAAACACAGCGTACTAATATAATTAGTAATACGACAAACGTAATAACTGCTTCTACATGACATAACGCGACTGCATTTTTGTTGAGATGACTTAACATGGCAAATGTCATGTACAAGGTTTCTTTGACATTGACTACTTAGTGTGTTGGTTTGGAATCCGAGCTTCATCAATGTATTTGTTTTTATATTAGTAACAAAAACTGTATGGGATTAAGCTCACATCCATCGTGAACCCTCTTGAGCTTGAGCTTTGCATTAACTACCAACTATTTAGGATCTGCCTCATCAATATCTACTTTTATTCAAATCGCGCTCGGTGTCTAGGGAGAAGACCGAGAAGTCTGGCATGTTTACCTCACTTAAGCCCGCTCGATGGCCATCATCATCGAGGAAAGACCTGGATCTTCTTAGGAGCCCGCTACGGAGCTCCCTGACTAACGCTTATTGAGCTGTAAAAAGGTCTCCCCTGATCCTCACTGTGTACGTTACTACTGAGCCACCGCCCACCTAGGGGTCACATAGTGCGCAGTCAGATTCTTCACTCTAATGGCCCACGACCCGAAACACCCTATTATATAGGTCTACGTTAGTAAGATCTACTCACAGACGATCCCGCTCAGCGGCCTTCTTCTATACTATCACGATCTCACAATAGCGATCAACATCCAATCTAGCTAGATACAGCAGATTACCAGTATTTTACATGAAGCGACTGCTTATTCGACCTCCAAAAGCCCGTAGCAGGGTAACACTAATATCAAAATTCTGTGAATATTATACCAAGTTAAAATATAGTACCATCCCGTGTTTTAATAGACGGCACCACTCCCTGCTTCCAGTCCCCCTTGCTAACCGTCATATCTATTCTCAACGTAATAATACTTCCCAAGGCCGTTCGTAGACCTGTCTATGTAAGTAAGCTAACATTCCGTAGACGGGCTTTCATTTATTTAAAGTAATTAAGCGAAGCATTTTTATAACTACCATTATAATTCGTTTTAATGTTATTATTATAATGAGAAAAATACATTCATTGAGTCATGATTACAGATGAATACAGCATTCAATGAATACGTAGTCACGCAAAGAATTGCAATTTGACTTAAGTAGGTAGGTAATAATTGTTCGATGAATATTAGAAAAATATTTAAACTATAGGTTAAAAATGTAACAATGTAGGTATTTGTAACTTTAAAACCAAATAAAGAACAGTTACAACTATTCGAACCACCAAAAATAATAACGTACCTGAAAAAATTTAAAACATGGTCCATTTTCACCAAACTTTAACTAATATTCACTCAAAAACTACACTTTTTTCACAAAAATCACTTTTCAATGTACTTAGGTACTATTTTATCCTGCCGCCTTACCTAAGATATTGTAGAACATGATGCACTTTCCCCCTACACCGAGTGTTCCTCACTCGAGTCATAGCGACATGCGCACGAGTCGCAAACTCGCCAGACACCGTTCGGAATAGTTCGGCTCACTTCGGAATCTACGCGACGGTAAACAAACCAGCACTGCGCGCTGATTGGGTAGAATTTTTTCAATGGTTTTTGTATCAGGTGATTCTACAATAGAGGTTTTTTTACATTGGATATTTTACGTAATTGGGATTCAAGCTATGTTTATTTTTATGTTTTGACAATACCGGTTGAATTCGGAGGCCTTGTAAACAAATCGCTACCTAAGTTAATTATGTATTTCATTAGTGATGTTGACGGTGCATGTCATACTTGGTTTATATATCAACAATAGATAGACACGTAGATTTTATAACCAGTGCACATTTTGTATTAACTAGAGTGATTTATTTATTTTATCATATCTTACTTAGCGTTTTCTCCGCAATTACAATGCACACAGCCTTCAAATCAAGTACATTCGTGCTTGGTTTGAAAGTGTGGGTTCTAGATGCTCGGATTTTATTGTAGATTTCATCTGTTCTACAGAGATTCAGGTCAAATGTTGGCTCATCCCGAAAAGTTTCACAGTCCATTTAAAACAGAATGTAGTAAGTACAATTTGAAATAGCCGTAAGTCATCAAAACTGATGGGTGTACAGAAATAGCTAAATATAATGTGGACAAGTATAAAAAAGAACCTAAGCTATTAAAAAATTAGGTTTATTATCCGATTTCAAAACGCCGGATACGCGATTATCATGGAGATGTTCATTATAGTATTGTGAATATAATTAGATACCAATGCCCGACACTTCTTGTTTGCTCTTTTTATAGCAAGTAAAAACTAGATGAATGAATATCGCTGCGTCTTTCAAAGACTTAAATCGGACACGATATTAAATTATCTGTGTATGACACATGTAGGTATGAAATGTCTTTAAATCATGTTTGATTTTGTTATGGAAGAATTAAATATTTTACTTTAATCTTTAGCGCAATTTTTTTTTTTTTTATATTCACCTATTTGTTATTTAATTTCAAAGCTAGTCTTGCTATAAGAAACTTTGATCGTTCGGCTATTTGGTCGATTCCTCAATAATAGTTCAGACTTTAATAATTATGATCCCCGTTTGATCAGTCTGACCATGTTTGTACTGACCTTTGAATATCCTAATAACCAGTCTAACTTTCCCACTGCTGAGACAAACATTTTCTCTAATAAGCCGTAATCTATCTCGCGGGCACAGTGCGTGCGTGCTGGTGGAAATAGTTTCTTCGGATTTTTGATCCTCAGACATACCAGTTCCCTCAATAAGTTTCCTTGTCTGAAATGAGAGCAGTGGTGACGACGTAAATTTGACAAAGTAATGTGCCTTGTCTGGGTTCAAACCCCACGTCCAACAACTATTAAGTTGTATTTGTACGCACTGGGCCAAAACAGCTCCTACTTCTATTCACGATTATTTTCCTACACAGTACAAGAGCGGAAGGAAACTAGTAATACAACACTATACCAAAGATTGCTATGTATAACAACTAGTATTTATTGATTTGTATAGATTGTTATTTATTTGGCATTAGAAGCAAGCAATGTACCTGTGTTGTCATGAGAAACGCATTAGTGTCTAATAATAACGTTTATTCAGCTAATGTTTAGTTGTTTATTCGATTTGTCAGCGATTTATTTGGAAACAGATTTCTGAAACATTGGTATGACTTTGGACTTATTATTAATATGAGCAAGTGCTCTTCGACTACAGGAAAATGTCTTCCGTTCCCTTCTTTGACTTTCGCCAATTCTCAAAAAAATATTCCAGCACATCCCGCCATCTCCTACTGGGCCTACCGCACTCTCGTTTCCTGACAGTTGGGAACCACACAGTGGTTATTTTGGCCCATTGCTCCTTCGGTCGGATTAAGAGAAGACCAGTTAAGCTATACTTTGGATTGAATGGGGAATTCGAGATTTTGGCTTATCTAAGTAAAAGATGTTGTTAAAAAGTAAACATGATTGGTAGCCGATTAGCTTCATAATATTATTTTATCATTAGTACCAGTTTTGTTTTGAATAATCATTTTTTCGTGACAAGACAGTATAAACGAAAATATACTGTATTCACTGAACTGATAACCGAAATAGGCACTTTACACGTCAGCATTTATTACATCAAACACACGAGTTTTTGTCGCCAAAAACAATGTCAAATTATTTTCTTTTTACGTCATTATTTTGTCAATTAAAACGTTACAATAATTTCACTCCTATATAAAAACTCAATAATGAAGAAAATAAAAAGAAACTTTATCAATAAACACAGTTGAAACATCTAAAATATTTGCCTAGTTAGAGAAAACGACGTGAAAATCACAATTTGGCACAAATCCAACAGTCTCTCGTATCATAACAAACACTTTTATAAACAAACAAACACTATCATAAACACAGACACTATTTATAAACCCGAGACACAGACTACGAATGGAACCTTAACGCTAAAGAACAACAAAACAAATTAATCGGATCAGTCACCAAATTAATTTTCAGAACAAAATAAACTTTAACACAATACAGTTAAGGGTAAACAATAGTTTTTCCAATTTAAAAGGAATTGTAAGAGAAACGACCTTGCGAAGTTGGAGCTGATTCATTGAAAGTGTTAACATATTCGTGTTTCTCGGTTCACACAGCCGCTATTGTGTTAATTGTAAGTCAACGAGAATCGTCTAATACAATCGAGGTATTATGTCTAAGAATATACGTATACATGACCGCTACTTATTATTTAAATGACTATTTGAGTAAATACGGAAATTAGACAACGTAAAGATAACAGAACAACATGTGCACTGTCGCATGTTGTAACCGTTTATTTGAAAACAGATGTTAGTAGATATTTACACTCAAAACTAGATTCACGTTGAAAACGTTGAAAAGTTGCCGTTTTGGTTACTGTACAAAAAGTCTACAGTAGTAATGTGAAGCCAGACACAGTTATTGCGGTCGGTGAAAGACATTAACTGTTAATTCATACTGGGCCTAATAATACCTAAGCCATGGTCAGTATCAGTGATAAAGCAAGACAAGAAAGCAATCAGTTAGAATCTATACTAAATATTATAACTGCGAAAGGGTATATTTCTGCTTGTATGTATGTCTATTACGGTTTTACGGCTAAACCGCTGAGTCGTTTGTCACGAAATTTGGCATGAAGATAATTGAGGACCCGGGATAACCCCGGGTACTTTACTATCTTCATGCCAAATTTAACAAAGCCAATTTAATTAAACCATTAAAGGCCGAAACTGGGGCTAAAAGCAAAGTTTTTTTTCCATAAAAAGTCACGCGAGCAGAGTCTGACCAACATCTATTTTAAAAATAAAGTAATAATTTCCAGTCTAGTAATAATGCTAGCCATAAACCAAAAACATAGGACTTATAAACAAGACACGACTAATATAACCCATGATAAGCATAATTCCTAACTACTGCTCACTACTACTCCTAACTACAAGTACTATGTAGTAGTGAATAAACTTTATAATGTATACTAACTATGTTTTAACTCCTAACAAGATTCAGTAAGGTATTTGTACTCTGGATAAGATCTACAGCAGCTGCATTTAACACTGTAAGCTCGTATTACTGAAAAGTTATTACAGAACTTCCTCTACCAATGGAAGGAAAGAATCCAGTCGTTGCAAGTTTAAAACAATTTCCGAAGCTCAGGCCAACTTTATGCCTCTCAGCGTCGTTATCCTTAGCGGGGTCTACAGTATATTATTTTTATTGAGACCCTTTTCAATTACTTTATCGTTCAATTCTGAGCAGTGTTAAATTGACCTCAGCTGTTATTGTTCGTCGTTTTGGGTTTATTCATTTACACGAAATAAAACTGTACTCTTTCGTTTTTGATGTATTCGTTTCCTGATGCTAAATACGAATTTACATCGGTGATACCGATTATATTGAAACAGAAAAGTATAAGGACCATTTCGTGATTAGCCGCCTCTTTCATATCAGTCATCTATACGGCAACATCGATGTAATAAATACTAATACAAAACATTGCCGTATTAGAAAGGATGGAAACAGCTATGAGCAATCACATTGTCACGGCCTTTATTAGTGTCTACTGAGACTAGTGGTCGACTACTGGCTAATTAGACCATAATTAAAATTATTTCGAATGTATTATATGTACATATACAAATATTAGCATTCTGCCCTACTTCTCCACATAAATTTTAACGGTGCCAAACTTTACAGACCTCCGTCCGTGTAATTTTCGTAAAAAGCGGTAAAAAGTTTAGTATCACGTATGAATATATAGAATAGGCTTATTAACTATGTATTATGGCCGGCAACATGAAATCATGATTATCAAGTCCTATATCTCAGGTGTGTCATCCTAATTTTCTAGCTAAGCCACAATATTTTGACAAACGTGACCCACGAGTGGATAGTACCTACTACAATATTCATTTCATACGAAGTCCAGCAAAGCTTACCAAAGGACCATAATCAGAGATCGCTATTCATGAAAAAAGTTATTACGATTTACAAGCCAAGATGATACTCATACACGTATTACTTTTTATAGTTAAGCAAAATCCCATTACCAGGAACCCATAGCCGTATGAAGTATGTTCCTGAGCGGATTCCATTACTTCACATGTTACGTTTGTCCAGCTGCAGTCTGCGATTTTAACCCATAAATAGTCGCCTTTCAAGTGTTAGAACACATAAAACCATTTCCCATGAGTCCAACCACTCGATGTTTTGTTTCTTTCACACTTACCACTGAAGAGAAAGACGCAAGATTTAATGCAGTTAAGTGGTCTGAAAAGACTTGTGGTTCTGTAGGATATAGATTAGCTTTTTCTCTTCAGGGAAGTTAAGTTTCAAGGATTAGTCAGTTTCAACAATAAGATAATAAATATTGTGTATTAAAGTAGCTATTTTTCTTGGTAATTAGTTAGTAGTTTTAAGATGTGCGTCAGTTTCTAGTTAAGAAAATGACTGACGTAATTGCTGTTCACAGCAGATGTTACAATACTGTATTAAGTATTTTCATAGTTTTCTCATTGTGAATGTATTTTTGTGTTTTACTATTACCTACTATACCATCCTCCATTTTTGATTACATCACGTCTAGTTCGAGATAATGCCGGATTACTAAACTGTTTTAATTTGACGTCATAGAAATAAGTTCTTGGAAAATAAGACAGAGTTTATTTTCTCTCACGGAACCCCAGAGACATGTAATTTGTTGCTCCAAGATGTAATATAATGTAGATTTATCTACGAGCACTTGCAGTTTATATCAGCGGCTTGCAGGGGCGTGCATGGTGGCGATGCGTGGCTGTGGCTATACTAAAAATCTATAAAAGAAAAAGTTTTTGTGACCGATTACTCCGCCGCATACCCTGTCATAATCCTGTGCACGCGCATGGCGGCTTGTAATAGGAATGACATGTGTAAATGGAAGTGGGCTGAACAGATCGAGAAATATACGTACGCACGTTTATCAGGGAAGCTTATATTATGTTCTGATGAAAGATTAAAAAACAGATATTAAAGCGTTCAATGACGGCGGAAATTCGCAATGCCTGATTTAATCATTTATTCAATGCCAGACTTCGAATTGGATAGGTCTATGAAAATGTTTTCAGTGATTTATAGAAATGAAAATTAAAACCATTGAATCTGTTAATTTAAGGAATAAGATGAAGAACTGAGGTCTATTACCAGTTTGAAGTTTGAACACATTGTATGTATTAAGAATATCTCAAGTAGGTATAAGACTACAAAAATCCGAATGAATAATAAATACATAGGTACGATAAAATACGGTTAGTAAAAGCCCAACAAGTATTGAAAACACGAAACAAGGATACTCCAAATCGTGGGTAGTATTATTCACATGAGCTCAGATTTCATGCATATGTATGGAGTTATCACTAATCAAATTCACCACCTGACCTGAAAACCATCCATGAAATACGGACATACCTGCGTCATTCAGGTCATCGAAAACTTAAAGAATTCCTCGAATCCGAAACACAATTTCATACAAGCAATGCCAAGGATGACTCTACCGATGATATCATTTCATTGTCTTACGTCACCAATGGAAATTAAAGAAGGAAAAACTGTATTAGAAAAGGTGCAATTATGAACAGCAATAAACGAGACATTAAAATTAATGTACGATTTTTAACTGTTCCAGGTATATTATTAGTTGCTCATATTTCTGAAGATGTTAGCAATGAAAGCGAGAGTGAATAGAATTGTTGACGTAAGAGCAATTGGCAAGCAGTTATGTGGACAACAACGCGAATCTGGGTTGTGTAGATACATTTATTTTGCTGAAATATCTGGAAAAATTGTGATGTGAGACAAAATATCTAATGACATAAAAAAGAGCTGCCAATATTATGATAAACTGGTCAAGTAAAAGATCATTAATTTAACCTTTTGAAGACAAACAAAACAACGGGTATGTTTTCGATAAAGAAACTAAAGAGTTTACTTATAATTTGATGATATCACAAATGGGTATGTGTATTATTTCATTTATATTCCGAAGTCGACAAAGCATAATACTTATCATATCATACAATACACCACAATTATAGCCACACCACTATGTGTCTACCATATCTTCGCCTGACACATTCCAAATCATCATTAAAGCCGAGTTCTACTTACTAACAATAAATTCTAAACGTCACTACACACAGAAGGGGTTGGGACAGTGAATAAATAATGTCAAATTCAGTCTGCAATATATTAGACTACTTGACGACAGTTCAACGTCAAACTATGTGGGGGGAGAGGGGCAAATAGGGGAGACGGGATCTGTGTCCATATGAGATAAGACACGTCAGGAGCAAGCCTGTAACAGATTGGGACTTGAGTGGGTGTACAAGACATGTGAAAAAGGATTTCTGTTCTGTATGAAATCCTACTTGCGGTAAATTAACAAAAAAGCCTTCCTTTGTATTGCTCACCATCAACCAAAGCAGTTTTTCGATTAATTCATAGTTTTGATGAGAGGCACAAGCGCAATATAAATCCTTATCACTTCAGTCATCAACTCATCACTGAACAAAGTAGGTATGTTCCACTGAACGAACAATACCAATACGGAATGGCAAGTAAAGAGACACCGATTGCTTAATTAAGTAAAAACAGATAAGGACGGACAACCGAGAAATATATTTTGGGCAAACCAACTGCAAACCAAAAGATAAGACTGCGAGAAAAACTGTCGCGAAACTGTGACTGATGGAGTAGGCGCTTTATGTGAAAGTTTCCTCAAATTGGATTAAGAGGGCTTTCGTCTGTTTACTTAATAGAAAAGGTGGACTTATGTTGGGTCGAGAAAAGGTTTTATCCTAAAAACAGCTGGCGATAAAAAGGTTATTCCAGGGTAGTGAATAATTTATTTGTCATTAATGAAGATATATTCAAAGAGATTATTGTATCTGTTAATAGAAGCAAATACAAAGATATAAAAAATTTAATCTGTTGATGGAAACAAATAAAACAATGTTAAGATAGATTTAGCATAATAGCCTATACTAAATCTATCGTTGGATACAATGAAACAAAATACAGCACAGATTAGAAGGTCTAAATTGTACAAGATTAAGTACAAAGTTAAAATGTTACTAAATATAGAAACAGAGTTGACAAAGCTGTTTCCCGTAACGAACTAAGTAAATGCTGATTGTGAATTTGATAAGACACAATGGAGTGTAGCCACAGTGTAGCTACTTCCAGACAAGTTACTATTTGACTGGTTCCTATTTATGCAAAGCGGGTAGCATGAAAAAGTTTTGCAGTATATTAGTGTGTTACTTATTAACAACGTGTCGTGAAAACAGGGTAGTTTCCTAAAAGTATGTAGGTATGTATTTCGAATGCCAAAAAATATTTTATTCGAAAACGCATCGTGTTAAACGGAGTAGCGTTTAACTAACCAATGGGGGTTACAGGGGTACGGAACTTTGATGTGTTTCATCGTTATCAATTTATAAGGGGAATCTGAAGATAAATATCTAAATTTTAATAGTATGCAGAAATTCCGAAAAAATAACTTGTTACAGTATATTTTAAGCTTTCTTTGAATATAATAAGCCTATAAAGTTCTCAATGCTGTCACACAGGCATTCTCTCCATGAGAGGGGATGTTATATAATCTACCAGTGCGCGATGTCATATTTCTTCGGATTTTTCTCTCATAGGACTGCCGGTCTACTCACTTTTCTTCATCGTTTTGAGAGCAGTGGAAATGTGCCTACTTGGGGGTCAAACGACCTTGTCGTGTCTGTAACCATTGCCGACGAGGACAATTATAGAAAAAAAAACTTGAGAAGTGTCAAGGCACACCCGGATGGAACGAAGTTCCTTTCGATTAATTAGTGAAGGAATTGTAAAAAAAACATGTGTGCAAAAATGCGGCACTGTCGGTACACAGGCGTTTACGCACACATGCGTACGTATTATATTGCGAAATAAGTATACGCGATTTACTGAAAATATATTGATTGGATTAAAAAAATAAAACAGTATTACGTTAGTATATTTCTTGTTGAATAATTTGTCAAAAAATCAGAAAGATCGTATGTATTTTAATATGGTTTTTATTCGTTAAAAGACTTTTTTTAGAGGTTACTTTGTGATTTTTTTCTGCCAATTAAAATTTGTTGTATTATGTTTTCAACACACTACTTAACTAGATTATATCCTGAAGAATATCATATATTTTTCTGATTATGTTAACTGCAGTGAATCATATACTTTAAAGCATTATAAAACTCGCGTTTACCTCTTGTAGTCCCCTTAAAAAGTGTCGTTACAACTTTTCGTATGAATTTTTTCCGGCTAGCCCCCTTTCGTAACGCGCGATAAGGAACATCGTTCCAATATACCAAAACACTAGCCTACCAAAGTGTAAGTTAAATCAAAAACACTAATACATCAGAAACATCTAGAGCACCCATTTTACCGTTAAGACCCTTTTAGATGAAATCGACATTTCGATTAATAGACCAAAGGTTTGGGACCAATAGTGAAACTAGAGATCGGAACGGTCACGCCGACGTGGGTCCAGTATTACGATTTTCCCTACGGAACTTTATACACTCCTACGCACATTTATTGGCGATTAGGAAACGTATGTGTATAGCGGTGGGAAATAAAATGTCAATGTGGTAGTTGGTATGTTTATGATACTATGATAGCTGTTCGTATTGAATTAATGGTAATTCTTGAATATTCAAATATTGCATGCAGTGTCATAAACTAATTACATAAGACGTGTGATAAGTTAATGACACTGGGTCTGAATGTTCGCAGATTCGCTTGCAAGAGGGGGCATATAGTCTGGAGATTCCTCTCTGGGAAACCCTGACCACGGGTAACTTGGACCCAGTTCCTGAAAACGATAGCCTACCACCATTTTTAACACGCTTTTATTAGGTCGACCTGTATGTAACTATGTAATGGAATCTAAGGTAACTAATTTAACCATCTTCCAAGGGTCGTAGCGTAATGAAAATTGGCAGCTGTATGTAGTTCTGATGACAATATAATAATATGGGACTGTCGAACTGATCTGATGATGGAGCCGGAAGATATGAACTGGAACTTCATGATGGAAAATCGTATCATAGCTGTTTTAGATTTCTTAGAAAAGCCACGTACTGGACTTTGAACACGATCAGGTTTCAAGGTTATAACACACCTAAAGAAAATCCGTTATCGGTTTTCTTAACCTTTTTGAATTACTGCGTAATCCATAGATTAATTTTTTATAGACTTTCGAATCCTCTGGGTGATCGACCGTTTAATTGTTCACTATTCGTGGGAATAATAAGGCAAAAATTACAAAAAAAAGAAACAGCAACACAAAGAAAACGGAGACTACAAAAAAAAAAGGAAAAGAGCGAACAATTTTTTTGTTTTTACGTGCATTTATTAAAGCGTGTTTTTCTAGTGATTTTTAAACTATTAATTTTTTTGTATTCTTTCGCAGAAACACTATATACATACATAGGTGAAAGCCGCATGAAATTGTTCAGTAATTCATGAATTTATAATAGTGAACTAGCAGTCGCGCGGGGCTTCGCTCCCATGGACTTTATCACGATAAAACATAACCCTCCTTTATTGCAGTCAGGTAAGATGTAGCCTATAACCTTCCCCAAGCTTCTAGACATACCAAATTTCATCCAAATCCACCCAGTACTTTCAAAGATTAGCGCGTTTATACAAACTAATAAAACGCTTTATAAAATTAGGAGATATAGATAGACGGCCAGACAGACGCGGCAGGAGACTTTGTTTTATAATACGTAAGAATGAAATAACAATACTGTTAGGTCAATGTTTGTTAAGAATTAACTCTTGAAACACGCTCGTTAGCGAGCTGCCATTTTCGCGTGATTCGGCATAACGTTGTCTTTAGCATGCAGTCAAGCGTTAAACCATCGAATTGCTTGATTAACTACCTTCTTGTGAAGTCCTGTTACTAATTTTGATTTATTTTAGCGCTATTGTTATATTGTGACGTGATTTGTCTGATCTTTATTTTACAAAATCTGCGGCATCGCTTGCGAGAATGATTTATTTTTCAACGAAAAAAAACTTATCCACACTTCAATCTTTTTGTTTGAATTATTGTAATTTAAAGTAGCTTCTACCCGCGATCTCGCTCGCATGAAAAGTTTTGTTTTTGAGAAAAATAAAGGCCTCTGACAAGCCCTTTAACTATCTCGGCATCTTCCTGCCTTTGTCCCAGTTACTTGGGGTCGGCGCAACGTGTTTTCTTCCTCCATCTTCAAACCAAAAAAAAGAGTTCAAGTTGCAGTAAACTTGATTCGTTTTAACAAGACAGACAGAAAATCAAACAAACACACTGTCGCATTTAAAAATAATAAACGTTGCTTTAATTTACATGCAGCATTTCTGCTACTTACTACACTGAAATTGCGAGGTACAACAACCCTTATATACCAATATCATTCAAGCTGCTAGTTGAACGTTGCAGCGCTGTTTAGTAAGGAGACTAGGCTGCTGATTGAACGGTTAATTAAGCTAGTTAGCTGTGACATGTATATTTTGTGGTCCCTAGACCCGGATAAGTGGTTCTAAGAGTCAGATAAGTTATTTGAAGGCGAAATGACAGTATTGTCACTTAAATATAGCACCCTTCAAAGTGGATACAGCCACAATTGAATTATAGTAAGCGCACACAATTAACGCGAGCAATAATCCTGTTAATAATGACACGCATACAAACACAACATATATGTACATATATAGTTTCAAAGCAGAACACAGTATTTTAGTGACTGTGCCATATCCTGAATACCGTATCATAATAATAATTGAGTTAAAGCCAGCAGGAAAAGCAGTTCGTAATTCTTTTAGTATGTGAATTAAATAAAAAAAACACAAAAGCAAAAGAACATACATACACAGACAGACACACAAATTGTAGGACATGATAATAATTGAGTTAAAGCCAGCAGGAAAAGTAGTTCATAATTCTTTTAGTACGAGAATTAAATAAAGAAAACACAAAAGCAAATGAACATTAGATACACAGACAGACACACAAACTGTAGGACCAATAGAAGTTTATTAGAATTATTTGCGGGCTACTTAAGTAGGTAAAATTTTCAATAAATATCAGTTCTAGGGAGGACTTATATAAAAAAATATTAAAAATTATACGGAATTAATCAATAGCTTTCAACAACTACAGAGAACAAAAGCTCGCTCACTTTCAAGGACCTTTCAAAAGCCACATTAAATCGTCATGGTTTAAATTATTTTTATACGACGACGCGACGGTTGGGTCAGTGGTTGAGCGATAGCTACTGCGCTGTGTGTGCGGGTTCCATCCTCCCCTGGAACAAATATTTATATGGCCTACTAAAACATTTACCGAGTCCGGATTTTTGTAAAATTGCACTCATGATACAGGAAAAATTCCAAAAGCGTGCGGTAACATAAAAACAAAAACAAATCATTGTAATTTTTATATGCAACACCTACATATAAGTTCAGATTTGATTAGTAATCAATACATACAGTAGTGATATCATTGAGGTAAACAAACAACATTATAAATCTTGTGTGCTTTTTTTTTTTTTTTTTTTTTAGCGTGGTAAAATTATCAAATAAGTCCTCCCACTCCGGGCAGGGTGGGAGGGACTGTCAGACTTTTACTGACTAAAATCCACGGTGTTCCTTCAATAACCCTTTAAATACCGGGGCCACGGTAACGGGATGAGTCCCACGACCCCGGCGGGCTTCGGCCCTCTGCAGAGGGGGCCTCGTCATGTTGCTGACGCTCTTTGAGGCGCGCGTGGAACACGACGCGCCGTCGACCCGGGCATGGTCCATGGTCGGACAGCGAGTTGCCCTTTACTCGCTGTCCGCATGCCCGCGCCTACGGTGGCCGGAGATCGTCGGCCGACGTCCGACGCCGTGGGCGTCTACCACTGCGGCTGGGCTGGAGGGAGGACGCCATCCTCTCCCTCACGCGGCCCGCCTCCTCCTTCGGAAGCATGACTGCTTCGCAGAAGGAGGCGACCGCTTCCCACTCCCTCTCGCCCCGCAGCATGGCCTCGACCAAGGCCGGGCGCGAGAGGTCTCCGCCTATTGTCACCGTGAGGACACGTCGGTGCTCTGCCCAAGCTGGGCAGTCCTGCACCGTGTGCTCGACTGTGTCCTCAGGGCGACCCTCGCAGTGGTGACACCCAGGCGTCTCTTCCTTACCCATCAGACACAGGTACCTCCCGAAACTTCCGTGTCCGGTGAGGACCTGCGTCATGCGGTAGGTCAGGACGCCGTGACGCCGATCTAGCCACTCCTCAAAGAGGGGTCTTACCGCCGCAATTGCGGCGTGCCCGGCCGTCGGTTGCGACAGTCGTTCCCTCCATACTGCCCTGAGATCGCGCCGGAGCTCTTCCCGCCGCGCCTCGACTTCTCGAGGCAGCGGGGATACGCCCCGGCGCTGCGCCTCCACGCGCCATTCATAGACGCGCTGGAGGGCAGTCGCCTCCAGATCCCAGGGCAGCAATCCGGCAAGGAGGTTGGCCGATTCGCCGGCGATCGTGCGGTATCCCCGGATCATTCGGATAGCCATGACCCTCTGGCATGCGACCAACTTTAGTGGTCGCGTCCGGATGCACAGGGCCCACACTGGGGACCCGTAGAGGGCCATGGACCGCACGACGCCGGCGTACAGCCTTCGGCAGGAGGCGTTTGGCCCGCTGAGATTAGGCAGGAGTCGCCTGAAGGCGGCTGCTGCCCGGTTCAGCTTTGGGGCCAAACTCAGGAAGTGCTCCCTGAAGTTCCACCGGCTGTCGAGGACGAGTCCCAGGTACTTCATCGTCCTCCCGACGCCGATGCGAACCCCCTCCACCGTTATGTGGGACTCGGACCGTGGCGCGTTCCGACCGCCATGGAAGCACATGGCCTCGGTCTTGTGCAGCGCCACGTCGAGTCCCAACTGCCGGATCCTACGAACGACTGTCGCAACCGCTTGCGTCGCCAGGTCGGCCGCCGCCTGGTGCGACTCTCCCTGCGCCAGGACGAGCGTGTCGTCAGCGTAACATACTACGCTGACGCCGTCAGGGAGGTCGCCGCGCAGCACCCAGTCGTATCCGATGTTCCACAGGGGCGGCCCCAAGACCGAACCCTGTGGGACACCGCACGACATCTCTCGCCGGTTCCACTCTCCCCGGTGACCGGGGTAGATGACGGCTCTGTCCGTCAGGTAGTCCTCGACTATGCGACGGAGGTAGGTCGGCACCCGGTGATACCGGAGTGCCTTCCTGATGCAACTCCAGGGCAGGGTGTTGAAGGCGTTGGTGATGTCCAAAGACACCGCCAAGACGACCCTGCCCCGGGATACCGCGTCCCCCGTCGTGAGGGCTCTCACGCGCATGACAGCATCCACCGTCGAGCGCCCCCTGCGGAAGCCAAACTGGCACTCCGCAAGATCCGGGCCCACCCGATTCAGGTGCCCGAAGAGGCGGTCTGCAATCACTCTTTCCAAGAGCTTGCCCACCTCGTCGAGCAGCACGATGGGCCGGAATGCGGACGGGGAGTCCGCAGGGCGCCCGGCTTTCTGGATCAGGACCAGCTTTCCCGTCTTCCAGCGAAGCGGAAACTGGCCCCTCTCCAGGCATGCGCTAAAGAGCCCCCCTAGTCGAGGCCCGAGAGTCTCCGAGGCCAGGACCCACGCTTTCCCTGGCAAGCCGTCGGGTCCTGGGGCGGTATTTTTGGCCTTGAGCCGTTGTACCGCCACTCTCAAGTCTACCTCGGTCACCTCTGGAGCGTCGTAGACGTCGTCGTCGCTGTGGAAATCTTGTGTGCTAATTTGTATTCTGTACGTCAGTAATGCTAAAGGAATCTTTTATCATATTTATAACAGTTATAATTAGATAGATCTAGATTAGGAGATAGGTCTGTAAGGCTCTCACTGACTAAAACCACCCCTTTTGAAGCTCTCCGAACGTGATTGCAGTGTGGGCTAATAGCAGGCAATCTAAACTGAATTAACCCAGTCCAGAGCACAGGCAACATTTTGCTTTCAAGATTTATGAAAGACTCGCCAGTATTCACGGAAAAGCACTAACTTTCAAGTGTTCTCTTACTTGCGCCGGGGACTACGGAAGTATTAAAATAAAAAATATGAACCGCAAAATAATAAACCCAACCACAAAAACACTGGCATTATACATTAGATTTTCAGCACAGAAATCAAAAATACAGAGAAGTGGTAAGGGGGCGTATCGGTGTCCGCGCGACATGGCCACAGGGCTCATGTCACAGGCAAGTGGCCGTCTCCGCGAACTAGTGCGCTTTCGACGGCGATCGTGATAACATATATGAATGCCGAGTTGTTCTGTGGTATCTTGTAAAAACCGAAGCCAAAATCAAATCTATGTGAATCATGGAATCACTTACCATATGTAAGTACAAGTATTTTACAATATTTGTCTTTAAAATCATGAAAAACAATAAATCGTAAAATATTTCTTGGTTTTACTATGTTATTTTTGTTTTCAAATATCAGAGCGACTGTACTCCTTTTGCTATAAATACATTGCTCCTTAACCACTACCTGAGTTCGTCACTAAGTAACTGGACAAGCAATGTAAACATAACATACGAAACTGTATTACGCGGATTCATCGCGTAGTGAGGCCGCCACTTCTTGCGACGAATTAGTAATGTGCTTGTGCAGATCCACTAACGTAGGCTATCGACAGCAATGTCGATTGACGAATGAAATATTGCTATTATAGTTTAGGGGATTTTCAACCGATGACATAAAAAAGAGGAGGTTATCAATTCGACGCGTATATTATTATTATTTTTTTATGTATGATCACCGATTACTCAGAGACTGCTGAACCGATTTGAAAAATGCTTTTTTTGTTTGAAAGGGTATACTTTGAAATTGGTCCCATTGTCACCAAGTCAGGATCTGATGATGGGATCCTGGAGAAATCGAGGGAACTCTTCAAATATTATAGGCACACCTATAGTGATTTGAGTATTTTTTATAGTAACTTGTGTAGTTGCATTCGAAAAGCACCATTTTGAAGTAGACCTGATGATGAAGACCACCGATGGCCACTGGAACTACTCAATATATAAGTAGGAATAATAAGTAGTTCATGTGTTCCGCTTCGATTACTTGAATGTGGTTATTAAGCACAATATGCTCGTCAAAATGCATATGGTGAAGTGAAGCTGATGGTGAACTACCAGGAGAACTCCTCAACAAATAACAGCCCAACATTGGGAAAAGCAATATTTTGTAAATGAATA
The DNA here is from genome assembly GCA_943138885.2 of Tholera decimalis. Classification (NCBI taxonomy): domain Eukaryota; kingdom Metazoa; phylum Arthropoda; class Insecta; order Lepidoptera; family Noctuidae; genus Tholera; species Tholera decimalis. Next base: position 17,652,474 of record OW964551.2, read on the forward strand.
TAAGTAGTTGACATTTAGGCTCTTGTAACTAGGTAAATTAAAAATCGACCAACTAAAAAGAGTGAAATAAAAACTTTTTACCAAAAAATTAAACCTACTCCCAAAAAACACTGCAAAGTGAAAAATAACTTTAATTTCGGAAGTTGGTGCCAAAAACGAAAATACAAAACTAAAGACACCGACTACCGAAATTAAAGTTATTTTTCACTTTGCAGTGTTTTTTGGGTGTCTGTTTAATTTTTTGGTAAAAAGTTTTTTATAACATACGGAAACCTCTAAGAAAATATGTTTAACTTTTATTTTACATGAGATGACAGAAATAAAAATACGTTGAAAAGTCAAGTGTATATAATAATAATATATATAAATAAACAATTTATTTTACGCCCGCAGCATGCGTAAGGAGTTCCGACGTCGCCGTCGCTACAATAGTTTATTTTTCAATCTGTCAACCGTTTTAGCCCGGTTGGAAGATCGATATAAATAATGTTTTATTACTTATTTTGATTTTTTTACAGAGTAGTAGAGAAATGCGTAACCAATATTCGTAAAGTAAGTATGTTATGCCTTATCCTCATGCTGTTTCTTTATTTTTTATGGTTTTTGTATTTTGCTTCCATTGAAGCTTTGAATGCGTTATAATAATCGGCATGGTTCAGATAATATATTTGTGAATTGAGCTTAAAATAAGTCAATATATTCATGCTATTTATTTGTTATGCATGGATGTGTGTTTGTTTTCATATATTTAACAATTTCTCTACTAACTAGGATTTTTCTTATAACAAAAACCTATTATAACCTACTAAACTATTACCTGCGGTTACCCCGCAGGTAATAGTTGCGTTACACACTTACAGTAGGAATCGGTTTCATTATGCTAAATCAACAACACTCACTGCGGTATTTACGTTGTTGAGCAGACCAATATTTCGAACATATGAAGCAATGGATTAGCAATATACGTCAAAATCATTCAGATCTTGATTTATAGTGTGTTACGTAATTATTGCGATGCTTATTATATGGTGACGTTTAGAAGTAGCTTAGGATAATAGGTAAATGATAAATAAGTGCTTTTCGTACTTTTCAGCTTCCCAAAAGATGGTAACATAAAAAAGGAATGGATTGATGCCACAGGCATGCCACCTAACTGGTACCCTACAAAAAATAGCACCATATGCTCGGTTCACTTCAACGCAGAAATGTTCTAGTCTCTAAAGAAAAGTCGCAGGCTTTTTGAATGGACAATTCCAAAATTAAGAGTACAACTGATATTTGCAGAAGTGTGTTAAATTTTATTTTATTACTGAAAGCTATTCTCATGATTTAGGGTATTCATAAAATCAGTCATTCAACTTTTCAGGATTCTATACAACCTATACGGCTGGTATGTTCCGATCAAGAGCGTAATGTAAGTTAACATCGACTTCTATTTGACCTATCACTATGATAATTAAATATTAAGATTTAAGTCGAAAGCGCCAGGGTAGCCCTTAATACTTAGTAGGTAGTACTTAATAATAATTATGTAATGTTATGTTCTTAATAATATGTTTATTGTTATTGTAATATTTTCTGGACATGCCATTTTTTATTTGGTTCATTTTCAGGTGCCCAAAAAAAATTGTACAATAATAAATGGAAGAATCGATAACTTTCCGATTTAGTCAATCACTAGCGTATATGTAAAATAAATTGCTTTTGCACAGCACAACGATAGCGACCGATGTTTTTGTGTGGGTAAATTCTACGGTGCATGGTAAATACACGCTGTGTTTGACGGAATAAGGTTTATTATTGATTGTATAGTACGTTCTGATTTAAGAAATGCGGGTGTGTGCGCGAGTGCGTATCTATTGATTTTATTAAACTGCATGTGTAGTTGTTGCCCCGCCCATCGCCTAACTGGAGACACACGGTTCCGATATAATTTCGTCTGTTGACCAAATCTACTTATTTATTTTATCTATGATTTTCAGCCTTCTAACCGAATGCATGCAGTGCACAAGACCTTTGGTCCCTAGACCTGTATAGCAGCAACAAATTGCGGTATCCCAGACCATTTCATTAATGCACTGAAGTTGTTCTCGAACTATTATACAACCTCAAGACTTGACACAGATGAGATAACATAGATTAAAACCAGACACGACGTTGGTCACGGCAATATTATGCCTAAGAAATGTCTATATCGGCTATAAGTGGATGCTAATTAGGTAGTGACAAAATTATCACTGTATCGTGTCTGATAAATTAAGATGGAATTATAAAGATTACATTTGCAAACACGTTATCATTTTATGTTAAAACTACAACATAATTGGATGGCATTAATGCAATTACTACAGGTATCCTGGCTTGCTTGCAGGTACCCTTGCTTCAGGCACCTTGTGTATCTACTAAGTACAGGCGCAACGCCTTCTCCATTTGCAGTGTGCATTTAATAATTTACCCTCGCACCTGGAAATCGACCTATTTTGCACAAGTGCACAGAAAATTATAAAAATTCTCAACAATGAATATTTTGATGACATTCATGATTAGATGTAATTTGTTTATAATTTATTAGTTTTATGTTGCATGATTTGATCATCTTCGTAGTAGTTAAATTTTAAGCTTTAATTCTTAGTTTGTAACCTTAGCGATAAGTACATTATCTATTGTGTTTGGTTAAATGTCAACGAAAATTAGATGTAGGTAACTTGATAGCATATTTGTGGAAGCTTGTAATTAGCAAATTTCCCTATCCACGAATGTATTTTATGTTTGTTATTAGTCTGTAAGCTTTCTATAAAATAAAATAAATAAATATCTAAACGGTACAGTAAAATTAATCATACTTGTACGTAGAATATTTTACTGTTACCTTTTACAGTTATCGACAAGATTTGACTATTTCCACATATTCCCAGGTCCCGGTACCTGCATCCACTTCCCTCTTTCATCGTATACTAAAAAGGGGAAAATTTGTTTGTTTAAACGCACGCGCTGATTATGTAGTCTGAAAGTTGAGGAAAATTTATAGGCTAAGCAACAAAGGAGGGCTATGCTTTTATCGTGTTAAAGTGTGGACTTTAACACGATAAAAGCATAGCCCTCCTGTGGACGTGGGTCCACGACGACACGGGAGCGAAGCCTCGCGATACTGGTAGTATTTTATATAATCTCTGACCTATCTCATGTTTCATAGTCTATGTCAGCACCGGAATGCGGCCGGGCCTGCCTTAAGAAAGGGACACAAACAAGCGATTTGTCTTAACCTTTCTATTAACCACTTTCCTATAACACCGGCAGGCTATAGGATATCCATATCTGCATATCTTCTTATCTCAGATGTCTCAGAAGGGAAGTTAATATATTCGCTATTAAAATGAGATATGAGACACACCGTTTACTACACGTTCAAGGGAATATCTTTGCATGATAATGTAGTTACGCATCCATTTTCCAGACCTTTAAAGGGGCATATAGAAGGAACTTGCTTCAACAGGTCTTCAACTACGATATATTATTATATAGTTTCTAAACACTCAGAGCAAATACTCTTATCATAATAAATTCAGAAGGTGCAAACGAAAAAAAAAACATTGTGATTTTACCCTATACATTACCCCAATGACTGTTTAATGTAAAACGCACCTTTTTGTAGTGCAAGTGGGCTTTCCATTCGCTTTCTAGCAAGAAATTACGGACGCTTCTCAAGTTAAACGCAAGTCAAGTGATTCGAATGTTTACGGATATTAATTAATTTGAAACACTCTCAGCTAAAATGCGTTCAACGAAATGTCACATCATTAGCTCGTAAGCCTGAAGCTCGTTTGCCAGCTATTTATGCTCTCTTCTAGCCAGATTAAGGGCCAGTCGTAACAGACTTCTAAGAGTTATATATACCGCGGCCCCAGAACTGAAGGGCATCAGGGTGGGTTTTTAGTCATTAGAAATCTGACCCTCCCTTCCGCTCCACCCAGAGTTAGAGAAGTCATTCGATGATTTTCCCATAGGGAAATAAAAGGTATCTCATAGAGAGCACCCTGTCAGTCATACAATATAAGTACTTACGTAGTTTGTAAGTGATTTTCTGTACTAACTTCTACAATTGTAAGTCTTACCTGTAATAGAACATACATAATTATTAATATAGTAAGTTAAATTAGTTACTAATCTTAGAGTTGTAGGTATTTATCATTGTGGATCTTGTTGACTCAAATAAAGAAAGTTTTATTATCTATACTAATATTATAAAGCTGAAGAGTTTGTTTGTTTGTTTGTTTGTTTGTTTGTTTGCTTGAACGCGCTAATCTCTGGAACTACGGTTCTGATTTGAAAAATTCTTTCAGTGTTAGATAGCCCATTTATCGAGGAAGGCTATAGGCTATATATCATCACGCTAAGACCAATAGGAGCGGAGCACTAATGAAGAATGTTTCAAAATCGGGGGATTTTTTTCCACGCGGACGAAGTCGCGGGCGGAAGCTAGTTTATTAATATCTAGACATGACAGAAAGTCAATCTGTAAATGTATTGACTCCTCTACCCACGGATATAATCTATGTCCATACCGGAATGCGGTTCGGACCTGCCCCAAGGAAGAGACACGTAACGACCGATTTACGACGATACGCCACCAAGCGCGGTTTAATTTATTTATTACGATACCGCCTGCCATGTATAAGACCTTTTTGGATAGTACAGTTAGGCTTATGGTCGTTTTATCGTGTTTTTGTGGGATCATGACCAAAGCAGAATAACCTGATTCAGTATCGTAACTTGATATTTAAATACAAAATTGCAATTAATAAATGAAAATTCAAGCCTTAATTCACTTAAATTGTAATTTTAAACATAATCTTCAAAAGTGAGTCCTTCGCATCTGAAACTTGGGATACAATTAGCCAAAGTCCTGGACTAGGATATAATATGACACTTTACATTCCTAAAGTATAGTAAGTTGCGATTATTTTCGACTAAATGCAAGTTTAACCGCAGGAAAAAGCTAGTCTACAATAAATATTATCTATTTCAAATAAAGATCTCGACGGGAAAGGCGGTTATAAGACGTGTAAGCTCCATTAAGCATCTAAATATCTCAAGCGATCAATTCAATTTCTAAATTAAAGCTTACGAACATAATTTTACGTCTAATTAAAAGTTTCGTAGAAACATGAAATACAGAAGGTCCATTCTACAAAATAAAACTAGTAGCTATAACGAGAGCAGTGAAAACGGAGCTATTTAAAAACCTTTTCTACTGTGCGTATTAAAGCAAAAAATATCCCATGAAAAACATAAATGTGAAATACGAGCCAAGTTCAATATTATCATAAATGCCTTGGTTGTTGACTTCAACGACAAAAGAAGTGAAATCTAAATGGGTGCCAAGTTCAATGGTCAGTCCTGAAATTTATTAATAACAACATAAAATATCATTTATTCTTATAACTTAGGAGAATATATCGTAGCCTAAAGTTTGACCTGGCTAGTTCTTATATGCGAATTATTATGTTCGATGGTTAGTTTATACCAGCAAGCCAAATTTTGGGAATAATAAAATAAGAACTGACAAGTAACAAGTTTAGAACTTGTAAAGGCTAACTTGTAAAACTAGCCAGGTCAAACTTTAGGCTACGATATATTCTCCTAAGTTATAAGAATAAATGATATTTTATGTTGTTATAAATAAATTTCAGGACTGACCATTGAACTTGGCACCCATTTAGATTTCACTTCTTTTGTCGTTAAGTCAACAACCAAGGCATTTATGATAATATTGAACTTGGCTCGCATTTCACATTTATGTTTTTCATGGGATATCATTACTTTTTGTACATAAATTAGTAGTAGGTACTTACTTATAACAAAATTAATACTAAATGGTTTTTTGTTAAACTACTGTATTTTCCTACGTTTACGGGGTATAATTGTCCTTTTTGTGTTATTTTCTATATTTTCTTGTACCTTTGAAATGTTCGAATGAATTGCCCATTCAGTATGCGGAATTCTTTTTACGCGTTTTGCCTCCATGGTGTAGTGACCCTTTAAGATAATAGGTGGCGCTAGTGGTTGTAGAATACGGTTAGTTACGCGTAATAAAATACGAAAATTTACTATATTCTTATTTATAAGTACAAAAACGGAAATATTTGGATTAAAAAAAATTAAGGGTGGTATATAACTCGTCATATATTCACGTAAAGATCTTAAAATCCACATATAGAGATTTACAGGCACTAATTTAAGTTAAGTGAAAATTATAATAAAATGATAAAAAATTACCAGTTTCTGAATTTTTCCTTTGTATTCACATAATTCCCTATCTTCATGCCAAATTTGAACTTTCTAGGTCATCTGGAACTGGGTTATAGTTTTGATCTATATATAGGTCAGTCATAAAAATGACGATTTTTGGACGTTAATATCTAAATAATCGTTTGAGATATGTTTATAAAATTTGGAACACATATGTATCTCGCCAGTCTCAATATATGAGCCAAATTTGACAAGTTTAGGTGAAATAGTTTTTGAGTTATGAGGAGCTCAAAAGTGGCTCCAAATGGTTCGTGTAATGTTCGTGTAAATTACACACGGTGAGCTGCGCGCCAGTTCTTGGCTTGACACGCTCCCGCGTGTCTAGATTGCACAACCTAAGAAATAAAAATAAACTATAAAGACAAGCTCGGAATAATTACGGTAAAACAAACCATATTGTTTGAAGGAGTACAGATATTTAATGATCATTCAAATAGAGACTTCAAAATCATGTTTGTAAATTGTAGGTTTTATATCAATATTATATTATTGATTTGTATAACTTCCCCAACGCATTAGAAGTAAACATGTATTCATTTAGTTTTAAGAAATTTGTATCTTATTGTAGGTGTACATGTAACGTTTTGTGAAAATAAGTCTTTAATCCTAAAACGTTCTCAAATTTATCTACCTAATACAAATTTATCAGGTTCAAGTTAATTTTAAAATACGTAGTTTTAGTCACCCTTTAGACACTTCTGCCCAGCATTTGCCGTAGAAAAGCAAAAATTAACTAGCTTTTATCAGAGTTGCAGGCACAGAAAAGCAATAAACCACCATTGTTTTAAAGCATTTCATTTTCAACCGACGACAAAAAAAGGAGGAGGTTATCAATTCGACGCGTATATATATATATATTTTTAATGTATGGTCATCGAGTACTCGAAGATGGCTGAACCGATTTGGAAAATTCTTTTTTTGTTTGATAGGGTATTCTTCGAAATTGGTACCATTTGTCACCAAATCAGGATCTGATGATGGGATCCTGGAGAAATCGAGGGAACTCTTCAAATATTATAGGCACACCTATGGTTTTGGGTATTTCTTATAGTAACTTGTGCAGTTGCTCTCAAAAAGTACAATTTGGGGAAGTGGAACTGATGATGAAGACCACAGATGGCCGCCGAAACTACTCAATAATAAGTATTTCGTGTATTGCGATTCGATTACTTGAATATGGATATTAAGCACTTTATGCTCGTCACAATGCATATGGTGATGTATAGCTGATGGTGAAGTACCAGGAGAACTCCTCAAAAATTAACGGCCCAGCATTGGGAAAACCAATATTTTATAAAATGTTATAAGTACTGCCCTGCACTAACTAAAAGGCCGCTAATCCACAAAAGGTCATTTTTCACTTTTTAATGTATCCTTAAACTACTTTCGTTTCTCTATCTTTTGGTCTAAGAATCATTATCCTACGATTAATACTTTTCGAGATATAGCAATTTTACTGAGCAGTTAAACAAAATTCCTTTGTTAAAAAGTGACTAAACCACAATACTTATATATACAATACTAAAATATAATACAATACTAAAAGATACTTATATTTACTTTAAAAAACCTCACATATATTGTGCACTATGCCCACAAAAATAATTTACCATCGTCCTAGCTAGCGTAGTTTTGTAGAAAAATCATTTCCCACTTATTTTTACGTTTACTCGAAAAATACTTTTTGGGGTTAGCGGCTTTTTAGTTAGTGTAGGGCAGAGTAGTTGACATGTAGGCTCTTGTAACTAGGTAAATTAAAAATCAACCAACTAAAAAGAGTGAAATAAAAACTTTTTACCAAAAAATTAAACCGACTCCCAAAAAACACAGCAAAGTGAAAAATAACTTTAATTTCGGAAGTCGGTGTCTTTAGTTTTGTATTTTCGTTTTTGGCACCGACTTCCGAAATTAAAGTTATTTTTCACTTTGCTGTGTTTTTTGGGAGTCGGTTTAATTTTTTGGTAAAAAGTTTTTTCTTTTACAAATTACATTAAAAGATGGGTTATTTACGAATCTTTTTTTAACAGTATAGTATTATTCCTTATCCAATTAAATACGTCAGATATGTTGAGGATTTAGTGTAGATCAAAATTGCTTTTTACACTATATCAATAAAAAAAACTTTTTTGCAAAAAATAAAACCGACTTCCATATTAAAACACTACACAGCAAAAATAATTTTAATTTCGGTAGTCGGTGTTATTGGTTTTGTATTTTCTTTTTTTTTTCACACCGCCTTCCGAAACTAAATTATTTTTGGTTTTGTAGTGTTTTAATATGGAAGTCGGTTTTATTTTTTACAAAATAGTTTTAGATATTTCATTTCAGTGTTGTACTTCTGCACACAAATTGTGTATGGTTAATTAAGCGATGTGAAGGCTTAATAGTCTTCGTATAATTAAAACATACACTTTCTATAAACTAATATTTACGGAATACTGCTATTTCTGACGATTTAACTGTTATAATTTCTTTTAGGCGTTAACAGGCCAGTTTTCTATTAAACTATAAAATCTAAGTTTGATAATGTAGTTTAAAAAGAAATAAAAATAGGTATAGACTAGCCATCGCGCGGGGCTTGGCTCCCGTGAACTTAATCTCGACAAAAATATAACCCGGCTTCTTTTACAGTCGTGTTAAAAGTAATCTATAATTTTAACACGTTGAACGCCAACGCGGTCAGTTCTGACCGACAGTGAGCTTTCCCTTTAGGCCAAGCAAAAATCACAGTTCTATCCAAATTTAGACCAAATGTTTTTTTAATTATTGATATGACGGGCAGCCAACATCAAAAAAAAAATTAGATACTTATATCTAATGTCCAAATGTATGTTTTCATTAACAAAAGTGAACTTTAGTCATGAATTAATTAATTATGGAGATATTAAACGCCGGGCAGCACTGACCGATGCGGACTAAACGGGAAGATGCCTTTTTTTCTTGGCGTTCACCGTGTTAAACAAATTTCGGTAGTATAAGGAAGTAACATTCTCGTGTCAGGGCAACTCGCTGTCCGACCATGGACCATGCCCGGGTCGACGGAGCGTTGTGTTCCACGCGCGCCTCAAAGAGCGTCAGCAATATGACGAGGCCCCCCCCTGTAGAGGGCCGAAGCCTGCCGGGGTCGTGGGACTTATCCCATTACCGTGACCCCGGAACGTAAAGGGCTATTGAAGGAACACCGTGGATTTTAGTCAGTACAAGTCTGACAGTGCCTCCGGTCCTGCCCGGGGCGGGAGGACTTATTTGATGATTTTAACACGTTAAAAAAAAACATTCTCGTGTCAGTGTTTGTTAAAATCGAACTTCTCTGAAACGACTTGACCGATTTTTATGATTTTTTTATTATATTTGGTAGCTCCGAGAATAGGTCGCAGGCTACTTTTTCCTCACCTGGGGCCTGAAACTGGAGAACGTAACAGCTTTAACTTGTTTACGTTCACACATCTCATACACGCATTTTTTTAAATATTCTACGATTATTTATGTGTTTATTCCGATTTGTCTCATCATCATCCGCTTAGACTTTTCCCAACTATGTTAGGATCGGCGTCCAGTCTAACCATGTAGTTTGATGCAGCTGAGTATTAGTGTGTTACATGGAGCGTCTGCCTATTGACCTCCACAACCCAGTAACTGGGTAACACGATATTCCTTGACTAGACCAGTGTCAGATTTACTAGCTTCTGACTACCCGTAACGACTGTCAAATATGTTCAAATGACAGCCGGGACCAACGTCATAACGTGCTTTCCAAGGCACGGGGTAACACACCGGCTTCCTAACTCCGGGCTACTACTGAGAAATTCCTTACAGAAAGACCCAATAGCACTTTCTGCCAGACCCGGGAACCCGAGACCTCGTGCTCAGCAGTCCCGCTTGCGACCACTCAATCAACGAGGCTGTTAATCCGATTTGTTTGAATTTCATTAATCATGACGAAACAAGACGAGCCATAGTCCAGGTCTAACAAACTTAATACACAAGCTCATCTATACTTATATTATTATAAAGCTGAAGAGTTTGTTTGTTTGTTTGCTTGAACGCGCTAATCTCAGGAACTACGGTTCTGATTTGAAAAATTATTTCAGTGTTAGATAGCCCATTTATCGAGGAAGGCTATATATAGGCTATATATCATCACGCTAAGACCAATAGGAGCGGAGCACTAATGAAGAATGTTTCAAAAACGGGGGATTTTTTTTCCTATTGAGAGCTTCCGCTGCGTGCGCTACATAAACGGTTAAAGTTTCGCAAAAATCATGTACGACAGAATTATTTCTCTTTAAAAGTTCTAAAAAAAGTCCGCAACAGCATAAGTCTATCTTTTAAGGTTAGCTCACTATAACCTTTTTTATGCTAACCAAATTTGTTCTAAAATAATGCATTATTTACGAAGGTGTTTTTATAAACATGATATTAATCCTTATCCAAATAAATACGTTATTCATCACAAGTATTTAATTTAAAACAAAATTGCCCTTTACATCATTCGATTTAAATGAATATCTTAGAAGCTATCGCAGCTTTAAAATAACATCACCGGTCGCAAGAAAACAAAACTAAAAATATAGTGTACGCAGAAGTACTTTAAAATAACATTAGTTTAGTATTTTTGAGAATAACCTACAATCTACATGATATAACATTATAAGACCCAGTACTTACTCACCTATATAAACGAAGTCGCAAGTTAAAGTTAGCGTTAGCCCAAAGTAACTATTCCACGCGAAGTCGCGGGCGGAAGCTAGTCATTCATAAGTACCCACCTGACCTTCACATTACAAAGACCGTAGATTACGTTCAACTCAGTCTATGACGGATGCGTACCACATGTCCGCCATGCTTCACCGCACACGACAGGTGCACGGAGCTACCTGCTATCGTCATCAAACGTTTTCTATTCATTATAGCAACAAGGAGGCACGAGGCTTATTTTTTTTTTCTTAGATATTCGCACCTGGTACTGACATCTGTATGGTACTTTTTTTGGTAAACTGGAGTCTTGTCAACTTATGTCTTATGTCAAACTTATGTCAAAGTCAATAAATAAATAAATTACATGTCCTAGGAAATTCTGAGTAGTCGAGGTTCGCATCCAATCTGCATATGAATTTAACCATTTTAATACGGTTTACGGTTTAAGACATTAATTTCTCAAAAAGTATACAATTCACTTATTGTAAGGAAAAAGTGAATTGTAGATATTCTTAATAATAAATACATAAATATTGTAACGGAGACACAATACGTAGGTACTCAAAAATAATATGCTTAACGCATTTAGAATGAATAAACATTTTATTATTATTATTATTTATAGAATATTATACATGAAGGGTAGCAAGAAAAAGAATAATCGATTCGAGTATTATATTTTCGAGAATGATTATTGAAATGGAAAATATATTTTGAACTTCTATCTACACTACTTTTGTTTTCAGCAATAAAGAAATAGCTACTTAATACGGAGATCCCATCATTCACAATTATCATCAACTGCCGTAAGCAACAAAGGCGACGAATGCAGCTTAACGTTAAATATTAGGACAAAAATAGGAGAATTAAGAACTCAACGCCCAACTAGAAGTAGTATTTAGAAAGCAAGTACACAGATTAAACGACCCACCTCAATTAAAATCTACTCCACATTTCTATAGCACACAAATCCCAATACCAATAATCATGCAGCTTCGCAATGAGTGCGTTCAATACATAGTTTGTAACATAACCACTGGTTCTCAGGTAAGATGTGCCGGTTATTAAACGGCCTCACTATAATCACTGAGAGCGATCTGCAATTAACCGACGGCCAATATCGAAGATATGCGTTTGAAATATTTCGATAAAACAGCTTTCGTTTCTGGTGAATGTGCTACAAAAGGGAAATCTGCTTTTTATCAGAACTTAGAGCTTCGCCTGTCGCCCCAAAACTGAAGGGCATCTGAAGGAACAGGGTGAGTTTGTAGTCAGCAGAAGTCTGAGTCACTTTTACTCCATGCATAGCGGAAGGGATGAATTTTATTTTAATAAAAATTCTAGCAATGTGGGTATAATTCACTTTACCTACTAGCAATCATGTTAACCCCTCTAACTAAGCTAAATACGCTTGTGTCTAGTGTGGGTTCAGGGCTATAGTGTAATGGGTGGGGTTCGAACCCGCCCATTACCCAGGAGATAATTTCCGGAAGTAATGATCCAATTCTAAAATTTTTTTCATTGGTAGTGAGTGCTATAAATTATTTCGAAATCCACGCAGACGCGGGCGAAATGCTAGACTGCAAATTTAATTCTGATGGATTTAAACATTTATTACAACTTATTTATATAAGGTAATAATTAAGTTGTTTATTACTTGGTTAACTACCATTCGTCTAAAGGCATTAACGATATATCCTCTAACTTTACGACTAAGCATTACAAGTACTTACATCAAAAAATTGGCCAAGTGCGAGTCAGACTCGCCCATGAAGGGTTCCGTAGTAACTATAATAATATAATATGTATATTTATTTGACGAATAAAAAAAACCTTAAAAATTTCTTAAAACTAGCTTATTTACATTTTTACAACTACGCTAAATAACTTTGTTTTTCATAGTGTTTGTATGAATTACAAAGTTATATTTGCGGTTTTAGAAAATATGCTATATCTCAAAAACTGCTGACCCGATTTCGTTCAAACTAATTTTGGTTGAAAGTTTACATTAAGATCTACAGACATATATTTTTTTTAGATTTTTCACTCCATTGAAATGAAATGAAATGAAATGAAATATTTATTTTGTAAATTGGTTATAAATAACACTTTTACACGTCATGTTTTTTTGCGTGTTAAGTTTAGCTAGATGAGGCCGGTATTTCCTAACTGACTACTCTGAGAAGAAACACCGAAACAAACTCAGAGGTCATAGTCTCTTTTAAAGTCCAGACAATTTGTATTTTTATATGAGAAGCATGTAGGTTCATGTCTGTGGTATTCTTTTGAGGAAATAACCACGCAAATTTGAGCGGACCTGTCCAGACAGAGCAAGCATTTGTCAGTTATCGTGTAGCTCAACTTAGAACTTAAGGAGCTCAACAATTTGACAAAAAATACCAACGGACATTTGGGTAGGCCACACAAGTACTCAAACTGCTTGACATCATTAAATAAATTATAGTTAAAGTAAAAACAACGAAGAAAGAATAACCTACATTGTCCTCACATTAACAATAATGAAATAATTATGTAAAAAAAAAAACAAAAACAAAATAAATAGGTATATACAATACTTAACAAAACAAATATTTTAATCAATAAAAAATAAATCAACTATCAAAATTTTAAAAATAAAAAATGCTCACGTATATCACTGGAGCAGCTCATTCCCAAGCCTTCTTGTCCTCAATATAATCTTTAACAGTGTAAAACGCTTTCTGACATAGCTTACGTTTTATAAATAATTTGAATTTATTAATACTTAGTTCTTGAATATGGCTAGGAATTTTATTATAAAAACGTATACATTGGCATCTAAACGAACCACCTATTTTTTTTAACCTTGTTTTAGGAATGACATATGTGTCTTTGTTCCTTGTATTTACACTATGAATATCACTGTATTTTTTAAACAGATTAATATTTTTGTGTGCATACAAGAGATTCTCATAAATATACTGAGATGGCACAGTCATAATATTAATCTCTTTAAATTTGTCTCTTAAGGAGTGCTTGGGACTTAATTTATAAATTGCACGAATGGCCCTTTTTTGTAATACAAATATTGTGTGAATGTCGGCTGCATTTCCCCAAAGTAAAATGCCGTATGACATCACACTGTGAAAGTAACTAAAGTAGACTAAACGTGCTGTTTCGATATCAGTTAATCCACGTATTTTTCTAACGGCATATGCTGCAGAACTTAACTTTTTTGACAATTTATCTATATGGGGGCCCCACTGAAGCTTCGTATCCAAAGTTATGCCCAAGAATACTGTGGTATCTTCGGGTTTCAATATTTCGCCCTTTATTGATACAGTAGTATTCACTTGTCTAACATGAGGTAATGTAAATTTTAGGCATTTGGTTTTTTTCTCATTAAGAAGAAGATTATTAACATTAAACCAGCTAACTACAGTTGCAAGGGCTCTATTTACTTCTTCAATAACCTGCTGTTGACGTTTAATTTTAAATAAAAGAGAAGTATCGTCAGCGAATAACACTATGTCATGATTTTTGATCAGGTACGGCAAATCATTTATATAAATAAGAAACAAAAAGGGACCTAAAATTGAGCCTTGGGGGACCCCCATCTTGACCACAGATCCCGGCGATCTTTTGCCGTTCACATCGACTCTTTGAATCCTTTCACTCAAATATGAGGTTAAAAGATTCAGAGAGGAGTCCCGGAATCCGTAGTGGTGCAGTTTCCTGATTAATGTCTCATGGGGAACACAGTCAAATGCCTTAGACAAATCGCAAAAAATGCCCAACACATCGCACTTATCTTCCCATGCATTATAAATGTGTCCTAAAAGTTCAACACCGGCATCAGTTGTTGAACGACCCTTTGTAAAACCAAATTGTTTATTATGTAGCAATTTGTGTTTATTAAAATATCTTTGCATCTGCATTAGAATAATTTTCTCAAAAATTTTACTGAAAGTGGGCAGTACAGAAATAGGTCTGTAATTAGTAGGGTCAGATGTACTACCCGATTTAAATAGTGGGATTATTTTACTATATTTCATTAGATCAGGAAACTCACCGCAATCAATACAATTATTAAATATAACAGCTAATGTAGGAGCAATAATGTGTATAGTTGACTTAGTAACTTCAACAGAATTACCCCACAGGTCTGCAGTCTTTTTCATATTCAAAGAATTAAAAGTTTTAATGATGTCATTAGAAGTAACATATTGGAATTTAAACTCTGAACTACAAACTGGAACATTTTTTTTAAGTAATGTTTCTGCAGCAATGGGACATGATTTTAGCGACTTGGTTGTCGATACGGGAATGCCAGTGAAAAAATTTTCAAATTCTGTGGCGACTTGCGAATCTAATGTTATTATATTATCATCAATAGTGAGGGTGTAATCACTATTTCGGTTGCAAGACCTTCCCGTTTCGCTTTTTATAATATCCCAAGTCGTTTTAATTACATTACTACTATTTTTAATTTTAGAACTCAAGTAGCGAGACTTGGCAATATAACAGACTTTTTTAAATAATTTAGAGTAGTTCTTGACATATAAATTAAATTCTACCGAGTTAGTGTAAGTCCGCTCCTCATAGAGTTCATAAAGCCGATTTCTACTTTTATAAATACCAGCAGTGGCCCAGTCACTGAAAGAAGTGTTACTATTTACTGAAGCAATTTTGGGAATAAATGTGTTATCAAATTGTTGGCAATATATTTTGAAAAAATCATTATAATGTTTATTAGGGTCCTCATTAGTTAACAAACAGGGCATTTTATTTAAGAGTTTAGTTTTGAATGCTTCCAGGCGATATTTAGTTTTTGGATTTACAGTGATATTCTTTTTTAACATTTTATTAACCTTTTTTGGTAAAGTAATTAATTGCCCACAATGATCAGAGTCTATTAAATTAATTATTTTTTTGTGAGTCGGTACAACATCCGTAAAAATATTATCTAAGCAAGTGGCACTAGTCGGAGTTATTCTAGTAGGCTCCATAAATAGGTTTACAAGATTGTATGATTGGAATAAACTAATAATGTTAGAGCTCAAACCAGAATTTTCTAATAAATTAACATTAAAATCACCACAAACAATGACATATTTACTTGAGTTACAGATTTTATGCAAAACTTCATCCATTACTTTTTCAAAGCAATCGTACAATCCTGAAGGTGGTCTGTACACACTTAATATAATAAACTGCTCCAATTCAATACAGGCTATTTCAATAGATCGTTCAACAGAGAGGCTCACAATATCCATTCTGTTCTTGAATTTAAGATTATTACTTATTAAAATTAAAGAGCCACCATGTATAGCATTTACTCTGCTGAAAGAACTTTCATTATTATAGAAGTTAGAGGGGGGTGACACACATTTTACCACTTTGGAAGCTTATATCTTTTAAACGATTGACTTTATGAAAAAGTGGTTTTAGAAACCCTTATATCATTTTTAAATACCTGTCTACCTGTCCCCCCTTTATTTTAAATATTTTTTAATTTTTTTCTTAAAAACGGAAAGCGGTTCACAGAATACATCTAATGACTAAGTTTCAAATGTATAGTCGTAATAGTTTCGGAATAAAATGGCTGTGACATACGGACGGACGGACAGACACAGACAGACAGACGGACAGACATATCGAAACTATAAGGGTTCCGTTTTTGCCATTCGGCTACGGAACCCTAAAAACCCTTTTCAAGGCAAAAGTTACCTGACATAACCACGGCAGCTATACGTAATTTGTCAAGCCATTAGATCCCTACGTAACCGGTAGATGTCGTGTGTCACCTGTCGACACGCTCGCTGTGAGAAGCTCCGCGTATTATGCGCGTGCGCTCCAGGCCGCTACGCTCATTGTTTGTGTATTGACCGCGGTACAAGTTATAAGCGGTAGATATGCGCGATCGTGGACTGACTTATCTTCAAGGAGACTTATCTAAAAGGATTATTTCCTCAAAAAATATTCGGGCTGTCAGTTACGATTACCCAATAAAACGGAAAAGTATTTTTCCTTATTCACTTAACAAAAATTGAGACTTCACAGTTCGTTAATATTTTGCGACCAGTGACGTCACTAGTCTCTGTCCTGCGTTTTCTTTTGTCACATTTTTTCTATTGAAATGAAAAGCAAAAAAATCGATCCTGTACAATAATAAAAACCTAACACGTAGCTCACGGACCAAAATGAATTATAATTATTCCATACAGAAAATAAACTAGTCAATGGCAATGTTTGAAGGGTGTAAGTACTCATGGGCTAAAAAACCCCTATGGTGTGGGATCAACCGCAAAATATAAAAAACATGACCACACTTATTTTTTTATACAAATTAATAAAGTTTCGAAACCATCCAGCACTCGACACTCAAACATAGTTTGCAACATATGCCGTGCATATGATGATACTGGTATCGACCCAAGGTTACAAGCAAAATCCCATGAGAGATGAATTATTTTTATTACCAGCGCAGTTATAATAGTATAGTTCCTCTTGTAAAACAGAATATGTCTTAATTTTCACAGAATATAGGGATCTACATGATACAGTTGTTCGTCATAATAGGGTAGTTTCCTGGATTTCAAAATGATATCTTTTTCCTTTTCAAATCGATAAAACAATTTACAAAGATCAAAAGATTCAAAGTTTAGGAGTGGGGGCTGCTAACGTCATAAAGCTAAAAAGTAGTGAAGATTTTGTATTAAATAAAACATTTTAAAACAAACTTATAATACCCACCCACGGCTTGAGCTGTTTAAACGTGAAGTGTGAACAGGTAGACAGACCTAAGTTACTTTCGCATTTATAATATTAGTAGGAAAGTAAAGATAAATAATAATAATAATGAATAAAGATGATGAATAATATAATAAGATGATAATAATGTTTAATAGTAAGAACAGCTTTAAATATAACACGCTTGTATTCATTCCAAATACTCATACAAATAATTTATCACTGCAAACACGCGAACTGAAAGTTCGATTAATCAATTTTAAGAATCTCTTTGAAAACGCATTAATTCCTTCAAATACTTGATTTAAACAGGTGATGAATAATTCGACCACTTTCATGAATAAACAAACAATGGAACACGCAAGACGGAGGTAATAACGGGTATATTTTTCATGTGTACAATGACAGTAATTTGTCGATGCTTGATCACTTTTACCCATTCATTCGTGATTGTAACCTGTACATAATTGTATGAGCTTTTGTGGATTTTTATTATTGACATTGAAATGAAAACTGCTCATTATCATTACTAATTCAAATATGGCCCTGAATTAAACCAGCTGGCTAAAAATACAAAGAAGAATGTTGATTCATGTTGGTTCAGCAATGCTAAGGTGAAATCAAGAATGAGTATAGGTCTAATAGGTAGTTAGAGTGGCGCCTATATTAAAAAACTGAAAGTGATTCGCTATCTTGGTATGGACATATGGACATCCTCATCAAGGAGGGAAGACACGCATATGACTAAAAGAGTCATGGGTTTGAATGTTGATGAGTGGAGAGATAGAGGAAGACCAAAGAAAAGATGGAGCGATTGTGTGAGGAATGATATGAAAGAAAAAATCGTAAATGATACCGTGACATCTGACAGGAGAGAATGGAAGAAGAAAACGTGTTGTGCCGAAACCAAGTAAATGTGGTAACGGCAGGAAGATTATGATGTTGAAGGCATTTTGTATTTATTTGTGTCTATAAAATTACAATGGAAGGTTTTTGAGGGAATCTATAATTACTTATTCAGTTCGCTCCACTTATAAACTCACACCACACTACATCTAACAAGGGCCACAACCAATGACATAAAAGAATTACCTTCATCCTTTAATGAGATTATACACCTTTCTCTCTCCGACTTCGGCCCACAAGCCTGTGGTTAGCACTGTTTGTCTCGGCTTTCATATTTGCGGTTAAACTGGTAACGTTGTGTACTCGAAGTTGCTTTTCATGGTTTACTACTTAAGAACCGTCGTGAAAATGTTGGAGCTAGCGTTTCACCGGCTGTGAGGAATTCGGAAGAAAGGTGTGCAGCAGTTTGGTATGCGTTGGCAACGGTAACCAAGTTCCGATTCAATTAATTTTTGAGTCATCGTTCGATGACTCGCCAATGTCATAGGTGGTGGTGGATGGATATCATCGGTTTCCATTTTTATGTAGCCAAGAATTTTAAATGTAATCGTGACAGTTGGATTTTTGCAGACACACTGACTAGGGACTTCGAATTTTTCCAAAACTTTTGCGGCTAATCAACAGTGTGATCAGCAAGCTACGTCATATCCAAAAGAAATATATAACATAATTAGCCTTTAATGTTCCCACTTATGGGACACAAGTCTCCTGTCTATGATAGGGAATGGGGCGAGATCCACCATGCAGCATAGTGCGGTGTAATCATTGCGATTTCCTCACGATGTTTTCTTACCGCTTTGAGAGGAGTAATATTGATGAACAAGGCCACTAGGCCACCCCTGCTCTCAGCAGAAGTAATTTGTGGAAATTTAAAGCAGATGGAGTTCTGAGTATTGGATCATCATACGTAAAAAGTTAAAATAAAACAAAATATTCCATAAAATACCGATGGAATAAAAGATTAAAAGAATCGGAAGAACAATTGTCATTATTACTTTATCTACACAATATCGTATTGTTTCCAACAAAGAAGAGCAGGCCAATAGGTCATGTTGTTATGCTTAGAATTTTTATCTAACCTAGCGTTATCTTTGTAGCTGTGGGACCAAAACTGTCGCACAGTCGTGAAATATGAGTGTTTTGCGCTCAAATTTCGCGACACACGTGATAAGGTGATATCTAACAGACCAGACACATTCTCCTACCGTTGTTTTGTGGTTTTAGTGCGGATAAAAATGTGCTTATTGCATCACTTATTGCTTCTCTCTAAAATAAAGCTAATGAGGCTTGCTATATGGTTTAAGTTAAGTGAGAGGGAGTGCAACAGAGCCCTCCGATCATTTAAGGGCGGAGGACATCCATGAGGATTACCACCTTGAGAAAAGAAAATGGGTTATAATAATGTGTTCTTCATCAAATCACGATCTAGAATCAGTAAAGGACATCAACCACTTTGTATGGCGTTTGGGCTTGAACATGAACATGAAAATATTGCACTATTTTTGATTTTATTGAGTGGCTTACAGTACAAAGAAAACCTATAAATAAGTTTTGTGTCAAATTGATTAATATACTACAAAAAAAAACGGAGCCTGGAAGGACCGATGCTCGCTAGGGCCACGGGGAATTTTTAAAAAGGATGTGTAAATGTCTAACACAGCCTATCGCTTCACCCTAGAGCGAGAGAAGTAAATGGATGATTTATCAATTTAAATACTCCAACGTCCAAAGTAAAGCCCGGTCTTCCAAAAAAAACATTTTAATGTTTTGAAGCTCTAGAATCGAAATATCGATATTCACCCCCTTTTTATTTTGGCAACCCTAAGTCAACGCACCCCGCATGCTGCACCGCAACTCTCACCATACACAAACAAAATAATCAATTAAAAACTTTTTTATTACTTTTTAATATTATTTATTTTGACACTCCCGAATAGAGACCAATGTTCACTAAATATTATTACTAAATTATTTATGAATTCCTTTTTTTCCAATACGGCTGTTTGCGGTTATGGCCCATTTTGGTTGATGTCCTTTACAAAGTACAATGTTCGCTACTAAAATTATACAACGAACCTTTTATTTGTCAAACTGCAAAGGTTGGTAGAGTGGAAGGTATTGTGTCCCGTCACGGGCCATCGGATTTCCAAGGGCAGGTTCCGAGCCCAATATCCGTCTTTACGGGTCTTTTGTAAAGTGGTCACAAGGTCGACCGGAACTAGAACCGTCATGGCTGCGTTATTGACACCCATTGTATTCCGATATGTTCACCAAAATCGTCCAATAGTTGAGTTGAGAAGTAATCATTCTATTGAAATTTGTGCACTAATCGGTAAGATTTTGATGTGAAAAGAGGGAAGCACGATTTAACTTATATTGGGAAAGACACGTTAGGTTCAAATACTGATGGACGTCCTTCGCATTGGGGCAAACCCTATGTGGGCTCGCACACTTGCGCCGGGGTCTGCGTGAGCATATAATGCGGATCGCTACTAATGCCAGCCCTATCGAAATAGTCTAGCACTGGCTTATGACAAGCCAGGTGATAATTACAAAGATCATTGCAAAATGAATTTATAGAGTCTGATTCTACTCCAATCGTCAGACGGTTTTGGAAACAAACACTTTGATGTGGACAATGGAGACCCAAAAAATTGTTATAAGTTGAAATTATTTGCTGATGGTGATGATGATAATACGTTCAATCACAATGATTCAGCTAAAGGTGAATCTCCAAAGCTGCAGAACCACTTGAGAGCTTCTAATCCAATCACCAACTCAATTACAAAAACGAAAGCTAACAGCTTCCCATGATAACAAGAATTTCTAAATCTGCGCTAATCAATTTCATAACGTATATTACTACGGTAAACCATAAGCTAGAGAGACACGCACTTTCACTAATGGTTCCATAATATTTTATGGCACAACCATGTGAATTACCGTTACTGAGACAGGCATCCATCCATCATTCATTGGTGGTCATAAATGGGAATCTATGGCTTTGCGCTTGAAAGTAATTACGTTTAGTATTGCCTCCTGTCTTACGTACGCTTTGACGCTTCTATTTACTGAAACATCGTATATTGTAATAATCTTCTGTCCTGGGCTGAGCGTAGTTAAATAAATAAATTTGTATTCAGAAACCATAATGAGTAAAGTAAAAAATTAATCATAATTAAACTATATACGATTAGTCATGCCTACACTAAGAATCCTATATCACATAATCTAGTTCATTTGGTGTTTTAAAATTTTCTTCAATTCTTTTTTCTATGGGAATTTCTTTCTTCTTCCTAATATTTTTGTCACGTGATTATTTTCTTCGTGTTTTTTACTCTGGTCAGTTATGTCTTTTCTCCTTCATACATGATATATTACGTGATGGAGAAACTTTTTTCAGAGCATCAAAACGCAACTTCGATTAAATAATTTGAAAGACATTTAAAGAATGGAAATTTTGGAGCGTCAATTTCATTCATAAAAGACGAGAAGTCGTTGGAAAAGTGAATGTTAAATAATTTTATACTAATGAAACTGCTATAATCGATGTAGTATCTATCACCCTCGATATATATAGCTGATTCGTTCCGTTTAACCGCAAGACGAAATTAAATGCAAATGAGAATGGATACCAAGAATCAAAATTAAGCACAGACGCTCTAATCAAACGACCTGCGTTTATGTAGATATCAAAAAGTTGTTGTGAACTGCCCTATCGCGTAGTCACACCTATATGACCCTATTTTAGGGTCATAAAGGTGTGACTATGCATTTTACTGTTGCTATTTGTCATACGCAGTAAAATAACTTCCGAGTAATAAACGGAATATAAGACAACGATATACGATCTTCAAGCCGTACTCGTAATGAGTACATTTTCTGTTATCAGAGGGAACCTTCAAAGGGAAAAAAAACAGGAAGATTTTCCCTCACTAAAATCACCCTCATGATCACTATTAACACACTGAAGGGGACCTGTTACCTCTTAAAAGATCACTCCGAAGCCCCTCTGTGCAACATCTATTGGGGCACATACCTAGTGGCAGGCAAGCTTTTCTAAATAAGATTTTAAAACAAACTAGACTAGACACAAGAAATAAATGCGTTTTCCCCAGGTTACCCATTACCAAAAAGATGGAGATTTTAATCTCTTGTGAGCCGTGAGATTTCATTACACCAGAAACAAACTTCTTCTAAGATTAGAGAACTTAAAAAAAAGTTTCTTCTAGCATGGACTACGACCATATTTGAAAACCACAACTTGTCAGCGTACAAATGTTTCTTCTAAGACAACTAAGCTATTACCTGCAGTAATGTCACCGCAGGTCTAAGCGACGTCATAACGGTACGTACAGGGGCACGGTCGGGTCGCGTCGGCGCACGCGCTTTGAAACCGGCGCAAGACATTCGCGAGGTCCGCTCTACCGGTGTAATACTACCTGCGATACTTCCGCAACATTGGCAGGCCCTGGACGTAACAACTTTAACTGTCCTTATTATCCGTTTCAGAATATTAGAATGTCTATACTAGGAAAAATGAATCAATCTTATCTCTCTTAAAATAACCTCTCTCACTTCAAGTCAGATGACTTGAAGTGAGAGAGGTTAGTGTTTTTACAGTTGATGAGTTTTGTTTTTATTCTTTCGTTCAGTGTCGTTTCAGCATAGTAAGATTTGGCAGTCTGCCATTCATTGGACCTTTATTTTCTAAAGTGTATTGTCATAATTTGAGGACCTACTAACGCCCTATCTGCCTCCCGATAGTATTTGTTAACATAAGAACTGTAGATTTTTTCTAAATCTATCGCTCGAAACGATTCTGTAGTACTCAATCCGTGGAAAAAATTTAATCGAATATGCACTCCTAGAAACATACGACGATTCAAAACGCGAAATAATAGATCCATAAATGGATGTTTGTTAATATATCAAACCTAAATGGCTAAACTTATCTGGATTGGCATGGAGTTATTGCAGTCAATATTTCCACTCGAACAAATTCTACTAGTTATATTAGTTAGTTAGTTGCTTAGACACGAAAATCTTCATTTCATACATCATAAACCTGGTAATTTTATTGGCTATTGTTTTGTCAAAAGATTAAGCATTGCCATACAACGCCACCAGTCTCTTAGGACAGACCAACCGACAGCCTTGAAGACGAATTTAATGACGATTTATTTTAACACATTTTTTAAGAGAAAACATCGATAATCTGACAACAGCAAACAAGAAAAACATATGAATAAACAATACGTCTTACATTGATTATACAATAGCAGTTATTAAGACGATTAGTCACCACCTCGATAGTGCGGTGTTTATACAGGAATCCACTAAGGTGAATACGATGGTCGGTGATTCATTTAATTTCGAACACGTGTTGGCAGTACAGCGTAATTATCTTAAGTGTAGTGGTGCTCTTGGGTTATATGAGCACCTGTAAGCGATACAGGTTCATTCGAGTGTATCTGTTCCTAATTGATTGAATGGGATAAGACGAGTGCTTATTTGCACCATGGTTCATTTAATGCACGACGCTCAGCGAAAAATAACAAGATATTTTTTTCGAAATATCTTGCTAGTCCTTATGGGAATATTTTTTTTAACAACATAATAAGTTTAAAACGTTAGTAAAAAACTAGAACGAAAAAGTGTAAAGGATCTAAAATAGTGGTATTTTTTAAGTATTTTTCACATTCTGTGTTTGTCCTGTATCGTATTTTTTACAAACACCCAGTACCGGAACAATTGCTTGGAGGCCATACAAATATTTGCTCTGATGCGGGAGTCGAAATTGCGACTCGCAGTACAGCAGAAGGTCACTGAACTGACTGGGATAATGCGAACTTTTTCATTACTGTGTATAGCAATCGCTTAATTCTTAAATAACATTATTTATGGTACGTAATCAAAAATACCTTGCGATAAAATCGTTATAATTCTTATCAAAGATTATTTGATTAATATTGCTATTGCTGCTTCAAGCTACTTTGATTACCAATAGAAAAACTATTTAGTATACAGAGTTGATACGACAGAGGGGCATTAAATTACACTACGTATACTATACGTGTTTAGTGTTAATTTGATACAGTTAAAAAATTTTTGATTTCTGATTTGTAAGCACAAATCAGAGTAAAACGCAACCACTCTTTGTAAATTAATGTGACTGACCTTAAATACCTAGGTAACAAAGTGGCAACGTAGCGCGGCGTGTGTTTTCTCTTGTCTTGGTCAGATTTATCACTTTAAGGTGCATTTCATCAAAATCATTTGCGACTAAACTACTTCTCCTATTTAATTGATTTTTGGTACAAAGCTTGAAAATGGTACCTAGTCTACGCAGTTTAAAGGAAAGCCCCTCGGTCGTATCAACTCTGCATATACCTTATAATTTATAAAGGAGCTAATGATTACTTCGACCAGAACCATTACAGCTTTCTTTCTTATGGACTTCAACATGATTACGCCTAACGATTTCAACACAAATAAAATGGATTTGTTTCACCACTAACGGACATATTCACAACTAAGTACATCGTTATGGAACCAGCTTTACTGTCTATTATAATACTCTAGATAAATCACATTGTTGCACACTACACTATTAAACACTATAGAGTTTCTTTACAAGACTATAATGACTATGGTATGGGTAATGGTGGCGTCGCTTCGGTATACGTACCCATTTCATTTTGAATACGTAAGAATCTAAATGAAAATATGAAAATATTTACATGAAAAAAAAAAAGAAACTTGTAGTTTTTTTTTTTTCATAGTTAGTAGCCAATTTGGGAACCGTGATTCTGTAAAAACTATTTTTTTTTTGTTGATAATAAGTTCGCGTTTGACCACAATCTCACCTGATGGTAAGTGATGATTTGGTCGAAGGTGGAGCACGCTTACCTAAAAATAACCTATTCACTCTTGACTTAAAGACCCCTAGGTTATAGCTATCGGGAAACACAGACTCCGGCAGGGAATTCCACTCCTTAGCCGTACGCACAATGAAAGTATTCCCAAAACGTTTAGTTCGTATGGGTGGGATGTCCACCATGTAACGATGGCGCATCGCCGTTTGTCCTGTTGTCCGATTATTTTTTATTTTTTTTGTTTCGGTAGTAATTAACTTTGATCTTTATCTGCTTAGCCTTTTTCCAGCTAGTTTGGGGTCAGCTACCAGTCTAACCAGATACAGTCGAGTATTAGTGTTTTACATTGAGAGACTGCCTATCTGACCATCAAAACCTAGTAGACGGGTAACACGATACCCTTGCATAGATCAGTGTCAGATTTTCTGACTTCTGACTACCCGTATGACTATCAAAGATGTCGCAATGGCAGCCGGGATCAATGACTTAGGCTGCGTTTCCACCAGAGATGTGTGATGGAAATGTGTCGTGCGAGGATGTCTAGCTGTGCTGTGAAAATATGTGGGGGTTTCCACCAAAGCTGTGCGATGAAAATGTGCCTACTTCTCAACACACATTCCTCGCAACACATCTCTCGCACACATCCCTCGCTTGTTTTGTATGCGCAAAAATCTAGCTCCGCTGAGCCGTTTCCACCAGAGCTGTGCTGACCGAGGCGAGGTAAATGAAGCGATTCTATTGGTTCTTTACAAACACATCCCGTTACGCATCCTCGCACATTTCTGGTGGAAACGCAGCCTTAACGTGCTTTGCGAGGCACGGGGGTTTCACACCACCAACTTCCAAACTCCGGGCTATTACTGAGAATTTCCTAACAGAAAAACTCAATAGCACATTTTACCCGACCCGGGAATCGAACTCGAGATCTCGTGCTCAGCTGTCGCGCTTGCGACTATTCGAACGATATTTGATATTATTTTTTTTATTAAAGTTACCATTAGTACCATTTATCTCTTTCTAGATGTACATTCGCCAGCACATCAAGCTACAACAATCTGTCAAATTTCTTTAATAGATTTTCAACTTTATTGTTAAAGAAATTAGGTTCAAGGTTGATTGGGAAAATTTGACAGTTTCGGGTAGCTTCATGTGCTGGCGTCTGTACATACCAGCCTTGGCACAATTCATTCATGATTTCTTCGATCCAAATACGTGCCGAAAACTTTCCACATGCCATTTTCCACGGCCAACATTTGCAACAATGTAGTGATATAATATACAATGTAATAATATTGAATGGGCTATAATTAACACATAATTTGCATCAATAACGAATCCCAATTTGGGTTGATTGCATGTCTTTTGTAATGTTTATTGCAAATATAAATACATACCGACCACTGCAATGGTGTTGTTCATGTTTTTATAGTAGTGAGAACATTTATCAATATGTTTATGTGAGAAGGTTAAGTATGTTAAGGTTCTTTTAAAACATCTGGATGTTTTAAATACAGAAACAGTTTGTTTTCAAGCAACTATTTTATCAACGTTATTATTAACAAGCTTTTGCGCGCGGCTTGTTCGCTTATAAAGTTTTATTTCAACTAATTAAGCTAACTACTAACTAACTACCTACAAGATGGCAAAAAGTTATCAAACAAAATGGTACCTACTTACATACTTTAGTTAAATGTAAATAAACTATATTAAAAACTGTTTTGAATTTTCTTAAAAAATGCGAAGAAACTTTTCCCCAACCTATTATATACCAAACTAGCAAGAGCGCGGAGCTTCGCTCGACTCCCGTGAACTTCACGATAAAAACATGACCCTACTTCTTTTGCAGTCGGGTAGCCTATAACCTTCCTTCATCCAAATCCATCCAGTAGGTACTGTCGAAGATCGTAGCGCGTTTAAATCTATACTAATATTATAAAGCTGAAGAGTTTGTTTGTTTGTTTGTTTGTTTGTTTGCTTGAACGCGCTAATCTCAGGAACTACGGTTCTGATTTGAAAAATTCTTTCGGTGTTAGATAGCCCATTTATCGAGGAAGGCTATAGGCTATATATCATCACGCTAAGACCAATAGGAGCGGAGCACTAATGAAGAATGTTTCAAAATCGGGGATTTTTTTTCCACGCGGACGAAGTCGTGGGCGGAAGCTAGTAAATAATATTAGTATAGATTAATAGCACGAAAGATTTTATAAACAAGTGAAATTTGTCTCAATAATTGATGCTTATAAAATCGGTATGCAAACGGAAACACAAAATGTTAATTACATATTTAAAGAAACGATGATCATATAAAGTAATAACATAATGTTATCAGGTCACATTCCCCGAATACTTAACAAAATAATAATTCAATGGCTACATAGGTATTAAGTATTTTATTTGGTTCGCAGAAATGCTATTAACATGTCGCATTGCGCTGCATTGGGTAATATAATATCCTCGGAATACGTAATTCAGGGCAGAAGTCTAAGAATTTGATGAAACAACTTACGTAGGTACTATATAAATTACGAAAAAAAAACATGAGGCAATATAATCTGATGGTTTAAAGACGGCTATATTTCCATAGATCATCTATGAATGAAGTCTCTGCCGTGATAAACAACGTTGATTATTTTAATTTATTTATTTATATCATTCTATTCTATTGTACACCTTAAATACAAATAATAATAAAAATGTACTTAAAATATGAAACATGTAACTGGCAGCCATTTTATAGGATTTTGAGATCTCTTCTAGAAAACCGAAAATGCGAAGAAATTATAAGAAACAGAATACGTATCCTACTAATATTATAAATGCGAGCGTTTGTGAGGATGTATGTATATGTATGGTTGTTCCTCTTTCACGCAAAAACTACTAAACGCAACTCAATGAAATTTTGTAAGTAGATAGTTACCACGGGATCAGGATTTACGCGGAAAAACATCCCACGCGAAGCAGTCGCGGGCAAAAGCTAATTATTTATACATAATTATAATATACCACAATCTATCCTAGGCAACCGAGAATGCGAAGCAATTACCAGAGTTGTACTTGTACTAAGTCATCAATTAAGATACAGAATACGTAATACTTGACACGAATTCAAACACAGAAATGATAATAATAATACTCTCTTAAAAGTAATTATTAAGGTATTTTTTCTCTAGTCTCAAAGTTTGTTGTTGTAAATATGAC
The DNA here is from genome assembly GCA_943138885.2 of Tholera decimalis. Taxonomy (NCBI): domain Eukaryota; kingdom Metazoa; phylum Arthropoda; class Insecta; order Lepidoptera; family Noctuidae; genus Tholera; species Tholera decimalis. The sequence goes on from OW964551.2 coordinate 17,681,198, forward strand.
CTTTTAATGCCCTCAGTTGACTGTTTGGTGTTTACATTTCAATTGGGTAAAACCATCGTAGTCAGCTATAATAATAAGGTTTTTATCTTTTCACCTAACGTAAATTTAATATGTTCTGTCAGTCAGTTTGACAGTTGATACGCCCGTCTGTAAAAACCAGGATTGCCATGAACTCTGACTTGTATTTCAGTATATTTTTAATTTTATTTCGACTTTCAATGTTCTCCCGTAGTCTTAAGTATTCTAGTAGAAGTACCCATATTTACATCTATTTATGTCATATTTACATCTAGATTCCTCCGTGCTTCGGCAAGCATTACCTACGACCCTAAAATGGTATCAAATGTGAGATCTTTTAGAATTTTTCTAGAATTTTAAGAGCACAGTTGTGTAGCCATCTTTCACTGTGGGTGCCGAAACGTAATATCAAATTAAAAATGGTACTTCTGCATAATATTCACGTTTACACCGCCACCGATTATTAAAAAATGTTGTTACTTTTACGACGCAATAACAATATTGATTATCGTGGTTACGATCGTTCCTCTCAACTGATTGTACAAAACAACACCATTTCACTCCAGCTAAACATGCTAAAATCACCATTATGAAATAAAATGTTGCTAGGCTGCGTTCACATCGGTCGAGCTTGAAGGACGAGTATTGTACTGGGATACTAATAATTCTTTATTTTTCCCAAGTCCTACTAACATCTTATCTTACTATCTTATCTTATCTTACTTCTTACTAATATTATAAACGAGAAAGTTTGTGAGGATGTATGAATTTTAGTTGCTCTTTCATGCAAAAACTACTGAACGGATCGCAATGAAATTTGGTAAGTAAGTAGATAGTTGACATCCTGGAATAACACATAGGCTACTTTTTATCTCGGAATTCCCACTGGATCGGGATTTACGCGGGAAAAACTTCCCACGCGAAAGAAGTCGCGGGCAATCTAAATGAGAATAATGTTATAAAGGTTCACCCTTTTTTAGTTGTTAAGTCCTTATTTGTTTTCTGTTAAGGTGTATAATAAAGAGTACCTATATCTATTTATCTATCTAGATATCTAATGTTTTCTCTATTACTTTTAGTTATTAATTATACGATACATACAAATGACTGGTCTACGACTGATTTAGGTACGCTAATTACGTTACAAATATTATATCGCTGTCAAAACTAACACCTTTTTTTAGTAAGTACATAACATCTATCTTACACAACGATACATATTTAATTGGTGTGCACTTACCTAATTTTTTGAACCCAAAACCTAAAACATGAAGATTTGGTTTAATTCATTATATTGCATTCATGTACAAAAGTATAGAAATCAGGTAAAAACTTTAGTCTACTCTTTTCCTACACCTACTAGTAGATTTAAACTTTAAAACTCGCCCAATGTAGTGGCAACCTAAATTTGGACATAAAAATTTGATTAATAAATATTATAGCTTCGATATTAAAAGCGCTACCTTATTGGGTCACACAATACTAACACGTTTGATAGCGTGAATCAAAGAAAATAACAGTGAAAGTTGTGAGAAAACATCATTAATTCGAAATTAGATTCTATTTGCGTGACGAAAGCGATTTGATATGAGAAAAATTGTGCAGGAAGTTGTAATGACGCTGGTGGATTGTTTAAAGAGTGGGCCGAGGAGGAGTGGTATGTCAGTAAAATTTGCCGTTTTTAATATGCTAGTTCATATACGTAGTGCTATTCTACAAAAAATCTCTTCATGAAAACTTCAATGATGTGAATTTGATGTTGGCTGTCACCCCGTTCAACAGAGGTAAAATGACGGTCCACTTAGCTGCCGAAGTTTTCGACAATATAAACCAGCTGAATGGAAACTATACACAAAACAGCTGTCATAATATACCTACAATTTAGCGCAATTAGCAGAAACAAGTAACAGACTGGCCCTACCAACTTGCATGTACAGTGACGCTACGTCTAAACACAGCACGAAACTCGAAAATCACCAACGCACGCCATAGGACTTGGTGTACCTACAAACTCTCGTTTTAACACCGCCACTTGATTAATCCTCAGCTTTTAAAAACTAGGTGTTAATAACTGTATTACCAAAACTAATTAACCTAAACAATGGCATGCAGTTACTACAAAACGATCTTTAAAAGTTACAAGCGTCAATAGCCTAATGGCTAAGGCGTCGGACTTGTGATCGAGTGGTCACGGGTTCGTACCCCATCCATTACCCTATTGCTGTGAACTCACTCCAGACACAAGCACATTTAGCTTAGTTGGAGGGGTTAAAAAGATAGCTACTAATGAGAACTCTACCCAAATTGCAAGTTCTCCTAATTTTTTTTAAATAAAGCTAGTAACTTGCGCCGCCTTATCCATTGTGCCTTGCCAAAAGACATCTACACATCAAGTACAGTGGCAATGAAACCATTACAAGTCTGTTCCAATCGATGAAAGATATATTGCGAGGAAATGAGGCCTACACGTACTTTAAGTAAATAAATGATAATAATACCAGCTTGAATGTGCGTGATGTTCAACCGACGAAGAAAAAAGAATAGGTTATGATTTTAATAATATATTAATCTGAACTCGCAGATCGAATGGTAGTATTACACGTTGGCGATCAATCAAACCTAGGCCCAATCAAATAATTGTCATTCACAGTACTCTATAGTAATCTTGTCTTTCAGTGCTCTAGTCCATTTGGAACAATAAATATTCAGCTTGTTCGCTCTACTGTAAAGTTAGTCGATTATTTTTAGCCTTTATCAATAATCTCTTAGTATTTTTACACATTGATTATTTAATAGGGACGTCTATCTTCAGATTAGACATCGGTTTTCGAAGAATATTGTTTCGCTTTTGCCTACGCCTGCCCTTTATGGGAAACAGTTCCAGGTCATGGGTTTTTCTCCGTTGTACGATACGGGTAGTTATTTATAGCATAATCTATGATAGAGCGATACAAGGACGATAATGTGCAACCTAAACAACATACAATAACTATCTATACTACTATAATAAAGCGGAAAAGTTTGTTTAACCTCTCAAGGACCGCCATTATTTACGTCAACTATTAGCTGAGCCCCGCTGGCACACAAATTTAGTGCCAGCGGGGCTCAACTAATACTTGTTTACTGGCACGTTTTTGTGCTGCTGGGGCTCTAGAGGTTAAACGCGCTAATCTTTGAAAGTCCTGGGTGGATTTGGATGAAATTTGGTATGGAAGTAGCTTGAAGCTTGACGAAGGGTATATGCTACTTTTATACCTCACTGCAAAAGAAGAAGGTAGGTTTTTATCGTGATAAAGTCCACGGGAGCGGAGCCCGCGCGAATGCTAGTAAAATAGAAAATTGAAAACCGGACGCATGTCATAAAAAAATTCAACGCAATAAGTTTATCGTCTATATTTTTCGTTTATTTGACAACAGAATAATAAATGCCCAAACAGACGTAGATATCGAGATGACGTGCACGCCATATGACCCGTCAACCTTTAAAGCCAGGTGGGCACGCTCGTTTCATCGCAGATCACATGTATCGCTTACCATCAGACGTGATCGAATTCATGAGCGGGCTAATTAAAAAAAAAAACGTTTTAAATTGACCACTTGATAATATGTTTTCCCTACATTGCAAAACACAGCACTTGTATGAATATTTCAAATTCGATAACATACTTACACTCAAAGATATTGCAATAAAATTAACTGTGGAACTAATGCGCCATCATGTTTGAGTTCCTATATATTATTTATTTAATGTTTCGTAAATCGTAAAACATCAAATAACTTGCAAATGTACAATAGTTCATTACAGAAATTTTCATTGACACCCACGTACACGGGTGGTATTTTATCATATGGAAAACTTTAAAGCTACTTACTAAAATAAACTGAAGGTAATTTTGATGCTTTAATTAGCTTGGGATTTATTATATATTTTATCAGACATAGCTTCTGCTCGCGACTTAATTAGCATAACAAGGTTTTTTCCGCGAAAAAGTAGGCCATGGTACTCACTAATAACGAGATTTTATATTGGTGAAAGAACTTTCAAAAGCGGTTCAGTAGTTGTTGAGGTTTTCCGTGACAAACAAACAAAAAAGAATACTCGTTTTTGCAGGATATTTAAAAGAAATTTTATCAAAACTTTTTATCAAAAAATAGAACCGACTTCCATATAAAAACACTACAAAGGCAAAAATAACTTTAATTTCGGAAGGCGGTGTCAAAAACGAAAATATATACAAAACTAAAGACACCGCCTTCCGAAATTAAAGTTATTTTTGCCTTTGTAGTGTTTTTATATGGAAGTCGGTTCTATTTTTTGATAAAAAGTTTTTTTTCACTCTTTTTAGTGGGTTGGTTTGTAATTTATCTAGTTACAAAAGCCAAAATGTCAACTACTTATCACCTTTAACAAAATATTGCTTTTCCCGGTGCAGAGCCGTTAATTTTTGAGGAGTTCTCCTGGTACATCACCATCAGCTCTACTTCACCATATGCATTGTGACGAGCATAAAGTGCTTAACATCCATATTCATGTAATCTAATCGCAATCAACGAAATACTTATTATTGAGTAGTTTCGGTGGCCATCTGGGGTCTTCATCATCAGTTCCACTTCCTCAAATGGTGCTTTTCAAGAGCAACTGTACAAGGTACTATAAGAAATCCCCAAAACGCTATAGGTGTGCCTATAATATTTGAAGAGTTCCCTCGATTTATCCAGGATCCCATCATCAGATCCTGATTTCGTAACAATGGGACCAACTAGAAACTATACCCATTCAAACGCAAAAAGAATTTTTCAAATCGGTCCAGCCGTCTCCGAGTTATGAGGTAACATACATAAAAAAAAAAAAAAAAAGTTCAAGACGAATTGTAAACCTCCTTTTTTTGAAGTCGGTTAAAAATGAAATCACAATTAGGGTTTTTCCAATAAAAGTGTGTAACAATGAGTGATCTGATCGCGGAAAGTAGTATCTTTTACCAATATCCTCTGGATAGCTTTGAGTAACAAGTTATGAATATGGGTCTATGCAATGGCTAAACATAAATATTGAGAGGTTGGTCCAATATTTAAGTATTTATAGAAGGAAGTATTAAATCATTTATGCTCCTGCGCTCATCCTAATGCATGGGAAGTTATCGCATCAAACCTATGTTTAAAACCAACTACTTATGTAAAAAGTTGCGATATTCATTTAAACCCCATGCAATGCATAAATGAATGAACGCTGACTAAATACCTTAGATCTCATCTACCAGTCAACCAAGGGAGATGAAGGGATAATATGGCAGGTACATAAAAAAACATACATATATATCCTGAGTTGTTTCAGACGACTCAGCTTTTTTTTTTATTTTTTAATAATTTATAGACTTACGTTTGACCGCCATCTCACCTGATGTTAAGCGAGGATGTGGTCGAAGATAAATCACGCTTAAGAACTAACCTATTCACTCTTGACTACAAGACCCCCAGTTTAAAGCCGTCCGGTTGTTTATTTATTTATTTACATTTTGGCAACATTATTCTCTCAAAGTAGCGTTCACGCACTTTTGAATACGATTTAAAAACTATGAATACACTGCACCATCGCTCTTTAAACAATAATTACCATATTCACACATTTCCCCACACCTTTGCATAACATAACAAAAAATCAGGCGGTTCCGCGCACCTTACTTGTTTATTGGCATTACCGCGTCAGTACAGAAGGTTCAATTCACTACGTCTTCTAATAATATGTAGCCAATGTTCAAAATCTCTGTGTCTAAACAGAGATTTGATGAGCCATGTGCCTATCCCGACGATTCAAAACGAATTGTATAAGGGAACATTAATTATTTAGAAATTGCCTGAAATACGATATTAATTTAATTATGAAACTTCATAGAAACGTTCAATTCGCGATTGCATTCATCAATTATGTTATCACTAGCAGTAGCGCGAATTTTCGCTTCCGTGGACTTTATCACGATAAAAACATAACCCTCCATCTCATGCAGTCTGGTAATAAGTAGCCTACAACCTTCCTCAAGCTTCAATCTACGTCCATACCTATAATTTCATCCAAATCCACTCAATACTTTCCAAGATTCACGCCTTTAAACAAACAAACTTTTCTGCTTTATAATATTAGCATAGGTAATTGATTTAAGACGATAATAAGCAATACAATGTAGATGCGAAGTTTTGAATCCGTTATAAGAAAAAATAGAAAGACTGATACGATATTACACGGCTAAATTTATTGAAGATATTATAATTAATTCTTTAAGAATGAAAATACGATCATCACCTGTTTAGCCATTTCCCAACTACTAATGTTTTACATACATAGAGCGAATATTTATCAGAGCTCCACAACCCAGTAGCTGGGTAAAACAATACCCCTAACCAAGACCAGTGACAGATTTTCTGGCTTCTAAACACCCGTAACTACTGACCAGGATGTACAAATGACAGCGAAGAAGAACAGCTTAAAGTGCTTTCCGAAGCATAGAGAAATCTCGATAATATGTTGAAATGGAGATCAATACAATGACCGACTTCCGACCCGAGCTAAAACAATATGAAAATACAAAAAAAGACGTTTTGAAATAAAATATTTTTACCGTCAATTGGCCTTTTCTTCTCACCTACATCACGACATCATAATACAACTATGCGCATGAGTCGCGCACGTTCACGTAACGTTACGCATGCGTAACAGAACGCCAATACGGGCGTCGCTAACAAACTCGCGATCCACGACAATTAAACAAGTGAATTACGCAATTCTCCCGCGTCAATTGCTTAGAGCATTTAATAGTGTCTGGAATATTGGATCGCATGTTGAGTATCGAACGGAATGATGAGTCATTTGGTGTAGTGATCTTGGTGACTCGGTCAGAGAGGACAGCGGTGACCCGATGACTAACAGTAATTATTGATTGTTGTGACGGCATGATTGAAACAGAGATATTTGACGTCAGATGTTATGATAAAAATATAGATAACTAGTTCTTGCCCGCGATTCTTCCATGTCGAACTTTCACATATGCGTAAGTATTTTTTAGTGCCAAAAGGATATCGCGCCTCCTCAGAATACCCTGTCTAAATTTCATCACAATCTGATCGATGGTTTAAGAACCCATACAGGACAAACAAGTCAACATTTATTTTTATTTATAGGTATAGATAGATATTGAAGATACATCCAATTGTGCAACATTCGGATAGTACCATGATTTTACAAACATAACAGGTAAAAATTCATTTATTCACATTTTGCATTATTAGCATACCCCATTAGGCATTTAAGAGCATGTAATTGCCAATAAGAGCAAAGAAAAAATTATATATTTTAGCAGAGACATAAATAAGTACTATGATTTATGTTATTTATTCAGAAAAGGAGTTCGTTTAGAGATATCTTCGCCAATGCCGAACCAATTCTGGTGGTCTTGAAAAAATGGGTAAAGTTCTGATAAAGAACTCCTAAAAAGCATTCCAGTATATATATAACTTAACTGTACTATATTATAACTATATATAACTTTAAAGAGTAATTACATTATTTCCTATTTTTTATTTTATTTAGAAATCGATTGTATTTTTACTACACCTACGTCGTATTATTTATTCGTTTGAATAGTTATCTACCATTCGTCACACGCCTATTTGCATACTCAAGACCAACAATGACTATGAACAAGTCACAAACTTTCTTCACACAAGTTTAAACACCATTGCTTATTAACACATAAGTAGATATTAATATACAGCTTAACTCGTTTAAGAGCGAAGTTGTTTTCAGCTGTTAAGTAAACAAGGAAGTACGGTATGTATTATAAATGGGTAAACAATTATGTTTTGGATGTATTTCGTAAATACAGCGTGTATCCAAACGTCTGTTGTAAACAGCGGATCTTGTATACTTAGTTATGTATGAATTATGATGCGTCGCATCCGTGTTGATTCTCATTTGGCTAAAAGCTTTATTTTATTTATTCCGAACTAAAACATGTTAAGGCTTAAAAGTTAATAAAATATGTAGTAAGTAAACATACAACCCACACCATTGTCCACGGAATAACAAATATAATTTGGAATATGATTACGAAAAACAGACTTCATGGATCTCTTTGATTTCAGAAATAGAAAATTCAAGTCAAGGATGAGAAACTATCGATTTTCAGATTACTTTCATTACTTAAGTAATTTCCTGTAGATTCAGAAAAAATAATATCTACGTCATGGATGAGATATAGATTGAACTTGAACGGAGCTATTTTCATTGTCAATTTTTTTCCGATACTGGAAGTAAAATCATACACGTATTCCGCTGAAATCCTTGCTTTTGGGACATAATAGAGGTACAAGATTCAATTGGATACAAACACGCATCATATTGAAATAAACCAAAAATTCCCTAAAATTTTAATAGCTCAATGCATGCATAACTAATCACAGTCCCAGACTGATACATAAACACTTATTAACCCTCGAACGCTATGCGGTCACGCACGACCAAGGATCGTGCAAGAATCGTGCGCAGGCGCCGATCCTGCTTATAGTAATAGGCTATAGAGCATAGAGATGCGTCTGTGGTCACTGGGACGGGATAGTTGAAAACTTCCACATAAATCAAGCACGCCAGAGAATGTCACAGATCACATAGATCATTGTAGAGAAATCTATCTCGCAACATATGAACTAACGATAGAAGTCCTGTATTGCGCAAGCAGAGTTAACCACAAAACTAGCCTGCATAAAAGTTACCCGATAGCAAACATCGGGCAGTTGTCCATCAGATAAAACATCTGTCTAGTCGGAGGCTCCTCCCTTTTTCGGACTTTTCATCATTATTCCAACCCCTTTTTGTTATAGAGGGGAAACCTTCAACAGGCGCTCGATCTTTGGGGGAAAGACCGAGGAGTGTGAGATTCTGTCTCACTAATAACCCTAGTGCTCCCGATCAGGACACGAGGACAGCCCCGGGTCCTCTTATAGGACTGCTCCTGTTAGGGCACCTACCTGGGGGAGATTTTAAAAAGGTGTCTCAATAGTCTCGCTATGGACGGTAGCACCATTATGCCTCTATCAATCCCCATGTTCCTGTGCTACCAAAATTAAGGTAATAACAGCTACGTCATTCGTCCATCTCGCAGCCAGGCAATCTTCTTTCAGTCCCCAGACCTAAGTCACCGACTTACTAATACCAAAATTTGACAGGTTGTGTCAGCTTTAACTATGGCTATACTAGACAGAATTTCAAGAACATTTATAAGCAACTAGATATTCTAATGCCAAGTAAAGTAATAATGTGCTTGATTCTTTCAAACAACCAAATCAAAATGTCTGCATGTGAAAATCCTGTCACTTTTCAGCAACCCTCTTTAACGACCTCAGAACACCCTGCAAAAGTTTCATTACAATGTGATCGATGACTTAAGATCGCATACAAAACAAACATACAAAGATTTTTATTTATATACATAGATCGAGTGTCTAGTCGCAGCCAAAGTCTGTGGTTAATAGCTATGGTCCCCGCATACTAATTGACAGAACTACCATATAAACATGAGGTGTATTACCTACCATTATGGGATGCGTGCGGAATATTTGTCGTGATGATCGACTGGTTTGATGACTTGATCACGCATGTATTACTTATTTTAAGCGTTAGCTACTTTGTACAATCATTGTGCTAATTTGACGTCTTACTTATACCAATCTGCGTAGGCGAGAACATAAGTCTGGCATTACTTTTGTCATCGTTTACACTCGCAAAAGCAATTGCCGTATAGTTGGTACTTTGAAATCATGCCGGAAAGACGAGCTACAGTTTTAATATAATTGTACTTTCAAAAATGAAAAGAAAGGCCATCTTAGTTTGGATAAGGACTTTAATGAAGTTACGAATAGAAGTTACGTTAGAATTCAATTTCATTCATATGACCAAAGATGATTTAGAAGTATGACTTATATGTATTTTATTATTAAATGAAAAAGAGATAAGAAGATGATTTATGATTAAGAAGAGCTGATTGCTGTTTAGCAAGATCCGTCGATGATGTTAAGATTTCATCTCACAGAAATTCGTCACTAAGTAATGCAGGTGGAAACGGGACCAAAGAAAAAATACATCAATTCCATTACGCTCAAATCCATTGTAATAAATTAGTGGCAAGTCTATTGGATGGAGAGGATTCAAGCCGACTGAATTGCCACAAAGAAAACTGCAACGAAATGCTCAAAGGACGGGACTTTTTTTGCAAAATGGACTCTATTGAAGATCCGCCAACGAGGCGGCACTATCTAAATATGAATCACCATATTAAGATAAGTAGGCGCTATAATATGCAGATTAACTTATCTAAATTGGAGTCCTTATTAAGATTATGAAGGACCACTGACTCAAACGTCTGTTTAAGATTTAAACAAAGCTTTTGGGTTTTTTAGACGCAGACAGTTTCATCAGCGGTTTAAGAGACTTGGTAGACGGTTAAACTTGTACTGAAGTTGATTTATAAAGGTGTGCATCATGTACTTTAGTGATATCACACATGCTTAGCGCAAATGATCGAAGATATTATATTTCCTTGTTCGATTCCTCTGATAGTAAGTGATAATGTTTTGCCAAAACAATAAAAAATATTCACAACAAAAAAAAAAACAATGAATTTCAATGTGGCAAACGGAGCGGACACAGTTAATGTTGAATAACATGGCTGGCTAGAACATTGGTCAACGCTGATTAACAGCCCTTCTTTTCACTCTATTTACTACCAACTTAGATAGGAGTACCTACTTACCTAAATATTATTATAATAAAATCTCAAAGATTTCACATTTCATCCGGATCCTACAGCCTTTTAAGCGTGATTGAACAACACATCCAACCATTTATACATAAAAAATTTCGCATTGATATTATTAGTATAAATTCAGTATCCACACTGGATAGTACCAAAATATGTGTTTTAAGGTCTAGTTGTGCATGTTCTGAGGCTGAAGTGGTGGTAACGATAATCGAGGACCAAATGAAGAAAGAAGATCAACGTATGCATTTAAAGCTACGCTTTTTTTAAATTCATGATAGGCTTGCGTTTGACCACTATCGTATTGTTTGATGGTAAGCGATGATGTAACCGAAGATGAAGCACGCTCGCCTAGAAGTAATCAATTCACTCTTGATTTAAAGACCCCTTTAGGTTACAGCTAACAGGAAACATAGACTCTGAGAAAATGCCACTCCTTAGCTGTACGCACAATGAAAGTATAAAGTATGTTATTCATCGTTACCCATAAAGTCTAGAGTACTTTGTTCAAAATACGCGCGTGCCCATCCGCTGAGTGCATCTCCGTCCAACCGCAACGGACAGACAGACGCCTAAATTGTCGATACACGAGTGCAAGCGACGCCGGGTGCAACGACCGTGGATCTTCGTATGATTGGGGTACCATCAATTGGCGAGCGACAGGCTAAATTATAGTGACAGACGCGTAATTCGTCACTGTTTCTAAGTTTAGATAGCCTTGTTTGGATTAGCAATTTTAACCGAGCATTCATTTCTCTGTATTATTAAATAGCTGTTGCCCACGACTTTGTTCGTACCCTTAAATTCAGCTCCTTAGGGGTAGATTAGTGTTAAATAAATTAATATTTTAAAAAACACTAGAAAAACACGCTTTTATAAATGCACGTAAAAACAAAACGAGTAGTGAACAACTAAACGGTCGATCCCCCAGAGGATTTGAAAGTGACATGTGTGAGTGATTAAGCGGTAATTCAAAAAGATTAAGAAAACCGATAACAGATTTTCTAGGTTTTTTAGGATTGTTATAACCTTGAAACCTGATCGTGTTCAAAGTCCATTATATGGCCTTTCTAACAAGTGCAAACACGACTATGATACGATATTCCATCATGGAATGCCAGTGCCTATCTTCCAGCTTCATCATCAGACTTTGAAACCTAATCGTGGTCAAAGTTCATTACAAGACTTTTCTAAGAAATCCAAATCAGTTACGATACGATTTTCCATCATGAAGTTCCAGTTCATATCTTCCGGCTCCATCATCAGATTAGTTTGACAGTACCATATTATTGTATTGTCATCAGAACTACATACAGCTGCCAATTTTCATTACGCTACGACCCTTGGAAGATGGTTAAATTAGTTACCTTAGATTTCATTACATAGTTAGTTACATACAGGTCGACCTAATAAAAGCGTGTTAAAAAAGAAACCTATGTCCTTCTCCGAGGTCTCTGTATAAAATTCCATCAAAATCGGTTAAGTGGTTTAGAAGGTATTAGAAGGGAAGTAGGGATTAACATGCATTTTTGAATTGACAAGCAGTCGGTATAGTCAGACTAAGCAAGTCGCACGTAGCAAGGTGCGAATCATTCGGGACAAGAACATGTCGGAATCTTCATCTCTCATCATCTCTGCTTGACTAGTTAAGACTATATCCCTAAGACAGACCAGTGACAGATTTTCTGGCTTCTGACTACCTGTAAGGACTGTCAAAGATGCCTACATGACAGTCGGGAAGAATGGCTTAACGAGCTTCCCGAGGCACGCGGGTGTCATTCCGCCAACTTTTAAACTACGGGCTACTACTTAAGAATTTCTTATAGAAAAACCCAATATCACTTTTTTCCGTCCCGGGAATCGAACTCGGGACTAATATAAATAAATACTTACAAAAAAAAATGTAGTCGATCCTTCTCCAGTATTCAATATTAAGCAATTGCATGAAGTAATATGTACATATGTGTATTTCTTTGACCACAGGCACGATTCGTTTAATTATTTCGCTTCAATAAAGTCTAACCACAGGTCAGTTACAAGATAATTATACCATCTATAATAATCTCTCAAGATCGTAATGTTGCAGCTCTTTTGAACCTTTAGACTCCTCACCTTTGGAGGTGCGCTCTCAATGTAACGAGAAAATTACAGTTTGATTGTAATGACTTACTTCCCGTTCAAAACGAAGGTAAATTTTTGTTTGTAACTTAGACAGTGATATATTTATTATCAGCGATAGGGACTGTTGGATAGACAAAAACGTATAGTGTAGACACACGCTGTCTATCTGGAATAGAGGTTAGAGACAGACCCTCTACACGATGCGAAGACGATATTTAAATAATCTCTGACTTAAACTAGCGGCAAATAGCACAGGACAAAGAGAAGTGGCCATCTTTGGGGTCTTTACATGACTTTAGGGCCTTGCTTAATGCATAGGTAATAATAAAGATGAAGTAATTTAATAGAAAAACTACGTAATAAGTTAATTAATGACTACATACATAATCAACCTCTAACGTTTTCCCTGTCCTCTTCTCCTTCCCGTCTGTTAGGATACAGGCCTCCTCTATGAGAGGGAATGGGCCGTGGAATACGGCCTATTGCACGCGGGTCCATTGTGGGTTAGTGGAAGTCGCACGTCTTTGGATTTTTCGGTCCTAAAAGCGGTTTCCGCACGATGTTTTCGTTCGCCGTAATGAGAGCACTGGTGAATGACTAACCAAAAAGAGTTGTAGCAATGGATGCCAATATATGCTCACTCAATTTTCAACCGACGATCAAAAGAGGAGGTTATCAATTCGACGCGTATATATTTTTTTTTAATGTATGGTCACCGATTACTCGAGGACGGCTGGACCGATTTTGAAAATTCTTTTTTTGATTGAAAGGGTATACTTCGAAATTGGTCCCATTTTTATAAAAGTCAGGATCTGATGATGGGATCCTAGAGAAATCGAGGGAACTCTTCAAATATTATAGGCACACCTATGACGTTTTGGGTATTTATTATAGTAACTTGTGCAGTTGCTCTCAAAAAGTACCATTTGAGGAAGTGGAACTGATGATGAAGACCACAGATGGCCGCCGAAACTACTCAATAATAAGTATTGAGTGGATTGCGATTCGATTACTTGAATGTGGATGTTAAGCACTTTATGTCGTCACAATGCATATGGTGATGTAGAGCTGATGGTGAAGTACCAGGAGAACTCCTCAACAATTAACGGCCCAGCATTGGGAAAAGCTATATTTTGTAAAAGGTTATAAGTAGTTGACATTTAGGCTCTTGTAACTAGGTAAATTAAAAATAGACCAACTAAAAAGAGTAAAATAAAAACTTTTTACCAAAAAATTAAACCGACTCCCAAAAACACTGCAAAGTGAAAAATAACTTTAATTTCGGAAGTCGGTGCCAAAAACGAAAATACAAAACTAAAGACACCGACTACCTACTACTAGTCGCCGACTAGTCGGTTTAATTTTTTGGTAAAAAGTTTTTATTTATTAATACATATTTTGAACTGTAAGGCGCCACCTCTGATTTTATATGGAACACGATACCTTTACTTCTACGTTAATAATTTGATGGAAACCACATAAGTACCTACATCTCACATCAGGCCATTTAGTTATTATATCTTAGTAAGTATTTTCGTAACATATTAAAGCCAGATCCACATTGAGCTATAATAAAACCAAACAAGCGTATTAAGAACCGAGAAAGCCAATTTTACTTTCACGTAAATGTTCCGATAATTTCAAAATATCACCAAAATTCCTTAATTGGTCGTTACCAAATTAATTACTAACACGTAATAAGTACCTATAAGAGAACCCGTCATTATATGAAACTAACAATTCCAAAGATTATTAGGTACGGGTAGCTACAAAATCTCAACTGCCTAGACTTTATGTTGGGGTCGACTTCAAGTTTAATCAGATGGGCTTCAGTATTTTGCAGTGCGTCTGTTGGAACTCCATAACCAAATCCGGGCTTTCAGGACTGGCTTTCGATTAACCAAACGTCCTTACTTTGGTACTGTTGGTCAAATCGTCGAGCTCTTTTTTTTTTTAGAATGTGGTTTGGGGTTCCCTGTATACGGACAAACGGGGCAGGATGGCAGAGGACTGGGCTCTGGAGTCAGGCCTGTTCGTCTTAAAGCAGAGTTCTGTCCCCACGTGCGTACGGGTGCAGGGTGAGTCGGTAGTGGACATATCGTTGGCCAGCCCCGCTCTGTCGTCACGTGTCGTTGATCGTCGAGCTACTTAAAGTTCTAAGTTGCGCTACACGATATTTGGCAAATGCCTGCACTCTCTGGGCAGGGCCACTCACATATAAGTGCGTCTTTCCTCAAAAAATCACCTCAGACATAAATGAAACATACATGGTTCTCATATGATTTGACGAGTACAGATTGTATAGACTTCAAATATACTTCGAGTTTGATTCGATGTTTCTTCTCAGGGTAGTCAATCAGGAAACATCGGCCACGTCAAGTTTATATTCACGACAATAAAAAATGACATAAAAAGTGTTATATTTAATATCCAATACGCAAAATAAATATAATTAATAATTTACTCGTAACGATTACCAAGAATGCACAAATGATACCCAAGATCAACAAGCTTAAAAAACTTTATACAGATGATCACAAAATCGCGAAAAAGACTGCTACACACGAGGATGTCACCAAGGTCAAGTTCAAGGTTACGGCATTCAATCCAATCTCATGTATAATGTAAGACAGCCTACACAACACACTGACATAATTGGTTTTCTCATTCTTTATAGTAAGATAGGTATTTACTTTTGCAGCCCAAAATAGACGACATTTTATCGCGTATTTTGGTCGTGACAAGCTTATTTTATCCGTACTCAAGATTACTGTTATAAATGTAATAAAATAAATAACCTTTAGAGCTAAGACAGAATTTTAGGTCTTAACAAAAAAATCCTGTTTACGTTTATTGTGTTATGTTACTGGTAAACTTTATAATCCGGTATTCTATAAAAAATTACACAGCTGGTAACGATTCAGACCCGGATTAGGTTTCAAGAATCTTTATTTCTCAAAAAGAACATGGTACAGTTCACTTGTATGAGATTCGATATTTTAACGATAATTTCATCGTCGTCTAATGACGCGACTGTCGTCAGATTAAATTTAAGAAAGGGTTACATGTAAACAACTCCTATTTTTGTCCGCATGGTCTAATAAAAAAAAACCCATCCGACTCGAAATTCCCGAGCGCGCTTCGCTTCCTCTTGGTTTAAAGTTAGAAGTCAACACATTACTTAACTTTTTTTTTAAGTCATATTTTTGTGGAAACTTCTAGCACCCAAACATGTCCTCACACACACACACAGAGAGGCTCAGGATTATAGAAGTCACTTGATATAAATATTATAACCGATGGACAAGGAGGTTACTCTACCTATAGAATCTCTAGGTATTGTTACATTATCTAAGTAAAGTTATTTTACGCTGCAATAGTACAGACAACACGAACTGCTGGGACAGTAGCCCCCGTTCCAAGAGAATAAATGTCTTGAATTTTGTATTGCCTAAGGACATTACTTCATTGTTTTGATAGCAAGGAAATCGAAATAAATTTGGTATAGGAACTAAAGCATCTGTTTAGGTTCGACACTCAGTAATTCGGGGCCATGAGCACATTTACCTACCACTATCAATAAATCTAGTATTGTTGTGTAACCTATCTATATGTCAATAACTGAAAGAGGTTTGGTCAATGTTGAAACTTACATGTTAGTAATCCGGGCAGTGTGGCGACGCTATTTGCTTTCAAAGACTTAGTGAAGTTTCATCGATGCACTTCACTTTTTGCACTAGCTCTGTGGACAAAGAAAACAGAAGTAAGTCTTTATAATATTAAAGTTTAGAGTCTATTATTAAAAGCAAAAAAAAAAAACATTTGCGACAGTTTCTACGCATAACAATTGCGAAGCAGAAAGGGTGAAGTACCTTAAGATGATGAGAAAATGTTTTTAATCAAACAATATTACAAAATTTCTACTTCTTTATGCAACAACACGACGTAGGAATACGAGTCAACTTTTAATAATTTATTTAAAAATATAATTCCTTTGTTCACACACGCACACACAACCGTCTACTAGCTATGATTTATCGCAACTGATTAAAACGGACGGGATCATCAGCGGACGTGGTTCTATTCGGGTACTATGTACCTTCAAGTTTTTCGTATCCTTCCTATTATAATCGAAGGATCTACTACTAGAAGTTGTTAGCAAACAATTACATTATGGCTATCAATAAGCAGTAAAACGTTATATCCTTTGTTTTCTTTCCTTCCATAATTGCCGGGACAGCATATTAAATAACGAATTGCGTTTTTTCTGATGACCAATAAAGTATTGCGCGAGCGATTTATTGAGTATTTAACGTCATGTTGAGAAACTTGTACATAATTAAAAATAGATCTATTAGTAGTTATGCATGCTATTTATTCACTAGTCATGTATTTTTTCAAATATTTATTTTTCGTGTGGGCGTGCTATTTGTACGATATGTCCAATACTGGGGGTCCGGAACTGTATTTCCTAAAAACAGGTTATTCTGTAGCCTATCTGGGAAATCAGTAGGTACTCAACCCGTTATCTAGATTAAGACAATTAATGCCTGTGCTATGTCAACCCTGAAATGTAATCTAGCCTAAGTTTCACAATAAATCTTATTATTATTAATCTCCGCCAATGCTATATAAAACAACAGCTACGCCAACGTGCTTAATCTAGCCTAAGTTTCACAATAAATGTTATTATTATTAATCTACGCCAACGCTATATAAAACAACAGCTACGCCAACGTGCTTAATCTAGCCTAAGTTTCACAATAAATGTTATTATTATTAATCTACGCCAACGCTATATAAAACAACAGCTACGCCAACGTGCTTAATCTAGCCTAAGTTTCACAATAAATCTTATTATTATTAATCTACGCCAACGCTATATAAAACAACAGCTACGCCAACGTGCTTAATCTAGCCTAAGTTTCACAATAAATCTTATTATTATTAATCTACGCCAACGCCATATAAAATGCAGCTACGCCAACGTGCTTAACCTTTTCCTAACTATGTTGGGATCGGCTTCCAGTCTAACCAAATGCAGCTGAAAACTAGTGTTTTACATGAAGCGACTACTATCTGACCTCCACAACCTATAGCTGGGTAACACGGTACAACCTGGACACACAAGACTGGTGTTTGATTACTGCTTATGCGGTACCAACGGCTTAAGCTTTGGTTTCCTAGGAAAGCGGTGCCGTCATATAGCGGCCGTAATATTACGGACGCAAAAAGGCGGCCGTCTTTACGGTGACGATGACGACATGTGGAAAGTTCCACGGCCGCTAACATACTGTCTCCTTCATCGCTATCAATGAAACGTCGAAACCATCTGACACCGACAAGACGGCCGTCATGCAAATGGCGGCACCGCTTTTTGACGTTACGGTGTCAGTTACCGCTCTCTAGGAAACCGGGCCATTTTGTTTACATAGACAACGTTCTAGTGACGTCATTCACCGCTGTATTACGGCCGCTATATGACGGCACCGCTTTCCTAGGAAAACAAAGCTTTAGCGTGCTTTCTGATGCACGGAGAAATCTCGATATGTTAAAAAAAAGTTCAAGACGAACTGAGAACCTCCTTTTCTTGAAGTCGGTTAAAAATGGTCCCCTAATCACGGACCGACCTTGCCAAGCGTTACTTAATCTTTAATCACGACCCGTACGACTGTTATTATTTAACCACGAGCACCTTAACACACAAAATATTTTATTAATGTCGTGTCATCAGAACTGCACTAAGCCTTATCCTATTCACAAGACAAACACAACTAAACTCTCCCAAAACGCAAAATCTCTTTAAGGGGGTTGTCCCACCGCCGACGATGAGCGAGTAGCGAGTAGAGCTGGCATCTGAAAACGAGTTAGCGAGCAGCGAGTGTGTTGTTCCGATAGTTTAGTCGCTGAGCTATCATCTGGTTGGTCTCTCAGCGTGAGTTCTGACCGCCAAGTGATCGCTGTTCGAGTATTATCTTTGACAGCTCTTGTCGCTCAGCGACAAAACTAGCGAAGCGAGTAATCGCCGGCAGTGTGAACAGTCAGAGAGCAACTATTAATATTAATAATGCCGTGTAAACGAAAAAGATGCATATATGCATCTCTTTCGTTTACACGGAATGTATATTTCATTGTGCGTTTCTTGAGCGAGTAAATCGCCGATAGTTAGTAATTTACTCGCCGGCAGTCGGACAACTGCCTTAACCCCTTATAAAAAAAGTATTCAAAGAATTTTCTTACAGCCTTCACGGAGAACAATTTTCACGTTAATTCCCCAGAAAAAAATAGGCCTCAAGAAATTCAAGCATTGTGCGCAAGTATAAGAGTTTCTTTTGTCTTTTAAAGGGATGAAAAGGGGTGTAAAACATTGTAATAACCCCACTGGCCTACATATCTTTTACAAAAGGGGATAAACAAAGTTGACAGGAATTACGTTTGTTACCTGGTTATTATTACAGGGGTGAAACATTAAAGTAAGCAAGGACGCAAATGTGAAATTTACACAGCATGATTCCTTTATACGTAGCTTTCAAAAGATTTGTGTAATTTATACATAAAATTTAGGACCGCTCGGCCTATGAAATCTTTAACCCTTACTAACTGAGGTGTAGACTTACATAATTATATAACTTCATGGATTGTCAAATTGAATATAAAACTATTATTTTATAATTCGCCGTCCCCGGAGAATAAAATGATAACAGGGATTATCTTAGTTTTAGCACAGTCTAAAGATCATATTTATACTGTGGTTTTAGTGTTATGTCATTTTTGGGATCTGTGGGTACTAATACATCCACTTAATTTTTTTCTTAATTTTTATAAGTACAGGTATTTACGAAGTTACAAAATATTACAATAGTGTTCAAAGATTTAAAACAAATCTTAAGTTACGAGAATAAAATGTTAATATAATATTATCAAAATTTATTCTCACTTGTTAGTATGACAAATAGTCATAGAATTTAGTTCTCGTAAAAAAATATTCGACTAGATAATGATAAATGCAGTTATCATTTTATGCTCGTTCAAAACCACCCAGTCGCTTTGTATAAGATGTGTTTACCATGTCATTTTTTAATTAGGAAGCCAAATTCAAAGTCTTTTTCAGTTTCATTTTTACAATATTTACGAGACTAAGACGATATTAAAGTACTTATTATCAGTATCACTTGCTCCATAAAACCCGTAGAATAAAATGATAAGTGAAGAGTACAATAGTTGATTCTGGTCAGGCTGTACGGAGAATAGAATGATAATCGACGTTATACAACTTAGATGATGATTAATTTAGACTAACTTATTATTTTTGAAATAATATCTCTATTTTGATACATAGGCGTATTTTACTAAAACATTTAGAACAAACATAAAATAACCTTCTTTAAAAACTGACAATCATCTGTCTACGTCCAGTATTTAAAGAGCAATCAACGAAAACATGTTTTTAATTTTTCCTGAAAAGTTGCATTTTTGTAGTTATCATTTTGTTCTCCGGGGGCGGCGAATTAAGTATTTGTAATACGAAAGAGTGTCTGTAAAGTTTCTTGGACGTTCATCTCCATAGAGATTTATCCTTTGAGACGCTACTAGCTTTGAACATCTTAATATTTAAAAAGTGTATTTGAATGGTGTATTCGTTCATGGCACATTATATTTCTTTTAATAGAAAACTAGCTATGTGTTTAGAATTCACATTATTGTCAATCTTGTTAACCCCTCCAACTAAGCTAAATATGCTTGTGTCTGGACTGGGTTCACGGCAATAATGGATGGGGTTAGAGCCCGCGACTTCTCGATTACAAGGCCAGCACCTTAACCATTATGAGACGTTTATTTTTTATTTGAACACCAAAAAACGTCAACGCAACGATTTGTTCGTCATAATCGTCAGTCGCCCTCTGTCAACGCTTGGGCGTCTCATGCAAAACGGTCATAAGGGACAGTGCCATTATTCCGCAATTGGAATTTTCAACGGACGAAATACTAATACTTCATCCCTTTGACAACATGTTCTAAGGCTCGTAATTCAACAACATCACAGCGTTATTATTGAAACTCCGGCACTACAACGTAGGCGTGTCTTATGGGTTTCGGAAATGTTCTGACGAAATACCGCGGCCCCGGAACGTAAAGCGAGTGATGGAACAAGGTGGGTTTTTAGTCAGTAGGCCCTTCCCCTCCACCCAGAGCTGGAAGAATCATTGGATGATTCCCCCACCGAAAACAACGTGTCTTCAAAGGGGGTAATTTCCGAAACTAACGATCCAATTATATTTTTTTTCGTTGGTAGTAAAGTGCACTATTTGTTATTTCTATAGGCTATCTAGATTCTATGTTATCTAGACACGCGGGAGCGTGTCAAGCCAAGTTCTGGCGCGCAGCTCACTGTGTGTAATATTACACGAACCATTTGGAGCCACTTTTGAGCCCCTCATAACTCAATAACTATTTCACATATACTTGTCAAATTTGGCTCATATATGGCGAGATACTTATGTGTTCCAAATTTTATAAACATATCTCAAACGGTTATTTAGATATTAATGTCCAAAAATCGTCATTTTTATGACTGACCTGTAGATCAAAACTATAACCCAGTTCCAGATGACCTAGAAAGTTCAAATTTGGCATGCAGATAGGTAATTAGGTGAATACAAAGGAAAAAATCAGAAACTGGTAATTTTTTATATTTTTTTTATAATTTTCACTTAACTTATAATTAGTGCCTGTAAATCTCTATATGTGGATTTTAAGATCTTTACGTGAATATTATAATGAGTAGATTACCACCCTTAATTTTTTTTAATCCAAATATTTCCGTTTTAGTACTTATAAATAAGAATATAGTAGATTTTCGTATTTATTACGCGTAACTAACCGTATTCTACAACCACTAGCGCCACCTATTATCTTAGAGGGTAACTACACCATGCCGCCTCCATTGATTATTTTAAAAGTGACACTAGATGGCGTTGTGCAATTACGTCACGATCCTGAATCAAGTATGGAGCAACCAGAAATTAAATTAAATTCGATAGACGAAATAGACTGTCCACGGTATCTAAAAAAAAGCGAGCAAATTAAGTACTCAAAAATAATTATATTATAGCCTTCGCAAGTTCTAAACCTGTTACTTGTCGGTTCTTATTTTATTATTCCGAAAATTTGGCTTGATGGTAGAAACTAACCATAGAACATAATAATTCGTATAAGAGAACTAGCCAGGTCAGACCTTAGGCTACAAAGTTATAAGAAAAAATGGTATTTTATGTTGTTATAAATAAATTTCAGGACTGACCATTGAACTTGGCACCCATTTAAATTTCACTTCTTTTGTCGTTGAAATCAACAACCAATGCATATATCATAATATTGAACTTGGCTCTCATTTCACATTTATGTTTTGATAGGATGGTTTTAACCATAACTAATTAACTATAGAATTACGTCATCGTTACTCTGTCTTATTGCACCTGTCTACGGGAGCCTTAAAGCGTGGCTATAATTAGATTAATAAATGGAGTTAATTAAGGACTGTCAGTCTACTGGATCAATAGTAGGTTTACCTGCAAAGGCCCAACAAGCGTAGGTAAATACGAGATATTTGCCATCCACCCTTCGCTAAGTTTGTTTAATAGAATTTCAGAAAGTTATCCTCATTTCGTTGGGCTCAAGTAAGGGTTTTGCAAATAAATTGAGTGTCAGCAACCGTTTTAATATTACATTACTTTGTGAAACCGGTTTTGTTTATGTGTAGCTAATTATCCGTGGTTTTGAGGTAAAAGATACCTTTTTTGTCAGGAGGGAATCATCAAATGACTCCTGTCGTTCTGGGTGGAGGAGAAGGGAGTGTTAGACTTCTACTAACTTAAAAACCGGGTGGGTTTTTCAACCGACGACAAAAAGGAGGAGGTTATCAATTCGAGGTGCATATTTTTTTTTGGTCACCGATTACTCGAAGACGGCTGAACCGATTTGGAAAATTCTTTTTTGTTTGAAAGGGTATACTTCGAAATTGGTCCCATTGTCACCAAGTCAGCATCTGAAGATGGGATCCTGGAGAAATCGAGGGAACTCTTCAAATATTATAGCCACACCTATAGTGATTTGAGTATTTTTTATTGTAACTTCTGTAGTTGCATTCGAAAAGCACCATTGGTGAAGTGGACCTGATGATGAAGACCCCAGATGACCACTGGAACTACTCAATATATAAGTAGGAATAATAAGTATTTCATGTGTTCCGCTTCGATTATGAATATGGTTATTAAGCACAATATGCTCGTCACAATGCATATGGTGAAGCTGATGGTGAAGTACCAGGAGAACTCCTCAACAAATAACGGCCCAACATTGGGAAAAGCAATATTTTGTAAATGAATATAAGTAGTTGACATTTAGGCTCTTGTAACTAGGTAAATTAAAAAAAATCGGTTGTCTGTAAAGTCGGTTTACTGACGATAGTTGAACGTGACAACGTCATAAGAAAATACTGATGGAATGATTGCATTTTTCAAAAGAAAATTTTAATTTTACATCACTATTACTGCACTTCTCATGACAATTGAAGAATCCCTACACAGTGACGTCATCTCTTAGCGTTTTATGATAGCCTAGTACTTGACTCGTTGAGTCATACATAAATGTCAAAGAATCCTTACACAGTAACGTCATCTCTTACCGTTTTATGATAGCCTAGTACTTGACTCGTTGAGTCATACATAAATGTCAACTTGTAGATCCAATTTGATTTGCTTTGGAACGCCTCAGAGCGATGGAACGCCTCAGAGCGAGGTAACGCCGCATGAGTCATGTATTTTCGTGCGTGCAGCCAGCTTCATCGAATTATAAGACGTTGTCACGTCAAAAGTTTTTATAGTTAGTAGTTAGGTCAGGTTCACTTGTGTACGGTCGCCGCGGTATCTAGTCAAAACATTAGCGCAATCCCGGGGTATAAAAGGTACCCTGTGCTTTTGGCACGGCATAATCTAACCATTTGCCAAGTTATATCATTATATCAAAAATAACTTTAATTTCGATAGTCGGTGTCTTTAGTTTTATATTTTCATTTTTGGCACCGACTTCCGAAATTAAAGTTATTTTTCACTTTGCAGTGTTTTTTGGGAGTCGGTTTAATTTTTTGGTAAAAAGTTTTTATAGTTAGTAGTTAGGTCAGTTTCACTTGAGTGCGGTCGCCGCGGTATCTAGTCAAAACATTAGCGCAATACCGGGGTATAAAAGGTACCCTGTGCTTTTGGCACGGCATAATCTAACCATTTGCCAAGTTATATCTTTATGTTAATATGACAATTATGTTACTGGTACTCTCACTTGTCCACTATGTGTAAGAAATTTTGTTAACAAAGGTGGTTTTGTGTTGTGGTAGTCAAATTAGGAATTCGGAAACCTGCACTTAGTGGCTTACTTCCACTCTTTAAAATCTATAGTATAAAGAACTAACAGTCACGCGGGGCTTCGCTCCCGTGGCTCACGATAAAACATAACCCTACTTTTATGCAGTCGGGTATAAAGTAGCCTTCCTCTAGCTTCAACCTACTTCCATACCAAATTTCATCCTTATCCAGTATATCAGTACTTTTGAAGATTAGCGCCTTCAAACAAACAAACAAACTCATCCGCTTTATAATTATAGTATAGAATAACTATTCTTCAAGCAGCCCTAATGAAAATTCTTCCAACATCTCACTAAAGACTAGACGAGTAAGGTGTAGCCTCTTAAGGCCGGCTTGTCCCGAGCACCGTAGGTATTCGACGCTTACCCCAGCCCCCGCAACGAATAGCAAAACGTAACAAATTACGACGCGCGGGAGACGCGCGCGCCAAGCGCACCGCTCATGAGTTCACGAACTCAAGTAGGTACGAAGATGCGTCACAGAATAGAGCAATTCAGTAAATCAACTTGAATTGATTAGTTTATGTTTATTTTGTTTTGTTTTAATAGTAAGTATTTTCAAGTTTATAGATAGAATAGGTACGTATTGTATAAACTTGAACCTAATTGGTAATAATTAAAAATAAGTATATTTATTTATTTTTGTGAATAAGGTGTATAAAAAATCTGACTGACACGTAGATCATGAATACGGGTATGATTTAAAATTACACGCCGCGCGCTATTCGACTTTCCCAAAGGGTGCGAAATCTTCATGGCACAGTATAAAAAATCAAGTATTAGGTAGGCACACTTACATTAGGAGAATTGTATTACAATTCAATTGTTATATTGAAAGAGGGCTTAGACGTATTCTGTGTGAAATATTATGTTTAAAAAATAATAAATATAAATATTTTTCAATTAAATAGTTATACCAATAAAAGCAACACACAAACACTTTTTGGAACGTATTTATTTTACGCGGCTTCTAAACTGGCAAAAATTGTAACGCAAAAGTGTTAATACTTACGACTGTCTTCTGACGAGAGAGACGACGAGGGTCAACCGCACACTTTTTTTTCTCTAAAACCTACAATCATTTAGGCACAACTGGCTAATGCCGTGATTCGACTTCAAATTCAACTCTTGCGGCTTTTGTGGAGGACCCACCACAATTTCATAAACGCTGGAGGTTGTTTGGTAAAGTATTTTGGATGATGAAAAGTATTAAAATTGAAGTAAAAAAAAAAAAAAAAAAAATATTTTGTACGCAAACATGACATGACAGCTTTTGCAATGTCAAATGTGTTATCACTCATTGTGTTACCAGTTTACCAGTGGCAAGAGAAAATTATAAATATGGCATAGAAATGTTAAAACGATAATACAGTACGCTACAGCTTTATTTTATTTATCTCAATGAACCTATATAGATCATAAACAAATCGAGTAAATACAAGAGGGATAAGGCATTTAATGGAGACCAATCTCCATTAAATGCCTTATCCCTCTTGTATTTACTCGATTTGTTTGCGCCCCCCCCAAACTAATGTTCACCTAATGTTGCGCGTGATTCGAAATGCAGTAAAAAGCCATAGATGACATCCTGACACGATATGTCACATTTTTGACATTTTACAACATATTATCTGTTTCCCTTTGGTACATGAATACTTTATTGGAAAACTCTTAAAAAAGTAGACATACACAAAGATGTGAAACTTTTTCTGATTAATCATTTTCATGAAAAAGAAATGTAAGCACTTTTCTCAAGACCATCTATGCTCGTTGTTGGTCTTGTTTACTGGTTGCATAACGGTGAACAGGAGACGACTAGGCTCTTCGACCACCTTACGGAGGCAGCTGCAGGAGCTGAAATGGCCCAGCACAAATATCCGATGGCAAAGCTTGTTTTTCTAAGAGATTTTAATGCCCACCATAAAGAATGGTTGTTCCCGTACCAACAAACAGAGCACGCTGGTAGAGGCCCGCAGGTTTTTTTATCGCTAGATCTCGACCAGATGGTTCACCAAGCAACCTGCATTCCAGAAGTCGACGGCCACACGCCCAATGACTTGGACCCAGTGGTGAAAACGGTATCTACCTTTTCTCCTCCAGATACATGCCCCAGGGTCATATGGCGAGTATGGAAGTATGGGTTTGCAGACTCCGAAACTGCGAAGTGAAACTCGAACCGTTTTACCGTCCTTGGCTGCCTCCTAGTTATGATAAAACTGAATGGAACACTGGCTCACACCGCACAAGAAAAAGCAAATTTAAATGCCTCCGTCTTTGTGGTAAGTTTACGTCTCGAAATGGCGTCTAACTTACCACCTAAAATACCTCACTTTGGCTCCGTAATGCTGGAAAATGCATTTCATGTTAAGGAAGTCCGCAAAGCCCTTTCCAGTCAAGATGTGAACAAAGCCAGTGAACCGGAAGGAATACCTGCTCGAGTCTTAAAGAGTTGTACCCCGGACTTGTTTCCTGTATCGCGTACTCGCCTGTATCGTGTACTCGCCTGTATCGCGTTCTATTAAAACCGGAGTGGTGCCAGTGTCCTGGAAGCCAGGTAATGTGCAACCAGTATTCAAAAAAGTAGCCGTGCCGTACAGACGATACAGGCATCGCATAGTCCCGTTGACTCTTTGGCTTACACAGTACACTGCAAACCTAACTTTGCCAGCCAAGCAGAGTCAAGATGCAAACCGAGATCTTTAATTGAAAATGATAGGAAGGAGTGAACTAGTTGCCACTCTAATGATCATACGTGAGCTTCTGATCACAATGGCCTGACACTTTGAGGGGCTTACAGTCACCCCAAATCAATCAGACCAGTTTTGTAGCATCTAAATCTCGGTTTACATCTCCTATAGCGTCTGACAAACTTTCCACCCGCGTAGATGCATACAACTGCAGATCATCAGCATAAAGTTGATACGAACACCGAAGACAGAGAGTTATAAAGTTTACCGAAGTTTACCGAAAATAATAAATGGTATTTTCGTAGGAAATGGTCATGGTCATATTTCTACACTATGGCACGAGTGTGCTGCGTGTAATAAATATTGTTGACTTGTGACAACCCTGGCCGTTGCGATACTGTCTAGAGCTAGACGTTGTCGGCATTTTCCACAAGATCAAAGGCGTCGACCTACTGTATGATCTTTATACTGTGGTCATAGCGACGAATGATCGACTGTACCATTTATCCATTATTACATTTACGAAAATAAAACCTAATACAGTCGAATACGGTGAGTTATTTCAACCGTGGTTACTAACGTTCTATTAGCGCGTTTAGTAAAGTATCGGATTGATAACCGTCAGTATTCTGGATCAAACCCAGGCTCTAATCCCGTCTTTTTGTGATTTCTTTTTTATTGAAAGTACTTTTATATTATATTTAGATATTTTTGGAAATATTTTTTTGAATAAAATAAGAAACATTTTCATTTTTTTATAGGAGAAAGAAAGTCAACAATGTTTTTGTTTTACACACATGTTTGCGGTTTGTAAATCTATTCTGCGTAGGTACTTATCTACTTAGTAAAGTAAAATATTAATTTGTATAATTATAGGTTCCTATAATAATATTGTCCAAGTTTCCTTTGAGTCTGACATTTGAAAAGAGCATTATAACATTTGCGCACGTGGCGGCTTTATGTGCTTTGACATAGGGTTCAAATTCAATTGTTTCACACACTTTTTGCGGTTGGCAAATCTATTCCGCGTGAAAAATAAACTATTATAGCTTTTGCGCGCGTGGCGTGTTTATTTACACATAGTCACATAATTATATTATTTTGTGGTTTCGAAATCTATTCCGCGTAGCTAAGTAGGTACCTCAGAATACAGAAAGAACCTAGTTAGTAAAGAAAAATATTTATATAGGTCTAAATATTTATATATTGTCAAAGCCTTCTTACTTTTTTTTGTTTATTCAGCCTTCGTAGAGCCAGCGATGACCACTTCTTTTTGTTAATTTTGTCCATTAGTTTTACTGACCAAAATTATAACTCAAGTACCTAATAAAAACAATTTATATTACAACTATTTAAAACTAAACGATAGGAATTATTATTTTATAATGATTTTTTGGCTCGACCGGAACCAAACTTAGCGGGGGTGGCAGGTTCGCTAAAAATTGGCATACGTCCGACCTCCAACACGTTCCGCTCGGGACTAAAGGACGCGGGGCGCGTGGCCGCGCGCATCAAAATAATAGGAAAACACTTATTTTTGAAATTAGTGGTATAAATATTTTCAAATTTCACATTATGACGACAGACATATATGACATTTTTTACGACCTTTATTATGGTATAAGTTTTATTATTCAAAGCTTAATAAAACTCAAATAAAATAAGAATAAGACCGTAATTTAGACTTGTCTTTGCGATTTAATTAGATGCAGTGAAATGCAAGTAATCGTGTATCGGATGACCGAAATAGAAAGATCAAAGTATGAATTATGTAATATGTTTTTTTCAAAATTTAAATCCGTGTTATCTACGAATAAGACACAATTGAAAACGACCTTTTTTCGAATAACCTCGCCTTAAAGTATTTAGTTACTTAGTTAATTAGGCCGAGCTACCAATTACCCGGGTACAATTTAAAAGCATTTAAAACAGTAATGACAGTCGGCTAAGTTTCAGTTAATTTGTGGCGCCTACATTTTTTTTAATTAAGGCAGGTAATAGACGTTTTTCTTACCAGTTTAGTACTGAATAACTATTTTCACATTGCAAGTTTTTTTTTAATACTTATGCTTACGAGCAATTCGTTCTAAAACAGAAGTCTTCGTTGGGTAACTAGGCTTAACTATATTGCGTGTAGAATACATGAGGACAGATGGGGTACAGTCGTTACAATTTGGGAGTTAGAGGACGAAAATCCTCGCTGAGGAAGACCTAGGAAACGTTGGCGAGACGATTTAGAGAGGTCAGGGACACCAACACACCGGGAAGACAAGAAGATTATGGTGTAGTCTTATGCCCAACCGTGGCACAATATAGATTATCAATTATCAAAATGCGTAGGTACAACACTTTCAACAGGACCGAACAGTATAGTGTAAATACACATTATCGTGATCTTTGGCAGCCGCGTTCTGTTCACCTTTCTTATTATGCATGCTTCCCTGGTCCGTACAAGGCTGAACCAAGTGAATCAGACGTTAAAAATATTACTCCTATAGGTAAACGTAAAGTGAATGTTTATCTAATACGTATACGCGGGCAGAAGCTAATAAACACTTAGGTACTTTTGATTCTTATGCTTAATATACTTAGTTTACTTCTAGGTAAGCGTGCTTCATCTTCGACCACATCATCGCTTACCTCAGGTGAGATAGCAGTCAAACGTAAGCCTGTCAACACTAAAAAAAATTAGCTCAACTGATCGAAACTATTGATCTGACATAAGTAAACAGCTGTCAGAACGGGCCCATATGATATAATATCGTTCCTAAACTAATAGAATCTTAGAACCGTCCCCCTAACAACAAGTTCTCGCGTTATCTCTACCATCACCTGCTCACTACAGCTGCAAGCTTCAAGTTTCGACATAAATACAATCTAACCAATGATATTTTATAGTACAGATATGTTAAAGGCACGCGCGTCGTGAAGACTCGAACACGAGCTAATTGGAACGTCTTGCAACTAGTCTGTGTCGAACGCAACCACAAGCATGCCGCACCGTAATACCCGTGTCCTTAGATTTTATTTATCAAAAATGCCATCGTGTGAGTTTCGGAAGTGTACGAATTATACTTCCAAAGTAAACAAAATACAAAGGATCTCATACCACATGTGAGAATGCAAATATATTAAGAATATTTTTTATATTTCATTTGTTTTCCAAACTTGCCAATAAATTATGCTTAGGAGCCATATCTAGGTGAAGACAGAGAGAGCAAACTTGTTTTGTCGCGAGAGCGATAAGGATGCGTGCGTGCGGACATAGATTAGTTAAAAGTTTACAAGTGTAGAAGCGATATTGATTGAGTTGTTTTAATTTGTTTTGTGTTACAATTTTTTTGACTAAAGTTCATTTGACTAATTATTGAGGATTATAACTATTTTTTTATTGAATTAGGTTTCCGAGGGATCAGGTTCGACTTCAAGATTGGACCGCAATTGTTCGTGAACAAAAAAGCGAATCAGACTGGATAACATAAAAACAGCAGTTTTTTTTTAGCAATCACTTCCAAAATACTAACAAATATGTTTCGAAATGTGGTCGAACAATGCTTAAAAAAATGCAGTTCCAATTATAGAGGTAGGTAACTAAAACATTTTATAAAATATAATGCTGCCTGCATATTGTTTTATAAAATGTCAGCTACCTGTTGCTTGCATTTTCGCCAACGTTGAATTTGTTTGGCCAGTATAGGTACCTACAAAGAAACTGCTACATGATATTTCATTATGAAACCAATAGTTGTGTCATGAAATTGATTATTTATTGATTACTAGCTTTCCACCTGCTTCAACCAAGATGAAGTTCCGATTTGACGAAGTTCTCGAATCATACAATTATTGTTATGACTGATCATAAATTATTTCATTAACATAATGACTATTCATTTCTACTTTACTTTTGAATATAATGGGCTAAGCTGAATACAAACATTAGTGGTAAAACTTGATCCGTGATTAACCATTATGATGTTTAATTTCTTACCTACGTACTTACTCTGGTGTAATTTATCTATAATATGTATGTATTTAGAAATATATATGTATGTTTATCAGTTGTCTAGTACCCATACCACAAGCTCTGCTTAGTTTGGGACTAGATGGCGTTGTGTGAAAAAGTTGTGGAATATTGTGGAATATTGTGGAATATTGTGGAATACTCTTCAATCGAGTGTCCACTCTACGGCTATAAAAATGTTATCCTATGGCACAAGGACTCATTTGAAGCGCAATTGTTAGAATTATAGCTATCTCTTTCACTTGCGTGTTGTTTCGTATCTTTTGTTCTACTTATCAGTAAAACTTGTCAATGTGTGCCATAGATATCCGTGATGTGTGCAGTTTTTACTACGCGGAACAAATTTCAACGCAAATTACTATGAACGTAACATATCTGTACTTTATAATATCATTGAATCTAACAAACAAAGTGACCTTTATTCTATACGATACATGTACATCTGGGCTCACAGCTCATCCCGCAAACAGGGCAAATCTTGACAATGGTTGTCCTTGGCCAGCCCTCGAGTCGACAACCATTCATGACGTACTTCATACTAGCCTTTTAACAAAACTTTACTTTAAAACAAGGCAATACAGTCTAAACTTGAGTCGAGGTCTCTGGTGGTTAGTCTGTTTTGGTAGTAACAAGGTACGAGTTCTAATGATTAGGGGAAGTGGAATAGGCTCCTCGTTTGGAGAATTCCCGCGGTCATGAATATCATTTTATATGTATGTATTAACCTGTTTGATAAATGGAAAAGACGGGACGGGACGCTAAATTCTTTGAGCTCAGGTGTGCCTTTTATATTTATGGGGAGATTTACAGTGTAGTCATACAACTAATATTCAAGCCAGTGATATTTTGTTTCGTATTAGTTATCTAAACAATATGGTCGTATCATACAATGTTTTTTTTTAATTGAAAATGTTTGTTGTATAGTATGGATTTCATTAAAGTTATTGCCATATTAACCTTTATAGATTAATATCAATCATGAAAATACTTAAGAACTTTTCAAACATGTATAGTATAAGATGACTTATGTCAATGATTATTATCAACTCAGTACTTAATAGCCTTCAACTGTAGACAACCGAAACCTTTCCAAATATGTATTGAGGTTGGTTTACAACGCGCTGAGTTCCACGCACGTCAAAGAGCAGTCAGCGGCATCGACGGGGTTCGACAGGACCAATGCCGGGGTTACGGGAACTATCTAACGAAAAACTTCATACCCGGATTGCAAGGGCAAGTAAAGGAACAGGGTTTATAGGCTGGAGAAATTTAGGAGGCATACATCCGTTCACAATCATATATCGCAAGATAGTTTAAGGTAATGCTAGAAGGAATCTAGAACTGCTAAGGGAATTTTATGATAAGATAACCATGAAAATTGACAAAAAATGCAAATAACATACCGTCAATGAACTATACAACGTGTAACGGAAACCCCATATCAATCAAAAAGGGCTGAAGACAACATCTGGTATGGAGTCTCTATGCCCAGTTTCAGCACAAAATAAGTGACTCAAAGAACTGATAGGATTACCAAACCCTTGTCATATCGTTTGTTATCATCCAAAGAAGCCGTGCACTTGGTATGTATATACCCTTTAAATTACACGTTGTATATCCAAGTATTAAGTCGCGTCGTCCTGTTTGTTGGCAAACGGATAAAGTTGCGACGAGGCCAAGAGTCCACTAAGTCTGCTTCGACCGCAATCCTCTAAATTGTATTAGCGCAAGCGACCGTGCCGTTGCCATGGTATTACCGAGGAACGGGTTTAGCAGGCCTAGAGGGGTGATGTGTAATCGAACGTGAAACGACCAGGGGCTAGCATAGACGAATTAGTTGTCAAAGCATGCTTTGGGGCAGTGAAAAATGATAGAAATTGGGCAATCTATCTATCAAGGATCTTATTAATTCAGGCACTAAACTAAAAAGTTTGTTAGTTTAAACGTGCTAATCTTCGAAAGTACTGGGTGGATTTAGATGAAAATTGGTATAGAAGTAGCTTGAAGTTTGAGGAAGGTTATTTACTTTTAACCCGACGGCAAAAGAAGAGGATTAATTTTTTATCGGGATCAAGTCTAAAAAAAATGGCTGATTTGTTAGTCTGGGCTAGCCTCTGAACCGGCTAAACAGATTTTATTGGGAGTCTCACTGGAAGTTTTAGGGCAACAGATGCGCTAATATTGGGCACACTTACATGCCAATGTGGCGTAGTTACAACGTATTTTATTTTATGGTTCTGGTTTCTGAAATAAAATATTATTTGTTTATATAATTTTTATTCCCGTATTCTGACAGTGTCGGGATTTACATGGAAAAACCTTCCAAACAAACGAACGAAACACAGCTAAGTAGTGATGCAATAAAAACAATTTAGAACTCAGTGGGTTATATTACAAACATAACTTTTCAGACTAAATCATCTGTCACTTTTGCATGAGTCTTGATGAGTAGACTAGTTACAAAAAGATCAAGCTAAGCTACCTTTGAACTAACTGACCAACCAAGAAGCAATAAAACCCGAACTTATCTAAAGTACAAGACATTACAAGCTAAGCCATCTATGATTACAAGGAAATTTATAGTCGTACATTTCACTTTGAAAGTTTTAGAACGCGGGCTTTAACTCTCACTGTAATAAATAAATAATGCTACCACACCGCCCCTTTCACTTCAAATAAATTCAAAGAAAAGTGATAAAGAGTTACACAATGTCATGGTAAGATCCCATAATTTTTAATAAAGAATTCTCGACATAAAAGGCACTTTTCCGCTCGTTAAATGGCGGCGTGCCTAAATCATAGCATGAATATGATTAATATAGGGGAATTAACTGTTGGCTTCGCGTGCAGTAAAGCGATTGAATGGAGAAGCTTGCTCTGTTACAACAATGCTAATAAGGATACTAATGAATCGCTGGAAAAACCGGGTTTAGTCACCGATTGAAATATAAATTGTCTTTGAGAGACCTTAGACCATACATCAATGAGTATAGCATTTTGAATTCATAATAGAAGAGAGCCGTCCATATTATTTTTTCTATGCAGAAAACAGCAGAATATTAACCCAAAGGGTGACTGGTAGAGAATGCCTTGCTACAGTTAGTCCGCCCATGTAACACTATTGTAACTACATAAAGTTTAAATAAATAAATAAACATATATAAAACAACTTTAACAATATTCTAACAAATACCTAATTAAATAAATCTATCTATCAGCGATTTAATGACGATTGGGAGAGACGCTTATATTCCGCAGTGGACGACATTCGTCTGAAATGATGCTATTTAAAATAGGGAAACCAACAGTAACACATTGCACAAAAAAACCTAAATTGAATATGAGTTAGGGTTCTTATGTAGGTACATACCAATTACACATTTTAAAACCTGTATGTATATAAAATAAAAAATAAAATAAAATGTACTTAAAACATCAAATTGGAATCACCTATAACGTTACCACAGCGGAGAGGGAATGGGCCGTAATTCGCCACGCGGGTCCAGTGCGTGTTGGTGAATGTCGCATGTGTTCGCATATGCCTGATAATACTCAGTAAAGTAATTATCAGGCATATCCGAAGACATGCGTCATAAAACGCTTCCGTTACTGACTGACTGACAGACAACACACAGCCGAAATT
The DNA here is from genome assembly GCA_943138885.2 of Tholera decimalis. Taxonomy (NCBI): domain Eukaryota; kingdom Metazoa; phylum Arthropoda; class Insecta; order Lepidoptera; family Noctuidae; genus Tholera; species Tholera decimalis. The sequence continues at coordinate 17,715,906 of OW964551.2, forward strand.
ACTGGGCGTAAGAAGCTGAAATTTGGCATGTATGTTCCTTGGTTGTGGAAGCACTAAGAATGGATTTTTGGAATTTCCCATGCGATCTGAATTTACACTGAAAATACCTCCGACGCGAACAAAGTTGCAGGCAACAGCTAGTTACTTTACTAAATAAGTGAGAGCGCAACTGGCTTTTAAACATATTAGCAACAAATGATGGTCGTGTTGTTGTCTGAGTTCAATTCTGTAGGTGAAAAGTGAAGGGCCTTAAGTCACATTTTATAAAGTATTCAGTAGAGCTCATTAAAGATGTCCATACCCGAAATTTGACATTAAAATCAACAGAGTATAAAAAGTAATTATCGTATCATTGTCGAATAAAAAGTATGATTATGATGGGTACTTAAGCTATTATATTGAGATATTTTTTTAACAAATATAGTTCCTTAAGGCTGTATTATCGGACTTAAGGTTCTTTAACTTTGAAGCTTTACTAGATATCTTATAGTATGACGGTACTTACGTCTCTCCTGTATCAATAATGTATAGTAAATTTTATTATTTTATAAGTTAGGTACGATACAACATCATAGAAAAATATATTAAAAAGTTTTAATGACATTAAAAATGAAGTAACATTATACATAATATGTTTTATTTAATAAAAATTAAAATCTTTAATAAAATAAATGAAATTAAACAAAACACTTAATAATATTCTGGTAAGTCATATGCTGTAACCTCGTGGGCTAATGTATTATAAAAATTATGAAAAATGGGTGGAATCCATTGCAGAGCTTTATGTGAATCCTGAAATTTTTTAGTGCTTATAGGTTTGTGGCCTAATCGAATAGGCTGCAATATAGGCATGGCAAAGTCTTCTAGGGATCTCCTTCTATTTCTTATTAAGGATACCTTTTCGAATTCTTGTTGATAAAAAGATGTTTTGTAACTCATTGTGCCATCCTATTTTTATTTTTAAATTTCATTTATAGTTTTAATTTTTTATTTATAATAGGCTCGCGTTTGACCACAATCTCACCTGATGGTAAGTGATGATGTGGTCGAAGATGGAGCACGCTTACCTAAAAGTAACCTATTCACTCTTGACGTAAAGACCCCTAGGTTATAGCTATCGAGAAACACAGACTCCGGCAGGGAATTCCACTCCTTAGCCGTACGCACAATGAAGGTATTCCCAAAACTAGTGCGTATAGGTGTGATGTCCACCATGTAACGATGGCGCATCGCCGTTTGTCTGGTAGTCCGATGATGGAACGGGCTTGACGGAATTAGATTGTGTAATTCCATCGGACACTCCCCGAAATGTAACCGATAGAAAACCGATAGACTAGCAACTCATCGCCGATGTTCAAGGCTCTGGAGCTTTGATTCGACCAGTGTATCGTTTCCAATTAGTCTTTTGGCCCGTTTCTTAATAGACTCAAGCCCATCTAGTTGGTACTTGGCAGATCCAGATTTTTGATGCTAGTTGAGCCGTAGCCTCGATAAACGGGCCAAAATTGAGGGTAGAAGTTAGTGTTACCTTGGAAAGTAGGAGCCGGTTTGAATTGACTCTTTTTTGCGGAGAAGAGACACGCCTGGATCTTAGCTGCATTAAACTTGACCAAGTTGGCATCGCCCCATTCGGAGACAGCCTTCAAGGACAAGTTCAAGCGCCCAACCATGTCCTCACGGAGAGACTAGATCTGTGACCCACCAGCACGCGCGTTGGACACATATCTCTCAGCAACTGTGCTTTCGTCTGCATACCCAAAGGTACCGGGCATAAGCAGATCATTAATGTGCAGCAAGAATAAAGTTGCTGAGAGAACCGACCCCTGAGGGACCCCGGCATTAATTGCCAATTGGCCAGATGAGCAGCCATCAATGACCACTCGAATGGACCGATCTCTCAGGAAGTCTTCAATCCAAACGCAAAGTTGGGTGGGTAAACCGAAAGAAGGTAGCTTAGCAATAAGGCTATCGTGTCAGACCCTGTCAAAGGCCTTAGAGATGTCAAGGGAGACAGCAAGTGCTTCCCCGTGCCTCACTCCAGATATGAATAGCATACGCTAGAAGATCCCCAGTAGACCGGTTTTTTTCGGAAGCCGTATTGTCGGTCACTGAGGATGTCGTTGGCTTCTAGGTATGCCAGGAGCTCACTATTGAGTACACGCTCCATACTCTTACAGAGTATGGACGTGTCTGAAATAGGTCTGTAGTTGGCCGGGTCAGCACGACTGCCCTTTTTGGGCACAGGCTGCACGTTAGCCAGCTTCCATGCTTTCGGCACCTTTCCAGTCTCAAGCGAAAGGCGAAACAGGCGCGTCAAAATTAGAGACAGTTCAGGCGCACAAGTTCTAAGAACAATTGCTGGTATCCCGTCGGTGCCACTAGCTTTGTTCACGTCAAGATTACGCAGGCACTCTACGGACGTTCTTCTCTTCTGATGAATGCGAATGTCCGACATACACGTCCCGCATCTAATAGGAGCATCAGGAGGGTGAACGCCACTACTATACAGACGTGAAGACTCCGCAAAAACAACGGCAATCAAGTTTGCTTTTTCCTCAGCGGAGTGGCCCAGAGACCCGTCAGGTTTAAGTAGTGGTGGTAGTGAGGGGCGACAGAAGTTCGATTCGACCGACTTTGCCAGGAACCAAAAAGCTTTTCTGCCAGCAGGGTATGAAGCAAGTTTGTTCCCGATTCGGCTAACGTGGTCAAACCGAGCCCTCCGCAAAACCTTTTTATAGGACTTGGCAGCCCTGTTGAAAGCTCTCTTCTTCTGAATCACGTCATTTGCTTTGCAGTTTCGAGCATCGACCCATGCTAGGTCCGCCGCGTGTTTAAGCGCTTCAGCGCGATCACATTCGGCGCCAAACCAAGCTTTCGATCGAGCTTTGCCGGACATTGTTAGGCCCACATACAATCATTTAACATTTATCTATATTTATTGTTTAAATAGTGAACAATATTAAGTAACCATACGATTGTTTACTTTTCACGTCTAGGAACTTAATGTTATTTATAATTTTACATCTGCGAAATTAGCGGCTGTAGGACTTTATGGCTTTTACCATTTGATCAATTGGGGTATTCTGAATGAGTATCATTTAACATATAAAAATGTCAAAAAATGGACTTAAGGTCATTTAGCTTTCACCTACAGAATTGAACTCCAGATAGACTTTGAATCTATTAGCACTTTGCATAGAGAATCTTCCAACATGATGAGTGGCATACAGCGGATGGAGACGTCGTTCATAATCTTAGCGAGTTCGTTTATAGCAAATTGGGTAATTGATCTATCTGAAGCTATATCTGCTTTGGAATATAGGTTATTGGAACAGGAAACTGGGAGATTGTTGAGATATATAATGGGAATTTGCTAAGCGCTGGCTTTAAAGATATAGATACATATTTAAATGTAGCATCATAGACTATGAGATGTTGCGGAAACCCGTAGAATCATTCGTGCTGCAAAAATTTCGTTGGTAGCCAATGATTATAGATCAGAGCCTTTTCGAAGAGAAAAATATTTTACCCACGTTGTTAGTTTATTAGTGAAGTAGGTATAACTGAAATATTGTAGCTGAATGTAAACACACACATACCTATTAGACTTGAAATTTTGTATGTGTATACACAGTTATTGGATTCGATGAAAATGCACGAATCCAATATTGCTAATTCACAAAGATACGGTCAAATGGAATGGCTTTGTAATTAAGAGGATTTCAAACAAAGTTTGTTGACTTTGCCGCTTAATTTTTGCTTAATATGTTAGGATAGGACTTTCCAGTTTAACTAGATGGAGCAGTCGCTCTTTGTAAATATGATAGATGAAAGCTGTCTCGTATAAGGTAAAAGCACTAATGCCCGACATTGAACTAAAAGATGACATTTTCGATAAAAATCTTTTCTATTAAGAAAACGAATCATTTGAATAACATTGCTACTGATGTTAAAGACACCTAGTGCTATCTATGATACATGCTCAAAAGCTTGCGTACGTCGTTAGAAGAAAATTTTAAAATGGCATCAGTTTACAACAAACAGTGTGACCAGATTGATATTAAGCGCGTAATTCTTATCGTTTTTCTTAAGGCAACTGACTTTTAACAGGTATGATTTTGTCTTATACATATGATTATTGGCTACTGTTGGTTTCGATAGTATAAATGTATGAAATTATTGATTTATTGGGACCATTTCCTTGTTATTTTGGCTTGTTTTTGTATAAATTTTAACTGGTGTTTACTATTAGTGCCAGAAATTAATCAAAACCTAAAAGATGATACATGTGTCTTCTACTAGGGTTACATCGAACTGAATTTGTTAGCTTATTTTAATGCAGATTTAGCTTTATGTAGTCAAAATAAAGTTCATGTCTGAGTTTCGTTTGTTTTACCCTAGCCTAACTAAAAGAAGACAGTGTCAACTATTAGGGTATACTGGATGTCAACTATTAGTATCTATTAATTTCGGCATAAAGTTCGAGCACAATGCCGCCAGTAAAGGGTCAGATGTTTCGATACTCCGAAGCCAATATGGAAGCAGTCATAGAAGAATGCAGGCGGGGCGTTCCGACAGCTTCTGCGGTGAAGAAATTTGGAGTTTCACAAGTAACTTTACTGTACAAAGTCAAGGGAAAGGCACCCATTAGACATAAAATGGGAAGAAGCTGTTATGTGACCGAACATATAAAAAAAATACTCGTAACCTGGGCAAAAGCTATAGTCAATGAAGGTTTACGTTGGACAATCTGGCTGAAAACTTTAAAACACCAGTTAAAATAACCGAACATAATACTGACAGTATGACTATCAGTGCAGATTCCTTGATAATGCCATCCACGTCACAATTTCCACAAAGTCTCTCGCATAATATGGGTGACATCATTCCCAGTCCGTTTAAAAGAGCTTTGTTTTGGCCAACACCTAAAGAAAATTCTAAAAAAAGGAAGAACGAAAAAATACCCTCTGTTGTGTCTTCCACGCGATGGCAACAATATTATGAAAACAAGGAGAGAAAAAGAATGGAATGGAAGAAAATAAAAAATGGAGATTAGAAGAAAGAAGGAAAAACAGAAGAATGAAGAAAAAAGAAAACTTAAGGCTGCTCAGAAATTAGCTAAGTCAAAAGGTTGTGAAAAAGAAAACTAATAAGACTGATATCTGTAGTGGCTTAAGTACTGAAAAGGAATGGATAGAATCTGGAGATAGCTTAGATGATCTAACTGACGATTGTGACATTGACAAAGATTGAGAAGAAAATTTATATACAGATGAAGAAAACTAACAGGAAAATAAGATCACGCCTGGTGATTATGTAATTATTAACTTTCCTGGAAAAAGAAGTTTCACAAGTTGCTTTTCATTGTCCAAAAAATATCGGGCAAAGACCTTGAAGTTATGGCAATGGTAAGCTGTGATAAAACCAAAACTGTATTTAAAGAAACCGACAAAGATATTAGTATAGTATAGTAAGTGAATCTCAAATAGTGGAAGTTCTCAATGCGCCAAAAATGATTGATAGGATTAAGTATAAATTTAATTTTCCATTAAATGTTAATGGGTAACTTGATGTGATTTCAACAATTTTTTCTTATGTTATTTGATTTGTTTATATTTTGTTTACTGTTTGTTATTTAATTAATAATTTTAAAGTACAAGCTGTACTCGGATTTAATTTTAAAGATTTTTTGTTGATTTGTTTTGTTAAAACATAATATTAAAGTGATGTTATAAGCATGTCTACTATTAGTTTCAATTGATGTCTATTTTTGGTGGATTTGATTTTTGATGCTGTCATCTTTTAGTGTCTACGGCAAACCTAAGAAGAATTTAATTTTAGTTAAAAATACGACAGTCTTAAAATATTTTATATGAAAAAGTTAATTTCTAAATGTTGCTCTAACAGTTAAAAAAGTTGTAACTGTATTTTTTTGATAATTATATTTGATTTTTGAGAATGAAGTTCGATTTGTCCTTAAAGTGTCTAGCATTAGTGCTTTTACCTTAATTATGTACATAAAGCCATGAAGTGTTTCCATGACCATATTGAAAACGCAGCTTCTCAACCCTGGAGCAAACTCTTGCCACATGAAGCTATTATATATATCTGGATTACACAATACACTAGCGTCTTCCCGCACATTTGCTAGCATGGATTTTTTTGTGAAAACAGTAGATATACCTACTCTTTATAGAACACCATAACACAATTAAATATGGACTTAACAACTACAAAGAGTGTTACAATGGGCGGTATTATCGCTAAAAGCGATCTTTAACAGACAACCTTTGGATAGTTTTGAGTAGGATTTGTCCTATTTTTTGTTATAAAGATTAGTAGCAATGTGGGTAGATTGCACATTAACTACTAGCAATCTTGTTGACCCCTTCGAATAAGCTAAATATGCTTGTGTCTGGAGTGGGTTCACGTCAATAATGTTTCAAACAGGGGTTCAAACTAGTGTTGCCCAAACGAGAGTCTCGCAAGAGTCTTGCAATTAGCGATTATCCTATTGCTATTACATTGCATTATGCTATTGCTATTATAACAATGTAACAGAGTCTGTTACATTGTTCTGAGATCTCAACTACCGTTTAATAAATAGCAATAGGATAATCGCTAATTGCAAGACTCTTGCGAGACTCTCGTTTGGGCAACACTAGTTCAAACCCGTGATCTCTCGATCACAAGTCCGACACCTTAGCCATTAGGCTATTGACGCTTCCTTCTCCAATGTCTAATCATCTTAGTAACAAATCATTTTTTTTTCTGGGTGGGAAAATCATAAAATGACTCCTCCCGCTGTAGGTGGAGCGGAAGGGAGTGTCAGACTTCTACTGACTAAAACCCCACTCTGTTCCTTCAGTTGCTCTTGTGGTCCGGGACCGCGGTATCTCGTTAGAATATTCCCGCAACTCCGTGAAGTAACAAAATACTACTTACGTCTTTCTCCATGATATGACTTCCAATTTTAATTAAATGAATATTGACTACGAAAGCCCGAACCTACATTGATATCGCCTTGAAAGCTAACGGAGTTAAGCGAACCTTCGACAGTTTACAATCGCCAATGGTCACAGCGGGACGCCAGTACTGCTGACATTTGAGAGTTCTTAGGGAATAGCAAAAACGACTGTAGTTAACTCTTTAAACGATATCCATTGCGCAGTTTAAACAGGGAGTTGCCAGAAGTGTTGGGCTGGAAATTGCCATGAATTTTAAAATTTTGGGTGGACGTACTTGATCTACGGTTTTGTAAGCGGTATGGTCAAGCGCAACGTTTGTGTAAGCTATTGGAATGTTTGGAATTTAGTACTGGTATATAAATGAAATTTCTCGGTACTTTCTTGCCCAAGGCAAAACCTTGTTTTTCAACCGACGACAAAAAAGAGGAGGTTATCAATTCGACGCGTATATATTTTTTTTTTTTTTTTATGTATGATCATCGAGTACTCGAAGACGGCTGAACCGATTTGGAAAATTCTTTTTTTGTTCGAATGGGTATACTTCGAAATTGGTACCACTATCACCAAAGTCAGGATCTGATGATGGGATCCTGGAGAAATCGAGGGAACTCTTCAAATATTATAGGCACACCTATGGCGTTTTGGGTATTTCTTATAGTAACTTGTGCAGTTGCTCTCAAAAAGTACCATTTGGGGAAGTGGAACTGATGATGAAGACCACAGATGGCCGCCGAAACTACTCAATAATAAGTATTAAGTGGATTGCGATTCAATTACTTGAATATGGATGTTAAGCACTTTATGCTCGTCACAATGCATATGGTGATGTAGAGCTGATGGTGAAGTACCAGGAGAACTCCTCAATAATTAACGGCCCAGCATTGGGAAAAGCAATATTTTGTAAAAGGTTATAAGTAGTTGACATTTAGGCTCTTGTAACTAGGTAATTAAAAATCATCCAACTAAAAAGAGTGAAAAAAAAACTTTTTAACAAAAAATTAAACCGACTCCCAAAAAACACTGCAAAGTGAAAAATAACTTTAATTTCGGAAGTCGGTGCCAAAAACGAAAAAACAAAACTAAAGACACCGACTACCGAAATTAAAGTTATTTTTCACTTTGCAGTGTTTTTTGGGAGTCGGTTTAATTTTTTGTTAAAAAGTTTTTTTGTCCAGACTGTTTAATCAAAGCAAAGGTAATCTCAGAAAACACCACTGCGACCATGGTTGGAAGCATAGACTGACTAAAATAATTCAGGAGATCAGGTTGAAAGTGAGATACCCCTGCTCGCCGTCCGCTAGCCCGCGCTTACAGTGGCCTGAGCTCAGCTCGCGGTCTTCGATGCCCGGGGCGTCTCCCGCAGGATAGAGTTCGTCATATGAATCTCAAGAAATTAATTAAATAATCCAAATTAAGTATACAGTTATCCAGCCAGTTTAAAACACTATGGATTGCTTCATGTTTAATCGGCGATACCATGGTGTTTTATTGAAAAACATATCTATCTATAAATACTATTAAATTTGACTATATTTAACATTTGAAATAAATTCTTCAGTTTCAAAAGAAGGTTAAGTAATAACTAATTCTAATTATGTTAATAGCCTACTTATGGCGATGTTGACATTAAAACGTTAATAAAGGCAGGTTAATTAGTCTCAAACATGTTTCATCTATAAAATAAATTACTATTAAAATTCAATTTACGAATGTAGCGGTTCGATACTGTGAGAAAAAAATTAGAGAATCGATATTTGTAAATATCTACTCAATTTAATATTATTGCTAATATGAACCCTTAAACAGCAGGGCAGCTCAGACTAGTACTTAAAACACAAGACATTCAACTCTTGGACTAGAAGATTTTTTTTGCACCATTCTCGGAATTACTCCTGTATCGTGGGTGTACTTTTACAAACACCAATTCACAAACTATTTGTAGGCCATAACGTTCCCATCGGATATTTTCCGACATGCACGCGCAATCTTATTCAAAAAGAGGCTCATTTTCAGCAAGTCACAAAATAAAGGCTACTTCAATTGGACGTAGATACGCAAAAAGGATCCAACCCACAGTATGGACGAAAATGAGCCGTGTACGCCAAATTAGTCTCTATGGTCTATATTTTCGATTAGTAAAAACACCCTAGTCAAAATATGTGAATTTGACCTTTTTATTAGTCTGGGATACCAACCCACATCTATGACAGGTTTATATTTTAATTCCGCAAAAACCACCCCATATTTACTTACTTAAATATCTCTAATTTTTTTTTTTATTTATTCCCAATAAAACATATTTCTATAAAAAGGACACCAAATTTACAACTTTGTCCCAAATCAACAAAATCACAAAATAGAATATCAAAGAGCAAATACAACTTAAACTTCAAACTCCATTATCTCAAAAGTAACATTTTGTGGGTTGGATCCTTTTTGTGTATCTACGTCCAATTTTGCTTCAGTTTTTCTACACGCGAGCGAAGCCGCGGACAGAAGCTAGTCTAGATTAAAATTACCAAAAAGCTCGATTAGTAAAAGTGTAATTTTTAACCTACTTACTGGCAAAATAAATACAAGTTATCAATAAGCTAAGTGTATAAATCACACTAATTAATTACTTAGTAAATGCCAGTAGAATCATCGATTATAATTCAATCCCACTTGCAATCTGTAGGGCAATAAATTGAAGAGGATCGGCCAAACCTACTTATTCACAATGTAGGTCCTTGAAATGGCTAGGCATTCCAATTTGTGGTATTTTACAAGTTCAGTCATTTTACCCGTCTATACAACGTGTAATTTAAAGGGTATATACATACCAAGTGCATGGCTTATTTGAATGATAACAAACGATATGGCAAGGGTTTTGTAATCCTAAGTCTACGTGTTGTAGCGTAAATGAAATTAAGTGCTGAGTAAAACACAACCGCTACTTAACACGTTTAATTTTGATTAAAAGGGAAAAGATAGAAAACAAGTACTTAATTAAAAAATATAAAAAAGTTAAATATTAGTTATTATTGGGAACCTTTCAGTGATGGCGTGGGTTAACTTAGCGGAAAGAAAAAAAATGTTATCGAAAGTATTATGCAAATATTTTTAACTTACCTAACAAAAAATCGATTGCAATCGGTTATAGCTAGGCGAATACGCAATATTAGTAATTTTTGTTACAAAAAAAACACTAAGAGCATCCAACGCGTCTTGATAGGCCTTAGGTTAGAAAGAGTTTTTGACGTGAGAATTTTTAGATTAGAAATATACAAATTAGGTGTATAAAATAGAACTCCTGCTGCGAAAAACTCGGTAATTCCTGGACGGCTGGACACGACTGTGGGAAGTAACGTAGAAATCACGGAGCCACTGCGCTGCGGGGTCCGCACCTACCTCGTACCCTCTTCAGGCCTTTGAGATGGACGTCTCAGGCACAGGATGTGCTCGGATACCGGGCGAGAGCGCCCCGACCTCCGTCGTCGATAACCGACGTCGCTTGCCCGTAGGGTGGAGCCAAAAATTGGCTTGTAACGGGATCAAATTAACCAGAAAATCACCCACTGACTATCCTTTTGCTAGGACACTTTATATTTTTTATTGGCTTAACACCAACAGAAAAAAAACTTTCACTTCATAATTTCGGTATGAATCAAAAAAATAAGGTTGACCATCACATATCGGGTCCCAAAATGTAATGACGCCGTCAAAAGGCAAAACATCCGAGGATTTTTTTCACGATTCCTTGTTCAAATGTGAATAACAGCTAAGAAGAAAAAATTCATATTGAAAAGTTTGGATTAGAATTGGAGGAAGTTTTAACCGTAGCGGTTTTACGCTACAGTACCCCATTTCCAGTAAAAAAAAAATGAGAGTAGCAACCCTAAAGGTGAGTGGCAGCCCTAAAGGAAAGGTGAGTGACAACCCTAAAAGAAAGGTGGTTGACAACCCTAAAAAAAAGGTGGTTGACAACCCTAAAAGAAAGGTGGTTGACAACCCTAAAAGAAAGGTGGTTGACAACCCTAAAAGAAAGGTGAGAGATCAACCCAAGTGAATGTATCAACCCAGTTAGAGGGTGACAACGCTATAACAGATTGACATCACAACAACAGATTGAAAACACAACAACAGATTGAAAACACAATAACAGATTGAAAACACAATAACAGAATGACAACACAAAAGGGATAGCATCAACCAAGAGTGGAAACCATAATATACAAATTAAATAAACTAGCCTAACTAACTTTAAACTAAATACATCAAATCAACGACATCGAAGTGCAGCTGATACTGAATAAAATTGAAAGCCGGCCTCCAGTTTAGACGTTAACAGTGCGAGCTTCAGATGCGTCTCCTAAACCTACATTAGAATAGAAAAACAAACGATAGAACTAAAATAATATTCTTAAATAAATAGGAACAAAGAACAATATTCAAGACGAAACAAATAAGAGTTGAGATTAAGAAATAACCTAAAAATAACTTCAAAGGAAGTCAAACAAAAACTCGAAGTCGAACACAAAAGCTCGAAGTCAGATAATAACTCGAAGTGAGACACGACACAAAGTCCAACACGACTCAAAGTCAAACACGACTCAAAGTCAAACACGACTCAAAGTGAAACACGACTCAAAGTCTAACACGACTCAAAGTCAAGAGCTTAAGTTATAGAGGGATAAGTTAGAAGGTTAAGTTAAAGAGAGAGGGTTAAGTTGAAGAGGGTGGACCTTAAATCAAAATCAAAAATACGACGCTTAATGAGAGGAAATGGTTATGAATAAATATTAACTCCAGGGAGGAATGAGGGTCGAAATAATAAAAGAGGTGTCGTTAATTGAAAACTAATGGCCTAACATAAGTAATGCTGATTAAGTTAAGAATATGGAACAAATTAATTCATTTAAGTATGTCTTTTATATGATATTGTCCAATATGATGAGAATCACAGTCTTGTAGGACATATGTAGTCATGGAGATGACTCTGATCACACGACATTTAATGAAACGAGGAGCAAGCTTTCCTGTAAAGTATTCAGCAGCTGACGATTTTGAAAAATTACGCCTCCATACAATGTCGCCGGCATTGAGTGTAATAGCCGTGCGGTTCATATTGTAATTTCGTGAATTACGGAGAAAAGCAGAAGAAAGATTGTCCGCTACTTTTGCGTAAATCTCGGCGAGCGAAGTCAGATTACTCGCGTGTTGTTCCCGACTTTCAGCTAAATTAGTGCTTAGAGTCTGGATATTCGCACGCGATGAATCCATACAGACTTCTCTACCGAATATGAGAAAGTTTGGCGTAAACCCTGTGGCTAAATTAATACATGAATTGAGGTAAAGTTTGACCTTGGGTAACAATTTAGCCCAATTCCTTTGGTTCTCGCCAACCAATATGCTCAAACAAGTAACGACACTTTGGTTATAACGTTCTACCGTGTTTGCTTGTGGAGTGTAATAAGGGGTATACGTAGGGGATTCAATGCGAAACGATCTAAGAAAGTTTAAAAACTGATTACTACGAAAAACGGTAGCATTATCACAGAGAATAGACCGTGGAACTCCGAAGTTAAAAAATATTTCAGATTCCAAAGCTTTTATAACTGAATTGGCGTCAATCCTTTTAAGGGGGACTAACCAAACATATTTAGAAAAAACATCGACCATAGATAAAATGAATTTGAACCCATAATACGCGATTGGAAGCGGTCCAATAACGTCGATAGAAATCATTTGTAAAGGTAAAGAAACTTCCTTTGGATAACACATATGACCACGTGGTTGGGAATTCGCGATCTTATAAGCTTTACAAACCTCACATTGCCTTAAAGTCTCAGAAACATCTCGAAACATATTTGGCCAGTAAAAGTTATCCTTGAGCTTAAAATAAGTCTTTGAAACTCCAGGATGTATAGAGAGAGGATTATTATGAGCTTCCCATATAGCGGATTTAACCTTTTCAACGGGTAAAACTATGCGCCAAGGATCAGAGCACAATGGGTTAGTGATTGGCATGCGTCTTAACAGAACACCGTTCCGAATGGCGTAAGCTGGAAACGTTTGAGGGGAGTCACGAGCCCCTAAATACACCTTTTTATACCATCTATCATTGGTATGGTCAGGTCCTTGATCGAATGTAACCGGACTCGCGTACATTCTAGATAAAGCGTCTGGAACGACGTGTTGCGACCCTTTGCGATGAATGGTATCAAACGTGTAGAACGACTAGTACCCGGAGTGGGCCTAGGTGGAATGGGAGGAGGTCTAGAAATAATAATACTTCCGTGTAAAGGAGTCTCAACGATAGAACCTTCTTCGGACATTTTTAAACACAAAATAGAAATAGATTAAATGAAAGAGAGGGACTTAGCAGGAAATCGTTAGATATCGTGCCGTAATATCGATGCGGGAAGAAGACAACAACATGAACGTCAAAGGAATCGGCTGGGCTAAGAATCCAACAAAAACAGATACTAGCAAATAGCAGAAAAGCAAACAGACGGGCTAAAAAAAATAAGAAAGGTAGACACTAGCACACGACCATTCAAAAAGCTTACCTTTGGTCACGATGCCTAACCATCCACACATCAAACACACTCTACGGGAAACTAACTACCGCTACCTACTGGGATAAAACAAAACTCGGGATAGATACGTATATTTTGGGAGAAAATAAAAGAATTGGAAATTGGGTATAGTTACAAAGTTAATCTCTAAAATTGAATTTCACAAACATCACACAATTTAGCAAAGAACATAAATTCAGTTAGCAATTCCATAGTCCAGTCGTATGAATCGGGAAAACATTCAAGACAGGTAATCCTTTTAACTTCCATACGGGTATCTGACCAATTCTAAAACCTGAAACTCACAACAAGAAAGATGAAAATTAAAGATTGCTCTCAAGAGCAACCACACACGAGATAACAAAAAAAAAAGGTATTTTAGTAATAATTAATATGCAAACTTACTTTAATTCGGGCGCCATATTGTAGCGTAAATGAAATTAAGTGCTGAGTAAAACACAACCGCTACTTAACACGTTTAATTTTGATTAAAAGGGAAAAGATAGAAAACAAGTACTTAATTAAAAAATATAAAAAAGTTAAATATTAGTTATTATTGGGAACCTTTCAGTGATGGCGTGGGTTAACTTAGCGGAAAGAAAAAAAATGTTATCGAAAGTATTATGCAAATATTTTTAACTTACCTAACAAAAAATCGATTGCAATCGGTTATAGCTAGGCGAATACGCAATATTAGTAATTTTTGTTACAAAAAAAACACTAAGAGCATCCAACGCGTCTTGATAGGCCTTAGGTTAGAAAGAGTTTTTGACGTGAGAATTTTTAGATTAGAAATATACAAATTAGGTGTATAAAATAGAACTCCTGCTGCGAAAAACTCGGTAATTCCTGGACGGCTGGACACGACTGTGGGAAGTAACGTAGAAATCACGGAGCCACTGCGCTGCGGGGTCCGCACCTACCTCGTACCCTCTTCAGGCCTTTGAGATGGACGTCTCAGGCACAGGATGTGCTCGGATACCGGGCGAGAGCGCCCCGACCTCCGTCGTCGATAACCGACGTCGCTTGCCCGTAGGGTGGAGCCAAAAATTGGCTTGTAACGGGATCAAATTAACCAGAAAATCACCCACTGACTATCCTTTTGCTAGGACACTTTATATTTTTTATTGGCTTAACACCAACAGAAAAAAAACTTTCACTTCATAATTTCGGTATGAATCAAAAAAATAAGGTTGACCATCACATATCGGGTCCCAAAATGTAATGACGCCGTCAAAAGGCAAAACATCCGAGGATTTTTTTCACGATTCCTTGTTCAAATGTGAATAACAGCTAAGAAGAAAAAATTCATATTGAAAAGTTTGGATTAGAATTGGAGGAAGTTTTAACCGTAGCGGTTTTACGCTACAGTGTGTAGAACTTATTACAAATACCAATACACTGATACCAGAGACCAAATTTTTCAAATTAAGAAGAACGAAGAGAATTATCGTGATATTGGCAAGTGACGTGGAAAGTTATTGACCCTCGTAGTGCTGTGACACGTTTGTTATGATTGGTATTCAAGAAATATATGAAACCGATAATTTGGTATCAATTCTTTGAGTCAGTTATTTTGAGCTGAAACTGTGCATAGACTCCATACCAGATGTTGTCTTCAGCCCTTTTGGATAGATATGGGGTTTCCGTTACACATTGTATTTATAAAAATAAACTCGTAGATAACATATTATGTTCTAGAGAGAAGGGTTATATTTGTAACTTATTTGAAAAGCAAAAGCGTTAATAGTCTAATGGCTAAGGTGTCGGCCCTGTGATCGAGAGGATGTGTGGTCGAACCCCATCCATTAATTACACTATTGCCGTAAACCCACTCCAGACACAAGAATATTTAGTTTAGTTGGAGGGGTTAACAAGATTGCGAGTAATGTGGATTCTACATTTCATTATTTTTCGCACGGCCATTTGTGGAATTCTCTGCCGGCTTCTGTGTTCCCTGGCACTTATGACCTTTCAGCCTTTAAAGCAAGAGTAATTAGGCATCTTCTGGGCTCGCTCGTCGTTGTAGACCTCATCTATCGCTTACCATCAGGCGAGATCGAAGTCAAGAGTGGGCTCATCCGTAATAAAAAAATAAAAAAGTAATTTTAAATACCGAGGCATATTCAGTTTTTTCTATAGCAAAACTAGGGGATTTAGTAACTTCATCATCATTTGCTTAGCCTTTACCCAACTATTTTGGAGTCCACGTCCAGTCTAACTTAGACACTTATTACTCGAAAAAGTTACAGTAAGAATACCTAATGACGGCTCGAAATACTGCGCGTTCCGCGTGGTTACTACGCAGCAAAAAGCTTCACAGATGTCATAAACTTAAAATCAATCAATACGCAAAGCTGATGTTAACTCATCGTATATCATGCAGGTTGGTCATAAAAAACATCCATAAAAACAAATAGATATAATGTTGTAGAGCTCGTGGCTAAGAAATAACATCCATACGGGTCTGTCTATATTTAATGCTTACAGAATTCGGCAAACATCTCAAAATGCTCATATTCCTCCGACTTTTGGAAAGCATTTTAAGACGATCCGGTCATTTCATAGTCATTTTTCAGAACTAACTAACAGAAGCCAGACAATCTATTTATTTATCACCATACAATATATTAACAGGTTTATCACCTAATGCGATAATGTAGTCAACTATTGTAATTAAAAACTACAGCTAAACAATTAAAAAGTAACAGCTTTAAATACTAGTAGGTACTTATTGCTACTACAATCTCCACGTCAACGTTGCAAGAAGACCGTAACATCTCATAGGTCTGATACCAATCTTGGCTCCATGTAGAATTTGGTAATCGACCGGTCAGAACAAGAGCTGAGCTTAACATAGGTGGGGAAAGTGCTAGACAGATTCACTTATTGAAGACCCTAGTAGTTATTTACTTATGTTAGGGTTATCAGAAGCTGAGACTTGCAGCAAAATGAAGTTATCAATTAAAGTTCGACAAACTTTTCTATACGTAATACGACGAACGTACTAAGCTAAAGTGTGGTAAACATACTTCGAAAAAAAAAACTAAAACCCGACTACGACAAAAAATCGACGCTGAAAAAGTATGAAACAAGATTTTCAGGATGCTGAAATAAACAAGGTTACTGGAAAAATAAGAACAGAACAAAAATAAAAGCCGCAGTCACACGTTATTAATTGTTTTGTTACGGTTGATATCCTATATAAAATTAAGTAGGTACTACCTAGTCATTAGCTTTCACATGACATATATTTCAATGCTATTGGTTTTACGCCGTTTTGATCGCGATCATTAAGATCTGCAAAGATTAAATTTAAGCAATATTTTTGATAAGTACAAGTGAAGCCCTTTAAAATGATACCAAACACGGTGTCTCTATCTTATTTTTATTTTTTTCACATGATGTTTTGCCCGCTAGAGGGCGCCACGTTAAATTTAAGCAATATTTTGGAAATGTGCATGTGACGCCCTTTCAAATGATATCAAACACGATGTGTTTATCTTATTTTTATTTTTTAACACAACACTTTTTGGGCGCCAGAGGGTGCCACATTGGGTTTTGTGACACGTCACGTAGCCTATGTTCAGCGGACGGTCAAGACGGTTCTAACGATACCTCACTTGTCGAGATCCGATAAGTAGCTTTGGAGCTATGAGGGAACAGATGAACATACACGCCACCAATTTCTATGCTAAGTCGTTCGCAGCTCAAGCAGTACGGCTGTGGAATGCTCTACCCGTGTCAGTAAGACAAGCACAAACCCTATCTTCTTTCAAAAACTTAGTAAAAGATCTTTATCTCTCTTCTTAAATTGGTGTTATTATGTATGTCTTCGTTTCTTTCTTTTTTTTTAATATTTATATGTATATATATGTTTTGAGAACGTTATTTATTGTTTTGTATTTTATATAGATAAATAGTACACCGTGGACTACCCGCGTATTTATTTTCTCCTTCTGAGTCAAATCCATCCAAAGGTTGTCTGTAAAAGATCGCTTTTAGCGATAAGACCGCCCATTGTATCACCCTTTTTAATTGTTAAGTCCATAATTTTGTTTTACTGTTATTGTTAGCGACGCGCTCATAATTTTTAGATTCATGATTTTATTATCTTAACCTAACATGTGTGTATAGCCTAAGAACAAAAGTATGAGCCGGGCAGCAAGCTCCTCAGCGCAAAACGCCGGTTCCGGCCAACGATTCTGTAACTCTATATTTTTGTCTATGTTTCTTTTTATGCTGGTCCGCGCACGCACCGCAAGCGACTGCGCTTGTACGCGTTTTTAAATATAAAATATTACTATCTGTCAAATAATCCGTGTCTTTGTTAATATAAAGTTCGTCAAGCAATTTTATTCGTTTTACTTCGCCGATTACCACCTGCCATCAGCTACAAAGTGGTCAATCGAACCGGATCAAAAGTGAAAAAACAAAATGGTGGGCACGCGAAGTACAACGCGACGCGAGCGCGTACAACGAAAACTTTTCGAACAACAAAAAGGTGCTCAAGACTCTGATACGGAAGAGCATAAGTCTTCAACTAGTGCAGCAGCCAAAAATATGGTATTCAAAACACCTGCGGCGTCATCGAGCGTCAAAACAGATAACATGTCGCTAAGGTCGAAAGGTCAATCCGACACATCGTCAGTCAAAGCTCGCAAAGCGCAGTTGCTTTTGGATGCTGCAAAGCAAAAGGCTCAGATACGAATGGAACTCATAGACAGACAGCTAGAAGCGGACTTAGCTGACCTAGAGGAAACAGAAAAATACAGTCCACATGAAGAATGCGCTCACGACGTGGAGCAATGGCTGGAACGGAGTCACCACGAATTGCAATCGGCCCGCGATCATGGCAACCCCCTGGGCAAGTTGCAGCCGCCTAAAACAGAACCAGCCGCATCTGTAAACGCCGTCCTCTTTACGGCACCAGCAGCACCACAAGGGCTCCCTACGTCACCTCAAAAGTCGCCAACTTCAGTGCCACATCTGCCGACGGGGTCGCACCCACACACTGTACCTGCTCCGCCACCAGCGGCGGAAGCCACCAGTATGCAAGCGACCATTCAGATGCTAGCCGGTGCGCTGAAAGACCTGGCTTCTACAAGTGCGCCTAATACTAACCTCATAACCAGATTGAGCACACCGAAAGAACTTCCAGACTTTTCAGGAGATCCACTGGAATTTCTGCAATTTAAACAAGCGTTCAATGAGTCAACCGAACTCTGTAAATTTTCCCCTCAAGAAAACCTGTGGAGGTTGAGAAAGTGTCTCCGAGGAGCTGCTAAAGATGCTGTTGCAGCCTTGCTTATATCTGCAAGTCCACCATGGAAAATTATGTCAACTTTGGAACTACGCTTTGGCAATGCTGACCTGATAATATCTAGAATATTGCAGGATATCAAGAAATTGCCATCAATGTCACAAAACTATCACAGTGAAATTGTGCCATTTTCAGTTAAAGTACAAAACCTTATACAAGCAGTGCGAGTAGTTGGACGCGAAGAATACTTACAAGGTATGAGCATTGTTTCAATAATATTATCCAAGCTACCTACAATACTGCTATCTAAATGGTCTGATTATAGTTTCCCACTCATCACTGAAGGACAGAAATCCCGTATGGTCATTTTATCAGATTTCTTGCATGATGAAGCTGTAAAGATATCACTAACATCAAACATCTGTTTTAGTTATTCCCGCACTGAGCAAAATAAAAACAAAGATAATTCCAGTTATCGACCTCAAACAATATTATTGCAAACAGATGATGATAATGATAACTGCAAATTCTGCCGTACCTCAAAACATAAATTAACTGAATGTAAACGATTTAAGAAGGCGTTACGTAATACCAGATGGCAATTTGTAAAACGTAATGGGATCTGTTATAAATGCCTAGTGTCGCGCCACGCACGTGACACATGCTCAGCACCGCCTTGCAATAAGAACGGCTGTGGCCAGGGACATCACAATTTACTTCACTACGTTGGAAATAAGCCGAATAGTGGCGCTGGAAGCAGCCAGGTTCCAGAGCCGAAGCCGACGCCCCCTGTGCAAATGCTGACGACGGCAACGTTGCCAGTGTCCGTCGCCGATAATACACAAACTGTGACGCATATAAACGCGAGTGTAAACAAAGTGTTGCTTAAAGTCGTACCTATACGTATACATAGTTCTAACGGTGTGTTCAGTACAAACGCACTACTTGATGACGGATCGACCGTCTCGCTTATCAGTGCGGGGCTAGCAAAGCGTGCGGGGCTTCGTGGCCGCTCAGAAACAATGTGCATCCGTGGCGCCTGGTCTGACGATGAACTGGTATGTGAAACAACGATCACAAACGTCACATTATGTGGTATGGACAGTAAGATGCATAGTATCAAAGTTCGGTGTGTTGACAATTTAAACTTACCTTTGCAACAACTTTCTGTTGTTGATTGTAATAATTACAAAAACCTGTTTGGCATAAATGATAAGTTATGTAGATATGATGTAAAACCTGAGATTTTAATAGGTCAGGACAACAGTCATTTATTGTTACCTCTCAAAGTAATAGTAGGTAAACCATATGAGCCGTCTGCTACATTGACTCCCCTAGGTTGGTGTGTGCACGGTATGCTGAGAAGGCCGCACACTCAGTTCGCTGCCAGCACTGGCGAGGCGCACGCTACGCTGCTGTTGAGTTCAGTTGCTACCACCGCCGCAGACAAGAACGAGTACCTACTACGGGAGCTCCACGAAGAGGTGAGGCACTCATTTGCTGTTGACGCCCTGGGAGTGTCAGGTAAGTCAAGACAAAATATTAATGATACTTGTGCCATCGCTCAGCTAGAGAAGTCTGTTGAACTCATCAATGGTCGCTGGCATGTAGGTCTCCCTTGGAAGGATGAGGCCTGTACCATGCCTGACACCTATCCTAACGCTTTAAAAAGGTTAAAGGGGATAGAAAGGAAAATGTCACGTGACAATGGTTTTGCCAACAGATACCGAGAACGTATTAATCATTTATTACAAAATGATTACGCTCACAAGATGCAAAAGTCCCTGCCAGTACCCAGGATGTGGTACCTGCCCCACTTTGGGGTAGATAATCCCAACAAAAAATCGCTTCGACTAGTGTTTGATTCTGCCAGTCCAGTTGGTGGTAAATGTCTCAATGATTATTTACATACAGGGCCAGACTTGTTGTCATCACTTTTAGGTATAATGCTGCGCTTTAGGGAATATTCAATTGCAGTAACCGGTGACATCAAGGACATGTTTCTTAGGGTCAAAATTCACCCTGAAGATCAACACGCGTTTAGGTTTCTTTGGCGGAATAGCCCTGAGGAGCCAGTCGATACCTACATTATGACGTCACTTATTTTCGGCGCCAACTGTTCTCCCTTTGTAGCTCAGTTTGTTAAAAATGTAAATGCACGACGTTACGAGTCGACATTTCCTGATGCTGTTAATGCGATACATAAATCGCATTATATGGATGACTACATAGATAGCCTGCCGGATGACACGACAGCTACAGAAATGGTTAAAAATATTACTAGGATTCATAGCAGTGGCGGTTTCGAAATGCGTAACTGGACAAGTAATAGCGTTGCTGTATTAGAAAGTATTCCACAGGATACTTTAGGTACCGCTAGCGTAAGGTTCAAATCTGAACAGGAATACCATGGCGAGCGAATCTTGGGACTCATCTGGACTCCAGGAGAAGATGAGTTACTTTTTGATGTGTCTCTGAAACGAATACCTGAAAATATTATTTTAAACAAGGAAAGGCCGACCAAAAGGTTAATGCTGCGAATAGTTATGTCGATTTTTGATGTTTTAGGATTCTTAGCTCCATTTACTATTCAGGGTAAAATTTTATTGCAAGATACTTGGCGCTTAAAAATAGGCTGGGATGACGTAGTACCTGATAGTATCTACACTAAATGGTGCAAATGGATCGAGTTTTTAGAGGAAATAAAGAAAATACGTATACCAAGATGCTATAATAAAACCATTGTTTTGCAAGGTTCTAGCGAGACGGGACGAACACCGGACACCGAGCCAGTGATAAGGCCACCTCCCGCCTCTGCACCCGCGGCTTCTGCGCTGGAGTTACCTACTACGAGAAACAGCTACGAGACGTGTAGACCGCCTACGACGACCGCTACGTGTGCTACGCCAGCAAGTAATAATTATACTTACTTACAACTGCATTTATTATGCGATGCATCTGTTCAAGCTATGTGTTGTGTGGCGTACTGGCGATGGATAGTCAATGGGAACATTAAGGTTGCATTTATAGCAAGTAAATGTCGTGTTTTACCCGTAAAACCCATGACTGTACCCCGAGCCGAACTACAGGCGGCGCTGTTAGCTGCGCGATTGGCCGATGCCGTTATGAAAGAACACAGATTAGCTCCTGAGCGACGATATTTTTGGTGCGACTCCACCACCGTTTTACAGTGGATTAGAAATAACACGTGTAGGTATAAAACGTTCGAAGCGAACCGATTAGGAGAAATTGATGAACTTACGCGCGTTTCCGAATGGAGATATGTACCTACCAAATTAAATGTAGCAGATCTTGGAACTCGGGAAGAATTTAACCACACATTGTTTCACAGTGAATGGTTCACAGGGCCCACCTTTTTATATAAAGACGAGTCTTTATGGCCTGCTGACGTTTTGAACCCTGACACTGGTGGAGACGATATGAGTTCAGAGTGTGTGGCTGTGATGCATGAGCTAACATGTAACTTACCTGTTCCTGAGCCGCAGCGCTTTTCCTCCTGGCTTCGCTTGCTGCGATCCACGGCCGTCATCCTGAAATTTATTGCCAGATGCAAGAAACTTACCCGTGAAGCTGACTGTGATGCAATGGCTCAAGCTGAGATCCTGTTGCTGAAGAAGGCGCAAGTGGACTCATTCTCCGCCGAAATATCTGCAATCAAAAATGGAAAACAAATATCACGAAATAGTAAGTTACTTACCTTGTCACCGTACCTAGACGAAGCCGGTTTACTCCGCCTCGGTGGCCGCATCGACGTTGCGTCAGACGTAGACCTAGAAATGAAGAGACCAATTATACTAGATGGAAAACATGATATAACGCGTCTTCTTGTCCGGTTCTTTCACATCAAGGCAGCCCATGGGAACCAGGAAATGGTTGTCAATAACTTGAAACAAAAATATTGGATTGTTAGACTAAGACCAACAGTTAAAAGGGTGGTCTCGAATTGCATGCTTTGCCGCTTAAGGAAATGCACGCCGCAAGTGCCCAGGATGGGTGACTTACCTCGTGCTCGAGTAGCACATCACCAACGACCGTTTTCATTTTGTGGTCTAGATTTATTTGGTCCAATGGAAGTGACTGTGGGCAGAGGAAGGCAAAAGAGGTATGGCGTTTTGTTTACCTGCCTCACCATACGAGCAATTCATATCGAGCTTGTTTCGTCACTCACGTCAGACTCTCTGATTATGGCTTTGAGACGCATGGCGGCACGGCGTGGTTGGCCTGCTCACCTATACTCTGATAATGGCACTAACCTGAAGGCAAGCGATAAGGAGCTAAAGCAATCGCAGCAGGCACTTAATATGGATGATCTCAAGGCCGTCGGCATGAACAACGCCATGCATTGGCATTTTATACCCCCCTCCAGCCCTCACTGGGGTGGGGCTTGGGAAAGGCTGATTCGAAGCGTTAAGACATCACTTCGAGTTGTGATGAACGAACGCGCTCCACGCGAAGAAGTGCTACTTACCCTTATGGCGGAAGTGGAGAACATAGTTAACGGTCGTCCGCTAACACACGTCTCCGTCGACCCTGAAAGCTTAGAATCTTTGACTCCTAACCATTTTCTTTTAGGTAGCTCGTCCAACTCACCCACCATTGGCGATTTCAACGATTCCGACATGTTTCTACGCAAGCAATGGCGAAGGTCACAAGCGTTAGCTGACATGTTCTGGCGTAGATGGGTGAAAGAGGTTCTCCCTGAGTTGTTGCCTCGAAGAAAATGGAACCAAGAGGCGAAACCTTTACAGGTAGGTGACTTAGTTTTAATAGTTGATCCTAACAGTCAGCGTGGTACCTGGCCGAAGGGTGTAATCCAGAAGATATGTCCAGGTAAGGACGGACGAATCAGACTGGTTGAAGTGAAGACCAAGACTGGTGTTTGGAAGCGACCTGCAGCCCGCGTCGCGCGTATTTCGCTTGGTGAGGAGTGCTGAGCCAGCACTAGGGGGGAGAATGTTAGCGACGCGCTCATAATTTTTAGATTCATGATTTTATTATCTTAACCTAACATGTGTGTATAGCCTAAGAACAAAAGTATGAGCCGGGCAGCAAGCTCCTCAGCGCAAAACGCCGGTTCCGGCCAACGATTCTGTAACTCTATATTTTTGTCTATGTTTCTTTTTATGCTGGTCCGCGCACGCACCGCAAGCGACTGCGCTTGTACGCGTTTTTAAATATAAAATATTACTATCTGTCAAATAATCCGTGTCTTTGTTAATATAAAGTTCGTCAAGCAATTTTATTCGTTTTACTTCGCCGATTACCACCTGCCATCAGCTACAGTTATGGTGTACAATAAAGAATATATCTATCTATCTATCTATCTATCATACACACATACATACATAGCCTGTCAAAATCATAACCCTCCTTTGGCTTTGCCGTAGTCGGGTAAAAATAGAGGTTCAAGAACTCATATTTGCCTTGAGCTACTGAAGACCAAGCAGAAACGAAATTTTAAAGAATAGATAATGATAAACCTTGCAATTGATCATACGTTCTTTGGTGTAGAAACGGGGTGTATTAGAACCAAGTAAATTCTACAAAATAACGGTTTCTTTCAGAAAGAAAAGAATTGCGAATCTCGTATGAATAAAATCTTCAACAAAATAGCTAAGACGCAAAAACATGGTAACCAAGTGTACATATTTTTGGTTCTGAAATCAAATTCTTGCCTATTGACGTCAAAAGCAATATTCTGGAAAGGAAATAAATAAGTTTTTTTATTTCGTTTCAGTTGTACAGACGCCAGCACATCAAGCTACAACAATCTGTCAAATTTATATAATAGATTTTCAACTTTATAATTAAAGAAATTAGGTTCAAGGTTGATTGGGAAAATTTGACAGTTTCGGGTAGCTTCATGTGCTGTCGTCTGTACATACACGTATCTAAAGAGACACATGGTTTGAAAGGAAATAATAATATAATAATACTAATAATAATATTCCACAACTTTCACACAACGCCATCTAGTCCCAAACTAAGCAGAGCTTGTGGTATGAGTACCAGACAACTGATAAACATACATATATATTTTTAAATACATACATGTTATAGATAAATTACACCCAGACCAAATGTTTTTATAGCATTAGTTTTAGACTAGCAGTCGCGCGGGACTTCGCTCCCGTGGACTTTATAACGATAAAAACATAACCTCCTTCTTTTGCAGTCGGGTAAATAGTCTATAACCTTCCTCAAGCTTTAAGCTACTGCCAAATTTCATCCAAATCCACCCAGTACTGTCAAATATTAGCGCGATTAAACAAACAAACTTTTCCACTTTATAATACAACGTGTAAGGGAAACCCCATATCTATCAAAAAGGACTGAAGACAACATCTGGTATGGAGTCTCTATGCAAAGTTTCGGCTCAAAATAAGTGACTCACAGAATTGACCTCAAATTATTGGATTCATATTATGTTTCTTGAATACCAGTAATAACAAATGTGTCACAGCACTATGAGGGTTATCACTTTCCACGTCACTTGCCAATAAAACGATAATTCTCTTCGTACTTCTTAATTTGAAAAATTCGGTCTCTGGTATCAATGTATTGAAATTTCTAATATGCTCCACACATGTACACATAGGATTAGAAAACCTTTGCCATATTGTTTATTATCATCCAAAGAAGCCGTGCACTTGGTATGTATAAACACTTTAAAGGACACATTGTATAAGTATAGATTATTTAAATCTATTTTAAATTTAAATCTTTGTATCACTTCCCGGGTGTGGGCACTGGCTCCTGTAATATAAGTTTATCACCTAGCACAGGAGTCAGAAGACTTCACTGGGTTTTCTTACTAAAGTTTATTAATTTTCAAGTTGAAAGCCTAGTAGTTATTGCTTTGCATATCAATAATAAAAAAAACATCCTGAACGCTTATTTTTGGGTTATACATTTTAGTATTTTGTTATACATATTTCGTTTATATCGCCTGATATAACATTGATACCGTTATTCATAAAAACTTTGTAAAATCATAATGTTTGGTTTGAATGGTGACCAGCAAATTCTTTTTTTTTTCGGCCATCTATCATATAGTGTGTATTTTCCTTACCAATTTCAGTAAGCGATACCACCACATTTGTAAGTACCTAGGAATATGTCTGAGATCTGATATACATTTTTTGTTTCACATTTTGTTGTAGCAGAAATATGTTTGGCATGCCGCCAAAAATCACCGTAACGTAACGTCATTTTGCGGAGTTTCAGCAATAAAAGTGCCACAAAAATTCACATTAACAAGTACAAGACGTTTAATTGCTTTCTAAGCATATTAAGTTTAAACTTCCTATTAAGTAATTATGTACTTTCCAAGGTAAGCGGATATCTTGGGTCTATTAATTAGATTGGATACATAAAGCTGGGCTTTAAGCCAAGATTACCATGTTGACTTCAAGTTAACATATATCATAAGCTAGGATTAGGCACCCATTTAGATTAAAATATGGTCACTATAAGCATTACCTACGTAGTCCTTTAAAAGAAATGCTTTATATGTTGACATAGGCCTTGACGTGAAGTCTACATTTCTTAAGCCAGGATCACATTTACCACACCTAAATCAATTTCAATCAATCTATACAAAGATGATAAAGTGGAAGTTTGTTTGTTTGTTTGAACGCGCTAATCTTCGAAAGTACTAGGTGGATTCAAAATGAAATTTGGCATGAAAGCAGTTTGAAGCTTGAAGAAGGTTTAAGGTTTATACCCGACTGCAAAAAATAGAGTTACCTATGTTTTTTTTTATCGTGATAAAGTCTATGGGAGCGAAGCTCCGCGCGATTGCTACTTAAGTGTAATTTAATCTATGGACTGTGAGTTTAATCTGTCAATTCTTTTTTTATACTCTCTTAATTCGGTGTTAAGTCTGTCCCTGGCTTTACTTAGTTTTGATAAATATTTTTAGCTGTTAGGCTATATCGGATTTTTTCTATAAATAAATTGCCTAAAATGCATTGGCTTGTGCCCTTCAAAATAAGCTGTTATTTAAGAAGAAAAGCTTTTGTAGCTCATACCGACACGTCCGAGATGCATGTTTATTTGGGTATTATTTGAGTTTAAATATAAACATTGACTCGGAAGACCAATATTTTGCTTCGGCTTTCGAACATGACTGAAATTACTTGAGCAATTCCATTCCATGCCGTCGTATAGTTATCGGTGATTGTAGACAAATATTTGAGATTAAAGCTTTGTCTTTATAGTGTGCATTACGCGGTATTTAAAGCCAAAACATCATTGTTTACCATTAATTACGAGCACTTTTCAAATCAAAATTATTTTATTTCACAAAGGCCTACGTGGGCAACCATAAAACATCAGAAGTTAGTGCACGGTTTGAAGTTGGTCAATTCCTATAGAGAAGAACCGGCACGAAA
This sequence comes from Tholera decimalis, assembly GCA_943138885.2. Classification (NCBI taxonomy): domain Eukaryota; kingdom Metazoa; phylum Arthropoda; class Insecta; order Lepidoptera; family Noctuidae; genus Tholera; species Tholera decimalis. The sequence goes on from OW964551.2 coordinate 17,743,114, forward strand.
CTCACCGGTTACAATTACGAGCACTTTAAATGTATTTTCCGGACACAGACCTCTTTCACGAATGGAATGGATATGAAAATATTACAATAAACTTCACTTTGAACTTCGAAATCATCACGAAAGAACTAAGCTAATCCAAAAATGCATTTTCGTTTTCACTTTCAAACGTAGGTACGTACTTTCTTCAGTCGATTATAACCAAAACATGGTCCAAAAAGCAACAACCCAATCCACACCATGGGCAATTATTCAATTCGCCTTACTAAATCTTTCCTGTACCAACGAAACGGTAACGGAAAGCGAAACGCAACTAAAATAACATGTTTCAAGACTCGTAACCATTAAAATACCGTCGGCCCACGCATTCAGAGCCTACCGCACGTAAACCACATCATAACTGTCTTTATTTCCCTTAGAAATAAGTTCAAATTCGTTTGAGATCATTCGAAGCAGGTCCGCAATCGTTGTCCATAACAGATATGCCAATAACTGGTATGAATTTTATTGATAAAGGAAGAAGTTTTACGTTATATTGATGTTAGGCCTTGAGTTACCTATGGGTGAGGTTATCGACTTTTGTAGGAAGGACCTACCGTTATTTTTCTTTTAATCTTTCTTGAATAGGCTAAGGTTGCCTAAGATATGTCTATTATAGAGATAAGCGCGCCTATTGAACATTAATGATGATCATAAATATTAATTTCTACATAATATCCCCTCGACTCAACATTAACGTACTCGGCTTGATAGCATTTTCTGCTGTCGTGGCGGCCGAGTCAATGGAATACTTACCATCTATGTGCTTATCTTTTAAGCTCATAGGTCTCTTTTCTTGATTTTTTTCCCTTGATCTATGTAATTGGTCTAGATACGTTCATTGCGCGTACAGCAAACACAGCCTCGGAGTCTGTGTTTCCTGACAGCTATCTGGGGGACTTGTAAGTCAAGAGTGAATAGGTTTTTAGATATGCGAGCTTCATCTTCGATCACACCATCGCTTACCATCAGGTGAGATGGTGGTAAAAAACGAATTACCTTATGTTATGATAAAACTTAGTCTGATTATATTTCCCACTAAAAATTACGGCCGGAAAAAATAACTGTAAAAAAATTGAGTAGACAAGCCGTTACGGCAATTTAAAATATCATATTTTCTACACTTTCCACACTAATGGTTATGAGACCAACCACCATAACTGCGAAGCGGAATGAGATTACTGCTAGACTGAAACTGTCGGGGAGGCTGACTTGCAAAACTTTGGCTAGGCTGTGGTAACGGTAAACTATCTTAGAGAAGCTATTTAGCATTTAACAGGTATTTAGAACAGGATGTGGAGACACCCAAATGTACATTGAAAAGAGAGGATTCTCCGACCAGACAGTTTTTTTATCGAAGTGGAAAATCCTCATGAAACCCTGAAACCCTGTGTTCGAGGGCACCGGGATCTATGGGAATACTTAAGTATTCTTCAACGTGGTCAGATGAGTGCTATGTCAATTACCCTGTAATTGTTGTCGGGCTGTTGTGTATGCTCAAATTGTGCATAGAACTCTGATAACGCGAAGTTACGTTTGTTTTGTTTTGTATGACATCAGATAGATTTTTGTAGTTCCTCTGTGTCGGTATAGATGCCACTACAGTATACAACTAAAATCAAGCACATCTGAATCAAATTGTTGGGTATATATAGCCCGTCATCATGCGTTACTTTGACCGGTAATAATTATTATAAATACGAAAGTCTATTTTCGCAGTAAAGCCGCTGAACCGATTTTATGAAAACTTGACAAGGATATAGGCAGAGAACCTTAAGAGATCCTGGAAAACGGTAAAGTATCTTTCAGGCGAACCAACTCGCGAGCAGCTGCTACTTAGGTACAAAAAAAAGAAACAGTATTTGTACAAATTCTCTAATTAATAACCGAAGAAGGTATTTAGTTTAGCAATGATAACAAAACCACTAGTTTCTTTTACACTACACTTCTGCAGTGCAAGCATCGAAATGCGAGCATGCATTACCGCTTTGCAGTTTTGTAATCGTTTCTAAAATTCAGCAATTAGCATTGTTCGCGATAACGTCCAGACAAGTACGAAGTATGTAGGTTAGTGCATCGATAAATCTTTATATACGCACTACTTCACTCGCTGTTATACAGGTAATAGATAAGCTACCGGTTCTTAGAGGTGTTTACTTAATTAATTTTATGATCACTTAGTGTTGAAAAAACACATTGCCATCTATATCTATATTATCTAATATTAGAAGCGGAAAAGTTTGTTTGTTAAAACGCGCTAATCTTCTAAAGTTCTGGATCGATTAGATGAAATTTGGTCGGAAGCAGCTTGAGAAAGTTGGACCGATTTAAGCAAAAATGACCCAAACCACACAAACCTATTATGTTAAAATATACCTTATTTTGGAGCACATAGGTCACAAACTCGAAATTATCGAGGTTGTGGGTTGGATCATTTTTGCTTAAATCGGTCCAGTTTATAGGCTACCCTTAACCGACTGAGAATTATGTTTTCATTGTGTTTAAGTCCACGTGCGACTGCTATTATTATTATAAATGCGAAAGTAGGTATGTTAGTTTGTCCTTGGTTCACGTTAAAACGCAAAACGGGTCGATGTCATAAGTTGGAGAGTGAGATATGCTACGTTACTTCACCGAAAAACAATTCTCACGCAAGCAAAGCCGTGGGCAGAATCCACTGTTATAATCTAAAAGATTTAGTAGACCAGAAAGTCAGTTCTCAGACATGCCCATGCTCATGTCTGCCGCACCTCCCGACTTCATCTACTTACTTCAGGTTTGTCTTGGTCGTATAGAAACTGAAGATTCATAAGACCGGCCTATATTAAGGAGGCCCGGCGGACCTGGCCCTAAAGGCATGCTACAGAGGCGAGTCTGTCAAGTAGATACTCAGCTAAATTAAATTAAAGACACTACGATTACATGTGCTGACGAAACGAGATTACATGAGTTTTTAAATAACGAATGAAGTCTATAAATCTAATCGTTAAGGCTATAAACACGCGAGGAAGCACTAAAATTGTTTTACATAATAAAGATGTTATAAAAATGTAGAACGAAAACTTCAAAAGAAAATTTTACTACACATCTGGGCCAAATTAAAATAAGTGGGCTTCCACCACAAATTGGGCTGTTCCAATCTGACCAAATTTACGCACAAACCAAGGCGCGACCATTACTTACCATAAAAATTGTCCAAGTGCGAGTCGGACTCGCTCATGAAGGGTTCCGAAGTAACTATGATAAAGTAAGTAATATAATATGTATATTTATTTGACAAAAAAAAACCTTACAAATTTCGTAAAACTAGCTTATTTACATTTATTTACAACTACGCCAAATAACTTTGTTTTTCATAGTGTTTGTATGAATTACAAAGTTATATTTGCGGTTTTAGAAAATATGCTGTATCTCAAAAACTGCTGACCCGATTCCGTTCAAACCAATTTTGGTTGAAAGTTTACATTAAGATCTACAGACATCTATTTTTTTTAGATTTTTCACTCCATTACTTATTATAGAAGTAAGAGGGGGGGACACACATTTTACCACTTTGGAAGCTTATATCTTTTAAACGATTGACTTTATGAAAAAGTGGTTTTAGAAACCCTTATATCATTTTTAAACACCTGTCTATAGATACCACACGCATAGGTTTCATGAAAAAAAAAATATTTTCAGTTCCAGTTCCATGTATGGGGACCCCCCTTTATTTTAATTATTTTTCCTTAAAATCGGAAAGCGGTTCACAGAGTACATCTACCTACTAAGTTTCACATGTATAGTCTTAATAGTTTCGGAATAAAATGGCTGTGACATACGGACGGACGGACAGACGGACGGACGGACAGACAGACAGACGGACAGACATATCGAAACTATAAGGGTTCCGTTTTTTGCCATTCGGCTACGGAACCCTAAAAATAATCACCATTCACTTTCCTCCATTAGGTCGATACAAAGCAATCTATTTAATTAACAGTAAGTTTCGAAAGTGTCTTACTAACTATGTAAATCATGAACTAAAGGGTAAGCCGAAAGTTTTAATAGTTTCAAAAGGACCCGTTTTAGTTACCATCCTGTTGATATTTGAACTTATAATCAAAGGACCAGAAGTAATTACTTAAGTCAGATCTGTAAATCGTTTTTGGGACACCTTAATTTATAAGTATCCGCACCATTCGGAAAGGGAAAGGCATTTAATAGTCCAGGAAACGAAACGTTGAATAAAACAGCGTCTATCAAAACGCAAGGTTTATTGCAGAAACTGGCGGACGGACGGCAAGCCGCACACAGTCCAATTTCTAAGCGCTTCCGGAAATAACCTGGGTGCCTGGTTGCAACACGGCGGGCGGTCGAGCGTGCTTCCACTATCATTAGTTATTCGACGGCCGGAGAATCACTGCAGTTTCGAAATTAAATAATTTCACTAAGGTCTGTATGTAACACACCGGAACAATGACCGATGAAGAAGTGTTTGCATGACGCTGACGTTACCTAATACGACAATGGCGTGCGCAGTTTTGATAGACACATGATCATGTGCACGATATAATAGATGGACTGGCCTAGTTGTATCGAGAGTGGTTATTATAATCATGAGAATGTGCGCCTACCAAAGTGTCAATCGTGTAGAGGACATCCTAAACTTTCAGTCATTAATGGGTAAGGGGTCGGTCTTGTCATCGAGAGGCCGCGGTTTCGAACCCCACTCACTACACTATACCCGTGAACCGAATCCAGACTCAAACATATTTAGCTTAGTTGGAACGGTTAACACGATTGTTAGTAATTTAAATATTATCCACATTGCCAGTTCCCTCAAAAAAAGACCACACTTACGAGCCAGTTCAGACTGTGTTACACAAAAACTCAAGCATTAGACTCTTCAGAAAACATTAAAATATTTATTCTGTAAGGAAATTTGTAAAGATACGAATCCAGTTTCTGTTCCGATAAGCAATTTCAGAAGCAAAAATTTCCATTACACATAAAATCGATAATCACGCATACAATTAAGTAAAAGGACTAATTGGTTGTAATTGTACTTTATTTTGCTTCTGGAATAAGCCAAAAGCAATCAACAACAACCAGTTTTGATATTAGCGTTGCAGAATGAGTCAGAGGCGAAACTTTTTATCACGACTTAGCGTCTGTTTGTGGAACGCTCGCGCTGGTTATACCAATTCAAGACAACTAAGTAATTAGGAAGTCTATTCACAGCCCGCGGCGGAGTCGTTGACACATGCCCCTGTTATGATAAACGACCGCCATGATGCTATAATTACCTTGAGCTTGAACGTTCAGACCTTACTAAACCATCTCAAAAGATGTTCTCTACTTCAAGGTGATAATGATAAAATACTCTTAGATGTTTTGGTAAAAACGTGTTGGCACGGAAATTGCATTTTAAAAGAGGTCGCACTAAAAATATTACATTGAAATTGAATTCTAAAAATATTAAATTGGGTCAGCACTGTCATTCGGATGACATTCTTTTGTTTTGCCAGCGACTGGACTTACACAATTTTTCCAACTAACTACACATTGAATCTTCTTTGAACTGTAGAAACATCTTTTCAATTTGGTCTTTAACAACTTATTGGAGCATTCCTTCTCATGAATTATATATCTTTTCATTCATGATTGCATGTGTTAAATATAAGTTAAATGATATTACATAGTGTCAGACTTTTTTTATTGATAACAGGCTCGTGTTTGAGCACCATCTCTCCAGTGATCGAAGATGAAGCAGGCTTACCTTAAAGTAACCTATTCACTCTAAACTTAAATACCTCCAGGTACTTCGGCAGAGAATTCCACTCCTTAGCTGTACGCACAATGAAGTATATGTATTCCCAAAACGTTTTGTGCGCATAAAGTTTTACTTTGCAGCAAGGAACGTCCTCAAAACATTCCTTAGAATGTCACAATGGTAGGAAACTAAACTGCGAGGTTGAATAAACCGGCAAACGTTTTTGTCGATCAATATTATTTACAAAGTTCATCGTTCTCGAATCAAGGCCATATCGCATAAGCAAAAGCCGTAAGGACGTCCCCAACTATATGGATCATTGACCTCTCACAGCATTGTCATATATTTGGTCCCAAAGGTGTGCCCCCATATACCGTTTAGCCCTCAGCATAAACCATTAAGCCCGCCCCATCTTTTCCCATTGGATTTGTTGAGGTATAATAGCGATACACCGTGATAACTTGGAATTCCCAAAAGGAGTTCTGATCTCTATACATAATACAGCGTTATTTTTCGGCCAGAATACATGCTTTTAGAGGTTTTATCAGAATTTGGGAACTGGCGAAAATTAATTAAAGCTGTAAATTCCATAAGTCCGTTATATACATACTTACATTTTTTATTTTATCATTTTTCGTTTAAAAATACGTGACTGCTACATAATTTTTGAAAGCGACGTGAGTGAGAAACAAATGCATTTTAATACCGCCAATGAAACTTGAAGATGAAGATATTGTAGTGATGTAAAAACTATGTCATATGTGCCCCAGTTGTCCTTGTGTGAGTCATTAACTGGTACTTAGCGACAGTGGGTAATAAAATCGCTACTGCAACAAAAATTTAGTTGCTCAATAATGCATTGAATACTTTGTACGTTTCAGAAAAAGTAATACTGTCTTGCATTACGATTTTAAGAGTTCAAGGTGTTTTTCGTGGCTATGTGGTCACATTACCGCAAACGCTAATATGGACTGAAATACGATGTGTTTCGCATCATAATCTTGCGCCATTGCCATTTTAGATTGCGAGTTTGTTGAACTTTTATAAAAGTATTAAATAGCGTCTAAGCTTATTATGTAACTGCCAATACCTTTTAGTGCAGGACTGGTTTCAAAGAGGAATGCTAAGAAAACTCGACAGGTCGCTGTGCGTAACTTGAGAAACTCACCGCTTGCGGATAGAGGAAATTATCGGACGCTTCCTAATCAACATTGTATCTTCCAACGAGGCGGATCCTCTAAGAATAAACGTACCTTGTTTGCGACTTATTTTGGGCCTCCTACAAACAGTCCGAAGTTTCACATTTGTTTGTTCCTGTAATATTCCTGTATATAATACAGAAATGATATTTATTCTGAACTCGCACATCTAGTGATTATCGGTTCATCTTCCTGGCCTTGTACCATTGCTTGGGCACGGAAAACACGTGGAATAACATTTATCAATTATCTCACTTCAGCTATAATCTGGGGGGCTTTCAGTCAGGAGTGAATAGGTTACTTCTACTAGGTAAGCGTGCGTCGTCTTCGACCGCGTTATCGCTTAACATCGGGTGAGATAATGGTAAAACGCGAGCCTATCTATACTAATATTAGTTACTAGCTTTTGCCCGCGACTTCGTCCGCGTGGAATAGTTACTTTGGGCTAACGTTAAATTTAACCCCGATTTTGAAGCATTCTTCATTGGCGCTCCGCTCCTATTGGCCTTAGCGTAATGATACAATATAGCTGTGCCCGCGACTCCGTCAGCGTAAGTTAATGTATTGGTAATATTGTTTAGATCACGTTCACATGAGGCTTAAGTACCTAGAGAACGCTTCGACCGCGAGACGCGTCGAGCGCGGCGACCGATTCTCAAAAATAATCCTTATAGCATGATTCAGTATTCACGCACGATGGCTTATTATTATAAGCGTATTTCATGTATAACTTTGGTGTTTCTATACCGATTTATATGATTCTTTTTACGGTTTCATAGCCGAATGGCAAAAAACGGAATCTTTATAGTTTCGACATGTCTGTCCGTCTGTCTGTCTGTCTGTCTGTCCGTCCGTCCGTCTGTCACAGCAATTTTATTCCGAAACTATAAGGACTATACATGTGAAACTTGATAGGTAGATGTATTCTGTGAACCGCTTTCCGATTTTGAGAAAAAAATTAAAAAATATTTAAAATAAAGGGGGGCTCCCCATACATGGAACTAAACCTGAAAATATTTTTTTTCATGAAATCGATGCATGTGTGGTATCTATAGACAGTTCTTTAAAAACGACATCGGGGTTTCTAAAACCACTTTTCCATAAAGTCAATCGTTTAAAAGATATAAGCTTCCAAAGTGGTAAAATGTGTGTGTGGCGGACACAACCTCTAACTTCTATAATAATTAAGTGAAAAATCTAAAAAAAATATATGTCTGTAGATCTTAATATAAACTTTCAACCAAAATTAGTTTGAACGAAATCAGTTCAGCAGTTTTTGAGATACAGCATATTTCCTAAAACCGCAAATATAACTTTGTAATTCATACAAACACTATGAAAAACAAATTTATTCGGCGCAGTTGTAAAAAATGTAAAAAAGCCAGTTTTAAGAAATTTGTAAGGTTTTTTTTTCAAAACAAATTTATTTGGCGCAGTTGTAAAAAATGTAAATAAGCTAGTTTTAAGAAATTTGTATGGTTTTTTTTTCGTCAAATAAATTTGCATATTATATTATAGTTACTACGGAACCCTTCATGGGCGAGTCTGACTCGCACTTGGCCAATTTTTTTATGGAATAGTTAATAATGTTAACTTTTTCAATTAGGGGTGACTGAGAGTGTTATAAACGTAAGAGTAGACAAATATTATAATCAGAAAGCTTCGAACTGCTAAGCTATCGGGAGTTACACGTGTTATTGTGAGTCAACCATGAAAGTTAGACATAATGCTGTCGTGGGATATTTTTTATATAATTTTAAGGAGAACATTTCCGTCATGAAATGATTTGTGTAGCTTTAACCATTAAGGTTGCACACGCGATGGAAGCTTAAAAAATGGAGTAACTTCTCCCGTTTTCCCAACATTTCCCTTCACTGCTCTGCTCCTATTGATTGTAGCGTGATGAAAAGTATACTATAACCCGCTCAGGAGTATGAAAAATAATTGTACCAAGTTTCGTTAAAATCCGTCGAGTAGTTTTTGTTTCTATAACGGTTATACAGACAGACAGACAGACAGACAGACAGACAGACAAAAATTTAACTGATTGCATTTTTGGCATGAGTATCGATCCTTAATCACCCCCTGATAGTTATTTTGGAAATATATTTCATGTACAGAATTGACCTCTCTACAGATTTATTATAAGTATAGATAGAGTGGAAAAGTTTGTTTGTTTGCTTGAACGCGCTAATCTTCGAAAGTACTGGGTGGATTTGGATGCAATTTGGTATGGAAGTAGCTTGAAACTTGAGGAAGGTTACAGGCTACTTTTTACGCGACTGCAAAGAAGGAGAGTTATGTTTTTACCGTGATAGGATCCACGGGAGCGAAGCCCCGCGTGAGTACCTACTAGTCATAAATAAAAAAGCTACCTCGTTATCATTTACTCTTTTCTTACTTTTGCTTCACTAAATTCATTCATATCGTCATCTATTACAAATACATAAACAGACACACATACATTCATTATTACAAGCTTTCTTACTTATTGCCTAGGGGTTTAGCGCTGTACGCCGACATACAGGACAGGTTCTAGTTCGGCTACAGTTGCTCCCAAGCTGTATACTTAATACTAGCCTTTCAATTTGTGCTATATATTTTATGGTGAAATAAACTTGATTATTTCATTGTTCTATCTACCAACCTGCACTGCGGCCGCGTGGTAGTTAACGTCCCATTCCCTCTCATAGAGAAGAAGCCTGTGTCCCACTAGCTGCTGATGCCAGCTGATTATTTTCATGCTATGTTATGACCTATCTCTACCAGTTTATAACTTCCTCAAACGATCTTTAAGTAACCTTCGCAGTACCAAGAGCGTAATACTTTAAAGCGCCAATTATTAAAACAGGCTTAAAGTATATTTTTGTTCGCTATGCAAGCGATAACCGCTACGTAAACGCTAGTAACTATACGAACCGGTTCGGTGACAGGCTCAACGGCCTTGCTGAGAGTCCGTTCAGGCTGACGCGGTTGTTATCCCATTCCCGAATTCCATCGGACCATTGATGCTTTTAATCTGTACCGGCCCAGATTACCGACTCAGCTGGCGATGTTCGGCGATACAGTTTATTTGATACAGAGTTTTTGCGTGGATTTTTAAGGTTGGTTGTGTCTATGTCTCTCTGTGTTATGTCTTCATTTCGGTGAATAGGCCTCAGAATTAGGGATATCGTTTAACTGAGAGCCCTAGTTATGAGGTATGTGGGCTTTTTGAAGTTATCCACCAATGTTGGTGGAATGCATCCGGTATAGAAGAGAAAGAGGCATACACTACTGTCCGAATTAAATATGTATAGCTTAGACATAGGTCCTTATCACACAGTACTATCGCAACCCTACAGCGATGATGCAATTAAAATATAAAATTTACGATATATTTAAAAAAAATAGTATTAGTATCTCTCTCCTTTGGGTACGATGAGCCTGGCATGATCATTAGATTACTAGGCTAAAAAAAAAAGAAAAAACATAAGTGACTAATTTGATGTATGAGTATATGGAGTGGCGTTTTGTTTCAGATCATTAGATAAGACGGCTACAGGTCCTCAAGATTATTCTCAAGCCGTAAAACTTTAAATTATATTTAGAATATAATTTACTGCACTTAATATTAGTAGGTAGCGCTCAAAAACTAAATGAGTCGGCAAAAATAACGGCAGGTTTTTTTGGAGAAAATGCATAACCGTCGGTTTTTGTGACGAGTTCTTCATTTTTTGCAGAATCGGTAGGTACTAATAGAGATATCGCTTAAAGAATTAAATTGTCAACGGTGCATTTACCGTAGGAAGCTAGATACTTAAGTAGTTAGTTGGTTGTTAAGTGAAAATTCATAGAATAGCAGACAAATCATGTGAAACTTAGAAACTTCTTTTTTGGGGAGGAAAACCATCAAATAATGACTCCTCTCGCTCGGAGCAGAAGGAAATGACAGACTTCTACTGACTACAAACCCATCGTGATCCTTCAGTTGCCTATCCTCTATATATAAGCCTATCTCGTTAGAATACTCCCACAGGCCTTATCGGGCTGTCATTGGTGCTGACTTCTCTTCTCTTTGAATCGCGGGTGGAACACGACGCACCATGGAAAATTAGAACCTTCAAATTTATCTCTATAGTTTAGGTACGTTTATATAATCCTTTGATTACTACGTGGATGGTAATTAATATTATCTAAAGCCGGATGACGAGATGTAGGCCTAAGTTTTGGTGAAGGCTTTTGATTAAGCCGACGACGACGTATTGCTATTATGTTCCTAACAACGTTATTAAAACTTGGTACTTACACAAAACCTTTGTGTTAGAAGGTAAAACCAAGATCTACAAGTAAAGTTTAGTTGGTTTGAGTACTTAGTAAGCAGATTTAACATGTACGTAATGGTATTTCCGTCTCGATTCTGCCCCAAACTTCCTGGCATTTTTCCTGAAGACTGAGAAAATACCTACATACATAATTAGAGTACCTATAATGTTCTGATTGCTGGGACACATGCCCCCTGTCTATTATCATAAATTGTCTATTTCCTATCGGAAATGGGACGTAATATTTAGTATATTCAGGGCCAAGCCGTCCCTATGTGCGAAGTGTGCGGCGCACAGGCGCCAAAGCAGAAGGGGCGCCGGATGTAAAGCCAGCATTAATTATGGAAATTATTTTTGTAAAATTACTACATATTATTCTTTATAATTGAGTAGGACCATAGGCGTGAGTATTGTCTTTGGAGACCCCAAGACAGTACTCACGCCTGTGGAAAAAATCTTAGGCGCTTCATAGATTTTGCACACAGGCGCTGTCTTAGGCCAGCGCGGCCCTGAGTATATTACGTCCCAACACGGGTTCATTGCAAGTTGGTGGAGGTCACATGTCAACGGATTTTCGTTTCTAGGACATGCCCGGTTTCCTCACGACGTTTTCCGTCACGGTTTTGAGAGCAGAGCTGATGATGAATGTGCCTGAGTTCGAGCCGCTTAAAATAATATCGACTTTTTCATACACTACAAGGTATCGGGCTCAACGGCTGTATAGCCGTGCCAATCCAAAATACTGTAAGTCGACTTACAGTATTTATGCTTAACAGCTTTATATTAGTTCCTTGAAGTCTGTTTAACACCCCTGACATAATTTCATTACAATGTATATTCTGCAAGATAAGGCAAGCTAAAAAACACGTATCACTTTCAAATTAAATAAATTAAAAACCTATATCGTTAAATATCTCAAATTTTATGTGGTTTTCGAAAGTTACAGAGTTTTGGATTGGCAGGGCAGTATAGCAAGCTGTTTAACTTTATCCTTCTTCATCAGATCTTACAAGCATAATTTCAATGCACATATTTAATTACCTCATGCTTGCACTAACTTCGTAGGTAGCTATAACATAATATCGCGCCCTTTGAATTACCATACCGAATAATTTAATTTGTGAACAGGTACTTTGTATAAAAACAAGTGACGCCCGATTTCTTGTCCCGTTATCTCGGTTCGGCCCAAAAGGTACTGTTTTAATTACTATTTAATATTACTCATATGTGGAGCGACTTGTATTTAAGTACATAGTCGTTTTTTGTTACTTCTCAAGCTACGAACATGTTGGCGTGATTATTAGTGCAAACAAAATGCAAGGAAATGTAAACTTTAGTTTTTATGATTATAATCAGGTTTTAATTTCTTTACTTATTATATTTATCAACTGCGTATCTATCATATTCTGTTTTCTGCTTTGTCTGCCCCATTCTTTTGAATAATTAGAAAAAAAATATTAACAGTGATGTCGTCAAATTACTAGGTAAAAACATAATTAATAGGTATAATAGCATAATCAAAAACGTAGTTTGTTCGATGGTTCTTTTAAAAACTACTTACTTAATTGGATTATAGTAGTATTTAACCACTTTGAACAAAATGACAACCGTTGTGATATACTAAAGTAAAGGCCCCACTCCATTCTTTGCAACGGTTTCGACTCTACGGATCTTCAGTCCAATTGACACGCTTAGTGTCAATGTATGGTGTTGGACTTATGATCGAGAGGTCGCGGGTTGAAACCCCACCCATCACGGAGGGGTTAAGAAGATTGCTAGTAATGTTAATTCTATCCACATTGCTAGTACTCTTTAAAAAAAAACATCTTAAGGAAGCCAACCAGGTCATCACCTCCTTCGCGCCCCTGTAACTGTCTCGAGGCACCAATCTTGTATTTTGCTGGCCCACAGCTTGTCATGCGGCAGCAACATAAATGGGACTTATAGACATTATCGTACACCTTACCAAAAAGTAAAACTAGTGTACAGTGGGCAGCCTTATCGTACAGGGCGATCTCTTACAGACAACCTTTCAACTGTTGGTTTGATTTGGACACGGTTAATTGGTCATCTTAAGTCCAAGCTCAAGGCTTGAATCGTTGAGTGTGTTATTAACCAGTTTATTAAAAGACAATTATTTTTTACAACAGTTGCAGGGTTCATAAATAATTATGAGCTCCTAATCTTTAAAACAAAGTGGGTTTATGAAAAAAATATAACATGATTTGTAAGATTATGATGGTAAACATGGCCGCTTGCCAAATAGGTGACTGCTTCGTTCAGTCTGCTGATACGTATAGCTAAAATTAACTCCGTGTTAATGTCTTTAACCATCCATTCAGGAAATGAGATAAGTACATTGAAAATAGAATTGGGACACTGCTTTCGTGAATATTGTTAGCCTATGTAAAGCAGGGGATGAAATCATTTGGAATATTATCGCTTTAATTAGTTACGTGTATTTTGACTAAAACTAGTTCATAAATACTTGAATTTTCACTTCCCTGTAAATAGAGACAAAATGACTTAACTAGTGGAGTTGTTCGATAAGCTACAATATTTATTAAAAAAATATTGTTATTAGTACTTAAGTAATGAATCGGTTGTTTAAAACATATTCAATATTAAATTGCAACAATCAATACCTACTGTCTGGATGCGTGGTAATTCCCCACTGACCTTTATTATTCCTGTCAGTCATTTTCATTAGTCACATTGTTGTGAAGTATTATAGACGTAGTTATTTTTTATGTGTAAAACGGTTCATCTGCGCCAGCTTAGAGGGTAAAGATCTAGAGGGAGATATCCATTAACTACCGTGGTCGGACCAAATGAAGTTGAAAACCTCCCACAGTTTCAAAGTTCTCAGTACTTAGGTATGACCACCCATTGGAGTTAATTGAAAAACCCTAACAAACAGCTGCATGAAGAATGGTATCGCTATCTTCAGTCATGAAGGATCAACTGCAGAAAGAGAGAGTCCAAAGATGTCAGCTTAAGACAATGAAGCAAACACAAGTCTCAATTACCACATCATCTGTGCCAACCAAAAGTGAAACTTATTCTGCTGACCATATTGCCATGCTATGACTAAACTGGTTTACTTAACACAAAATTTGGGATTGATTAGTTACCCTATCTTCGAATGCTTTATGGCTACACACTCCTAACCAACTTATAGATAGGTTGAGGGATCAAATTTTGTAATTGAATTATAAAATAGTTATTTTAATGTAACTGAGGCAAGATGAGACCTAAAATATAAGTTTTTTTTTAAAATTAAATTACATGGAGGGTATGAGCTAAAAAGTAATAGTAATTTACTACAACTAACTATTGACTATTGGTGACTATTCTGGCCGGCCGTCTTTGACAATTACAAAAATACCAAATTTTGAATTGACTCAGTTTAGCTCTAGCAGTAGGATAAGGTCTGTGGTAGTTTCATAAAAACGAACCACTCAATCAACTCCACATGGTTCTTGGATGGTTAAAGTTTATTTGCAGGAGTTCAGAAATATTTATCATAATAATTAATAACGCATTAGGAATAACTTATATTATGGTCATATTTCGACCACTGGTTGAGTGCTCATCTGAAACAGGAGAAAGTTTGTGAGGATGCATAGATGGATGTTTACTACTCTTTCACACAAACGGATCTGAACAAAATTTAGTAGATAGTTGACATCCTGGAATAACACATGCTATTTTTTATAGCGGAATCACCAGGAGATCGGGATTTAAGCAGGAAAACCCTCCCACGCGAACGAAGTCGAGGGTAGAAGCTAGTTTCCAATAAACTAGATACAAAATTCAGCACTACACTTACCTACCACACCATCCAGTCCAAAAAAAAAACAATAACTAGTTACTACCAACTTTAGGTAGCCTTCAATGCTTCGCCCAAGAGTATCAATTCAATATGTACCTCTAAACGACGAACTGCTGACAGGTTCCCAGCAACAGGTAGACATGAGATATCTTGTTATGAGGTGGCAAATGAAGCCTTTTAACTATTATGTTTTGTGCCTGTCATCGCAGAAATAACACAGGTGCTGATAACTAAGAAAGATGCAGATATCAGTGTATTCCTTGGCAACATCATAAACCTGAGAAATAATTTACCTGAGAAATAGTTTAGCACTGCTTTTTTATAAGGGAAATCTTCATATGACTCTTCCTACTCTGGGTGGGAGGAAGGGAAATAAAAACCCAACCTGTTCTGTTGGGTTTTTAGTCATTTGAATTTTACTCCCTGTCGCCCTTGCTTTCTGAGGCCACATTACTTTGTTAGAACATTACCGCAAGGCTGGCTGAAAGATTCCCTACCTTTTTTTTCTGGGTGGGATAATCATCAAATGCCTTCTCTCACTCTGGGTTAAGCGAAAGGGAGTGTCAGACTTCTACTGACTAAAAACCCACCCTGTTCCTTCAGCTGCCCTAAAGTTCTGGGGCTGCGGTATCTCAACGACGAAGAAGATAAAGATATGATGGTACCAGCTATATCAGACTGCTTGCTACTTTTTTGTTGTTGGTCAGATTACTTACTTACTTAGTGGTTACGAAACACAAAACAACCTGGAATGACGAAATAAAATCTTAAACAGGAAAATAATCAAGCAAAGCTAGTTAAACTCTAAGTACTAGCAATGATACTAAAATATGTAGATGGTTTCAAAAGTAAATAAACTCTTGATTACGACAATGTAAAAAGGAATGGTTATAATTACTTTACTATGTCTTTAGTATGCATATAGTGACATGCTCTTTGAGTGCACAGAAATCATCGAAATTTGGAAACAATTCATAAACTCTCTGAATTCGCTTACAGATATCCTAAATAGACCGAGACCTGTTTCTAGTCGGAGGTATGCAAGTTTGGATTAAGATACAAACAACTCATGTAAGGACTAAGTGCAGAAACAAGAATGTAGAATTACTGAGTTGCAAATACCTAATTATTTATCAATACCTTAGCAGATAAATTATTAACTAAACTGGTTTTGAATGATATACTAAAATATAAATGTTAAAAAAAGGTTTCTGTTCCTTCTGCTGTGCATCAGGGAATGAACTAATAATATTTAATTACCTAATACAAAAAAATACAAAACATTTGTTTGCGTTTGTGTGTGTGTTTATGTGTGTGTGTGTGTATGAATTATTAGTATGTGTTTATGGGAGGAGGGGATTGCGCGTGTGTGTGTTTTCATTTCATATTTTTTAGTAATGCTTCAGTCTCTGCATAGGTGATCGATTTTATCCACTCTATTAACATTTTTTTTACATTCATGCAATGGTTTTTTGTATATGTACATATTTTTGTTTATTTTATTATACAATTGAGCGGATCATTTATTATATACTATATGGCAGCGAAGTAGGTATTGGATTGTGGGACTTGCACAATAATATCCTTCCTCCTCTTTTGTGTTATACTTATTTCATTGGCCGTGCCTTGTGTTTTATTAAAACCATGGTGGTGATGAATAATTTCCTAACAGAAAGGAGGCCACTGATTTCAAAGATACTGTTCGTAGCGAATCTTCGATTTTTAAAATACATTATTTTTAAGAGGGCTCCTTGTGCTTGTTCCCCATCAATAAACTTAGATTTTGCCACCCCGCCCCACACAGGTGTACAATAAACCATTATTTTATATTATTTATTTCGTGCCACAATGTGCTTGAGGCTAATAGTGTGAGGTATTAGGGTTGCGAGAATGTTCTAACGAGATACTGTGGCCCCGGAAAGCAAGGGCACCTGAAGGAGCAGGGTGGGTTTTGAGTCAGTAGAAGTCTGACACTCCTTTCTGCTTCCACTCACAGAGAGAAGAGTCATAAGATGATTTTCCCACACAGAAAAAGATACAGCTTGAGGTATGACTGTAAGTCAGTAGGAAAATTGATTTCCACATTATGAAAAAACTCATTTACTTTTACATGCAATGTGGCTGTGAAATTAATTGTAATGTTTAAATTTTATCAGCATGTATATAAAAGTATGACATACCTAATAAAATTGTTTTGATAACATATTTCATATAAATGTGATAATATATTTTACAGACATAGGTAACAGGATATTGATTACAAAATATATTTGTAATCATGTTAAAATAGATATTTTTGTACCTTTTTTTTTTAAAGAATTTATTTGCAATATAGGTAACTATTTTGAAATTGACTGGTGTTTCAAACTGCAATGTGGTTTTTTAAGGTTCATTCTAAGTTTTAACATTTAAGTACAACAGTGACAGATTTTTCTTTGAAATAAAAAATAAGTACTTGGAAAGAAAATATGACGGAAGATTGAAGAATTTTTAACAACTTCATTCATTTAAGTACCGCATTTGTTATAATAACACTATATTTTTTACTGTGGGAAAATTCTTAGGAAGGATACATTATAACATTAGGTCAAGAACACCGAAGAATATGTGATTGGCCATCAGATAAAAATAAGTGTCAATGACAGAAATTGAAATTGTTTACATTGAGCTCAAATAAAGTTGTAATGTGGAACTTTTAGTAGGATTATGTTACACTGTAGTACAAGAAGTATTGTATTATTATAAGTATTGTCACTTTTATTCATCAACACATAGTAATTTTATATAATCAGGTAAATCGTTAGAAAATAGCATGAAGTTTTGAATTAATTCAAACATTAAAAATAGTTTCCTAACCTGATTTAATAAAAGAATTAACACCTTTCCACCAAGTTTCTGGTGCAGAACCAAGTGGAATATGTTGCACGAAATGTCTAATGGGTACGTAAATACCTCTCACTGTGATTTCTCAATTTATATCAAACTTTTCAGCGGGAAATAGAGCATGAAGCATGTTCAATTCAGTGTTTGTTACGTTTAAACAAGTTAATACGGACACTTGTCGCGTTGTGTACGTAGGACAGGTTTTATGGCGTGTACTCATGGCTTCGCAGTGCCGTCAAGAATGGAATCTTATCAGAATCTTTGCAATCTACTATAATCTTCCGTTATCTCACTTGGGCACTCAGGTGCCGCATATCACGCATACCAGCTTCCGTGGCATTAAAATACCATCACATAAGATTTAAACTAGACATGTAACAAGTTCACAAAGGAATGCGACTTACCTTTAGTCCACAACAATTAAATAAACAGCAAACCGTAATCCAATATTTTATTATCCAGTGATCCTGTTACAGCGAGGGCACAACAAACATTCTTTACCGAACAACACTTACAATTTTGTCACTAATAAACACACAATACCACACAAAATGTTATAAGAATATTTAATATTCACATGAAAACACCGAATTATGAGAAACTAGATTAATTTCAACACTAAAATTCGGCAACGGTCGTTATCATCCCGTTCAAGTTGAAACATCGGCCATCACTAAAAATGTTGCCACAATATGAAAGTCACGTTATTCCCACTTCTTGACTCACGTGTATTTTTGTTGCAACTCCAAATTATTAAATCACCCTACGAAAAAAGAAAATAAAACGAACAATGACAAAACTGAGAAAAAAAAAATTAATACCTCATTTATAAATACTATAAATAAATTACCAGCGTTGCCACTGGAGGAAAGAAGTGTGGTTAAACAAGTCACCTACATACGTTTGATGACGATAGTGCTTGACGCATATTTCTCCAATTAAATTATACTAGTAATTTTGGGGAGAAGCTTCCCATAGGAAAATAGAAGCCTGACCTAAACTAACGCAATTTAAAATTTTAATCAGTGTCCCATTGAATCCCTTTTTCTAAAAGATGACGATGCTTTTATAAATGGAAGAAAATCATTTGGGGCGAAACAGCAATAGCAATTTAGAGTGATATTTAAGATACATTTAAATTAGTATATTTTTGAATGCTATCAACAATATAGTTGTAATAGCAAAAATATACCTAATGAAATATCAGTTCACCATGTTATTCACAATCCTCAGTAAAAACAGTCTCCTTTTTTAATGGGGCCGCCATTGGTTTAACTACTAGTGACGGTTATAAAAATGAAACTAATACGGCTATCAGGTCCAATATGCAAAACGATATTTTTAATACAGTTTGGAATAAATTAGGATTTGTTTGTTGCCTAAAACTTACATTTAATAGGGGAGTTTGTTACAGAGCTGGTAACACTACTTTTGATTAATCAAACTACGTTCGGATACAAGCACCAAAATTGAATTTTATAACAAAAATAAAAGGATGAAATTAATGTATTAAAAAAAAATCCTGGAGGAATAGAATAACGGGCTCTTAATAACCATACATACCACAACCAACATAGAAAGAAAACTTAGGGCAGTACGGTAACTGGAGAGGTTTACCACTACCCAAGGGGCGGGCTGGATTTATGACAAAAAACACTTGTGTGCGGATCAGATCAACACTCTTCGTATTATATTGGAACACAGGGCTGCCAGATTGTATATTTGGATACAAAACGTGTATAATCGGACTGTTCATTGTATCTATTGCGTATAGGTAGTCATTCAGTATAATTGGATAAAAAAAAAACACTGCAAATGGCATACTTATTTTCTAAAAGAGACCTCCTTGAAAAGGAACGTTGTGCACTTATTCGCCTTTTTCTGTCACGACAAATGATGAACAGATATGGAGATTTATATACAGTATTAGTAAGCTTACCAACTTGACAATATGATTTAGGCCGTGCGCGCACTGCGTTGCGTTTTGGAAACGCAAAATCTGTGAAGTATGTCGTGTCATAGAAGTGCGCGCACTGCGGTGGAATAAACGCGTGCGGTAGAGTCACCGGGGGCCCCGGTCATTCTACCGGTGCGGTAGAACTGCCGCAATTGCGGCCACCGCAAGGCAGTGCGCGCACGGCCTTATAGTGGTTTGGTGGTTTTTTTTTAGTCTGCGAACGTTTGGTTGGTTTGGTGTGGTGTTTGTTCATCTGTGGGACGTGTTTTCCTTTTCCTGTATTTTAAATTTTCCATGTAGAATTGTTGACTGTCGTGTGTTGTGTGTTTTGGCGCCTCTTTTGGTTACTTTGGTCGGATTGTTCAATTTTTGCGTTCTGCGTCAAGCAAGTTATTAATCAATTAATGAATAATATCTCATATTATGTGACTTATTGCTGTGTGACTGACTGACTCATATTGTGTGGCTGAAAGTGAAAAGTTGGATATTTCATGATTTTTATGTGTACATACTTACATCGAACAACAAAATTTGTTCCTTCCATTCGAAAAACGTCCTAGACCATGAAAGTTTAGGTCTGGATAACAAACTTTCAGCAGCACAATATTGGAAGAAAGTGTTTTCACTTAGTGATCGACATGGTAACAAAAGCTTT
This sequence comes from Tholera decimalis, assembly GCA_943138885.2. NCBI lineage: Eukaryota > Metazoa > Arthropoda > Insecta > Lepidoptera > Noctuidae > Tholera > Tholera decimalis. The sequence continues at coordinate 17,763,738 of OW964551.2, forward strand.
CCAAATTTAAAAGCTGTCATAGCAGTTTTGCTTATATTGCCATTTTCGTATGCATCTGTTGAGCGCACTTTTAGTCATTAAAAAAAAAAAAGCAAGATAGAAACTGTTTGAAAACTGAAACAATAGCTGCTCTTATGAGTACAAAAAATGGCATAGCCAAACACGGAAGGTGCATTACTTTTGAGCCTTCTAGCGCTATGCTAAACAAAAAAATAATCTACAAAAAGAATTAATATTAGAAATCTGCATGATGGTTGGTTTCTTGTGGTTGCATGAATGGAAATTGGTAAGACCAGAACTAACTATATTAACTAACTATCCTACTATACTAACCTGTGCTTCTCATTTACCACCTTCTTTTTGTGTGTTGCTTTGTTTTTGCTTTTGCTAGACACTTCGCAAATGTCAAGTGTAGGTACATAGTAATTGTTGAAAATGAATAGGGGAGTAAAACGATTGATGGCAGTCTAAATCGACGCAATCTTCGTATGTATTCATGTGAATGTGATTCATATTATTTAATTTAATTCCAAATTTATATTTTACCACCAATGTGAATGATTTTTTTTTAAATTTATTCATGACCATAGATGCAAGTCTTTCAGTCGGATACATAGATACCTAGGTTATATACCTATATTACAATACAATAATAGAGGAATATTCTTTTTGTGATGTCGTTTCTTACAGCTAATTTAATTATATACATTATTATTAATTTTAACAAATTTTTTTCTATCGTACTACAAATGTACTTATACAACACAGTAAAATAATTCTTGTTTGCTAATAATTCCTGTACGCGGCGGGGAACATTCTCAATACTCTGACGTTCACTTTGAATATAACTGTCGTTTATTTCGGTAAACGATAAATATGATTGAGTGTGACCAGTACTAAAAAGGATAGACAGGTACCTGGTTGATTTGACTGATTCGAAAAATGAACATTAATCATAAAAAAATAATATAACGGAACGGTGGCGACTAAATACAGGCCAGTATTTTTTTTATTGTCAAGTAATTTTATTTATTTATTTATTTATAACAATCTTACCTACACTATCATTACAGATCTATGATCCAATGCGACAGAATGGCCTTACTAATTAAATCCTAAATCTACACCTTATACCTAATTAAAAAATATCTTAATCTGAATAACTTATTACATATAGTGTAACTTTTGCGAATTCACTCAAGTTGCACCACAATACATCAACCCTCCCGTGAACCTCATTCACCACTTCTCTAGTGAGAGGAGTTCTCGCCAGTAGGTTGGTCCTGGCTGCAGGCACAGCGAGCAGGGGCGGGCGGTGCCGCCTCCACACGTACCGGTCGGGCACACACAGCTGTAGGTGTCGCAGCACTCTCGGGTTATGCGCCATGCCACGTAGTAGTTTCACTACATACGCTACGAGCGAAAACTCCCGTCGTACTCTTAGAGTGTTATACCCTACCATACCCAGAACAAATAGTGTAGGGTACATCAATGGGTATAATGGATATACCCCATACAGCTTGTAATACAAGTGTCTCGTGAACTTGTTTTGGATACGTTCCAACATAACACTATATTTTGCCTCATGAGGAGCCCAAATGAATGCGCTATGTTCGAGGTGACTTCTAATTAATGCGTCATATAGTACCCGTAGTGTCGTGATGTTGGTGAATCCTTGGGATTGCCTGAGTACGAAACCTAGGTTTCTGTATGCCTTCTTACATATCCTATTGATATGCTCACGGAAGGTTAGTTCCTGAGAGAAGACTACCCCTAAGTCTCGTACCTGAGACACTCGTTGCATCGGCAATAATAAAATCGGGTATAAAAAATAAATATGTATAATGCAGTCGAATTTCGTATAATTGCAGACACTCGACCGTATAAACGAGATTAATGTGCTGGCAGCCCTGTTGGAACAGGTATCAGAGTGGCAGAGGGAGATGCAAAGAGTGTAGGGAGATATATCTTAATTTTGTCAACTACGAAAAAGCTTTTGATACGTTAAAGTGGCCCAGCATTTGGTGCAGTCTGCTGGGCATTGGAGTGCCGCTTAAAATTTTTCGTCTGCTCGATAGCATCTAACAAGATGATATCGCGGTCGGCACGCGGGGGTTTCCTTCTTTTGCCTCTTCATTTTCTAGTTGTTCTTAAAGGGATACACACACACACGCCGACATGCAAGCTAAGTTGGACGACTTACGACAAGAGGCGTAAAAAACGGGTCTAAAAATAAACATCCGAAAGACCAAGGAGATGCGTATTGCTATTGTGAAGAACACCGCACCGTTTTATGTTGGCGCCGTGGCTGTTTAATAGGTCCACAAGTTTACTTACCTCAGGAGCGTCGTTTCAGAGACTGGAGGGACCGAAGAGGACATCAGTTCGTGGATCGCCAAGGCCCATGCTACCTTTGCACAGTTGAGACCTGTCTGGAAGTCGCGGAAGCTGACCCGGAGGGTAAAACTGCTCTACAGGTGTGAAACGTGGAAAGTAACAAAGGACATCTCACGCCAAGTCAAAGTCTTTCGTCAACCGTTGTCTCCGTCACATTCTCGTAATTTACTGGCCCGAGACCATTTCCAACGAAGAGCTTCTGGAAAAATGCCACGAGATTCCGGTCGACCGCCAGATCAAGCGTCGTAAGTGGAAATGGACATGTTGCCTGTCCATTTCCGATTCGGAGGGATTCTGATCATATACCTAAACAGGCGATGGATTGGAATCCTCAAGAAAAAAGGAAGCGTGGTCGTCCTCGACCAACCTGGCATCGCACTGTGGTGGCAGAAGCGGCGAGCATTGGTACCTACGCGAAGTGAAGCGAAAAGCTCAAAATCGATCGCAATGGAGGACTACTGTGGATGCCTCTGCCCCATCTAGGGGTTACAGGAAAATAAAGTAACAAGATTGCTAGTAATGTGAATTCTACCCAGATTGCTAGTTCTTATAAAATAATTGTAGTCTTATGTGCGTCACGATCATGAATTAACTTCTATCCACCATCATGGGAAGAATGTGTATTAGATAACAAATAAACGCGGATATTAGCAACGCTGGTTTTACATATTATAAGGTGAAGAATAAAAGAAACAACTATAGAATAATGAATTTAATTTTAACAATTCCTTCGTAACTAAATAAATCGCAACAACGTTATGGTACATTTCAATAGTCGGATTGCTCGACACAAATCTAACGAAGATACAGCATACCTTGGACAGAGTACCAGTACCAATCAACACTTTATAAAACATAGAAAATAACTCGAATTAAAATGACATTTAGTAACTTCAAAACACGGAATAATAATAAATAAAATCCGCCGCAATATTTAATTCCAAGTGAGAATTATAAATATTATTTCTTCTGTAATTAAATGTCATTTTAATAGAATACACTGCTTGAAAGATCTTTTGGCGGGGAAAAATAACGTTGAGTGGGGCGTGTTGGTTGGTAAACATTACACAGAAAAAACAAGGTGGCGGCCCTAATTCACGTTTATTCTCGCCAAAATATTCTTGTGGTACAATACAGACAGACGAACATAGGACAATTTGTTCCTTAAAAGTTACATCGATTAAATAGATGAGAGTATAAAAGGCAGCAACGACCATAAAGCAGATAATATATTATGTACCTAATTATTACAGGCACGAGTTTTTTTTATCCTAACACTGAGTAAAAGAGATAAATGTATTATAAGATATAATGAGCTACCCCAAATTGTAATACATTGCATTTTAACAAGTGATACAAAACCCGTTTTGTGGTGGTGATATTTTAGTTTTCAGTTTTTATTCTCAAGATTCACGATCGATACAAATACTAGAAAAAAAATGAGTGTGGCTCTCGGGGACTGCCGCGGTAAAGCTATTGCATAGCATTTTTTATCAACTTATGCAATTATTTTATTTTATTTATGCAGCATTTTTTTTCTTTGATATTTATTCAAGTTACACTTTTTGAGCGTGATGACCGATAAGAAAACAAGTACAGTTGTACCATACACGTTAAGGTTCAACTAGTCGCGGGCTCGAACTCACTCGTCGAGTCAGTTAGCAGTTAGTCTACACGCATACGTCTAGTCGCACGCACACAAACACCGTGCCGAACTGAAACGACGTTAGACGATGCACGGCTTTCAACGCCGCACCGCTGTGCCGGTCGGAGTGGGGAGTGTTAGGTTTATTTTCGTTACTGAATTTCTTGATTCGGTCGCCGCGCCCAAAGCCCGCGATAAAAGCTATGCAAAAGCTTAAAAAAATTGGAATTCTTTAAAAATCCCGACTCATAAGCATTTTTGTAGACAATATTCGTAGATATGTAAAAAGTTATCATTTTAGACACCAGAGATACTCTATTAATTAACAGAATGCGCAGTTTATCTTAGCATTTAAGTTTTAAATATAATTAAATAAAAAAAAAATCGTGGCGTTCTCTAGATTTACTGAAAGAAAGCGCTAGTTTCTTGCATGTCTCTTTGGAAGGCAATAACTCCCCAAAGCTATTAAACTCACTGAAACTAAATTATTACCACCATGTAACGACATTGGCATAAAGACACAAACGCAACATGTTTTGAATAGACAATATTGCACTGCAAACCGATTTCAACTGGCTAACAATCTAGAGGACTTGGTAAATACCTAAATACCATCAAAAGTTTACTTCTAAAAATTTCTCACTTAACATTTGAAAGATTTTATACTATGTTAGATAGTTACTTTACAACTTTTAAGACGTGTTAAGAGGGATTTATATTCTGAGACTAGAATGTCACCGAGAATACCTTATAGATGATTAAGTTTAGCATTTTTTCAAGGACTTGATTCGAAATTGTTCCCATTTATTCAAATGTAGGTTTAAACCCCTCTTGTAACTTATCCAAATGGAATTTTTGCAATGAAAATACCATCAGTAAACAGTAAAAAAAATCTGAAAAAATTGCTACATTACGTCACTTCATAAAATTGTGTACAATACATTAAAATTACAGAAATAAAATGATCACTTCATTAAAAAATATATAAAACTTTTATGTACAACCTTTTTTAAATGAAAATATACAATAATAGACAAGGTTCTTTGGACTTTGGTTTAATAGATATGTAATGTATTTGAATATGGAACGTCTTTTTGAATATCGATCGAAGATAAAATTGGAAGACGCATCTCTTTTGTGAAATCTTGTGAAATATTTTAGCCAAAGAACAATCTATAGTTGTACATTTTAAACAGTCTGCGCTTTTGGCACCGAAATAATATTGAACGATTACATTATAAATATAGTTAATACGATAATGTACATCAAAAGCCTCTTAGTGCTTGTTACATAATTAAATATAATAATTACATATAAGTAAGCAGCCCTAATTGGTTAAATAACCATATAACTCTCTCATAGCCTTATCAGGATTCCCTGTGATGCGATCACACATAGACTCAGATTTCGAATAAGATTTTTAAGTATTTAGCTGCATACCCACTAATTGAGTATTTGGATCTAAAAACTTATCAAATCTTTCACAGGTTTTCAAAATAAAATAGTTTTTGAAACGCTCAATTCCAATTTATTATTATTTACAAATTCAGGGAATAGTTACTTCCATCGTTATTTTGTTTTTGATTAACATTTTTAATGTAAGTATATTCAACTGTTTGATATTTTTTCACGTTAAAATATAATGTGAAAAAATGAATATGTATATGTTTTTGTAATGTATTGATTTTTCTGCAATATGTTAAAACTATAACAGAGGTTTATACAGGGACCGTATTATGATGTGATAAGCCATCTTGATTATGTTCAAGTGAAAGGGATAGCGTTATAGATCGTAACTAGCACCGTCTCTCTCTCTCTCTCTCATTAATAACTCGATGGCATTAAAGCATCATAATGTATGCGAGCATTTCAAAATTTTAATTAATTCACTTAGCTCTATGCTTCAGTTGCGAAATTACTATCGACCCTTAGAACAACAACGCATAGAAGAGGCGTCCAGAACAAAACACGAGCGATTTCGTGTCCACTTTATTTTCTTTGTGTGCGTGAGCCGAATATGTCTACGTTCTTCAAACGCACACAAATATAGTTTTCAGTGATATCATTACCAGTACCATTACTACAAAAATGGGAAAACGCACTATTATGTTGCTGGATCAAATCAAGTATTTTATGTTATGAAACTAAATAAGATGATGTTTTTTTCATGTAATATGACTTATATGACATATATTTACGGAAGGTAAACGAAATGAGATATCATTTATTGCGTTTAGAATGTTTGATGTGTAATGTGTTATAATGATATTATAGAATGTATTAATTGCTTGAAAAATCTTGCTTGATATCAATTAAAAGTATGTGTTGTATTTATGAAATAGAAAAATATTATTGAGAACATTACTTAAATGAAAAAAATCTTAATCAATAAAATTGTCATCTTTATGATGCCAATCTTCGAACTAACAGTAACTTTTAGTTATAAAACACTGTAGGTAGTAGCTGTAAATAAATATAGTTTAGTTTGACGCATACATAATCCGCGAGTTGACAGTATGTTTAAAAATTTAAAATAACTATTTAATTATGTAAATCTATTGATATGAAGCACAAAATAGTACAAATGAAGAAAAGATTATTAATTATTTATTTTATTTTCCCTTGAGAAAAATGAGTTTTTATCTGTGAGTCACGTGATTAGAAACATCAATCAGAAAACGAGACGTCATCGTTCAATATTTTGACAGCTGACTGGTTATCTTTAGTTGGTGCGTAAGACAAAATAAGAAATAACTAACTAAATGCTTGCACTGTCTGGACAGGTCCGCTCAAATTTGCGTGGTTATTTCCTCAAAAGAATACCAAAGACTTACATGCTTCTCATATACAAATACAAATTGTCTGGACTTTCATTTCATTTCATTTATTCAGTTCAGTTAACAATTACATTGTGTTGAACAGTACATATTAATAATTAAATAAAATTAACACATGCAGGAACTTTAAAAGAGACGTTGACGACAAACTCAGAGGGAGTTTGTTTCGGTGTTTCTTCTCAGAGTAGTCAGTTAGGAAATACCGGCCTCATCTAGCGAAACTAAACACGCAAAAAACATGACGTGTAAAAGTGTTATTTATAACCAATTTACAAATAAATATTTCATTTCATAACTAACTCTCTCTCTTCTGGTTCATTTGTCTTATCGTCCTGTAATAGTTGTTCGATGAGTTCCTTTTTTGTCTTTTTAAAAAAGCAGATAGATAGATATATTATTTATTGTACACCATAACAGTAAAACAAATATGGACTTAACAACTAAAAAGGGTGATACAATGGGCGGTCTTATCGCTAAAAGCGTTCTTTTACAGACAACCTTTGGATGGATTTGACACAGCAGTTCTAACCACTTCTTGCGAATATCTCTTTTTAAAGGGACATGTATAAATAGTTTCGTTGGCGTTTTTATAGTAGTATTCCCACAACAAGGTACTGCACAGCACTGATAATAATTTTTCACGTTCATAATAGAGTAAAATATCATAAAATACCAGAAGTACATTTATGTGCCGAATGCCAGGAAAGTTGTTTTTTGAACGATGACGTCATACATAGTCACGTGACCACAATGCCACGATTTAGGCCATAGTTTTTTAATAAATTAAAAAATTAAGTAATGACTAAAAATTATTTTACGAGTACACATAAAGCGCTTCGAAGCGTTTCAAACAATTTTTACAAAGTTGTCAACTCGCGGATTGCCGCCAAAACTATATTTTTTCTTAAACAAAAATAAGCACAAAAGAAATCAATATGGGTATTTTTTTCCTCACGGATAGCAACATTGAATTCTGATAAGTTAGGTTATTAGAAATTTTGTTTGATGGTCGATTTACTTAAATATAATGTATAAAATGTAAGTATTTACTTGTGAAATGTAATTTGATTACACGTTTTTTGTTTTCCTGAAGGACTATGACATCCCTTTACGCTACAAACGGTCGTTTTAAATTATTTACTCTTGAGCTCTGTTCGGCAGAATGTGACCTTGAGTACTGACGGCTCGTCGAGCAAAGTTAGCCAAAAATGGCTAAGTTTTAGTGGCTAACTTTTTGCACTCGGACTATCCTTCTATGCGTTGTTGTTCTAAGTATCGACCATTATTTTTCATACTGAGGTATATGCCAGATTTTATCTTAACATTTTTATTTGACTTTTTCAAATTCTTACTTTTTTCCAAGATAATTTTAATGTATACTGCGAGTTATTCAATTTTGTAGTTATTTCACACTAAAATATGTGTAGTATAAGATCAATTTATTTGTATGTATGTGTATAAGTCATTTCAAATACATAATAAACATATTATAATTTGGTAGTTATATAATTTATTAAACATATCCTATATTATGGCTTTTAATTCATACATAACGAAAAAAATATACATCAAAAATTTTCACACAACTGCGTGGAATTTACAAATAGCTTCAAATAATAATTGATCGTGTTGTTTTGATTAAGTTTTGACACTAAGCCCATTTTCGAACACCAGGATGCTCTCGGCTTTATTACAAACGAATTTCACGCTAAACCAAGTTAACTCAATAAAAGCAATAAAAACCCAGCCAGTAACAACTTAAATAATAAAAGAGTCCTAAAATTTCAGTTGAATCTCCTTACATATTTTAATCATTTCTTGGTTAAAAACTTTGGAATTAGAGTTTTATAATATGCATTAATTTTTATCAGTTCAATCTTGTCAATATGCATTAAGTTCATCAGTTCACTCCTGTCAATTAATTTCAATTAATAAAATAAAAATAGGTTTTTTGTTTGTTGAAAATTCCATAGTCATTTACACTTTGATTCTTGTATTTAATATCGACGTGGATAATGCAATAACACGTAACTAACATTTTCAATAATAGAAACGGAATGAGTCATATTCCAAATAGCGAATCTCAATACCTATTCAATCATATCACTATAAATGCATTTATAAGTACTTACAATACTCCATATTGAGAAAATTAATCTTTTAATATATAAAAATCTCGTGTCAGTGATTGTTATCAAACTCCTCCGAAACGGTAGTACCGTATGTCATAGACAATTTTTTTCGCTAGCAATCCATACTAATATTATAAATGTGAAAGTAACTCTGTCTGTCTGTGTGTTACCTTTTCACGCCTAAACCGCTGAACCGATTTAGATGAAATTTGGCAGGGAAATATTTTAGGACCCTGGGAAGGACATAGGATAGTTTTTATCCCGAAATTATCACGGGATCGGGATTTACGCGGGAAAAACATCCCACGCGAACGAAGTCGCAAGCATAAGCTAGTAATTTATATGCCTAAAAAACATTTGCCGGGTCAGGTCGGTTCATTATAAAATTGTTGTGTTGTAAATTTTTTGTGTCTTTATGAGTATGTCACCTTAACTCAATAAACTGGCGCGCAGAAACCTACCTAAAAATACAATTCTTCTGTACTTGTGTTTGTCACCTAACTCCTTATAGACGTTAGTGGCGTCTGTGTTTGCTTTAGATTTTAAACGCTCACAATTCAGCCGTCATTTCTCTTATAACTTATTTCACTCGGTCTTGTCTTTTCTCTAGGTTTTGTTTAAATTTTGCGTGTATATTTCAATGGGTTTTCAGATAGCTACAAGCTTTTGAAGTTATTCATCTATCCTTATCGTGCAAAACGTCGTTTGTACTGGTTGGTGCAAATTCACCTTGCTTGTGTAGTTACACGCAATTAGTGGCGTCTCTGTTTGCTTAAGATTTTAAACGCTCACAACTCCGACGTTTTTCATATAAATTATTTCGCTGCGTGTTGTCTTTTCTCTAGGTTTTAAAAATATACAGTGAAACAGTATCATTAGAACTTAAAACGGGATATTATCATATGTATCATATTACCATGTGTATTATGTATGTTATTTCCAGTGCTTATTGTAGTTTTGTTTGAGTTCATCCGTGATCACGGCGCTTGCAACAGTGCCGAAATATTGGAAACTCGAAACAATAAATACACATGCATCCCATTTCAAGTTCTAATTACTGTTAGTGACCATGTTAGCTTAAAAACTTATACAGTTACAACCTATATTACATGACTTTTCAATAAAATGATGGTCATATACTCTAAAACTGGCACATACATACGTACCATCAGATAGTCTTTGCTTTCAACCCAAGTATAACGTAGCTATAACCCGGGGTCTTTAAGTCAAGAGTGAATAGGTAAGCGTGCTTCATCTTCGACCACATCATCACTTACCACCTGGTGAGATGGTGGTCAAACGCGAGCTTATTATCAATTAAAAAAAGTCTAACCGACTTGGATCATGGTCAAGGAATTGACATCTTCAACGTTCTTTCAATCAAATTGCTTACTTGACTTGAGGAAGTCCAGCAGGTAGTCTTAATAGCCAGAGGCTGTCCACAGGGCGGGGTGCTATCACCTCTCCTGTGAAATCTAGTGATAAATGACCTCATCACGAAACTCAACGCTCACCGTTATTACACAATAGGCTATGCAGAAGACCTCGCAATCCTCGTGCCTGGGAAGGTAACAGGAACTATCTGTAACCTAACCCAGCAAGCACTACACATCGTAGAGCGATGGTGCAGGGAGTATGATTTGTCGGTAAACCCCACTAAAACCGAATTAATATTGTTCACTCATAAACGAACACTAGGCCCTCATCGCCTACCTAAGCTGTTCAATACAGAACTCCAGTTGTCTAGTGAGGTTAAATACCTAGGGGTCATAATGGACTGTAAACTAAACTGGAGTAACCATCTAGACTGTAAATTGAACAGGGCATGCATCACCTTCTGGCAATGCAAGAAAATGATAGGTAAGAAGTGGGGCCTATCCCCAAAAAACACTATGTGGTTGTACATTACAACGCTGTAATTCGGCTGATGATTACCTACGGGGCCGTGGTGTGGTGGCCTCACACGAAGCTTGTCACAGCCATTAACAAACTACAACGCATGCAAAGGCTGGCCTGCATGGAGATAACGGGTTGATGAGAACTACCTCGACAGCAGCTGTAGAGGCTATGCTAGGGCTCCCGCCGCTCAATCTGTTCATACAACAGGAAGCGACGATGAAAGCTCTCACAGGCAGCTTCAGCCATCATAAACAGGGAAGTTGTGGACCACTCAATACGCATAATTTCGGACAGCATGGCAGTCCTGCCACACAGTTAACTCCGGGCTGATCTTGGAGTGTCACAATCTCCTCAACCAGGTTGGTAGACACAACAATATAACCTTTCAATGGATCAAAGGACACAGCGACTCCCGAGGCAACGATGCAGCGGACGAACTCGCTAGAAGGGCTTCGAGTATGGCGATTATGGGACCTGAACCCATTACACCATTCCCCTTCGGTTATCTGCGTCACCTGGTAAGGAAACGCATCAGAAACCTACATCACAAACTATGGGAGGACCATGGTGAGTGCAGGCAGGCTAAAGAGGCTCTCCCGACCCTTGATGGCCGCTTGTCGAAACTCCTACGACTATCTAAACCGCAATTGCGGCTGGTGACAGTCGCCCTTACCGGTCATGGATCCTTTAATAAACACCTCTATGTAATAGGAGTCACAGACAGCCCACTCTGCAGAGCCTGCATGGAGGAGCTGCCCTGTAGTCGCGGACTACAGGACTGGAATGAAAATATCCTTACTCTTATACAAAATACGCGCTTGGTCGTGGAGTTGCGAATACCTGCCCGGCATACATACATATATACATATAAATACAGTCACATTCGTCATGTACGTACATGGGTCATAGTCAAATTTTGCGCAGAAAAATTTGTCCCCGAAGGTAGGAAGAATGATTGTTACGGAAAATTATACAATCAAATAAATTGTATTGAATCAATACAAAATGTTCGCAATAAAGCACTGAAAATACTATGCAGTTATATAAAAACATGTTTTATTTCTTCTTTCTATAAGTAACAGAATTGTAGTTACTGATAATAGTCAGAATGTTCTAACCGGCCTTGCGGGAATGTTCTAATGAGATACCGCGTCCTAAAGCTAAAGGAACAGGGTGGGTTTTTAGTCAGTAGAAGTATGACACTCTGTTCCGCCCACCCACAGCGGGTCATTTGATGATTTTGCCTAACGAAAAAAAAATCAAAGTCATAAAATAAATCTAGAGTCAAATTACGTACTAAAGTACATACTTATTTGTACGCACTTAGTACAAGGCTTACACTCATAAGTATTTAATTCGTAATGTGGTTATTCATTATCTAATACATGGCTAAGGGTTTTATATAAGGGTTGAAATAAAGATATTTGAATTTAAATTTAAATGTCAAACTTTTGTGACGCCGTACAAAACCTGCTCAAAATTTGAGAACGACCGTTATACGATTGTTTTCACTCTCGTAAATAGTATATAGTATTTAGTCTAGGTGACGAAATGTTACATGGGAGTGAATGTAATGACATGGCAGATGTCCGACTGCCGACTAACTATCGACGATTTACTCGCTCAAGAAACGAAAGAGATGCATATATTAATAGTTGCTCTCTGATTGTTCACACTGCCAGCGACTACTCGCTTCACTAGTTTGTCGATGAGCGACAAGAGCTGTCAAAGATAATACTCGCTCAGCGATGCTCGCTTGGCGGTCAGAACTCACGCCCAGAGACCAACTAGCGGTCCAGCGGACAAACTAGCGAGTGACGCGAGTAACCGCCCAACTACGTAATTACACACTCGCTGCTCGCCAACTCGTTTTCAGATGCTAGCTCTACTGGCTACTCGTTTATCGTCGGCGGTGGGACAACTGCCTAAGATGTGGTGTGTGTATGCGCAGTGTGTATATTACATGGGAGTTAATGTGAGGTGTGGTGTGTGTGAGCTAGGAGTGCTGGTCTCCGCAGCACGCCGTACAGTCGAGGCAGCCCTGCGGCGGACCGCCTCGCGACCGCTATCTCTTGCCGCGACAACCGCCTGATATCTGCTCCTGAAACATTGTTATAATAGTTATTTGTTATACAAGATTGCAAAATTGCGTTTTAACCGCGTGCTCAATTTTGATGACCGAGCAAGCGAAGGATTCTAAAATTGAATCACGAGTGCAGCGAGTGATTCAAACAGTAGAATCCTGAGCGTTAGCGAGGGAATCGAAAGAGCACGAGGTGAAAAATATTTGCACTCGAGTGCAACACGTAACTTTTCATCCCACTTCAGCGAGGAAATGACTAAATGCAAAAAAAAATGTCGCGCAAAGCAAATTAAAAAAAGTAAGTACACCAAGAAGGTTCCAGAGTCTGAGTTTTTAACAAATTAAAAAAGATGTATGATAAATTCGGCCCCATGGAGGTAGAAGTAAATAGGTTTAATGATGTTTTGAATTCACAAACTTTTATCCTCTAGCGGATAAAAACGGCTTTTGCACTCGGATATCGAAGAGCAAAAATACTGTTTCCGAGATGGGGGGATAAAAATAGTATTCTTTATACATTGATTTAAATTGTAAAGATACGGTCGTCAGAACGTTTGACGGACGCGGTCGCCCTACAAAACACACTAACTCCATCTATTAGAACTACGATGTCAATCGGCGTGGTCTGCTCCTAGACGTAAGAGCGGGGTGTGGTTTCGAGGTACAAAGAAATAAAAAAAGAAACTGATTATTTTCGAAATTTATATTTGTTGTACATAAAAATACATTTTAAATTACAATAAAAATTGATCTTGTACATAATTTAAACTTATAGTAATATTATTAAATCTTTTCATTTCATCGGCTACAACGCGCGCCGCTGCAAAGTTATGTCGCACTTTTAAGCGGCTTTGCGTCGTCTTGGCCAAAGACAAAAAGACAAATAAGAAAGAAAATTGTTTTTAAATAATGTTAGAAGTTATCATTTTTTTTATTGTGCTTTTTGTCGTAGTTCACGCAACCCTTTACGAGACAACTCGGCATTTTTACTTGTAAAACTTACGACCGCTCCCGAAGATAGCCGATCGCGTTCTAGTTCACTTCGATAAAGGGAAGACCACTTTGGGACCAAGTTCGAGGCGTCATTATAATATGCGGTCTGCCCAGTCCTTACGCAGTAATATACAACGTGTAACGGAAACCCCATATCTATCCAAAAGGGCTGAAGACAACATCTGGTATGGAGTCTCTATGCACAGTTTCAGCTAAAAATAAGTGACTCAAAGAATTGACACCAAATTATCGGTTTCATATGTTTCTTGAATACCAATCATAACAAACGTGTCACAGCACTACAAGGGCCAATAACTTTCACATCACTTGCCAATAACATGATAATTCTTTTCGTTCTTCTTAATTTGAAAATTTCGGTCTCCGGTATCAATGTATTGAAATATCTAATAAGTTCCACACGTGTTGACATAGGATTACAAAACCCTTGCCATATCGTTTGTTATCATCCAAAGAAGCCATGCACTTGGTATGTATATACCCTTTAAATTACACGTTGTATATGTCAGAGCCTGCGCGCACTAGCGATTTAAGTTGGCCGATAGTTTGATCGGTCAGAGGATCAGTATAGAGTTATATGGCAGTGTGCGCACTTGACAATGAACAGTTGTACGACCGAACTATCGAATCCGACTGCCCGATCCCTATTCGATCAAACTATCGAACGACTATCGGCCGATTGCATATGTGCATGAAGTTGTATGCGAGTGCGCGCATTACATTCAACTAAACTGTCGATCGACTATCGACCGATCGCACAATCAGTATGACACAGTATGTGTGTGCGCACACTTGTCAGGCGATTTTTCAGTCTGTCTGCTCGACTACAAATGGACTGTGTCGGCCGAATTCAATCGAATAGTGCGCGCACCGCCACGAGACTAAACTATCGAGCGACAGTTTGAGCATAATCGTTGTACAATTGCGACTGAACTATCGGCCAACTTAAATCGCTAGTGCGCGCAGGCTCTCAATGTCTTTATAAGAAAATTCTATCACCGTCATCTGTTTAGCCTTTCCCCAACTATGTTGGGGTCGGCATCCAGTTTAACCTGTGTGTTTAACATGACGCGACTGCCTATCTGACCTCTACAACCCAGTAACTGGGTAACACGATACCCTTGGCTAGACCACTGTCAAATTTTCTGGATTCTGACTACCCGTAACGACTGTCAAAGATATAAAAATCTCAGCCGGAACCAACGTGCTTTCCGAGGCACCGAACTCTCGATATGTTAAATGGTCGGTAGTTTGGACCCTGTTTCCGATACCGGCGGGCTACTATTTTTTTAATAATATATTAATTCCTACAATACACTATGTTAACTAACAGAGGGCGTTCCCGTTAACGCGCAATAGTATAGCATCTGTTCGGTACTTTTGTATATGTACGCACAAATATTACGCATTTTTTCTTTTCATTCCTTTTTTTTATCGATTAATACTTAATCGACTAGCATACTCCAAACGGGACATGCCTAAAACGAAACGCTTTTGCAAGCGCGCAACACTGAACGCTGAGGTGTTGCAACACTCTCTTCTCAACGGAAAAAGAAACCCGCACGTTTGCTAAGAGCTCGCTCCGGTAGCTTGAGCCTATAAAACCAATCATCACAATTTTCAATCGATCAGCACAATAGCAGATGTATATCGACTCCAGCTTACGGGATTACTACATTCATCATCGAAGGACAGGGGCCCCTGAAGAAGACTGCTTCGTCATACCAGGTCAGTCCCAAAATTACGGTCTATGCTAGCCAAATATCTACATTTATCCGACAGCATGCGTACGCATTCATAAAAAAAATGCGACGTTGCCGTCCTTCAAGTACGCGTGTACAGGGTGTTTCTTTTACGTATCAATTTAACATTTTTAGTGAATATTTTAATATTAAAAAGAATAAAAACATTTTGTTTACGAATGGTAATAATTTTTTAGCATGTATGGATGTTATACTATTGCGGGTTAACGGGAACGCTCTCTGTTAGTTAACATACTGTATATTTTATAGAAATACCAACCGATTTTTTCCTCATTGGTGTCCCCCGCCGTGGGGGAGGGGAAGGTCTGTCAGAGTCTAATTGACGAAACAACACCCCGCGCCCCCAAATGGTACTGATTAATTATTTATGCCATCCTTGATATTCTAATCTAAACGAAAACTCTTGAAATATTTAAATCATATTACGACTACAAATATTAAATTACGAGCGTAGTTCAAGCACCGAAGAAACAGGTTTGATATTATATAGCATTATTCTGAAAGCCTTAGTTGTTTCAACAGAACGTCTTTAGAATTAAATATATTAATTGATAATTTTATTATTATTTGTTAATTATTAATAGTCAAAGAGATAATGCGAGTCAACTTTATCTACAAAACAGTCGAATTTATGAATAACACGCGCGACATTACTTAAGAAGCTGTATATGTGCTTTTGTCGCTTATTAGTATATATGTTAACGGGAATGTATGTAATCCGTCATTGTGTACAATTCCTAGGAAATGTATATAATTCCTAAAATCGTAAGGAATTGTGTGAAATAAATAACATTAGACACATTTCCTATAAAATCTATACATTTTCTAAATAGCAATCGAAAACGTAATACATTCAAGATTAATTACTAGTAAACTACAAAATATTTTATATTTTACGATGTGACTGTTACCTGGACGGCCTTCTTTACGTAGAGTGTAATAAAAATATAAGAAGACTTTTATATTGTGGCGTATTATTAGGTACTGTTATAGATTCTGAAGCAGAGAAATAAATTTAGCTAAGGCTTTCATAATAAAACTGTATAGTATGTTATTTATTACCTGTAACATTCGCATGGTTTCCAAAAGTTCCTGCTTGTCTGCGAGCAAGCTCGCTGCTTCCTGCTGAGCTGCGTGTACGCACTGTCGTAACACCGACGCTTCTTCAACTTTCCTGAAATGTCCAACATAATAAAATAAGAAACAAATATTCTAGAAAAAAGCATTGAAAAAAGGGTGTTCATTAATTAACATCTCATCACACTAATATTATTAACAGTTATGTTTTTTTTTCTTGTTTGTAATGGGTAAACTCAAAAAGGCCTGAACCGATTTCAAAAATTCTACCAGTATAAAGCTGCATTATAGCAAGTTACTTTTAGCTTTGTAAAAAGACCTTGAAATGACCTTTCATTTGATATCCTATACTAGTTTCGACTTCTTTCTTGATGTCTGTGTTAGGGTCACAGAAATTCATATGTGCACCTGGTACAATCCTGATATTTTAAAAAAAATCGGCTGTGATTCACGGTCACGGTATCGATAAGAAAGTATCGATATTGTACTCATGAGTAATATCGAAAAAAAAGTATCGTACTCATAAATGTATCGAAACAAAAGTATCGATACTTCAAAGTATCGAGTACTTTCATAGGGCCATTATAATGCGCATACGTCAGGCCATCAATGTCAGTCAGTAACGTCAATTTAGCTTCAGTACAGTAGGACAGAAGAACAGAACATCGACACTAATGGTATTGGTTCACTAGTGTAATAAAGTATCGGTATCGAAACGAAACGTACTCGATACCACAAAGTATCTATACTTTTTTCGTGTCCCTAGCTGTGACTTATAGAAGTAAGATCGGACATACAGAAAGAGAACCATACAAAAAATCTAATAAGGGTTTACCTGCTTCTTTGATCTTTTAAAAAGGTTTTTGTTTTGTTACTGTACCACTTAGTGAGCTCATGAGACCTTGAACTCTTCTGTTGTTAAGACGCTAAACAAACATCAACAATATGCAAAAAAAAAACAAGAAAAAAGATAAGTAACTCACGCTCTCAACTCCCGATTATCCTCCGCAATCCTCGCCAGCGTGACGAGTCGTTTCCTCAATTCCTCATTCTCCCTATTCAGCCTATCAATCTTGTCTCTGGCTTCATCCAACTCTGGTTGTGGCTGTGGAGTGGCTGGAGAAGCCACAGTGGAGGGGGTCGAAATTGGCGGGCCAAGTCTAACCACCCCCGCCAAGTCACGAGTCATACGAAGGGTCGTTAGGTCAATGTCTAAGGGTTGAGGGGCCGGCGATGAAATTGAGCGGGTCGGACGGTCTTCTATTAAGTGGAGTTTTACGTTTTCTATTAGTATCTGGAAGTATTTAAAAGATTATTATAAATTGGTGTTTCGGAGTATTGTTTTTTTTTATTATTACTGATAAGCCCGCTCTTGACCTCGATCTCGCCTGATGGTAAGCGATAGACGAGGTCTTCGATGGGACGAGCGAGCCCAGAAGGTATTCACCCTTGCTTTGAAGGCAGACGTGTCATGTGTTTTGTAGAAATCCGTAATTTATTGAAACTAGGCTAAAAATCTGCATTTTTTGGATTCTTTATGATATGTGATAATAAATTCCCGCTAATATCTATTAAAATTGTAATATGGATACTGTGTGTGAATATCAATTAATTTTTGAAAGAGTAATCGTGAAGTTTCTTGCTAGTTGTTCTCCATTAGAAACTCAAGTCAATAGTGGTGTAAAGGAAGTATTTTTTATTCCGGATGAGCCCACTCTTGACCTCAATCTCGCCTGATGGTAAGCGGTAGATGAGGTCTAAGTTCGTGCCAAAATGCGCAAGATAGGATTGAAGGGTGAGCGACTCATCTTGACTTTAAAACATATGCGCAAGGGAACGCAGCTTTCGATATTTGTGCTACTTGGATCAAAATGAGCAAGCAAACGGTAATTTGCGCAACCCAGATTGAGGTTTGAGTTGGAAATGATGCGAATACGAAAAATTTATTAATATGCTGATTAGACTAGAAACCAAAAATTTAGCTTAATTTGGAGAAAAAACTGTGAGAAAATATAATCTTACTTCAAGCGGCATAGGCGGTGCAACCACTTCATCTTCAATCAGCTCAGCGAGTGCCAACGCTGTGCTCATGTTCAGAGCTATGCTCAGGTCCCGGATCCGAGCTTCCAGTAGTTCCTCGAAAGGCGCAAGACCCTGGTGGAAATCGTAATATAATGTAGGAAAACATACGTGCAATATTCGACTTACTACGCATTGTAGTAAGGTTGAAACTGCAATGTTTAAATTATAATACTTTTTTATTTTGTAGGCTACTCTATCAAATTCCTCGATATGCCGAATTTTATTTATATATTTTCTCGGATCTTACGAAATGTTCCATATTGGAGACAACTTCGTAGTTATAATTGATCGTGTACGTTTTGAATCTTGAACTGAATGAAGCCTTTGGTATACAACAAAATAATAATAATTCTGCTTATTATATTCGCACTGCTGGGACATAGGTCCTGTGCGGTTTGGTGGATGTCGCAAGTCTTAGGATTTAGCCGTAGGACGCGTAGCGAAGTTTTGAGAGCAGTGGTGATGATGGAAATTACACTAGGTAATCTGCCTGGCTGGGTTCGAACTCACAAATTCAGATCAGAAGTCGTGCATGTAACCACTGGGCCACCACTTGTCTGCAGCAATAACTTTACACTATATGAAACAGTAGGGGGACGCGATGAAGACTATTTAAGTGCTCAGTACGAATGTGATGAAATGTTTGGCCGGAGTAATCTTTCCTGACACAAAGAGGTTACAATTTCCTAAAGACAGGGTCGGCTTCCAGAAGGCGTCCGTCACTCGCTCAAGGCCACGCTTTATATGCCTACCGCTTCACGTATCGCCGTCGGTACATCCGACAGTGGGCTGCCGCACGCTTGCCTGAGCCTTTTTAAATAATTTTGACAACGTCATAATGGATTGACCTAAAAACAATTGATTTTCCTCCGCTTTGCTCCTGTTTCTCTTTTGATTATTCATTTGCGCGGAAAGGAAAAAATGCATCTATCATTTTATTAAAACTGAAACATATTTGATCAAGAAATAAAAATAATTGTTTTACTATATTCGTTTTATTACCAATATTATCATATACAACCCTAGGACATTCGCTCGATGACGTGGGTCGCGCGGCGGGCAAAACAATCTCATCTCTCTGTGTGCGTGCTTATGGTATATTTCTTCTCGCTGCAAACAGCTGGTATTATTATTAAGATTTTGTAGGCTATTATAGCGTAGGTATTTTCGCTTTTGTATGAGAGTGATTTATCTGTTACGAAGTAACTATTTAGTAATCTGTGTTTCCAGTCTAACCAGATGTAGTTGAGTATTAGTGTTTTACATGGAGCAACTGCGTATCTAACTTCCACAACCCAGTAGCTGGGTAACATTATACCAATTGGCTAGACCAGTATCAGATTTATTGGCTTCTGATCATCCGTAACGACTGTCAAAGATGAAATTTCCAAATGACGTGACCAACGTCTTAACAAGCTTTCCGAGGCACGGGGGTATCACACCGCCAACTTCCAAACTCCAGGCTACTACTGTAGTAACGGAACGTTACTAATGATTCTGACAGCAGTCAGTGTGACAATGTTATAAAAAAAAAAATCCGGGTTGCACTCCGGGAGTGCCGGCAGAAGTAAAAACTTGAATATTAACGTTGTGCATTTTTGATATTTTGGAATGGTTAGGGAATAATTTTGCACGATTTGCTTTAATTATCAGTATAAAAGTATATACTATTAGAGTAAGTAAGTGGTAGAATACAATATTATTTTATTTATTGCGCTATCGTACACAAACATGACAATTTATATTACATTAAAAAGTTTATCTCTTAGCAAAATCAACTTTCATGTTAACACACACGAACATTCGCGCAAGCGTCCTGCGCCGCCTAAACAAAACAGCAGGCGCAGGCATACATTTTCGCCGCGCCGTAGAATGAGAGGGGGATACTTCCTCTCCTACGCCGCGCCGGCTGTCTACTCTCCGTATGTCTTACGAATTTTCGATCAGGTCACGTGTCTTGACGCGAGTTTAACATTTTTTACCCATTACAAAAAAAGTGCACAACGCCGCTAAAGAAGGTTTCACTTCAAAAAAATCCTTAAAAAAATTACGAAATTTCAAAGGTATACGTTTGCCCTGGTTTGCCCATATAAAATTTCCACGACATAAGAAACACTGTATAATGCTCCCTATCTCATTTTCTCCCACTTTAAATCTTATGAATTT
Organism: Tholera decimalis; assembly: GCA_943138885.2. Taxonomy (NCBI): domain Eukaryota; kingdom Metazoa; phylum Arthropoda; class Insecta; order Lepidoptera; family Noctuidae; genus Tholera; species Tholera decimalis. The sequence goes on from OW964551.2 coordinate 17,784,830, forward strand.
ATATGTCTGTCTCTTTTTACTGTTGCTTTTTCGTTTCATAAAATTTCAAATCACAGACGCTAAAGAAGTTTTCACTTCAAAAAACCCTGTTTCTTGCTGCAATTCAAGGCTAATATTTAAATGAGTTTCCCGTTTTATTAAGGTAAATAAAATATAACTTAATTTTAATTACTTTTGTAATAGAATTTACTTAATTAACAATCCACATTATCAATTATTTTAAATAAATCGCTTAAATCCCGACTTGGCGTTTCATTTGAAATTTCGGAATTCTTAAAGTCATACATGTTTACATTATATAATTGTAACATTTTTGGAGATGGAGACAGATGGAGTAAACGTAACGCAAGATCCATCATCACGTTTCGTGTCATCATCAAACTTAACAGCGTTTCAAGGGACAATCGGTGTCGTAATTTGTTTTTCAGCATATGATATATCGAAAAAGCGCGTTCAATTTTAAAATGGTACAGTCATGAATGCAAGTGCAAGTTTGGAAATATTTTCAAGGCGCTTATTAAATGCCTACTAGCGTCACAATCATCAAATACTTCCGAATACTGTCTAGTACTAGTACCTACATAGATATACTACTTCCTAGTACTAGTACATAGATAATCTGTAATGTAGTAGTACTAGGCCGCTGACGGCCGCGCGCTCCGCGGGCATATATGTGATGCTTGTAAATGTATGTATGCCCCTAAAAATAGCCCTACTTATTTTTGGGCCCAAAAAAATCCCAATAAGCATTATTTTACCCTAAATTTGGGGCTAATAGCCCTAAGAAGTTTAATCCTGGATAAAAAATCCCCCTCAACTCGCCCCTCAACTCATCCCGCACCTCATCCCTCAACTCATCCCTCAACTCATCCCTAATCTCATCCCTAATCTCATCCCTCAACTCATCCCGCAACTCATCCCTCAACTCACCCCTCAAATCACCTCTCAACTCACCCCTCAACTCATCCCTCAACTCATCCCACAACTCATCCCTCAACTCATCACTCAACTCATCCCGCAACTCATACAGCACCTCATCCCGCAACTCATCCCTCAACTCACCCCTCAACTCATCCCGCACCTCATCCCGCACCTGATCCCTCAACTCATCCCTAATCTCATCCTTCAAATCACCTCTCAACTCACCCCTCAACTCATCCCTCAACTCATCCCTCAACTCATCACTCAACTCATCCCGCAACTCATACAGCACGAAACCTGCCCCCCCCCCGCCCCCTCTCATTATTACTACATTTATTAATAATACAAACAATACAACTACTGAGAAATTCCAGGCTTTCCAGACCCAGGAATTCTAAAGACCAATGTGTTATGAATAGTGTTCATCTTCTTCAACATACCGTACTCTCGGGTTCCCTCGGCATCTGTGTTCTGACAAGGCGAGCAGCTACCAGAGGCACCTCTCTAGGGGCCAACTCGTCGCCTTCTGGGGCCGGAGGCTCGGTCCACGCTCGCGCCCTCATCGAGAACTTGTTCTGTGTTCAGAAGGACTCGTTAGGGGAGGAAGGGAGGGTGATAACAACAGGTTTTCGGGGTAAGGCCGATACTGCTGAACGCTTGATATTGTTATTGATGAGAGGCTTGTGTTTGACCACTATGTCACGGGATGGTAAGCAATTATGTGGTCGAAGATGAAGCACGCTTAACTAGAGTTAAAGACTCTCTAAATTATAGTAGGAATTCGTCTACTTAGCTGTACGTACAATGAAAGTATTCCCAAAACGTTTAGTGCATATGGGTGAGATGTCCAACATGTAGCGATGGCGCATGTGCCGTTAGTTAGCAGTACGAATTTGAATTTAGAAGTTGATGACAGATGGTAATAAAAAAATTAACTTTGTATTTTTCTTTGTCACCAATGAAATCATTATTAAACAGCAGATTACAATACGCTATTGTTATCTTAAAAGCTGCGATCGTTGGTTTTCTTTTACGATATAAAGCATGTATTTCTTTAGAATTATAGTGAAGAGAGACACAGTAATAACGACCGTTAACAGTTTTCGCAACCTTTCGCGACCTTTATAGTTATCATGGGTCTTAGTTTGTTAATTTTCTTGAAGTATAAATTGCTTTATTGAGTAAGCTCTTGTTGATGTACAAGTATCATCGCGTTCAAAAGTATCAGCAGATAATCAGAGAGGTATTAGTAAAATGTTCACAAGAAGCGGATATCATATCACATCACAAACACGGTCACGACACTAAGTGCGGATGGAGATGAAAGGATTGTGCGGGACATGCTACAATTTAAAAAAAAACACTCACCGGAAAAAGTTATGCACCATTTTATAAATAACATCAACAAGACTAAATAGAATACTAATGACTCGTTTTAAAAAGAGAATATGAAACAAATGAAAATGATTTATATTTTAAATATGACATATTTTATTTGCAAATGGCACAAATCTTTTTAAGATAACTGTTTATGTTACATTCAAAAGCTTTGAAGAGAGAATTTGTTAGTTATATTTTGAAATAATGATATTTGTGTTTTAGTTTTGGAAATATGTACACTTATATACCTGTATTTGGATATGTAAGAACATCACAAAAATACGCCGATATTGTGTTTAGAATGTTATTTTACTGTTTGATTTACTTTCTAGACATTGGGTAGGCATAGCTAGAAAAAAAAGCTGATTTAGTAGGTAAATCAAGGAATTATAACCATGCATAAAAATATGGATAATTTTGGTTAAAGGCTCGTCTCCTCAACCGTTGGAAACCCAAGGTTGGGATTACATGGAGTAACAATATAGGCTGCGCAATGCATCCTACCTTAGCCGTCAGATGGCGCTGGCGAAGCTAAAATGGCGGACATGTAACAGATAGCAATGAAGCATTTGTAAAGATGTTTCTAGTCAAAGATTTTGGTAGATGAAATGTGCTTGTGTTTGGATTAAGAAAAATGTATAGGCATACAATTCCTACCTTTTTCGCACTACTATCTTTTGACTTCTTGTATTATTCATAAAACGTATGTTTTTTTATCCAAACGCAAGCACTGTGTAAGACAACTAAAGAAAAGAGTGACAGAAACATCTTTCGTCTCACTCACTCATACACAGACAAACCCCCTTGGCTACGACACATAACCTTCTACATCTATGGGCACTCAACATAATGATACCACTACATCGTGTCAAATGATCTATAGATCATTCTATAGATCGCATGTTAAATACCTTGAGACGGTTCTTTCGTTTCACGATAGCCGAGCGGGCGGGAATTGCCATAGAGGAAAAAACACACATAGACACATATAGTTAGAGATAAAATGGATGCATTCCAGTTTGAGGACGGGTTTTGAAGCGAGCGATTGTCGGGCGCCTGTGGGAAGACAGTTTAGCGACTGTTTGGCAACAATAATGATGAGGTAAATTATTTTTTCTGATGTGTAAATGATGTTTGTTTGTTGGGTACTTAAAAATTCTATACTTACGAGCTGTCGTTTAAAAATGCTGTTGATTTATTGAATTTCAATACAACTGTTTCAGTAAATAGTCACCAATATAGTAAAAAGAAATTTACACACGTTTTTTCAATAACAGCAAATCACTTTTGTAATGACAGTAAGTATTATTCATTTGTAAAGTTGTTGAGTGTCCGAGGCGGGCAACTAAACAGTCGCCGTACTATCGCTCGCTTCTAAACCCGAAGCCTTATCAACATAGTTTAGTATTACAGCGATACACCTTACTGGGTACGAAATACAATGATTATGATGATACGGTCATGCACATAATCTGTTGAGGCAGCGTCATTGGTATAAATGATTTACTGAAGTCTTCACATTCACATAGTCTTACCTGCACGCTTAATTATCCAGAACCGTTTGAGAGTTTCTTTCACCTACTCGATATCGGAATTCTTCATTTACTAAATCTTATACGCATTCGAAACTAAATTGCGATGTTGCCGTCCTTCAGGTACGCGTGTTTAAAGTGTTTCTTTTACGTATCAATTTAACATTTTTAGTGAATATTTTAACATAAAAAAATAAAAACATTTTGTTTTCGGATGGTAATATTTTTTGTAGCATATATGGATGCTATACTATTGCGGGTTAACGGGAACGCCCTCTGTTAGTTAACATACTGTATATTCTAATGAAATATGCTTAAAAAACCTTGCTAATTGTGGGTGAATAACAACATTTACAACGTACCTGCGGACCCAGCACTACTGCAGAGCCGATGTTCAATTCATTATTTGACTACCATGCAAGGCAGTCTACTATTTAATTAAGCAGCATGGTGTTTTATATATTTACATTATCATTATTTATTTATATTATAATTGGCGTATTGTTCCAGGTGTGCGTCGATTGTTATAATCGCTATTTTATATTGTGAACTCTGGTTTCGCCTATGAATCTCGATGGTGTCTTTTTAATCTATCAAGAGACTCCACAAGGTTTCCATGTTGCATATCTCTGTGAGATTGCATGGAATAGTCTCGACGGGCCTACCAACCGTTGCTTATACGAATTTGGTAACTATCCCTTATATGGGCGGGATATACAGAAATTTTGGACTCCAAAAATATTAAAGTAAAGATTTTAAAATAAAAACACCGAAATTTCTGACGGTTTTACTGTTAAATATTTAAGTAAATGATTCCAAAACGTGCGGACCATTTGAATATGATTCTGTAATCTCATTTATTTAAACACTTCATTGATTAAAACTTCTTATGTATAGAACTGAAATTCTTAAGTTCACCCTACCTGATGTTTTTATTTGTAGCATTGTATTTACTCTTGAAAATGTTGCCAGTTCGGCTTTCAAAATTGTAAGAATAGTGCATGTAAAAGCCCCAAAAAAAATTTACCAATTACTTAATAAAAAATTCAAAGACACTGCCTCCGCCTATGAAGTCTATCAGATGTAATGTCAGAAAAAAAGAAAATGTCGACTCTTAAATGTCGACGCATGCTATTAAATATATTATGTAACTTCGCATCTAGTTACCAAGATATTGTGTTATGTAAGACTTGTTTTAGTAATTAAAATCTTTTAATGACTTGTAGGTTTGTACTTAATAAAATTGAAAATGTCTATACAGAAGAGGATGTTGGATAATGTAAGTATGTATGTTACATTTTCTCTTTATTGTAGGAATATTCAATACTGTTAAATATGGGTGTGGAAAAACTATAAAACCAGTGAATGTGTATAATGTTTGGAAAACAAATTGCACTAAATATGTCCAGAGTTAAATTCTGTATTATGTTCGAACGGTAATGTGGTCATAATTAGTACAATTTCTTGAATATGCACATAGAGTTGTTTGTTTGCAACTGTTCAGAGTTGACTGCTGAGAAACTGTAAACGAAATTGACTGTTGTTCTAAATCTGATGATGTGTATTCAAAAATAATATTACAATGATCTATCTTTTAAGACGCGTCCTGGAAATACTTTTCCAAAAGTACGTATAGCTGAAAACTATTTAAAAAAAATCTTGAATTTAAATTGCCTTGTTAGTCTGTTCATATACAAAATGGCGGACTAGTTATTTTTATGACGTAAATTGTGTCATGATATGCATATCAAATTAGAGTTTATTTGAGGAATACGAAAACAATTACGTCATATTTGATGGAATATGGCGGACGGTTTAAGATGGCTGACTAGTTATTTTTTGTACCCTGTATTATTATTATATTGCCTACATTATTATTTGTTGCTGTTTGTGGGTATCAAATGAAAGGATATGGTGAGAAAAATACATATACAATAAAAAATCTTGTCTTCTACTGGTATAGTTTTAGCAGTATTATCCTTTTTACCCACAGGCCTGACTTCCAGCAGTAAGAATGTTATAGACTAATGAATTATTACTGATACAGACCAAGATCTAACTTCTATGTTACAATGATACAAGCATAACAGTTTCAGACATCAGTCAACTTCAAACAGCTTCAACACAAAGTTCAGCCCCCCTTTACCCCCACTCTACAGCATGAATAGCAAACTCACCTGGAACTCGTCCCAGGGTATGGCGTTACACTCGTCGCTTTTGAGATCGTCTGCTGCGAACCTTAGGGCGGAACTACCTCGCCCAGTCTGGTGCACTATGTGGATGTTGTTGACGCGCCAAGTGCTCGTGGATATCTTTGGAAAGGTTTTTACGTGTTAAGTGATACTAAACTTTTATTTTATTTTCGTCATATCCTAATGGCCAAGGTGTCGAACTTGTGATCGAGAGGTCCCAGGTTCGAACCGCACCCATTACAGTATCGCCGTGAACTCACTCCAGACACAAGCATATTTAGCTTAGTTGGAGGGGTTCACAAGATTGCTAGTAATGTGAATTCTATCCACATTGCTAGTTTTCTTTTCATAAAAAAGTTTGTTTCAGATCAAACTACTATTGAAAATGTCATGTATTGACTAAGGGATCGCAGTCATTCAGTAATTGGTCAATCTTCAAAGTTATATCTTCATCGTCGACGACATCATCGCTTAACAACAGGTGAGATGGTGGTCAAACGCAAGCTTACCAACAATAAAAAAAAAACTGAATTATGTTGATATTGTGCATAAAAATAAATAAGGCCTCAGTATTTAACAACGTAACCTCGTCTCATCACGTCAATAGGGTCTATTTTTGGCCTTTTCAAATCAATAAAAAAATACAAAGATCGAAAGCATCAAAGTTCAGGAGTGTGGGGTTGCTGACGTCACATTGTGCTATAAAGTAAAACACGGCGTGACGTTACGTGAAATTCCAAACTATCTGTATCATCTTCATTTTTTAATATCGTGAAAAAAGAAAAAATCGTATTCAATATTTTTTGAAAATCTAACATGGCGTACTAAATTAAATATTTTAGGAAAATACCCTTTTGGGTGTGGTGCATGATTGGAGTTCGATGGTTTGGAATTGGATTCATTAATATTTATTTATAATATACACACCATCCATACACCTATATATCACGTACCTATGTACAAAGGCGGCTTTAGTGATTCTCTACTTTGGTAAATAATTATTATGAGTAGGAAGTACCTAATAAATAAAAAGAAGTATTAAGTAACAATTAATAAGGAATCGAATATGGTCTAGTTGATTTGTGCCAAATATGCGTGCGGGAAAATATAACGAATATAACATCAAATTATTTTTATATTTGTCTTGTTTGGCACAAACAAACGCTTTTTATTTCCGTCTTTTTTCTAATCGATGGTGATCGACTATATTTTAGTATGCCTATACAACGTGTAACGGAAACCCCATATCTATCCAAAAGGGCTGAAGACAACATCTGGTATGGAGTCTCTATGCACAGTTTCAGCACAAAATAACTGACTCAAAGAATTGATACCAAATTATTGGTTTCATATATTTCTTGAATACCAATCATAACAAACGTCCACGTCACTTGCCAATAACACGATAACTCTTTTCGTTCTTCTGAATTTGAAAAATTCGGTCTCTGGTATCAGTGTATTGGAATTTGTAATAAGTTCTACACACGTAGACTTAGGATTACAAAACCCTTGCCATATTGTTTGTTATCATCCAAAGAAGCCATGTACTTAGTATGTATATACCCTTTAAATTACACGTTGTAGATATCAAAGCAAAGAGGACATTTTGCGAAAACATGGTGTGGCTGTGTAATAAGGAAGTTTTGCTAAGTTTTAATCCGGAAAATGACATACGACATCTCTCCTATAAGAGCTGACGGAATGGTCGCTGGGCGAAAAGGAACCAAATCAAAGAGGACACTTTGCTCAAACATGGTGTGACTTTGATTTTTTTCTTATGATTCTGAAGTATCGTCAGAAAAAAGGAAGTTTTGGTAAGTTCTATAAGGAAAGTGACATACGACATCTCTTCTCCTACAAGAGCTGGTGACGGAATGGTCGCTGGGTGACGAGGATCTCTCCACGACTTCAGCGGCAACTTCCACGCCACTCACACCGCTCGATGCACGACCAAACTCGAACTCTCTGTGAAATAAAGAAACAATGATGTTTATATTGCAAATAAGTTATAAATAAAAATGTGTCAGTCTTTAATTAAGGCTACACTATTTTTAGTAATAATATTGTAACTTTAACATGTTTTTTGGTGTATGCTTTGTTGGTTATCCTTAATTAAATAAATACAGAGTTGATACGACAGACTGGCATTAAATTACACTACGTATACTATAAAAATAAAAAGCGCCAATTTTTTTTTTCAAACACGCTAAATAGCTTACAGTAAAACGCAACCTTTATAAATAAATGTCCTTGTGATGACCTTAGATACCTAGGTAACAAAGTGGCAACATCGCGCGGCGTGTGTTATTTCGTGTTGAGGCGGATTTATACTCAGATTTATCGTTTTAAGATACATCTCATCAAAATCATTTGCGACTAAACTACTACTCTTATTTAATTGATTTTTTGTACAGAGCTTGAAAATGGTACCTAGTATGTATAGCAGTTTAAGGGAAAGCCCCTCTGTCGTATCAATAATGTGTAATATTTTTTCGTAAATGTAAACTAGATGATTGCAGTGTTTCCTAACTGACTACTCTGAGAAGAAACAAAATCACAGATCAACGTCTCTTGAAGTCTATACAATCTGTAATGATCAAATCATATAAGAACCATGTAGATTCCATAGAGATATAAGAATGTAGTGCAGAAGTGCTACACTAGCCTGTAAGTGGGAACGATAGAAGCTAGGAGAGAGACAGACGCCGACTATTCATCCATCTCTCTCTTGCAGAGCGTTGTGATTGGCCCTACTGAAGATGGTGAAGTGGGAGTTTTCTCACACTCTCCCACTCATTTTATGGTCACATACCTTTATTTACAAACTCGTTTACAAATGAAAACAAAAAGGTGCCTATATAGGTACTGCATACGGTATACGTATGTATACACGATTTTCATACAGCTCCGCGTTTGCTACACTCTCAATATACAAGCGATAGGATTTGCTAGCAAACACTGCTCATTAGCCAATCACAATACTCTGCAAGATAGAGACGGATGAATAGTCAGCATCTGTCTCTCTCTTCGCCTCTATCGTTATATTTAACCGTTTCTGCACTCTACTCTTACATCTCTATGGTAGATTCATGTCTGTGGTGCTCTTTAGAGGACAGAATCACACAAATTTGAGCAGGCCCGTCCAAACAGTGCAAGCATTTGTTAGTTATCGTGTGAAATAGAATACGTACATGTGTGACGAAAAAAGTTTTTTTTTTTGGCTATTACAGCAGATTTGTGGAGCTCGTGGTTAAATAGTAACAGACGCACAGGTCGACCATCAAGGTGCAGCAACGTTTGTTGAGGTTGGTCCGCGGATGGGAGACTATCTTAAGCCTGCAATACATGTTGGCCGAGTGTTGTCGAGTGAAGGCCAATACCAACATGTAGACGGTATATTTGCCTTGTCTTGCTATCGCTCGGTGTCACTTGCCTAGTTGGCCGAGTGGAGGCCAGCGCCAACGTGTATAGAGCTTATTTGGTGCAACTTGTCTTCGCTCGCCGTTGCTCGTGATCACTTGCCACACTTCGGATCGGTGTCGGGTTTTGGTCACAAATCAAAGGCGCTCGCCTGCGCTCGGCCAACGTGTGGGCAGCTCTACAGACCCTCTTCTACATTGGTCATCTGCATTGGCGTTCGACGAACTTGTCGAACGTGTGGACATTATTTCTTGCCCTGTACCTATTTGCCAACGATCGCGTTGGCCTACGCTCGACCAACATGTTTTGAAGGCTTAACACTCGAGACACAACAACGACTAACAACTCGAGATTTCCACGTGCCTCGTAAAGCACGTTATGCCGATAGTGCTCGCTGTCGTTTGTACATCTTTGACAGTCGTAACGGATAGTCAGAAGCCAGAAATTCGGGCAAAAATAATTTATCAATTTTTGTGTCTGTCTATATTTCTGTTTTTCCGGATTTGTCTCTGGAATAGCTAAACCGATTTTAATGAGACTTTCACTGGAATATTGAGGAGGTTATAGGACAACATAAAGTCTCTACTCTCTCTGCTTCTATACTATTTACTTTATTTTTTATAAGTTCAAGTGAAGCCCTTTCAAATGATACCAAACACGGTGTATCTATCTTACTTTTATTTTTTACACATGACTTTTTGACCGCTAGAGGGCGTCACGTTAAATTTAAGCAATGTTTTGGAATTGTGCATGTGACGCCTTTTCAAATGATATCAAACCCGATGTGTTTATCTTATTTTTATTTCTTAACACAACACTTTTTGGGCGCTAGAGGGCGCCACATTGGGTTTTGTGATACGTCACGTAGCCTATGTTCAGCGGACGGTCAAGACGGTTCTAACGATACCTCATTTATCGAGTTCCGATAAGTAGCTTTTGAGCTATGAGGGAACAGATGAACATACATACATAGCCTGTCAAAATCATAACCCTCCTTAGGCTTTGCCATAGTCGGATAAAAATAATACAGCTCATTTTTAGTGACCTCTTTGACTGAACAGGTGTTTACATACCTGAAGGCCATGTCAGCATCATCAGGCGACTCTGCAGCTAAGCCGACCACGACATATCTATCGCTGTCTGAACTTGCAGTAGAAGCCGCATCGCTCCTCGTATCGTCGCGAGTTAACGCGCTGTCTATAGACGTCACTAGCGATGTGAAGCCGCGACGCATAGACGAGAAGCCTGGGAATGGTTTAAAGCGTCAATAGCCTAATGGTTAAGGTATCGGACGGTCGCAGGTTCAAACCCCACCTATTACACTATTACCCTGAACTCACTCCAGACAACAAGGTTAACAAGATTGCTAGTAATGTAAATACTATTTTGAAAGATCCCTTTTAAAAAAAAAAATGGTAAGTTGGAGTTCAGAAAAAAATACCTTGATAATATCGAACTTGCACAATTAGTCCGATTCCTCTTTTTGTATTAGGGTTATGTGTTTAAGAAAGCTTTTAACGATAAGGCCTCCCATTTTATCATTTATTTTAAACTTTATGTACAATGGTGGTACATGGGCGGACTTAATGCAACAAGGCATTCTCTACCAGTCAACCTTTGGGTTAAAAAGGCCATAATGTGGTAGGTGTACAAGTTCCATGGAATGTTTTTAAATAAATCATTTTCTATAACATATATATAGTATACTGTATACGTGATAAAGAGTTATTTATTTAGAAAGTATGGGTGACTGCTATTATATGCAGGATAATAATATATAGTATATAAGACAGTGAGCCATTACAAAACCTCACGTTTAAGTTATTCTGAAGCAAATCGGTTTACCCCGAACCGAGATCTATTTATTTCTGGACATACACAAAATGTATTTATGGCCTACAGAACTTTTGTTTCAGATCCGACTATTTTTGTATGGGAGCAAAAAAAAACATATTTTAAAGTGATTGACAATCACCAGTTATTCAAGATGCTGCAAAATTGGTGAAATATACAAAATATATAAAATACGTACCTCCAAAATTCAATCCTGGGCTGGGCGGAGGCGGTTCCTCAATAACGATAGGCTGGTACACCTCCACAGACGTGGTGGCTAACACGCCGCTATCTCGATCCATCATCGACGGCGCCATCGTAGCTTCGGAACCTACTGAGAGACGCGGACGTTAGTTATGACGGCATTATAGCTTTATAAAATACTTTTACGATACCTACGTTACATAGCGGACATCCCAAATATAAGCATAAACCTTTTTGGGTATACTTTCATTGTGCGATTGTGTTAAGGAGTGGAATTCCCTGCCGAAGTCTGTTTCCTGGCATCTATAACCTGGGGGTCTTTAAGTCAAGAGTGAATAGGTTACTTCTAGGCAAGCGTGCTCCATCTTCGACCACATCATCGCTTACCATCAGGTGTAAAACGCGAGCCTATCTTTTTTTTTTATTACTGATGAACTCGCTCTTGACTCTAATTACACTGATGGTAAGCGTTAGATAAGGTCTACGATGGAATGGGCGAGCCCAGAAGATGCCTGTTCACTCTTACTTTAAAGGCTGAAGGGTCATGTGGCACGGAATACAGAAGCCGAAAGAGAGTTCCACACCTTGGCTGTGCGCACAATAAATCTAGAGGAGAAGCGCTTAGTACGAGAAGGCGGTATATAAACGAAGTGAAGGGAAGCATCTATAAATATTTTCGATGTAACGGATTTGTATATTACATATTCAGCCTATAGCGTTCCTTCTGCTGCGACACAAGCCTTCTCTCTATGATAGATAATGGGCCATGAGCCGTAATCCACCACGTGGGTCAAAATATAAATAACTTGATAATTAGTGAAAAAAAAATAAGTATTAAAGAATGTTAAACAGTCAGCCAGTGAAGTAAGCATAAATAAATTGAAAGAAAAGGTGCGAGCACACATGAACTGGTTTTGACTAAGCATATGTGGGTTTAATACAATTCCAATGCTAAGAATTTGGAGTCTTTGGTTTGGATACTATCAAACATAATAATGTACTGCATTTCCTGAATATAGCGATGAATATACTCAATACTTTTATTGCACTCCATATGTAGGTATTCTTAGGTGGTAAACTTATAATTAGATTATAAATTATGAACCCTGTCGGGCACAGCGAAAATAAGTGATTTAGGAGAGAGCAAGCATTTGTTAATAAATATTCTTATTGAGTGCTATTACTAACAGTCTGTTAGTAACACTTACAATGCGAAATCGATTATTTACTTAAATGCATATCGACGGTTGAAAGGCTAATTGATCTAAGCGACATTATTTGCGATATTGAGTTATATACATATTCGGAATCAGCAAATTTTTCTCCATCGTTTGAGTCAGGTTTCAAATTTTTTTGAGTACTTTTTTGGCGCTTAGCACCCACTGCAAAACAGGGCTCATTTCTAAGCTCATTGATCTATACGACACAAAATTAGACATATTTGAGGACTCGATGACTTAAGCTATTTTGATTTTTCAAAATTTTATAACGTGTGTCGATTAAGGCATTTGGCTTTTTCGCCATGATTGTGATTTTGTCGTTTGGCCTATTTTGCAATAAACCAAAAAAAAATAAGCAATGTCGTTTGGCCCATTTTGCATTCAACTATATTAAAAAACCGTGTTACTTGAACCATTTTGCATTAAGTTATATTAATTAACTATGTCTCTTGATCCATTAAGCGTCTATTAAGGATAATCAGTAATGTCACTTCGGCTATTTTGAGTAACACTAACTAATAACAATTCATTTGTTGTTTTATTTGGAAAGTGGTACTAAAGTACAATGTATTCCGTGGTGATACTACTAACTTTTTTTCCGGGTGTGAAAATCATCGAATGACTTCTTCCGCTCTGGGTTAAGCGGAAGGCTGTGTCAGACTTCTACTGACTAAAAACCCACCTGTTCCTTCGGCTGCCCTAAAGTTCCGGGCCCGCGGTATCTCGTTAGAACTTTCCCGCAAACCCCGGCAGGCAATGGCCCTATGAGGCCCCGTCACTGGCGTTGACAGCTCTTTGAACACGACGTGCCACCGACCCGAGCCTGGTCCTTACCGGAAGGTGAGCGACTCTACTCGCCGTCCGCAGGCCCGCGCCTACGGTGGCCGGAAATCGGCTCGCGATCCCCGACGCCCGGGGCGTCTCCCACGGTGGCTGGGGTGAGAAGGAAGAGGGTTGCCTCTCCCTCACGCGTTCGGCCTCCTCCTTCGCTAGCATGACTGCTTCGCAGAAGGAGGCGACTGCATCCCATTCCCTCTCGCTCTGCACTATGGTCTGAACCAGAGCAGGGCGCGAGAGGTCTCCACCGCCGACCGCCTCTACGAGGACACGACGGTGCTCCACCCAAGCAGGGCACACTTCGACCGTATGCTCCACCGTGTCCTCCAGGTAGTCCTCACAATGACGACACCCGGGCGTATCCTCCCGCTGTATCCGAAACAAGTATCTCCCGAAACAGCCATGTCCGGTCAACACCTGCGTCAGGTGGAAGGGGAATTATAGCCGCGTTTGCGGCGTGCCCAGCCTTCGGTTGCGACAGCCGCTCTTTCCATGCTGCCGTGAGATCGCACCGGGGCTCTATCCGCTGAGCCGCGACTTGCCGCGGTAGCGGAGTTTCACCCCGGCTTAGTACATCCACGTGCCAATCATGCACGTGTATGGGGGCTACCGCCTCCAGATCCCACGGCAGCAATCCAGCAAGGAGGTTAGTTGTCTCCCCAGAGATCGTGCGGTATCCCCGGATTATCCGGATAGCCATGACCCTCTGAGACGCGACCAGCTGGTGAGCTGGTCGCCGCAGCAGATTCAGCGAACACAGAGGGGCCCCATAAAGGGCCATAGACCGCACAATCCCCGCATATAGCCTTCGGCCGGAGGCGTTTGGCGTCCCTAGATTGGGTAAGAGCCGCTTGAGTGCAGCCCCCGCCCGGTCCAGTCTTGGAGCCAAACGTTGGAAGTGTTCGACGAAGTTCCACCGGCTGTCGATGGCAAGTCCCAGGTACTTCTTCGTCGTCTCGACGCCGATGCGAACCCCTCCCACCGTTATTTGGGAACCCGAAGGTGGCGCGTTCCGACGGCCATGAAAACACATGGCCTCGGACTTGTGCAGAGCCACCTCGAGTCCCAGTTGTCAGATCCTTTCTACGACCGTCGCAACCCCTCACATCGCCACTTCGGCCGCCGCCTGGTGCGACCTTCTATGCGCCAAGACCAGCGTGTCGTCAGTGTAGCAGACTACGCTGACTTCTGTAGGAAGGTTGGCGCGCAACACCCAGTCGTAACTGATTTTCCACAAGGGTGGCCCCAGAATCGATCCCTGTGGTACACCGTATGACATCTCTCGTTGGTTCCACTCTCCTTGGTGGCCAGAGTAATGACGGCCCTGTCCGTCAGGTAGGCCTCAACCACACGACAGAGGTAGGTTGGCATCCGGTGATACCGGAGTGCCTCCCGTATGCAACTCCAGGGCAGGGTGTTAAAGGCATTGGCGGTGTCTGTCGAGAGAGCCCTCACACGCATGATTGCATCCACCGTCGAGCGCTTTCTTGCGGAAACCAATTCGGCTATCCGCAAGATCCGGCCAACGAGGCGGTTTGCAATAACTGTTTCAAAGATTTTGCCCACTTCGTCGAGCAGCACAATAGGCCGATATGGCACCCCGGGCACCCCGGTTTCTTGATTAGGACCAGTTTTCCCGTCTTCCAACGAAGCGGGAACTGGTCCCTCTCCAAATATGCGTTAAAGAATCCTAACCGTTGAGGCTCGAGAGGCTCCAAGGCCAGGACCCAGGCTTTGCCAGGGAAGCCGTCGGGTCCCGGGGCGGTATTTTTGGCATTCAGCCCACGTACCGCCACTCTCAGGTCTACCTCGGTCACTTCTGAAGCGTTGTCGTCACTGTGGCCCGCGTCGGGTACCGCAAGTGGCGGAGCCATGGTCGGGGGAGTATGCTCACCTCGCGAGGGGAACAGAGTGCTCACCACGTCCTCTACTAATTGGGGTCGGAGACTGTGTCAGCGGGGGAGCCCAGGTGCGGAGTTAGTCCCGCACCATTTTCTATGGACTTTCCCACGGGTCCCGATTAAGAGTCTTCAACATCTCCTTGCGCGCCAGATCTTTGGCCCGCCGGATTTCTTCTTTGAGGACGGTCTTCGCTGCTCTGTACTCCTTGTACAGCTCCGCCTCTCTGGCTTCCGTAATTGGTGATACTACTACCTAGGCTTAGAATGATAAACCACCTTATCTAATACCTTGTTCCAAAACATATTGCATCGACATCTTGAATGATACCTCTACACAAAACTGTTTTGAATTATGATAGCCTAAGTATCAATATCTACTATAATCTAGTAAGGGTTCATTTTGTTTCATCCTGCAGTCCCTCTAATGGGCATCTGCATCAAACTACTTCACTCTGGTGCAACACCATCATGTTGCTTATGCTCATTGGGTATATTCAACTGTCAGTTGACTTGGCGCTAAATCATTTTCTCTCGTTTTATTTTATTCTAGGTTGAAACTTGAGCTAGTTTACTTTCAGCTATTTTATTTACGGTAGGCATTTGAACCATTTTGCCTTTCGCAAAAAATAACTAAATTTGATGCATTTTGGGCTAACCAACATAAATTTTCTAGAATAATACACAATTTTCAACAGTAATAACTTAAAAAGCTTCCTTACTTAATTAGAGATATACTGTGTTAAATAAATAAGAGTCTATCAAATGGTTGTTTTTTTATGATTTTTTTTTCAAAATAAATTACTTTGATCCGTCCTCCTGCAAGTTTTACAAAATGTCGCTTAGATCAATTAGCCTTTCAACCGTCGATATGTATTTGGTAACCCAAAACTTACTGCAGTTTTCCTCAAGCGGCGTGGACGCGCCTAGCGTTGAGACAGTTTGGTGCTCTGCCCACCGAAAGCCGTGGAAATAAATAGAATAAATAATAAACAACATAAACAACCCATAAATAAATTATAGTTACAGAAGATATTGAAAAGAGAAGAAGATATGATTCCGTTTGTGTATTATCATAGAGTTATTTCTTGGTTTCTGAAATACTGCTCTAAATATCATTAGGTGACAGATCTGGGGGCTTTTTTTTAAATTCCGGGTGGGAAAATCATCGAAAGACTTCTCACGCTTTGGGTGGAGCGGGAGTGTCAGATTTCTACTGACTAAAAACCCACCCTGTTCCTTCAGTTGCCCTTAAGCTCCGGGGCCGCGGTATTTTGTTAGAACATTCTCGCAACCCCGGAAGGCAATGGCCCTATGGGGCCTCGTCACATCTCTAGGGGCTCAGAATGAGTTTGCAATACTATATCGTTTTCGAAAACTGTCGTTTTGTCCCCTCCACACTGATCTACAAGTTTGGTGCATGTGAAAGAAACTTTAGTGCTATGGTTGAGCACTATTTTTTGAAATTATAAATAAGGTAGCAGAGATTTACTTTAGATACCACTTTGGAGAATTAGTTAGGGAGAGCAATAACAAGGCGTGAAGTCGCAGTAATGAATGTGGAATGAAAGTTCCTTATTAAAATAGAATGGTTAATATATAATTGGTAATGTTTACATAAGTTAAACAGTGGTCACTGTGTGAGCGCGCTCTCAGGGCACGAGTCTCGTATGTCTGTTTACATTATATTTAATTTATAGTATTTATTTTATAGTATTTATAATAATATTCCTTCGTGCATTGTATTGACGGTTCTAGGTGCGCGTGTCTCAGACGTTTGTTTATGATCGGCAACTTCTCAAAAGCGAAGGGTAGGTAGGCTACAAAACAAAGCGATAGTTTTAGAAAACGACAAAAGTATTTCAAACTCATACTTAGTCTCCTGATGTGGTACGGTTAAGATTTGAAGAGTTCCTTTCGTTCGAATGATAAGAAAACCCTTATTAGATCTCTTGCGCCTTATTCTGGCGTTTCGTATTCAATTTTCATCGCATTGACTGAACAGAACAGAAGTACATTTGTAAAAAAAAATTAACATTCAGTTTAACTACTTGTGTATCCCCAATATATATAACTACGACTATCATAAGTAAAAAAACTGGCCAAGTACGAGTTGGACTGGCCCATGACACCCTTCATCAACCCCTAGTAACAAGCAAAGATTAGGGTAAAATAACTTTGTTTTTCATAGTGTTTGTATGAATGACAAAATTATATTTGCAGTTTTTGAAAATGTGCCATATCTCAAAAACTGCTGACTATATTTCGTTCAAAGCTCTATTTGTATATCTATAGCACATATTTTATTTTTATTTTATGTCTCTCTTATTTTTGGCAGCGATTTGCTTCGCGACCGTGGTGACTTTCTTTACTATTCTGGAACCAAAACATCGATTTGCCACACAAACTAGAATTATTTTATTCTTGATTAGGATTTCAGAAACCAATGGCGAGGATATTGATAATGTCCAGTTCTGTCTTATCCATTAACTATCAAAGCTACTATGCTAAAAGGAATAGAAGGCTCACTCACCCATCTTCAAATCCTGCAGACTAGACGAATCGAGGGGAACACTGTCTAGGTCTCTGGAAGATTCCTGTCCTGGACAGTTGGATGGAAGTACGAATGTCAACTCGACCGCTGGTACCACCAATCCTACCACTATCGTCCTATGAACAAGTTAAAAGTAAAAAAATATCTTCCAAGTTTAAAAAAAAATAACACACGGGCTCGAAAGCTATTATATAAATAAGATTTTAGATATCTTACCCATCCTCAGCATCCGGCTGCCTCTCAGCATCATGCGCGAGCCAGGCGGTCATCTCCGAGATCCTCTCCAGCTGCCTCATGAGGAATAGCATCTGGTAGTGGTTCAACTGAAGTCCAGCCAGACCACAGGTGCGGCCCACTATCCAGATGCGAGAGAAGTTTTCTTCGAAGCATATCTGTAAAATATTTATATAATTTTTACCCAAATGTTCCAGAAAGAGTTAATTCTTCGAGATAATATTCCTTTTAGTTCTTTTTTACATGTTTATTGTTCATTAACTTATTAAAATCATGTCACCCAGCAGTATTAATTTGTAATTTAAGTTATAATATAATCACAACGAAAGTGCTAGAATACAGTTTCTACTTAGTTTGGCAACAGCCATTAATAAAGGGAAATCCCCTCCTGGCATACAATTTTATAGTAAAATACTGTTTATAATAATAATTTTGGCAAAAAATTTAGCATTATGCAAAGTAACTATCATGGCAAAAATACCTGCCTTAAATATTATACATAAAGATCATTATGCTGAATTTCTTTATGCCAATTGTGACAATATACATATTTTATGCTTATCATTATTAGTAGACCTTAATGTACTAACTTCAAAAAGTTACATATATGTACGATAGTAATCTAATAATACCGCCATTGTAACTATAGAATAGGCAATATTGTTAAATAGGTGTTTAAATTTTGATGTACAATAAAGTATAATATACGAGGGGTGATCCAAAAGTAATGATAATCGGATATTTCTAGTTCTCAGAAAAATCCAAAAAAATATTTTTTTGGTAGCTTGCTTATCCACTAAGTCACTATGAAAAAATCATATAAATAGACCACGATTCCAGAGAGTTGCATTTATTTGAATACAAACCGTCGAAGTTGAAACATCAAAATGGAAAAAAACGAAATTAGAGCTGTGATCAAGTACCTCTGTATGAAAAAATTGTCTACTAAAGTCATACACAGCGACTTGGTGAAAACATTGGGGGACTCTGTTCCTCCATATTCTGCAGTTGCACGATGGGCCAAGGAGTTTAGCCTGAGCAGAATATCCACTGAAGATGAACATCGCGAGGGACGCCCATCCATGTCTCTCACTGAAGAGAACGTTAAAAAAGTCGAAGATATTGTAATGGCAGATCGAAGAGTGACCATCAGGCATATAGCTGAGGTCACAGAGATCTCATATGGCAGCATTCAAAGAATGCTTACGAACGAATTGCAAATGAAAAAGGTATCTGCGCGTTGGGTACCGAGAATGTTAACCGAAGAGCAAAAGAAGAAACGAGTCGACATTTCGAGGACGAATCTCGAAAACTTCCAAGCAGACAAGGAAAATTTTTTGTCACGTTTTGTGACCATGGATGAAACCTGGATTCACCATTTTGATCCTGAAAGCAAGCAACAATCGATGACGTGAAACGAGCCTCCTTACCGACGCCGAAGAAATTAAGGTGTCAATTTCGGCGGGGAAGGTTATGGCATCCGTTTTTTGGGACGCTGAAGGAATCATTATGGTAGAAGACTTGCAAAAGAGAGCCACTATAACAGGCTCTTACTACGCAGACCAAATAAAAAGATTGCGGGAGGCTATCAAGGAAAAAAGACGCAGCAAATTTCGAGCTGGAGTGTTGTTTCAGCAAGACAACGCACCCTCTCACAAGCCGCAGTTGCGATGGCTGCCATTCAAGAAACGGGTTTCGAATTACTCGAATACCCCCCCTATTCGTCAGATCTAGTCCCCAGTGACTTCTTTCTCTTTTCTCGGCTCAAGGAATACCTCCGAGGTCGAAAATTTGAAGACGAAAGTGAAGTGATGGCTGCTATTGAGGCGTTTTGGGAGAGTCAAGATAAATATTTTTTTTCTAAGGGAATCCTAGGTTTAGAAAAAAGATGGACTAAGTGTATATCAATACACTTAGTCCATCTTTTTTCTAAACCTTGTTAGGAGACTACGTTTAAAAATAAATTATTTTTTAAATCATAATTACCGTGTTTTATTATGATTATCATTACTTTTTGATCACCCCTCGTATCTATCTACCAATAAAATTTATTCAGAGATTAATTATTAGATTAGTATTGATTGAAAAAGAGAAATAGGCTGTGTATTTTGATAATGGAATCAGAGGGCGCCCATTTTTTTTAGCAAAAGCGTTGCTATACACCCTGTAAAACTTACCCAAGCTGTAAGAGGCGTGGCATCCAACAACGGTGCAGGTTTGTTGTTTGTTGCTCTGGCACCACAAAAGTCGGCCCATAATGGCTCCACTCTTGCGCACCAAACTGATCTATTTTCACGCCAAAGCATTTCGGGGCTAATTGCCGTTCCGCGGTCTATGTCGTCCAAATCTGAGGATTAAGAAAAAGAGAGAATTTAAAGCTGTAATAAAAGTCATCGTACAAGATCGTTAAATAAATAACAACAAAAAAAACACATATTTATAAAATGAAGATGGACGGCGAACTCCGAACTTTTAAAGCACGAGTAAATAGGCATCTTCTGGGCTCGCTCGTCCCATCTTAGACCTCATCTATCGCTTACCATCAGGCGAGATCGAGGTCAGGAGTGGGCCCATCTATACTAATATTATAAAGCTGAAGAGTTTGTTTGTTTGCTTGAACGCGCTATCCCAGGAACTACGGTTCTGATTTGAAAAATTCTTTCAGTGTTAGATAGCCCATTTATCGAGGAAGGCTATAGGCTATATATCATCACGCTAAGACCAATAGGAGCGGAGCACTAATGAAGAATGTTTCATAATCGGGGGATTTTTTTTCCACGCGGACGAAGTCGCGGGCGGAAGCTAGTCAGTAAAAAAATAAATAAAAAAGAACTAGATATTAATTGTATGTATGTATTTTAGGAGTCCGATCCGTTTCATTCAATTTTTTTTTCTGTTGAGAATATTTTAATTACCAATCTAACTTAGTTAGACAATTGTTGACCACATATCTATTCAGATTTTATTGAAGAGAGAGAAATCTAATTTTGTAATTTATCGGATTCAAGTTAGTTGATCGATGGATGTCTCAATATAAGTTGTAATAAAAATTGTTTTTTCATATCAGCTTTCATTTCATAAATAGGTTTTAACTTTGTTTTTCTGTCTGTCTGTATTGACAGAGGATTTTTTTAAATAGATTAGAAAAAAATGAAACGAATGAAACTTAATAACATTTAAATTGGCTAATGTTATTTATGTATAATCTATACTAATATTATAAAGCGGAAAAGTTTGTTTGTTTGTTTGCTTGAACGCGCTAATCTTCGAAAGTACTGGGTGGATTTGGATGCAATTTGGTATGGAAGTAGCTTGAAGCTTGAGGAAGGTTATAGGCTACTTTTTACGCGACTGCAAAAAAGGAGAGTTATGTTTTTACCGTGATAGAATCCACGGGAGCGAACCCCGCGTGAGTACTAGTTTAAAATAATTTAAAGGCGTGAGTGTCTGTGCGTGGAAACCATGTAACTGGATGATATATACAAGTACTCACTGTCAGCATGTAGTATGAACTGTTCATGTATAGGGTCCATATCGTCGTGTGCGCATGGAAACTGTCCTGTGGGCGGGGCCGAGCGACGCAACGCCGACAAGATGGCCGCCAGGTCTGCTCGGGTACCCGCCGAGTCTGCAACGAACGTGGCCTGTAGCCTCTCGGTATTTACACTTGAACTTTAATATAAGAAACGAGGAAATGAAGGCTTTAGGATAGCTTAACGCAGGATTCTGAAACAGGAGGTCGTAGAGAAATATGAAAGGAGCCCAATACAGTTTGTTTAAAAAAAAAACAACTTAATGCTTAACTTAAACATGGGGAATATTCCATCTATAAGCACAAAACGTTTTGAAAATACTTTCATTGTGCATACAGCTAGGGAGTGGAAATCCCTGCCAGTTTCCTGAGAGCGATAACCTCGGATTCTTTAAGTCAAGAGTGAATAGACTAACGTCCGCCTGAAAATTTTACATAGAGTGAGTGTCTAATAATAATATAATAATAAATAAACTTTATTTCTCCTCACAAAATAATGACTTACATATTTATAACGAAGATATTTTAAAGTAACACTTACAGTCAAAAAATTGTGGGGAGCTGGTGTCTGTTATAGGTGTAAACCTGTAGTACAGATCACCAGGCCCCTACCCCACAAAAATAGGTGTAGACAATGTTTAAGACATAGCGTGTGTATACAAAATAATATAATTATTTTTTTTTCTGTCTGACCGCATATTATACTTTTATTGTACAGTTTGCATCTTCACACATTTATAAATATCTCCCTTATTTATATTTTATCTCCCTTGCTTCAATAAATTGTGTTTCAATGAATAAATTATTAAATTATATGTCGTTTGATATACATATATAGTTATTTTTATTTTTTATAAAAGCATTGCGAGCTAGAGTCTGGCTAACGAAAGTAGACACTCGAATTATTTGTAAACTTTTTATATGGCAATGCTATACTAATGTCAAACTCAATTTTCCATAAAAAGATGGGGTGTTGTTGGTGATTTGTTGTGATCTTGTTAATAGCGTTTATTCAGCGAAAAATGAACAAAACTATTAAAAGTGGAGTACGGAAGATGTTGTTTCGCATGATGTCTAAATATCAAGAAAAACAACAGGAGAAAAACGCCGAATTCAAACAAAAACAAGATTGTTTACGTTTTGTGTTCGACTTCATAAGTTAGTATGACGCTACTAAGTTGATACTTTGTCGTAATTCATAATTTATATTTATCTTTTAGCGAGGAGAAATATTTATCTATTTTGATTCATATTCATTTTATAGTATGTTAAACACCTTCATAATAATGCATTATGATTATTTAACATACTATTAAATGTTGCATGGTTTTTAACAATTTTTTTTTCTTTTATAAAAAATCTGGTGGATGTAGCAGGGGTTGATGAGATAGTAAAAACTATTGAAAGAAAGATAAAAGATAAGAAAGATAGGATAAGATCTAGAAGCAGTACTTGGATGAAGTAGCTTCAATCACCGGTAAGTTTTTACTAGGAGTACATAACTTTTATAAAGATGTAATTGAATTCATGATTTGCAGAACCTAATAATTCTGTTTTACCATTCTTTACAGAAGTGATCATTACTACATTAAAAGAATTAAAAAGGAAGTTGCGCGTAAAGGCCATATAAATCCACTGTGTCCGAGACCGACTTAGATAGTTTCGACATAGATGCTATTCGTAAAAAAAATTAACGAATTTTATATCGTTAGAAAACAAATTTAAAACGAAACACACCAGAACCAGTATATGAAGCTGATGAAATTTTGAAGCAAAATGGGCATGAGGTATTGCGACTACCACTGCGATCTAAATGCCATTGAGTTTGTATGGAGTTTGGCTAAACGTGGCAAGTGCAAGCTAAAAAAGAACTAAAAGTGGCAAGTAAAAATATTGCTCTGCCTGCAGTGGAGTTAGAGAAAGTTATAAAAGAGTCGTTTGAAAATATAACTCCCGAGGAGTGAAAGAAAATAACTGATCATCTCATCGACGTTGAAAATAAATATAAAGAAAGGGACAGAATTACAGAAAATAATTTAGAAAGTTTTATAATTAACGTAGGAAACAATAATTCCAGTGACTAATGAAACTTTCCACATGGAAGTCTTACATTCAGATTTTGATTATAGTGAATAAATCAGATCTATTTTAGAATACTGTTGTTTTTTATTTTAATTCGAATTAAGACACAATATCTAAACTATTACATACCTAAAATACCTCTTGTATTTTTATTCCGATGAAATAAAATAGATAATTCTAAAGTATCAAATAAGGTTATTCCAGGTATGTCATAGTAGTTTTGGGGTTGCTATGCTGATATTTTTTAAATTTGCCGCGCTTTTTCAGTCTCTACTTTCGTTTGCCAGACTATATACTCTACTAGTAAAGGAATATATAAATGATTGCAATATAGAAGTAGTAGTATTAACAAATTTACAATAGTATAAAACTAACTGGCTCTAGGAGATTCTCTGACATTGGTGAGAGTAGCTCTCGCGGTACAGATCTGCAGCTCTTTGGGGCGGTCGCGCTGCTGGGACACGTGTTCGGAACCCGCTTCTAACACCACCTGTAAAACAAAGTTATTACATAACAAACAAATAATTTATTCTCGAAATGGGGATAGTACATAATTATTATAAAACACCATATCCCACCATGACAGGTGTGCAGAATAATAAAAATAATTCATGACTACATTAGGTAAATTTGCATTTACCAAGATCCATTCCTCCAGGTATGTAAATGGACTACAAGATAGCAACAGCAGAGGTTTTCCAAAAACATGGCCGAAAGGTATACAGAATGGAATCAGGCTTTACTTTGTGTATCCATACCAAAGTAATACTTCAGAAAAGATACACCCAGTAAGAAGTTTGAGGTAACACACATATAAAATTGCAGTCGAATTGAGAACCACCTCCTTTTTTAAAGTCGGTTAATAACTCAAAATATGATTGTGAAGTACTTTTATGTGATATATTTTTATTGCATCCGTTCTGCATGTGCATATATTTGCGGGCCAGAGTGCGGTACTGCAAACTGCATGCAAGAATAAACATCACATTTTTAACTCAAGTAACACTAGATATTTTTGAAGTATTAGTATGGCCAACTGGGTTTACAGTTAAAAAAATACTTAGGATCCTCTGATCTGGTTGTCAAACAAAGAAATAAAAAAGATGCATCTGTTGGGAACTAGTGCTATTGAAACGACTGAAGCCAATCGGTTACCATTTATTATTACCAGAGGTTTCTCTGCTCTTCAAAATTAATCCCGGTATTTGGGGCATATCCACTTTATTCTTTCATTGTATGAAATTAGTGTAAGTACATAAATAACTCTACCTAATTCCGACCTCTGATTATTCTCATCTTATACTAATGCAGTTTATTTTATACAACACTCACGCGGGGCTTCGCTCCCGTGGATTCTATCACGGTAAAAACATAACTCTCCTTTTTTGCAGTCGCGTAAAAAGTAGCCTATAACCTTCCTCAAGCTTCAAGCTACTTCCATACCAAATTGCATCCAAATCCACCCAGTACTTTCGAAGATTAGCGCGTTCAAGCAAATAAACAAACAAACTTTTCCGCTTTATAATATTAGTATAGATACATATGTAACAAGTTACAGTATAATGAGCTAAATCAATCGATTAGGTCTCGCAATGTAATTAAATTGCATGAGAGTTGTTTTTGCAAATGGAAATGCGTCTTAATTCTTCTTTGCTGGGGCTGCGGGAATATTCTAAACATATACTTCAGCCCCGGAACGCAAGTATAACTGAAGGAAGTTTTAGTCAGTAGAGTTTGACATTTGCTCCGCCCAGAGCGTGAGGTGTCATATGATATTTTCCCCCGAAAAAAACCCTTCTAACCTGTACAGTTCCCCTGGTTCTTCAACCACTTTCTTCTACATACCTTAGGCATGATAGCCTCCATCCTAACATCCATATAAGCGGGCGGTGCGTCTTCTAAAGTCTCGTCCCGCGGCACCGCGTGTGGTAGGAACGCGCCCAACCATACCACGCTGTTCACATCCACTGATACCAGCACCGGAGACAGCTGGACGTACAGCTTTGGAGCTGGTACTGTAATTAACAGGAAAATGATTTTTTTTATTAGTGTTGCTAGGCTCGTGTTTGGCCACCATGTCACTTGGTGGTAAGCGATGATGTGGTCGAACCTATTCACTCGTCACATAAAGACCTACAGGTTATAGCTATCAGGAAACACGGAATCTGCTAGAGAGTTCCCCTCATTAACTGTACGTGCAATGAAAACAGACGGACAGTGCAGTTTGGCGCCTTCTACACTAATGTTGTAAAGATGAAGTTTTGTTTTTTATTTAATTGTAACGGATAAAAGTTAAGAGGAGGCTCCCTAAATTGTATGTAACTTTGCATTAATATTCTGAAACAATCACGCATACAATCAAAATGTAACTTTAGTATATGATTTATTGGATCTTTTTCTTTACACGTCTAGACCAGTTACGTAATTGGAACATTTTCTCTCGATTAATTTTTTAATCGAAAATCATGTCTTTTTAAAGGTTATTCAAAATTTTATCAAGATTACTCGGCTTTTATGTCTTAAATTAGTATTGACAGTAAGAAAATATAGTTTATTATCCAAATATAAGACATTTTTTCTCTAGATCAATTATTACTTTAGTTATGAACGAAATAAGAATTGAGACTTACGACATTTAGTTTCGAACCCGAACATGGTAAAAGAGCGCACGCGATATTCAACTTTATTACTGCTGCGTTAGCGTTTAGCATACAACGGCAGTTTCGAAACCGAACATGGTGAAAGAGCGCACGCGATATTCAACTTTAGTACTGCTGCGTTAGCGTTTAGCATACAACGGCCTAACCGGGGTGCACGGGGGCGGAGCCTGCGTGTAAATTATTTTAAACTGCCTGGTCTTAATGGTTGAAGACGTTTTTTGTGCGAAAAATTAAAAGATGAAGAGGGTCCGCATGGGAGGTATGAAAAATAAGCAAAAATATTCTTACGGTTGACGACATAAGGTATACATCTCTATTCGCGAAATGCTACGGGGTACGGGGGTGTTTGTAGGCATGATTCGTATTTCTGTGGCGCGTGCGACAGATTCGGACGGATGAGTCGCCCCCAAAATCCTTGAGGGATAGTTCACGAGTTTACTTTAGGTGGTGTGTGTGACAGTTTATGCGATATCAGACGTTTAAATATTACTGTCAAACTTTTTCCAAGATGCCTCAAATCGATTTCTCATCGTCGGAGTACACCGATATGGTTTTGATTTATGGAGAATGCCACCAAAACGCAGCGCTGGCGTTACGAACATACCGAGAGAGGTATCATACCTCACGTGTATGTCCTACAGATTCACAGATTTTTAAACGGGCAGTCCAAAGATTACGTGACAACCAATCTTTGGTTCCACATCAGGCAGAAATTCCTCATCGAGAAGCCGTGGGCCAGGAAGAGTAAATTCTAAATTATTTCGCTCGTAATCCAACTGCAAGTTTTCGTAGAGCAGCTTGCCAGTTTCCAGTTTACCACCGCACTGTACAGTCACGGACTATAAATGATGAGCCACTTGCCACCATTCGTATTTTAGCCGTGTAATGCAAATCGGGTTTAATCGGTTATATTCGTACACAGAACAGAGTGACTGGGCATTTCCGTAGAAATTTATCCACTCTCATTTTGCGCTGTCCCGTGACTTTATTCATAATTCATTAGGAGACCGAAAGCCTATTATTGTAATTCACTGTTTATTATGATAGTATAATATTGAAACTCCGTAAATAACAGTGAATTAGTCTACTTTTACTACAATAATTGTTAAAATAAAACGAAAATATGTTAGGAACCCTCCAGTTTTAAGGTGTCCCACAGCGTCGTGACACACTTTGAGTTAGATTATTGATGACATACAATTAAGTATGCAGGTAAAAAAGGTTTTAATATGTTCATATGTATGAAGATTTTAAAACAAAACATAGATTACAGCCACTTATAAACAAAAATAATTACTTTTTAGTATTTTAATTGTGTCCCACGATTTCGGACGTAGTGGAAAATTACACTTTGTAACCGTCTTTCCTGCACTTGAGAAAAAAATAAACTGCCAAATCTTAGCACATTATTTTTCTGGAAACATTATTCATCGAGTCCGCCATTTTGTTGGGTTGGCAATCAGGTGCTCTCAAAATTATTCGCAAAGAGTATGTAAAACCTTCGTGTCAAAACTTGCAAAGCGTTACCATCTACGTGTAATTCGTCCACTTTGTTAGAGGAATTTCTGCTGGTAAGTTTTTGTTTTTGTTAATCTTGTTATTGTAAATGATAATAAAATCATCGTAAAAATTATTAATTGAATTACTTGCAGCATTCGTTGTTATATTGTTTAACTACGTGCAATTTTAAATTGGAAAACATGAAAATGTTACTTCCATTTTGTTTAGTTACGTATACGTGGATTGTGAAAGTTACAAAATCGAAATGTAAAGGCGAGTACATAAGCTAAACAAGCATGATTGTGCAATTTTAATGTGATATTTTTTTTGTTGTGTTGGTCCATTTTTTAATTTGCCTTTTTCATGCACTTATGTATAATGTGCATAATATACCTATTATATAAATTATTTGGTTCCGGAAATTATCTTTTTCAACTGAAAGTTACTAGCTAATGAAATACCACTAATCACATGCTTTTCTTTGAGCTGGTTGAATGAGGGTTATTGCTATATTCATATACTGTATAAATATAATTTCTTCAATGCTTTGCTTTGGCCAAGTGAGACTGAGCCTGTTAATTGTTTGACAAACAATGAACTAACTGTACTCTTTGCTACAGAGTTAAACTTACCAGGGCCAAGTGAGACTGAACCTGTTGGTTACTTGCCACGTATTAAAAATAAATTAATAATATAATTATATATAAATAAATTTGCCGATAGTGAGAATAAGTCCCTCGCATGTTCTCCCATACTTCTTGACAATGTTGAGCCAGATCTTCCTTTCTTCGTTCATTACGGTGATCCCATCGCTGCTCCATTAAACCCCACAGATTTTCTATGGGATTCAGGTCCGGGGATTTAGCTGGCCATGGAATCACCGTTATGTCTGGATGTGCTTCAAACCAGGTCCTGACAGTCCTTGCTCGATGTATGGCAGAATTATCGTGAACAAAATTAATATTTTCCATTTCGTGCTGTGGATACACAATCCTTACAGACGGAAGCATAAAATCTTCCAAAATCCTTATATAGTTCACGGCATTTGCACGAGGTGGTAGTTGAACAAGCTCGCCTACACCTTCGGAGCTCATCCAACCCCACATATTAACAGTTATCCTTCCTGATTCCCTATTTGGTATGACGTTATCTGCATCATACCGTGAACTGTTATATCGCCATAGGTGTAAGCGGCCATGATCGCTTGATTGGAATGACTTCTCATCACAAAAAATAGTTGATGACCAATCGAAATTTAAAAATCGGTGTGCAAAATTTACACGTGCGGTTTTATGAGCGTCTGTCATATCGACTTTGTAGGCAGGAATCCTATGATGCAAATTCATTGAGTGAAGATGCCTTCGGATGGTTCTGGGATTCACATCAAAACGTTCCGCGTAATGCTGCGTTGGTATAAATCCATCAACTTCATATTCGCGGAGCATTTCAGTTCTCTGAGCTTCGCTTAATGCAGAAGGGCGATGGTTGTTTCGGCGACGATCATTTATATGTCCTTCTTCGGCGTATCGTCTTACCCACAAAGAAACGGTGTTTCGCTAAAAAAATAACAACTTTCAAGTTAATGGACTTAGATAATTACCTTTTTAAAAAAATTCAAAAACATATAGAATGAGTGAATAAGCTCACCGTCAAGTGCAGATCTCTCGAAATTGCACGAATGCTCAGACCCTGCTGATGCATTGTTATGATTCTATAGCGAATTTCTTCAGAAATTGCAGCTGGCATTTTCGCGTTAATAACTACGGCTACGATTCACCAAAATTCGAAATTTTCGTCTCCAAATCTTTTCTGACATCGACATTTCAACTGTCACTCTGTCTTCGGATAGGATTTGAGAAATAAAGAGTATTTAATGAGGACTATTTCAAAGGAGGTCAGTATCAAATAGGATACAAGTTGTCAATGATAAATCCATACAACGGTGCTTCCGTTGTATGGATTTATCATTGACAACTTATAAAGTCATTTTTCAACCTCTATGGATAAGACTATTTCCGATTATTAGTAATTTGTCATTTTGTTTCCGAGCATTCGGTTTGAGTTCGTGTTTAATCGTGTAATCTCGTGAATGTATAAAACTGCAAAATTGGAAATCTTGAAAGTGGCTTATCAATTATAGTCCGTGACTGTACATAACATTTTAAAGAGAGACCAGCAGCGGCCATTCAAACCTCAAAAGGCAGGCTTTATTAGGAAGAGATAAGCCAGTCCGGGAAGCCTACTGCCTGTGGTTACTGAGCAAAGTAGAGAATGACTAACTTTTTGTCCGACATAATGTGGACTGATGAAAGTACGTTTACGCGCAACGGGATTTAGAATCGGCAGAACTTAAGGTACTGGTGTCGAAGAAATCCGCACCTGATCCGAGAGTCCGCACACAGATTTGCCGTGAATGTCTGGGCTGCAATACACGGCGACCAAATAATTGATCCGGTGTTTATCGATGGTAGTGTCGGAGTACGGTGAAGAGTTATAGGTGGATGCATGTCGCCGTTTATGGTACCAGTTGGACGGGACACCTGCTCATTCAGTTGTGGCTACCAGGCAGCGCCTCAGTATGATTTAAAAACTCGAATTATTCGGGCCTTCAACAATTTAAAAAGTTTAGCCGCTAATGGTGATCTACTCAGAAGAGTTAGAAATAATATCGTAAGACGATGTCATTTGTGTGTACAGGAGAACGGTGGACTTTTAAAATATTTAAAAATTTAAAATGCATAATAATTCAACATTTAAGTGGAGATTTTTAAAGTTAATTGGTGATTATTTCATAAAACATTATCATTAGTATGTTGTTAAAATGTAAATCACAAGTAGGTATTCGTTTCTCACGTAGTTACGGTGCGTGCTCCACCGGCACCGGCGCCGCGGCGTTGCCGCTTTTACAGGTCAGTAAACTCTATAAAAGATAATTTATTTTTTACCAATTAAGTATAACGCTATTTATTTAGTTTGAAAAATGCATTTTTTAAATTTTAGTACTTATAATTATTTATTGTATTATTTTAACGGACTGATAACAACTTGTAATACCTGCTGTACAATTTAATGTGATAACCTAATCGTCACGCTGTATAAACTATAGACATTCTCTGCTTGAGTCCCGATTTGAATCTCGATTTAGATGAGTGTAGTTTGCTTACCGTTCTGGAATAAGATCAATGCTCATGCGCAGATCTATGTTTAAACTAAGATCAGGTGATTTAAGATCAAACTGGACTCGAGTATAGGTAACGCCAAATAACTTGGCAAGAGTCGTTCAATGCGCAGAAGTCGATTTTTAGGTGTCAGCGGTTGTCAGCGGGACGCGGGGTATGACGTAGCGCCGCTCCGAGCGCGCGATTGGTGCGTCAGTAGTTCTCGTTCAATTTGCTCCCGAATACACTTGCGTACACGAAAGTTGTATCCTTTGTTTTTGTTACGAGTTGTTGTTTTAAATTTATTTTTTGTTAACTTGATTACAATGCCAGGACCAAATACCGTTTTACGCAGACTATTAAAACGTCAGAAAGAACAGTTAGACACTATAGTTAAGGAAGGTTGAAATTCCGAATTCGTCACTGTCTTTAGGAAACCGGGAAAAAAGAAGAATAAAAGGGGTAGCAGTTTTATTAACTAATTGTGCCGACGAGAACATATTATTTTTAATGTCTTTTTAAATACATTTTTTTCACTTTTAAATAATAATAATAATAATAATCGTTTATTGGACTCA
Organism: Tholera decimalis; assembly: GCA_943138885.2. Classification (NCBI taxonomy): domain Eukaryota; kingdom Metazoa; phylum Arthropoda; class Insecta; order Lepidoptera; family Noctuidae; genus Tholera; species Tholera decimalis. Next base: position 17,816,565 of record OW964551.2, read on the forward strand.
AAAAGCATACACGGACAAACATTTACACACAATTACAATTAGGTGTACACACAATAAAAACCTTAACATAAAACTAATTAATGACATTCATTGAAATGTTTGAGTGAACTCTGGTACCCAAGAAAAGATTTAACTTGTGTTATGGGTACCAGCATTCTCTAATTAATTAAATTCAAACATTTTTGACATTAAATATATTGGTTTACGTTACTAAATTATATTTAAATAATCTACTTAATCATTTTAAATTTTGAAGTGGACGGCTGAGACTGTATGTGAGTGTGTATGCGTGTGCGTTGTAAGGTAGTGTGCGTGTGTGTGGTTGCGTGCTTGTGTGTGCATGCATGCGAGAGTGAGTTCGTCAGTGTTTTAGGCATGTACATGTGTGAGTGTGTAATATGTGTCCGTGAGAGTGAAATAACGTGTAAAGAGGAATGTGTATGATAAAAGTTATATTTTTAGTAGATTTTCGGTGTCCTCGTAATTCTGTGATTGAAGCCATCCAAGAACTTTTCTTTTACATTCACGTAAAGTGGTAGAGTAAATGGGACAGATTTTATTAATTTTATTATATATATGACTCCCAACCCCGTAGAAATGTCGCTTAGCGAGTGCCGTTCTACAGCGTTGGGTAGGGCATACCCTATAACGTTGACGTTTGTCTTGAGAGCTTGGATCATACTGTAGGGACGAATGCTTACGCAACACAGTGTGGAGTATATAAAGCTGCCTTACTGACAAAACTTGACATTCTTTGTACAAACTTGACGTAGGATGTCTGAAGGGTTTGAAGGACATAACCTTCAAGACCGCCCTTTGCGCTCGTTCAACTTGAAGAAAGTGAACTTTAGCAGCAGCACCCCATACAGTAACACAGTACATAAGTATTGTCTGACACAGAGCATAATAAACTATTTTTAAGACGTTGCTATCAGCTGAATATCTCAGTTTTTTAAATATATATATGAGTTTTCTGACGCGAACAGTAAGAGCATCTATATGGGATTTCCAGTTCAATAAGCTATCAAACTGGACTCCCAGATATTTAACCGTAGCAGATCTTGCTAATAGCGGGCAGGAGCATAGTGAGTCGAATGAAGTTGGAGAGCAAGAGTGTGCTTTTAATATAATGGAGTCAGGAGCGGGTAAAGTGGCAGCTTGCAAAGCAAAAGGTAGGAAAACTGTTTTTGACAGGTTAATGGTAAGAAGGTTGTCATAAAGCCAGTTCATTACGGATGCAAGGGCATTTTCAGCATGCATTGTTGTTTCGGACCAGCTGTCACCATGTATTAGCAGTGCGGTGTCATCAGCATAAGCGAAAATTGAACAATTTTTTAAGGACATCATGCATAGCTGGTTTATATACACTAAGAAAAGTGTTGGACCCAAAATTGAGCCCTGAGGAACACCAAAACTTATATTATTACTGTCGCTGACCACTCCCTCTATCTTGACACACTGCGTTCGGTCTGTCAAATAGTCTAGAAAAATTTTCAGGGTATCACCACGAACACCACTTGCTTCCAACTTTAAAATTAGGTGCGGGACGGACACAGTGTCAAAGGCTTTTGAGAGGTCTAGAAAAATACCTAAGCACTTATTTTTGCTGTCTAGCTTAGCTACCGTATTATCAATAAACGAGCTAACAGCGTCTTCAGTAGATTTGTATTTCCTGAATCCGTACTGGTTGTTAGCTAAAAGATGGTATGATTCCAGAAAGATAGTTAGTCTATTATTCAATACTTTTTCTAGAATTTTCGATAAAGCAGGTAAAACAGATATAGGTCTATAATTATTAACACTGTGTCTGTCCCCACTCTTGAAAATTGGATGCACAAGTGCTTTTTTAAAAGCTTTGGGAAAACGTCCAGATTTGATGGCGCAGTTGATTACGTGAGTAATGACTGGAATTAGCTTCCGCGAGCATGATTTTATAAGGTGTGCTGGTATTCCGTCCCAACCCGTTGCAGCATCTGAACGCAGACCGTTTAAAGTTCTTTCGACCTCAGCATCATCAGTTTGTAAAAGAACGAACGAGTTTGTAGGGGTGTTGGACGTGGGAGTAACGGAACGAGAGCGGGGAGTGAATTTTTCAGCTAGGTTTTTGCCAATCGTTGCGAAGAACTTGTTAACATCATTAATAGACTTATTGCCATCAGGAGTCATAGCAAGTAATTCTACGGGGGGGCTTACCGTTTGGTGCTTATCAGTTATTTTTTTGATAACTTTCCAGGTTGCTTTGGGGTCTTTCCCGGCTTTTTGAAATTCAGCTTTTTCGTATGCAATTTTTAAGTTCTTAAGTAGCTTGTTGCAGAAATTGCGATACCTCGTAACCGTTAGTTTGAGAGTTAGATTTGCAGGATTTGACAACAGTTTTCTCATCATTTGGTCCCTATTTCGAATACAACGAAGTAGCCCTTTTGTAATCCATGGCTTAATAATTCTGTGCTTGGAAGGTATATGGACTGATTTTGTGTGTTTCTTTATAAGTGAGCCAATTCCAGATATCAGAAGGTCAGCCGCTATATTGGCATCGTGGACTTCAAGGATCGGGTGTAAATCCATATTATTAATATCAGATATTACAGACGTGTAATCAACCACTACCCGATTTATTGTTGGTCTAGAGGGTACCTTTGCAGATTTAATATCGAGAAAAATTGGCTTATGGTCGGTTATGTACGTATCAAAGACTAGCACAGTGGAACTTAAGTCAGTCCTGATCATCACATGATCCAAACAACTGGTGCCACGGGTAGGAAATTGGTGCGAGGGGAGGAATCCATGAGTGGCGACCAGATTTAGGTATTCATTAGCTTGTTGATTTAGGTTAGTCGGACTAATATTGATATTGATATCGCCCATTACAGCAACATTTTTATGACTTGATGTAGCTGTAAGCACAGTATTTAAACCATTAAGGAAGTTATCAATATTCCGTACAGAGGGTGAGCGATAGATAGCAACAACACATAAATCTATAGTATTTAAGTAACAAAACAGACAGCTAGCTTCAGGAAACTGGGGTTCAGTAATTATACGGGGCAAATATGTTTTTACGTAAACAATGACACCATCGTTTTGATTTCTGGGCGCGCTAGAATGGTATTCAGTGTAACCCTCAAGTGGTGGTGGTATAAATGTATTTACGTATTATATCTATTTTATTTATAACTAGTACTCACGCGGGGCTACGCTCCCGTGGATTCTATTACGGTAAAAACATAACTCTCCTTTTTTGCAGTCGCGTAAAAAGTACTTCCATACCAAATTGCATCCAAATCCACCCAGTACTTTCGAAGATTAGCGCGTTCAAGCAAACAAACAAACAAACTTTTCCGCTTTATAGATACCGAATTAACGAATGAATTCCTCTTCTTTCTTTAACATTTTTTTCATAAAAAATAAATGATGGCAATAACCATAGAATAATGGCAAGCAGTAAAAGTGACCACTTTTTTCTTCCACTAAGTGCACGATGCGCGAACTTACCCCCACTACGCCAAAACCTTGCCAAGTTATTTGGCGTCATCTATAACGTTCTGTAATACGGACCTAAAAAACTAAAGAACCAATTATAAAAATTCGTTTTTAATTTCATCACTATAATGCCAAAAAGTTGAAGTAAGCTGTTACTCGCTGATACTATGATGATAATCAGCGGGTAACATAGGCTTACTTCAGCTTTAATTATGATGACAAAATAGCCTTTTAAAGCGAGCGAGGCCACGGGCAGAAGCAAGTCTTACATAAATATACTGACCAGGGAAGCAGACATCGCCAGGGTAGTAGAAAAACGTAAGCTCGGCGTGTAGTAGTCCCGCGTCCCCTGGCAACGTGGCTTTCTCCGCGCTCACCAGCGCACGCGCAGCCTCGCGACCGCGAGACCCCGTTGATACCTGCACACATATCATACAGAGTTGATACGACCGAGGGACTCACCATCGCCCAACTACGCGTCGGCCTCGTAAGTAAAGCTTGCAGTCGGGTAGATAAATGGCTCTAATTTCACCGCAATAGGGAAGATGCAATATTTTTATTTATGTTTTCATTTTAAAGAACTCCATGTAGAATAGACCACATATATATTAAAAAATTAAATCTTTGTAATTTATCGGAAAAAATGCGGTTTGAAATTGACAGTTTAAATTTTCGCGCGAAAAAGGACCTATAGTTCCGATGACGTCATTCCTGTCTGTCACTGGTCGTACTTGTTCGTCGCTGGCTAATACTTATGCATATTTTTTCGACTTTCGAGATTTTTTTGTGAAAATTTAAAGTGGACTATCCATCAACATCAGGCGATTATAAAAATACCACTAATATTCTGAAAAAAGCCGTGGTGACTCATGTTTTGTACCAATGTGTCCAACTACTTCAACAAAGTTTCCAAATAAATTGTTTGTGACTGGACCTTCTGACCCAAAACTGAGAAAGAAAAGTGGTTTCAAGCTACAAAGAGAAATGACAATTATTGGAGAATAATTGTGACCACCATTCGATGCTGTGAAGATCACTTTGATGTAAGTCGGCGAATATACTTGTTATATTTTGTAGTTAATCTGCTTATACGCAAAAACACATTAATTACCTACCTAATACTTACAAAACTTATCTATAACATCATTTTAATTTTACAGTTGGAGAACGACGTCGAAAATTGGATAAAGTTTAAAATGTGTGCAGGAAAACTTTTCCTGAAAAAAGGTGTGGTACCTCATATTTTTGAATGCCAAAACAGAATGATGCCACTGAAACCTAGATCAGTAATAATGAAAAAGAAAAAACGTGAAATTCTTGAAAGCATTGAAAATACACCGGGTATAATTTTGATTTATTCTTTCAGATTTATTCTTATACTAGAGACAAATAAACATTCAAACTTTCAAATTTATAATAATATAAGGATAATGCTTTTTAATGAAGAACTAAGTATATTATTATGTCTTTCATGTTTTAGATCCATCTTCAGTGTTCATTAATCACAGAAACACATGGTTCTCAAAATATTAAAATATCCAATGATAAAGGTGTACAGGTGTCTATATATCCTTATAAACGAACGATCGAAATAACTCATATATGTCGAAGCCGCTGAATAAAATACAAATTTAAACAACTATGATTTTATACATATCGTAGTAATTTAGTCCCTTTCATTTCTACACTTGAAAACTCTGCACTTTTGACAAAAAAGTTACAACCATGTCAACACTAACTTTTGGTAAATAACTTAACTTAACTTAAATAACTTTCCTAGATTCCTGGAGTCTGCTTTGATAAACCCAACTTCCATTTTTATTAAAAAAACGCAATTAGTATTCCCGTAAAATAATATTCACTTTTACAACCATAACCTCAAATAAGTTGTTATAACAGGAGTGACGTCACTAAACGCTGATTGGTGTTTTGAAATACGCTTCGTTTCAAGTCATTTTTAATTCGTAATTATTGTTAAAAATCAACATTATGTAAAATAAAAATGTTGCAGTGGCCCTTCTTTTCTATTTTTTTAACATTTCAATCATAAAATTTTCATAAATATTATATTTGCATCTTCCCTATTAGGCACATAATGACACCTGTAATCAAACTGTGACTTTTTCTTTACTATTATTCACAAGTGAGTTATAGGTTTTTTTTTAATTGGTTGAGTTGCTTTGTTTTTAAAAAAGTTTCGAAACAAAAAAGATCGTGTTCAATAGTACAAATAAATTAATGTACAGACGCCAGCACATCAAGCTACAACAATCTGTCTAATTTCTTTAATAGATTTTTAACTTTATTGTTAAAGAAATTAGGTTCAAGGTTGATTGGGAAAATTTGACAGTTTCGGGTAGCTTCATGTGCTGGCGTCTGTACCTACCTATTGCTTGCTAGTTTCATGCAACTTCGTATTTAAATAGATAAATTTCAACTTGTACGTTTTTAATAAATACAACTTTCACTCAAATATAACTTTTGTTTTTTCTGTGATCAAGAATACTTTGATTTACCCATTTTGTACGTGGCTAAAACGCTATCCGAGAAAAGCCAAAAAAAAGAAACCTCATTCTTTTAGTGTATGGCCGATCTGTTAGATGCGCGCGCATAGGAAAACTGATTAATTTTTCCCGCCATTGCGAAAAAGTTTTCACAACTCGTTTTCACTGTTGAAATTATAGTTATTTTCTTCACAAGTGTGTTGAAAAACGTCGTATGATACACGTGTGTATTGATGATTACCGTCCTCGGCTCCCTTAAGACCCTCACCTGACGGCTCGGGTCTCAATGGCGCCTCAGCGGTAATCACCAACATTACACACTTGTACCATAATGTACTATCATTGTACACCAAAATTTAAACACACCTATTTAACAATATTGCTTATTCTATGGTAACAATGGCGGTCTTATCGCTAAAAGCGATATCTTCCAGACAACCTTTGGTAGGACTTTAAAAACTTTAATTAAAGTGGGAAGGGCTAAATTAGTGTACTTACTACATTACTCATAAAAACAAAGAAACAAAAAATATTTCAATATTAAAATAAATAAATATATATGCAAATATATATATATATATATTTAAATACAATACAATACATAGGTAATTAAATAATACAATACATATAATGAGTTCTTTAACATCATGTGGAGAGAAAACAAAAGAATAATCATAAATTGGAAAGAAAATAATTAGCAACCGAGCTAACCAACCGAACAATGTAGCGTAGTTATTAAGTATTTTATTTTATGATTCTGGTAGATGTGGTAACATTGTCTCCTAAGATTCGTTTGTATACTAACCCAAATGGACCTAAGGTCTGAAATAAAAGATTATTTAATTTTAATTTATAACCTTCCTCAAGCTTCAGCTTCCATCCCAAATTTCATCCAAATCCACTTAGTAGGTAATTTCGAAGATTAGCGCGTTTAAACCAAAGAACAAAGTTTTCAGTTTAATAATATTAATTAATATAGATGTCTAAAAATGCCTCCGTGATTTGGTTTCAGGTCCTCAAGAGATCCGGAAATTTTACAATGACATTAGGATACGTTTATTTATTTATATATTTTATGAAGGACTTACAGCTAATAAAAACATAAAAGAGGAATACAGAGTCGCCAGAGAGCCAATAACAAGTCCTCACGTTTAGACTTTTAAAATAGAGTTAGAGGCATAGAAAACGCAATAGGAAAGCTGATTATAAATTAAAGCTACAAAAATTTACACAGTAAGAAATACATAATACCCGATACCCTGATACTGCGCGACACACGACGCCGTTACAGACTACTAGTGTAAAATAGTGTTTATGTTATATGTATTCGTTTATAGTCACTTATTATATATGTAAAGTTTTCTATGGGCCTTTGGTAGCCTGAAATAAATAAACAAAAAATAAAAATTTGCTTGCAGTGAGTCAACAGCATAACATAACCAGTAATACTTGAAAAAGTTGAGGCATAAGCACCTTCTGGCTGAGTTCACACTAGTTGTGAAAGGATCGAGATTATACTGCTTGTTATAGTCATAATGAGATCATCTCGTCATCGTGGAATGGAACCAATCATCGCCCAACTGTATTGTCAAAGTATTCATAAACAAGGAGTGTATTCTCACCTTATAAACAGTGAAGTCATCTATCCTAAGTACTAGACACGTGGTCATCAGCTTGCCGAGTTGCTGTAGAATGCGCGTTCTAGTTGGCGACGCTGCAATAAATTGAATACTGTTAGCTCAAATTTTCACTGAAATCAACTCGTTTGCGAATCGCATTAAATTGAGGGCTACAAATAAATTATCTATCAATCGTGCCTTGCAATGCTAATCACATTGCACCATTATTATTATTTTCGGAGAAAACAGCAAATGGTAGAGCGGAACGGCGTGTCAGACTTCTACTGACTAAAAACCCACCCTGTTCCTTCAGCTATACATACCTTGTGAGGTAGAAGTGTTAGTGGACGGAGCGTTGGAAGCACTTTGTTGTGTGGCCGCTTGCTTGTGTTTGATGCCATTAGACACTGGCTCTTCAGGCTTTTCTGGTTGACTCGTCTGGAAAAGTTGTATGATAGAATTAATACCGGCCTCATCTAGTTTAAATTTACGAAAATCATGACGTGTAAAAGTGTTATTAATAACCTATTTGCAAAATAAAGATCATTTAAATATCAATAAAAATTGCGTTTGAGAAACTGAACGTAGGTATTGTTGTGGTCTCAAGTCAGTGACAGAAAATTTGTAAAATGTTCTAATGATAATAATTAATTTAATTTTGGCAACTTGAATTTTATTTGACATCAATTTCAATGAGAAAATCATTGCCACTATCTGCATGAGGTTGTTCAAAAAGTGTTTTTGTTGGGATAGTTATATTCATCTTTGGTAATGTATTTTATTTTAGATTATATTAGTATTAATAGCACACTTGACCAGACTAACATTTGACCAAATTTTTTATTAAATTATGACGTTCACTTTATGAACAGAATGAGATTTCCGCTGAAAGACAAAAGCTCATTGCATACTGTTACTCACGAGTAGGAGAAGCTTATATAATATGAACTGCATTGCTTTAAATGTCCTTTTAGAAACATAAGCTCTTGTTGCTACTTTTTTACATGGACCATTCTGTCTCATCCTCTTTCGTAATTAAATAATAGACTGAAACGCAGATTAGAAAGCAAACATTGACTAAAAGAAACTTTTTAAGCTTTCTTAAGCTAACATTGTCACTGACAGTATAGTGCTCGGCACGTAACTTGGCAAGAGTCGTTAGATGCACAGAAGTCGATTTTTAGGTGCCGGCGGTTGTCAGCGGGTCGCGGGGTATGACGTAGCGCCGCTCCGAGCGTGCGATTGGTGCGTCAGTAGTTCTCGTTCCATTTGCTCCCAAATACACTTGCGTACACGAAAGTTGTACCCTTTGTTTTTGTTACAAGTTGTTGTTTTAAATTTAATTTTTGTTATGTTGATTACAATGCCAGGACCAAATACCGTTTTACGCAGACTATTAAAACGTCAGAAAGAACAGTTAGACACTATAGTTAAGGAAGGTTGAAATTCCGAATTCGTCACTGTCTTTAGGACACCGAGAAAAAGAAGAATAAAAGGGGTAGCAGTTTTATTAACTAATTGTGACGACGATAATATATTATTTTTAATGTTTTTTTTTTTAAATACATATTTTTCACTTTTAAATGTCTTTATGTATTACATATATCTACTTTATTTATAATACCGAAGTAACTAATGAATTCCTCTTCTTTCTTTAACATTCTTCTGAACAGACATGATTAAGAATAAATGATGGCAATAACCATAGAATAATGGCAAGCAGTAAAAATGACCACTTTTTTGTTCCACTAAGTGCACGATACGCGAACTTACCCCCACTACGCCAAAACCTTGCCAGCTTACGTGCCGGGGACTATATCATTAGAACTTAAAACGGGATATTTACCATGTGTATGTTTTGTTCTACTATCATATACAACGTGTTTTTTTTGATATCCCATAACTCTAGGGTATGACTGAGGCCATATCAAAGAATCAACTGGCATATGAGTTATGTTCCAATCCTTCGTTATTTTTTTTTTCATTTTTCATACAAAATAATTCGGCAAAGTCACGATTATTAATGTAAAACACCCTTACGTGAAATATGACAACGTCGCATTTTCTTAGCTTTAAATATGAATGATTGGTTTGAATAAACGTGAATTACTTGTATTTATCAATGAAACTTCATTCATACACATTCAACACATTCATTGTATTCAGTACCTAACAGGTCGGTGTCGTATCCCCTCAGATACATTACGTCACCGGCGGCCAGCTTAAGTTGACCTCTAAAATTTTTTTCCCCTATCGATTTTAGAGGTCAACTTAAGCTGGTTGCTTGAGGCCGCCGGCGGCCATCCGTGCTTTGAGGCACGGTAATATTATAGGGGTGATAAAAGAATTAGTAGGGTTGTCAATATTTATGTAGGTAATTGAGTCATAAACTAGTTGTGAAAGTGAGATTCGATCAGGACCGGTTTGATTTCGTGTTTGGTAAAATGCGTATGGATATTATAAAAAAGGACGAAGGGATCCAGGTACTTAATGTTACTCAACAATTTAACATCATACGATAGTATCTAGTTTGTGTAGCTCAACTTTAGTTATGTTAGTATCTAGTTTGCATGGCTGCAAACTAGATACTATCCTTGTAAAATGACGTCATTTCAACTTTGCACATTGGAATGAAAAACTTTTTAGTGTTTCAGAAAAGTAAACAGCTAGGATAGATACCCCATGGAAACTAACATAAACATTTTTAAATTCGTTTATTGATTTGTACCTAAATAATAAATTCCAAAGTCTTCTTCAGTTACATAATTGGAATATCTAAAACATATTAGGTACATATGATGTGGCTATCCAGGCCGTTTGTTTCGCTTAGAAGAATTAACTTGGTAAAAATCAGAAAAAAAGCCAATGACTCCTAATGAATGAAAATCTAAAAAATCTTACGTACATACGCATTATTAAACTCGTAAGTGACAACCCTGATATTTCGAGCACTACACACACATAGTATTCATTGTTAACCGTCCCATCCGAGCCCGTGATGCTACGCAGGAACCTACTCAATAACTCTATCTTACTTACACAAAGCGACAAGCGCCAATGAGAGAATGAAAAACCCGAGTCCTAGCAAGTGCACTTCACCGAGTTATTATTGTAAGTATCTACGCAACTTTTGCGCGCCGCGCGCTAGGATATGTTGTGCTGTCGTAACTTTTTAATGAAATCGATATCGATTAAACCCGTACTTAGTCTTCAATGTCATTAAACACTTACTTTGATTTAACGCACATAATTATTCAATGAAGATTACGAATTTTCTTATAGTCAAGCGAAAGTGCGAATATTACGAAGGTGGCTCAAATTAATAATAACCTTCACCCAGTACTTAATTTAAACTTTAGCCATAGGTTACAAACCTTAATTAATGATGCTAATTCGTAGTTAGTTTAGGTAGCATACCCGATCATTTTGGTGCAGTAGTAGTTCTACTAAAGCGTACAATGTGTTTCAACTAAGAATAGGATGACCTTTATTATTGTGACGACAATTACATTAAAAAAGACTGAAAATTAATTTTCAATAGTATTTATTATCGTTATTATCTTGTTAATGTTACTTTCATATTTTTAAGAGCGTGTAAGTATTAGAAAAGCATGCATTAAATCACAATATGGCGTCAAGGTCATCCTATTCTTAGTAAAAACGCATATTAAATAAGATGTAATGTCATTTAAATTTTGCTTCGTAATTTAGATATTCAAACTACTCGAGGTTTCATCGATGTCGACAAGGTAGCTTTCCCTTCACTAGCTGCCGCCGGGAAGCCCCGATACCAACATACCTACATATTTTATTTTACTATTTATTTTACTACACTACTGCAAAGTTTGGCAACCTCGCAAAAGTAAAGATTCGTCATACTGGTGACAATTTTTGACCTAATTTAATTATGATTGATGATATCTCCAAAACGATGCATTTTTGGACCACCTATTCTAGGAGTTTTAGTATTATTTTTACCTACAGAATATAAGCCTAGAGTTATGGGATATGGGTTATGGGAAAAACGAGCGAGAAAGAGGGTGGAATGATTAGTCTGCTCATAAACGTCCACCCGCATTTACTTCAGTTCATCCATGATCATGGTGCTTGCAACAGTGCTGAAATATCGGAAACTCGAAACAAAACATACACATGGTAAATATCCCATTTGAAGTTCTAATGATACTTTCTAAACTGTACACATACCTTGGTACTCGGTGTAAGCGGCCTGGGGTCTAAGTTCTCGAGTAGCGTGGTACAAAACGATGACAGCGCTTGTGACAGCCACTGACTATGAGGCGTCGCTGCTTCTCTGGAAAATATACGCACAGACTGAGATGAAATGGTAGCGTGAGTCGTAAAACTATGAAGAAAAGAGAAATCATTAGCAAAAAATAACCGACAAGAACTAAAAAACATGTTAAATTAAATATTTATTTAGAAATTGTAAACAGTTGTTGAGCATTTCACATATTTTATTCTATTAATTAATTCATAAGCTGGTGGATATTTGTATCTGTATGTTTATATTGTAATAAAGAATTAGAAACAAAAGAAAACAACCTGTATAAACCAAATTTTGCAGAAATGATGTTCCTACAAAGTAAGTTGGTGAATGAAATTGCAAGAATGTAATGTCATCAAAAAAATAAAATGCTGGAGCTCGACCATTCCAGACTGTACGTCGATTCTGTAAAATTCGAACAACAACTCGCATCTCACGTAGCTATTCACTGTCACTTCGCTTATGGTTCAAAGTGACCTTGATTTTGCATTCTGTAAACAGCGTCGCAGTGACGGAGGAATTACCTTACCGACTGCCACTTCTCACGTCATCTCATACTTTATCTGTCAAAATCTATAGCTTAACTCGCTGACACGCTCGCAAGAGTGGCGCTAGTGTAAATTCGAATTAACAACCGAGTTTTTAGAATGCCAATCAATTAAGTCACAGCGGATTCAGATTCGAAGTTTAGAATGAGGTCTTACAGAATAACACAGCTGGTTTGAGAGAAGTTTATGATAAGTAGTAAACATCTTTAATCATGTTTTTTTGAGCCCGCTCTTATTAACCTCGATCAGGTCTGATGGTAAATAGTCTTTTTTTTTTCAGGTGGTATAATCACCCAATGACTTTTCCCGCTCTGTGAAGAGCGAGCGAGTGTCAGACTTTACTGACTAAAAACCTACCCTGTTCCTTCAAATGCCCTTGCATTCGAAGGCCGCGGTATCTTGTTAGAACATTCCCGCAACCCCGTAGTTGTGGCCTACGATGGAACAACAAGCCCAGAAAATGCCTGATCACTCCTGGCTATACGCACAATAAATGTAGAGGAGAAGCGATTAGACAGTTACCTGTATCCTCTCCAATGTCTTCTGTCGTCAGACGCTTTGTGGTAAGGGAACAGGTCTGCTTGCATACTGACTAGCGTCACTTGCAGTGCTCCACCATTTGCCAGGGATGGCTTTTCTGATCGCCCCACTGTGGGTGTACAAGATAAAATGAATGTACACTTTGAATATGGACTAACATTTGAGACAATTAGGATATCCTGGATTGACTTTTGTCAAGTTTCATACAAATATATAATTAAATTGGAACTCTTCCATCCTTCCGTCAAGCAATATTCTATTATTTATTTATTAGTTGCTTATACAAACTTAAAACTAATACAGTGCCCCATAGTTATTGATGAACATTATCCTTACTAATATTATAAATGCGAAAGTAACTCTGTCTGTCTGTGTGTTACGCAATCACGCCTAAACTCCTGAACAGATTTTAATAAAATTTGGTACGAACATAGTCTAGAGCCTGAGAAAGGACATTGGCTGCTTTTTAATGCGAAAAAAGGCCTGTAAGGGGTTGAAATAGGGGATGAAAGTTTGTATGGAAATTACGTCATTTTTAAAGCTAGAAGCTTGAACCTTATTTTTTAGACTTTTAATTAGATATTAATAAATACAACATTCAAATTAGGTATGAGTTTTATTTTCAAAATAATTACCCTAAAAAATTAAAAATGCTGCCGAGTCACTATTCCGCGCGGATGAAGCCGCGGGCACAGCTAGTAAAATATATATTTAAACAAATCTTAGCCATCTATCTGATTGTGCTGAAGCTTTGGGTGTTCTGTAAAGGCGCGTGAGGATTCTTACAAAAAAAAATCCACTGCCCTAATTAAAAATTAAATCCAGAAAACAACACTAATATTTTATCTGATGTTTGCATGTATAGTAGAACTCTTAGAATTACCTATGACAATTTTTCGAAATAATAATTATTTCGTGGTGCTGTTATATCTCTAAAATAGATGTTTTGGTACCTTTTGTATAAGATTTCTCAAAATTCTGAAGTTCTAAGCAAAATTTTGGACATCATATCTGAATAACGAGGCAAACCTTTAAAAAATTATCGAGTTTTCAAAAAACCAAAAAATCATTTTAGCAGACTAATACGGGGTGGCGCAATGGAACGTGCATATTACATCATCTTTTTTTGCGGGGTAAGCTGACTACCGTTTTGTAGGCGCACTTATGGAGTTTTAGTCACAATGAGTCATTTCGAAGGGAAACGTTGCGCATTTTGTGTGCGCGCATTTTACGAAAACGGTCATTCCTACATTGTTACTAGGCGACTATATTGTTCTGAATATGGACTACGGCGAAATAGTGAAGCTCCAAGTGCTAATTTAATTAAAATATGGGTAAAGCGTTTTGAAGAGACTCGTTCAACGTTTAAACCACAAGCAAAAGGTCGCCCTAGAACATCTAGGACAGAAGACAATATTGAGAGTGTTATGCAATCTGTACAAGAAGATCCACGATTGTCTACTCGAAGAGATCGTCTGTCTTACACTTATCGCGACGAAGTTTGCAACGAATTTTAAACTTGGATCTTAAACTGCATCCATACACCCTGCAATTAACACAAGAATGGAAAGAGTGTGACTTCTGAGACAGGCTCGCATTTAATAATGAAATGCTTAATCGATTTTCCAATTTTGACAATATGCTTTTCTCTGATGAGGCCCATTTCCATATCAATGGGTCCGTAAGCCGTCAAAATTGTAGGTACTGGAACAGTGAGAATCCCAAACTCAAACACCAGAAACTACTAAATAATAATAATCGGTCCTTTTTTCTTTGAAAATGCGCGGTGGCATGTCACTGTTAATACCGAACGCTATGATGCAATGTTGAAAGGTTTTTTGGCTCCATAACAGGAAACTTCAAGAATAGTGAATTCTAGGACTTGGTTTCAACAAAGCGGAGCTACCAGTCACACGTCAAACGACTCCATGGTGGTTGTAAAACAGATGTTCCCAGGCAGACTGATTTCGAAAAGAGGTGATATCCCATGGCCCCCACGTAGTCCAGATTTGACGCCTCTTGACTTTTTTTGTGGGGATACCTCAAACACAAAGTTTACAGTAATAATCCGAAAAACATCGATCAGCTCAAGGAGAATATCCGTGGTGAAATGGCAACAATTAGATCAGCATTACTGAAGAAAGTTTTCAATAATTTCCGTTTACGCCTTTACGGTTAGAGGAGTGCCGTCATAGAGAGGGTCATCATTTAGATGATGTTATTAAAAAAAAATAAACAACAGTTATTACCACAGAACAAATAAAAGAGGTTTAGAAAGGAAATAGTTCCTGATTTCTATGAGAACGCGTGTCGCCGCTTGTCTCCCACTCCCACAGCTCAACTACAAGCAAGAGGCCCGTTACGTATGCGAATTACGCACACAAATAAATTACACACACTTAAATCGAGAGCTTGCTACTGATTGTAACTCACTGTCAATAAACATGCGCCGTGCATCACGGCCAATCAGGGCAAAGGACGAAACGTCAATGGTTGAAGTGAGAGGATGCAATACATTGTAAACGGACTTGCTCATTGCGTTGATTAAGCGAGTACACATCGGGCAATGTATATTTTTTGTAACTTGTTGCAATAATGTTGTTAATGTTCGGAATTTCATTGTGATCAGAATATTTTTATGCTTTTTACAAATAAAATTGTAATTAAATGTTATTATCGACTTACTGATGGAAAGATATACCTCCTCGCTCTATACTTGCGGTCTAACTTTTTGTTTTACAGGTTATAATTGCACAACACGGCATTTTAAAGCAGAGCTCTGTGTTCCAAAGTATTCCGAAGCGCACTAAACGCGGTGAATGAATTAATCGGTCGACCTATGATTTTCGTATCATAAATCGCAGACGTGGTTACGCTGCACTGTACGAATAGTATAATTCGCGTGACGAGCGGCTCCAGCCGCTGCCGGTTGTTGTTGCTATGGGCTCTGAAACGTTCGTAGCTAACGAGCTATTGGCTTTCATGAAGCATGCCATCGATTATATGGACGAGGTCAGCATTTTGCAGATCTGCAAGTCCTCCTATAAAGAAGAGGAGATCAGCAGTGCCAAGTTGCTGCTTTTACAATCGCTTGGGAAAATCGACCAGATGCCGTCTCGCCGAAGAGATGGAACAGCGAGGAGTCTCCAGGACATCATCACCCTGTTGAAGGAGACCCTTCCAGATGACGTGCCTATATTCGTGGCGAAGGAGCTACATAAGCTACCCCCTGTTACCTTTGATCACGTCGATGTCACCAGGCTGCTGAAGGACATAACGTCCCTTAAGTTAAGCGTGGCTGAGCTGCAGTCTAAGTTGGAGGTGTCAAATAACACCATTGGGGAACTGCGTGCCAAGGTGGTATTGTTGCGGAATACCGTTTCGTCAAGTAGGTCAGCGGACGCCTTCAATGTAGACTCTCGTCGTACGGCGCAAAATACTTTCGTCAGCGATTTTGAGTGTGCCGGTGCAGCAAATGCATCACTGGTCGTCAATAGTGCAAGCGAAGCAGTTTGTTCCGCCGCCGCCGTGCCTGTATCGACACCGACCGAAGCTACGTCATGCGCAGGTACGTCGACCCCAAAACGTGCCTACGCAGCTGTTGCAGCGACCAGTAAACCCGCTGTCGCAATCGCATAAAGCGAAAAAGGGGAAACAGAGCCACAATAAGCCCATCCCTGAGGAGCCCCAGCGTGATTCAAGGAAGGACATGTGTGGCAAAGATGGTTTCGTCAAAGTGGAAAAGAAGAAGAAGAGGAGGCCTCTTTGTCAGAACCAGTGCGGTACCGCGCTGGCAGTACCCAACATGCTGCTGCGTTAAGCTGTACCAACAACGCAGCTGTATGTGTCCAGATTGCATCACTCCACGAAGGTTGAGGAGATCGTGGAGTACATTCGTGTGAAGACCAACTGGACTTTGAGTGTTGTGAAGTTGGAGCCGCGCCACAAAACGAATTTCAAATCGTTCGTGGTACGAGTTCCAACCCTCCAACTGGAGACTTTTCTCAAAGAAGAGTTTTGGCCAAAGGGTGTCGTGTATCGACGATTTCGTGGGAGACTCCGTGACACCCCGCAGCGTAACACGACGCTGCCACTTCGTGCATATTGATAGTGTTATGAAAATATGTGTTAGTATGTAGTTTATTTTGTAATAGAATGTATTTTTTTTTGTATGAATTAGAAAAATATGTATTAGTCTATTGTTACTTATTATGTATGTATATTTTCTATGGGCCTTAGAAGCCTGAAATAAATAAATAAATGTGGCGCGCCCGCCACGCCCACATTACCATTCCAACCTCATTCATCTATTCCGTGGTACCTTACAATTCCTTAGTTTTATTTTAAAGATACATTTTGAGTTTATTTTTTTAAATATGCACGTTCTATTGCGCCACCCAGTAGATAGGTATTTGACGTACACTAATTTTCCCCTCCCCTCTTTAATGTAAGTTCATAAAATCCATTCAAAGAATGTATGGAAGTTATTGCTACGATATTGCTTTTGTAACCAATATATATAATAGGTTAACCTTTAAGCAATATTGTTAAACACGCGTGTTTAAATTGTTAGTGAAAAATAAAGTATTTATTTATTTATTTATTAGGTTCACCAACGACTGTTTACACTGATAATAATTCTTAATAACTATGGATATCCAAGAGTAATAGTGTAACAACGTTATACTATATTATATCTGTATGTAGCCTTTCGGTGGTATGAGGCAAAA
The DNA here is from genome assembly GCA_943138885.2 of Tholera decimalis. Taxonomy (NCBI): domain Eukaryota; kingdom Metazoa; phylum Arthropoda; class Insecta; order Lepidoptera; family Noctuidae; genus Tholera; species Tholera decimalis. The sequence continues at coordinate 17,834,271 of OW964551.2, forward strand.
TGAAAACAAGAGTTGCCTTTTTGCCCCAAACGAACCAATGCGTTTTACAATCTGGGTTGTTCATCTAAGTGACACTTACATCCTGGATCATCACATAGGTGCAGGTCTATCCTGGGAGCTAGCAGGTGGTAGGAAGTTTCCCTGACATCATGCTTAGCGAACATTCGAGCTAGGATGTCCCGCTCGCCTGTCGCTGATCTGCTGGAGATTTGTTCCAGAGGTTCTTCAATCTGGAAGTGAGGATTGATAAATTGTGAAATGGCCTACATATTAAACTTTTTATATGTGCTTATTTTTATTGGTAATAGGCTCGCGCTTGACCACCATCTCAGCTAATGGTAAGTGATGATATGGTCGAAGATGGAGCACGCTTGCCTAGAAGTAACCTATTCTCTCTTGACTTAAAGACTCCCAGGTTATAGCGATCAGGAAACACAGACTCCGACAGGGAATTAAGGATGATTTGGTTCTTGACCTTGATCACGCCTGATGATGAATGATAGATGAGATCTACGATGGAACCAGTGAACCCAGAAGATACCTGTTCACTTTTGCTTTAAAGGCTGGCAGCTCATTTCAAGAGAACAATGTAGGTAGAATTCCCATTACTAGCAATCTTTCAACTAAGCTATGTTTGTGTCTGGAGTGGGTTTACGGCAGTAGTACGGATGGGGCTCGAAGTCACTATCTCTCGATCACAACCTAAAGCTTTGGTTTCCTAGGATAGCGGTGCCGTCAAATAGCGGCCGTTATACAGCGGTGAATGACGTCACTAGAACGTTGTCTATGTAAACAAAATGGCGCGGTTCTTAGAGAGCGGTAACTGACACCGTAACGTCAAAAAGCGGTGCCGCCATTTGCAGGACGGCCGTCTTGTCGGTGTCAGATGGTTTCGTGAACGTTTCCAAAGATAATGTAATACACTAGATAGCGATGAAGCAGACAGTGTGATAAAACGGCCGTGGAACTTTCCACATGTCGTCACCGTAATGACGGCCGTCTTTTTGCGTCCGTAATATTACGGCCGCTATATGACGGCACCGCTTTCCTAGGAAAACAAAGCTTAAGCCATTAGGCTTACCTTCCTCAAAGCTTTGGTCCTTGTGGCGGCAGCAGTGGCCCTCTGCACCGGCTTAGCCAATGCTATAGCACAGGCCAGCATAGCGCGCATTTGACCGTCCGTTAGAGCCCACGCGACCGGCTCCGGGCATATCGCCAAGCGAGACCCTATTACTGCGCAGTCTGAAAACGAACATACGGTAAACAGCGTTTTATTACCGGGGTCCGAGAGCATCATTGCCTGCCAAGGTTGCGGGAATGTTCTAACACCGCGACCCCGGCACGTAAGGACAACTGAAAGACTAGGGTCGGTGGTGGGTGGTCGTGAAGACAGTACAAGTCTGACACTCCTTTCTGCTCCAACCAGAGCAGGTGTTTATAAAGAGAACTAGGTCAGAATTCACATTACTAGCAATTTTGTTAACCTTAATAGTGTAATGGGCGGGATTCGAACCCGCGAGCTCTCGATCACAAATCCGACACATTAGACTATTGACGCTTAAATTGACTTATTGGCTTATTGTTCCTATAGTACCGAATAAAGATATACAACGTGTAATTTAAAGGGTATATACATATCAAGTGCATGGCTTCTTTGGATGATAACAAAAGTTATGGCAAGGGTTTTATAATCCTAAGTCTACATGTGTGGAACTCATTACAAATTTCAATACATTGATACCAGAGACCGAATTTTTCAAATTAAGAAGAACGAAGAGAAATTTCGTGTTATTGGCGAGTGACGTGGAAAGTTATTGACCAGTGTTATTGACCCTCGTAGTGCTGATACGTTTGTTGTGTAAATATAAAATATATGATACCGATACTTTGGTATCAATTCTTTGAGTCAGTTATTTTGTGCTGAAACTGTGCATAGAGACTCCATACCAGATGTTGTCTTCAGCCCTTTTGGATAGATATGGGGTTTCCGTTACACGTTGTATTATATTGGCATTAAAATACATATTTTTTTGATTCCCGATGAGCCCACTCTTGATCTCGATCTCGCCTGATGGTAAGCGATAGATGAGGTCTACGATGAAACGAGCCAATACTCCAGATAAATATCTAATTGACTACTCACTTGATGAATGCCTTCCGTCGTGGAGCGTTTACTATTGGCGGTACTACGAAGTCCTCTTGGCATAAAGAGCAATATTAGATCTTGCCAAAGAGAGGAAGGTACTCATCTGTTCAGCGGGCAATGTGCCATGCCCACTTTATTATCTAGAGACCCTTATTCATTAAATTAGAATTTGACTATATAATTGTTCATGATAAGTTTGATAATCACCAAATCACTGAAGCACTCCACTAAGCTCAGAGTACTTCGTTATTGCTAATCTATAATCAGTCTTATAAACATCAAAATAAGGTAGCATATTGCACGTACCTGACAATCTCTTCTTGATAACAATACGACAGTGTGTGTTCCCCAATAGTAGTCGCAAAGGTGGGAGGTTGGCGTTGGCAGCACCATGTGCTCTTGCTTCTATGCGGGCGCTTTGCCATTCCAACTCCTGTTAAGAAGAAAAAAGGTTTATTATAGAGTATCTTGTTCACATTAATCTCGAGGAGCTTGTGGCACAGATTACTAAATAGTTACTTCGTAACAGATACATCACTCTCATACAAAAGCGAAAATACCAACGCTATAATAGCCTAAAAAATCTTAATAATAATACCAGCTGTTTGCAGCGAGAAGAATTGTACCATAAGCACGCACACAGAGAGTTGAGATTGCTTTGCCCGCCGCGCGACCCACGTCATCGAGCGAATGTCCTAGGGTTGTATATATGATGAAATTGGTAATAAAACGAATATAGAAAAACAATTATTCTTTATTTGTTGATCAAATATGTTTCAGTTTAATAAAATGATAGATGCATTTTTTCCTTCCCTGAATTTCCCGATTATTATTAAATTAAACAATCCGCACAAACAAATAATCAAAAGGGAAACAGGAGCAAAGCGGAGGAATATCAATTGTTTTTAGGTCGATCCATTATGACGTCAAAATTATTTAAAAAGGCTCAGGCAGGCGTGCGGCAGCCCACTGTCGGATGTACCGACGGCGATACGCGAAGCGGTAGGCATATAACGCGTGGCCTTGAACGAGTGGCGGACGCCTGCTTGTGGCTAAATAGTAACAGTAGCACGGGACGATTTTTAAGGTTAATCAACGCTTGTCGAGGTCAGTCCATAGATGGCATGTCGAGTTTCCTTCGGAAAGAATATGAAGTCGTTTGTCACGACTGTCATTTCTACATCTGTGTCGTTTCACCAGTCTTGCTAAGGAAAATCACGTTACCCAGTTACTGATTTGTGGCGGTCAGACAGGCAGTCGCTCTGAATCGACGCTCCCAAGCACGAACTCGGTAATCGAAAAATCAAAATTTTACAGGAGAAAAGATTTTTAAGATTGAAATATGTTATCATTAGAACTTAAAACGGGATATTTACCATGTGTATTTATTGTTAACAGAAAACGAACGAGAAAGAGGGTAGTCCGATTTGTCTGCTCATAAACTTCCACCCGCAATTACTTCAGTTCATCCGTGATCATGCCGCTTGCATCAGTGCCGAAATATCGGAAACTCAAAACAATAAATACACATGGTAAATATCCCGTTTTAAGTTCTAATTATACTGTTAGTGACCATGTTAGCTTAAAAACTTGAAATATGTTTTCAACAAGTGGGACTATTGAAGTCATTGATGTATTAAATGGAAGCTATTTTTTTGCGAAATGTCCACTGTGTCATTGATATGAAATTTCTTTTATTCAAAAGCTAGTTATATAAGAAAAAAAGCCTAATATCTAAATATATATAACTTAAAGGTGACTGGCTGACTGACTGACATAGTGATCTATCAACACACAGCCCAAAACACTGGACGGATCGGGCTGAAATTTGGCATGCAGGTCGATGTTATGACGTAGGCATCCGCTAAGAAAGGATTTTGCGAAATTTCCACGGGATCGGGATTTACACGGGAATAACTTCCCACGCGAACGAAGTCGCGAGCAACTGCTAGTTCTATAATAAAATATCATGTGTTTCATGATATCTTTGTATTAGGAAAAATCTGAAAAAAATTGCTAAGGTGTATTCCAGTCCATAGATGCCGAATTTGACATAACAGCATAAAGCCCATAATAGGACATTACCGAGTTCTTGGTTGGGGGGATCGCTATGTAAATACTGTTACTCGCCCAGGTTGACTGGAAGCTGACTTCTATATAGGCGGGCAAAGGCTGATGATATAAAGATGATGGTGATGTTGATAGTAATCTAATTTGCAGTTACAGACTTATTGAATAAAATACCCTAAAATAAACATGCCAAGCTTGTATTTACCTTAAAAATAAGCAGTTGTCCCGTGTCAGGCGATTTGATTCTAGTCAGTCTTAGGTCTCCCTTGCGTCCGTCAGGCGTTCGGGACTCCACTGTCACTCTTGAGATCTATAAAAAAAATACACAGATATGTTGATATAATAGTGAAATTATTTTTGCAAATAGGTTATAAATAACACTTTCACACGTCATTCTTTTCAGTAAATCTAAACTAGATGAGGCCGGTGTTTCTTAACTGACTACCCTGAGAAGAAACACCGAAACAAACTCAGAGGTCAAGGTCTCTTTTAATGTCCATTCTATCTGTAGTGATCAGATCATATGAGATCCATGTAGGTTTTTGTCTGTGGTGGTCATTCGAGAAAAGATATTGTGGAATATTATTATTATTATTATATTACTAGCTTTTGCCCGCGACTTCGTCCGCGTGGAATAGTTACTTTGGGCTAACGTTAAATTTAACCCCGATTTTGAAGCATTCTTCATTGGCGCTCCGCTCCTATTGGCCTTAGCGTAATGAATGTAATGATACAATATAGCTGTGCCCGCGACTCCGTCAGCGTAAGTTAATGTATTGGTAATATTGTTTAGATCACGTTCACATGAGGCTTAAGTACCTAGAGAACGCTTCGACCGCGAGACGCGTCGAGCGCGGCGACCGATTCTCAAAAATAATCCTTATAGCATGATTCAGTATTCACGCGCGATGGCTTATTATTATAAGCGTATTTCATGTATAACTTTGGTGTTTCTATACCGATTTATATGATTCTTTTTACGGTTTCGTAGCCGAATGGCAAAAAACGGAATCTTTATAGTTTCGACATGTCTGTCCGTCTGTCTGTCTGTCTGTCTGTCCGTCCGTCCGTCTGTAACAGCAATTTTATTCCGAAACTATTAGGACTATACATGTGAAACTTGATAGGTAGATGTATTCTGTGAACCGCTTTCCGATTTTGAGAAAAAAAATTAAAAAATATTTAAAATAAAGGGGGGCTCCCCATACATGGAACTAAACCTGAAAATATTTTTTTTCATGAAATCGATGCATGTGTGGTATCTATAGACAGTTCTTTAAAAACGACATCGGGGTTTCTAAAACCACTTTTCCATAAAGTCAATCGTTTAAAAGAAGTTTTCAATATAAGCTTCCAAAGTGGTAAAATGTGTGTGTGGCGGACACAACCTCTAACTTCTATAATAATGGAGTGAAAAATCTAAAAAAAATATATGTCTGTAGATCTTAATATAAACTTTCAACCAAAATTAGTTTGAACGAAATCAGTTCAGCAGTTTTTGAGATACAGCATATTTTCTAAAACCGCAAATATAACTTTGTAATTCATACAAACACTATGAAAAACAAATTTATTCGGCGCAGTTGTAAAAAATGTAAAAAAGGCAGTTTTAAGAAATTTGTAAGGTTTTTTTTTCAAAACAAATTTATTTGGCGCAGTTGAAAAAAATGTAAATAAGCTAGTTTTAAGAAATTTGTAAGGTTGAATAAATTTGCATATTATATTATAGTTACTACGGAACCCTTCATGGGCGAGTCTGACTCGCACTTGGCCAATTTTTTTATGGAATTGTTATAATGTTATCTTTTTCAATTAGGGGTGACTGAGAGTGTTATAAACGTTAGAGTAGACAAATATTATAATCAGAAAGCTTCGAACTGCTAAGCTATCGGGAGTTACACGTGTTATTGTGAGTCAACCATAAAAGTTAGACATATGCTGTCGTGGGATATTTTTTATATAATTTAAAGGAGAACATTTCCGTCATGAAATGATTTGTGTAGCTTTAACCATTAAGGTTGCACACGCGACGGAAGCTTAAAAAATGGAGTAACTTCTCCCGTTTTCCCAACATTTCCCTTCACTGCTCTGCTCCTATTGATTGTAGCGTGATGAAAAGTATACTATAACCCGCTCAGGAGTATGAAAAATAATTGTACCAAGTTTCGTTAAAATCCGTCGAGTAGTTTTTGTTTCTATAACGGTTATACAGACAGACAGACAGACAGACAGACAGACAGACAAAAATTTAACTGATTGCATTTTTGGCATGAGTATCGATCCTTAATCACCCCCTGATAGTTATTTTGGAAATATATTTCATGTACAGAATTGACCTCTCTACAGATTTATTATAAGTATAGATTATAGATTTGAGCGGACCCGTCCAAACAATGCAATCATTTCTTAGTTATCACGTAGCTACGATTGTTGAGTACCGATTTGACGAGCAATACCATAATGGTATAGATGTCAGGAAGTTGGCTTCCTATACGAAGGAGTTATGGAGGTCATATAAAATATTGGTAGTCAGATACATCAAGTTTGACTGAAAACTGACCCATAGTTATTGAATTGCTTTGGAAGCTTTAAATAATATTCGTTTTGAAAATTGGTTATAAATATCACTTTTAATAGTTACTAGTACTCACGCGGGGCTTCGCTCCCGTGGACTCTATCACGGTAAAAACATAACTCTCCTTTTCGCAGTCGCGTAAAAAGTAGCCTATAACCTTCCTCAAGCTTCAAGCTACTTCCATACCAAATTGCATCCAAATCCACCCAGTACTTTCGAAGATTAGCGCGTTCAAGCAAACAAACAAACAAACTTTTCCGCTTTATAATATTACTAGTATAGATTTTATTTCTCGGATATTGAAACTAGATAAAGAGATAGTTTTCTAGCTGACTATCCTGAGATACCGAAAGAAATTCAAAAGTCGAAGTTTGTCTGTTAAAAAATGATCTGATGAGTGTGAAAACGGAGGAAAATTTTATAAAATAAAGCTCAGTGGATTCTTAATTGTATATATTTATTATTTATTATAAGCTCGCGTTTGAACACCATCTCACCTGATGGTAAGAAATGATCTGGTCGAAGATGGAGCACGCTTATCTAGAAGGAACCTATTCACTCTTGGTTGAAAGACCCGTGTATTTCGAATTGCATCCTCTCGATACTCATTTAAAATAGAATTGTCCCAAATATGTTTGAAAAATTTATATTTTGCATTAATTAAAAAAAACACTTTTACGCGTCATTTCATTTCGTAAATTTAAACTAGACGCGGATCGGTTGACTATACAAATCTTACCTGAACACTGCTGGTGAATGCTTCACAATTAAAGTCTATTTGTACGTGGTTCACAGCCACTGAGATTCCATCTATCACCTGGAAACGAAATACAATATATTATGTTATTTTATGCCGCTCTAGCAAAGTCAGCACTATACTGGAGAGAGTATAAATTAGCGATTATCCTATTGCTATTTATTAAACGGTAGTTGAGATCTCAGAACAATGTAACAGAGTCTGTTACATTGTTCTGAGATCTCAACTACCGTTTAATAAATAGCAATAGGATAATCGCTAATTGCAAGACTCTTGCGAGACTCTCGTTTGGGCAACACTAGTATAAGAATATGCCTACTTGCTATCTAGCAGATCGGGGCAGAAATTAGACAACAGGGCTATAGCGTCAGTGACTAGACTATGCCAGGGTCGGCGAATCTTGGAGATGATGGTGGTATCGTTACGGGCTGTTTCGAGTTCGGCGGAAGGCTTCACCCGAGTGTCATCATTGTGAGGACCATCCGGAGGTTACGATGGAGAATTGCCGCGCTTTGGCAGTGCACCACCGTGTCCTCGTGAAGGCGATCGGCGGGGGCGTCCTCTCGCGCTTGACTCTGATCTAGACCATGGTGTGGGGCGAGGAGGAATTGGATGCAGTCTTCAAAAACTTCCTGCAAAGCAGTGATGCTAGCGTAGAAAGAGGCTGAACGCGTGAAAGAGAGACAACTCTCTTCCTCAAACTCCAGCCGCAGCGAGAAACGCCCTGGGCTGAACGAACACTATCACACAATAGGTATAACGGACAGTCCCCTATGCAGGGCATGCATGGGGACGGAGGAAACAGTGGGACACATGCTCCTAGAGTGCACGGAAATCACCAACATACGGAAACAAACCCTCGGGTCATTGAATTCCCTTACAGACATCCTGAATAGACCGAGAGACCTGATCTGCTTTTGGAGGGAGGTAGGCTGGATGGAATGACGGCCGACACGGCTCACGCAAAAGGTCTGGTGCAGAGACTAAGTGCGGAAACCTAACCAAGAAGAAGAAGAAGAACGCCCTGGGCATCGTGGATCGCCAGCCGATCTCCTCATTTAATGATTTCTCCGCTGAATAAAAAAGGGTTATTATCGGCGGCCGATGCGATTAGGGGACCCAATTACGGATTAGGCTCCTCTGTGTACATTAGCTTCCCTATTATAATTATTGTTCTACAAAGAAAAAGAAGTCTTTTGTTTTACGTGCTGTCTCGTTGGTCGAGTGGTCGCAAGCGCGACTGCTGAGCACGAGATCTCAGGTTTGATTCCCGGGTGTCGGGCAAAAAGTGCTATTGGGTTTTTGCTATTGTGATACCCCCGTGCCTTGGAAAGCACGTTATGCCATTGGTCCCGGCAGTCATTTGGACATCTTTGAAAGTCGTTACGGGTAGTCAGAAGTCAGTAAAACTAACACTTGTCTAGCCTACTCAGATAGGCAGTCTTTCCATTTAAAACTCTTATACTCAGTTGCATCCGGTTGATGATGATTACGTGGATCAAGATACTTTCCCAGCTAGTCTAGAGTAGAACCGTCTTAAGGCTGTTTTAAGATGCAGGTAAGGTCTTGCATATGTTACCTTGTGTATATAGCTGTATTTCCCCGGCGCTGGGATGGCTCCAGCTGCGCTCGGGTTCATAACTCTTGGCTCCTGGCATACTTCTAATGCTATGTGCACCTCATCCAGGCTCTAAGGAAAAATAAATAAGTAAATGGTGAGCAATTTCACAATGTTTTCTATTTCTTGGTTCAGGATGTAAATAGGAATCTGGGATGATGAATGGGGTAGCTCTGCTCTCATTCAAGGGCGTATTGGTCCAGGGGTAAGCCGACCCAGAAACCTGTTTTTTTTATAAGAGCAAATAGCAATATGGGTAGTATTCACATTATTAGCAATCTTGTTCCTCCAACTAAGTTAAACATTCTTGTATCAGGAGTGGGTTCACGGAAATAGTGTAATGGGTTAGGTTCGAATTTAGCCATTAATCTATTGTCGCTTAAACTTATAGTTCAGATTCTGACGTCATCTCTTCTTATTCGTTTATTTTAAGCGATGATGTGGTCGAAGATGGAGCACGCTCGCCTAGAAGTAACCTAGTCACTCTTGACTTAAAGACTCTCAGGTTATAGCGATTAGGAAACACAGACTCCGGCAGGGATTTCCACTCCTTAGCCGTACGTACAATGAAAGTATTCCCAAAAGGTTTTGTGCGTATGGGGGATGTCCACCGTGTAACGATGGTGCATCGCCGTTCGTCTTATAGTCCGATGATGAAACGGGCTTGGTGGTATTAGATTGTGTAATTCCATCGCACACTCCCCGTACTGTAACCGATAGAAAACCGATAGACTTGCAACTCGTCGTCGATGTTCAAGGCTCTGGAGCTTTGATTCGACCAGTGAATTGTTGCCAATGAGTCTCTTGGCCCGTTTCTCGATAGACTCAAACGCGTCCAGTTGGAATACCAACTGGTCGCGTTTGAGTCTATTGAGAAATATGGCAGATCCGTCCCAAAGATGAGAGCAGTACTCCATACACGACCAAGCCTGGGCTTGATACAGTTTAAGCATCTGTTTCGGTGTGAAGTAAGTACCGTCTCACCTTTGCTAGGATTCTCAACTTTTTTGATGCTAGTTGAGCCTTAGCCTCGATAAACGGACCAAAATTGAGGGTGGAAGTTAGTGTTACCCCAAGAAGCTCAATACGATCGGTTATCGGCACGGTTACGTCGCGGAAAGTAGGAGCCGGTTGGAATTGGCTCCTTTTTGCGGAGAAGAGACACGCATGGGTCTTAGCTGCATTAAACTTGACCAAGTTGGCATCACCCCATTCGGAGACGGCCTTCAAGGACAAGTTAAAGCGCCCAACCATGTCCTCGCGAAGAGACTAGATCTGTGACCCAACAGCGAGCGCGCTGGACACATATCTCTCAGCAACTGTGCTGTCGTCTGCATACCCAAAGGTACCGGGCATAAGCAGATCATTAATGTGCAGCAAAAATAAAGTTCGAACCACTCGAATGGACCGATCTCTCAGGAAGTCTTCAATCCAAACGCAAAGTTGAGTGGGTAAACCGAAAGAAGGAAGCTTAGCAATAAGGCTATCGTGCCAGACCCTATCAAAGGCCTTGGAGATGTCAAGGGAAACAGCAAGTGCTTCTCCGTGCTTCTCAATGGCTTCACTCCAGATGTGAATGGCTATTCGTGTACATTCGTGAAATAATGTTAAATAGGTGTGTTTAAATTTTGGTGTACAATAAAGTATATTCTATTCTATTCAGATACCACATTTTCCTACTTAGTATTCAGCCGGCCGCGCTGCACGATTCTTTCAGCAGTTAATACATAATATATAGTACTTCGTAACACATCTCTGAGAAAACTTTATATTTGTTGCAATTAAGATAATTTCAACTAATAAGTCATTATTAATAAAATATAGGACCATTATAACTTACATAATGAACATTGTATAATTAATTAACCCCAAAACAAAACAAGATATGACGACAAATGGACTTATTATTCAACGAAAGTTTTCTTATCAACCCAAAGACAATCGTTCATTCATTCAAAAGTTGATCAGATAAAGTTCAACCTGGGAAAATCCCTATACATCGAAACGAAGACTACATTGCACAGTTTTTTGTGATTGTATCAGTGACGTAAGTCCTAAATATAGAAGAAGTAATAAACACAGCAATAATAATATATTTTCTAGGAATGCGAGTGGAACAAGCTGTGTATCTATAATGTTTAGAGTCTTGACGATCAGTCTAGCGTATTGAAATAGTCTGCGCGTGGTAATCTGACGTTAGACAAGAGAAAATGGAAGAAAATGTGAAAGCGAAAAGTGGATGAGCCTACTATTGACCTCGATCTCGCCTGAAGGTAAGCGAGGTCTACGATGGGACGAGCGAGCTCAGAAGATGCCTGTTCACGCTTGCTTTAAAGGATTTTGTTCACGCTTGCTTTAAAGGATTTTAAGTGGCACGGAACACAGAAGCCGGCAGAGTTCCACAACTTGGTTGTGCGCACAATAAATGTGGATGAGAAGCGATTGGTACGACAAGACAGTATACCAACCAAATTCCTCCTGATCTTGAGTAACATAGGACAAGGGTATAAAGATGGAGATGACACCTCCGAAAAGTCCGAATTCTTAGAAAAAATAAACATAGAATCGAAGTCTTCCTTCATCCGTGACAAGCAAGTTTTTAGTTTTAAACGCCATCTGACCTTCAATCCTCTTACGGAAAATTTTCAGATTATAAAAAGTTAATTAGGCACTATTGTATCACGATTATTCAATTGTTAATTTTTATAAGTAAGTATCATGTAAGTATCTATAGATAATTGGCTACAAGCTATGGAACTATTAATATTAGATTAGATAAGATATTAGCCATAAAAACGGAGATATTGAATATTATGAATTACTATATCGTGAATGTGAGAGCAATGTGGGATAACAACGAATATTATGAATAGATTACCGCACTGTCTGGCAGTTTGAGTGCTTTATACGATCCACCCAAATGTCATAACTTTGGTATTGTTCGTAAATTCGTTCGAGCTCCTTAAGGTTCTAAGTTGAGCTACGCGATATTTGACAAATGCTTGCACTGTTTGGACGGGCCTGCTCAAATCTGTGTGATCCTGTCCTCTAAAGGGCGCCACAGACATAAACCTACATGGCTCAGATTCTATGGACTTTAAAAGAGACGTAGACCTCCGAGTTTGTTTCAGTGTTTCTTCTCAGAGTAGTCAGTTAGGAAACACAGGCCTCATCTAGTTTACGTTTACATGTATATGACGTGTGAAAGTGTTATTTATAACCTATTTGCAAAATAAACATCATCATTATTTCATTATTTGCAAGCAGGAAAAACTTACCTATAGGTAAGCAATATACCTAGTCAATGCATCATGTCGGAATGTTTTTGTTATCATTTTAATAATAAGGCTAGTGGTCGCGCGGGGCTTCATTACCTTGGAATTTATCGTGATAAAAACATAACCCTCTTCTTTTGAAGTAGGATAAAAACTAGCCTATAACGTTCAAACTTAAGCTACTTCCATACCGAATTACATCCTAATCCACCATTCAAAGATTACATTCACACATTCGAAGATTAGCGCGTTCAAACAAACAAACTTTTCCGCTTTATAGTATAAGTAAAGATGGAACTTGTGGTTAAATAGAAACAGCTACATAATCCGATCGTCGAAGTTAAGCATCGATGCCGAGGTCGATCCGTAGATCAGAGGCAATACATTAAATACCAAGACTCCGTAATACGAAATGCACGTCCATGCAAGTCCTTGGTCCCGCCTATCATTTGCAAATCTTGGACATTCGCTACGGGTAATCAGAAGCCGGAAAATATGACATCGGTCCTGCCTAGGGGTTACCGAGTTCCCTCAAAGCTGGGTTGTGAAGTTCCAGTTCCAGAATACCAGTACTTAGCAGCACCTGGTTAGACAGCTGGTTGACCCCAATATAAAAGGCCAAGTTGGCACAAAAGTAATAGACCGAAGCGTCATATTACAAGTCTGATCGTGTTGTTGCACCGACAGCCTTTCGGTTTCGCGAATACGCGATTTTGGCTTTGTAATAGGACAATGCCTCATGTCTTTTACATTTGACGATACGATTGGCGCAGTGGTTTAACTATTGACTGTTTATTTATTTATTTACATGGGAGACCAACAGCTACTTAAATTAATCAAAAAACAGTGTGAAAATTTGACAGCAAATTACAGGTCTCCACGTATAGTTTCATGTGAAGTTAAGGAACACTGTGAACGACATAGTACTGTCAGCAGGAAAAAGGTACACTTAATATAACACTAATAACATAATAATATGTAAAAACCTAAACACAACTAAATAAAATTACATGATTACTTAAAACTAATTATTACTTAAAAAACTGTTATACTGCGTGTCACGGGTTCGATTCTCACAACGGAACAAAAATAAGTGTATGACCTTCAGATAGCTGTTCCAAATCTGGGTGTTGGTGAAAATGACTCACGATACAGGAGACATTTCCAGTGCGAGACAATTGTATTTATTGTATTTTTTCATACATAACCACCTGTATTCAACTACTTAGTAAGTGGGATTTTTTCAATACGTGACATAATGTAGAACATAACTATAAGTTTCCGTGTCTAAGAAGACATTTTCCTGTGTAGGTCAATACTTAGTTTTCGCATTGTTAGTCGGAGGATTCTTTAGTTGTTCGCCAATTCGACATAGTCTAGATCTAGCAAGACGATTTACCTAGCGGTAAACACAACTTGAACGCTGCGAGCAAAGTTCAAATCAAGTTAGGTATTGAAGCAGAATTGTAGTTCCATTATTTATTACTAGCTGTATAATGCGACTTCGCGGGAGAAGTTCTTTCCGCGTAAATTCGGATCTCTTGGTTATTCCGGGATAGAATATAGCCTATATGTTGCCCTAATACTTCCCCTATCTTCCTGTGAAAGTCCCATTCCAGATAGGACAGGCCGACAGACAGACAAACAATTTAAAACAAGTCCGCTTGTTTTTAGTGCCATGTAAATAGTATAAGCAGTTGTGAAAACATAGTTATTTTGAAGTCACAAACAGACACTTTAATTTTATTTATATGGATGGAAGATTTAGATATCTCATTAAGAGTTTCTGAGATAGCTGTCTTCATATGAAAAGTTTATTTTGTATGTTTTCGAACAGTGAAAAGTGAAAGGTCAAACTTTACTGAAGCCTATGAATGTCTATATGTTAAAATGAGAGGAACAGAAAAATATCCGCCCGCAAAAACACACGTCTTAAAAGGAAAATATATCTTGAACATTTCTCCAGAGAGTATCAGAGTAACAGTCCTTTTAGAGACATTTTTTCGTACCCACAATAACTCACAATAAGAGAAACAAGTTGAAGAATAGAGACGTAACATCTAGTTAATAGATTAGGAAGGAGAGTTATGTGGAACTAGGTATGTAAGTTATACATATTGGTAGATCTTATACTATACATTATATAAAAATCAATTGCTGTTCATTAGCGTCGTTAAAACTCAAGAACGGCTTCACCGATTTCATTAATTCTTTTTGTATTATGTTCCCTCTAATACAGGGAAGGTGTTCAAGGTGAGAAAATATGGATAATAAAAAATATGGCGGTACGAAGTTCAGCGGGTTAGCTAGTAACTTAGCTACTATATTTTGTAATACAGGTAAGGTGATACGGGAACAGCTGCCGAAAATCTGTTTCTCAATCTGTATTGTCAGGCCCAATCCCATTTAAGCTTGAGTATTATATAAGCAAATAAAATGAATGCATATTTCCAACTATCATGGGTGGCGAGGCAATAACAAACAGATCCCAGGACCCTACGTTATCTTGCGGGCGGCGAGCAGGAGTAGCTCAACGTCCGGTAAGGACCAGGCCCGGGTCGACAGCGCGCCGTGTTCCGCGCGCGCCTTACAGAGCAGTCAGTATTGATGGGGCCGACAGGGCCATTGCCTGCCGGGGTTGCGGGAACATTCTAACGAGATACCGCGGCCCGGAACGTAAGGGCAGTGAAGGAACATGGTGGGTTTTAGTCAGGTGAAGTCTGATACTCCCAGTCATTACTTTTAACAAGATATTTTAAAAAATATCCTGTTTTTAAGCTGTCGTAACTTTCAGAAAGGCTTAGCTGCAGGATACAAAGCAAATAAAACGTAATCATTGGCTGTAAGATCAAGGTTACGAAGTTCAGCCAAGCGACGCGGCTCCAATGCATAATTCATTATATTTGGGTTCAGTGTCTGTGAAAATTGTTCATGTTTTCGACAGTGAATCAGGAGTAATATTAAATCATTTAAGCGACATTAGCCTAATGGCTGAGGTATCGGCTTTGCGATCGAGAGGTCGCAGGTTCGAACCCCACTCATTACACAATTTCTGTGAACCCATTCCAGACATCAGCTATATTTAGCAGCATATTTAGCTTAGTGGGAGGGGTTAACAAGATTGCCAGCTCTTTAAAAAACACAGAATTTTGTATTTGTCATTATCTTACAACACTGAAATGGATAGTTTACTGAATCGAATTAAAGTATATGAATAGTTTGCTACATTAGGTAAAATAAGAATCTATACAAGTATATTATAAAGCGGAAAAGTTTGTTTGTTTGTTTGTTTGCTTGAACGCGCTAATCTTTGAAAGTACTGGGTGGATTTGGATGCAATTTGGTATGGAAGTAGCTTGAAGGTTGAGGAAGGTTATAGGCTACTTTTTACGCGACTGCAAAAAAGGAGAATTATGTTTTTACCGTGATAGAATCCACGGGAGCGAAGCCCCGCGTGAGTACTAGTACAAAATATAAGAAAGGGTTTTTAATTATCAATGCAGAATAGAAATATACGTCTGATCTCAGGTCACTTTTTAAGATGTATAAATTCTGTTATCGATTGTAGGCGCTTTGTTGCCGAACGCCAAAATATATACACAATCCGATTAAGAAAAAATAATCTTGCATTCAGTGGGTTTCCAGAAATCATGCCTATACTCCAACAAGGCTCTTTACTTTTTATTGGATTCTACATGTTTCCTGCAACGCTCACACAGTCACACAGCACGAAATTTTGTTGACCTCTGAGTTAGTTTCGGTGTTTCTTCCCAGAGTAGTCAATTAGAAAACACCGACCTCATCTAGCTTAACTTAAAACACAAAAAAAATACGTGTTATTTATAAACAGCTAGGTTTTGCCCGCGACTTTATTCGCGTGGGAGGTATTTCCCACGTAAATCCTGATCCCATGGGAATTCCGGGATAAAAAGTAGCCTGTGTGTCAACTTACCTAATATAATATAACTTACCGAATTTCATTGAGATCCGTTCAGTAGTTTTTGCGTGAAAGAGCAACAAACATACTTATATCCTCACAAACTTTCGCATTTATACGTACGAAGTAGGATATTTCATTTCAAATATACAGAACCAAACGAATTATTATATAATATTTGTGCAAACATCTACGTAAAACCGCTTTATCATGCAACATAGCGTTCGTAGTGTACGTAGTTACGTATAGACTGCATTGTTTTAATGAAGTGTTGGCATTGGCACGTACCTACTGCTAATAAGTTAGATGGAACAGTCAACATGACTTTAAAGATTAACCCTGTGTTACTAACCATTCGTCAAAATAACGACGCTTACCTCGCGTATTTAGTGTTTCCGTAAGCTCCCAAACCCCCGCCAACCCACCCGTTTCTAATACCTTCCTAATTTGCATCACCAGTGACCCGCAAACACTCATTGAGGATGCACGCTCATTAGATCGGGAAATATCGAGTGATCGTCGTAAAATTTACGAAAGGTTAGTATCTACGTAACTATTTTTCAAACTTGTGCTTTTATTTATTTGTCAATTATTTTCAATAATTACTAATGAACATATTATTTTAATGTTATAATAAGACGTAATAATTACTATACTTTAGAAATGACTAAAAGTTTTCAATGGTTTTTACAACATTTTGACATTTCGTTGTTTTTTGTTTTGTTTGAAATGTATTTGATATTTTTTTATACTTTCAGATGCACTTGAGGAGTCAAAATGATAAAATTTTACAATGGTTAGCTGATTCGGAAACGGAATCAATCCCCGGTAATCAATCACAGTCTTCGGAATCCGAGGAAGGTGATAATTTAGAGACGAAAATTCATAATGAAACTGACGGAAGTGTCGAGGATGCTGCAGACCCTTCGTACGATGAGTTCTTCATTCCATGTCGCAGCCGTAGTCGCAGGTTAGTCATAGATTTCGATGATGATACTTCACTGACATCCTGTTTGGCTTAGATGGATTCCAACCGAATGAGGAACCACTACAGCAGCATTCAATTATTCAACCAAGACAGAATATCTTGTACGGTTTTGTGGACACAAATGGTCCACAAAACCTCGAGTACACTCAATAGTGAACGCATATGTCATTCACGTATCTAATGCGATCCGAAATGGAAAAAAAAATCCATGAAAAGGAGGCCTTTTGCGTTAGAAATCGCGGACGAACTAATGAAACCTTGGCTGCAAGAGAGATTTCAGACGATAACTTTGCAACGAAATTTGAAGCAGATTGTCGCAGACATCTTGAAAATTGATGACCCTCAGGAAGATACTAGTCAAGACGTTCCTAGAACTCGCAAAACTTGCAGCTCCTGTCCTGCAAAAAAAACGTCGTATGACCACAACCTTCTGCAAGGGCTGCAAAAAAGCGATTTGCAGGGAGCATATTGTTTCTATGTGTAACCATTGTTCAATGTAGAATATTTCTAAAAGAGGTGATATTATTTGATTAAGAGAAAACTGACTGCTTATTAAGTTCCTTTTGTGTCATAAATAAAGTTGATTAAATAAATATTGGTGTTTCAATCTGTCGTAAAATTTACGAATGGTTAGTAATAACGTTACTCGAAATTAAGGTTAGTGAGCTAGGGTTAAGGAAGACAATGAGAGTTGTATAAAAGGAGGATCGAGGAATTTATTTATTTAATAGCTGATCCGGCAAATGTTGTTTTGCCATATAAATTATTTGTAGTGAAAAAAAGAAAGATAATTGCGATTATTGGCACATAACTAAAAATAGAAAACACATTATTAACAACAATAAAAATGAAAAAAAAAACAATAGTGCGCCAAAGGGGCCTTAGGTCAGCATAATGTGAGATGGCAACCTAAGCTAGCTTCAGCTGCAGCCTACGACCTATTCTCTGACCTACCAAAGATACACAAAAAATCATTCAATAATAATCGATCGCTTTGGGAGGAGTTTGATAGCAAACACTGTGACACGAAATTTTTATATAATAGATTTAAGTTATTAAATACCGAAATTAATACAGATAATAGACAATAGCCATAATGTAAGCTTGTTACTAAGCTCTAAGTTGACATGTGTAATAAAATAAGTATTATCTGTCTTTAAGTGAGACGACGATACACGACGCAGACGACAGCACAGTTTCTGAGAGATATGTGTCCAGCGCGCGAGCTGGTGGGTCACAGATCCAGTCTCTCCGTGAAGACATGGTGGGGCGCTTGAACTTGTCCTTGAAGGCTGTCTCCGAATGGGGCGACGCCAACTTGGTCAAGTTTAATGCAGCTAAGACCCAGGCGTGTCTCTTCTCCGCAAAAAGGAGTCAATGTGAACCGGCTCCTACTTTCCGGGGTGTAACCGTGCCGATAATCGACCGTATCGAGCTTCTGGGGGTAACACTAACTTCTACCCTCAATTTCGGCCCATTTATCGAGGCTAAGGCTCCACTAGCATCAAAAAAGTTGGGAATCCCAGCAAAGGTGAGACGGTACTTCACACCCGAACAGTTGCTCAATCTCTATCAAGCCCAGATTCGGTCGTGTATGGAGTACTGCTCTCATCTTTGGGATGGAACTGCTAAATACCAACTGGACGCGCTTGAGTTTATCGAGAAGCGGGCCAAGAGACTCATTGGCAACGATGCACTGGTCGAGTCAAAGCTCCAGAGCCTTGAACATCGACGACGAGTTGCAAGTCTATCGGTTTTCTATTGGTTACATTTCGGGGAGTGTGCGATGGAATTACACAGTCTAATTCCGCCAAGCCCGTTCCATCATCGGACTACGAGACAAACGGCGAAGCGCCATCGTTACATGGTGGACATCCCACTCATACGCACAAAACGTTTTGGGAATACCTTCATTGTGCGTACGGCTAAGGAGTGGAATTCTCTGCCGGAGTCTGTGTTTCCCGATAGCTATAACCTAGGAGTCTTTAAGTCAAGAGTGAATAGGTTACTTTTAGGTAAGCGTGCCCCATCTTCGACCACATCATCACTTATCATCAGGTGAAATGGTGGTCAAACGCGAACCCATTTAAAAAAAAAAAACTTTCTGTGTTAATTTTCAAGATATCTAATTAGAATTCGCTATACGACTCCCCACTCAGTGTGAAGTTCACTGAAGTGAACTAGGTTAACTGATCTAAGGCGAAGACGACACTTATGCGCAATTAGAACAGATTAGTAACCTCAGTAAATACTATACGATACCTTCTTGCTCTAGAATTAACTGAGTGAAGTACCTACTTAAGTGATTCACAGGAATCTTTTTGTGATTCTACAATATAAATTTAATATATTACAGTATTAGTGTCAAACTATATTTGAAAAGCTTTTGAAGGTGACTATTTGCGTTTTTGTTCATTTATATTGCGAATAAAGACCTTGGTTTTAGTTTATTAGCTCTTTTTTGCCTGACCCGGAAACTGAACCCAAGACCTGTTGCTCAGCAGTAGCGCATGCGACCACTAGACCAACGAGACAGAAGTCGAAGCGTCCGATAAAATAATATGGTTACCATAATATTCGTGTCTCCTAGCATTGTTAATCATATATTCATAGTTAATGCGGTTTGTGTAAGCTAATTAATTAGATGTTATTATTATGAATGATTCTGGGAGGTGACGTCATTTCAGTAATCTATTCCATCAATTTCTTTGGTAAGTCGTTCGCGGCTCAAGCAGTACGAGTGTGGAATACTCTTCCCGTGTCAGTAAGACAAGCACAAACCCTTCCTTCTTTCAAAAACATGGTAAAAGATCTCTATCTCTCTCTTTAATTTGTGACTATTTTTATATATCCCAGCTTGTTTTTTTATGTATATATGTGTGTATTTTGTATGTAGGTTATTACTTATGTATTGTATATAAGTGAATAGTACACCATGGACTACCCGCGTATTTTCTCCTGCTGTGTCAAATCCATCCAAAGGTTGTCTGAAGATCGCTTTTAGCGATAAGACCGCCCTTGTCCTTTAGTTTGTAAGTCCTCATTTAATTCTGTTATGGCGTACCTACAATAAAGAGTATATCTATCTATCTATCTATTAGGGATCGATCATTTTGCCTGTGGCTTTTTTGTCGTGGGGTAGGCGAATGGGTCTGGCAGGCGCTAACTGACTTAAACCACGCCGGGTTCTCTACCACACTTGCGCCGGAGTCTGTGAGTACGATTGCGACTGGTGCCCGCCCGCCTCTGCGAGCCCTGTCTGGTAAAGCGAGAGGAGGGGAATGGTGTTTCGCTCCCGATAACTTTAAAAATAAATTTTATTTAACATATTTAAGACTAGCTGTCACGCAGGGTTTCGCTTCTGTTGACTTTATCTCGATAAAAACATAACCCTACACTGAAAAAAAAAAGAATGATTGATTTTACTAAATTCCGCGTAAATTTTATCAAATCCGCGGGTTATATAGGTCCTACACACGAAATTGTTGATTTTACCATGATTGATTACCATATACCATTGATTATGTAAATCAACAAAGTGGATTTTGTTAAATTCACTCTTGTTATAGTAAAATTAACTATGAAAAGGGTCGACTATGGCAGTTCATTACTCAACCTACGCTACTTTAGTACATTCAACAATTCTTTTTTCAGTGTACATTTTTGCAGTTGTGTAGCTTATAACCAAGAAGGTTATAAGCTACACGCTTCAACTTTCATACCAAATTTCATCCAAATATACCCAGTACTATCGAATTCCGCCGCTTGTGTTAGAAATGACTGATTTTAAAATAAAAACAAACAGTTTATTTTCCTTTTCGTTTTTATACAAGCTCAGTAAATACCATCAAGCTTATCAAGATTAAGCAAGCAATAATCTTCTGAACTTACGAAGCCGACACGTAGTACAAGATCAGTTTTTGCGCTAATTTGAATTACGATGGAATTAGTAGTTAGGGGTATCTCTCTGTCTGTATAGTTAATCATATTACCGTGTATTAGTTAATGCGGTCCGCATAATCTAATTAGTACAATTGTGCCAGCTGACGTTCATTCGTTCATTCAGCGATATCAGATCGGAACACCGATCACACAGTCAAATCGACACAACATAAACATTGTTTTGTTTCATATACTCGTAAAACAATTATTATATTGTACAGAACCATCTGTTGCCCGTAACTTCGTTCGCGTGAATATTTTGTACATTTACACGAGATAAAAAGTAGATAGATAGATATACTCTTTATTGTACACCATAACAGAATTAAATGAGGACTTATTCCAGGATTTCAGCTATTTCGATAACAATTTCATTCAAATCCGTTCAGTAGTTTTTTGCGTGAAAGAGTAACAAACATTCATCCATCCCCACAAACTTTCGCATTTATAATATTAGAAATTTTAATGATGTATAGCGTGTATCTAGATTTTGAGTAATCTTTGACAAAGTTCAAGACATCATAGATTTTGCATTTTCACCACTTAGTACAAAGTGAAACATTATACATATTATACAACGTGTAACATATAGTTCTGGTATAGTAACCAACATAACACTGTGCGGTGGGCAGATTCCTACTCTGATGTATACAGGCTAGAATGTGGAGTAAGGCAAGGAGGTTTAACCTCGCCCAAGCTATTCAATTTGTATGTGAATAAGCTGATTGAGGAACTCAGCAGCTCTGGAGTTGGATGCATGATGGACGGAGTTTCCCTTAATAACATTAGCTACGCTGATGACATGGTGTTGCTGAGTCCATCAATCAGTGCGCTTAGGAAACTGCTGAACATTTGTGAGTCTTACGCTGGTGCTCATGGACTGAGGTATAATGCTAAGAAAAGTGAGCTGCTCGTTTTCAAAGCACATAATAAGACCTATGAAATAGTACGGTCGGCCAAGAAAGTGGTGTACCAGTTTTGATTTAGTTTCCCGGTCATCGAAAATTACAACAAGGTTCGTTATAAAAAGATATTACTGAAAGAGACAACATTATCATGACGTAAACCTATGTATTTAGTATTCATACGTCATATGTCACATATAAGTACATGACATTTTAACCTTTAGTATAAATGAAAAGGACATTAGTTTCTACAAAGCAATTGAAATGTTTCCAAACAAAAGTAATAAAAACTATTTAGACAACCGAATTCCATTTGAAAAAGAAAACTGACAATTGACATTTTGTCAAATATATGCAAAAAATCGATATATTTTCCGTGTTATTTTTCAATCAACTGCATATAAAATCATCTCAATGCCTGCCAACTTGACCATTGCCGAAAGAGCACAAATAATTGCCCAATTTAATGAGGGAAGCAGTATCAGTGCGATATCCCGGAATTTGAATATATCGAGGCGTTCTGTCCGCTTTTGGATTCGTCGTGAAGGAGAGGAGGGAAGTTTGTTGGATCACAGAAGAAGTGGTCGCCGGCCTGCACTCTCCAATAACGATAGAGAATTCATGAGACGGGAATATGAAATCAATGGTTTTAAGCCCACAAAACATTTTGCGGAGATGTTCGATGTGAGTGCCCAAACAATAAGGAATCATCTACATTACATGGGGTTGCACCACAGGCATTACGCCAAGAAAATATATTTGACGGATGCTCACAGACTTGCTCGTCTGAACTTCGCCAGAGAGCACTTAGAGTTTGATTGGTCTAATACAGTGTTTTGTGATGAAAAAACGTTTAAATCCAGTCAGCATGGACGTCTTCACCTTTGGCGATATAATTCAACACGGTATAAAGATGATCATGTAATCCCAAATAGAGAATCAGGTCGAATTTCCGTAAATATTTGGGGCTGGATGAGTACGGATGGTGTAGGAGAATTGTGTTCTCTACCTCCTCGAGCGACGGCTGTAAATTATATCGACGTGCTTCAGAATGCAATGCTACCGACAGTCCGTAATGTTTACCCGGAGAACGAAGTGCCACAATTTGATTTTGTTCAAGATAATTGTTCAATTCATAATGCGAGGATCGTAAGAGCCTGGTTTCGTTCACACACTGACGTAAGGGTAATTCAGTGGCCCTCAAGATCGCCGGACCTCAACCCGATAGAAAATCTTTGGGGCCTTATGGTCCAACGATGGTCGCATCAAAATGAAAGAACCAAACAAGCTCTTATTAGTCACTGTAATTATATCTGGGAGGAAATGCGGGGAACCGATATTTGCTCACGGCTTGTTGGTTCAATGAGGTCTCGTCTTTTAGAGGTTATAGAGGCCAACGGCGGTTACACCCGTTTCTAATTTTTAAAAATTTTCAATATCTTCTAAATATTACTATATATGCTATGTTTTTGTTTGTTATAAGTATTTTAAAATTGATTGTAGAAATTTAATAAAAGGATAAATCTATTTTTAGCTTGTTTTTTATTGATATTGTAATTACAAGTTTACAGAAATTGTAGGTTTGTGGCATTGATATACTAAAAACCCAAGATACACAGTCTCGAAGAAAAGTGACGCTCGAAACTGTCGCCAAACACTCACCACTTACGTAGTAATAGATATGCTATAAGTACAAAATATGTTTTTGGAAATTCTATCTTATGACCAATGTTTAAGGTTGTTTTTACAAAGAAAATTTTGGCATTTTGACGTGTGTACCTAGACGCGAGTGACGCGATACTATTTGAAATGAGCGCATAATTTAGAATTAAGCACTCATTTTATGCGGACGGTTTTGAGACGTTGAGTGTGCATCTTGGGTTTTTAGTATATCAATGGTTTGAGGACTCGCCTTGTGCCTTTACAATTTTATGTAACTTGTTGATTACAATTCTGAATTTGTAGATACAATTTTGTCATCAAAATCTACAGCCCCCCGCCGTTGATTTTACGACGTCATTGGTTCCATCAAGTTCAAACTAAGAACAGCTGTCACGTTACAAACAGTAATAGTCGTTATCAATAATCAGATAAAGACAGCAATAGAAGTTGTCAGATCGATCTGCAAGCGAAACTAATCTTTATCACCTATGAATCTGCAAGCGATATTCAACCTTAGGGTGGTACACCACTTTCTTGGCCGACTGTACCACAAGTCTCGTTGTGTGGTACGGTGCTTAATAGAGTTAAGCAGTTTAAATACCTCGGTCACTGGGTTACAGAAGACGGCTCGGATACCTGTGACATGGAGAGAGAGCGCAGGGCATTGGCCGTAAGATGCAACATGCTGGCCCATAGGTTTGCGAGATGCGACAGTAATGTCAAGATTACTCTGTTTAGGGCATATTGCCAATCTTTTTACACCTGCAGCCTATGGACCAGATACACGCTAAAAATGTACAATGCCTTGCGCGTGCAATATAACAATGCATTTAGGATACTGTTGTCACTACCACGTTTTTGTAGCGCGTCAGGGATGTTCGCAGAAGCACGCACTGACGACTTTTTTGCAATAATGCGTAAAAGGTCTGCATCATTGCTGCGTCGTTTGCGTGACAGTGCCAACAGTCTCCTGAATGTGATTGTTAGTAAGACCGAGGGCAACTTGATGGGACACCTGTGCGCAATGCATGTGCTGCAACCGGGTGTTCCCAGAGGATGGTAGATCCTGGTCTTGTTTGTTTAATAGCTTTAATTTTGTCGAGATTTATTATAAGTATATACTAACATAGTTTAAGTCAATACTAACACATTTATGGGTAATACCGAAATAAAGAATAAATAAATAAATAATAATATACATAATAATCGCACGCCTTTTATGGACGGTAACAAATAATATGGCAAGGTTTTTGTAATCCTATGTCTACATAGAAATTTCAATAATTGTTACCAGAGGCCGATTTTTTCAAATGAAGAAGAACGAAGAGAATTGTCGTGTTATTGGCAAGTGACGTGGAAAGTTATTGACCCTCGTAGTGCTGTGGCACGTTTATTATGTATTGTATTCAAGAAACATGTGAAACCGATAATTTGGTATCAATTCTTTGAGTCATTCATTTTGAGCTGAAACTGTGCATAGAGACTCCATACCAGATGTTGTCTTCAGTCATTTTGGATAGACATGGGGTTTCCGTTACACGTTGTATATAAACAATTTAAAATAAATATGTAAAGTATACGTCCTGCTCCCTTCATTGCTCTTTGAATTACCTCTCTATGATTATCCATTTTTGAAATATGGAAAAAACTAAGTTCGTACAACTTTCTACATCATAGATTTTATCTCTTGAAATAAATATTATAGTTATAGTTAGTACATTTAGTTTTATACTTCATTATAAAAAAATACCTACCTATATAAAATCGACAAATAAGGTAAAACATGCTTATCAACAATGGTTTGGTTGATAACATTATTTATTTTAAAACACTAGAAACTTTTTAGGGTTACGTAGCCGAATGGCAGAAAACGGAACCCTTACAGTTTCGTCATGTCTGTCTGTCCGTCCGTCCGTATGTCACAGCCATTTTATTCCGAAACTATTAGGACTACACATATGAAACTTGGTAGGTAGACGTATTCTGTTAACCGCTTTCCGATTATTATTAAAAATCGGAAAGCGGTTAACAGAATATAAAAAATATATATAAAATTAAGGGGGCAATTAGGGGGGCATACATAGAACTGAAACTAAAAATATTTTTTATCAAACCTATACGTGTGTGATATCTACTTATATACAGGTCTTTGAAAATGACATTGAGGTTTCTAAAACCACTTTTTCTTAAAGTCGTTTAAAAGATATACGCTTCCAAAGTGGTAAAATGTGTGTGTGTCTCCTCTAAAATATATGCTGTAGATCTTAATAAAAATTTTCAACGAAAATTGGTTTGAACGAGATCGGGTCAGTAGTTTTTGAGATCACATTTTCTAAAACCGCAAATATAACTTTGTATTTCATACAAACACTATGAAAAACTATTGTTATTGGGCGTAGTTACTACGGAACCCTTCATGAGCGAGTCTGACTCGCACTTGGCCAATTTTTTTGCGAACCTTTATGCGATCGTAGACGTAAAAGCCCCCCCTACTTAGCCCGTTTCTGTGGTTCCCAGTGGTCGGAATTCACCCATTATATGAATTATTTTTAAGGCATTAGTTAATAAAAAATCCAAAAGCAAACGACATCCATCCAACACGCACTGGGCCCGCGAGGAGGATTACGGCCCATTTCCTCTCAAAGAGAGGAGAAATGCCATGCAATGCTCCATGAAAATAACCGTTATTTTCATGCTTATGTTCCATGCTGAAAGACGCGATCTCCATAATTGCCAAAATAGGTGGAGATAGGCAGGACATGCTGGCACGCATGGAAGAAAGTAGGTAGACAATACTGGAATGGAGGCCACGTGCTAACAGCAGATCACGCGGCCGTCCTCCCAAGAGATGGGTGGACGACACGCACGTCGACTGGATGCTGAGGGGTCAAGATCGCCTGGCATGGAAGGAATTGGAAGAAGGCTACGTCCAAGACGACCCAAAATGGCTAAAATGATGTTATGTTATTATAATACAGTATGTTAACTAACAGAGGGCGTTCCCGTTAACCCGCAATAGTATAGCATCCATACATGCTAAAAAAATATTACCATTCGAAAACAAAATGCTTTTATTTTTTTTTAATATTAAAATATTCACTAAAAATGTTAAATTGATACGTAAAAGAAACACTCTGTACACGCGTACTTGAAGGACGGCAACGTCGCAATTTATTTATGAATGCGTACGCGTGTACTGAGTGTTTTTTTACGTAATAGGTATATAATCTTTTTGGTAATAAAAAATGTCTTATGTTATGTTTATGTTATACTTTTTTGGCAATGGAAACTTTAACTGTGCTAAAGTTCATACTCATCCGCATAATTTACGTAAAAAGGGGTACAAAGTTTTCGCTTCACAAATCAATACTACATAATATGTGTAGATACTAAGGTACTACCTATAAAGAGTATTATTAAAGTAATCAAGATTTTTTAAACAGGCTATACGGATAGGTTGCCAAAACATTTAATGGAAATGAAAAGATAAACAGTCGATTAAAAAAACTCCGGAATACACATTTGATACAAAAGTAAATACGATTACGATCTCAAAAGCATTTAGAGCACGAGACGTAATCCCATTCCAACAAAGGTAGATAACAACATTTTGATACAGGATCTACATTTAATATTAACGATTTTAATGTAAATCTGTTTGCTTAGCGAATTATCAAGAGCCAAAGGAAATAATAGAATAATGAAAATGAGCCGTCTCCGATGTGGAACTTCTAGGAAAATAAAGCCTTATTAAAGTCTTAGGTGTAAATTAGGAACTTGAGGCTAAATGATAACAGTTGCATGAGTCGATCTTCAAAGTTAAACAAGCCTTGCCGAGGTCAGTTCCTCGGATGGGTGATGATCACCTTGTAAGTCAACATACCGAGATTCTTCCATGACTCGTTGGAGGCCGTTGATCCCGTCATTGGTACATATTTGAGTCATGGTTAGTCAGAAGCCAGAAAATCTGACACCAGCCTTGCCAAGTGACATTGTGTAACCCAGCCACTGGGTTGTGGAGGTCAGATAAGCAATCGCTCTAGGGCGTCCAATCTCGGAATACCGAGATCTCGGTATTGCGGGATCCCGCGTCATTTTCCAATACCGCGTGATGCGGGATTACGGGCGCGGGATCCGCGGGATTTGCGGAACTGAAAAAAGCATACATACGACCTCTCGTGAGCGCGATCGCTCGGTGACTGGCGGCCGGCAGTGTTGCAAACAACGCGGGGGCCGATGTCGCCCGTTTTTCACAGCTTATGTAACCTAATATAGCCTAATTTCAGTCAGTGGTAGCCTAAGTATGTAGCCTAAAATATCAGTAAAGTTTTTTATTCAGTATTTGTTACTGTTTTTTGTGAAGAAAAAACGGTGTAATTTGATTGATCTCATAATAATACGTAAATAAATGTGGAGTTAGTTGATTAATTCATTGTTTTTTTGTGATAAATAAACGGTGTAATTTGATTGATCTCATACTAGTAGTAATACTGGAATAAATGTGGAGTTAGTAGATTAATTCATTGTTTTTTTGTGATAAATAAACGTTGTAATTTGATTGATCTCATACTAATAGTACCTAATACGTAAATAAACGTTGGTTACGAGTAAGTTGATTAATTCATTGTTTTATTTGCCTTATATAAATGTGAATATTTTCAATATGCGGGATCCCGCAAATACCGAGATCCCGCGGGATTGAAAATTCGTAGTCCCGCAAATACCGAGATTGAATTCAGGCTGCGGGATTGGACGCCCTAAATCGCTCCAAGTAAAGCACTAGTACACAACTGCGTCCGGTTCGTCTGGAAGCGAAACCCAACAAAGTTGCAAAAGGCTAACCAGATGACGATGAGGTTCTGTATATTTTGGATTTAGATTATCATTGATCACACCTCAGATTTGAATGGTTACGAAATCGGGCTACTGTTTACCAGAGCACCGAGACACTATATCATTGTGGGAAAGGAATAAACAGTATTGTCCGCGGCTATAGGTTTGGGGTGAGAACACTTATTTATTTATTTAAACTTTATGTACAATAGAATGTACATAAGCGGACTTAATGCAGCAAGGCATTCTCTGCAAGTCAACCTTTGGGTTAAAAAAACACATTCTGGTAGGTGTACAAAAAATTAAAATAAAATAATATATATAATACTTACAAAATACATATATATTATATGCTAATATAATAAACGAATAAATACGGTACTTTATAATAATCTTTATGATTAAGAGAGCTCATAATAATTATGACGAAGACCAAACTAAGAATAACAGTCCTTTAAGTAGTGGTTTAACAGTGAACCAGCTTTTCGCTGTTAGTCAACTCCATTATTGGAAAACACAGCTGCGAGACCAGGCTAAGGCAGTTATAGTTAGTTATGATGGAGCGAAAGTTCATTAATACGTTCGATAGTAAAGTTACTGCGCAAAGTGAAAAGTTTACAGCAACTTTACAGCTTATCCTGTTTATTCACTTATTATACATATAGCTAACATGTTTAAATTAATCATAATCACACATACAGAAAATTGTACCTAGCGTACCGGTATCTGGGATAAGAGTCCGAACTAACAGCGGTCAAAGCACTAGAGGAAGGAACCTCCAAACGCGCCGTTTATAAAAGTATCAATTTCTGAATCAAGCCCTTAATTCAGCTGCTTATCGAGCCTCCAAAGGTTTGTCAAACCTCCGCTTATTTATTTATTAATGTAAGAGTCTTCGGCAGTCAGTTCCATGCTCGGCATCAGACTAGTAGATCGGGTTCCAAATGTTGAAATCCAGAAACCTACGAAGGTCTTCGATATCAGACACCGTATTATGGAACTCAGGGGGACCTGTGCAGGATACCTAAGAAAAGCGCGGTGATGGCAGGTAGAGTATGGCGGTGTCCGAGTTGCATCCAAGGACTGGAAAGAGGTGTGTTGGTCGTCCGCTAGCGAGATGGGCAGACGACATTGTTGCCATCGCAGGTATACCCTGGGTGAAACTGACATAGGAACGTGGAGCTTGGGAGCGAAGAGAAGTTTGTATGTACTTATATTGCCGACTTCCTTGCGGGGGAGCCGCTTGCAGAGGCTAGTAGAGACAGTAACAACGTGTAGACCGATAAAGTTTATTTTATGATTATCATGCCGTAATAGCGTGATTGATATGTGAGCATCTAGTTGGTTTAGTAATTAATGTTTAATAGAAGGTGTGACAATCAGCTTTACTTGTAGCTTGTTTTGTAGTTGGTAATTAGTATACTAATAAGAGAAAACTCAAACTTAGACTAATTACGATATGAATAAAATATTCCTTCATAAGTAAACCATATTTAAATTTAAAAGACCGGTATTCTTTACAGGTTTATAATTGACTAGATTTTAGGCTGCCCCACAGCAAAGATATGCCTAAGCGCGCCTTTAATCGGGATAAAAATCCTGTCAAAAACATTTCACTCTGTCTGTGAAACGTTTTTATCCTATCAGAACTATGTTGATACGTAGAAATTGGGAATAATTTTCGAGACACAAAATAAATTGTAGTTATTTCTGCGCCAGAAATCAGTAAGCGTATTCGTGACATAACAGCAGGCTCTATCATAATGGCAGCACTGCGATTTTCTAAAATTGCCCAGATCATTTTCTATTGTTAGTTTTTACCCACTTAATTTAATTTTGTCGTTTGTCCTATGCGACTTAAATAATTGATAAATGATTTTTATTTTGCAAATTGGTTATTAAATAACACTTACACGTCATTTTTTCGTAAATATTAACTAGATGAGGCCGGTGTTTCCTGACTACCCTGAGAAGAAACACCGAAACAAACCCAAGGTTCCGTCTCTTTTAAAGTCCATACAATCTATACTGGTTTAATTATATGGGAAGCTTGTAGGTTTCAGTCTGAGGCGATCTTTTGAAGAAAGATGCTCACAGATTTGAGTGGGCCTGTCCATACAGTGCAAGCATTTGTCAAATGACGTATAGCTCAACTTAGAACAAGGAGCTTAACGATTTGACGAACAATACCAAGGTAAGAACGTTTGGGTAGGCCGCTATAATTTTTAAATTATATATTTTTTAATTATAATTTACCTTAATTCAAAAATAATAAATTGCAATAAGACGGATTAATTAATTATTATGTATTATGTTGGGCTCGGCTCCCAGTCTAACCGGATGCAGCTGAGTACTAGTAGAAGTACTAGTTTACATGGTGGTAACGCCAACACTAATTATATAGATTTACTCTTATAGGTACTATAAGGCAGTTTGTATTTCCCGCTCCTTTTCCCACCTGTACATGCAGCGCTTTAGCATCATTCAAAAGGTGAACATGAGAACGAGAGAACGAGGACTGACAGCTGTCAGTTCGACGAAGAAATTGCACATGAAAGCACGTGTGTAACGGATCTCTCGAATCACCCCCGCACCGCATGACGAGCCCTTTCGTCTGACCCCGCTAAGAGATGAGGATCTTCTCGAGCCTTTCTCTGCAGTTTTCAATACATTCCCGCTCCGCCAAACGCATCCTTGTGTTTGATTACCCAGAGTAATAAGAAGAAAAAGTATATTCAAATATTGGTCGCACGACCCGCGTAGTGATACTCTGCTGTGTGCTGGTCGAAGGAGATTGGATCCCGCTGGCCTGCCCCTGGTAAGTGCTGCATGTCCCTTCTCTTCCTCTCTTCTCCGCCTCGACTTTTGCCACTGCCGCTTCACTTTAATTAACACGTCCACCGTATCGAAGGTTGGTTCTGATTATAGATGCTGGCGGGAAACATTCCGAATAATTCTCGTCGAATACTTCGGAAGTATTCTGAAATATTCCGAAACTTTGGGAATATTTCAACTGTCAAAAAAAAACAGGAAAATCGACCTTTGAAGTCTGATAATATACCAAAACCTGCTCCTAAGTAGGTAAGAACAAATACTTTTCTGAAAACCGCATCATAACGTGTTTGCTTGCAAGGTTTGCCTTTATTTGCTTTTATTGACTGGGCTATTATACGCGTTAAGTAGGTAGGTAATGATTAATACCTACCTATGCGACTCGCGAATACTCGCGATGCGTACAGAGCTACATACAAACTAACCAAAAGCATAGGTAACCCTTTTTCAAATAGCAAATCAAATATGCTTGGCCTGGTTTTTTTTATTTCACAACTGACATTTAAGGCTATAATCGCATAGCACGACTTACAACTCGATCGCCTAATGCATGTATTTTGACCAATAGGATGCACGAAGCGTATTTTAGTAGTGTTCGTAATAGTAAGTATTAATATAATGTTACACGCCCTGTACTCGCAAAATGCATATTATTTCTAATTGGGCGAAAACAGGAAGGGATGTGGTTTGTCACTAGCTGCGCTTCCGCAGAAATATTTTCTTAAGTGAGTATGCGTATCTTTGGCCGATAGTACCTACCTAAAAACAAAAGAATAAAAACTTTTTTTGCAAAAAACAAAACCGACTTCCATATCAAAACACTCCAAAGCCAAAAATAATTTTAATTTCGGTAGTCGGTGTTATTGGTTTTGTATTTTCTTTTTTTTTCACACCGCCTTCCGAAATTAAAATTATTTTTGGCTTTGGAGTGTTTTGATATGGAAGTCGGTTTTGTTTTTTGCAAAAAAAGTTTTTATTTTCGCGCTTTTTAGTGGGTCAGTGAATTTTCCAAATCGATTCGTAAATGACGGAGTTATGCGCGAACAAAAAACGCAATGCAGAGTAAACGAAAAGATCATCAAGGTAAATTATTTTTTTCGACTTTTTTGATTTTTCAGAAACGGCTCATCCGATTTCGATAAAATTTTCATGGGACCATTTGGGAAGTATACCCTTTCCAACAAAAAAAGAATTTTTCAAATCGGTTGGCAAGCGACGGAGTTATGCGTGGACAAACATAAAAAAAAAAAAAAAAAAAAAAAAAAAAAAAATACAAACATCCGAATTGAGAACCTCCTCCTTTTTTAGAAGTCGGTTAAAAATCCTGTTAATCGCAGGCTAATAAATCTACCTATAAAAATATCAACATGTACTTAATCAATCCCATTTATAATAAAATAAACATTTATATTTTACTCTCGTAGCGTACATACGTACTCTCGCAGTGAACAATAATTAACTCACCCACCACACAACAAGCAAACACATTTATTCCCATTGAATTATTCGGGCGAAATATTCGGAAACATTCGATTGCGGGGTACGAATCTTTCTCGCGCGGGTGAAAACTTCTCCGCGGAGCAGCATCCCCTCCCTCTTACCGCACCCCGCACCGCCATCGCCTGCACGCACGACTCGTGGCCGGTGGCAGTCGGATGCGCGCGTCGCGGTGCCAGCGCGGCGGCGGCGGCCGGCGCACAGAGAATAATTAAAAGTTTCTTTAAATCAGAATGATTCAAAATGAATTTATCATTTTGAATAATTCCCATTTAAAGAAACTTTCCCCGAAGTATTCCGGAATTATTCGGAATTATTCAGAAGTTTTGCAACTATAGTTCTGATACCTTTCAGGACTGAATTATTGTTGGCGTGACCACATGGACTACTACTGATTATCTGACCTCCACAATTTTCTTGCTTCTGACTACTCCTAATGACTGTCAAAGATGTACAAATGGTAACCGGAACCAACGGCTTAACGTGCCGGAAGAAACGTTTATTTTCACTACAATATTTAACAGTAACATTTAAATGTTTAATTACCAAGTACACTGAAAAAAAAAGAATGATTGATTTTACTAAATTCCGCGTAAATTTTATCATATCCGCGGGTTATATAGGTCCTACACACGAAATTGTTGATTTTACCAAATAGAACTGGTTGATTATGTAAATCAACAAAGTGGATTTAGTTAAATTCACTCTTGTTATAGTAAAATTAACTATGAAAAGGGTTGACTATGGCAGTTCATTACTCAACCTACGCTACTTTAGTACATTCAACAATTCTTTTTTTTCAGTGTAGGTAGTACATCACTGGAAAAATATTTTGGAGATTGGTGCCTTACTTAGCTAGGCCAAAGGCTTACAGGTCACTAAGTCTCCACTCTCCACACCAAGTTTGGTAATAATATAATAGCCTTTTATTCCTAAATATAGGGTTACAAAAGGTCCCTAAGTTCGGTGAGCCTTTTGGCATAGGCCTACTCCAATTCCTTCCAATGGGTCCTGTCCCTTGCTACTCTCAACCAGAATGGTCCCGCTGTCTGTTTCAACCACCAACTTTGGTATTATTCGTCAAATCATTCAAGCTCCTTAAGATTCTATGTTGATCTACGCGATATTTGACAAATGCTTGCACTGTTTGGACGGGCCTGCTCAAATCTGTGTGATTCCGTCTTTTAATGGGCGCCACAGGCATAAACCTACATGGCTCTCATATGATTTGATCACTACAGATTGTATGGACTTTAAAAGAGACGTTGACCTCTGAGTTTGTTTCAGTGTTTCTTCTCAGAGTAGTCAGGAAACACTGGCCTCATCTAGTTTACATTTACGAAAAAAATGACGTGTAAAAAAAAATTTTTGCAAAAAATAGAACCGACTTCCATATCAAAACACTACAAAGCCAAAAATAACTTTAATTTCGGAAGTCGGTGTTATTGGTTTTGGATTTTCCTTTTTTTTTTCACACCGCCTTCCGAAATTAAAGTTATTTTTGGCTTTGTAGTGTTTTGATATGGAAGTCGGTTCTACTTTTTGCTAAAAAAATTTTTTTTACGCTTTTTAGTGGGTTGGTTTGTAATTTATCTAGTTACAAAAGCCATAATGTCAACAACTTATCACCTTTTACAAAATATTGCTTTTCCCTGTGCATAGCCGTTAATTTTTGAAGAGTTCTCCTGGTATTTGACCATCAGCTATGTATTGTGACGAGCATAAAGTGTTTAACATCCGTACTCAAGTAATGGAATCGCAATCCACGAAATACTTATTATTGAGGAGTTTCAGTGGCCATCTGTGGTCTTCATGATCAGTTCAACTTCCCCAAATGGTATTTTTCGGAAGCAACTGCTCAAGGTACTATAAGAAATACCCAAAACGCTATAGGTGTGCCTATAATATTTGAAGAGATCCCTCGATTTCTCCAGGATCCCATCATCAGTTCTTGATTTCGTAACAATGGGGCCAACTAGAAAGTATACCCATTCAAACGCAAAAAGAATTTTTCAAATCGGTCCAGCCGTCTCCGAGTTATGAGGTAACATAAATAAAAATAAAAAGTTCAAGACGAATTGTAAACCTCCTTTTTTTGAAGTCGGTTAAAAAGTGTTACTTATAACCCATTTGCAAAATAAACATCATTATTTTATTATTATTTCCGTATTACTAAGTCTGACTGACATACGTGCTAGTGGCAATATTCTTAGGTTTCAGAGTCAAAACAAGAATACCGTCATGTGAATACGATACATTGTAATCATAATGAAGCACTAAAACGTGTTAATGAAGATAATGATTACGGCTACTTACATGTAGCTGTATTCAGCGTCTTGTATCTTAGTGGTACATCGTTACTTGTGTAATTAGTACTCAGGTACGTCAGTTCTTAGCATAGTGACTAGGTACTTAAAAAACCTTTTCGCAAAAAATAAAACCGACTTCCATATCGAAACACTACAAAGCCAAAAATAACTTTAATTTCGGTCATCGGTGTTATTGGTTTTGCATTTCCTTTTTGTCACACCACCTTCCGAAATTAAAATTATTTTTGGCTTTGTAGTGTTTCGATATGGAAGTCAGTTTTATTTTTTGCAAAAAAGGTTTTTTCACGCGTTTTAGTGGGGCGGTTTATAATTTATCTAGTTACAAAAGCCAAAATGTCAACTAATTTTCACCTTTTACAAAATATTGCTCTTTCCGATGCAGAGCCGTTAATTTTTGAGGAGTTCTCCTGGTACTTCACCAACAGCTCTACTTCACCCTATGCATTGTGACGAGCATAAAGTACTTAACAACCATATTCAAGTAATCGAATCGCAATCCACGAAATAGTAATTATTGAGTAGTTTCGGTGGCCGTCTGTGGTCTTCATCATCAGTTCCACTTCCCCAAATGGTGCTTTTCAAGAGTAACTGCACAAGTACTATACTATAAGAACTGTACTATAAGAAATACCCAAAACGCTATAGGTAGGTGTGCCTATAATATTTGAAGAGTTCCCTCGATTTTTCCCGTGATGTCATCAGTGATGACAATGGGACAAAAAAAAAAAATTTTCCAAATCGGTCCAGCTGTCTTCGACTTATGAGGAAATATACATAAAAAAAAAGTTCAAGACGAACTGAGAACCACCTCCTTTTTTGAAGTCGGTTGAAAATAAATTGCTAATTTATATTAATTGTATTTAGCAATTAATATTTATATTAATAAATTACTAGGATTTCTCCTGGTGCATTTTTACAAACACTTAAATCTAGGACAAATATTTGTATATCATACAAACATTTGTTCCGGTGCGAGAATCGAATCCGCAACACGCAGCGCAGCAGTCAATCGCTCAATTACTGCGCTAATTGTGTCGTCAACGCACTAATAGAATATTGATAACGGTTTTCTTGAAATGCATAGCAGTTACACAACAATACCTAGTTGGAATTTTTCCGTGTTTCATAGGAAACACGTGAATAATTTAGTTTTCTTACAATATAAAACGCATACTTATATCAACATGTATTTTTAGAACCGATAATAGTCTGTCGAGCCACAAATTTAAAGCGATATCTAAAGATTTTATAAACAATTTATTTGTCTCTTTAAGAAATGTTTTTATTTAACTTTTGAATCAGTTTTTTCGGAGTTTGGATTTTATTATATTCTATACTAATTTTATAAGCGCGGAAATTACTTTGCCAGTCAGTTTGTGACCTGTAGACGCTTAAACCACAGCACAGTTTGGATTCAATTTTGTATGGATACAGTTTGTGGCTCTAAGAAAGACAGGATTTTTATCCCAGAGTTTTGAAGGGAAGTTATGAAATATTACCAAATCCACGAGATGCCCTCTCGTGGATTTGGAAATATTACCAAATATTTCATAACTGCCGGCTCCTGGTAGAAAGTTATTGAAAGAGGTAAGGTAAGAAGAGGTAATGATTGTGGGTTAGTTTGTAAGAGATTATCGTCGAAAATACTAATCCGATTTAAAAAATTGTTTCACTAGTAGAATGCTACGTTATCACTGAGTGACATAGAAATATTTCAAAAATACTCCACACGCGAGCAATGACGCGGGCAGAAGCTAGTATATTATAAATAGACATTATCTACACGCTTCGCTTGAATTTCAACGGACCGTTCCGTCCGATAGCAAATAGTTATGGTCAAAAAACAATATAGGACCGAAATCTGCTTCTCTCTCAACTATTTACTGCAGGACTTGATGGAAGCTTCCGATGCGACGGTACCAAACTTGTTGCCCAGTTCTGGGCAGACTCAGTTTAACCATTAGCCATCGACACGCCAAGAAGATAGACCAAAACAAAATAACCCGTAACAATCTGGAGTAAAGATTTTGTACTTACCAGCACAATGGGCACAGTCTTCAGCTTGGTCCATTGTATCCTGAATGCAGCTCGGTTGCATTTGGCAGACGTGAGTCTCACCCACCCGGGCAGCTCCAGAAGGTCGGTCAGAAGCTCTTCATCCAAGGTCAAGTCCTGCAGCTCACCCGACCCTCGCAGCGCAGAGAGGGAGATCTGTTCTGGTGACAGATTTTTTGTGAACCTGATGGAAGAGACGCGTAGTTATAATAATTTAAGGGTATGATTATTGAGATACTACTACTACAGGCTTCACTTCCGTGGAGGTGGACTTAATCACGATAAAACATAGCCCTTCTTCTTTTGCAGTCGGGTAAAAAGTATAACCTTCATCAAGCTTCAAGCTACTTCCGTACTAAATCTCATCCAAACCTACCCAGTACTTTCGAAGACTAGCCTATTTAAACAAACAAACGAACTTTTGCGCTTTAGAATATAGATGGATAGCAATTTTTGTCATTAGCAATTGGACGATTTAGATTCTTTATTTTAATTAAAAAATGATGGGATCAGACTGGTTTCGAGATTGTTAATAAAAGTGACTCTGAATAAGAATTTTGGGGGTTTCAGGAATGCTCTACTGAGATAGGTACCGCAGCCTGGAAATGCAAGGGCAACTAAAGGAACAGGGTGGACTTTCAGTCAGTAGTAGTCTGACACTTCATTCCGGCAAGGGCGGATCCAGCTTTGGTGCCGGGGGGGGGGGACGGGGGTCCCACACGTTCGTTTATAACGACAAACTGCAGTATTATCTAGTAACAATGTTTAAGAAATTTAATCAGTGGTCCACCTAGGTCCTGGTCCCAGCCCAGGGGTGGGTCATGACCCCTCCCCTGGATCCGCCCTTGCTTCCGGTCCATCCAGAGCGGGAGACGCCATTTGATGATTTGCCGCATAAAAAACAAAGAACGTAACCGTGTTTTTGAAAATTGTGGCCTGGTTCAAGCGCGAATATAATAAAGTGACGTGAGTTAAAAACTTCAATTTTCTTTTAAATGGAAAATGCTGAGAAAGTAATAACATTATTAACAAGCACATTAATTAATATCCATAGGCAGGTACATAATTTAAACATGAATTTCCTTATAGAAGAAAAAATAATTTGAATGTTCTTTGAAGAACATTGCAAACTTTATTTATGAATAATTCAACTGCAATACTTCATCATCGCCCAGGTTTTCTTATTCATACAGTTTATAATGAAAGCTGAATACTAAGAAACATCAGTGTTCTCTTCTTAACAGAACCTATTTATTTTACAAAAAGCCAGTAGGTGTATGGTTTTTTTGGAGGGGGTACCTTTCCCAATTTTAGTCGCCGGCGTGTCGTGTTCCAAACTAATAATGGGATTCCAGTCATGACCATTTATGGGAGCCGATATGGTCATTGAGTGCCAGGGTTGCAGGATATTTCTGACGAGATACCGTGGCCCCGGAAAACAATGCTAACTGAATGAACAAGGTCTGTATTTAATCAGTACAAGTCTGGCAGTCCCGTTCCATCCACAGCAGCAGTCATTTGAAGATATTTCCACGAAATAAAACAAAATTGGCCAAGTGCGAGTCAAACTCGCCCATGAAGGGTTCCGTAGTAACTACGCGAAACAACTTTGTTTTTTATAGTGTTTGTATGAAATACAAAGTTATATTTACGGTTTTAGAAAATGTGCTATATCTCAGAAACCACTGATTTTCGTTGAAAGTTTACCTTAAGATCTATAGCATTTATTTTATTTAGATTTCTCACTCTATTATTATAGAAGTTAGAGGGGGGGACGACCATTTTACCACTTTGGAAGTGTCTATCTCTTAAACGATAGATTTTAGGAAAAAATGATTTTAGAAACCTTTATGCCATTTTTAAAGACCTATCTATAGACACCAAACACGTATAGGTTTGATGAAAGAAAAAAAAGATCAGTTTCAGTTCCATGTATGGGAGCCCCCCTTAATTTTATATATTTTTTTAGTTTTGTATAATAATCGGTAAGCGGTTCATGGAATAAATATATCTACCAAGTTTCACATGTGTAGTCCTAATAGTTTCGGTATAAAATGGCTGTGACATACGGACAAACGGACAGACAGACACAGACATAACGAAATTATAAGGGTTCTGTTTTTGCCATTCGCCTACGGAACCCTAAAAACGGGAATCCACAAAAGCGTCTCAACCGAATGGTCTGGTGACCACCTCCTCAATGATCAGTATACCGTTATACACCGATAACTATCAGACCACACCAGTGCCCTCACCGTGTATCGAATGTTTCCGCAGTCCTTTGGGAAGACTATAGAGGGAACTACTGAATTTTCAAGGGCACGGCAGCTCGTGATCATTGTGCCACAGTCTTTCCTGTGATCGCACGGTTTGCGGACAACAGGGTGCCTACTCTAAGCGCTCGCAGCTCTGGAGTTCCACTTGCCTAAAATAAAGTAGGCGAGGATCTCAACGTTCAAGGCGATGAAGCGGTTGCCTCCCAGGTTGAACAATTTTTCTTAAAGTCAGCGTAATCCATATGGAATGTTGTCCGATATCGAAGGTAACTATTCAATATCGTAAATCACATTATGGAACTCAAGTGAAATTGGGCAGGGCAAGTATGAAGGTTATGGTAGGTGGAGTAAAGCTCTGACCGAGTGGCGTCAAGGTCTGGTAAGAGGAGCGTTGGTCGTCCGCTAGCGAGATGGGCAGACGACATTATTGCCATCGCGGGTATACTGGAGCTTGGCAAAAGCAAAGGGAGGCTTATAAACCAGCAGTGGGTGAAGTCAGGCTGTGAATGATGATGATGATGAATCCATATTGAAGTTTTCCTAAGAGAGAGAAGGCACTCTCTGCCTGCTCATTTTCATTTGAAGGTTGGGTTTAACTTAAATGTAATACAGAATAAGAGAACTATTTATAATGACTAATATTTGTTTTCAATTAATCATTTTATAATCATGTCATTGGTTACTAAAGAGAGTGCACCTGTGTTGAACACACTGATAGACTGTCCCTCTTATCTTGAACAGTTAGTGCTTCATAGCGTTGGAATTTTATACAGATACTAGCTGACCCGCCGCGACTTCGTTCGCGGGGTATCCTACCCCTACTCAACCGATACCACTACCCCTATCCCACCGATACCCTACCCATACCTTACTCTAGCCCTACCCTACCCAAACCCTACATTACCCCTACCCTACCAATACCCTACACTACCCCCACCCTACCCCTACCCTACACTACCCCCACCCTACCCCTACCCTATACTACCCCCACCCTACCCCTACCCTATACTACCTTACCCCTACAGTGCATATAAAATTTGGTAAAAATCAGTAAAGCCGTTTCGGAAGAGTAAGGTAACTAACATTGTGACACGAGAATTTTATATATTAGATATAACTCATTAATTTCCATTTTACTTCAGTGTTAACCAAAACTTTGATAAACAATGTAATGTTCTAGTTTTTAGTAAAAGATTTATCATAAATTTTGTTCTTTTACATAGAAAAGAATTGATGATTGAAGGAAAGATGATTGTAAATTTAGATTCTAAATAAATTGATTTGTTAGAAAACATATATTGTCACCTTATAACAATAATGTCACTTTAATCATGATTCTTTAAGATATCAACAACTGCTTAGCCTTTTCCAAACTATGTTGGGGTCGGCTTCCAGTCTAAATGGAACAGCTGAGATCCTGTGTTTGACATGGAGCAACTGCCTATTTGACCTCCACAAACCAGTAGCGGGGTAACACAATACCCCTTGGCCAGACCAGTGTCAGATTTTCTAACTAACCGTCACAAATGTCAAATACATAGCAGCACATTATATAAGGCAGAAACCAGTGCTCACCATTTCTAACAGACTTCGAAAATCACAGGTGGTTTTCAATTTGTCTGTATATTTTCTTTCTGTACAGAGAAGTGTTGGCCCACGGGCATTATTTACGAGTTGTTGGTTGTGTGTACAAACCTAGGCAGCCGGTGCATCACTTTGTGTAATTTTCATTATGCAGTAGGCAACCAGAATGACATGCAACATCCAGCAACCTGCACTGGCCTGTATGGTACATTATGGCGCATTTCCTCTTAACAACCGATTTCCTCAAATGTTACAGGTTCATTATGTTATGTAGGTTCTGTTATTTTTCCTTATAAGTGAGAAATACTTTCATGAATTTTTAACAGAGTTTTAACTAGGTTATTGACAGCAAAAAGTATAAACTACTAGCTTCTGCCTGCAACTTCGTTCGCATGGGAGGGTTTTCCCGTATTAATCCTGATCCTGTGGGAATTCCGGGATAAAAAGTAGAATATGTGTTATTTTAGGATGTCAACTATCTACTTAACAAATTTAATTTAGATCTGTTCAGTTGATTTTGCGTGAAAGAGTAACAAACAGCCATCCATCCATCAACGCAAAGTTTCACATATAATATTAGTAATATTTCAAAACATGGTCCCATGTAACTATGATTGTCAAGTTTGATAAATAAATAATGAATACAGGATATGTGATAATAAAAGAAACACATGTTTTGTTAAGCACAAAAAATGTGTTAAATGAATATTGTTATTATAAACACTATTAAAAATATCCAACAAGTTTTTGTTTGTGTTTTAGTAAACCAGTTTAACTACATTCAATTTGTTTGTTACCTCTGCACCTATTATTTTTATTTTAAAAGTTAGTCTTAATGTAAATGTATAAGATTTCAAGTGTTCATTGGTAGTGAAGCCATGATAATGTTATATGCCATCTTTTGCTTATTTTTGTATGCACCTGGCATGCTGTCTCTTCACCACCTATGGTTGACTGGTAGAATGCCTAAGGTATTAAGCCTGCCGCTATCCTATTTAGGGTTGCCCTATTAACCTGTGTATTTTCAGGCCTTTTCTGCAGCTTT
This sequence comes from Tholera decimalis, assembly GCA_943138885.2. Classification (NCBI taxonomy): domain Eukaryota; kingdom Metazoa; phylum Arthropoda; class Insecta; order Lepidoptera; family Noctuidae; genus Tholera; species Tholera decimalis. The sequence continues at coordinate 17,876,598 of OW964551.2, forward strand.
AAAAGATCAGGCAACCCACTACTGGTACGTCTATTCTATTCCCACTACAGAACAATCAATTATATTTATTACCCAACTGCAGAGGGTAATGTGTTTCAGACTATGTATGTTTTTGTTAATAGTTACTTATACAGTTGAAACCGAATATAACGACGTCGCTTATAACGACGGATCGGTTATTACGACTTAATGGCAAGGTCCTGGCCTAAACCGTATATAAATACTTAAGTAAACATACTGCCTATAACAACATAGGATATAGCAACATGATTATCACTTAAAACAACGAAACTATCGAAATGCATCGGCTTTAGCAACCAAGTGTCACGTTGTTTCAGCAAAACAAAACATTTAAGGGTTATTTTGACTTGACACTACAATTTTTTTAAAGATAATTTTCTTATCTAATATTTTATTTGAAAGCAAATTCATACACCGAATACTGAAATCCTACATAGCTGTAAATTAAAAACATATTAAAGAACCACACATACATGTTTGTCTACTTGTGTATATATATTGCTTATAACAACTACCGGCTCTAAAGTTGTATGGTCCCTTCAATGTTGTTATATCTGGTTTCGACTGTATATAATATTTTTCACATGTGAATATTTTTGGTCACTTTATATTTGAAGGAGCTAGTGGTTCATAGCTGACTACCCTGCTAATGAACCTTTCTAAACCATCAAGTCTTGTTATTTTTTTGTTAGCCTGTTCTATCCTACTGCTGGGTTATTTGGATTTCTCAACAAGAGGAAACAAGTTTCTTGAAGGTAAATATATGAATTGAAAAAACAAATATGAAACATACACTACAGAACAATGTAAACAAAATATTAGGTACCTACTTGAAATTTTCAAGGTCTTGCATTCCCCTTGAAACAGATACCTAATTTAAAAAATAAAAAAAATAAATAAAAATAAAAAATAAATCTTTATTTCAGACCATTATCCATAATTATTACAATATTTTTTTATAGCATCTGAATACGAATAAATTGTTTCAGGATATTTGAGTCCTGTTTATCCGCAATGACCTGTAGGATGCTGTTAGTGCTAGCCCGGACTCTGCTTAATAATGATGCGAGCCGCTTGCGTATGATGGCATGGAAGCTGTCTACCCTGGCGTCCGCAAACATACCGGAGGCACTACAAAAGCGGGGCAGCCCTAACAACATCCTAAATCCATTGTTATATTGGACACGCAGGGCATTAAGCGTCCTCTGCGTATACCTGAACCACAGGTTGCACGTTCCACAATTTAGTATAGTTCATAAACATTCAGTTCAAAGCTATCAAATTTGACTGACTATATTATACTCGACTCAGATACTTTAGACGTAATATTGAAGCTCCAATAAGAAAGAATTTTCTTTATTATTTCTTTCCATCTATAATTTTGTAGGAATAAGTGACTGATTATTTTACATTTTTAGCCGCTATCTTCAGGCGCTTACTGAGCAAATAATAACTGTTCTCTTAAATTTCACGGCTTACACAAAACATCGCAGAAATACCTAAGTATGTATGATAACAATACATAAATAAATCAAACAAAGGAAGACATATGTGCCGTTAATTACGTTTTTAGCGTATATTGAAAGCATATCTAAATTGCGTACACGTTAAACCAGAGGTCCGTAAGCAATTATCACTGAAAATTAATTAAATTAATATCACAGTAATAAATCTATAGAGCTAGAGACGTATTCTTCAAAACTAAAACATGTAACATACCTCGATAGATGTTTCAGTAATTGATTCTTTATTATAGTCACCATTTTAAATGATAAATTTGTTATAAACTAACTAAATAACACGGAATTTATCAAAAAATCATTATCGCACACACTAATTCCGACATCCGAATACAATTTTATGTGAACGAGTCAACGAGTGAATCAGTGAATGAGTGATTCATGTGAAATGTCAACATCGACCGAAAAATAGATGATATTCTCGTCAAACAAAATTCTAAGGGATATTAATTTTGGTATGCTCATTTTATTAAAAATTTATTTTATCAAAAATTTTCAAAATTCTTACTATTATATTCATAAGATTACCTATATCCGAATGTACGATACTTAGCTATCCTTATCTCGACATGGCATGTAAACGGAACGTTCTCATTGCGTGCACCGGAGTTGTAGCATGGAAACGAAACGCAAACTTGGTAACCAAACCGCGCGACTTTTGTTTAACTGTTGCTGAGTGTTTGACACAGTGTTTGATCGATTTTCTATTAAGTTTTATTTTATCCAATTATTTCCTTAGTCAAGGATTTATATGACAAAAAGTTTGAACTGAAAGAAAAGAGGAGGAGATACTGGCCGTTTGGTCCTTGGAACGACATTTGTAAGATTCTAAAAACAATATAATTTGACATAACGTCTTTTGTTGTTGTTTTCGGGCTTAGTTTTCATTTATGATAATAATTTATTTCGTAATAGTGCTTACTGTAAAACAATTTGTTAGTATTTATTGTCAGTAATGAGAGTTTTTTTTAAATTGACTGAAATATAAAATAGAGCTGTAATTAGTAGATAGCCAGATTGCTATAACTTTTATGTCGGGCGTTAACAGATTTTGGTAGCGTATTTTATTTTCAATTCTCTTAGCCTAACGGGGTAAGATATTTTGATCTAAAGGAATTATTTTGAGTAGCTATGAGATATTTTGTATATTTTCTCTGCTCTAGATTTTGGTCCTTTACTGGTTGTGATAGCTTTCAAATAACTTTGGCTTACTTCTGGTTTCTGCCCTTGTGTTATATCAGCAACATTCGCTAATGTAACACTATGTCATATTCCACGACTGAACACTGTTTACAATCAATTACAATCAATATCAGTACTTAAATTACATTAAATCTATTAATATATCTATTTATATTCTAACCTAACTCCTTTCGAATGAAAAAATTAAACACGTTTTTTTTTTCAATTCCACTGATTTTGCTGACCTATCAGGCTGTGGTAAATCTATGGGTAACCAGTATTACTCCAGATACTTAACATGACCCTCAAAAATACTTTACAAACTACTTACATCATTGCAGCAGCTATTTACATGTCTCACGGTATTGTTACATTTGACGGGGTTGAGGGAATGTTCTAACGAGATACTGCAGCCCTCGATCATAAGGATAGTTAAAGGAATAAGTTTGACACTCCCTTGCACTCCACCCAGAGTGAGGGAGGAGTAATTAGACGATTTTCCCACCGAAAAAATAAAATAATATAAATAGGTTGATTTAGTAATTATAACATTGTATGTAGGCAACACTAGACATTGAGGCACACTATTTACTCTCGCTACGTATGTAAAAAAACCACCTAGACACCTAGAGGTAAGCCAATTACTTTTTTTAGCAACCCACAGTACTTGCACGCTTCCGCAATGGCACGCCGTGAGAAAAATGCCAATATGAACTATATCGACACCGAATTTTCATCCGGGGACTCTAAACAGATGAAAACGAAACGCTTCAAAGAGGAAAATAATAACGAGGTTGATGAACTATCGAAAGACCTCTCCGAAATGGGCTGTATAGTCGACGGAGTGAAGAGACCAAATATATGCGTCGAATCCTGCGTCTATGAAGAATCTGGATCCGAAAATGAAGTGTCAGAAGCTTATCAAGAGGAGGACGCGTATTCCGACGAATTTGAAGATGATAAAAGTGAGGAAGAAAACAAAAGTAGTGATGAAGAAGAGTCTATTGATGCTGTTAAGTCTTTACCGAAGTCTATTGACATGAGTAGACAACCAACTGCAAGGTCTTCCATAAAACTAACCAAAAGTCAGTCTTCTATAACAAGTAAACCTCCATGTTCCATGTCCGGAAGATCTACCAGTTTTGGGTAAGTTTAACTATAGTTTATTGGGATGCTAAACCTTGGCAAAGTTTATGGGTTGTAGACTGAAGGAAAAGACTAGTCTCTCTATCCGGTAAAACTGGACGCCGCCGACCCAGAGAATAATGACGAGCATAGATATTTCAAAACGATAATGTAACTTAGTCTGAGTCTACAAAATCTTATAGGATAAATTTAAACAATCACGTTTGCCTTACTAAATCACTAAAACAATTTATTGTCTTCAAATTTCAGGTCGGTTTCCGGCAAGAAAACCCAAAGAATCAACATGTCTTTCACAAACGAACGCCTACGAGAAATCGAGAGGCACAACCACATCTTGCTATCAAAGATATTGAGTGCCAGGAATGTAAGGAAGAGTTCCATACCAGCTAAGGAACAGGAAGCTCCACGAAGGCCGGTGCCCTCTGCTGCCGTGTGCCGTAAGAATCAGCAAAGGAAGATTGATCATGACAATATGGTAAGTTCTTTAACTTCATCATCGCTTACCATCAGGTGAGATAGTGGTCAAATGCGTGCCTATCAACAAAAAAAAAAAATGTGGAATACTCAATACATAAACATACTAAGCGTACGGTTGCTGGAATAGGTATTCTAACTATGTACTGAGGCCCAAGGTGGGTTTTTAGTCAGTAGAAGTCTGACACTCCCTTCTGATGTACCCTGAGAGGGAGTAGTAATTTCATGTTTTTCCAAATAAAAAGACATTCTAAGCGCGAGTTTTACAATCCAGACTTCAGCTACGTTCGGTTAGTCTGCGCTGATATATGAAAGTTGCATAATATCTTACCATTTGTTTAGTCTCCATAGTTATCATTAAAGAGCTAATAGTAAAATTAATCTAGAGTTACGGCACGTCGTATTCCACGCACGCCCCAAGTTTAGTCCACTGATGGGGCCTTATACTGTAACATGGTGGTTTTTTCGTATATTTAGACTGAAAGCTGATTTGCCAATGAATATTGTTGCATATAAAAATAGCTACTAATTGTTATAGACTACAAACTTACTTATCACCAAGATCACTCTAATCGTAAACAAACATATAGTTGGTTAACCTCGTATTCTCTCTAAGAATTATGTCAATTTATGTCTTTGACCGCCAAAGGTCTAAACCGGTCTATCTCTATTTTCAGAAAAGGCAGAAACCTAAGCGTTATTGACTCAAATCAGCCCCCCATCAATACGAACAGTATGTGTTGTCGTAATATGTTTGATCAGACGTTCAATATTGTTCGTCTGATCTTTCATAACTTTTATTTGCATGCTACTATCACACATATCGCTAATTGCTTCAATCTGCCCTAGTGTAGCTACAGACATCCCGATTGACAGGCAGGGTAACCTAAGTTAAGTACTGTTTGGCAAAAATCAAGAGCCCTTTCATGGTTTATCTGGGTACCTTTCCACCAGTGTTGTAAGAGTTATCTAGTTTATTTTTCAGTGTGGCATCTCGTAAGCCAACCACTGTTTTTGTCGGCTGCTTAACTGGAATTGCCTGTGGGTGGGCAGGGCTTATATTAAGCTTACAAACAAGGCGACTACTCGCTAAGGCTGCCCATTGTTGGGTACGGATCTCGACTTAGAGCGTCGCAGGGGGAGAGATGGGCTAATTCGGAACATGATTATCTCGTTGATGCGCTGAATGCTTTTACAGACAGAATTCTTCGCGCTTGGCGTCAAAAATCAATTTGGGGTAGATAGGGTAGGTATCTGGGGCCTTCAGTAGCAGGGACCACATTGAAGACTATTTTAGATTCTTCGCAGACTACGGCGCAAGTGTGCGAGGGAACACGAGGTGGTTTTAGTCAGTAAAAAGTCTGACAGACCCCTTCACCCACCCCAGGGTATAGGACGTCCAAATGAGGGTTTGCACCTTGAGAAAAAAAAGTGGAGTAGCTGAGCTAGTAAAATTATGTTGCGTGTCTGTTGACAACTTACCTCTCTTGAATTTTGTTTCAAAGTGTAGTTAAATTATGGCAACTAAGCGATACGGTGATGTCACATATCATGTAGCATAGGACTGTCATAGTTGGTACAAAGCATGTATTGTCAACGACGCCACTGGGGTGACGTTTACGATTAGTTTTTGGTAACTACCCCACTGCCAACTAATGTGGTGTAACGTGTAATAAAACAATGTATTCTGCCTTAATTGTTTGATACTAAGTAGGAAGATGCAAATGAAGAAATAAATTAACAGAGATGTATAAAAATTTTAATCATCTTCAAGGTGATGTCATGTCGTGATCCTACGAATACGTCATAGATATCGATCGATAAATGCATTAGTGTGTAGTTGGCAACTAAAATTTTTAAACAACTCCCCTGTAGTGTTGTTGATAATACACATATAATACAGTTACAAAGACACCTATGTTTTATCTCTTGTTTTGCTTCCACGTATGTATATAGGTACTGTTTCAGACCATGTTTTAATTTGGTCCTAGACTAGATAATGAGTCTCAAATTGGAATGTCTGTAGGCGAGCCTTAATATCTTTCGTGGATCCCCATTTACAAGATTTTTCCATCTTTCCAGATCCTTCTCAAAAAGATCCAGCGCGTGAAATCATCGGCGTATAGCATGCGCCGTTGATACAGGAGAGGCGTCCAAAGCGAGGGCGCAGGTTTATACCAACGTTGTTCAATGTTACTATACTTTACGCTAGTGATGTTATCGTTCTTAAAATTATTATACGAGTTTTATACTGAATTTGTTTTTTTTATGGGTATTGGAAAGTATGTACCTATATTTATCTTCATAACTTTGCAAAACAATCAGATAGCTAATACCATAAGACAGCCATATTCTTGGGATAGCCAAAGTCATAAGAATATTCAAACATGCTAGTTGGCTAACAATTGTTCAGCAAAATTGTAATTGTTACCGATTGTAAAGGGTATACAAACAGCCCCGGATCTTCAACTTTTTTTTGGGGGGGCAAAAACTGGAAAATGCCGCCCCCACCCCTTCATATTTTTTATGTTTATCTTTATCATATTTATAACTAGCGACCCTCCCCGGCTCCCGTGCTTCTCAATGGCCTCACTCCAGATATGAATGGCATACGCTAGAAGATCCCCAGTTGACCGGTTTTTGCGGAAGCCGTATTGTCGGTCACTGGGGATGTCGTTGGCTTCTAAGTATGCCAGGAGCTTACTATTAAAAGTACACACTCCATATACTCTTACAGAGTGTGGAGGAGTGTGGATAGGATTTAAAATAAAAATATGTATAATAAAAATAAAAATCAAATATATATGGCATTTGTGAATTAAAATTACAATTTTACTCTTCGAGCTTTTTGTTCAGTAAATAAATCTATGGCCTTGTCATAATTTAACTCGTGTGCCATTCGATTTTCTATCGCTAAGATTGCAAGACTCGATAGGCGTTCCTGGCTCATAGAAGATCGCAAATAATTTTTAATTAGTTTTAGTTTGCTAAAATTTCGCTCACAGCTTGCGTATGTAGTAGGAAGCGTAGATTAAATTCGCAGGGCAATACAAATATTCAGAAAAGCATCCTGCAAATCATGATAATAGATCTGTTGCAAGAGATAGAAAACGTTAGCTTTTCTATATCACCAAATAAAAGCGGAGCTTGCTCTTTAAAAACGTAGAGGTAGCCCTGGCTGGAGGCTTTAATTAATTAATTAAGTCAACCACAGGCAAGCCCGGTTAAGCAGCCGACAACCTGAGAGGTTGACCTGCGAGATGCCACTAAAAAAAATAATTAAATACGTAGAGCTCCTGGCAGAATTCAACGGCGCTTAAATCTCACTCGTATTTTCGAGCCAGATCTGCTCCATACTTTTGCAGTTCTTCAATTGTCATTTTTTAAATATTTGTATCTACCATTAAGAAACGCAAAATTCAAATACAGCATGGTAGCACAATCAAACTTTTTAATTTCTGATATGATTCGATCAAATACCATCACTATTTCTTTAGAAAACAGTTGAACAAGTTGGTGTGTTTGTAATTCGTCTTCACAGATCTCATAAAAATGTGTTTACGTTACGGAATTCGTTTGTTTTGCAAAATAGGGTCAACACCACTTTTTTTAAGCAACCTTTTCAGCCTCTTATCCAATATTACATTGGATTTAGTCTCATTTTTTGCAAAGTTTTCAGTAGACCATCCATTAAATAGTGCAACGGAATGGGCAAAAATAAGATCTTGTATTGTGTAAGGGAAAATTTAAATGATCAATATCTTTGAAACTCCACAAAGTTTCTCCGTCACAAATTCAGGTTATCATTATCGTCGCCGTCACAAAAATTTGAACATCAGGCAGCGGAGATACATGTTTCCAGCCAGCTTGACCTCAGACTGTTTGGACATTAAGTTTGTAGCGACATCTATCTCGCAACATACAAACTATCCTGTATCGCGCAAGCAAAGTTTACCGCACAACTAGGATACATACAAATCACCCGATCACAAACATCGGGCAGTTGCCCACCAGACAAAAACACCTGTCTGGTCGGAGGATCCTCCCTTTTCAATGAGAATGCGGGAATTTACACCATGTTCCGCATATCCCCAAACTGGTGACCCCGGGCATGAACATCAGCGCAGCCTTCGTGCAGAGCTAGTTCAGCGTGACGTCATCATCACTTCCTTCAAGCTTTCGAGCAGCGAGTCATACAGCCAGCCAGCACCCTCGGCTTCTACGGGTATCCTGACCACCAGCATGCAGCGGACGCGCATACCTCGTCATCACCCCCAGCCTCTTCAGCAACCTTGGCACAGCACCCTGCACTTCGGCCGGTCAGCAAGCAGAGACGCACTTTTCTCCTGGTCGACGCAGCAGCCAGCCACTACGCAGCACTGCACCATCCCGACTCACTGGGATATCACCCCGACTACTCCGACCCACTGGAGTATCATCCCGACTCACTGGGATATCACCCCGACTCAAAGGGAGCAGCACCGCAGACAGTTCCGACTCAGCGCGAACTATGCGACTTCCGGTTTCGTCTCACTGGAACCTACCTTCCACTGGCCCGGCAAGTATCACAAGATGTATGGACGACTCATCCTGCTACGACCTCCGGTCTCGGAGGGGAGTGATGTAGCGACATCGATCTCGCAACATACAAACTATCCTGTATCGCGCAAACAGAGTTTACCGCACAACTAGAATACATACAAATCACCCGCTCACAATCCTCGGGCAGTTGCCCACCAGACAAAAACACCTGTCTGGTTGGAGGATCCTCCCTTTTCAACGGGATTGCGGGACTTAACACCCTGTTCCGCATATCCCCAAAAGTTTTTATTGATTTCTCGTAAACACTTACATGTGACGCCATAAATCAAACGTTATTACTGTCACACATTGTGTCACTAAATGTTATTAAAGGGAAAGAACCATATTTGAAAACGCTCCTGTTATTGAGATTCGGAAGTGCCAGCCCGAAGTTTTATACGTAAATTCAAGCTGGCTGGACACAGATTTTTGGATTTTTCTACCAAACCGCTTTACGTATCACAAAACTTTTAGCTCGATGCCTGTCACAAATTTATGTGACGCCCGTTGATATGCAAAAAGTCGTGACCCTATTTGAAAACGCTCCTGTTATTGAGATTCGGAAGTGCCAGCCCGAAGTTTTATACGTAAATTCAAGCTTGCTGGACACAGATTTTTGGATTTTTCTACCAAACCGCTTTACGTATCACAAAACTTTTAGCTCGATGCCTGTCACAAATTTATGTGACGCCCGTTGATATGCAAAAAGTCGTGACAATTACTTCCGTTGCCGAGATTGGGAGACCAGCGAAAAGTGGTTTTTCAAGCTGGCTGGAAACGTTTTCGATCGATTATCTAAGATTTTGTAGCGTCACAAATTCTGAAATAAAGGTGTTAAGCCGTCACATAAAGTGCTTTATTGACCTAGTTAAATGCGAGCTATTTCGAAGATTTGTCCAGCCAGCCTGAGTCACATTATGATTTTAAGACTTGCATTTTGTCACTGTCCCTTCAAATTGATGAAGTTAAATCTATGAAATCAGATGAATTTTTACCTTTTATTTCTGTGCAACCACAAATATGTATAGCGCAATTATGTATTACTTTTCGAATAGGTACGCGTATTGAGTAAAATATTATGGTTTTGGAGTAAAATTTAAAAAATCCCAAGTAAAAAGCGACAGTAACACGAAACAGAATAAAAAACAATATTTTTGTGTTAAACCTTGAAGTTGAGGCTATTTTCTTTGATTTATCAATTAAGTGCATTTATTAATTGTTTAAATAAATATGAATATAGATTATTTTATATATCCTCATCATTAACTTAACTTTGAGTTAAGTAAATGATGAGTTGTCCATACGTCAGTAAAATGTGAATTTGGCCGCCCCCTGAACTTGCCGCCCGGGGCATAGGCCCCGGCTTGCCCCCCCCTAGATCCGGGGCTGTATACAAACGGTAACAAATACAATTAATTCCAAAATAAAAAATATTTCTCACATTAAGAATTTCTCATGTGTCGTGAGTGTATTTTTATAAAGACCCAAACGTGGAACACCTCTTCATACCATACAAATAAGGCAGTTGTACGACTAATGTGCTGTTTACACCAAGAAAAGTTTTGATACAAGAGTTGTACAATACGTCAAGAATGTTACGTATTGTTTAGACCATGCAAGTTCATTTTTTGCTTCAATTATTGCTCTTGTATGTACAATAAAATGGCATCGTGTAAATGAGCCTTAACTATCGTTGATTTACTCGTTCAAGAAAAGCACAATGAATGAAATACACATTCCGTGTAAACGAAAGAGATGCATAGGTATATTAATAGTTGCCCTCTGACTGTTCACACTACTCGTTTCCACTAGTTTTGTCGCTGAATGACTGTCAAAGATTATGCTCAGCGATCACTTGGCGGTCAGAATCAGAAGTCAGAACTCACGCTGAGAGACCACCCAGATGATAGCTCAGCGACTAAACTATCGGAACAACACACTCGCTGCTCGCTGCTCGCCGCCGGCTCGTTTTCAGATGCTAGCTCTACTCGCTACTCGTTCATCGTGGGACAACTGCATAAAAATTGGCCAAGTGCGAGTCGGACTCGCCCATGAAGGGTTCCGTAGTAACTATAATAAGTATAACATACTTAATATATTTATTTGAAAAAAAAAAACAAAAATCTTACAAATTTCTTAAAACTGCTTGCTTATTTACAAGCTTATTTACAATTTTTAGAACTACGCCAAATCACTTTGATTTTCATAGTATTTGTATGAATTACAAAGTTATATTTGCGGTTTTCGAAAATATACTATATCTCAAAAACTGCTGACTCGATCTCATTCAAACTAATTTTGGTTAAAAGTTTACATTAAGATCTACAACATATGGTTTTTTTAGATTTTTCACTTCATTATTATAGAAGTTAGAGGGGGGGGGACACATTTTACCACTTTGGAAGAGTATATCTTTTAAACGATTAACTTTATGAAAAAGTCATTTAAGAAACCATAATGTCATTTTTAAAGACCTGTCTATAGATACCACACACGTATAGGTTTCATGAAAAAAATTATTTTCAGTTTCAGTTCCATGTATGGGGAGCCCCCTTTATTTTAATTATTTTTTAAATTTTCTCTTAAAATCGGAAAGCGGTTCACAGAATACATCTACTTACCAAGTTTTACATGTATAGTCCTAATAGTTTCGGAATAAAATGGCTGTGACATACGGACGGACGGACAGACAGACAGACGGACAGACATGTCGAAACTATAAGGGTTCCATTTTTTGCCATTCGGCTACGGAACCCTAAAAATGCGAAAAGTAATTTATACAAAGAGAATGTAATACACTATGTTTTACGCAAGGAAGTTTTACGTAAATAAATGAAAGAAATAACGTTAACCAGGCGGCAGCACTGAGGCGCCAGGTTTGTCACCTGTCAAACGCTTAAGTTTTTTGACTTGTTCCAAATTGACGTCGATTTTGTGTTTACGTTTTCAAAGGACTCTAGACTCAGTGGCGCCAATCGGTGGTGTGAATTTTCCCGAAAACTCTAAAATCTCCGTAGCAGAACTACTGTAGCGTCGTCATAATCTAAGGGGCTTGAAAACTGAAACTGTCAATAGTTTTTAGACAAATGCATAGATGGCGCTACTGACACTCAAATACGCTTCATGTTTCCAAATAATACCCACCATAGGTTACAAATAATTGTGTCGTTGAGTCACTATTTTTATATTTTGATGTAATAATTTCGTATTATCGTCATAAGACCGTTTCAAAGAACCATTAAAATAGAAAAATGTCACAATTGTATGACGATGAGCCGTAGTCTTGAACGATTTACGTTAACCATCAAATTGTAGATGTATGACTGTATTGTAATGATTTCATAATATCTACGCGCTCTTGAAATGAATTCAATGCAATAAATAGTACCTACGTGCCAAAGTGTATAGACTCTTAAGTATTACAGTGAATTACAGTGGTATTGTTCAGAACATTTGTACGTGCGATTTAATGTTACTGAGACAGGCACGGAAATGCGTCAATTCTGCTAAGTTAACACAGAGATAAACATCAATCATGTACCTAATTGCATAATTACTAACTCGTGATAACGCAGTTAAATAAAATATTTGATCCAAGCCATATACAAAGGGAACAACGTAATTTTACAGTACTTACATTCGGCTAGATACACAACTTGAAACTTCCGACACCCAAACTAGGACACGTTTTGTATCTCGGAATTTCTACGGAGGCAGTGGCGTATTTACCATTAGGCTCACGAATACGGCCCTGGCTTTGGCCCAGGCGGGACACTGCGTGGGACGCCACTGAAAACATTAGTAGTACCTATTTGTTTCTTAAAAATGGTTCCAAACAGCCGCAAGGGTTGATGTCCGTGGATGGATGACTAGTCTATCTTCAACATATTGAGATTCCTCAGTGCCTCGAAAAGTACGTTAACCCATTGGTCCCGGCTGTCATTTCATCTTTTACAATGGACACGGGTAGTCTGAAGCCAGAAAATCTGATACTGGTCTTGCCAAGGGGTTTCGTGCTACTACTGGGTTGTGGTGTTCAGATAGGCTGTTGCTTCATATACAGGGTGGCAGGGACATCGACGCACAAACGCTTACCAGGGATTCGGTACATGATTCTGGAACCACCTGCGTTAGAATTTTTCGTCGGCTTTTTCTTCATTTTTCAGGATTTTTCAGTTTTTTTTTTTACTGAAAACTGTATAATAGAAACAATGAGATTTTAATTAATAAATAAAATTCACTTGTTTAACTTAAAACAGCAATGTAAATAAAACTCGAAAGGGCTACCTGATCAGCTGTTTTGCTAGGGTTCATTTGCGAGGTTAACACAACTAATCAGGTAGCCCCTTCGAGTTTTATTTACATTACTGTTTTAAGTAAAACAAGTGAATTTACTGTTTTGTTTTTTGCGTCAGATTTTTCTTAATTTTATTAAATTAAGAAAAAGCCGACGAAAAATTTCAACACAGGGGGGTCCAGAATCATGTACTGAATCCATGGTAAGCGCCCAACGAGCACATTAGTGGAAATTGCAGCCTATTTTGTTACTTTCGGCTGTAAAATAGCGGTTTAAGGGTTCAAAAAGCAGTTCAAAGTTGCATATCTGCATCCGTAAACGTATATAGCTATAAAAGTTACTTAAGGTACTATAAGTTGAATCAAATACTACCCTAGCCTTCACAGTAGTTCACGGTAGAACTCATTTACCACTTACACCTTTATAATTATGAGAGTTACGAAGGTCATTCTGCCACTCACAGCTGTACAGTGGTTTCCATTGTAACTTTTATAGGTTATAGTTATAGTAACCACTATTATACTACTATTAGTTTCATTATAGAAATAATAGAAACTCTTATGCATACTATAGTTACAAAAAAATCATCAGTGTAACTAAGGCCTTTAGTAGCAATAGTCATTCCTTGCAGGCTCAATCCATTCGCCATTTTACAGCCGCTTTTGTAACTATTATAAAACATTTAATAAAAATGGATGCTAAACGAATAAGTACGTAACTACATCTCATAACCTCAAAAACAAGAAAATAGGAGCTTTTTGTGGCTGTGAGTTGCACTAGGGGAACAAAAATCACTGGAAGCGTTAGAAGGGTGAAAATTAGCGCTATGATTCTCAAAAGGGAGTTATTAGTGCTAAAACTGCAGGTTATAACTACATTACAATGACGCCATGATTTTCTAAGAAAACTTATAATTCACTTGCAAAATTGAGTTGATATACATTGGTTTTTCAGTTAAATGTGCATTAAATGTACCGGTAAACAATCGGCCACTTGCAAATAGTAATTTATCGACACGTAAAAATACGGAAATAAAATTTATTCTGTATAACAAATAAAAAATATCACATATCTTTTGTTAATTTTTTAAATATCATAAAAGCGCGTTAAAATTACTCGAAAACTATCTTATATATCTACAGTAAACTGGACAGCGTTTTAAGTATCTTTATATATCTTGCTAATACAGAATACAATCTTTTACTTCTTTTTGTTTTATTTTCATGATGGCGACGAAAACACTTTACCAAAATATTACAAATAATGTCAACTGAAGATATACAATAAAGAACTATAATCAATTCATTCGTTCAAAGTAGTTCAAAATCATTCAAAAGTAGCGCTATGAGAGCTTTAGTATAGCGTTAATAAATCGTTATAGCTATTAAGGAACCTTTATGCAACCGTTGTGCAGGTTAAATGGAACTTTAGGCTGCATAAAATGGCGCCCAAATAGCGCTAAAGCGGTCTGTAGTAGACGTTCTAGCGCTTACGTCTATTACCATAAGTAATAATCGGATACGCTTCAAAGCCCTAATGCAGCCCATTTGTGCTAGTTGGGCGGTGGCGCGTCGATGTCCCTGCCACCCTGTAGACATATTATAGTACTCAGCTGCATTCGGTTACGATTATTCTCTTGGTCTGGCTAAGGGGTGTGTGAGTCTGACCTTCACAACCTAATAGCTGTTATTAGGTTGTGGAGGTCAGACTAATACTCAGCTGGCACTCAGGCTAACCTGATGATGATGATTGCCGATTAATCACTCACACATTTAGTAGTCTCTGAGAACACTAAATAAAAAATAGTTCACAAAAATACGCCTTACTGTTACGATATTATCTTAATGTTTATAACAAATGTTGACATGCAATACATTTGTTACGACGATCTTTGCTTCTTACAAAGCAAACAGATTACTGAAATAGCGAAAGGATGTGATTTCAGTTTCTCGGAAACTATTTTTGGTGTGAAATTTCACGGTTTTATGGCAGTAAATATGATTTACTGAGTTTGTTGGTAATTTCTTATGTTTCTGAGTTTGTTGTGTAAAGACTAAGAGCCATTGAAAACAGCTGTAACTGCTGTAAGAAACAAACTAGTTACATATGTTTTTACTGATATAACAAACTATATTAAATAAGCAGAATCATCGGGCCCAGATTGGCCGCTGTAAATATGATCTAGCCGAACATAAAGGGGGTTTTTCTGTCTTGACCCATCTCAGACGTAATGCTAGTGTGGAGCCCCTTTACAAGATATAGCCCACTTCTCATTATGTCAATCGTGCACGGCACTACACGGCCACCCATTGCAGGATCTGAATGAGGTGAGGCCAATGAAATAGCTGTGCAGGTAATAGCTGCATATTGTTCCAAAGATGTTTGAGTATTGAGTCGAAAAGAAGAAGAAGAAATTAACCACTCAACTAGCTTGGATCCCGAATAGCGGAGGTGTAAGCGGAGGTGTAAGAAAACAGGAAAATGTGCCTTAAATAGCTAATACAACCATCTTTGTGTTGTGTCTCAGGAGTGTGCACTGCGCAGCTGTACTGTACACCCATCCGAACATAAACTACGCTTCGGTTTTACGAGTATAGGTACTTTCTGTGATCTCATTAACCAGCGACATGATAATGGTTTAGGTACATAACATAACTGTATAATCACAATAACATAATTTTCATAAAATAAGCAGCAACATAAAGTATATCAGCGCTGACTTTGTTTGTGCATGTGACCTTTGCATGTTTGTCCCCCGCGAGCATTGTAGGTTTGTTTATAGGATACGGATACGATGCTACTGCGATTCGACTGACGACAATATAATTTACCTGTATAACATCTTTGAAATTGCCACCGCGAAGAAAGTAAAAAATTATATGATATGCTAGTGCTAGTGGTTTTTCCTGCATAAATCCAGAACTCCGGGATAAAAGTAGCATACATGTTGCCGTAAAACCTGTTCTTTCAGTGAAAATCGTTCTATTCAAATCAATTCAACCGTTCCAGAGATGACGTCGAACAAACAAAAAGATAGACAGACAAAAAATACAAAAAGTTTGTTTGTTCGTGTAAATAGTTATAGATATTTACACGATACTAAAGCACAAACGGACAATAAGCACGACACTAAAGTACAGATATTTTAAAATCACAAACACACATTCAATTTTATTTATATTCCACATCAATACATAAAAGTAGATGTGGAATAAAGAATTAGGAACTAAAGTATGTCTGACACTGAAATGGGAAACGAAAGCCATGGTTTACCGGATTGTGGATCGTATAATTTTTGATCAAGGAATGGTATTTGTGAGAGAGAGTCACATATTTGGCACATTGTTTACCAAAACATGTGGCCCACATTATATTTTTGCGGCCAGTTTTGGGTTTGCTAAAGATATAGAGAATTTCGGGATAGCAACATTAAAAAAAAATATACGCGTCGAATTGATAACCTCCTCTTTTGGTCGTCGGTTGAAAAGACTCGCGTCCACTGGTGGCGTTGGTACCCAAGCCGGTTTTATTAACACGCTTGGTGCTTGGTTGTCTGTCGCCTATTGTGTCACCCTTTTTAACCCCCGACGCAAAAAGAGGGATGAAAAAAATTAAATTAAAGATTTAAAAAACCCTCTTAAACGCAAAAAAATACTTTGCAAGAAACAATTTTTAAGAAACATCCCTTAAAAAGTAAAAAATATAAAAAATTCCAATTTAATTTAATTTTTTTGTTATTAAGTTCTTATTTATTAAGTTGTTATGGTGTAGAATATTACCCCTTCTTACTAATATTATAAATGCGATAGTTTGTGAGGATAATAGATGTACGGATGACTGTTACTCTCACACAAAAGTTACTGAACGGATCTGAATGAAATTTAGTAAGTAGATAGTTGACATCCTTTCCAGGATACATAGGCTACTTTTTATCGCGGAATTTCCACGGGATCGGGATTTACGCGGGAAAAACATATCAAGCGAACAAAGTTGCAGGTTGTATTGTCATCGTATCGTCTAGTATAAGAAGTCCCAATTGTTCATCTGCCTCATTATACTGTCCCTTCGTATCACTTGTTTATTCCACAAACGTATTTGTTTTGATAGGTCACTCTTGCGTTTACTTATTTTTCTTTATCGGGAACAACATTGTTTATTTATGTTTTGTTAGAAACTCATGTAATTAGGTTACTGTGCCGATTGGTAATAAAAAGTTTGTGAGTATTTGTTGTTGTAATAAAAAAGTTAAAAGTAGATGTTTATGTACCAACGTAAGCTTCGTTTTATGTAAGATTAGCAAATAGATACGAAAGTATAGATTTGTTTTCATAGCTCCTGTTATGTTTTGGAATGTTAGGCAAAATTTGCATTACGTAATACTTGTAGACACAATCGCCATTTTGTGAAAGATTTGAGAAATGCTTCAGTATATTTGCTGACAATTTCATCATCTATCCTTTTCAGCGCATTTGAAAACTTGTAATGGTTGAATACCGCAAAGCGTATAGCTTTATTAGTGAAGCCTGGCCGAGCTGGGGTTCGGGATAGAAATAATTTACACCAATTAAACCAAAATTAATACTTTACTTAAATAAACACCAAATAAAAATTAACACAGTTATTCACAGTACAATACTTGTACCGAAATTCACTTGTAAAGCTTCGATTATATCGCCTCAGATCTTGAAATAAGCCACCGTCTGCGTTCCTCTGCGATCTATTTATACCCCGGTCTATGAGTTCTAGAACATTCTTGTAAAATCGACTCATTGTTTATACTGCCAAGAATATTCCAGAAGCTACCCGAGATACATAGTACTGCTACTCGCCGCCAGATGGCGTTAGTGTCTCGAACATTCTAGATTTCTGTCAAAGTTTCTCGACGTACTTCGCTAAGCGACTGGCGTAACAGTACCACGGAATGTACGCTAAGCAGTTATTCCCGGCTGTAATTTGAATATATTTGAAGGCCGTGTTACCTAATTAAGAGGTTGTGGGGGTTAGATAGGCAGTCGATCCATGTCTAACACAAGTACCGAGTAGTGAGTAAAGGGCAACTCGCTGTCTGACCATGGACCATGCCCGGGTCGACGGCGCGTTGTGTTCCACGCGCGCCTCAAAGAGCGTCAGCAAGATGATGAGGCCCCCCCAGAGGGCCGAAGCCTGCCGGGGTCGTGAGACTTATCCCATTAGCATTACCGTGACCCCGGAACGTAAAGGGCTATTGAAGGAACACCGTGGATTTTAGTCAGTACAAGTCTGACAGTCCCTCCGGCCCTGCCCGGGGTGGGAGGACTTATTTGATGATTTTACCACGTAAAAAAAAAGTACCTACTCAGTTTCATCTGGTAAGACTGACAGCCGACCCCACCGTCGTTGGAAAAAGCTACGCAGACGATGAGTTTTGTTATTGAAACTAGACAGTAAGACACTTTGACAAGTATTTGAAATAGGTTGCCTCTGAGATGCTTTAAGACTGGACTTTGAAGACTTTGTAGGGATTGCTACAGTGTGCACACATACACATTTTTTAATAGATAATAGGCTCACGTTTGACCACCATCTAACTTGATGGTAAGCGATGATGTGGTCGAAGATGAAGCACGCCTACCTAGAAGTAACCTTGACTTAAAGACCCCCAAGTTACTCGTCACTGTTTAGACTTTTATCGGCGCGAGTATCATCTCTTATGTATCGAAAAGCTTCACAAATAATACGTACTCATTCATTAATTACTATATGTATACAAATTATTGGCATTGATATCAGAAGGAAGTGTTACTCAAGCGTAGGTATTTCATTCATAATTTGAATTAGTTGACGTAGGTAGATATTGAAACAAGGATTCATGACTGAAATAAACTTAGCCTGTGAACTATTTCGTCATACACATTATTTGAATATTATGACAATGTCTCGTAAGGACAAACCTTCATATTTGTACACCAAATGTAATTTCCTATATGATAAGATCCGAATTCTCGATGCTATATACTATATTCTCGAATGTAAGTAATACGTGACGCAAAAAAAGCAAAAGATGAAAAAAGTTCTTAAAATGGCGGATTGAGAATGGGAATGGGAAGACCGAATGGGAATTAAAAAAGTCGTCAGATACTATACAGCTCATATTCTTAATGCATCATAACATAACCCAAACAAAATTTACGAGTAAAATGCAGCCTCAATAACATCTAACATTACCATATTTTTTTCCAAGAACATCTTTGTTTGTCAAGCACAGAGATTGCTCCATATGGCCTCTATACTGTTTGTTAAACCTTTGGTTTTAGACAAACAACTGTCTGAGTAGTTGTTTTTCATGCAATGATTCATCGGCGCAACGAATTGTTTACGAGGACAATAATAAATATATATATATGACAACCTAATATACTCTTTAGTGACTTTACTTACGTAAGTGCTTATAGGTATGGTGATTCATTGATGATGAGAAAATAGAATTCATTCAAATCGCTTGTGCGATTCTGGAGCCTGAAATAGTAGTATTATCCTGCTACTAATCACTACCTACCTACTATTTCAAGTTATAGCTCGGAAATAACCAGGTATCAGTTACAGTATACCGGGACTGAATTTGCTCCAAATGTGTTCTTCTTTAATCAATACAAGGAATGTATCGTCTTTCCAATCACCCTGGTTATGTTTGTTACCGGTTTGTTGGGGAGGTCACCCTATAAGGCAGTGGTCCCACCGCCGACGATGAGCGAGTAGCGAGTAGAGCTAGCATCTGAAAACGAATGGGCGAGCAGCGAGTGTGTTGTTCCGATAGTTTAGTCGCTGAGCTATCATCTGATTGGACTCTCACTGTGAGTTCTGACCGCCAAGTGATCGCTGAGCGAGTATTATCTTTCACAGCTCTTGTCGCTCAGCGACAAAACTAGTGAAGCGAGTAGTCGCCGGCAGTGTGAACAGTCAGAAAGCAACTATTAACATATGCATCTCTTTCGTTTACACGGAATGAATATTTCATTGTACGTTTCTTGAGCGAGTAAATCGCCGATAGTAAGACGTTTACTTGCCGGCAGTCGGACAACTGCCTTAGGCTGAAGTCGGTTGGGCAGGACACATAGACTACAGAATGCACAATGACAGATGAGCCAGTATCTTCATGCGGTGGATGTCACAAGACAGACGTTGTAGCTGAGGCATGCCTAAGAAGCGATAGCGTTTGATCTTGGCATTTTCCCAGCAGTGCGACAATATAGACTAGCAAAAAAAGTTTGAATATAGTAAAAGTTTTGGTCCCCTAGAGGTCGAAATTCAAATGTTTTAAAACTTAAAAACTAGCCATACCAATTTTCATGTCAGCCTTCATGTTGGCAATTTACGTATAAGCAACCCAACTTCACAGCAATAAGACCATGACTAGATGTGCCTGGGAACGAAATTTCGATAATAATTTAAATGATTTGGATTGCATTTTGATATAAAATTATTAGCTGTCTGCATTCCTTTAGCGTATAAGCGTTAACTTTGCCAAATACTCATGAATCCATCCGCGCAATTGTCGTAAAAAGGGGTACAAAGGTTTTGCTTCACGTATTATACAGGGTAATTCTGTTTTCCGAGTGGAAAATCATCAAATTACTTCTCCCGCTCTGGGTGGAAAGGAAGGCAGTGTCAGACTTCTACTGACTAAAAGCCCACTCTATTCCTTCGGTTACTCTTCCGTTTGCGACTGCGGTATTTCGATAGAACATTCTCGCAACCCCGTTATGCATGCATGAATGCTATTTAATTTGAGGCACGTGTGGAATACGACGCTCCGCCGTTTAGCCGAGACTAGACTCGACATATCAGGTAGTTCACACGTGACATTTCTCGAAAGTATCAATCTCATACATTTTTGACGTTTTTATTATCGACTAGTTCTCGCGCGGGGCTTCGCTCCCGTGGATCCTATCACGGTAAAAACATAACTCTCCTTTTTTGCAGTCGCGTAAAAAGTAGCCTATAACCTTCCTCAAGCTTCAAGCTACTTCCATACCAAATTGCATCCAAATCCACCCAGTACTTTCGAAGATTAGCGCGTTCAAGCAAACAAACAAACAAACTTTTCCGCTTTATAATATTAGTATTGATTTAGGCTTACATTTTAGGCATGTAACAATGAAAAAATAATTACCCGTGTCTCTGTCTAGCGCTTCAGTACATTAGCCTTCTGGCTTCTTAGAAGCTTGTATCTGGACTGAAACAAATTGAAATGACTCGCTGTTAAGGCCACGTCATGAGGTCAATCATGTAATTGTGCAATAGGTAGGTATTGTATTCCCGTTGAAACAGGGCGTTCCCATTGTTTCGTTACGACAAGCCAACTAAGCCCTTTAGGGTTTCAAAAAGTCCCTTTTGAAACTAAAATTCGTAAGGCTAGAACTTCAGGTAGAAACTCAACACCAGCTAAGCTTTGAATGTCGTGCGGTGTCCCACAGGGATCGGTCTTGGGGCCGCCCCTGTGGAACATCGGATACGACTGGGTGCTGCGCGGCGACCTCCCTGACGGCGTCAGCGTAGTATGTTACGCTGACGACACGCTCGTCCTGGCGCAGGGAGAGTCGCACCAGGCGGCGGCCGACCTGGCGACGCAAGCGGTCGCGACAGTCGTTCATAGGATCCGGCAGTTGGGACTCGACGTGGCGCTGCACAAGACCGAGGCCATGTGCTTCCATGGCGGTCGGAACGCGCCACGGTCCGAGTCCCACATAACGGTGGAGGGGGTTCGCATCGGCGTCGGGAGGACGATGAAGTACCTGGGACTCGTCCTCGACAGCCGGTGGAACTTCAGGGAGCACTTCCTGAGTTTGGCCCCAAAGCTGAACCGGGCAGCAGCTGCCTTCAGGCGACTCCTGCCTAATCTCAGCGGGCCAAACGCCTCCTGCCGAAGGCTGTACGCCGGCGTCGTGCGGTCCATGGCCCTCTACGGGTCCCCAGTGTGGGCCCTGTGCATCCGGACGCGACCACTAAAGTTGGTCGCATGCCAGAGGGTCATGGCTATCCGAATGATCCGGGGATACCCCACGATCGCCGGCGAATCGGCCAACCTCCTTGCCGGATTGCTGCCCTGGGATCTGGAGGCGACTGCCCTCCAGCGCGTCTATGAATGGCGCGTGGAGGCGCAGCGCCGGGGCGTATCCCCGCTGCCTCGAGAAGTCGAGGCGCGGCGGGAAGAGCTCCGGCGCGATCTCAGGGCAGTATGGAGGGAACGACTGTCGCAACCGACGGCCGGGCACGCCGCAATTGCGGCGGTAAGACCCCTCTTTGAGGAGTGGCTAGATCGGCGTCACGGCGTCCTGACCTACCGCATGACGCAGGTCCTCACCGGACACGGAAGTTTCGGGAGGTACCTGTGTCTGATGGCAAAGGAGGAAACGCCTGGGTGTCACCACTGCGAGGGTCGCCCTGAGGACACCGTAGAGCACACGGTGCAAGACTGCCCCGCCTGGGCAGAGCACCGACGTGTCCTCACGGCGGCGATAGGCGGAGACCTCTCGCGCCCGGCCTTGGTCGAGGCCATGCTGCGGGGCGAGAGGGAGTGGGAAGCGGTCGCCTCCTTCTGCGAAGCAGTCATGCTTTCGAAGGAGGAGGCGGGCCGCGTGAGGGAGAGGATGGCGTCCTCCCTCCAGCCCAGCCGCAGTGGTAGACGCCCACGGCGTCGGACGTCGGCCGACGATCTCCGGCCACCGTAGGCGCGGGCATGCGGACAGCGAGTAAAGGGCAACTCGCTGTCCGACCATGGACCATGCCCGGGTCGACGGCGCGTCGTGTTCCACGCGCGCCTCAAAGAGCGTCAGCAACATGACGAGGCCCCCTCTGCAGAGGGCCGAAGCCCGCCGGGGTCGTGGGACTCATCCCGTTACCGTGGCCCCGGTAAGTAAAGGGTTATTGAAGGAACACCGTGGATTTTAGTCAGTAAAAGTCTGACAGTCCCTCCCACCCTACCCGGAGTGGGAGGACTTATTTGATAATTTTACCACGTTAAAAAAAAAAAAAAAGCTAAGCTTTGAATATATGTAAGTACTACAGAACTAAGTTCTATATTTTTGCGTGTTATTTTCTATTTGTTTTATATTTAAGATGATGGAAATGGACTTTGTTTGAAATAAAGATTTATTATTATAATTAGCAGTAGTAAAACATTATGAAAGATTTAAAAAATATCTTTATCAGTGAAGAAGTTTGTGAGTAGAAAGAAAGTTGACCTAAGGCAGACTGTAGTAGTTCTAAGTTAATGAAATAAAGAATTTATTATTATTATTAAAGAAGTTGAAAGCAGCCTCTGACGTCAAAAGCCGTTACGCCCACAGAAAACGGCGCGGGCGTTTGGATGAAAAGGACAGCTGTATTATTTTTCAGCATCTGTTTATCCTTTTCCCAACTAAGCATGTTTAGGTCAGCTTCCAGTTAGAGTGGATGCTGTTGAGTACCTACTAGTGTTTTACATGGAGCGACTGCCTATCTGACCACCAAAACCCAGAAGTAGAGTAGGTAATACATATACCCCTTTGTTCTTGTCTGACTACTCGAATGTACAATGTAATGTGAGACAAACGGCGAAGCGCCATCGTTACATGGTGGACATCCCACCAATACGCACAAAACGTTTTGGGAATACCTTCATTGTGTGTACGGCTAAGGAGTCGAATTCCCTGCCGGAGTCTGTGTTTCCCGATAGCTATAACCTGGGAGTCTTTAAGTCGAGAGTGAATAGGTTACTTTTAGGTAAGCGTGCTCCATCTTCGACCACATCATCACTTACCATCAGGTGAGATGGTGGTCAAACGCGAACCTATTTTAAATAAAAAAAAAATGTGACCTCGGCAAGCGTTTTTTTTAAGGATGTGAAATCATCCAATTACTGCCCGATCTGGGCAAAGCGGGAGGGTGTGTCAGACTTTTACTGACTAAAACCCATCCGCGTTCCATCATATGCCCTTCGTGTTCCGAGGCCGCGGTAACTCTTTCGACCAATTCTGCAACCCTGGCAGGCAACGGCCCCCTTGTGGGCCCCGACAATTTTGCTAGCATCTGCGGCGGCTGGGTCGCGAGGGCTAAGAGGGCTTTGAGACTCGCCTCTCCCTCGCGCGTCCCGCCACCTCCTTCGCTTGCATAACTGCTTCACAGAAAGAGGTGACTGCTTCCCATGCCTTCTTGATCCGGACCATGGATTGAACCAGGGCCGGGAGCGAAAGGTAGTCGCCTATCGCCCCTACGAGGACACGGTGGAGCTCTACTCAAGCGGGGCAAATCTCCACTGTGTATTCCACCGTGTCGTCAGGGCGATCCTCGCAGTGATGACACCCGGGCATTTCCTCCCACCGAATTCGACACAAGTAACTCCCGAAACAACCGTGTCCGATGAGCACCTGCGTCAGGCCGAAGGAGAGGACACCATGACGCTACTTTAGCCACTCCTCAAAGAGGGGACTTACCGCCGCTATTGTGGCGTGCCCAGCGCTGGGTTGCGATAGCCGCTCTTTCCATGCCGCCATGATCTCGCGCCGGAGCTCTGTTCTCGCTCCGCTCTCACTCCGGAGTGCCGCAACAAGTCGCGCTAGCAGAGTTTCACCCCGACGAAGCTCCTCCACACGCTCCTCTTGCACGAACGCGTGGGCTCTCGTTTCTAGAAGATCAACCCCTGACCCTGTAATTATTTAGCCACGAATTACTCCACACACATACACAGATGATACATATAAGTTTTTAAGGTAACATGATCACTGACAGTATCATTAGAACTTAAAACGGGATATTACCATGTGTATCATTTGTTTCGAGTTTCCGATACCATGGCGCATGCAACAGTGCCGTAAATATCCCGTTTTAAGTTCTAATGATACAGATGATACATAGACATGTATCATCATATGTGAAGACTCACATATGAGGATATGGGGTCATGTGGAATACGTGTAAGGACAGATGTGTGAGGAATTCGTTTTGTATTGTTTGAGGTCGTTGTAACACTGCTAGTATTATCATTTTGTATAATATATGAAGAAATATTTATATATACAGGGTTAATTGTAAAACACCGAAAACCGAAAAATGTTACGGAGTCTATGCGAAACAAAAGAAAGCGATAGTATAAATCGTTTTCTTTTGCTTCGCATAGACTTTGTAACATTTAGGGCGTTCAGTTTAAATATTTTTATTTTTGTATGAAAATCTGGTGAACTAAAATATGACGAATTTTTAAAAGTCATAGAACAAAAGTTGTTTATTATGATGTTAGTAACATAGTCCTGAGTGGTTTTTGGTGTTTTACAATTGACCCTGTATATGCATCTTCATATTTCAGTGGCTATAAAGTATACTAGTTATAATGTTCAAGTGCTTTGTTTGTTGTTTTTATCTGTATTATCCTTTCCTGGTTTTCCCTTCATTCATAAATTTTTCATTAATGCCTCGTGATCTAATTTATCTTTTGTTAGTAACCATAGACTATCTAGTGACGCACTAGCCATAATAGAGTAACACGCTTGTTTACGACAGATTTCACGTGTTTTCATTATATTTTCACCTGATTAACATATTGTAACGTGTGTTTTGTCTGTGCATGGATTACATTTTTTTATTGCATTCAGCCTTCAAGGGTATCATAGACAAACATGACGTAACTGTTGGTCTCATAGTTACGTCGCGTTTGTCTGTCTTTTTTCAATTCAATTTATTAATTCGAAGTCAACACTTGGGCCAATTAAAAATTATGAGACTTGCACAACAATTAAATTACAATAATATTTCTACATTAGCCTCTTACATGTACCATGTTACAGTGATACATGTAGGTACTGGCGGTCAAAACGCTCGGCGAAAGCGCTCAAGATACTGTTCAGGCTGACCCGCACCCTGTTCACGAAGGAAACGCGCGCTATTTTGTTAGGGAGGATATCATCAAGTGACTCCTGAGGCTCTGGGTGGAGCGGCAGGGAGTGTCAGACTTACTGACTAAAAACCTATCCTTCTTAAGTTACTTTTGCGCTACGGGGCCACTCTTCAACCCCCGTATGCATTGATTGCTCTTTTAGGCTGACAGACTCGGGGTCTATAGTAGCTTTGAAGTCTGAAGTTTTTTTTCAATTGCTTTCAATTCGTCACCTAAAGAATACTCATTTCCATTCTAATCAATTCATCTTCTACACCAGACGCTACGTTAGTAACGAGTAAGAACCTTGATACATTTGAACATTTCACAACGTCACACCAAAAGTTAACAATCCGGTAATAGTTAAAATATGTACATATGACTAAGAATAAGTAGCTAAAAATAACACTAAACCAGTTTGCGAAGAGATAACAGATAAAAATAAACCCTTATCTATATTATTAGAGGCGCTGTTATCAGGCACTTTGGTTATCATTATCTCGCTTATTTGCATACCCTTTATGTTACACACATCCGCAGTATGTAAGGTAATAAATTATGGATCTAGTAGCTATGTAATAGGTTACTTCTAGGCAAGCGTACTTCAACTTTGTCATATCATCGCTTACCTTCAGGTGTGATAGTAGTCAAACGTGAGACAATAATTATTAAAAAAGTATTGCAATGGAAATCCTCATGGGTGTCTTTCACCCTGGAGCGGGCGAAAGGTCTGTCAGACTCTAACTGACTAAAATCACCGCGTTTTCCTTCACACCTACGCCGGGGGCTGCAGGAGCACTTCCCACCCATACGCCCAAAACGTTTAGGGAATATTTTCATTGTGTGGAGTGGTAATAAGGAGGTGTGTGGGGTTAAGGAGTAGAATTCCTTGCCAGAGTCCGTGTTTCCTGATTGTTATAACCTGGGGGTCTTAAAGCCAAGAGTGAATAGGTTACTTCTAGGCAAGCGTGCTTCATCTTCGACCACATCATCGCTTATCATCAAGTATTCTTCAACGCGTCCCCGGCTTTAAACGCAGTCCGCAACGTGAATTCCTCCCAAGTTCAACTCATTTAATAGCATTGTTTTGTAATGCGCATTTACCATCGTATTACATACATATTGGTATGATCATGGGAAGAAGTGGGATAAAACACTTGTTTTCTAGTAAAAGAGTTATGCTTATAAATATGTGGATGTGCAGAACGAGAGAGAGAGGTAGGGTAAATAAAAGATGGATGGATATTGCGATTTTTTCATGTTACTACAATTTTGCATTATATTAAACCAGGATTGCTTTGTCTTGGTACTCACTCGTCATAATTTACTCGTACTTAAATACAAATAATAACTAATGACGTACAACAAATAAATATATTTGTATCGTAAATACCTATTAGTAACTGCCTGCCGTAAAGTTTTGATACTGTACGGTGGTAGACACCACCGTACAGTATCAAAACTTTGTGTTTAATCAAAATGAGTCACTTGCTAAATAAAGTGTTACACTCAAAAAGATACAAATTGGTATGATAAGGGGACTTACTTCTATTTGCAATAATACCAGCTGCATTATAGTCCTTCGTCTCACGTTGTGAGTAATGCAGTTTTGCGTCGTTGAAGATTCAATGGAAACTAAGTAATTCTGAATTATTGTCTGCGTTATACCTGTATGAGCGTATTAAATCCATAACCATACTAATATTATGGTCATTTTAACCCAAAGGTTGACTGGTAGAGAATGCCTTGTTGCAGTAAGTCCGCCCATGTACCACTATTGTACATAAAGTTTAAATAAATAATATTATAGATACGAAAGTCTGTCCGTCTGTCTATCTGTGTGTTTGTATTCACGGATAAACCACAGCACCGATTGGCATGAAATTTGGAATGAAAATATTTGAAAACCCAGGGTCAAACATAGGCAAGGCATTTTTTAAAGGTATCCTTCCTTAAAGGTAAATAAGGAATGAAAGTTTGTATTGAGAAATTTAAACCGCCTAACCGATTTTATTTTTGTCCTTAAATTAACGCGGATGAAACCGCGGGGCACAGCTAGTAATGAACTAAGTAATAAACAGTAGGTACTGAAAAGACAGTAAAAATTGTATTTGACCTCTAACATGCAAGCTAAATCAAACTTTGTTATGCGGTGTTATGAGGCGTTGTTAGGCGTTCCATAGGGAGCTCCAGAGCAATCTCCTAGAGGACTCAGGGCTTCACTATATGTGCTGATGGTGACCACTGGGGACATTTCAGTGAGTAACAATCCCACAGGCATCGGTTTTATACCCAAAGATCGAGCCTTTAGCTGTAGCTTTGTACATACACTACGAGTAAGCACCCAACTTTATAACTTCTTTTGTTTTATGTTTTTTATCTTTTTCTATGTTTTGTGGCATATGCCACATAAACAATTTTCCTTTTTTTTCTTTTATCCCTTTCGCTTTGTTATAGGTACTATACTGAGTTTCTTTTAACACGATAGGTTAGAACAAACATCGCGGTTGATTGCGTAAACGAATAAGATAAAACTAATTGATAAAACTCACGCCATAGCGACGTTGAATGACGAGTAGCGACGTATTAACAAACAGATAGCGGCGCCTGCGACGATTATTTGCTATCGCGTGACCGCTGCCAGATAACGTGGTGGTATGATGCCTGTGTAATTAAAATGGGAGGAAGGGGACAGAAAGTCAACAAAAGGCCCGTTTTTCAGCTTCTTCTTAGCGTGTCGATGGCTAATTGCTAAATTGAGTCAGCCCCAGAACTGGGCAACAAGTTTGACACCGTCAGAAGCTTCCATCAAGTCCTGCAGTGAACAGTTGACACGCATAACAGGAAATTAAGTGCGCCGTGGTTTGTGGAGCAACATATAAATAACAACAACATACACACTCCAAGGCAGAGTCATCAATAAATCTCCACCTAAACAGATTTTCTTTGCTACGGCCAACCACACACACCATACTAACAAACTCTAACATTTTTGAAAATTTTAGTAAGGTTTCTGTATCTATACACATTATAGTTACAAGTGACGATATGGTTGACGCAGTGGTTCAGGTGAAGTCAGTCGGGGGCTGCGTAAGAGTATTTAAGTGTTCCCGCAGCTGCCGGCGTAAGTTCTGAATACGGGATGGATTTAATCTGTTAGAGTTAAAATTGATTGAGTTAACGTGTCGCGATTATTCGATTTCCACACAGTACACATATGGCCTACCAATAGTTCTTCCGGGTTAGTTGTTCCGCTGCCTACGTGAAGTTAAATCCACGATCCAGGAGAATTTCTGAGTGGGTCCAAGATTTTTATATTAAATAAAATAAATAAACCATGTATTCAGCAGCCCAATGGCGACCTATCAAACTTTTAAACACACTTAAAAATATCATCCGCTCGAACTGACGGAATTATGGGAATCACTTATGGCTGCAGTTGGGTTTCTATATATTTCTTCCTGTGACGATGAATCAAATATTGTCCGACCAATACCTTTTACATAGCGCCCTCTACTTCGTTTGGGTGCTGTGGTGAGGAAAGCGATGACAATCCAGACAGGATTGTCCTTTTACCCGACTGCTCCAAAAGAAGGGTTTTGTTTTTATAAGACTTGTTCTTTAGAAAAACCGACAGGAATGTTTTAATAATTAATGAGGATAGAGGTCTTATCATAAGTGCTAAAGTGATATAGGCATTATTAATTTTAATTTAAAAAATCATGTCGTTTGCCGAGATTTTTTCATGACGAAATGGTATCAGAATTTTAATAAAAATAACCCTCAAAAAGTAAAAATCAATCAATCAAATCTGTGATTAAATTAGATAAATGTAACAAGCTGTATCAGACTACTTTAAGAGAAACTTGTATGGATAAATTGTCGTAGTTTTTGCAGGTTATTGATACAACTTTTTTCTCGGTCCGTCTTTCGTCAATCTTTTCAATATGGTAATTTTTCTTTTAACCACCTTTATTTCCTTTGTTTAACAAGCCTTGCAAGATTATTAGCAACCGAATCGCTTAGTACAAAATTGAATTCAATCGCTCCACATAAGCGTTCATTTTGACATCGCGACCATACCCATGACGTGTTTAAAGTTATCACCCATATGCGTTTTTCAATATATTTAATCAATAGATTGGCAGTTTCTTTCGATTCTAAAAGAATGTGTCATTTTATGGTTTAAATATTGAATTATTAATAGGTGCAGGTGATAAAGGTTATGATCATAATAAAGACAACTCTGTTTGCTTAACAGTAGCTGGGCCATCTGTTATTTGCCACAATAAAAAATAATAATGATAAGCCGGACTGTGACGCAAGTATTAAAATTATGTTAACAGGTTTGTGTGTTTTTATGGAAAGTTTTATCGTAATTTTTCTGACGACAGACTGACAGCTTACCTTATTTTCCTCTGATTTCAGAGTTACTTTTTTTACTTTTCACTCTTAAGCGACGACAAGCTCTTGGCCAAATACAAATTCTTTATTTCGAGCAATCTAACGATATATGAGTAATGCACATCATGTCAGGTCATGACCTGACGTGCATGACTAACACCTAGTTTTTAAAGCCATGGCTTTAAAAACTACGTGTTAGTTAGCACAATACGGTGATAGCACATACGTGAAAACATTGAATTTATGGACATCCCACTCTATCCGCAACCATCTTCAGAACCCTGAAGGGGCTGGCCGTGACCAAAGCCATCAAAGATGCGCAAGTTGGCGCATTACCTGTTATGTGAAAACAACATGTGCCGCTGCAAACATCCCTGACGCACTGGCACCCCATCGGTTTTATGAAGCTGTTATAGAATTGGACAAGAAGGGCTCCCTACGATGCTTGTCAATACTTCTCCTACATTATGCACGTAAAGAAGGCGTTACAGAATGCTCTAACCAGCATCTCCTTTTTTTTCTGCAAATAATTACTATCGTACGTGTCGCAGTTTGAGGTTATATAAGACGCTTATTAAGGACTGTCGGTGATTGGTCACTTCATGGATTAATTCGGTATAAAAGAAATATCTGTACTACGAAGTACACTTTAAACTGTTGATGCTAGCTGCTTTAGAAACCATTAGGCATATATATTGATGTATGAAACGTGGCAATTAATAGTGTGCCACAAGCAGTTAGGTACACCAACATATCAAACTTATAAAACACACCTTTTTTGCGTCAGGGGTTAAAAAATAAGAATGATTTTAGCTTGAGTCTCTTGGATATTGAATTAACTGGGACAAATTTTATCCATTGCGGTTGTTGATAGTCCTTTCACCTATTGTTAACAAGTCCTGATTCAGTACAATAGAGTGTGTATACAAATTGGATACTTTATAAAACTTAACAAATGCTTACAATACAACAATTGGAAACATTAAGTCTAGACGTCCAAATAGAAAGCCTTTTCGTTAATAACAATAGTTCGGTAATTTTGTTTATTTACGTCATTGTGTCGTATGAAAAGTTTACGACACGTTTTTTTTTTAATTTCACTTGTTTCAATATAATTTTAATTTATGTATGTGTAGATATTGAATCAAGTGAAATTAAAACGTTCGGTTGAATTATGATGAAATTTTGATAAGACATTGCTTACAAACGGTGAAATTTAAAATGTAACTGAAAGATACCGTAGCATCATTTCGTTAATCCGACTATGTCACAGCTAAAAAGATGATGATTTTAGCAGTCGATGAAAGTATGTTTGTATATTATACGTGTGTTTCACATGGGAAATACGTAGATTTATAATAATCTAAATTTAATATTATGGTGGACTTTACGAGTAAACTGCCTCGAAAAATATTTAAAAATAAATAGCAGTCACGCGGGGCTTCGCTCCCGTGGACTTTATCACGATATAAAAACTTTTTACCAAAAATGAAGCTGACTTCTAAAAAACACTCAAAGTGAAAAATAACTTTAATTTCAGTAGTCGGTGTCGGTGTCTTTAGTTTTGTATTTTCGTTTTTGGCATCGACTTCCAAAATTAAAGTTATTTTTCACTTTGCAGTGTTTTTTGGAAGTCGGTTTAATTTTTTGGTAAAAAGTTTTTATTTCACTCTTTTTAGTTGGTCGATTTTTAATTTACCTGGTTACAAAAGCCTAAATGTCAATCAACTATTTATAACCTTTTACAAAATATTGCTTTTCCCAATGCTGGGCTGTTATTTGTGAGGAGTTCTCCTGGTACTTCACCATTAGCTTCACTTCACTATATGCATTGTGACGTGCTTAATAGCC
This sequence comes from Tholera decimalis, assembly GCA_943138885.2. NCBI lineage: Eukaryota > Metazoa > Arthropoda > Insecta > Lepidoptera > Noctuidae > Tholera > Tholera decimalis. The sequence continues at coordinate 17,908,960 of OW964551.2, forward strand.
GTATTCAAGTAATCGAACCGGAACCCATGAAATACTTATTATTCCTACCTACTTATATATTGAGTAGTTCCAGTGGCCATCTGTGGTCTTCATCATCAGGTCCACATCACAAATGTTACTTTTCGAATGCAACTACACAAGTTACTATAAAAAATACTCACATCACTATAGGTGTGCCTATAATATTTGAAGAGTTCCCTCGATTTCTCCAGGATCCCATCATCAGATCCTGACTTGGTTACAATGAGACCAACTTCAAAGTATACCCTTTCAAACAAAAAAAGAATTTTCCAAATCGGTTCAGCCGTCTTCGAGTAATCGGTGATCATACCTCCTCCGTCTTTTTTCGTGGGTTAAAAAATATAACCCCCTTTACTTTTGCAGTTGGGTAAAAAGTAGGCTATAATCTTCCTAAAGCTTTAAGCTACTTCCATACCAAATTTCATCCAAATCCACCCAGTACTTTCGGAAATTATCGCGTTCATACAAACGAACAAATTTTTCCGCTTTATGATATTAGTATAGATATCATGACATGTTTGCAAAAACGTTCTTGACTAGGACATTACAAATATATGACGTAAGTTTTAAAATAAATCTCTCTCTGCATTAAGCCTTTTTCTAACTCTGTTGGGTTCGGCTTCCAGTCTGACTAGAGGTAGGCAGTATATTTCAGTAACGGGATTTTACATGGAGCGACAGCTTATCCAGATCTTCACAACCCACCAGAGGCGGCCTTACCGGCCCACCGGAGGCAGCCGGTAAGGCCGCCTCCGGTGGGCGATGGGCGATGGGCCCATTGCGAGGCTCCGGGCGGCAGGTCTTTGCGAGGCCCCTTGTCCTTCGTGAAAAGTATGTGATGCGAAAGTAGGTCTGGTGGTTTGGTTTAGGTATTTGTCATGTTTGAGGAGAAATGCTCATACGAATAAATAAAATTTGAGTTTCAAAATATTTTACATTGAAAGATTTACAAAATTAACAAATACAGAGATTATAAATTTTAAAATTGATGTTTGCGGCTTTTCCTAAGACTAGTCTTTAAACCACAATACTGTAACGAATGAGCCACTTCATTTTCGATTAAAAGAATAGCAAGGGCTGAGAGCCGATCTTGTGGCTTCAGGCGCGATATTCAAGTATTGTACTACTACATAATGAATTTTTTCAATTATGTTTTGAATGAATGTTATGTCATAACCTTAATAAGTAATTAAGGATTAAAATTAAAAGTTTTAAATAAAAACAATATACTTAAAAATCTTTAAAATTTGCTTGGGTTGTTGCGCGAGGCCTCTGCAATAGCCCTGCTGTGTTATTCTATGAGACCTCATTCTAAACTTCGAATCTGAATCCGCTGTGAGTTTATTGATTGGCATTCTAAAAACTCGGTTGTTTTTCGAATTTACACTAGCGCTACCCTTGCGAGCGTGTCAGCGAGTTGAACTAAAGTATGAGATGACGTGAGAAGTGGCAGTCGGTAAGGTAATTCCTCCGTTACTTCGAAACTGTTTACAGAATGCAAAATCAAGGTCACTTTGAACCATAAGCGAAGTGACAGTGAATAGCTATGTGAGATGCGAGTTGTTGTTCGAATTTTACAGAATCGACGTACCGTTCGCCACCCCCTAAGGCCGCCACTGCAACCAACTAGCTGGCTAACCTGATGCCCCTTGGAAAGACTGTGTCAGACTTTCTGGCTTCTGACTACCCGTAACGACGGTCAAAGATACACAAATGACAGCTGGGATCAGTAAAGTCCTTTCTGAGGCACATAGGAATATGTTTGAATGTAACCTATCCACGGAATGACTTCGGCAACCATTGCTTAACCTTGTAGATTGACTCATGCGGCCGTTATGAAGTATTTAGCCACGAGCTGTATTGTCTACATAAATGAATATAATTTTTTTATTACTGATACGCCCACTTTTGACCTCGATCTCGCCTGATGGTAAGCGATAGATGAGGTCTAAGATGGGACAAGCCCAGAAGATGCCTATTTACTCGTGCTTTAAAGGCTGAAAGGTCATAAGTGGCAGGGAACACAGAAGCCGGCAGAGAATTCCACAACTTGGCTGTGCGCACAATAAATGTGGAGGAGAAGCTCTTGGTACGACAAGACGGTATATCAACCAAGTGTCGGTGGTATCCAGCCGTGCGTCTGGTAGACCGGTAGTGAAAGGGAGATGGAGGAATCAGGTCATGGAGCTCCTGCGCACACTCCCCGAAGTACAATCTGTAGAAAACCGACAGGCAAGTTACCTGTTGCAATAGTAGAGCTCTTTACAAAAGTGATTCACCCTTTTTGCGTTGCTCGAGAAGTGTGTCAAGTACCCGTAGGTAAGCAAATCATCCTCTTTCAATTCAGCATAGACATTAATGATTGTCTTTAGTAGGTTCTTCCCCGGATGAGCTCCTTTACAAAGAACTATGTTACGTAGAACCTAGCAAAAGTGCCAGTGTGTAAATGAGTGTGTAGATATGCCAATTTTTTTGTCAACTTTCCCTTTAAGCGTCAATAGACTTTTTCGGGTCGGAATGTCATCGAATGAATATGAAGCGTCAATAGCTTTATGTCGAAGGTGTTGGACTTGTGATCGAGATATCACGGGTTCACAACTATACTTAGCTTAATTGGAGATGTTAACAAGATCACTAGTAATCTGATTTCTACGCACATTAGGTACTCTTTTTAATGAAAAATACCATATTAGAGTCGGCTTCCAGGCTTATTGGATATTTATGAATATTACTTTAATACATGGAACGACTAGCCTATTTGATCTCCAGAAACCAGATGTGTACCACGTAAGGGGTACGTGGTACACATCTGGGTTCTGGAGATCAAGACTAGTGTCAGACTTTCGGGCTTCAGACTATCCGTAACGACTGTCAACTACCATCCATAGATCGACTTCACCAAACATTGCTTAACTTTGAAGACCCATGTTGCTATTATTTATTTAGCTACGATCTCTTTCAAATAGGTAAAGATAAAGGGTTACTACAGTAGGCTTTTTTTTGTAGGTGCATGTATATCCGGTAGTAGTGCATATATCTACAACGTGTAACGGAAACTCCATATCTCTCCAAAGGGGCTGAAGACAACATCTGGTATGGAGTCTCTATGCACAGTTTCAGCTCAAAATAAGTGACTCAAAGAATTGATACCAAATTATCGGTTTCATATGTTTCTTGAATACCAATCATAACAAACGTGTCACAGCACTACGAGGGTCGATAACTTTCCACGTCACTTGCCAATAACACGGTGATTCTCTTCGTTCTTCTTCATTTGAAAAATTCTGCCTCTGGTATCAATGTATTGAAATTTCTATTATACTTCACACATGTAGACATAGGATTATAAAACCCGTGCCATATCGTTTATTATCATCCAAAGAAACCGTGCACTTGGTATGTATATACCCTTTAAATTACACGTTGTAGAGTGCAAATATATCAGTATCATGAAAACCTCTCGTGGAGTCTGTGCTATCTAAATCCTTACCTCCCACGAGTACTTGTGGTTCAGATAGCATTGTACTCGACACATCGGTATTATCTGCGAATATACGGCAGTGGAGTAATGATGTTGTTAAGTGTTTACTGGAAATAGTAAACGGTTTTGTGTTTGTTTATGGATTCGCTTGAGTTAGTACACTACTTTAACTCTTGGTAAGGGATGATGCGTTTAATGATGGTGCATAGTATTGGCATATTAAGCCAACAATTGCAGAAGGCTTTTGAGTCACTGAGAGAGAAATAGAAGGGGTCTTTTCTCAGTGGGAAAATCAGTCAATCAGTGTCAGACTTCTACTGACTAAAAACCCACTCTGCTTCTTCAATTGCCCTTGCGTTCCAAGGCAGCAGTATCTCGTTACAATCTGGAATAAAGATATTCTACTGACTGAAAACCCAAAAGACTTTTAAGACAGATCTGTGTATTTAGCAATAATTTTTCAAGAAGTTTGTTGAAGTACTTTGGGGCCGTTCAAGTATTACGTAAGCACATTTTTTGCAATTTTTAACCCACCCCTCCCCCTTGTCAGCAAAAGTAAGCAAAGCTCTTACCCCTCCCCCCATGCTTACGTAAACATTGGTACAATTGATTGATTCATGAGCAGCAGTTATAAATCTAGAAATAAGGAATAGATTTGGAATAGAAGTCGCACATAATATTCATTTAAATAAACTTTACTGACACGGAATTCAACAATTCATTATTTGTAGGAATCTCCGAAAATGATTTTGGTTTGAAGCATAGACAATGTGTGTTGCTACATGTGTAAAAATATTAAATAATTATTGCTGACGTAATCATAATCTAGATCCCCCCACCCCCCATGTCATCAAAAATAAGCAAAGCGAAGACCCACACGCCCCCCTATAGTGCTAACGTAATACTTGAACGGTCCCTTTACTATTAATTTACTGAAATAACACTGATTACTACAACCATTGTTAAGCACTTATTTATTTATTTATTTAAGGACAACCAACAAAGCATACACCAATAAACATGTTAAAAATTAAAATAAAATATTGTTACAAACAATAGTGTAGCCTTAATTAAAGGCTGCCACGGCATGCATTAAACAATAAGCGTGAAAGTAGATATTAAACAAAACAAAAAAAAAACTTACTAACATTGCAATGGTATGGCTTCCGCCGTGGTCGGTCAACCGGAGATCTTCTTGTGTATGCTACGCACTGCTGGGGCGAGGCCATTGAGAAACACGGCGAAGCCCTTGCCGTGTCCCTCGACATCTCAAAGGCCTTTGACAGGGTCTGGCACGCTAGTCTGCTGAGCAAGCTTCCTAGATACGGTGTCCCTGCTAGCTTATGCAACTGGATTTGTGATTTTTTGAGTGAACGGTCGATCCGAGTGGTCATCGATGGCTGCGCATCGAATCTATTGGCTATTAATGCCGGTGTTCCTCAGGGGTCTGTTCTCTCTGCGACTCTATTTTTGCTTCATATCAACGACCTGCTTCAGTTGGGAGCTATTGGGTACGCGGATGACAGCACAGTCTCAGAGAGATACTTGTCCAGTGCTAGAGCTGGTAGGGACGAAATAGCCGCTCTTAGAAAGGCCATGAACGAACGAATTTGACCTTAAATCTCGTTTCCCAATGGGGCGATGACAATCTGGTCAAATTCAACGCTTTAAAAACACAGGCTTGTCTTTTCTCCGCTAAAAGGAGCCAATTTGAATGGTCTCCTACTTTCAGAGGTGCATCTGTACCTATTACCGACCGCCTGGAGATCTTGGGCATGGAGTTGACGTCTGACCTCAACTTCGGCTCAACCATTGAGTCTAAAGCTCAGACTGCAGCCAAAAAGCTGGGCATCCTACAGAAAGTGAGGCGATACTTCACACCTGGACAGCTTTTAAATTTATATAAAGCACAGGTCCGCTCCTGTATGGAGTATTGCAGTCACTTGTGGGATGGCTCAGCCAAATACCAGCTAGCTGCACTTGACTCGATCGAACGCAGAGCCAAAAGGCTCATAGGTGACGAGGTTCTGGCGGGTAAGCTTCACAGCCTGGCTCACCGGCGAAACGTTGCTTGCCTGTCTATCTTCTACAGATTGTACTTCGGAGAGTGTGCGCAGGAGCTCCACGACCTGATCCCTTCATCCCCCTTTTACTACCGGTGTACCAGACGTACCGCAGGATACCATCCACACTTGGTCGATATACCGTCTTGTCGTACTAAGCGCTTTTCTTCAACATTCATTGTGCGCACAGCCAAGGTGTGGAACTCTGCCGGCTTCTGTGTTCCCTGCCACATATAACCCGTCAGCCTTTAAAGCAAGAGTGAATAGGCATTTTCTGGGCTCGCTCGTTCGATCTTAGACCTCATCTTACACTTACTATCAGGTGTGATCGAGGTCAAGAGCGGGCTCATTCGTAACAAAAAAAAAAAAATGGCTAGCTAGGTATTACTAATTGCTAAAGCTATTGCTTTAGTACCAGCATAGCATTTCACATATTATAACATTAATGAACAGTTAAATAATAATTAAAAAATATAACTTGATATAAGTGGCAAGCTAGAAGCAAAATAAAATTATTTGTCATTTTTGTATAAATGCCCTATGTAAGACAGACTTGAATTTGTGTAAGGAATAAGACATATCAATATCGACACTAGGTAAGGAAGACATACGACTATATTGAACCTGCATTCTGTTTATGGTGGAAAAATGACCCAGATTGGTTTTAAAACCCTTAGCGCGAAGTAATTGATATCTAGATATACGGGGCAGTTTATAAGGCGCATTTATGTTTATCAGACTGAGTAACCGCGGACAATCAATGTGATTGTTTAATAATTTGTATAGAAAGAGATTATCTAAGATCGTTCGACGATTTTCTAGACTCATGAGATTAAAATGTTTCAAGCGAGAGCTGTAGCTCATTAATTATCTGCCCAAATTGCAGTGATATGACAAGTGCCAAAGAAATCTATTCTGCAATGATTCTAAACGACTTTTATGTATTTCGTAGAATGGAGTCCAGACAATGCTACAGTATTCTAAACCGGACCTGACTATTGAGTTGAATATAGCAATTTTAGTTGATGCGCGAATAAATTTTTTACTGTTACGCAGAATGAAACCCAACATCTTAAACCCTTTACTAGCAATTTTATCTACGTGAATATTAAACCGAAGCTTATTGTCAATGTAAACACCTAGATCACGAATAACTTCCTTTTCATTAATAATTTGGTCATTAACTTTGTAATTACGAAAATAAGGTCCTTTGTTCCTAGAAAAATGTACGTAATTGCATTTATCGCCATTAAGAATACCGCCCTATCGCAATCCTATCTTCCCCGGCGAAGGTCTTCGAGAACATCCTTCATAACGCTATCTATGAGCAAATAAACAAATATCTTTGTAATGAACAGCACGGTTTCAGAAGCAAAAAGTCAGTTGACACAAATCTCCTGACGCTAGTAGATTATATCTCGTCTAGTTTGGACCGCGGGCGTCAGGTAGACGTACTTTACTTCGACTTCCGGAAGGCGTTTGATAGGGTTAACAATGACGTGCTGCTAATGAAGCTTAGTAAAATAGGGTTCGCACCATCTCTCCTCCGTTTCTTTGCAGACTACCTACGTGATCGACAGCAGTTTGTTAGGCTTGGTATGTACGTGTCAGGTACCTATCACACGCGTTCCGGCGTGAGTCAAGGCTCAATTTTGGGGCCTTTATTATTTCTCATCATGGTCAATGATCTTCCTCAAGTTCTGCTTCACGCTAGATGTCTCTTGTATGCTGACGACTTGAAACTGTACCTCGAAATAAACTCCGAGCGTGACAGTTTGGCACTGCAGCAAGATATAGACGCCATTTACAAGTGGAGTGTAGACAACAAGATGGAGTTTAATTCGTCCAAATGCTTCGCTATAACATTCGGTCGCATGCGGCACCCAGTTAATTTTGAATATAATTTAAATAATAATACCATCACAAAGTCAACAGCCATGAAAGACCTGGGAGTCACATTCGACCGAAGGCTCACCTTCCACGACCATATGGCCATGGTAGCTAAACAATCCTACCAAAGGTTAGGTTTTGTTCTGCGTAGTTGCCGCGATTTTCGCACCGCTCATGCCGTCAAAATAATATTTAATGCGCTCGTACGTACTAAGCTGGAAACCAGCTCTTGCGTGTGGAATCCACATGGAAGTACCTACGCACTTTTATTAGAAAAGGTTCAAAAAGCGTTCCTTAGGTACCTATATAAGCAGAAACATGGCTACTATCCTTACCTCTATCCGACAAAGTTCTTACTGGGTTGCCTCGGATACAACTCCCTAGAGGTAAGGCGAGCTCGAGATCAGCTCACAGTAGCCTGTAAGATGCTCCGTGGCACTATTGACGCTCCTGATGTGTTAAATGTGCTGGCGCGCTTCTTTGTCCCAGACAATTACTGCCGGGGCAAAAAGCACAGGCTGTTTGCCGTGCCTCCATGTCGTACTGTTGCACGTGCTAAGTCGCCAATTCCTCGCACTCTGGCCGCGCTTAATGATCTCTTGGATTCTAATCCAACAAGCGATCTGTTTGCGGATGGATGGATGAAGATTTTATTGGTATGTCAGATGTACTGTGAGAAGAATTCATGAAAGTGTTGTTAAAACGTTAACCTACTTTTTACTTTGTTTATTTTGTATATTTTAGAATGTGTTATAATTGTCTCTTTTAATTTTAGTTACTGTCATTGGTTGTAAACATAACCGTTGTAATTAAATAAATAAATAAATAAGAAGCATGTTATTGTCCAAACACCACTGGGAAAAACGGTCTAAGTCTTCTTGGAGTTTATGTGGATCATGATCGCACTCTATCCGTTTTATAATTTTTAAATCATCGGCGTATAAATATATCTTGGAGTGTACGAAACAAGACGCCACGTCATTTATAAATATATTGAAAAACAACGGGCCTAGATGGGAGCCCTGGGGTACGCCTGAGGGCGTGAGAAACTGATCTGATGAATAACCGTTGACCACAACCTTAGATGTGCGTTCAACAAGGTACGACTCACACCACTGCAATAAGTTTCCTGCAATTCCGATTGCGTGTAACTTGGTAACTAACATTTTGTGATCCACCTTGTCAAACGCCTTACTAAAATCAGTGTAGATAACATCTACAGGTGTTCCACGGTCGACGGCGTCAACTAAATCTGATATAAAGCACGCCAGATTGGTGCCAGAAGAACGGCCTTTCACAAAACCGTGCTGTTCAGGCATCAATGTTTGTTTCACGTGCCACGAAAGTATAGGGTATACCAAAGCTTCGAACACCTTGCCAAAAATAGACAAAATAGATACTGGTCTATAGTTATTCGCTGCGGACTTGTCACCAGACTTAAAAATCGGTACAACTCGTGCTTCTTTCCAAGTCTCTGGAAAACAACCTGTACTCAATGATTTATTATAAATCATAGAGAGAGGTTCCCCCAAAAACTCACAGCATTTTATTGCAAAAATGGAAGGCAGCCCGTCAGGCCCTGGCCCCTTATTAGGGTCAAGTCTTTTCAAAGTTTGAATGACAGAATTCGTGGAAAATGTCAGTTTGGTCAGAAAATCAGTATGCTGACATTCCCTAGTCCTTTGTGTAGCCATAGCGTCAACAGTATTGTTATTACAAGGGTTATAGACAGATGAAAAACATGAGGCAAATATATTGCAATTTTCTGTTCCATTACTACCTTTGATATCACCATAATGTATAGACGAAGGGTATGTACTGTTACCGTTACGTTTATGTTTTAAAAATGTCCAAAAGAGCTTAGGGTTAGAAGTGATCGAAGATTCAATTGACGTTATATATTGCTTATAATTATCATGTGTTAATTTGGTAACTCTGTCTTTGAGCAGACGATATGAAATTTTATCTAGGGGGTTTTTAAATTTGGAATAGAGTGTATAGTACTTATTTTTTTCTTTTAGCAGGCGTATAAGATCCCTGCTAAACCAAATTGGGTATTTGCTGGTTTTAGGTTTAGACTTAGGTACGTATTTCTCAATTACATTATAGATAACTTGGTAAAATGAGTCTACCATTGCGTTAACATCACAACATTGAGAAAACAAGTCTTGCCATGATATGTTACTTAATTCTAGAATAATTTTACTATAATCAGCTTTGTAGAATTTAAATGTTGGCTCCTGGTTAGGGTGTAAGGTTTCCTCATGTAAGTCACACTGCAGTTCGAATTCAAGGGGAGGATGGTACGAGTCTATATTACTTAGCGGGTTTTTGGATGTACTTAAACTTTTCACATTAGTATCGGTCAAAACAAGATCGAGTATCTTATTTTTATGGTTACAAACACTATTGTATTGAGCTAAATTATTTAATGAAATAAAATCCAATAGCTTCTGCTCATATAAACCGTTTTTATTTAAGATTATATAGACTTATTTCAGATGTGGTTTATTAATACAATGATTAATACATATATGGTTTTGTTGTATGACATCATTAATATTAGATTTATGCACTTAATTTATAATTTCTATGTTTAAAATACTTCTTAAAAGACACTAGTAGTTAGAAAGGGTCCAGTGGGAAACACCAGTGTGTTTTTAAGCTTCAGAAAAATATCTCCGTCTTTTTTAAGGATGAGCCCACTTTTGACCTCAATCTCGCCTGATGGTAAACGATAGATGAGGTCTACGATGGGACGAGCGAGCCCGCATCTTCTGGGCTCTATTTACTCTTGCTTTAAAGGCTGAAAGGTCATTTGTGACAGGGAACACAGAAGCCGGCAGAGAGTTCCACAGCTTGGCTGTGCGCACAATAAATGTGGAGGAGAAGCGTTTGGAACGAACTAACTATACGAGCCATATTGAGGAATAGGTACTGCCTTCTGTATCAGATCTTTTTACCAACCATGCATCGCCAGCTTTGACTGACGGTCGTCGACGTTTTTGGCCATCAGCCCATTGACGAATACGGCGATCGGCACAGTGACAACCTAGTCTACATTCCACATTTCTACAACCATGTATGTTAAGCAGAGGTACGTAATAAGTATTTAAGTCGAGTAAGCTGTATGGGAACAGAAATAAAAAATCTAGATTGCTTTTGTGTGTATTTTATAAGGTCACGTAGTCACCTATAGATATATCAAAAGAAAACTGTTTACATTATATTTTATTTGTATAAATTATTACATTCACGTTTTTACCGTCTAGAAACGTATGTAAGTACAAGTAAATACATTTGTGTAAACAATAAAACTTATTAAGTGTTATTTGCTGAAAACCAGCTCTGTAGCATTGTCTCGCACGTGGCATTATACTAAGCGATCTTCCCAGCATTATGCTTGCTGTCTTGCGCAGATGCAATTCATACTTTCCTAACAGGTATCTAAATATATATAACTCAAAGGTGACTGACTGACTGACTGACATAGTGATCTATCAACGCACAGCCCAAACCACTGGACGGATCGGGCTGGATTCAGCTGAAATTTGGCATGCAGGTAGATATTATGACGTAGGCATCTGCTAAGAAAGGATTTTGCGAAATTCCCACGGGATCGGGATTTACACGGGAAAAACTTCCCACGCGGGCGAAGCCGCTGGCACAAGCTAGTAAGTCACTAAACGATTCTCTATTTTATTTTAGACTCAACTTTAATCAATTATACACTAAAACTTACCTCATAAATCACTCTATCCATCAGTGAAAACTGCATGACAATGTGTTCAGTGGTTTTTGGGTGTATCGTGAACATACAGACAGACGCGGTGGAAGACTTTGTTTTATAATGTGTATGATAGATCTTATGCGGTTTAACTGAAATTATAAACAGTATGCGCGAATAATGGTGGCACAGTGGTTACGGGTTCGACTTCCCATTTGCAGGTCCTGGGTTCAAAGCCAGACAGGCATAACTCTTCGGCATGTCAAGCAAAACACTTGACATGCCATTACGGCCCGTTGAGAGGGCTCATGGAGAGGTGTGTGTCGCAGCAGTGGGAACGTTTATTATTTTTAATGTTTATACGCGAATAGCAGATTCGTGGGGAAAAGTATTTATTCTATATTATGAGCCTCTGCAAGTTTTAGCCCTGGCTGGAGGTTTTAATTATAATGAACTAGCTTTTGCCCGCGACTTCGTTCACGTGGGAATGATTTTCTCGCGTAAATCCCGATCCCGTGGGAATTTCGGGATAAAACTATCTTATGTCCTTCCCAGAGTCCAAAACTATTCCAATGCCAAATTTCATCAGTTTAGCGGTTTAGGCGTGAAAAGGTTACAGACGGACAGAGTTACTTTCCCATTTACAATATTAAAATATTAGTATGGGTTAACGCAGCCACAAGCAAGTTACAGGTGACACACACAGAAAAAAACTCTGCAAGTTTTATTAATATTCTTCTTCTTATCGTGTGGGTAGTAAGGTCTAACGACCCCATACACCCTAGTGTCAGAGTTTCTAGACCGCCTCAAGGGCCTCTAACGTGGTTTATTATGACGACCGCCATTTGGCGATCGCGACCGGGACCACCGGCTTAAACGTGCCTTCCGAAGTACGGAACCATCTTTTTATCAGACAATTAGGTGATTCAGGCCTACAATGTCCTAGCCAAACTGGAAACAACTTTACAAAGTATGCATCCCGCGCAATCGAACCCACGCCCACCGGGCCACAAGGCAAACGCCTAAACCACTCGACCACGGAGGCAGTTAATATTTATAATGACTTTTTCAACACTTAGGTATTAGTTTACACTTCATTATTCAATATATTCCATGTGTTTTTTATTATTTTATTATGAACTAGCTTCCGCCAACGAAATCGTCCGCGTGGAAAAAAAATCCCCCGATTTTGAAACATTCTTCATTAGTGCTCCGCTCCTATTAGTCCGTTAGTAGTAGTTAGTTCCTGAGATTAGCGCGTTCAAGCAAACAAACAAACAAACTCTTCAGCTTTATAATATTAGTATAGATGAGCCCGCTCTTGGCTTCGATCACACCTGACGGTAAGTGTAAGATGAGGCCTACGATCGAACGAGCGAGCCCAGACGATGCCTGTTCACAGGTTGACGGCTCATATGTGGCAGGGAATACAGAAGCCGGCACAGAGTTCCACACCTTGGCTGCGCGCACAATAAATGTAGAGGAGGAGCGCTTAGTACGACAAGACGGTATATCAACCAAGTGTTAATATTATTTATGTTTATTATGTACTACATATCAAAAGTGAATTCGATACATTTATTTTGTTTAGGTTACGGTACTGTCGTTTACGTAGGTACACCTACGTCAAGAGTCTCATTGAAAATCATCGAAAGTATAACAATTCACCCTTAATAAATGTCGTTGTTGTATAAATTAACGTTTTGACGCAACGCGACAAAACATGTAAACTATATGCGAATCCATTACATCTCGTTTGTACTGAAAACCTTATTTATACTGTAAACCTACATACATAATTACATACCCACCGTCAATGGCGGATCCAGAAAGGGGAACAATAGTTTATGACAACCTCTTTTATAAATCTAGTAGTAGTGCATATATCTAGAGTGCAAATATATCCGTATCACGAAAACCCTTCGTGGAGTCTGTGCTATCTAAATCCTTACCTCCCACGAGTACTTATGGTTCAGATAACATATTGTACTCGACACATATCGGTATTATCTGCGAATATGCGGTAGTGGAGTACTGATATTGTTAAGTATTTACTGGAAATAGTAAACAGACAGGTTTTGTGTTTGTTTATGGATTCGCTTGAGTTAGTACACTACCTTAACTCGTGGTAAGGGATGATGCGTTTAATGATAGTATAAGCATAGTATAAGCATATTAGGCCAACAATTGCAGAAGGCTTTTGAGTCACTAAGAGAGAAATAGAAGGGGTCTTTTCCCAGTGGGAAAATCAGTCAATCAGTGTCAGACTTCTACTGACTAAAAACCCACTCTGCTTCTTCAATTGCCCTTGCGTTCCAAGGCAGCAGTATCTCGTTACAATCTGGAATAAAGATATTCACAGGAAAAGCAAGGTTACCAACTTAACATGAATAATTGCCGAACTTAAATGAGATTGAAAAAGGTTGAAGGACTACGCTAGATGCAACATACCAAAGACGTTTTTTTTTAGAATCAGATTCGTTTATTTGTTTAAAATAGTAGTACAACAAGTAGAGATCTTAAATAATTAATTATTGACCGCTAAGTTTTGTACTTTTTGGCGTACAAATGTAGTAAAAATAACATAATTAGTTATTTCAATATTACACACACAAAATTACTCATTAATTTTTTTGGTCTTTTAGGAACTTGGTCTTTGTTCTTCTAGGTAAGCATGCTCCATCTTCAACCACATCATCACTTACCATGAGGTCGCCTGTTATCAATAAAAAAAACTCTTCAATTGAGTAAACTTAACAATCCCACCAAAACATAAATGTGAAAATGGGAGCCAAGTTCAATTGTCGACTTCGCCGACAAAAGACTTGAGATCTAAATGTGTGCCAAGTTCTGTAGACAATCCTGAAATTTATTTATAAGAACGTATAACATTCTTAAGTAAATTTAAAACACAATATCTTGTTTTTTTTTGTCTGCTAGAACAATGCTTATTTAAAAATATGACTTTTCATTTTGAATAGTCGAATTATTTACACAAAGCAAATAACTTAAGATCTATTGAACCTCATCATTTGACTTGGCTAGTTTTTACCAGCATATCGAATATTTAGAAGAATAGAATGTAGTATGGATTAAGGCAGCCACAAACAAGTCCGGTAAAGCTGCCGACAACCTCAGGGATTGGCCTGCGAGGTGACACACAGAAAAAAACACTGCAAGTTTTATTAATATTTATAATGACTTTTCCAACACTTAGGTATTAGTTGACACATTTTACACTTCACTATTCAATATATTCCATGTGTTGTTTTATTATTTTATTTCGAATGAGCCCGCTCTTGACCTCGATCACACCTGACGGTAAGTGTAAGATGAGGTCTACGATCGAACGAGCGAGCACAGACGATGCCTGTTCACTCTTGCTTTAGAGGTTGACGGCTCATATGTGGCAGGGAATACAAAAGCCCGCAGAGAGTTCCACACCTTGCGCACAATAAATGTAGCGGAGAAGCGCTTAGCACAAGACGGTATATCGAACAAGTTTGGATGGTTTTAATATTATTTATATTTATTATGTATATCAAAATTGAATTCAATACATTTATTTTGTTTAGGTCACGGTACTGTCGTCTACGTAGGTACACCTACGTCAAGAGTCTCATTGAAAATCATTGAAAGTATAACAATTCACCCTTAATAAATTTCGTTGTTGTATAAATTAACGTTTTGACGCAACGCGACAAAACATGTAAACTACATGCGAATCCATTACATCTCGTTTGTACTGAAAACCTTATTTATACTGTAAACCTACATACATAATTATTAATTACATACCCACCGTCAATCGCGGATCCAGAAAGGGCAATTGTAGGTAACGACACCCCCTTATACCGATGAAAACAAAACAAGGATTTGAAAGCTTGTGAATTGTTACTAATATCATTTTATTCTCAATACATAAACCCAAAGACGAATACCTTAATCTGTGTACATAGAGAGTATGTACACATATGTCTATGTAGTAGCGTGGTAGTAGTGTATATTAATAACTATTGTGTTTGTAAATAATACTAAAACTATGTTAGTATCACATAATTGTGTTCCACGCGCGCCTCAAAGAGCGTCAGCAACATGACGAGGCCCCCCCTGCAGAGGGCCGAAGCCTGCCGGGGTCGTGGGACTTATCCCATTACCGTGGCCCCGGTACGTAAAGGGTTATTGAAGGAACACCGTGGATTTTAGTCAGTAAAAGTCTGACAGTCCCTCCCACCCAGCCCGGGGAGGGAGGACTTATTTGATAATTTAACCACACTAAAAAAAAAGAAAAGTATCACATAATTAAGGTATGTTAGTCATTAAGTTGTACTAGAATTTGTTGTTGATTAATACTAGCGGGATATTAGTAATTTTTGTGGTAGTGGTGGTTACGGACATGACTTACGAGTTGTAAGTCGTGGGTTCCAATACAGCTAGTATCATCACCTGACCACTGCTCCGAAACGGTTATGGAAAACATCGTGAAGAAAAATCTGTTTGTCTTAGGACCGAAAAGTCCCGAAGACATGCGACATCCACCCACTCAGCCATTGTGGTGGATTACGGCCCTTTTCCTATTATAGAGAGGTTGCCTAGTGTCTTAGTAATGGGAACGTTGTACATTGTTTATGAATATTTATCATAATTTCCTATTGCGTAATTTATGTACAAAATACTACGAGGTCACTTCTAGGTAAGCGTGCTTCATCTTCGACCAGATCATCACTTAATTACCATCAGGTAAGATGGTGGTCAAACGCGAGCCTATTATCAATTTTTTATTTTTTTATTTTTATTACTTATGGGCCCACTCTTGACCTCTAGATAGATGATAGATGAGGTCTAAGATGTGACGAGCGAGCCCAGAAGATGCCTATTTACTCGTGCTTTAAAGGCTGAAAGGTCATAAGTGGCAGGGAACACAGAAGCCGGCAGAGAATTCCACAGCTTGGCTGTGCGCACAATAAATGTGGAGGAGAAGCGCTTGGTACGACAAGACGGTATATATAAATAAAAAAAGATACAATTTTTTTAATGAAGAATGCCACTACTGTGATTTTTATCCCAAAGACCTAGCAAGTCAAGTCAAAATACTAGGCACTTCTTTTTTACTGGCTTTTGAGCCTCCTCGCCCAAAAGTTAATTCTAGATCTGCCTTGCTTACCTTCGTAATTGCACTTATGTTATTATGTAGGTATGTGTTTTGAATACTAACCAGTCTACAGTCGAACATTCGCGAAGTCTATAACAAGTATGCCATTTAATTAAAATTTAATTGATTCAAATAATTCATCGTGCGATATGTTTGGTGTACATAATTAAGTATAGCAAACTTTTGGCGCTTACGTCAGTGGCAACTGATAAGTTTATCGGTTAGGGATTAACAGTGTTTGATTGTGACTTTGCTCATAGTATATTAAATTTATTTTTATTGAAGATAATATTCAGTAGTTAGAAAAAATTGGCCAAGTGTTAGTCAGACTCGCCCATGAAGGGTTCCGTAGTAACTACGTCAAATAACTTTGTTTTTCATAGTGTTTGCATACAAACTATGTAATTCATAAATTACATAGTTATATTTGAGGTTTTAGAAAATATGCCGTATCTCAAAAACTGCTGACCCGATCTAGTTCAAACTAATTTTGGTTGAAAGTTTACATTAAGATCTACAGCAAATATAAAAAAAAAACACTCCATTATTATAAAAGTTAAAAGGGACACACAGACGACACATTTTACCACATTGGAAGCGTATATCTTTTAAACGATTAACTCTATGAAAAAGTAGTTTTAGAAACCTCAATATCATTTTTAAAGACCTGTCTATAAATACTAAACACGCATAGGTTTCATGAAATAAAATATTTTCAGTTTCAGTTCCATGTATGGAGAAGCCCCCTTTATTTTAAATATTTTTTCTTAAAATCGGAAAGCGGTTTACAGAATACATCTACCTACCAAGTTTCACATGTATAGTCTTAATAGTTTCGGAATAAAATGGCTGTGACATACGGACAGACGGACAGATAATAATAAAACATACTATCACCCACAAACATACTCACAAACCACGCATTCATGTACACAAACTGAAAACATCACCATAATGGTAGAAAATGATGTTGAAATTCTAACAGATACCGATCAACATCACCCCAAAGATACCCAAATCCAAGAATTACATGATAAATTAAAAATAGCTCTCACCCAGTATTCCGGAATGGATCCAGCTACTTGGCCAAAGCTGCCTAAGCTAAGGTACTCACCAAAATTAAGCCAACTTGTTAATTTATTTAATAATAGTATCCTCAATCAATATATAAGCGTAGAAACTCAATTAATAGACTTACATAGCCTAATATACTGCACTGCATTAGTTATTTCTGAAGAACTTAATTACAAGATCACAGAATATATAAGGAATACCAGGCCAAATAATAACAATAAATCGGTATGGCAGCAGAGACTAGAAAAAGATAGAAAAACTGAGAGCAGATTGTGGTAGGCTAACCCATTATGTTAACAAAAGTAGATCAAATAAAGTAGTTAAAAGCGTAGAAACAATATTTAGTAACATGTCTATTCATACTAGACATGAAGAAAACTATAAGAGACCTGAACATTTTTTAGATACTTTGAAACAGAAACTAGCACTTAAAGTCCATAGGTTGAGAAGATATAAGAAGGTAGAAGAGCGTAAGCATGGCAACGCCTTATTTGTTTTAAATGAAAAACACTTTTATAGAATTTTACAGGCTAAATAAACACAAGAGACTGATATGTTACTTGAAAATAATATGGATCTTCCAACTGTAGAACAACTTGAAACATTTTGGTCTGGAGTATGGGAAGAGCAAATACAACATAATTCTAAATCTAACTGGATATCAGACGAAGTTACTAGACAGAGTTCATTACAAAAAATGGACTTCGTTGAGTTTACAGAGTCTGACATTACTAGTATTACAGCAAGGCTACACAACTGGAAATCACTCGGCATAGATAAAATACATAACTACTGGTTTAAAAAATTAGATTCATTACACAAAATCTTAGCAAAAAATTTAACAGACATTATTTTAGGGAAACAAAATATACCTGAATTTATAGCTACAGGAATAACGTACATGTTACCAAAAAACATATACTCACTACAGCCTTCCCAATACAGACCAATTATCTACTAGCTTGCCCACAGTATACAAAATCCTTACATCTGCCATCGCCACAAAAATCAACAAACATATAGAACAACACAACATAATTGCAGAAGAACAAAAGAGATGCAGACGAGGTCACATGGGCTGTAAGGAACAATTAGTAATAGATTCAGTAATACACAAACACGCAGCAACTAAAAATAGAAATTTACACTGTACCTACCTACCTATATAGATTACTAGCAGTTGCTCGCGACTTCGTTCGCGTGGGAAGTTTTTCCCGTGTAAATCCTGATCCCGTGGGAATTTCGCAAAATCCTTTCTTACCGGATGCCTACGTCATAACATCTACCTGCATGCCAAATTTCAGCCCGATCCGTCCAGTGGTTTGGGCTGTGCGTTGATAGATCACTATGTCAGTCAGTCAGTCACCCTTGAGTTATATATATTTAGATAAAAAAGCTTTTGATTTGATATGATATGATACCACATTGTTTTACATTGGTTCCAATGGTTTTGGTTTTTAAAACAACAACAAAAAATTCAACAAATTACTAATCGCAACCTGCCAGTATTTTTTAACGGTCTTCATATTAGGTAATGTCAAAGAAAAGTCTTATTGAGATTATTAATTCCGGGAATTCCAGGATAAAATGCATAGGTATATATTGCCCTATAAGCTCCTCTATCTTCCGATGATACTCCCATTGATTGAATACGGTACAGCCGTCCCAGAGATTAGCCCGGACAAACAGAAAGACAGACAAATAAAAATAAGCATTTGAGAAAAAGGAGCTATTTTGAAATCACACACAGACTTCTATTTCATGTATATGTATAATTACATGTTCCATTTGTTTACATAATAATTTAGATAATGCTGAACATACATACCTACATACATACGACAGTGTATGTAATCCGGTGATGGATGGCTGTCTGCCGACCGCTCAGATATCTGCCCGGTCAGACGTGATAAAATACATAAACATTCAATTATCTCCATCAAGGTGTGATTGTAATTAGTTTCGACATGTATTATCTTTTGATTAAACAATGTAAGAGTATCGTTTATTTTGTTAAAAGTTAAAAAAAACATGGCATATTCACTTTTATTTCGAGTTCATGCTTTTTTCAATGGGGAGTGTGCGATGGAATTACACAATCTAATTCCGCCGATTTCGCCATTCCGAACGGGCTTGTTCCATCATCAGACTACAAGACAAACGGCGATGCGCCATCGTTACATGGTGGACTTCCCACCCATACGCACGAAACGTTTTGGGAATACTTTCATTGTGCGTACTGCTAAGGAGTGGAATTCCCTGCCGGAGTCTGTGTTTCCTGATCGCTATAACCTGGGAGTCTTTAAGTCAAGAGTAAATAGGTTACTTCTAGGCAAGCGTGCTCCATCTTCGACCACATCATCACTTACCATCAGGTGAGCTGGTGGTCAAACGCGAGCCTATTATCAATAAAAAAAAGTTTATTACTTAACATACTTATCATACGTATTCGATAAATTTTTGTTTTTGTTTAGTGCGTATAGGTGGGATGTCCACTATGTAACGAAGGCGCATCGCCGTTTGTCTTGTAGTCCGATGATGGAACGGGCTTGGCGGAATTAGATTGTGTAATTCCATCGCACACTCCCCGAAATGTAACCGATAGACTAGCAACTCGTCGTCGATGTTCAAGGCTCTGGAGCTTTGATTCGACCAGTGTATCGTTGCCAATGAGTCTTTTGACCCGTTTCTCAATAGACTCAAGCGCTTCCAGCTGGTACTTGGCAGATCCATCCCAAAGATGAGAGCAGTACTCCATACACGACCGAACCTGGGCTTGATAGAGATTGAGCAGCTGTTCTGGTGTGAAGTACCGTCTCACCTTTGCTAGGATTCCCAACATTTTTGATGCTAGTTGAGCCTTAGCCTCGATAAACGGGCCAAAATTGAGGGTAGAAGTTAGTGTTACCCACAGAAGCTCGATACGGTCGGTTATCGGCACGGTTACATCCAGGAAAGTAGGAGCCGGTTCAAATTGACTCCTTTTTGCGGAGAAGAAATACGCCTGGGTCTTAGCTGCATTAAACTTGACCAAGTTGGCATAGCATTGCCAAATTTCATGTAAATCAGTTCAGTGGCTTAGGCGTCAAAAGGTAACAGACAGACAGAGTTACTTTCGTAATTTCTAATATATATTAGTATGGATTAAGGCAGCCACAAACAAGTCCGGTAAAGCTGCCGACAACCTCAGGGGTTGGCCTGCGAGGTGATACACAGAAAAAAACACTGCAAGTTTTATTAATATTTATAACTAGCTTTTGCCCGCGACTTCGTCCGCGTGGAATATTTACTTTGGGCCAACGTTAAATTTAACCCCGATTTTGAAGCATTCTTAATTGGCGCTCTGCTCCTATTGGCCTTAGCGTAATGATATATAGCCTATAGCCTTTCTCTATAAATTTACTATTTAATTAAAAATATTTTTTCAATTCGAACCAGTAGTTCCTGAGATTATCGCGTTCAAACAAACAAACAAACAAACTCTTCAGCCTTATATTATTAGTATAGATAGCTGTTGCCCGCGACTTCGTCCACGATTCCGTCGTTTTTCGTAAAAAAGTAGCCTATGTCCTTCCTCACGGTTCAGTGATTTTGATGTAAGAGATAGATTAACCTTCGTAATTTAGTAGGGAAATATAATATGTCAATCTATAATACTGTTGAAAAATATCGCAATACCGAACCGCACAATATTATTGTTAATAGCTATGCCCGCGACTTCGTCAGCGTGTAACTCCTTGGGTGTCATTAAGTTAATGTATTGGTAATATTATTTAGATCACGTTCACATGAGGCTTAAGTACCTATAGAACGAAAATACTTCAGCGCAAAGCTTCCGGGTAAACTATGTTGAAAGTTGACCCGTCCGGCACGTGAACATAAAGATTTCTAGAAATGCTAACCCAGGAAAGAGCGACGTTCAACTGACCATGCGAGAAACAACTGACACCGATATCTACTCCAGCAACACGAAAAGTCTGCCCTTGAGCCTTATTAATTGTCATTGCATAACACACCGATACTGGGAATTGCGTTCTTTTAAATTATGGGAATTCTGGGAATAAAGACGGTTTCTCCTGCACCGCAACTTGTTAAAATTTGAGCCTCGATTATATTTTGTTGCAACTGGGTTACTTTTAGCCGAGTTCCTGTTTGTGGTGGTTTTGAATTTCGGAGCAGAATAATAATCAGAAAGCTTCGAACTGCTAAGCTATCGGGAGTTACACGTGTTATTGTGAGTCAACCATAAAAGATAGATATATGCTGTCGTGGGATGTTTTTTATATAATTTTAGGGAGAACATTTCCGTCATAAATGATTTCTGTGTAGCTTTAACCATTAAGGTTGCACACGCGACGGAAGCTTAAAAAATGGAGTAACTTCTCCCGTTTTCCCAACATTTCCTTTCACTGCTCTGCTCCTATTGATTGTAGCGTGATGAAAAGTATACTATTAACCTCTCTACGTATAGAAGATGACTTTTCCAACACTTAGGTTTTTTTTTATTAAAAAATAGGTTCGCGTTTGACCACCATCTCACCTGATGGTAAGTGATCATGTGGTCGAAGATGGAGCACGCTTACCTAAAAGTAATCTATTCACTCTTGACTTAAAGACTCCTAGGTTATAGCTATCAGGAAACACAGACTCCGGCAGGGAATTCCACTCCTTAGCCGTACGCACAATGAAGGTATTCCCAAAACGTTTTGTGCGTATGGGTGGGATGTCCACCATGTAACGATGGCGCTTCGCCGTTTGTCTCGTAGTCCGATGATGGAACGGGCTTGGTGGAATTAGATTGTGTAATTCCATCGCACACTCCCCGAAATATAACCGATAGAAAACCGATAGACTTGCAACTCGTCATCGATGTTCAAGCTCTGGAGCTTTGATTCGACCAGTGCATCGTTGCCAATGAGTCTCTTGGCCCGCTTCTCGATAGACTCAAGTACGTCCAGTTGGTATTTAGCAGATCCATCACAAAGATGAGAGCAGTACTCCATACACGACCGAACCTGGGCTTGATAGAGATTGAGCAACTGTTCGGGTGTGAAGTACCGTCTCACGTTTGCTAGGATTCCCAACTTTTTTGATGCTAGTTGAGCCTTAGCCTCGATAAACGGGCCAAAATTGAGGGTAGAAGTTAGTGTTTCCCCCAGAAGCTCGATTTAATACTTATTTCAGCCATGGCGGCCAAACTCAGCATAGATTAGACATCTGCGCGTGAGATATAGTGCTCAAGTATGCGCGTCGGTACAGGTGCACTCTCTGTTCCTTCTGTTCGGTCGTGTCGGATTGTTGTCCCATTGGACTATGGCTCAGCGCAAACAGAACGGAGCGCAGCGGAGAGGATTTTACTAACGCACTTGAAAATAAACTTTAAAATGATTACAATAAAGTGCATAAATGCTTGAACCTGACAAAAAATGCTCACGCGTCCTCGAAGATACGCGGGAATCCCCGCGCGGTGTCGAGTCGGTGCCCGCGTCGTACGCGTACTTTCAATGTTGTCACTAGACATGCGAAATGTAGCTCACTGAAAAGAAAAGAGTGATATAGCTCTTTTGATCAAAAGAGCTATATCACTCTTTTAGCTCTTTAGCTCACCGAATAACTCTTTTAACTCTTGAGCTCAATCGACTCGACAATCGATTCACTATTTTACGCGAGTCAAATACGTAAATCAAAACTCCTTTCGATGGTAAAGTCGTACACAGTGTTTCACCAAAACTAGGTGTAGTTTTGGTGAAACACTGTGTACGACTTTCTTGCCAACATTCCTCGACCTATATATATTCTTTGACTTTCTGACGCCTTATTTTATTAACATGTTCTTCCATTTCTTCTTCTTCCGCCAAAAGCACAATTATAATCATATCCCAGTCCACCATCGTTGACGAACCTTCGCGACAAATTGACAAAGTGAAATGCCCGTGACCGCGCGAGGATTATTCCTCTCTGTCTGCGCTGACCCTATGAGAGCATAGTCCGATGGGACGGCAATCCGACACGACAGGAGAGAGATCATCAAATGGCTTAGCATGATACTCCGTTATGTCGGAAATACTGCAGCAATCATTTTAAAATAAATATATGGTAAAGTTGAGGATTAATGTTAGGTACTATGTTTGACGAAAACACGATTCCATAAAATTTTCTTGATAGAAAAAAAATCCAAAGTTACCTCCAAACCGAACAATAAACCGCTGGTATTCAAAAATAACTTCAAATTAGATAATGAAACTTTGCATATTAATTGAACTAACTATAAAACAGGTCTTATGTTATTTACTTTTTTTAAATTACCATTATTTTCACAGTAAAAAGAAATAAACTAAATTATCGGTGTCTTGGAGTCTTTTCCCTGCCACCCTGTCTCGCTTGCTCGCGTGACTGCGGTCAGTAGTGTGCGAGCGAGATAAAGAGTGAGAAGCGCTTAGGTAGTATAGGCCCTTAACGTGTTTTCCGAGGCATAAACTCCAGATTACTATGTTATGTTAAACATGTCAAATCTGTATTTTATGAAATAAAGATATTATTATTATATTATATTACTATTTACTGAGAAATTTGTAATTGAAAATCCAACAGCACTTTTTGCCAGACCTAGGAATCGAACCCGAACCTTTTGCTCAGCAGTCTGCTTGCGACCACTAGAACTTAACTAAGTCTTTGCTTTAACTAAAAGGTTTGCTTTCGGATAATCTGACATGCTATCGCAAACAATTATTATTTTAAATAACATCTAACATTTTTGGAATTGTTATCAATGAAAGTAAATTCACATAAAGAATTTACAAACATTCCTATAACATTGTCTAAGCATATTAAAATTTTCTACATTTTATTAGGTCGATATAATTATGTCTTTTACCGGACAGAGCAAAGAGAACTAGTCTACTCTACTGTGAAACTAACAGGAGTCTGCCTCAGGCTGCGTCTGCCTGCGAGTTTTTCAACCGACGACCAAAAGAGGAGGTTATCAATTCGACGCGTATATATATATATATTTTTTTAATGTATGGTCACCGAGTACTCGAAGACGGCTGAACCGATTTGGAAAATTCTTTTTTTGTTTGATAGGGTATACTTTGAAATTGGTATCATTTGTCACCAAGTCAGGATCTGATGATGAGATCCCGGAGAAATCGAGGGAACTCTTCAAATATTATAGGTACACCTATGGCGTTTTGGGTATTTCTTATAGTAACTTGTGCAGTTGCTCTCAAAAAGTACCATTTGGGGAAGTGGAACTGATGATGAAGACCACAAATGGCCGCCGAAACTACTCAATAATAAGTATTTCGTGGATTGCGATTCGATTACTTGAATATGGATATTAAGCACTTGGTGCTCGTCACAATGCATATGGTGATGTATAGCTGATGGTGAAGTACCAGGAGAACTCCTCAAAAATTAACGGCCCAGCATTGGGAAAAGCAATATTTTGTAAAATGTTATAAGTAGTTGACATTTAGGCTCTTGTAACTAGGTAAATTAAAAATCAACCAACTAAAAAGAGTAAAATAAAAACTTTTTACCAAAAAATTAAACCGACACCCAAAAAACACTACAAAGTGAAAAATAACTTTAATTTCGGAAGTCGGTGCCAAAAACGAAAATACAAAACTAAAGACACCGACTACCGAAATTAAAGTTATTTTTCACTTTGTAGTGTTTTTTGTGAGTCGGTTTAATTTTTTGGTAAAAAGTTTTTTAATAGGTTGTTTTGCAAAATGAAATACGGATAGGACCAAAACATCGGATGTGTAGGTTCAATGATTGTCTCCTTCATACAAACTCGTTCACCAAAATGTATTTTTTATAAAAATAACTAGAAGTCGAGCGGGCCCACGCTACCGTGGTGTTTATCACGATAAAAAAACTTTTTTGCAAAAAATAAAACCGACTTCCATATCAAAACACTACAAAGCCAAAAATAATTTTAATTTCGGTAGTCGGTGTTATTGGTTTTGTATTTTCTTTTTTTTTGCACACCGCCTTCCGAAATTAAAATTATTTTTGGCTTTGTAGTGTTTTGATATGGAAGTCGGTTTTATTTTTTGCAAAAAAGTTTTTATTTTCGCGCTTTTTAGTGGGTCAGTGAATTTTCCAAATCAGTTCGTAAATGACGGAGTTATGCGTGAACAAAAAACGCAATGCAGAGTAAACGAAAAGATCATCAACGTAAATATTTTTTTTAGACTTTTGTTGATTTTTCAGAAACAGCTTGTCCGATTTCGATAAAATTTTCATGGGACCATTTGGAAAGTATACCCTTTTCAACAAAAAAATAATTTTTCAATTCGGTTGGCAAGCGACGGAGCTATGCCCGAACAAACATTAAAAAAAAAAACAAACAAACATCCGAATTGAGAACCTCCTCCTTTTTTAGAAGTCGGTTAAAAAATTACGCTCCTTTTTTGCATTTGGGTATAAAGTATAACTTTTCTCAGGCTTCTATCTACTTCCATACCAAATTTCATCCAAATCGACCCAGTACTTTCTAAGATTAGCGCGTTCAAACAAACTTTTCCGCTTTTATTAGTATAAATTATTATATATTGTGGGCCATCGGTTGCCCAGTGTTAACAGGCCTGACTTGTAACTTTGTAAGTTGCACATCTTAGGTTCTCAGCAGTGGGAACGAAACAAGGCTCAATTATTATTATTATTCTATATATATTATACATAAGTGATAATAATGAGAGTGAAACAAGGATTTATCTCAAAACACAATTACAATGGATGGGAAAGTCTAGACAAGGCGTTAAAGAGAACGGTATGAAAACAAACAGTACAGCAACTGCGTCAGAGTTGGCCTAGTTATTGAAAGTGCTTTTTGTTATAACACTTTGATCGTGCGTTCATGAACCGGATGTAAAAAGCTTCCTGATGCATGTAATGTAATGGTTTCTTACACCAATAGAATAGTTTTGTACCTTGATAGGTTTGTACCGGGTAATTCTCATAGCATTTTTGCACAGAGCATGGAGAGGTTCTTCTTTCGAATGCTCGCTTTTCAGTTCAATCAAGACAGTTATTGAGTTAGCACTAAAAATTGTCTATCAATTGCTAAAAAGAAGCCTATAATCCTCCTTCGTGATTTTATTATTTAATACAAATAGTTAGATTACGAATTCTGTGCCGGAATCTGTGTTTCTTGATAGCTACAACCTGGCGCTTTTTCAGTGAAGAGTGTATAGGTTACTTCAAGGCCAGTGTGTTCTATTGTCGACCACATCATTGCTTCAGGTTAGTTCAGGTGTGATTGTGCTCAAATGCGAACCAAACAATAATTAAAAGAAAGTATTAATAAATTACATATAAATTCAACTTTTGTACACTACATACTTGTTGATGATTTCTATGCCAGAACATTTGAAAGCAATGAGCATTTGAAGTAATGTACGTTCTTATTTTCGTATTTACTTTCTAAGTTGCTATTTTATTTTGACACACAATTATTGTCTTGCCTAGCTTCTGAGGTTCTAGAGGTCAGACAGACAGTCGCCCATGGAAAAATACTAGTACTCAGTCTGCATCAGGTCAGACTAGAAGATGACCTCAACATGGTTAGGAAAACCTTCTTTCTATGGAATCAGTTCTATTTTTAAATCCTATCAAACTCTTGTAGGAAAGTCTCTTCGGCTCCTCATAACTTCATTACGCACAAAATACGCAAATTCTCAACATCTGTGTAGCTATAGACGGACTATTGACGTAACCCGTATATAGACTCTTTCAAAAGTCCGTAAATATGTTACGGTGATGTTTTGAGTTTGGTAAACATTAAGTAAGTAATCCTACCGTCAAAAAATAAGTAGCTGTTATAATAGCATTAAATCTTCTTCTTCGTCTTTGACTTCATCACTCAAAGTAAGTATCTCTCATGAGAACTTCGTTGAATTTACCAAAGGGTTGACGATCTGTGCATGTACCTAATTAATTTATGATTGAACTAGATTTAATTAGTATTACAAAAGTACTAAAAAGCGGACTTTAATTTAAATGCGTTTATTATTTTCGTATTCTTCTCGGCAAACCCTTTCATTTGATACCCATATAAAAATAGCCAGTCAACTATTTTAGACAGTACGCCATATTGGATTTAAAATTACATAACTTAGATAACCAAGCAATGCATCCAAATTAAATGTGTAAACAATATTTCATCTCAATCAGGCAAGAACCTGAAAATACTTGTAAAACTCACTGCATCAGACCGCTTTAAAAGTGATTAGTTGGCAACTTTTAATTGTTTTGTAGTGAGTTGTATAGCAAATAAGTCATTGATTTTTAAATAGTTTCTTTACCTATACTAATATTATAAAGCGGAAAAGTTTGTTTGTTTAAATGCGCTAATCTTAAAAAGTACTGATCGGATTTGGATGAAATTTGGTATGAGGATACGTTTTAACTGACTGTAAAAGAAGGACGCTTATATTTTTATCGTGATAAAGTCCACAAGAGCGAAGCCCAGTGCTACTGCTAGTCTATACTAATATTATAAAGATGTAAAATTTGTTTTTAAGTTTGTATGTAGGGGGTCATCTCCGGAAGTAATGTTCCAATTAAAAAAAATGTAGTAGTATTTAGTAAGGTGTATTATTGGTGATTATTCTATATTATAAATTATTTTGAAATCCACGGTGACGAAGTCGCGGGCGAAGTCCTAGTTTTAAATAAACCAAGACGCGTATCTGAATCAACCTGTAGAATCGAATTCATTCAATACAATACAGCTCTCGATCGTGGCGATAACGCGTACCTACCTACCATTTGCTAATGACGTGGTCAGTACCTCTACCATGAGTTTACGCAACCAAAACTCGCTAGCGTCTTCGTAAATTATTTGTATGAAATATTGTACAGCGCCCCTAGCGGTCACAGAAAGAATTAAAATTCGTACCATGAGCACTATAGGTTTAAAACCTAACGTAACCTATACGATCGTCACTAACGTTTTTTAAGCTGTCACCATACAAAACGGTACCATGAGTCACTAATTCGACAGGCGCTAGCGAACGATACGCTTACGGTACACGGTGGGCTGAAAAACGGCTTTCATAGACTTAGGCATTTTATTTTGCAAGTGCCAGTTTTTGTGCCGGATATCACTTCTATTTGTTATAACAATATACAAAAATGACACCAGAATTGATTCTGCACAAAAACGAAGGAATTATAATTTTTTTACGAAAATTTTGTATGGAGCTAGTATGAAAAATCGAAATATCTCTGAAACGGCAGCGATAACCGTAATATCCTTATAGGAGGTTTTAGTACTAATTATTTATGATTTTTTGACATACGTTACATAATGGTTGTAGATGCCTTTTTTTTTTTAAATCGTCAAAATATTTTTATTTATTTTTACATATTAAACGTTCCTTTTAGTGTTTAAGTTGAAGAATTCAGAGCTTTAACAACTCTTAACATAAAATAGCATCACCCCTATAGACCTGAAGGACTAGACAGAGGTGTATCTTGTTGATCTTGTAAGATTTCCAACAATACCAAATAGTTGAATATCAGTGTCAAAGTGCCCATGCTGTCGCTTCTTTTAGAAAGATAGGGGAATGAAATTGTTAATTGATCATACCCTAAAAGTATGATTACAACATAACCGGACACATAATAATATCGACACAAAAGGAATTTTAAAACCTTGCATACGTTCAAAATACAAAATAACATATTGTGTAGTCATCTAATGAGTCTGATGACAAGTAATTAAGTAATTAGAATGATGGTTGTAGTCTTCTGATTCTAATGAGCCTATTAAGTGATTAAATGATTTGAAATATCTCGCAACAATACCAACTAAGAACTGCATTCACCTTTTTATAATTAGTGAGCTAATGTGATTTGCTAATGTTGATTAGTTCTACTATGAGTTCTACGAAATGTTTTTGACGATTATAAATTTTTATTATCATATCTTTTATAACTTTAATGAGGGTAGTTAACTAATTATTGACTTTATACAATAAAAGGGCTATAATTTTGTTCCATAATTTAGATTGTTCACAACCGTGTAACTGCTAACACTAAAACTATTTGCTTTGCGACTACAAAATCTTAGAATGGAAAGTTTAATCACCAACTTAGATTTGTTTGTTCTTCTAAAAAGTGAGTGTACTTCATTTAATCATGAAGTATTGTTTAGTGCAATTGTGTCCCGCATAGGCGATTGCCTTTCTGCCGAAGATCAAGTAACTCTCAAAGAATTTTGCCGGAGATTCACGCGAGCTGCTTTAAACAGGTGGCAGAAATCTAAACGATTCTTTGATAAGTTTAGAAATACGTACGGAGAGTGGTTGCAAGCAAATATTGATTGGCCGAGTTGCGTGCAAACTTTAATAAATCAAGAACCAACTGTTGATGAGATACCAAGAGCACGCTCAGTCTCTCCAGAACCTTCGACATCATCGACTGTTGGAACAATGACAAAAAGGTCCCGAAAACCATTCAAAGATCTGGGAAGCAAACAGAAAAAGAGAAGATCTAGTGAGCACATAGGCGAGGATTCCTGTGAATTGGCATATGCAGCTGCAGCACGTTTAAAAGAAGAAGGTTATGAAGATATCGCATCTGTAATCAATTATATGATCAAAAATCCAGAAGCTGCCGTTAAAATCAAGGAAAGCATTAAGAAAACAGTAATATTTACACCAGAGAAAGCACTTGGATTGCTTCTTTCACTTAAGCTTTCAAAGTGGCAATATATTACGTTGCGAGAGACTGCCATTCGGGAAGGTGCTAAGGATATTTACCCATCCTACTATAAACTGCAACAAACTAA
The DNA here is from genome assembly GCA_943138885.2 of Tholera decimalis. Lineage (NCBI taxonomy): Eukaryota > Metazoa > Arthropoda > Insecta > Lepidoptera > Noctuidae > Tholera > Tholera decimalis. The sequence goes on from OW964551.2 coordinate 17,939,176, forward strand.
GCTTGCATGCTACCCTCCTAATCAATCAGTATCAGTTACGGATTCATCAGCTAGAATTACACTTCAAGCTTTACTTGACATCACGGTGAAGCGGATTCTTCAAAGTCTTTCTGATAATGTGGAAAATAAGCAGTTAAAGCTGATATCGAAGTGGGGATTTGATGGTGCTTCCAATCAAAGCCGATACAAGCAGAAAATGGACGGCGAGCATGATGATTCAAGCATTTTCATGACCTCCTTGGTGCCACTGAAACTGACAGATGGAGATAATACTATATGGACAAACCCGAAACCATGCTCAACTTTTTATTGTCGTCCGGTTCAGTTCACTTTTGTAAAAGAAAGCCATGCAGTTGTCATTGATAACAAAAGAAAAATGGATGAGGAAATTGAGGCCCTTAACCCCACAGAGTGCATTAATAGTAACAGGGTGACTCATAAACTAATGATGACAATGATCGACGCAAAAGTCTGCACGTACCTTTCTGAAGCTAGATCAAATGCATCATGCTACCTGTGCTTAGCAAAACCAACAGAAATGAACCACTTAGATGCTGTAACATCAAAAACTGTGTGTTCTGACATATATGAATTTGGCCTATCATCCCTACATGCCCGTATAAATTGCATGGAATGTCTGTTACACATTGCGTACAGACTTGACTTCAAACAGTGGGCAGCAAGAAGTAATGAGCATAAAGATATGTTACAAAACAGAAAAAAAAAACATTCAAAATAAATTTAAAGAGGAGCTCAATCTGTTAATTGATATAGTAAAACAAGGCTCGGGAACTACCAATGACGGGAATACCGCAAGGAAGTTTTTCGAGTTTCCCAATAAAACTGCAGCTATTACTGGGTTGGATCAAAACCTGATAAAAAGATTTGCTGTTATTTTGCAAGCAATAACATCTGGTGAGAAGATCGATGTCATCAAATTTAAAGATTTTGCTCGCAAAACAGCAGAAAAGTACGTGGAATTATACGACTGGTACTACATGTCATCAACCGTACATAAACTATTAATACACGGAGCTGACATAATCGAAAAAAATGATATTGTCCCGATTGGGACTCTCTCGGAAGAAGCCTCAGAGTCTCGAAACAAAGATTTTAGGAGGTTCCGGGAACATCATTCGCGGAAAAGAAGCAGGCAAGATTCTAATCAAGATATCCTAAATATGCTTGTTGTTTCTTCGGATCCTTTTCTAAGTGCACAAAGGCCGAAGTTAGATGCCAAAAGGAAGACAACCTTTTTTGCTGAAACTCTCGACCTAATACAGTTTCCGGAAACTGAGTTCGAGTTTGTAGGTATATCCGATCTGGATTCTGACTCGGAATTGGAGTCCGACAACGAAAGTTGTAAAGAAAATTTGTAAAATTTAATTATTTTTCTTTATGTTCTTTTGTTATTTATGTTAGTTTATTGTACCAATATGTTTAGTTAATAATTTCATAAATTATAGTTTCAAATATGTATTTTGTATAATTGAATTTATTAGATATTATTTTTGTTACTTCTGTTTTATTTAAATTACCTATCAATAAAAAGTTTATATACAGTCTTTTTTTTTCACATATTCTTAATATTTGGGGAAAAAGCATGCTTCCTAACGATGTTCTTAACTTTGACACAGTTCATGGATCGTTTTGAACAGTTTCATATGTTAAAATAAATAATGTTAGTACTATAATCCCCTATAAGGATATTATTATTATTATGTGTCCGGTTATGTTGTAATCATACTTTTAGGGTATGATCAATTAACAATTTCATTCCCCTATCTTTCAAAAAGAAGCGACAGCATGGGCACTTTGACACTGATATTCAACTATTTGGTATTGTTGGAAATCTTACAAGATCAACAAGACACTACACACCTCTGTCTAGTCCTTCAGGTCTATAGGGGTGATGCTATTTTATGATAAGAGTTGTTAAAGCTCTGAATTCTTCAACTTAAACACTAAAAGGAACGTTTAAATATGTAAAAATAAATAAAAATATTTTGACGATTTTTAAAAAAAAAGGCATCTACAACCATTATGTAACGTATGTCAAAAAATCATAAATAATTAGTACTATAACTCCCTATAAGGATATTACGGTTATCGCTGCCGTTTTAGAGATATTTCGATTTTTCATACTAGCTCCATACAAAATTTTCGTAAAAAAAATATAATTCCTTCGTTTCTGTGCAGAATCAATTCTGGTGTCATTTTTGTATATTGTTATAACTAATAGAAGTGATATCCGGCAAAAAAACTCGCACTTGCAAAATAAAATGCCTAAGTCTATGAAAGCCGATTTTCAGCCCACCGTGCGGTAGTAGTTACGTTGCTCACTAGCATTTTGGCGTGTGAAACATGTGTTTACATTAACATTTAATACGTTTTGATTATAATAAAGTTATAATAATGTCTGCAAGAGCATATTTAGCGTGAAATATGTTAGTGGCCGCTGAATTTGAAGATCAATGACGTGAATAACGTGAATTTCAAGCCAACATGAGAATTCATGTTGGCTACCAATTGAAAAATATTAATGAAAGAAGTTTATTAAACTTTACAGACTCTCAAAAGACTCTTAAAATTAAATATTAGATATTTATTTAATTTGATATTAGTAGAAAGTTGAAACATACCTTTCCATGAACTCTACCATCAATTGGAACTGTGAGACACTGGTCCTCATTGTATTAAATAATCCAAACTTTTAAACCACACAAAGCACACAACATCAACAAACAAAAATACAAATTGAATAGACGACAATGACGTTACAAGAACCACTCGAAATTCAAAAGCCACTAAATACCATAAGTAGTGCACTAATCGTAAACTTATCAATTTTGTTGGTTTATTTTGTGATATTGACTGTCTTAACATTTTTACCATAGCGATAACACTACATTCTGAGCTTAAGAGCTGTTTTCTCTTCTTATTTGCGGGAAAGAAAGAAACAGAACATAAGTAGTGACCCATAGACGAAAGTATTCTACGAGTGGAGTGAAGTTAGCTAGACGACATGATCTATCGAGCTCACGTTAGCGCCTCCGTAAATTTCCTTAAATCTCATGGTGCAAGCATTATCGAAATCTATTCGATCCACGTTTGTACGCTAGCGAGTGCAGCGCTAGCGAGTAAGTTGTCGATGACAACTCATGGTAGAGGTACAGAATGAAAGTGCGTCACTTTACCACATTTTACCGAAGTATCTCGATTGTTTATTTCATGTACGTGTTGTATAATAGAATTAGGAGTTTTTGTACGTATTTGGCAAGTTATCGGATGGTGAGGCCGTTATGAAATTAGTTATGAGATGCGATAAATTGATTCGTGTTTTGTAGTTTCACATATTAAGTTTTGACAAGTTTCATGGTAACGGTCGCGGGAAAACAACGACACACTTGGCGCAGTGGTTGAGGGATCGACGTGATTTGTGTAGCACGTTCGATTCCCGCACAAAGACAAATGCTTATATGAACTACACATATTTGTTCCGGGTCTGGATGTTTGTAAAAATGCACCCACGACAGGCAGTTTGGTGGAATCGTAAATGGGCCTTAAAAACAAGAGTGAACAGGCATCTTCTGGACTCGCTCTTCCCATCGTAGACCTCATCTATCGCATACTACCATGCGTGATCGAGGTCAATAGTGGGCTCATTCGTAATAAAAAAAATGTGGTTTGTAACCGATGAATGAATCAATTTTAACTGAGATACTGATTACGAACTGTAACCTCTTCTGCAGTGGCTCTACGTGGTAGATTACCGTCAATTTCTTGTCAAAGGCCTGTGGGAACGTTATATGGTACTTCTTCTTCAAATCGATGGTAAATCAAATACTTTATATTTGTTGCGCCTATTGGGTAGCCATGCTAATTGGGACCTCAGTAGCGTTTATTAGGGCTTCAAAGATGGTGTGGTCTATAATCCCCTATTTTTCTGAATTTTGCTGATAGGCTGATTATTATGTTTCAGTAACCAGTACTAGTACCAGTCACAAAAAAGATGGCGAGATAACCTAGACGTACACTCGTACACTGCGTTGGCTTGGTCTGAAATGGCGTTCGAAAAGAGAACCTTGAAGGATTTGGGGCAGGCCTTTGCCCAGGAGTTGGACGTTAACGGCTAAATAAAAATAAATTGTACTTACTAGCCTATAACCACACTTGTTTACCCAGTATTTCTTCTTCCTAGCCTACTTCAATGAAATAACGCAAATGTATTTAATTTACGAAACAATACGGACCAAAACTGAATATGCATAGTTTGTTTTGTTTGCAAAGCGACACCCCAGACGTTGTTTGATTAGCATATTTATATTAACTTTTACGTAGATAGGTACGCATACGATTAGCACGAGTTCGGTACATAACCAGTTGGGTTTTAGTATTGTAGGTATACATGTCTATGAGAGTACTTTCCACTAATTTGAGCGCCACGATTGTTCATAGTCATATTATACTATTTTTTAAAGAGAACTTGAAATGTGGTTAAATTCACAGTAGGTACCAGCAATCTTAATTGGTAACTTCTCCAACTAAGCTAAGCTTGTGTGGTGTGGGTTCACAGCGGGGTTCGAAACCTTTATCTCTCGATCACAAGTCCGACAACTTAGCTGTTATTGAAGCGTAAAAATATTGTATGAAGTCCTAATGAGCTGCATTGAGTCCATATGAAGTCCTAATGAGATTCATTTCTGATTAGTTGTATCACACTGTATTATGTCAATTAGTTTACATTGTCCTCTCATACCAAAAATAAATAAATAAAAAACTGTATCTATTATGCTCACAGCCTTTTTAAAGACATATCGAAAAGGCTCGTTGACGCTTCCCGCGACCCAAGGGCTGGCTATTTCTTTGGTCAACGGCTAAGCATTGCCATACAACAAGGCAATGCCGCCAGTATCTTGGGTACGTTGCCAGCCGACAGCGTTGAGGATCATATTTTTGATGCTTTATTCTATTTTGTATTTTAAGTATTTTCGTTCATAATTATGAATATTTGCTGAAATAAATGTTCCACCTAAGTTCACATTTATGCAAAGATTGTGAAACCTTGGAGATTCTTGCCGTTTCTTCTCCATAAGAAACGACAATTTTATGACTGCCCATGTAAAATAAAATAATTTTAATTGATTGATTTAATTCAGCAAGCATATTTCGTCAAGTTTTTTACACTACTACCTAGGATCATATACTCGGTAACGGGAATGTCCTAACGAGGTACAGTGGTACCGGAATGCAAGAGAAACTGAAGGAACGGAGTGATTTCTTAGTCAGTAGAAGTCTGACACTCCCCCCTTCCGCTCTAACCAGAGTGGGAGGAAACATTTAATGATTCTCCCCTCGAAAAAAGAGACTGTGTTTTACCAGCCGCTCTTTATACAACTTTTCGGGACGTATTTCTCACTCTTGGGAATGTCTACGACATTATTCTGACTCTAATGTCCGCCATAAGTCTATTGCTAACACTATTATAAACATTACATCAATGTGGTTTCGAGTCGTGAACAACTATATCTAGGATATGTATTACAAGGGTTGAGGTTTGATCCATTGAGGTCCATTTCGAATCCAGAACGGTATGATGCTAAATATCTCTCATATATAACTAGTGTTATCAATATATGAGTAACTTGATAACCCCTTTTTTTTGGATGGGTGGGAACTCTAACACTCCCTGGGCTCTCGGGCTACCCAGTTCGGTAGGAGACATTTAATAATCTTCCCCTCGAAGAAAAGGAACCGTTTTTTCAGCAGACACTCTTTCTACCACTTTTCGGCACTACATTATTCTGACTCTAATGTCAACCATAAGTCTAATGCTAACACATTTATAAACATTACATCAATGTGGTTTCAACTCCTGAACTTGGATATCGAGGATCTGTATGACAAGGGGCGAGGTTTCTTCGCTAATGTGTGTTTGGATTCTGGATGGGTATCAATCCAAACAGACGCTACATGTCTCTCATAACTAGTGTTATCAAGATATGAGTAACATAATAACTAAGTGATTGTTTTGACCGCCTTATGGAAGTCAGGTAGGCAATCGCTTCGTGTAAATAACTGGTATTCGGCTGCTAACATAGTTGGGAAAAGCTAAATACATATATTATATTAAAGTATGACCTATTGCGATTAGGTACGTAATATTTAAAAATAATTTAATACATGTGCATTAATGACGACATTACTTAATCATTTGTTTATTTTATAAAAAGATTATCTATTATCATTGTAAGTACACTAAATAGGATTACACTTGTTGAAAAATTACAATAACTGTATTAATAATTATTAATTCGTAACAAGAGAGTACTGGTCAACACATATTTCCAATGCCTTGAACATCGGCGACGTATTGCAAGTTTTCTATCAGTTACATTTCGGGGAGTGTGCGATGGAATTATACAAACTAATTTCTCCAAGCCCGTTCCATCATCGGACTACAAGACAAACGGCGATGCGCCATCGTTACATGGTGGATATCCCACCCATACGCACGAAACGTTTTGGGAATACTTTCATTGTGCGTACAGCTAAGGAGTGGAATTCCCTGCCGGAGTCTGTGTTTCCTGATAGTTATAATCTGGGAGTTTTTAAGTCAAGAGTGAATAGGTTACTTCTAGGCAAGCGTGCTTCATCTTCGACCACATCATCGCTTAACATCAGGTGAGATTATGGTCAAACGCAAGCCTATCAACAATAAAAAAAAATCCCTGGCGGAGTCTGTGTTTTCTGATAGTTAGAACCTGGATTTTTTTGTCAAGAGTGAATAGGTTACTTTTAGGTAAGCGTGCTTCATCTTCGACCACATGATTTCTTACCATCATGACGGTGGTCACGCGAGATCCTTATTTCTGTAAAAAAAAAAAACGGAGGGTTCACCTTTTTTCTTTCCTTTTTCCTTCTGTGTCAAATCCGTCCAAAGGCGGTCTGTAAAAGATCGATTTTAGCGATAATAATTATGTATGGTGTTCACTAAAGAGTATATCCATCTATCCGTCAGTCTACTGAAGCCCTTTTTTGAGAAGTTCGTATGAAATACTCGGGTCTACGGTTTCTTTCAGCTGTGTAGACAAACTTGTAACTCAACGTGATCAAAAGACCGTTCATGTCACATATTTTGGATTTTATAAGGCAATGAATACATTGTAAATAAACATGGGGTAGGTAAGTTACGTGGACCTAGAATCATAAAAGAATTTCTTGCACATGTAAGGGAAAAAGTCTAAACACCGTAAATATTGTGTAACACTGTGTCTATCATCTCTTCTTCAACTGTCCTGTCGCAGGTCTCTTGGAAGAAACTTGTTTTGAAATAAGCAGCACCTTTGTGCTCTTTTATCTTTTTTCTCTCTTTTAAGTATCATGTGTGAAAATCAATAAATAAATATAGATTTAGTAAGTTTGATACGATTAAACATTTACCTATACTGAAATAAGTATAAACGGAGCCCTCAGTGAGCATTTAAAAAAAAGAGAACCGAGACAGAACAATTTGGGAAGAATTCACATTACTAGCAATCTTGTTAACCTTTTTTTTTTTTTTTTTTGTGTGTGGCATCTCGCAGGTCAACCTCTGAGGTTGTCGGCTGCTTAACCGGGCTTGCCTGTGGTTGCCTTAATTAATAAATTAATTAAAGCCTCCAGCCAGGGCTTATTAAAAAACTTACAAACTAGGCGACTACACGCTAAGGGCACCCCCTGTGGGGTACGGACCTCGGCTTAGGGCGTCGCAGGGGAGGGCAGCTAGGGACAGGCTGGATCATATCATTATTATTATTAATAAGGGAATTTAAAGCTACTGGCTCAGCGTCGCGGGCTGGCTCTGGCAAGGGTCGGGGTGGACTATTACGAGGACGTCGCGGTGGGCCTCGGCGGCGAGGACGGAAGGACGGTCGGTTTTTGTGTTTGTGTGCCACTGTACTTGTTTCCCTACGGCTCTCTTGGAGCAGGGTGATTGCGTCATCGGGAGTGACTAGGGTATGCCTTGGTCGGCGAATCTTAGAGATACGCGAGGGTTCATATTGGGCGGCCGATACGATAAGGGGATTCCTATGTTGGATTGAAGTTTCAAAGAAACGCTTGGAGACGCGTTTCATGAACTGCTGGATGGTGGGCATCTTGAGGTCTACCTGAAGAAGCTCATTTCGAACATAAAAGGGGGCTCCCGTGACTCTACGGAGGAATCGGTTTTGGAGGGTCTGCATCTTATGGAGGAGGTAGGGCTTTGCGTGTGCGAAAACAACGCAGGCGTAGGTCATGATGGGACGGATGACCGTGGTGAAAATACGCAGCTTGCACCTGAGTGATAACTTGCTGCGAGAGCTAAGAATGAAGTGGAGCCTACCTAGAGCGAAAGCGGCGCGCGAACGTGCCTGCTTTATGTGCTCAGCGAAGGAGAGGTGTCTATCGAGGACCACGCCTAAGTATTTGGCTTGCTTTTCCCAAGGGATCGGCTTGCCGTACATGGTAATCGGACGAGGGGAGGGTGGGTTTATCCGCGGTTTAGAAAAGAGGACTGCCTGGCTTTTGTCTGGGTTGACTTCGATTCTCCATTTCCGGAACCACTTGGCCAGAGTGTTTGCGGAAGTTTGGAGAGTGCGAGCGATGGCATCGGGTTTAAGACCGGTATAATAGATAGCCGTATCGTCGGCGAATAGGGCTAGCTGGGTATTTTTATGCTTGGGAATATCACTAGTGAATAGCGTGAAAACGAGGGGGGATAGTACGGAGCCTTGAGGAACTCCTGCGCGAATGGGATGGGGGGAGGAGAGCTCCCCCTCAATTCGATAACGAAAGGTGCGATTCGATAAAAATTCCCGTAGGATGAGCACGAGACGGTCAGGCACGCCGAGTTGGTATAGCTTATAGATTAAGCCATTGTGCCAGACTTTGTCGAACGCTTTCGCTATGTCGAAGAATAAGGCTCCCGTTATTGCGCCCCGTTGGAAGCCGGCGCTGACGTGTTCTACGATGCGGTGGACTTGTTGGATACATGAGTGTTCGGTTCTAAATCCGAACTGCTCATTGGGTATTAGACTCTTTGCTTCGGCAAAATCTTTGAGCCGCTTATATATAAGCCTTTCATAGATTTTACCGAGGACGTTGAGTAAGCTAATGGGACGGTAGCTAGACGGGTCAGACTTGGGCTTGCCTGGTTTGGGAATACCTATGACGGTGGCCTGTTTCCAGGTTGTAGGGAACATATTATTGCTCAATGCGCCATTGAAGATGGCAGTCATTAGCACTATAAGCTGGGCGGGGAAAAGTTTGAAAACCCTATTGGTGATGCCGTCGGAGCCAGGGGCTTTTCGCGGTTGGAGACTTTTAATGATATCCTGGACCTCATCAGGAGTGATGGGGGCCAGTGGATTATCGGGATCTTCGACGGGCGGAAGGGAAGTTCTACGTTCGACTTCGGCGTTCACCATATCGAGGTGGGCTTGGTCTACTGGTTGAGAGCTGGGAGAACACTGGGACTCTAGGCTGTCGGCTAGGCATTCTGCTTTTTCAGAGTTATCGAAGGCGATACTCTTATCGGGACGAATGAGAGGAGGCATTGTGGCCTCTTCAGTGGATCGTAACTTCCTCTGAAGCTGCCAGAAGGCAGGATGGGTGGGCTCAAGTTCGCTCAGCATCTTGTCCCAGCTTGCATTACGCTGTTCGGCAATGCGTTTCCTTACAGCACGCTGTAAGTTGCGCATGTGAGCTTTGTTTGCGGCACAGTGAAAAGCGCTGTACGCGCGGATGGCTGCGTTCTTCTCGGTTATCAGATTCCGTACATCGTCCGGGAGTTTCCAGCGGTGGTCTTCCACTACAGGAACTTCCCTTGAACAATCGTTCAGGACGGATTGTACGTGATCTGTAAGCGAGTCGATCGCCGCCGTCGTGTCAGCGACTGAGACTATGTTGTCAGGAATGGTGTCCAATTGTGGCGACGTGGTGGATTTCAGTTTTTCACTTACTTTCCTCCAGTCGGTGATCAATTGGGTCGGAGGAGGTTGGGTAGGATCATGGTTACCCGAGCGGGAACCTAGGTGCAGGATAACGGGACGGTGATCCGAGTTAAGCTCGTGAAGCGCTTCTATGGAGTGTAAACGGAGGTTTACATTCTTTAGGAGCGCCACATCGAGGACATCGGGCCTATGGTTGGTGTCGTATGGGTAGTGGGTGGGAGTCATCGGAGCGATGACGTCATAGTTTAGGGTCGCGCCTAGGTTATACACGATTCTGCCTCTGGCATTTGTCGTGTTGCTGTTCCAAGCGGGGTGTTTGGCGTTGAGATCGCCCGCTAGTAAGACGGAGTCACTTAGGCCGAAGAGAGTCGTGAGATCGCTGGTGAGCGCGATAGGATCGTCTGAAGCAAGAGACGCGACCGATGGTGGGGGATGGTAGGCAGAGATGATGGTTATCGGAGGATGACCAGTCATGCCTAGTCGACAGGCAGAGTACTCTAGGTGAGAGAGAGGCGCGGGTGGGGTCAGAGGGATGCAGTATAACTCCTTCCTATAATAAATAAGGGTACCGCCGCCGTGGCAGCGTGTTCTGTCATTGCGAACTAGACGGTAATTCGCAATTTTGGGGTCAGCACGGTGGGGTTTCAAAAGGGTCTCCTGTATGAGGAGGACGTCTAATTGGTGGTCGCGGAGGAATTTAGTTATTTCGGCGCGTTGGTTGAAAATGCCATTGGCGTTGAAAAAACCTAATTTGAGGGATCGAGGCCTAGTGTGATTTGTGCGTCGGGAATCCATTGGATCAGTCCATCGCATCCATCTGGTCGAGGCCTAGCACGACATCACTGTGTGTGCTGAATATTTGGCTGTACATTTCCGTCGTAATTTTGCCGTTATTCTGCTGCTCGGCAGCCAGAAGGGCATCGCGGAGAGACCTGGCTTGGCGGGTCATAAATATTTTATAGTGGCGCAGTAGAGTCTGGGCGCAAGACTCGCCGTTCCCGACGGGTGAGGGTTTGGGCGGTTGTTTGGCTGCAGGAGCAGCAGTGGTTTGAGGCGCGGGTTTGGGGCTGGTTGTGGCCTCTGGAGCCACGGCTATAGGCAGGATCTGCGCTGTGATGGGTATATCCATCAGTGCCTGCAAAGGTTTGGCAGGGGCCAAGGAGGGAAAGGTTTTTTCGTGGTTTAGCCTGTTCCACGGGGATGGTCTCTGAGGAGCTAGACGTTGGGGAATTTGAGAGGAAGGTGCCTCTCTTTGTTGGCGGGTGTTGGCGCGCTTCGCTAATTTAGGAGCGAGTTTGGGGGCTTTGGGACAGCCGCGGTAGTTTGCCGGGTGACCGGTCTGGCCGCAGAGAACGCAGCTGGGTGGTTCCGAACAGAGGGTTCGGTCTTTGGGCCGAGGGCAGTCCGCAGTGCTGTGCTCGCCCAGACACTTGACGCATCTGGGAGTCGCATAGCAGTTGCTCTGCGCATGGCCATACAGTTGGCAACGGTGGCATTGTCCCACTGTTGCGGTTTTGTAGGGCTTTTCAATTGAGATACCGGATAGGGAGCAAATGGACTTAATCTTGAAAATCGGGTGATGACCTTCGGTTGGTTCACAAATGACAAGAACCATGTCGTACAATTCACCGCCTCTCGCTTTATGTAAGCGATGGACGGCGATCACTGGTATACCTTGATCGGCAAGGTCGTCTTTAATATCCTGTACTAGGATTTCTTTAGGGACACGTTTAATAATAACACGAGTGGGCGTGTCCTCGGGGAAGGAGAAAGTGTGAAAGGAAATATTCCTTTCACGGAGGGCGCGATATAGTTCCCTATAATCGTTCGACGTAGGGACGGTGACTTTAATGCCATTTTGGCAGGCACGGGCGTTTGTGTAGTTGATCTTTCGATCAACACACATCTTGGACACATCAGTCCATTTCCCCTTGTCTTGGATGTAAAAGGGGGGCGGAGGGCGTTGCTTCCTTTGGGCTGAGGAAGTTTGGGCTATCGGGCTGGGGGGACGACTATTCTGCACGCGAGCAGAGGTAGTTGGGACGGGGCTAGCGGGTCGAACGGGCGTTTAAGTTAGGGACGGGGGCGACGCGGTGGTTTTTTTGGCCTTGCTGGCCTGGGAGGTTTTCCCTTTCTTCCTCTTGCCGCCGGTGACGACTTGAAAGTCGTCTTCCGAGGACGAGGGGCATGATGACAAATCATTGTCAGAGTTGTTATTGGACACAGGTTCAGTGGTGTCCATTTCACGGAATTCAACTGCAGCGCACACCTGCGCGGCGTCCATTGTTCTATGAACAATAGGATTAGTAGGTGGGCCGGAAACAATGGATGATTTCGGGAATTGGGCGGTCGGCACGACATTGTCGGCGGGCGGGAGCGATAGAGGGCTATCTACCTGGTAGTCGTTCGTTGTTCGATGAACAATGGGATCAGAGTTGATAAACACTTCCGTGAATTGACCAACCGGAATGCCTTGATCAGCAAGCGGGGGAGATAATGGGCTGTCAAGCGCGTCACTAAAATCAGCGACGTTGGCTTCGGTAGCCGGAGGACAGTTAGCGATTTCACGCTGGATTTTTCCGCCATATTTGGCGGAAATAGCAGGGTTTTCCTTAAGTATTTCTAGCAATATCTCCAAAATATTGGAGTTTGCCATGATTGGCGAATGAATCAAAAATTTTATGGGGAAATTTTGGAGATTTCTCTCCCGCGGGGACCTATTTAAAGCCTAACTGGCCTAACTCCCCGGATGGATGGGTCCGGGGATGTGTAACCCTCCCAGTCGGGTAGAGACTGGGAGGTGAGTACCTAATGGTGAGCCCTAAGCTTGTAACCGGTCGCCAGTCTTATTGTGCGAGCCGGGCCCTATTGGGTCTAGTGCGAAGGGGTAGACACACCCAACCGACACTAGGTGTGTAGCTGAAAAGGAAACTCAGTAACTAGGTATGACTAGGAGATCCCCCAAGGCCAAAACCTAGCACTCGACTCCAATTGACTGCTTCACCCTGAAGGGGATCAGCGGGTGCGTCGGGTCAGCACCCCCTTGGTATTGTTGACACCGTGAGGTTTCCAACCAAGGACCACGAAACTGTGGTTTTACCCTGAAGGGGCCAAACCAAATTGTTTTTGACGATACTCTGTTATAGAAACAGGATATCCTTCACCGCCTCGAAAAAGGCGGATCCGGACCAGGCGTCGTAGTCGGCGACTACGAGTGACGTCACGGCGGGCGTGACGAAGCGTAGCGATGACTCAGGCACGGAACGATCGAGAGCGCGGAGCGGTACGACCGTCGCGGGCGAGCGTCGGAAGCGGAGCCGCCAATCTTGTTAACCCCTCCAACTAAGCTAAATATGCATGTGTCTGGAGTAACTTCACGGTGATAGTGCAATGATTGGGGTTTGAACTAGTGACCTCTCGATCACAAGTCCGACACCTTATCCTAGACTATTAGTCTAGGATAGACTATTGTCGCTTCATTAGTAAGTCCAAGTCCTTTCTTGCCGGTTGGCTTACTTATTACAGAACCCAGTGTAAAATTGTAAAAAAAAATGATTACGTCGTGGTAACTGGTACAAAATTGAGGTACACTTTGAATAGTAAACAGCGATCATTAATTATCGTTACAGTTTTATGTTAAACTAAATTAAATATTCTGTATATTAGTGAGTATGTGTCCATTAAGTTATTTAATATTCTTTTTTATTTCCGGATTTTGCCGAAATGACTTGCAATCTCTTTTAAAACTGTCTACTATAGTACAATATTGTATAATTATGTATTCAATAAATTATACATTCAGAAAATAACGTTCAAATATATAATTAAAGCAAATAAAGAATTGTGGAACATCTGAGCAAATGGAGTTTTAAGTCAGCGTGAATATCAAAAGTCAAAGTAGCTCTATCGTAATTAAAGACCGTTAAATTCAAGTTGTAATAACATCAGTGGCTTCCAAAGTCAAACGCTTATCGAATGTCAAAAGAACACGAAAAGAACGCAAACGTTTTTCAAAAATACTAAGATTGGCTTCTGGCGTATAGTAATCATCTAAGAGTAATATTCACTGACTGCATCGTGTTAACTGACTACAAAATGGAGATAGATACCTATTACGGATTTCTCCGCCAATTACAGGCCGATATTTTTTTATCCTCCGAAAGCCTCCGTTCCTAGAACGATATCAAAGTTTCTAAGTAGGAATATAATGATGGGATCCTAGAGAAATAGACGGCAACCCTCTTTCATAGGCAGACGTAATGCTCGTCATACTTATATATACTTTTTAAATAAATTTGGATATATTTTGTGTCGATATTTATCACATCACATGTTTCTGAAATAATGATGTAAAGTATAGTAGCTATCTCATAATGGGATCACAGGAAAATCAAGGGCAACAGTTAAATACTTTGGGCACTTACTATTTTTCTTCATGCACTTTCTAAAGCAATTTAAATCATCAGCTCATGCCACTGAGCTGGACGTGACCACGCCTCAACGGTTCTAAAAGAGTTAGGAAATTTTTAATTATTTCGAGTTAGTCCTGACGCAGTTCGGGCTTTTCATTATTTAACAGTTCGTATATTACACCGACTCGACGTTTCGGTATTATCTAATTATATTCACAATGGAAACAGTATTTATCGTTATGAGTTTCTCATATTTTCCCGGCGGAATGCCAACATTGCCGAAATGTGGTAAATATCCCGTTTGCTCTAATGATACTATTAGTGAACATTTCAGTTTTAAAAAGTAAACACCAATGATTAATAAATGTCTATGTTTGTAATTTTATTTTAGTTAAAATGTAGATACTTGTTATTTACCTGAAATATATTTTTTAGTTAGTTTGTTTTTTATCCTCCATTAGAGAATATCTAAGGCATTAAGTCCGACTTTGCATTCTTTGTGTTCCATAAAGTTTCAATAAATAAATAATACAAATTCTAAGTGCTATGATGCATCAATTTGCCTTTTGCAATGTATATAATGACACGGCTGGATTTTATCTTCTCCAAATCTATAAAATAGGTACAAATTACGCTGTTAATATAATCTGTCTAATTTTAATGTCAAAAGTGACTTGCACTTTATAAATCATATGTTAGTTGTTCTTCGACTCCTATCAATCGTAATTATGGAATGATCCGGAAAACATTGTATGCCATTTAAACCTTGTACGAATTAATTCGGTTTTATTTTTCTTAGAACGATTTATTAAACACTAGCTTCTGCCTACGGCTTCGCTTGCGAGTAAAGTCCTGCATCAGGTATTCTAGTTACTGAAATCAATTATAGCTTACATGTTAACGAGAATAGCTACATAACAAAAAAAAAATATTCATACGCGTCTTGTTAGTTCTAAAGATTAGCGTGTACAAACATACAGACATTTTTTTTAAATTCTTGCTCTTATACTGTTTCTTAACTCTTCACTTTTTTTTGTTTCAATATACAGACACACTTTTTACTGTATTATTATATGTATTTATAAGCAGGTTTATTCATAATAAATATTTAACCTTATCCTTAGTTTAAATGGTGATTGTCAGATTCCTTATTAAAATATATTTGGTCAATTTTAATGTCAAAACTGTTAATCAATTTTTAATCTAAATACGTGGTTAAAAAGTTTGTATATAAATGGCTGCTTATAATGACAAGAGATCAAATCGTTTGTTTCTTAATAAACATTGTCAAGGTCTAATTCTGAGAAATAATTAAACCGATTTTAATAAAACCAGGAAGGTTATTTTTTATTGATAATAGGCTTGCGTTTGACCACCATCTCATCTGATGGCAAGCGATGATGCGGTCGAAGATGGAGCACGCTTGCCTAGAAGTAACCTATTCACTCTTGACTTAAAGACTCCCAGGTTATAGCGATCAGGAAACACAGACTCGGGCAGGGAATTCCACTCCTTAGCAGTACGCACAATGAAAGTATTCCCAAAACGTTTCGTGCGTATGAGTGGGAACGGGCTTGGCGGAATTAGATTGTGTAATTCCATCGCACACTCCCCGAAATGTAACCGATAGAAAACGGATAGACTTGCAACTCGTCGTCGGTGTTCAAGGCTCTGGAGCTTTGATTCGACCAGTGAATCGTTGCCAATGAGTCTCTTGGCCCGTTTCTCGATGGACTCAAGCGCGTCCAGTTGGTATTTCGCAGATCCATCCCAAAGATGAGAGCAGTACTCCATACACGACCGAACCTGGGCTTGATAGAGATTGTACGCAATATACTTAGGTCTAAAAAACGCGTTAGGATCTGTTTCGGAAAAGAAGTGATTAGAAATGAGAGAGAGTTATAAAAACTTTTTAACCAAAAATAAAACCTACGCTAACCTAAAATAAAGACTAAAAAAAGCACTACAAATTGAATAATAACTCTAATTTCGGTAGCCGGTGTCTTTCGTTTTGTATCTGATGATACCACTTCACCAAATGGTGCGTTTCGAGAGCTATAGGTGTGCCAATAATAATTGAAGAGTTCCCTCGATTTTTCCAGGATTCCAGATCCTGACTTGACGATAATGGGACCAACTATTCTTTGTATTTGTATACCCTTTCAAACAAAAAAGAATTTTCCAAGTCGGTCCAGCCGTCTTTGAGTAATCGGGGAACATACATAAAAAAAGATTCCGATGAACTAAGAACCTCACCATAAAAATTGCGCTTTATATATAAAACTTAAAATTGCTCCCGCTTTTCCTCTGATTTTCTTCTCAGTGTACGGATGGTAGTCTAAACTGGGTTATGCAGGAGCCTCCTCGAGCGACGACGTATATCAACTGAGCCACTATAAGCTCGACACACTGAGAAGTCAGCGAGTCCCAAGCCCAACGCAGACTGACTTATTCTTTAACTAGAATGGAAATTATAATGAAATGAAATAATGATGTTTATTTTGCAATTAGGTAATAATTTAACACTTTCACACGTAGTTTTTTTCAGTAAAAGTAAACTGGCCGGTGTTTCCTAACTGACTAACCTGAGAAGAAACACCGAACCAAAAAAGAGGTCAACGTCTCTTTTAAAGTCCAAACAATCCGTGATGATCAAATTATATGAGAGCCATGTAGGATTATGTCTGTGGCGCCCTTTAGAGAACAGAATCACACAGATTTGAGCAGGCTCGTCCAAATAGTGCTAGCATTTGTCAAATATCGCGTAGCTCAACTTAGAACTTTAAGGAGCTCAAACGATTTAACGAACAATACCAAAGTAAGGACATTTGGGTAGGCCGTATTAAGTACTCTCCATAAGTCCTCCATTTCTTACATTAATTTAAAAAATAAGTTTGTAAATGTTGAACACTCTTAAGCCAAAGTACCGTTTTCACATATTGTGTGATTTTTTTTTTGGTTTTACAACAAATTGGTAATAAGACTATAATTAAAATTCTGTAGTAGGTACTGTGAAAAAATCATCATTTATTAATTTCTATACATCACAACATTTTTTTTGGACGGAACTCATAAAGTGATTGCCATTAGAAGACCGCTACAATTAAACTTCATTATACATAGAACCTTCTGTAAGAATATAAGCGACTTCTCGTATTTCTAAGTTATATTTTAAATAAGGCATTCACAATAGGGTTGGGCCTAGCACCACATACAAGTTGTCTTGTCAACTTAGCAAGGGTGCTATACAACGTGTAATTTAAAGGGAATATACATACCAAGTGCAATACCAGAGACCGAATTTTTCAAATTAAGAAGAACGAAAAGAATTATCGTTTTATTGGCAAGTGACGTGGAAAGTGATGACCCTCATAGTGCTGTGACACGTTTGTTATTACTGGTATTCAAGAAACATATGAAACCAATAATTTGGGGTCAATTCTGCGAGTCACTTATTTTGAACTGAAACTTTGCATAGAGACTCCATACCAGATGTTGTCTTCAGTCCTTTTGGATAGATATGGGGATTCCGTTACACGTTGTATAGTCACCAAATATACTTCAATTGACATAATATGTTTTCCCTTTACTATGCAAATAAATTATTACTATAACCTTACTTATACTATCCTTAAAGAATTTTTGATAAGTTTTTAATTTGTATGCACGTCTTCTCTGAGTTTCTTTTTCTTTTAATATTAAAGGATAAAATGAAACATTATAATGGAATTTTTAAAAACAGTTACAATAAAATATGAGTTACTTTTTTCCAAGAATCAATTACTATTCCATGTAATTATCAGCTATCAACGCAAAATATTATTGTTTTATGTTTTTAATGCTTATCAGAGCCTTTTTTTTTTAACGTGGTAAAATTATCAAATAAGTCCTCCCACTCCGGGCAGGGTGGGAGGGACTGTCAGACTTTTACTGACTAAAATCCACGGTGTTCCTTCAATAACCCTTTACATACCGGGGCCACGGTAACGGGATGAGTCCCACGACCCCGGCGGGCTTCGGCCCTCTGCAGAGGGGGCCTCGTCATGTTGCTGACGCTCTTTGAGGCGCGCGTGGAACACGACGCGCCGTCGACCCGGGCATGGTCCATGGTCGGACAGCGAGTTGCCCTTTATTCGCTGTCCGCATGCCCGCGCCTACGGTGGCCGGAGATCGTCGGCCGACGTCCGACGAAACTATACTAAAAAAAAAACTTATCAGAGCCTGGTAACGGTGATAAGGGAAACCCAGTTGATTAGCGACTTACGACATTTGCGATTAACGACATTTAACTTGTTTAACAAATAATAAAGAATTACGCATCATTTTAATCGTGACGCGAACTGCGCTGCGATTGTATAAAATCAATAAAAACATTTTAGATTAGCTGTTGCAACTTGTATCGTGTGGGAATTCTCATTTTTTCGAGATTACAAGTATCTTATTATTTTCGAGGAGCTCGTTGCTAAATAATAAGAGCCGGACAGGACGATCTTAAAGGTTAAGCAACGCCTGTCGAGGTCGGTATGTGGATGGGTTACTATCTTTACATATCAAAGATCCTTCGTGCCCCGGAAAACACATTAAAACGTTTGTCCAGACTGTCATTAATTTGTAAATCTTTTTCAGTCGTTACTGGTAGTCAAGAAGCCAGGAAATCTGACACTCGTCTTGCCTAGGGTCGTGTTACCCAGTCACTGGGTTGTAGAGGGGTGTGATACATGATTTCGAAAATGAAGCACCGAAGAACACGTCCCCGTTTTACGAATATGAAACACTTAACAACGAACGCACGCTACCACGAAAAACCTACAGCCGTAGCCATGGGATCTCGAATGACTAAATCTCTAATTTCACCTACTCGAATCACTTTACAACGAATGCACACTAACAAGAAAAACTGAACAACGTTGACATGCGATCTTGAATAACTGAACCTCGAAGTCTTCATACAATGTCGAATGAAACACGAAGAGCAAATAACGGAACACGGATGGGTTTTAGTCAGTAGAAGTCTGACACACCCTCCCGCTTCGCTCAGATCAGTCATTCAGTCAGTCATTGGATGATTTCCCATCCTTAAAAAAATACCAATAATAACAATATGTTATAAATGAACGATGCCTCGGTGAATCAGTTTTAATGAAAAAGGGTTCAATAATAATGTGGATGCATTGTTTTAAAATGATTCATTTATTTACTTCGTTCATTGTAGCGCTTGCTAGTATTTTTCTAAAACAATTACACACATACAACCAAGTAAATAAATATTGCCAACAATGTGTTTATCTTGCGTTCAATACATTAATAGAAATACGAAGAAACAACAAGATCAGTAAATAACAAAACCAAATGTGATTGCTTTCATAATAAAAAGGCCACACCCAGGACGAATTGTAGGTACGGAGTTTAAGATACTTTGAACTTTGGGTTTGTTCCGATGTATCTTCTCAGGGTAGTAATTTAGGAAACATCGGCCGCATCTGGTTTAAACTGACGAATAATATATTTTTATTTTTATTTTATTAAATAGGAACAACAAACAGCTACAAAATGCAAAATTACAAATAGAAAAACTTAAACAACTTAAGTAATAATGTAGCCCACAAAGCTGTTCACAGATTACCAGTAATGATTAAGACCTTACAGCCACTAGGAGGTGAGCTGTTCATGCATGACTGTTACATTAATATTCTAAAAACAACAATGCAAAAAGAAAAAAGAAAATTAGGTAAATAAAAACAAAAAAACAACAATAAACAACTAGGTAGTCTTATGTTTAAGTGCCTCATACAATTTTTTTATTTTTTTTTAGGTAGGGCCACTCGTAGATCAGCTCACTAAGGCTGTGCGTCTACTTAACCGGTCTGTCCTGTGGTGACCTCTAATAAATTAAAGGCCCCCAGCCAGGGCTTACAAACTAAAATATACTTACAAGCTAATGCCCGCACGCTAAGGGCACTCCCTGTGGAGTACGGGCCTCGGCATAGCGGGGTCATTTTGGGAGGGCAGCAAAGGGACAGGCTGGGTCGTATTTAGGGGAGTATTTATTGCTACTGGCTCAGCATCGCGGGCTGGCTCGTTTGGCAAAGGTCGGGGAGGATTTCCATTACAAGTACGCGGACGTCACGATGGGCCTCGTCGGCGAGGCCGGAATACGGAACGCGTTTTGTATGTGTATTTTCTAAGAGTGCTGGTTTCCCTACTGCTCTCTTGTCGGATGGTGATGGGGTCGTCGGGCTCGTCTAGGACGTTACGCGGGCGACGAACCCGAGAAATCTTGGAGGGTCTGTATCGGGCGGCCGATACGATCAGGGGGTTAGTGTGGGTATCAGCAGAGGTGAAGTAACGCACTGACATGCGTTTCAACACTTGCTTTATGGTCGGGAGTTTGAGGTCTACGTGGAGATCCTCGTTCCTCAAGAACCAGGGCGCACCCGTGGCCTTTCGGAGAAAACGGTTCTGAATGACCTGCATCCTATGGATCTGACTGGGACTGGCTTGAGCAAACACCGGACAGGCGTAAGTCATGATGGGACGTATGCACGCCGTGTAAATACGGATTTTACACCTAAGGGAGAGCTTACTGTGCTTATTCAGCAGGGCGTGGAGCCTACTGAGAGCGAAAGCGGCTCTCGAGCGAACCTTCTTTATGTGCTCAATGAAATTGAGGGACTGGTCTAAGATTACACCTAAGTATTTGGCTCGCTTCTCCCAAGGGATTGGCTTGCCAAACATAGTGATCGGGCGGGGGCTTTTATATTGAACTTTTGCCGGTATACCGGGTTTGTCTTTGCGGTTGGAAATGTATTTCCAGAAATCCTTTATGTTTTTATGTATACTATCCTCAACCGACTGAATGTATTTAGAGAAGCATTTATCACAATTCTCTTTAAAGAAGGCTCTATGCTGTGAAAACTTTTCGTAGTCAGCAATGTTGCCGTACTTCTTCCATTTAACCCACGCCTTTTGTTTTTTATTGAGTGTACTAATTAATGTTTTAGAAAACCAGACAGGATAACCAGCGGCCTTCGATGTTGATAGTGGTGTATGCTGTTTAATTATATCATCAATCTTATTGTAAAACGGGCTTAGTGCCTCTTCGGATGCCAAAGGGGCAAGGAGGTCCAACCAGTCAATATCCTGAATCTTGCGGTTAATGTGCTCATAATCAGACTTGTAAAAGTTGTATTTTTGTAGCGATCGCTTTTTCATAGGTTGAACATCTACATTCAGACTTATGTCACAGATTAAAGGTGGGTGATACGTGTCGATTGGAAGCAGAGGAAACAATGCAGCCGATACCCTACATGGGTGGTTGGATATAACTAGGTCAAGAATATTGCCATTAGTGTTTGCCACTACATTATATTGTAAAGCATCAAGTAAGGATAATAAGTTATTTAACTGGCTACAAATTATGGAAGTGGTATTATGGTGGTGGGCTGGGTACAGACCCAGCCCACCACCGATAAGAGGTCCAGCTGGGTCCAGTATGGCCCAATTTATTTCTGGTAGATTATAGTCGCCTATTATGTAGAAACAGTCAACACTAGGGTCACCTAGTACCTGTTCTAAGACTTCAAAATGTTGCTCATATACAGAGGTAGCCATTCTGGGAGGTACATAAGCGGCACTGATGATATAACGCTTGGACGGTAGTGCACTTGGCACTTCAATGAGGATGTGTTCAATAAGATTACTAGATATTGAATTGGTAAGAATAACAGAAATATCAAGTTCAGATGATTTAAGCGTCCGCAGTAACGCCACCAACACTCCACCGCCATCTAATTTTTTAGTGGAAATACGGTTGCGATCACACCTGTACACAATATAGCACTGGTCAATAAACTCATTACTGCTAATTTCTGGAACTAACCAAGTTTCTGTAAGTACGATGATATCGTAGTTACCATTCAGAATATTCATGTAAAGCGTGTGTAATTTTGTACGAATGCCTCTACAGTTTTGGTACTATATAGATAGATGCTTATTACTCATCACTAGATACTATGTTTACTATAAATATTACCAATGATATAGGTTCAAACAACAGGTACGTGTAATGCATAATATAGAATATAACAGTTTGGCAAAAATAATGTTTATCAAATAATAAAATAAAAATGACACCAGGTATACAGCAACACTGAACTCTGACGGTACAACAATAGACGCAATCATAATATAACCCAGTAAGAAGACTACTAACAGGTTTAACAGGCAACATAATATTCGCAAGTTGCAGTAGAAATAGTTTAAAGAATATATTTACACCTATACTAAGCAAAGCACACATAAAATACAGTTTATTAAATACATTTATTTTACATTTATGGAAACTATTAGGCAGCCTACTAAAACTTAGATCCAGAAATTTTGACGTATTAAAAGTGTTATTTTTAAAATATTAATAAAATTAATATCTTATGTCAATTGAAAGCCTTGTTGGTTTTAATTATATATTCCCACAGCTACTGCTAGTTGGTTCGTTTTCGTGGTACACGAAAATTTGCTCAAGGGAGTAATCTAAGAAAGTAAGTCTTAGTGTTTGTCCTTTTTCAGGACAGGGTCTACAAGAGTCCCCAGTGCCATCTCCATTCAGGACGTTATGAGGTTACCACGAAACAGAATCAGTTCATTATAATCTGTTTAGTCTTTTTTCTACTATGTCGGGTGACCACTATCTCACCCAATAGTAAGCGATGAATGAGGTCGAAGATGAAGCACGCTTAATTAGAAGTAACCTATTCACTCTTGACCTGAAGACCCATAGATAGCTGTCAGGAAATACAGACTTACGTTACGCTGTACGCTCAATGTCAAAGAACTTATGAGAAAATATTCCACGCGAACAGTCGCGTACAGCAACTACACATTATAATCGGAAGAGCGCACACGACTATCTTCATAATAGATCTACACAAAACAGCTGTTATGACGACAACAACACACCTACGTAGATAATAATATATAACTTTATATCTTTCTAGACTGACATACACATAAAAATATTATTCTCTCTATCTACCTAGATAGTTAGAAACAAAATCAGTTTTCATATAACGGCTTAGGGTCTAGTGGTCGCAAGCGAGCTGTTGAGCAAGGTCTCGAGTTGGCAAAAAGTGCTCAAATTTTTCATTTGTACTTTGGAAGTTGTTGGTGTGAAACCCCTTGCCTCAGGAAACATAACAAGTTTTCCGATGCAAGGGGATATCACAGCTGTTGGTCCTATGCCTGATCTTTCTCTGGTGGTGTCGAATTGCCGTCATATCGGACTATGAGTGTAAAGTAACAGATTCTGCACCCGTACCTGCGCACATACTTGTGTACAGATGACGCCAAATAACTTGGCAAGGTTTTGGTGTAGTGGAGGTAAGTTCGCTCATCGTGCACTTAGTGGAAGAAAAAAGCGGTCACTTTTACTGCTTGCCATTATTCTATCTATTCTATATCTATTCTCTCTTGCCGTTATTGCCATCATTTATATTTAATCATATCTGTTCAGAAGAATGTTAAAGAAAGAAGAGGAATTCATTCGTTAATTCGGTATTATAAATAAAATAGATTTTCTTTTTTTTTCTTTTTTATTTCATAAACAGGTACTTACACATTGCATTTTGTACATTCGACATTACATAATTTACAATTTGTCACACTAGCACATAATATGAATAGGTAGGTATACATATACTTCCGTTAGTTTTGGACTGGATATAATACATAAATACATTTAAAAGTGAAAAAAAAATGTATTTAAAAACAGACATTAAAAATAATATGTTCTCGTCGGCACAATTAGTTAATAAAACTGCTAACCCTTTTATTCTTATTTTTCCCGGTGTCCTAGAGACAGTGACGAATTAGGAATTTCAACCTTCCTTAACTATAGTGTCTAACTGTTCTTTCTGACGTTTTAATAGTCTGCGTAAAACGGTCTTTGGTCCTGGCCAAGTAATCAAGTTAACAAAAAATAAATTTAAAACAACAACTCGTAACAAAACTAAAGGATATAACTTTCGTGTACGCAAGTGTATTGGGGAGCAAATTGAACGAGAACTACTGACGCACCAATCGCGCGCTCGGAGCGGCGCTACGTCATACCCCGCGTCCCGCTGACAACCGCTGACACCTAAAAATCGACTTCTGCGCATTGAACGACTCTTGTCATGTTATTTGGCGATACCTATACAATAGTATAATATCTCCGCGGTTAATCGCCGCGCCGATGAGAAAATAGCCGCCGTAGCCGAAATCAGTCTGGAGGAGTGCTATAATATTTTACAATATTATATTTTTAAATGATCATATTAAATTCATTAATACTCAGTGAAGACCTCATTATCATTGAAAATTATTACGCTCTACATAAGGAGCTATGGTAATTTCCAATGGTATGACTTGAATAGTATAACGGACAAATCTGATTTAGGAATATGCCATGGGATTCAATGATACTTACCTATGGTATAACTTACAATAGCTGTTTGTATTTATAACGGGCATTGGTTTGGTAATACTATTGAGTTTTCAGTAGAATGTTTCTGAACCATAATTTTTGGTGACCACTACTAATAATATTTTATGACATAAAAAAACTTTTTAACAAAAAATTTTACCGACTTCAAAAAACACTGCAAAGTGAAAAATAAATTTAATTTAAGTCGGTGCCAAAAACGAAAATAAAAAGTGTTTTTTGATATCTGTTTATTTTTTTTGTAAAAAAGTTTTAATTTCCCTCTTTTAAGTTACAAAAGCCTCAATGGCATTTAGTAAATGCCAACTACCCATAAGCTTTTACAAAATATTGCTTTTCCTGATGCAGGGCCGTTATTTTTGAGGAGTTCTCTAGGTTCACCATCATCTTCACTTCACGATATGCATTGTGACGAGCGTATTGTGCTTGATAACCACATTCAAGTAATCGAAGCGAAACCCATGAAATACTTTTTATTCAGTAGTTCCGGTGGCCATCTGTGGTCTTCATCATCAGTTCCACTTCACCAAATGGTGCTTTTTGAAAGCACATTAAAAAATTATATAAAGTCACAATCTTTCATGCATGCCTTATATGGTGTGTGTTTGTGTATACATAGGTATACATATATGCGTGTATGTGTGTTCTTGTTTGTTTGATTTTTGAGAATTGTGTAGACGTACGTGTAATTGTGCTTGGTGTTAGTCGATCTGTCGCTTGACTCTGTAACCTATAATTGTATTCAGCCTATCGTTCTTTCAAATAAGAGGCTACCAGGTTAAGCAACGTTTGCCTACCTTTTATCGTGCCATGGACGGGTTTTGGCAAACCGAGTTACATCAGTCCCTTTGAATATAAGTTACAGCTGTTGTGTTGGGCTCGGTTATCAATACTAAATCTCTGACGGTCATTATGGGTAGTTAGAAGCCAGGAAACTGCCGATGCTGGAGTCAGTTTACTGGCTCCCCCTAAACATTCCTAGAGGTATCGTGTTGGCAGATAGCAGTCTCTCCATCATCAATGTTCAATATGATCTCTTCTGTATTCTGTTAGACTGGAAGTAAAAGATACAATCATTTAATATGTCTATACACAATGAAACAGAAGATATTCCTAGTTTAGAGCAAAGTTTAAATTAATATTTTACTTAAAGGGCTTAATTTTCTAAAAATTTAATAATATAGCAGTAATAATTATATGATTCCTAACTTATTATATTTCACTATTGCCAGTTAGGTATATCGGACGGGTACCTATCAAGACATAAAACTTTATTGATAAGTGATAACCTTGAAATAACTAGAAGTATAAAAATCTAGTTGAGCTATAAAAGTTACAGTTGTATTTTTATTGTTTTTTTTTTATAGTTAATAGTTATTATTGTTCTCTAACTAGCCGTCAGGTTCAGTTTTTTACTCGGTCTTTTAGGTGTTTGGATACTATGATTTAATTATTTTATGGCCACATAAACAATAAGAATCTGTAATAGGTATCTTAAGTCCTAACATCTTCATGGCCTGGACAAGATCTACTTTAATTAGATATATGTTATGATTATTTTTTCTAGAGAATCGAATACTCGTCTCGTCTAGACCATAACCAATGGGCCATCGTAGAAACATATTTGTAACTGGGCTAAGAATTACAATGAATGAAAAGTATGAAAATTTCCATGAGGTCTCTGCTGTGCTCATGAGATTACAGGAGTGACCCCATTTCTAGTCATGCACCTCACATATCCATCGTGTCTTAAGAGATATTCAATTTTTTTTGCAAACTAAGTTACGTGATCACACATACGATCATATTTATAACACATATAATATATATATAATATATAATTTAGCACATTGCCAATTTCTCTGCCTTTAGAAAAGTATGAAATTATTAAGCTTAAGGTTAGTGGGTATAAAAGATGAATTCTCTTTTATTCTAACTGATGCACATATGTTTTTGAGGTTTTTTTATCAAAACTTTCTGTACTATGTGTTGCAATTCCATGTGAAGTAATAAAGTATTTGTGGTTTTTGTCATCCAGAAACCCTACCAAAGTTTCATCATAATTTGATAGACGATGATTTAACAACGTATAAACATCAAATATTTGATTTATCTTTTTATATTATGTGATATTTAAGAAATAAATCCCAATTCGTGCACTTTCGGAATAATAAAAAAAAATCAAATAACTTCTTTTTTATTATCATATGAAAGGTTAACAACCATTTAGTCCACCCTGTAGATAATAGATATACCCACAGAAATCTTAATTATTATTAAGATTTCTGTGGATATACCTAAAGCAGAGCTCACAAGTATTATAAATCTTAGGAAACAGTGGGAACACGTTTAAAAATCAAAGAATTAATATATTTAACAACTGTCACCAACGAAAACAAAAAAAAAAAACTCCAAAACAATTAATTAATTAAAATGTTAAAATTCATATTAACCTTTAAAGGTTAATATGAATTGTAACAAAATATTACTTAAAAAGAAAAACAATAACAAAAATTGCCCACATAATTTGCATAAATGAACCAGTTTTATGCAAAAAATCTGGAGAATCTCCTCGTCGCAGACGCCCAGACTGTCACTCAATGAATTCTGCTTATTACCTATATTTTTTTAATCGTCTGGCCAAGATGATAATATTATTGGTTTTGGCTCAATCTAAGCCGCTCTGTTGATTCTAGTTTGACCTTAAAATATCGCGTGTGGCTACACGAGGTGATGAATAAAGAGCACATTAAAATCTTAAACTGTAGGGGTTTGACGCTTAGAAATAACATCGACACATCGATTTTTAACGAGGTTAATGCTAAACTAGGTTAAAACTAAACTTATCAGTATGTTATAAAATCGTCATCCGAAGGACACCCATTTTATTTAAAAACACGTTAACCTGCTTACCCTAGATGTAATTCCTAGATAGTTGACAGTCGCTACTGGTAATCAGTAAGTAAGTCTTTTGGCACCTTTTTTGTATCATTGATTTTAATGAACTTATTATACAACGTGTAACGGAAACCTTATATCTATCCAAATGGGCTGAAGACAACATCTGGTATGAAGTCTCTATGCACAGTTTCAGCTCAAAATAAGTGACACAGAATTGATACCAAATTATCGGTTTCATATGTTTCCTGAATTCCAATCATAATAAACGTGTCACAGCACTACGAGGGTCGATAACTTTCCACGTCACTTGCCAATAACACGGTGATTCTCTTCGTACTTCTTAATTTGAAAATTCTTCCTCTGGTATCAATGTATTGAAATTTCTATTATACTTCACACATGTAGACATAGGATTATAAAATCCTTGCCATATCGTCTATTATCATCCAAAGAAACCGTGCACTTGGTATGTATATACCCTTTAAATTACACGTTGTGTATATGTTAAAATTTTGATATCGATTGAAAATTACCCGTTGCTATTATCTGTGCGTAACTGTTTACTGAAAGCAACAGCAGCAAAGGAAACGCATCGCCTAACACAACGACCACATAACTTTGTGTGTTTTCAACCCCCTTAACCGATTTTAACAAAATTTTCAAGAAATTTAGCACAGTTAAAGTTTATAAGGATAACGGATGAAGAAAGCTTATATATTTCTATTTAGCATTTGAAATAAAATGAATTATGGTCTAATTTTGACCACTCTCAAATCGAAGAAGGAAAACATCGTGAAGAAACCGTTTTGTACTAGGACCAAAAATTGGAAGACATGTGACATCTACCAACCTTTTTTTTGTTATCGTGGGAAACCTTCAAAAGGCGCCTGAAATTTTGGGGAAAGACCAGGGAGTGTGGAATTTCTACCTCACTAAAACCACCCCGATGATCACCATCAGCACATAGAAAGGGTCCCGGTATCTCTTCAAAAGACTCCGTGCATCACCTATTAGGGCACATCCCTGGGGAGACTGTGAAAGGGTCTCCCCTGAGCCTCGCTGTGATATCTACCAACCTGCACTAGTCCGGCGTGGTGGATTATGGCCCATTGCCTACTATAGGGAGGAAGCCTTTGGCCCAGCTGTGGGAACGTAAAAGGTTGAATTATTGTTAATTATTGGATCACTGGGCGACCTCTTGTACATATTACACAAAAAGAAAGTAATTCTCTTAACAAAAACTCATTTTTCCCATAGTTCGTATTTTAGCCAAGTAATTCACGCATCTCATTAGGCACGCTCACACTGCCCAACTAACGTTGATTGCTCAAAATTAGCGTAACTATACGCTGTCACGCAAATCTTCG
Source organism: Tholera decimalis (assembly GCA_943138885.2). Taxonomy (NCBI): domain Eukaryota; kingdom Metazoa; phylum Arthropoda; class Insecta; order Lepidoptera; family Noctuidae; genus Tholera; species Tholera decimalis. The sequence continues at coordinate 17,968,307 of OW964551.2, forward strand.
CTTGTTAGTACTGTAATTAGTTTATGTTCTTAGGAGCAGTCCTTTTATTACATAAGACTTTTCCGAATGTTAGAAAAGTAAGAATCGTCCGACCTCTTCCCTTCAGTTTAATATTTATAACGTAAAAATATAATGGGAAAAAAATTAAAACACGATTAGTTATTTTTGAGTTTTTCAAGCAAATATTTTGGTATCATTCCTCCTGTAGATACTTCTAATATTTTGCTAAGTTTTGGTAGTAATTAATCGAATTTGTTCTACTCTGAAGTTTGTTTTGATCATCATTTATCTTTATTAGATTAGATTTAGATCAATCCAGGAGCTCGGAGAAGTCGCTTCCACGCTCGTGCTAAAAAGCATGCTTTTTAAAGGAAATTTGCGAATTTCTGTGAAAGAATACCCCGTAAGAAAAAATCGACCCTGTAAATCGACCCTACAAACACAATATGCGTCGTTCAGTGTTGAGGACACTTGGAGTTTACATTTGCCGGCCGTGACCGGTCATGTTTTGACGACAATGGGGCCAACACACATTTGACTTGTAAAATAAGTCTGTATCAGGTTAAAGTTTAGGTATGTACTGCCCGAGTTGTTTATACCGCTACCCTGAAAGTGGCGAGATCTTTTATTGATTATAGGTTCGCCTTTGACCACCATCTCACCTAATGGTAAGCGATGATGTGGTCGGAGATGAAGCACGCTTACCAAGAAGTGACCTATTCACTCTTGATTTAAAGAATGGCGGCCAACTGGATGAGAAAGGGGGAAAATTAAAATTGAGAGAGGCGTAAGTTCTTTTTTGATGATGGGACAAGCCCGCTACGTAATACCCAACCTCTGCAACAGAACGACTTCATTCAAGCTCAACGATTCTCGGAGAATCTGTTAAGTACTGAAAGAAAGAAAGAAAAACATTTGCTTGGTATCAGTTTGTCAGGCACACACAGAAATTTATTAGTAAATGATTTGGTATTGTATGTATTTTATATTATTATGTTCAATTAATATTATGATGTTTATACACTGACAGCCCTTAGTCTGTCTCCTTTAAGTTTGTCCATCCAAAGGTTGTCTGTAAGAGATCTGGAGAGAGAGAGAGAGAGAAGAGATAAGAGATCCCGCTTTCAGACTGGCAGCGTAGACGCGGGGTTGCGAGTCAGGAACAAGCGAGAGCCGCTCGATCCTAAGTATTTATACGAGTAGTACTCTATGGCCGCTCCTCCCCGCCCTATCAGATCCGGCGTCCCTCAGGGCGCCGTGCTCTCTTCCCCACTCTTCACGCTATACACTAGCGATGTCCCCAACAGGCCCCAAGTAGAATTATCCTTATTTGCCGACGACACGACCACCTATTACTCGGGAGTAAACCCCGATTGTATAGCTCGTACCCTCCAGACCTCAGCCAACGTACTAGGCGATTGGTTTAGGAAATGGAGAATCGAGGTAAACCCCGACAAAAGTCAAGCAGTCCTGTTTTGTAGGTCTCGCCGTAGACTGCCTGCCCTCCCCCGCCCTAACACTATGTTTGGCACGCCAATCCCTTGGGAAAAGCGAGCCAAATACCCTACTGTGACCCTAGACCAAAACCTGAATTTCAGAGAGCACATAAAGACGGTTCGCTCGCGAGCTGCTTTCACTCACGGTAGGCTTCACTCCATACTGAATGAACGCAGTAAGCTCTCCCTTAGATGTAAAGTCCGTATTTATACGACGTGCATACGCCCGATCATGACATACGCCCAACTTTTTTCCGGTGTTTGCTCAAGCCAGTCCCCATCAGATCCATAGAATGCAGGTCATTCAGAACCGTTTTCTCCGAAAGGCCACGGGTGCGCCCTGGTTCTTGAGGAACGAGGATCTCCATGTAGACCTCAAACTCCCGACCATAAAGCAAGTGTTGAAACGCATGTCAGCGCGTTACTTCACCTCTCCTGAAAACCACACAAACCCCCAGATCGTATCGGCCGCCCGATACAGATCCTCCAAAATTTCTCGGGTTCGTCGCCCGCGTCACGTCCTTGAGGAACCCGACGACCCCACCACCATCCGACAAGAGAGCAGTAGGGAAACTAGCACTCTTAGAAAACACAAAAACAAAACGCGTTCCGTATTCCGGCCTCGCCATCGAGGCCCATCGCGACGTCCGCGTACTTGTAATGGGAACCCTCCCCGTCTTTTGCCAAACGAGCCAGCCCGCGATGCTGAGCCGGTAGCGATAATTAACCCCTTAAATAATATGACCCAGCTTGTCCCTTTGCTGCCCTCCACCAACGACCCCGCTATGCCGAGGCCCGTACTCCACAGGGAGTGTCCTTAGCGTGCGGTTGTTTAAATGTAGTATTTAGTTTGTAAGCCCTGGCTGGGGGCCTTTAATTTTAGAGGTCACCATAGGATAGCCCGGTTGAGTAGTGACCAGCCTTAGTGTGCTGAACTACGAGTGGCCCTACCAAAAAAAAAAATGGCCGCTCCACAGACAAATACTATCCGTCAGTTATGTTTCAAGCCTACTGTTGAACCAATTTTGATTTTCAATTCAATTCAATTTATTTATTTGCTATAAGTGTTGGTACAATGTCGCTGTTAACATATATTATAATAACATTATTATTATGGATCCTTAACACTTAGTCAAATGGTTGTGACATGCAAACATTTTGTTTATACTTAATTAATAATAATTGTTAACAAAATAATGTATGAATCTATTAAATTAATTATTAAAATTACAATTGCAGTACAGTACATATAAATTACATTTTTAAATATTAATATAAAAAATAAAAACATTTAAAAATATAAAAAATAGTAGCCCACCGGTATCGGGAACAGGGTCCAAGCTACCGGTGGTCAGGGCTCCATAGAGAGGAACTTCCTCACAATACGCGCCGTTTCCAGGAGTACTGCTTTCTGGATCAAGCCCTTGATCCAGCTGCCCAACGAGAGCCTCCTTAGATGTTGGTCGAGGCTCTTGGCTATTATACCATTGGCTGTGACGACTATCGGCACAATGATTGCTGTCTCTACATCCCACATGTCGACAACCTCGCGTGCCAGGTCAAGATACTTATTTTTTTTATCTATCTCAGCTTTCACGAGGTTCTCGTCATGGGGGACTGCTATATCAACAATCATTGTGCGACGCTCTAATCGGTCCATCACCACTATGTCAGGCTTATTGGCAACAATAGTCCTGTCAGTGATGATAGACCGATCCCAGTACAGTGTAATATTGCCATTATCGAGAACTGGGTCGGGCACATACCTATAGTATGGTACTTCTGATTCCACAAGATTGTATTTAAGAGCAAGTTGCTGGTGAATAATCCTGGCTACGAGGTTGTGTCTATGCAAATATTCTCCGTTAGCCAGACGAGAACAACCGGAGATAATGTGACGAATGGATTCTCCCGGTTTGTGACATGCCCGACATATGTCTACCGTACCATCCTTCACAATATATTTCCGATAGTTATTCGTCATCATAACTTCGTCCATAATCGCACAGACAAAACCTTCGGTTTCCCCGAAGAGGTCACCAAAACGTAGCCAGGCTACGGACGCTAATGTGTCTACGTCAGACCCATGAAAGGCCCGGTAATAGCGCCCGTGAAGCTCCTTGCTCTGCCATACTTCTCTGCGGTCATTAGTATCTAATATTATTCTTATTATTAGAATTATGTCATTTAGTTAAATTATTACAATTGTTAATTATTGTTCAATGTATTATTAAATATTTCGCTTACCGAGTAGAAAGTCTTTTCGTTAAGCCATGCTTTAAGACACCTTATAAATTTAGTAGTTGGTAAGATTTTAATGCTGTCAGGTATAGCATTAAATATACGACCGCACATTGCATAGCTATTCTTGTTATATAGGTAGTTCTGTTTTAGGAATTATGGGCAAAACAATTCTATTTTTGTGTCTAGAACTTTTTGGATACAGTTCATGAGCCTTTTTAAATAGTTCCGGGTGCTTTCTAACAAATTTCGCGCATTTAAAGATGTATAGACTGGGTAAGTTTAGTACCTTAAACTTTTTAAAAAAGGGTTTGCACGATTCCCATGGGCGGATTCCTGCTATAGCGCGTATGCATTTTTTCTGTGCGAAGAAAGCTCTATGACTTTCCGTTGAGTAGCCCCAGGTAATCAGACCATATCTCAACACAGAGTCAACGTAACCATAATACTGTTTTTAATGCTGATGTTTTTGAGAGTTCGTATAGAACGTACACGTATTTATTAATTTTACTGCATACTTTATTGACGTGGGCCTTCCAGTTGCAGTGTTTATCAATTGTGATGCCGAGAAATGTCGTTTCGTTGACTTCGTTTAGTTTAAGTCCTCTATAATTAATGGCTAATATCTTAAGTTGTTATCCGTACGTACTAAATTGTATAAAATTAGTTTTTGTAAGGTTCACGCGTAGATTATTTTTGTCAAGCCATGTTATTATTGATTCAATTGTGTTATTTATGTCAGTTGTATATTTATTAACGTCAGGATTATTTGATGTCATTATTAATGATATGTCATCAGCGAACAGAAAACATGGGTGACTAGTAATTTCCGGAAGGTCATTCATGTAGAGTAAAAACATTAGGGAGCTAAGGATACCGCCTTGTGGCACACCGGATTATTATGTTTATACTTTGACCTATATGTTTTTAGTTCTAGATTGCTGTAATTCTTTTCGATTTCTACACATTGCATTCTGTTATTTAAATAACTTTCAATCCATTGGAGTGCTGGGCCACGTGTCCCATACTTGTCTAGTTTGTTTATTAGTAATTCATGTGACACGAAATCGAAGGCTTTCGTCATGTCAAAAAATATGCCCGTTGTTTGGATACGCTTATCTAACTTACTAATAATTGTGTGGATTAGGTTAAAACATGCTAATGTTGTCGATTTTCCTTTTTGAAAACCGTATTGTTCGTCCCTTATGATAGAATGCTTATTAATGAAGTGAGTAAGGCGCTTGTGCATTGCAGTTTCAAATATCTTTGAGATTATGGGTATGAGAGTAATTGGTCTGTAGTTGTCTAGATCTTCTTTGTTACCTTTTTTGTGTAGAGGCTTCACCACTGATTGTTTAAGTAGATCAGGAAAACATCCCGATTCAAAAGAGACATTTACTAAAAATGATATGACTGGTGTTAATTCAACTGCGCAACATTTTAGAATTTTTGTTGCTAACTCATCATTACCTACTGAGTTTGTGTTGTTCAAAGCTAGTATAATTCTGTGTATCTCTTCATATCCACATGGATTCAGGAAAATAGTACCACTAACAGACTGTTTGAGGTTAACACGAGTATTTTTTTGGTTATTGTTTGTCAGATCAATCCAGTAGTCGTTGAATATTTCAGCAATTTTGTTTGGGCTCTTAACTACAGTACCTTTGTTTCTTATGTTTTGTATGAATTGTTTGCTCTTAGTACAGCTGGATTCTTTTTTATCAGTTGCCATGCTGCCTTGCATTTGTTTTTCGCACTACTGATAAATTTATCATTGGTTCTTTTGCTGTATTAAAGTAATTTTGTCGCAAAATTATTTATAAATTTTATTTTTAGAGTAAGTATGGTGTATGAATTAAGATGCCCGTGAGGGTAAGATACTACAATTATTTAGAGTTACTTTTTAAACCGTAATTTGTATTTTGCTCTTAAATATGGCTTCTTACACCGACTTATATTATTTATTTATATACAAAATTCCGTACACGAAAAAAACATGGCCATGTTATACATAACAAAAAACAGGATAATTTACCAATTTCCTTTTGAAGTCATCATGAGTTCATCAGCATAATCATAGTTTTTGTTGGACTGCACCAATGAAACCATACCGTTATAATATTAGTAAGCGTAATATAGGCTACGTGCTTAAAAACAGGTACTAACATAACTATTTTTGTTGTGTTTCCCAAATCGCTACTATCCCTATTAGGGTCGGTTTACATCTGACGGAAGATGCGTCGCGTATTATCAGTCGCGTAACGCCACAACAGACAATTGTATGAGAAAAAGAAAACATTCAACCTTTTACACTTAACCGATGATGCGTTAGTGCGTCGAGCATACAGCGTCTGTTCCGTTTCCGTCAACGCATAGTCGGCCGACGTAAGAGCGTCAACGTCGCGCCACGTGTATTTTGACTGATGCATTCAGACCAGGCGTAATATCAGCGGAGATCGTTTGTGTATAGACCAGTCGAATTTTTTTCGTTCGAATAAACGTGTTATAATGTGGCAAAACGAAGTTGCACCCAACGCATCTTCCGTCAGATATGAAACACCCTATTAACCGAATAGACGCGACCGATGCTACGCTCGACGCATCTTTTGTCAGATGTGAACCGACCCCATAAAAATGCGAAAGTAATTCTGGTGGTCATATAACGATTTGTAGTACCAAACATTTCTTAAAAAAACAATGTCATATGTACTTTTATGTTCCTTCTCAAAAGTAATTAATTATTTTATGAAATAGCTACATAGATAGAGTAAACGGGATAAAGAGTAAATATTAAAATCACTTACTATTTATATTACAAATTTAATTTATTATAGACAGCTACAATTTCAAATAGTAATAAAGCCGGACAAATAATTAAGAACGATTCTTAAACTACTTGAGAGTTGTTTCAGTAGATACTTAGATTTTAAAAATCTCATTAAATAAGACGGTGATAATGTTAAGAATTGCAATTTAATACATTTTATTCTAAGTTAATGGTTTTTAGTGTGTCCACGGCTTTTGATGACTGACTTACACCGGCGAGGCATTAACTCTATCAATTTTTGTCATTTTTCAGGAGCGCCATTCTTCTAAAAAAAACGGTGTATAACTTACTTGTTACCACACCGTCGATTTGAAACCTTTTTCTTAACTTCGCAGCAAAGTTGCTCTATGGGATATAAATCTGGACTGTTTGGTGGCCATTGTAACACAGAAACTGATTGAGATGTGAGAATTTTTTTAACCATACGTGCAGTGTGCTTGGGATCATTGTCGTGTTGAAACGTCCAAATAATCGGAAGCACGTCTTCGGTATAATTATGGTAACATTGTTTCTTCCAGTATAATTTTGTATTGGAATTGATCCATGTTTCCTTCTATCAATCTAACAGGTCCAACACCATGACCAGGGAAGCACCCCCAAATTTTCACATTTCCACCACCATGCTTTAATGTCACTTTTGTATACTTGGGGTCGAATGCTGTATTGGGAGGGCGTCGAACATATCGTTTCCCATCAGAAAATACTTTGTTAATTTTTGTCTCGTCAAAGAAAAGAACATTTTTCCAGTGTCTTACTGTCCAGCTTTCATACCCCCTAGCAAGCAAGCCGGACTTGCCTATGACACCGTTTCAAGCTTTCTTGCTATCCTTCCGTTCAACTTAGCTTCTACCAAACGCCTTCGGATAGGGCGCGCTGAGATCGCTGAAAAGTTGTATTCACCAAAATATTCTTTTCTCAACTCGTTAGACCCCTTTGCCAAACGCACGATATTTCTATCGTCTCGCCGAGATGAATTTCTCTGTTTAGGTACACGTGGAATATTTGAAATTGTTTGAAAAAGTATCACTATCTGTCTCGTTGGTTGTGTGGTTGCAAGCGCGACTGTTGAGCACGAGGTCTCGGTTTCGATTCCTGGGTCAAGCAAACATTAACAGTCGTTTCTGGTAGTCAGAGGCCAGTACATCTGATATGGGTCTGGCCAAGGGGTATCGTGTTACCCAGTTACTGGGTTGTAGAGGTCAGATAGGCAGTCGCTCCATGTAAAACACTAATACTTACTCAGCTGCATCGGTTAGACTGGCAGCCTTGGGAAAAGCTTAACAGAATATGATGGTGAAACAATATCACTATCACTATACAAGAAGTGGCGGCGGCGTCGTATGGCGCTGTAGGTTGTGAACTATAATCATTTATTGACAGTTTTATGTAGTACGGTGGCCGGCACATCAACCTACTCCAATCTGTCAAAATAATTTAATAGATTTACAACTTTATTACAACATGATAAGGTCCCAATTTGGGCAAATTTGACAGCTTCGGATAGCTTGATGTGCTGGCGACTGTACATTCAAGAAGTGCCTAGTTCCTGCGCTAGTATTTACTGTATTGCAGGAGCCAGGTTTTGCCCCATGACAATAGGTTACATTTTTAAGCCAATAACATGAGATGAATAGAAAAATACAAAATGAATTAAATGAAATGATGCTGGAAGAGCTTTAACCAAAATAACAAAAAAAAAATAAAAAAAATATGATTAACAATGGTGTGTGTTTGAGGGTATGTGTGTATGTGTGTTTTGTGTTTGTGTGTCTGTGCGTGTATATTCGTATCGGTGCATGTCTGTGTTTGCATGGGTTCTAAGGGTTTTTGGGTAAACGTGGGTTTTATGAGAGTGGGCTACGAGTGTGGCTACGCTCGACCATATCGCCCTAGAAAACATCACTACAGGTACTTGCCCTTAATGATGTCCTCCACAGCATCATAGTCGAGGTCACTTAACCATTCCAGAATTATTATCCTTACCTGTCTACGATTATGTGTCTTAATGTTGTGTTTTATATACTATGGGCTAAGGCTTTCAGTTTAACCAAAAGCAGAGGAATACTACTAATATACATAGAGCGACTGTCAATCAAACCTTCACAACTTGCTTACACGAATACCTTCAGCAAGATTGATCTCAGATTATTTACTTCCTATTATCTGCCCCTAACGACGGCCAAAGATCTACAACCTGTAACAGATTAAGCGCAATTCCTCAGACACCCCAATTAGAATATTAAATTATAAGTCTAAAACAACATCCGTAACTAAATAAATTGAAACCAAACCTTGAGATTTTTTATGAAATAGTTATACTTACTAAACGCAAAACGTATGTGCGTCATACAATATCCTTACGCAGCCGCATACACTTATGCAATATTAGTTGCCGACACGCACACGAGCGCATTTCCTTGAATTCAGGATTGTATTAATTTGTAATGATACTGTGTTTTCATTTTAAGTTAATGAAAGATTTTTTCCGTCAAAATGTAACACCTATTTTTTATTACGGAAATCGATTCAGAAGACGATATTCTGAACCAACTACTTTCAGGAATTGTGTTTATTCTGTTACACGTTGTATAATATTGACTCTCGGAACCAACAGCTTCTTTCTCGAAACACTGAGGAATCTATGTAAAACAAGATGGTCACTCATCCACTTACTGAACTTGACAAGCGTTGCTTACCTTCGAAGATCTACCAGTGTACCTGTTATAATTTCTTACTACCATGAAAATGGGAACGAATTAATTCAATTATTTATAATATGTATTCTATCTTGTATTCTATGTTGTTCTATCTTGGGCAAAAACAGATAATTTCTTATTTAACATATAGAATAAACGACGGTGTCTGAGCTAGTATTAACTGTGTGACAGACACAATAGAAAAACAAGTACAGAACGATGTTTCTTAACAAATATGTAACATCGGCGACGTGATTTTTTATTTTTTCAGAATGAGCTCACTCTTGACATCGATCTCGCCTGATGGTAAGCGATAGATGAGGTCTACGATGGAACGAGCGAGCCTAGAAGATGCCTGTTTACTCGTTCTTTAAAGGTTGAAAGGTCATAAGTGGCAGGGAACACAGAAGCTGGCAGAGAATTCCACAGCTTGGAAGTGCGCACAATAAATATGGAGGAGAAGCGCTTGGTACGACAAGAAGATATATCAACCAAGTGTGGATGGTATCCAGCCGTGCGTCTGGTAGACCGGTAGTGAAAGGGAGATGGAGGGATCAGGTCATGGAGCTCCTGCGCACACTCCCCGAAGTACAATCTGTAGAAAACCGACAGGCAAGCAACGGTTCGCCGATGAGTCAGCTACGAAGCTTGCTCGATAGCGCCCCGTGATGCAAGCCTCTCAGTTTTCCATCGGTTACATTTCGGGGAGTGTGTGATGGAATTGCACAGTCTAACATCTTCAAGCCCGTTCCATCATTGGACTACAAGACATACAGCGATGCGCCATCGTTACATGGTGGCCATCCCACCCAAAAAAAAAAACGTTTTGGGAATAGTTTCATTGTTCGTACAGTTAAGTTGTGGAATTCTCTGCCGAAATCTGTGTTTCCTGATAGCTATAATCTCGGAGTCTTTAAGTCAAGAGTGACTAGGTTACTTCTAGGCAAGCGTGCTTCATCTTCGACCACATCATCGCTTAACATCAGGTGAGATGGTGGTCAAACACAACCCTACCAACAATATTTTTTTTTAAATAATAAACCGATAGATTGAGTTAATCAAAAACATACTGTTGGTACCAAATACTGTGGTTATACCTATTCTCGATGGTTGGTATCAACCACTGTATTTTATATTTCTATGGTATCAACACTTTAGACTAAATATTATTATATCCAAATAGTAATTACCTAGTGTGAGATCATTGTTTCACGTAATAAACTATTAAGCTGGAGTATTGGCTCATATCCAGCGCTATATTAAGGTGTTTACAACCAGGAACTGCGCGAATTTATTGTTTTGAATGTGTTTCAATGTTGTTTTATTACGAAGATTTTGACACAACATTATTTAGGTAAGTATATATATCATACGTGAAGCAAAAACATAGTATACCATTATGAATGGAATGTGGTATAGGTATGCCCCGCTTGGGCGGAGCACCAACGTGTCCTCTTGGAGGCGATCGGCAGCGGTGATCTCTCGCGCCCGGTCCTGATTCAGTCCATTGTGCGGAGCGAGAGCAAATGGGATGCAGTCACCTCTTTCTGCGAAGCAGTCATGCTAGCGAAGGAGGAGGCTGAACGCGCGAGGGATAGACTACCTTCTTCCTCACGCCCCAGCCGCTGCGGGAGACGCCCCGGGCGTCGGGGATCGTGAGCCGATCTCCGGCAACCGTAGACGCGGGCTTACGGAGGAGTAGCTCACCGTCCGGTAAGGACCAGGTCCGGGTTGGCGCGGCGCGTTGTGTTGTGTTCCACGCGCGTCTCTAAGAGTCGTTAGATCTAGTGACGTGGCCCCATAGGGCCATTGCCTGCTGGGGGTCGGCCAGGGGTGGCAGGGTTAATATTTTTCTTAATCAGAAAATACCTCCTGAAATCATCATTTACAAACTTATAAACAAACAATTTTGCCTCATGTATGTTTGTTTAAGATTTATTTTAAGGAAATTAAATACAAATATTTACATCCGTTTTCTAAGAGCCCGACTTATTTAACAGCTGTTTGAATTAACACCTAATTACCTAAATCCTGCCCAAAAGTACAAATTTCTAAGAAAACCCTTTTACTGACACGTAATGTACGTTTTCCACCATCTTGGTCTGTTGCCAACCATTTTACTCACCACTACCCAGGATTTCCGAGAAACCCAGTTTCTCGTTAAATGGTAGTCAGGTATGACGCGCTCGTTTCTGATAATAATCTGACAGATATAATATAAAATCTTATTTCTAAACTGTTTTTAAACTATAGTTTATATTGGTAGAGTAACTATTTATTGGGTTGGTTCAGCTGTAATATACATGTTTACGTTTGTTCGATATTTAAAATTTAATTCTCATATTGTTTTGTTTATGTTATTTTTAATAGCTTACGGATTGGTGATTGCAAATTGATAAATAATATTTTCTTGCATCACTTTAGAAGTTTTCTTTCAAATTACATACTGAAAATATTTTTCAATACACTTCCTTGAAAACTGGCTCTTATTAGGTTAGGATTAGGTTCAACATGTACCTAATGTATTTCACACTCGTGGATTTTTTAATTTTTCACACACGAGGGTTTTTTTCATTCCAGATTTTGCCACAGATAACATTAAACAACTATTCAATTCCCTATATTCGGCGGTGATTGTTTTTTTTTCACAGTAAAGAGGCGCATGTGTTTAAGGCCTTATATGTATTTAATGAAAATTAAAATTGTGTTTATGAACATAATCAGAAATAAACATTATTATTTATAAAATAATTTTGCTTTTATCAACAAATTAACATTTATTTGAGTTCAAAATTAAAAAAATATATATTATTTTAATATCGGGCTGTTTTGCGGCTTCATACCTTTGCTTCTCCTTTAACCCGCGAAGGCAAAGCGCGGCGAAAAGTAAATTAAATCTTATAAATTGTCTTTTTTTTGTGAGTATGATTGTGATTGAGGCTCAAAATGCTTGCGATAGCCTGTTGCCATCTAAATCAAAGCTAAAATATATGGCAACCTTGCATAATTTTCTTCAATGGAAATCAAATAGAAATGCGTCATTTTCGGAGCAAGTATTTTTCTTCAAAACTGTATTGAAAAACGTCGTTTGATACACGTGGACATTTGTTACTGCAGTACTCGGCTCCATAACCCCTCGCCTTGCGGCTCGGGCGCAACTCCGCCTCGTACTCAATAACAAACTTTCTCCACTTGTATCAAAATGTACTATTACAGACGTACATTTACTTTTTATATTACATACCTGAGTATATTTTTTTATATTACATACCCATTAACACATACGAGCAGTTTTAAGTGTCTTATAGTCTAATTTATGTCAACTCAAGTCTGTGTTGCTAGTTTTTGTTAATTTTTATGGGCCGGCTACTTCGCCTCTGGCGCCTAAACTTTGATAATGACTGGCAAGTAAGGTTCTGTTGCATAGGTATGATTACAGAACTTGTTCTTGCGAAATTACTCATTTGAGACAAAAGACGCTACCTATTCTTCGTTCTGATTCCTACAGCTTTTACCAGAATATCTGCGCTTGCGGTAAGGGCTTTTTATTGTTGATAGGTTCACATTTGACCACCATCTCACCTGTTGTTTAAGGTTAACTACAGGTTTGATCATGTGAGTGATTGGTGCCTGATAAAGGTTCTATAGGAATTGGTATTACAGGTCACGCTACTGCTTGGTAATTCGAAAGTTTGCAGTACTGAAATCTAATGAAATGAAATATTTATTTTGTAAATTGGTTATAAAAAACACTTTTATACTTAATTTTTTTTGCCGTTTAACGTTAAGCTAAATGAGGCCTGGGGTTCCTAACTGATTATTGTCACTACTCTGAGAAGGAAAACGAACTCAGAAGTTGACTTCTTTTTTAAAGTACACACAATTCGTATTTATCAAATCTATGAGAAGCATGTTGGTTTATGTCTGTAGTGCTATTTGGAGGAAAGAAGCACACAGATTTGAGCGGACCTGTGTAGGCAGTGCAAGCATTTATTAGTTAACGTGAAGCTCAACTAGAACTTAAGGAGCTCAACGACTTGACGAACAATATAAGTAAGGATATTTGGGTAGACCACACAAGTACTCAAACTGCCAGACATCATCCAATACTTACATTATAATGAAATTTTGTTTTCATACACAATGTGAACAAATCTTTACGTTTTGTTCTTCGTATTGAGCGTTAATTGTTAGCACTGAATTAGGTGTTTAGTAGAATTGGAGGTCGTCTCTCGGGTAGCAAGGATTCATTATTTACGGAAATCTCCGCGAGAGGTCATAAGATCTCGTGGAAGTGGAAGTGATTATATGTTTCGAATCAGAAGATGGGAAAGTCTAGCAATTGTAGAAAGCCTTCCATAGCTCTCGTTTTATAAAACAAAGTCAGGTCCTCAAAAATTAAACATATTTTTATGATCACGGTTTATTACCAAAGCATAGAGTAAGTAATTCATAAGAAAGGTTTGTATGTATAGTTCATTAGCGTTTGTTTACTTACTGTTACTGTTAGCGCGCATCATCCCATTGCTGGGCAAAGCTCCCCATGATTTATAAATCGTTTTGTCTAGGGCCAATATGGTCCACTGGACGTTAGTTTGGTCCAGCTCGACCCGCCATCTTTTACCTGGTTTGTCTCTCGTGTGTCGTCTCCTCGACGTCTTCTCCAGAAAATAGTTATTTTGCCTAACAAATCAGACGTGGTCAGCCCAAGCCCACTTTATTTTGGTTAAATTGTTTTAAAAATAACGATTGTAGTTAAAAACCAAAACAAAACAATATGCCGATTAGGAGATATTGAACACTCTGGTATACGTGTGGATAAATTTATTTCGTAGGTCTCCTAGGTTTAGGCATAGTTGCATAGGTATTTAGTATGTATTGGAGCAATATAATCGCGTAGTTTCTTCCTACACTGAATAAGTCTCCGCTACAGTGTTTTCATTATACATAAATTATAGACTTAACAGCTGATCCGGCAAATGTTGCTATGCCATATAAATTATTTCTAGTAAAAAGAAAATAGCTTACGGCCTATTATCAGACCTAACAAATATACAAAAATCAATCTGTCAAACCACACGAGGTTTCTATATATGTGGTGTGAATGACCGAAATATACTTTTAACTTCCCGAATACCCTTTATTTTATTTACTTCTTACAATTATCACGTCTTAAATATTACGTCCATGAGAATCTTTTTCCTCTTATTCACAATCCATTCATGGATTATGACTCCAACTAGAGTCATGGACATAATTATGAGTTTGGTACAAATGTGACAAATGTGTGTTGAATTAACATCCTACATGTATATACACAGCGACACGTGAGATTTATACATTTAAAACCACGTGTTAAGAAACTGAATTTCAAATTAGAAGTTTTGTCATTTCCTACCAATATAATGATAACTTTACAAAATAACTATGCAATTATATGCAGTATCATGATGGCTATTGTTTGCGACCTTCGCAACAACCTTTATTTTAATTAAACGATTCTGTTAAAACTTAAGCGAACATGCTAAGTCCTGACCTTCACCATTTTGTGAGGTGGTGGTCATTGCCATGGTCTTCAGTATCGCGAAGTATGGTTTTACAAGATCATGGCTTTTTGTGACTTTTTGTAACAATCAAGGTAGATTAGCTGTTGATTCTCCTTAAAAAATAGATGAAAATAAATATACGAGTATGTATAGGTAACCATTTTAAGTAACATTTTCCTTTTTAACCGACTTCTGAAAAAGGAAGAAGTTCTCAATTCGGATGTTTGTTTGTTTTTTTTTTATGTTTGTTCGGGCATAGCTCCGTCGCTTGCCAACCGATTTGAAAAATTCTTTTTTTGTTGGAAAGGGTATACTTCCCAAATAGTCCCATGAAAATTTTATCGAAATCGGACAAGCCGTTTCTGAAAAATCAACAAAAGTCTAAAAAAAATATTTACATTGATGATCTTTTCGTTTACTCTGCATTGTGTTTTTTTTTTGTTCGCACGTTTTTATTTTTTTGTAGTTGACATTTTGGCTTTTATAACTAGATTAATTACAAATTGACCCACTAAAAAGCGCGAAAATAAAAATGAAGAAGGAAGGCGGTGTGAAAAAAAAGAAAATACAAAACCAATAACACCGACTACCGAAATTAAATTTATTTTTGGCTTTGTAGTGTTTTGATATGGAAGTCGGTTTTATTTTTTTGCAAAAAAGTTTTCTTATGTTTCTTTATTCTCCATACTTACTGATAATACATAATGTACCAGCAACGCCAACTCTTACCTTGGTTGCTTCTTTAACGTTGGATACCTATAGTTTTAAGTCCGCCTTTGTTTTAATGCGCGTGAAGTCGTTATCATAATAGCCACTTGTACCACTCTGGCTAAATTAAAAGTATAAATAAACAAATCACATCGGGGAATACCTCGGCACGTTTGATAACAATCTTTATTTATTTCTATAACTAGCAAATCACCCCGGCTTTGCTCGGAAAGCATATTTTACGCGCAGTGAAAAATGAATAAAAATGTTACCTGTCCTGTCCCATCAACATACCTTTTTTAGGGTTCCGTAGCCGAAAGGCACGGAGCCCTTATAATTCGTCATGTCTGTCTGTCTGTCCGTCCGTCCGTATGTCACAGCCATTTTATTCCGTAACTATTAGGACTACACATGTGAAATTTGGTAGGTAGATGTATTCTATGAACCGATTCTTATACAAAAATAAAAAGAAATATGTAAATTTAAGGGGAGCTCCTCATACACGGAACTGAAACGGATAATATTCTTTTTCATCAAACCTATACGTGTTTCACTAATGAAATCAAGGTTTCTAAAATCATTTTTTCGTAAAATCAATCGTTTAAGAGATAGGCAATTCCAAAGTGGTAAAATGGGCGTGTGTGGGGACACACGCCCATTTTACCACTCTAACGTCTACAATAATACAGAGAAAAATCTAAATAAAATAAGTGCTGTAGATCTTAATGTAAACTTTCAACAAAAATTAGTTTGAACGAGATAGAGTAAGTAGTTTCTGAGATATAGCACATTTTCTAAAACCGCAAATATAACTTAATATTTCATACACACACTATGAAAAAAAAAAATTTTTACGTATATACTACGGAACCCTTCATGGGCGAATTTGGCTCGCACTTGGCCAATTATTTTACCCTACTGCACGACGCAAAGTAGGGTAAAGTATCTGTCTTTTTTCGGTGGGAAAATCATCTATTGACTCCTCTCGCTCTGGGTGTCAGACTTCTACTGACTAAAAACGCACTCTGTACCTTCTAGTGCCCCTATGTTCCGGGGCCGTGGTATCTAATTTGAACATTCCCGCAACCCGGCAAAAACATACCAAGGAAGCTGTTAGAGCTAGCCCGCACTCTTTGCAATATAGAGTTCATTTTACTGCGTATTATTTATTGCATAAAAGTCATATGTATATGCATATGCGAACCTACCAGAAGCACTACAACAACAAATCAAAGTGTTAAATAATAAATTAAGTCTAGTACAAAGTTTGTTTAAAGCCACAAATTTAAAATCATAGTTATGTAACATACACCGGGCTTGCGGGAATGTTTTAACGAAACACCGCAGCCCCGGAACTTAAGGGCAGGCAGAAGGAACTGGGTGGGTTTTTAGTCAGTAGAAGACTGACACTCCCTTCCGATCCACCCAGAGCGGGAGAAGTCATTCGATGATTTTAAATATGGTATTAGTTTATTATAGTATAAGATTATTTTGTGTATTTTGTTAACATAAGTTTAGTTATATGTATTCGTTTATTTATAGTTATTGTTAAATTATGTATTTTATTTGTATGGGCCAAGTTTGCCTAAATAAATGGATTGATTGATTGAATTCCCACCAGGAAAAAAGAAGTTATGTAACGTACATAAGTAGCAATAAAGTCTTTTTATTCTTATATTATTTATGATAAGTATATAAAAATACACAGTTCGTCATTTCCATCATATTGGTGATTTTCCATGTGGATTGTCCGGCAAGATTGCGCAGCGATCTAGATAACGACAGAGATAACCGCTGCTGTTTTAATTATTTTTGTATAAACAACGTTGTCAATTGCGATGTGTAATTATTCATATTGTGCATTTATTTATACATGGTTTCAGGAAATGGTGCGGCATGCTTTTGTTTGTGTTGAACTTTGAAAGGTTCGTACTTAAAGTTAATTGGAGTGTGTTTATTTTCATATTTAAACGGGAAAGTTCAAATTCTTTCTTTATTTTTCTTGTTTCATAAAACTTTGCCTCACATAAAGTTTTCTCATGTATTGTTGATAATTGTACAAACATTTAATTTTTATCTCACAAAAAATCCGCCAGACAGCCGCGGGACACTTATGGCCATATAATATTTGATCCGTACAGGATTCGAAGCCAAGATAGAAACACATCACTCACCGAAATAAAAGTCAGTATATTATGGAAAACCTGATACAATTTTATTAAACCTTTTCAGGCTGTAGAACAAGAGCTAAGCTAACTTACTTTTACTTAACTAGCATAATATACAGTATGTTAACTAACAGAGGGCGTTCGCGTTAACCCGCAATAGTATATATGCTAAAAAAATATTACCATTCGAAAACAAAACGTTCTTTTTTTTTAATATTTAAATATTCTTTAAAAATGTAAAATTGATACGTAAATGTAATTGATACACTGTACATGCGTACGCATTCATAAATAAATTGCGACGTTGCCGTCCTTCAAGCACGCATGTACAGAGTGTTTCTCTTAAGAAAAATAAAAAAAAATTGTGAATATTTTAAAATTAAAAAAAATTAAAAACATTTTGTTTTCGAATGCTAATATTTTTTTAGCATGTATGGATGCTATACTATTGCGGGTTAACGGGAACGCCCTCTGTTAGTTAACATACTGTATAATAGCAAAATCAGAGAGACAATGAGCCATTATACATTACGCGGGCCCATTTGGTTGTTGCTGGGTGTGGCATGACACTACTATAATTGAAATATGTTTTCATACGTACTTGCATGATGCGTCTTTACTAATATTATAAAGCGGAAAAGTTTGTTTGTTTAAACGCGCTAATCTTAGAGAGTACTGGATAGATTTGGATAAAATTTGGTTCGGAAGTCGCTTAAGAATTGAGAAATTGAGGACTTTGCTCCCGTGGACACGATAATCACCTTCCCTCTTTTCCAATCTAGCAAAGAACAGCTAATATCCTTCCTCAAGCTCTAAGCTACTACTATACCAAATTTTATCCAAATCCACCCCAATATATTGCACGTACAATCCCTTCTATACAATTTCGCCACAAAACCACACACATAACACGGAAGAAATATCCCTTACATTATTCATTACCAAAGCTACATACTCATAAGATTCCCTCGCCATATTCTCACGGGGCCAGACACAAAATTTGACAGACGAAAAAAAAGACAGTAACATTAATACCCTTCCGTTGATCCCCTTCCGAATAAGGTCGCCCCTTTGATTCCCATGGGTATTGTGTGCTATGGGATCACTAGGGGGATGGGATCAAGCACCTGTGGTATAGAACTTAACATGGTACATCCTGGGGTTTTGTTTTACAATAAGAGGGAAATACTTGGTTTTTAAGCAGGTTATTTTATTAATAAAAAGTCAACATTTATATTGAGAATTATGTTTATTTTGCTATAAATAACACTTTTACACGTAATGTGAAAAGAAGTGTTCGGTGTTCCCTAACTGACTACTCTGAGAAAAAACACCGAAACAAACTCAGAGCTCAACGTCTCTTTTGAAGTCCAATCAGTAGGATTATGTCTGTGTTGCTCTTGTGAGGATTTAAAGACATAGATTTGACCAGGCCCGTCCAAACAGTGCAAGCATGTACAGTTTCGCGTAGGTGAACTTAGAATTTTTAGGAGCTCAAATGATTTCACGAATAATACCAAAGTCAAAGACATTATTTATTTGACAGGCCTGTTCGTATAGTGGTCATGGGCCCTGACTGCTATGCGCAAGGTCGTGAGTTCGATTCCCACCCGGGACAAATGTTTGTGTGATGAGCACGATCATTTGTTCTTTGTCTGGGTGTAATTTATCTATAATATGTATGTATTTAGAAATATATACGTATGTTTATCAGTTGTCTAGTACTCATACCACAAGCTCTGCTTAGTTTGGGACTAGATGGCGTTGTGTGAAAGTTGTGGAAATATTAAATATTATTATTAATATATTATAGTCACACGCTATTGCAAAGATCATTACTCACTGATTTCAAAATAGCTGTGTTCTCTCAAGTGCTTATAGTAAACACTATACTAAAATCAAACTTATTTAGTTTAAAAGTATTTGTCTGTCCGTCTGTTTTTCTAACAGCTAAAGCAATTTCGATGAAAATATAGTCAAGGCTCTATTAGGCAGGGATAATGGGCTAGGAGACACCAACACTCATCAGAAATCTTTCAGCTAAAATTACTTATAAATTAATGAGAAGATACCTAAACATTTTCATAAGATCTATAGATAGATAGACAGAATATACTTTATTGTACACCAAAATTTAAACACAGCTATTTAACATAATTTCTTTGCACTTCTCCATCTGCTGCACTTAAAAAAACCATGTACTTCAATAATAACTGTCACACGAGCCCACGTTTGAGGTAAATCAATAATTTCCAAGGTCGTTCCTGGATGGATTACAGTCCATTATATAGGTGATCTCCTTTGTGTATTGCAACGGACGTTAAACCGTTGGGGCCAGCTGCTATCTGGACATGTTTAACAATCGTTGCGGTTATTCCTAATTCTACCGTATATTTTAACTCTGCCTTCCTTATTTATTTACTAGCTTTTGCCCGCGACTTCGTCCGCGTGGAATAGTTACTTTGGGCTAACGTTAAATTTAACCCCGATTTTGAAGCATTCTTCATTGGCGCTCCGCTCCCATTGGCCTTATCGTAATGATATAATAGCCTATAGCCTTTCTCTATAAATGGACTATTTAATTAAAAAATATTTTTTCAATTCGAACCAGTAGTTCCTGAGATTATCGCGTTCAAAGAAACAAACAAACTCTTCAGCCTTATATTATTAGTATAGATAGCTGTTGCCCGCGACTTCGTCCAGGTTTCCGTAGTTCTTCGTAAAAAAAAGTAACCTATGTCCTTCCTCACGGTTCAGTGATTTTGATGTAACAGACAGATTAACTTTCATAATTTAGTAGGGAAATATAATATGTCAATCTATAATACTGTTAAAAAATATCGCAATACCGAACCGCACAATATTATTGTTAATAGCTGTGCCCGCGACTTCGCCAGCGTGTAACTCCTTGTGGGTTATTAAGTTAATGTATTGGTAATATTGTTTAGATCACGTTCACATGAGGCTTAAGTACCTATAGAACGAAAATACTTCAGCGCAAAGCTTCCGGGTAAACTATGTTGAAAGTTGACCCGTCCGGCATGTGAACATAAAGATTTCTAGAACTGCTAACCCGGGAAAGAGCGACGTACAACTGACCATGCGAGAAACAACTGACACCGAGATCTACTCCAGCAACACGAAAAGTCTGCCCTCGAGCCTTATTAATTGTCATTGCATAACACACCGATACTGGGAATTGCGTTCTTTTAAATTGGAATGGAAAATTATTTGGTATTATGCGAATTCTGCGAATAAAGACGGTTTCTCCAGCACCGCAATCTGTTAAAATTTGAGCCTCGATTATATTTTGTTGCAACTGGGTTACTTTTAGCCGAGTTCCATTGCAAAGTTGTGGTGGTTTTAAATTTCGGAGCAGAATAATAATCAGAAAGCTTCGACCTGCTAAGCTATCGGGAGTTACGCGTGTTATTGTGAGTCAACCATAAAAGATAGATATATGCTGTCGTGGGATATTTTTTATATAATTTTAATGAGAACATTTCCGTCATAAAAGATTTCTGTGTAGCTTTAACCATTAAGGATGCACTCGCGACGGAAGCTTAAAAAATGGAGTAACTTCTCCCGTTTTCCCAACATTTCCCTTCACTGCTCTACTCCTTTTGATTGTAGCGTGATGAAAAGTATACTATAACCAGCTCAGGAGTATGAAAAATAATTGTACCAAGTTTCGTGAAAATCCGTCGAGTAGTTTTTGTTTCTATAACGGTTATACAGACAGACAGACAGACAGACAAAAATTTTACTAATTGCATTTTTGGCATCAGTATCGATCCCTAATCACCCCCTGATAGTTATTTTGTAAATATATTTCATGTACAGAATTGACATCTCTACAGATTTATTATAAGTATAGAATAGCAATTTTTATAAGAACCACTCCAAACCTATTTAAGAAATTATCAGACGTTTGTATTCGTAATCGGCGGGATAATAATAGATTATGTGTACCAAAATCAACGACGGCATTGATGCAAGAAAGTATTTTTAACCGACTTCAAAAAAAGGAGGTTCTCAATTCATCTTGACTTTTTTTTTATGTATGTTACCTCATAAATCTGAGACGGCTGGACCGATTTGAAAAATTCTTTTTGCGTTTGAATGGGTATACTTTCTAGTTGGTCCCATTGTTACGAAATCAGGATCTGATGATGGGATCCTGGAGAAATCGAGGGAACTCTTCAAATATTATAGGCACACCTATAGCGTTTTGGGTATTTCTTATAGTACCTTGAGCAGTTGCTTCCGAAAAGTACCATTTGGGGATGTTGAACTGATGATGAAGACCACAGATGGGCACTGAAACTCCTCAATAATAAGTATTTCGTAGATTGCGATTCGACTACTTGAGTACGGATGTTAGACACTTTATGCTCGTCACAATACATAGTTATGGTGATGTAGAGCTGATAGTCAAGTACCAAGAGAACTCCTCAAAAATTAACGGCTATGCATCGGGAAAAGCAATATTTTGTAAAAGGTGATAAGTTGTTGACATTATGGCTTTTGTAACTAGATAAATTACAAACCGACCCACTAAAAAGCGAGAAAACAAAAATTTTAGCAAAAAATAGAACCGACTTCCATATCAAAACACTACAAAGCCAAAAATAACTTAAATTTCGGAAGGCAGTGTGAAAAAAAAAAAAGAAAATCTAAAACCAATAACACCATACTCGTATGTATTGCGACGAGCATAAAGTGTTTAACATCCGTACTCAAGTAGTCGAATCGCAATCTATGAAATACTTATTATTGAGTAGTTTCAGTGGCCATTTGTGGTCTTCATCATCAGTTCAACTTCCCCAAATGGTACTTTTCGAAAGCAACTGCTCAAGGTACTATAAGAAATACTCAAAACGCTATAGGTGTGCCTATAATATTTGAAGAGTTCCCTCGATTTCTCCAGGATCCCATCATCAGATCCTGATTTCGTAACAATGGGACCAACTAGAAAATTTACCCTTTCAAATGCAAAAAGAATATTCCAAATCAGTCCAGCCGTCTCCGAGTTATGAGGTAACATACATACATAAAAAAAAAGTTCAAGACGAATTGTAAACCTCCTTTTTTTGAAGTCGGATAAAAATAGCTCATAGCCAAATGTTATTATTCCGTATCAGAATTTTTAAATGACCGCAATTAATCCAATAGATGAAACTACAATTACCACATTTTCACTACTCGTCTCCAAAATGTATAAATACAAACTTCCATTATTTATGTTATTAATTTCGTAGCTTGCTGTGTAAACTCAAATTGTATTTTTTTTTGGTTTATTCTAAACCGAAATTATTTTGTTTTGTACGCCATGAATGGCAAAATATGCAGATCGAACTGTTTTATTTGAAGACCTTACCACTTTGATGTATACTCATGTTTATACAATAAAAGTCTATTCTATTATATTCTACCTTTGTTCTAGTGTATGGGCGGTTGTTCCGTATGAGATATAGTTTTTTTTTAATCTATACTTCTATACTAATATTATAAAGCTGAAGAATTTGTTTGTTTGTTTGTTTGTTTGCTTGAACGCGCTAATCTCAGGAACTACGGTTCTGATTTGAAAAATTCTTTCAGTGTTAGATAGCCCATTTATCGAGGAAGGCTATAGGCTATATATCATCACGCTAAGACCAATAGGAGCGGAGCACTAATGAAGAATGTTTCAAAATCTAGGGATTTTTTTTCCACGCGGACGAAGTCGCGGGCGGAAGCTAGTTACTGATAAGGCTGCTCTTGACCTCGACCACGTCTGATAGTAAGCGGTAGATGAATTCTACGATAGAACGAGTGAGACCAGTCACTCTTGCTTTAAAGGCTGACGGGTCATACGTGGGACACAGAAGTCAGCGGAGAGTTTCAGATCTTGGCTGTGAATGTATTGGGATAAGGCTAGGTAGTTTATTTTATTATCTTCATTTCATCATCGTCTGTTTATCTGCGCAATGATAATATTTTTTTTAGCAAATCATTATAAAGTAATTTATTCAACTACATATTATTATAAGTACAGTGTTAAATAAACGTAAACATATTGTTAATTCTCGTGCGAAATTATCATGATGCACAAAAAACGTTTTCAAAAACCAACTCTGCATAAACATGTACTTACAGCCAAAAATAAGCACCCTCCACGTTTCCTGGAATGAGGGGTGAATACAGTGACGTACTCCCTCCCGCTAGCTTTCGAACCTGCGCAATGTTTCGAAACAGACGTCCGTACCTCCATTGCTATAACGTCATAGTATTGTGACATACTTATAGTAGGGTCTAGGAATTTGGGAAATGGTTTGTTTTAATTACCTATTTAGTTAACTGCAACCTACTAAAACTTAAAAACAAACCAGAACTAGAAATATGGGTTTAATTCACATTACTAGTAAACTCTTAAACCCTACAACTATGGTAAATATGCTTGTGTCTGGAGTGGGTTGACGACAATAGTGTAATGGGTGGGGTTTGAACCTGCGATCTCTCGATTGCAAGTCCGGCTCCTTAACCATTAGGTCGTTGCCGCTTATTTATTCGGGGTATCTCTTTAATGCCTGTGTCTATACATTTTCCATCCGTAAAGTACCTAGAGCTGCCTAACACAGATGAAACCGCGGGGCATCGCAGTCTCATGGGCTGAGTTCTTGCGCATGATGAGGATACAGTAGAAATAAAACATAAGACAGGTTTGGTTGGTCATATCATTAAATATATTCAATGTTCCTCAAACACGTGATGGTTGTTTCTTTAGGTGATCATTTTTTTTTTATCGTGGTAAAATTATCAAATAAGTCCTCCCACCCCGGGTAGGGTGGGAGGGACTGTCAGACTTTTACTGACTAAAATCCACGGCGCCATCGACCTGGGCATGGTCCATGGTCGGACAGCGAGTTGCCCTTTACTCGCTGTCCGCATGCCCGCGCCTACGGTGGCCGGAGATCGTCGGCTGACGTCCGACGCCGTGGGCGTCTACCACTGCGGCTGGGCTGGAGGGAGGACGCCATCCTCTCCCTCTCGCGGCCCGCCTCCTCCTTCAGAAGCATGACTGCTTCGCAGAAGGAGGCGACCGCTTCCCACTCCCTCTCGCCCCGCAGCATGGCCTCGACCAATGCCGGGCGCGAGAGGTCTCCGCCTATCGCCGCCGTGAGGACACGTCGGTGCTCTGCCCAGGCGGGGCAGTCTTGCACCGTGTGCTCTACGGTGTCCTCAGGGCGACCCTCGCAGTGGTGACACCCAGGCGTTTCCTCCTTTCCCATCAGACACAGGTACTTCCCGAAACTTCCGTGTCCGGTGAGGACCTGCGTCATGCGGTAGGTCAGGACGCCGTGACGCCGATCTAGCCACTCCTCATAGAGGGGTCTTACCGCCGCAATTGCGGCGTGCCCTTCTTTAGGTGATCTATGGTTGAAATTGGACACAGAGTTAAATTATATTTTAGAATAGCACTTCTGCTACTTTTAATCTCAGAAATGAAAGCGCTCGCATCAGCTTATAACAATAAAGGAAAATGCACTGTTAATACACTATTGCTGTGAATCCACTTTAAACACAAGCATATTTGGCGACTAATGTGAATTCTACTCACATTGCTATTTTTCATTTTCACAAAAATAAACTTTTACGTTCGCAAATCTGCTTAAACTTTTCCCAATTATTTTGGGATCCACTGCCCAGTAGACTGATCGGCACGTAACTTGGCAAGAAATAGAGAGAGATGGGAGATGCGCACAAACGCTTTTTCATGGTCAAGCGACTTGTGCGCATCTCCCATCTCTATAAATCCTTGCCAAGTTATTTGCCGGGTACTATAGCTGGGTAACACAATACCCCTTGGCAAGACTGTGTTTGTTCGCAAGAATGTTCTTTTTAAATAAGAAAAACGTAAATAACCCCGGGCTTGGTGGCAGACTGCCGACAGAGGTCACGGATCGATCTCAACCCCGACGAACTGGGGTGAACCCCTAATTGCCTGTGGTTATAGTATTGTGTAGCGTTGTGTTAGATGGGTGTGCGAATACAATTTTTACCCGAATGCAAAGGAAGGGTTATGTTTGTCGCGCACTATCTTGTATGCATGTTTGTAATATTCTTTAATACCTCATATCTCCAGAACCGCTGAACGGATTCACATAATTTAGGTATCATTAGATTTGTCTTAGCAGCCCAAGTGTTCTTAGATAGGTGACATTTGAAAAAAACAGGCGGCTGTGCGAAGCCATTATACATAGCTTTTTTAATAACTTTTTAAAGTTCATGTTTTGTCCGCGTGATCTAAGGGACTGGCTTTTTATTTTGGACAGAGGTTGGAGTTAGAGGATATTGCCAACATGGGAAATGTATATGTCAAATTGCGACCAACTGTACCTATTTTATAAAAGCAAGAATAATTTAATAATATAAATAAAATGCATTTTTCTATAAGTTATTTTGTAAGGAATCAATAAAAGCTTTTTTTTATATTTGGTACAACGTGGCCATGCCGCCCGCCAGTTTGTTTTTTAGGTTGATACCACAGAATAAAAATGGTCCGTTATTTTTACACTGTGTTGATACGCTTGCGTTTTGCCACCATCGCACTTGATATACGGTACTAAATCACAAACAAACTTTTTTTAAACTTTGTATACCTATATCTGTCTTTCTATTCGTCCGGGCTAAACTCTCTTTTCTTTTTTTTTAGGTGAATTGTGAATTGCACCAAAAAAAAAAGAAATAATAGAATTCATATTACTAGCAATATTGTGAAAGAGGTGTGTTTAATTGATTACTGTACAATAAAGTACATTCTATCTATGCTTGTGGGTTCACAGCAATAGTGTAATAGGTGGGTTCGAACCTGCGGCGTCTCGATCTAGCATTAATACCCTAATGGCTAAGGTGTCGGCCACAATGTCGACACATTAGACCTTGACCCTTCAAACTCTGGAACGGATGAACCAATTTTAATGGGAATTTTACTGGAGGATAGGGAAAGAAATTCGCACGGAATCAGGATGTACACCCGGAGAGGGAGTCGTATATCCTCGAGGGAAAAGAAGTCTCGGATTCAGCTAGTTACACACACACAGACACAGCTGACAGCTGGTGAGATGTGGCCTTGTACGATATATACGATTCTGTGCATATTCTGCTATATTACTTCTGGATTATGAAATATTAACAACATACAACTAGGATTAAAAGAGCAAGAGCGATGATTAATCTCAAGATTGATCGTGGATTGCGAAGGGTGTTTGAAAGATATTTTACATATTTGTTTTAAAAACAAACTATAGGGGTTACCGCATAGTACCCAGCTATAAATAGAATACGCATACGCTTGTCGTCTACACATACATATACACTTATGTGTATCTATATTAATATTATATAGAGGTGTAAGTTTGTAAGTTTGGGAGTAATCTCCGGAAGTAATGAACCAATTCTAAAATTTTTTTCATCAGTAGTTAGGAATCAATCTTTACGCGGATGATATGGTTTTGCTGAGCCCAACGATCGGTGGATTTAAGAAATTAGTAAAATACCTATGTGTGAAATGTACGCGGCTAAGCATGGCCTTACATATAAAGTTTTGAAAAGTGAGCTCATGATGTTTAAGGCGGGTACCAAGTCTCCGGAGCTGGTCCCTCCCGTTACTTTAAACGGAATACCTATTAAGGTGATCACCCACTTCAAATATCTTGGTCACTTGCGTGATGACGAGGACATGGACACGGAGCGTAAGGCGCTATCGATCAGGGCAAATTCGATTGCTCACAGGTTCAAGCGTTGTGCTGCGAATGTAAAAGTAGCACTGTTTAGAGCGCGCTGCACATCGCTTTATACACGTGCAGCAAGTGGGCTCATTTTACGAAACGATTCTTTGGCGTACTACGCGTCCAGTACAACAACGCGTTCAGGGCTTTGTCAGGGCTGCCGCACTGGTGCAGTGCGTCAGGAATGTTCGCGGACGCACATGTAGACGGCTTCCATGCCGTGCTCCGCAAGCGATACGCCGCGGCGCTCTGTAGGAAGCGCGCCAGCACCAACAGCATCCGGGCCGTTATAGCAGATAGGTTGGACACGCGGTATATCCAACACTAATAATTGTTTAAGTATGTTTTATTTTGTTACTAACACTACTTTTTAAGTTCTTACTGTACTAACATTCTATGGATTCCGTAAATCTGAAATAAATAGTTTTTTTTATATATAAATGAAAAAATAACGAAGTCCACTCAGTCTTCTATCAATATGTAGGTAGCTACCCTCAAACAGCCGAACTCCGATAGTCGGCAGATTGAAATAAATTAATTGCAAAGAAAGGGAACGACTAAAGAAGAATAGGTTTTCTTAAGGAGAACTAGCAATTTGGGTAGAACTCACATTAGTAGCAATCTGGTTAACCCCTCCAACTAAGGTAAATATGCTTGTGTCTGGAGTGGGTTCACGGCCATAATGTAATGGGTGGGATTCGAACTCGCGACCTCTCAATCACAAGTCCGACACCGTAGCTATTAGGCTATTGCCGCTGTTTTTTTATTACGAATGATTCCACTCCTGACCTCGATCTCGCCTGATGGTAAGCGATAGATGAGGTCTACGATGTGACGAGCGAGCCCAGAAGATGTCTATTTATTCTTGCTTTAAAGGCAGAAAGGTCATAAGTGGCAGGGAACACAGAAGCCGGCAGAGAATTCCACAACTTGGCTGTGCGCACAATAAATGTGGAGGAGAAGTGCTTGGTACGACAAGACGGTATATAAACCAAGTGTTTGTATGAAATACAAAGTTATATTTGCGGCTTTAGAAAATGTGCTTTTGATTTTTTTTTTCTGACCCGATCTCTTCAAACTGATATTTATTTAAAAAAAAAAATTGACTCCTTTATTATAGAAGTTATTTTACATTTTACCACTTTGGAAACATTATATATTTTAAACGATTGACTTTAAGAAAAAGTGGTTTTAGAAACCTCAATATAATTTTTAACCTGGTTATTTCAAATTCAAAAACTCAAAATGTTTTATTTCACATAGGCCTACATAGGCACGTACAAAACGTCAGCAATTAGGGCACGGTTCGAAATTGGTCGTTTTCTATGGAGAAGAACCAACAAGAAATTCCACAGTTACTCTTTTCAAATCAAATATAATTTTTACAATGTATCCATAATACAGGTTAATTAGGTATGAGAGGACAGTATAGACAGCACAATGGAGTTACAAATAAAAATTGTAAAACAAATCTAAGAGTCTACAGTGTTCTCCCATTTACAAAAAAGCTTTATATTATATTAAAATAAACTTGACAAACGACAACATTAGACTTCAATAATGAAGGATAAATTAATAATAAAAATTAAACAAAAAGAAAATTTGTCAAATCGGATGGATTATCCAAGGGAAAATAAAAAGACCCACTTAGGAAAGAGAAGTTGTTAATACACTAGTCGATAACGCAATTACAATAAGCCAAGGAAGCCACATGTGCAGAAGGAAGGAATGTCATTTCTTCAACGTAGTCCCGAATCTTATAATACGCTTTTTTGATGAGGACACGTTTGACGTGGGTTTTAAATTTTCCCTCGCTAAGTTCTGTAATAGGTCTGGTATAGATACCACACACATACGTGTATGGTATCTATAACAGATATGGTGGTTTGATGAAAAAAAATATTTGTAGTTTCAGTTCCATGTATTGGGAGCCCCCCTAAATTTTGTTTTTCTTTTTGTTTTAAAGTTTGAAAGCGGTTCACAGAATACATCTACTTACCAAGTTTCACATGTATAGTCCTAATAGTTTCGGAATAAAATGGCTGTGACATACGGACGCATGGACACACAGACAGATATGTCGAAACAATAAGGGTTCCGTTTTTTGCCATTCGGCTAAGGATATAAATACGAATATTTTTTTATTCTATTTTTGGTAGGTGTTGTTATAGCGGCAACAGAAATACATCATCTGTAAATATTTCAACTGTCTATCTATCACGGTTCATAAGATAAAGCCTGGTGACAGACAGACAGACAGCAGAGCCTTAGTAATAGGGTCCCCCTTGTTGTTTGGTTGTCCCCTAAAAATGTACTTTCATAGACTACATAAATGACAAGAGTCTACCTCCTACCTCGGTCACCATCTTTCTTTAAATTTGTAACGAGGCAGGATCAATAAATGAGTCCTACTTCCATCCCACACCACTGCCGTCTCACAGACATATTTTTCCCATAAAGTAGGTTACGAGACTGGCTCCGACACGGCTAGACGATATCCCACAACTTTTATAAATGTTAAAGTTCAATTGTACGTTATGTAATGGTTTCTCGGAATGTGCGGGCGTTACACTTTTTGCCAGAATGTATTGGCTCTAAAATCTTTCTTTCCTTTTTAGCCATTTTTCTGAGTATTTTCCATTTACAAGAAAATTGAAGATATACATATAACGATCCTCATTTTATTATAAAGGGTGTTTGGTGCATCATGTGCCAAATTGAAATGGTTGACTGAAGGCGTCATCTGCTATCCTTTCAGACTCACGTCTCATGCCCTGTGGATTTTTTTTATCGACTTTCTATTTTTTTTATTAAAAAAAGACCCAAATTTTACATTTAAATACAAAACAAAAAAAAAATTAAGGCGTAGTTAGACTCAAAATTTTTATTTTATTTAGATGTGTATTGTTTTAGAGTACTTTTTAATACAAAATTAGTGACATTAGTCGTCTAGCTTTTTTTTTTAATTTACTCGCAAAGTTTCGAACTTAAATTAAAGCTGTACATGTTACAGCTGTTTACATGGCTACAAAAAAAAAACCAAAAGCGACCGGGATTTTCCGATTCTCTCAAAAATTCTCTAGTTTATCCTCTTGCTAGTGATGCGCCACATGCCAAAAAAATCTTTTAATAACTCTATGATTTGTTTATAATTGTGAATCGAGTCACATAAGACTAAATTCTATCCTAAACGGGCCAGAGTTTTACAAACACGGTTCTGTTATTTATTTCTACCTTTTTTTCGTTTGGAAATTTATCAAATGACTCCTCTCGCTCTCGGTGGAGCAAAAGGGAGTTTCAGGCATATAATTTTTTTTTAAGATTATTAGCAATGAGGGTAGAATTCACATTATTTCTCTGCCGGCTTCTGTGTTCCCTGCCACTTATGACCTTTCAGCCCTTAAAGCAAGAGTGAATAGGCATCTTCTGGCCTCACTCGTTCCATCGTAGACCTCATCTATCGCTTACCATCAGGCGAGATTACCAGCAGAATACCAGCGTCAGGCATATTTGCCTGGCATATGCTGAGCTGGACTCCCATTTGGTGCAATTTGGAGACACACACCGCACCGACTTTCCATGTTACATTTTTAAAGGTTGTTTGTTTCTTTTTTCGTTTATAATATTTTTGATTGTATGTATACGTTTGTTCTTTTTTTTTCTGTAATTTGTGTTATATTTAATGTGCTTTTGTGTGTTGTCTTCTGTTGACCAATAAAAGTTTTATCTATCTATCAAGAGTGGGCTCATAAAAATAAAAAAAAAAAACACAATCACGGCAATAGTGTAATGGGTGGGATTCGAACTTGCGACCTCTCGATCACGAGTCCAACACCTTATCCATTAAGCTATTGACGCTTATACTGACAAAAAGGCTTTCTATTCTGGGAAGGAAAATCATGTAATGACTTTGTCCGCTGTGGGTAAAGTGGACGAGAGTGTCAGACTTCTACTGACAAAAAACCCAACCTGCTCATTTATTTGCCCTTGCGTTCCGAGGCCACGGTTTCTCGTTAGAACTTTTCCGCGACCCCGGCAGGTAATGACCCTGTATGTATGTATGTATGTATGTCGGGCAGGTATCCGCAACTCCACGACCAAGCGCGTATTTTGCGTAAGGGTAGGGATCTTCTTATTCTATCCATGCCAATTCCTCCAGGAAGGCGAGCAACGCCCTCGTTTTGCTTACCATTTCACGGAGGGTACCTGGTTTGCCGAAGTATTTAGTCCTGTAGTCCGCGACTGCAGGGCAGCTCAGTAGCAGGTGTGCTGCTGTTTCGTCCTCCTCCATGCAGGCTCTGCAGAGTGGGCTGTCTGTGACTCCTATTACATAGAGGTGTTTATTAAAGGATCCATGACCGGTAAGGGCGGCTGTCATCAGCCGCAATTGCGGTTTAGACAGTCGTAGGACCTGTTTTGACAAGCGGCCGTCAAGGGTCGGGAGAGCCTCTTTAGCCTGCCTGCACTCACCATGGTTCTCCCATAGTTTGTGGTGTAGGTCTCTGGTACATTTCCTTACCAGGTGACGCAGATAACCGAAGGGGAGTGGTGTAATGGGTTCAGGTCCCATAATCGCCATACTCGAAGCCCTTCTAGCGAGTTCGTCCGCTGCATCGTTGCCTCGGGAGTCGCTGTGTCCTTTGATCCATTGAATGGTTATATTATTGTGTCTACCAACCTGGTTGAGGAGATTGTGACACTCCAAGATCAGCCCGGAGTTAACTGTGTGGCTGCTCAGTGCTTGCAGGACTGCCATGCTGTCCGAAAGTATGCGTATTGAGTGGTCCACAACTTCCCTGTTTATAATAGCTGAGGCTGCCAGTGAGATCCCCAGGCACTCGGCTTGAAACACTGTGTTGTAGACCCCCAATGGTCTGGCTATACGAATGTTGAGATCCTCCGAAAAGACTCCTGCACCCGTACCAGTACCTGTTTTGGAACCATCGGTGAAGACCCGTACCTCAGAGGGGCACAGCCCCTCGCAGCGGTGATCCTCGTACAGTTGGATTCTGTATTTTTTGTCAAAGACAAGGTAATGACCCTATAGGACCGCATCATTATCTATCAGCTCATTGACGCGCTGGAATTCGATGCACCGTCCATTCGGATTGACTCTAATGTCTCCCACAATATTTGACCTGATTTTTTTATCCTTGTGAAATTATTTGCAGGTTTATCAAAGTGCCGACTTAGTACGATTTGCAATTCAATCAACATCAGGTTGAAAGTTAATTGGGTCTGTTGCGGAATGAATTTGCAAATGAGCCATTTTTTGTTCAATTGGCTCTAAAAAAACTATTTATTTCATCAGGCAATAAAGCTGGAAAGAAGTGACTTGCTTCACTTTCGTAAAAAGTAATGACTAGGTTTGGATTTAGGCCACATCAGGTACATTATTTAGTATTATTTATGTCTCTGAAATATCGTCACCACTGCCATCGTGAATAAACCGTTGTGTTTGCCGGAGTTGTGGGAATGTTCTAAAGAGATACCACGGCCCCGGAAAAAGGGAGGAAAAGGGTGTGATTTTTGTCTGTAGGCACTCCATTTTTTTTAATTTTTTTTTAACGTGGTAAAATTGTCAAATAAATCCTCCCCGGGCAGGGTGGGAGGGACTGTCAGACTTTTACTGACTAAAATCCACGGTGTTCCTTCAATAACCCTTTACGTACCGGGGTCACGGTAATGGGATGAGTCTCACGACCCCGGCAGGCTTCGGCCCTCTACGGGGGGGCCTTGTCATATTGCTGACGCTCTTTGAGGCGCGCGTGGAACACAACGCGCCTTCGACCCGGGCATGGTCCATTGTCGGACAGCGAGTTGCCCCTTTACTCGCTGTCCGCATGCCCGCGCCTACGGTGGCCGGAGATCGTCGGCCGACGTCCGACGCCGTGGGCGTCTACCACTGCGGCTGGGCTGGAGGGAGGACGCCATCCTCTCCCTCACGCGGCCCGCCTCCTCCTTCGGAAGCATGACTGCTTCGCAGAAGGAGGCGACCGCTTCCCACTCCCTCTCGCCCCGCAGCATGGCCTCGACCAATGCCGGGCGCGAGAGGTCTCCGCCTATCGCCGCCGTGAGGACACGTCGGTGCTCTCCCCAAGCTGGGCACTCCTGCACCGTGTGCTCGACTGTGTCCTCAGGGCGACCCTCGCAGTGGTGACACCCAGGCGTCTCTTCCTTTCCCATCAGACACAGGTACCTCCCGAAACTTCCGTGTCCGGTGAGGACCTGCGTCATGCGGTAGGTCAGGACGCCGTGACGCCGATCTAGCCACTCCTCAAAGAGGGGTCTTACCGCCGCAATTGCGGCGTGCCCGGCCTTCGGTTGCGACAGTTGTTCCCTCCATACTGCCCTGAGATCGCGCCGGAGCTCTTCCCGCCGTGCCTCAACTTCTCGAGGCAGCGGGGATACGCCCCGTCGCTGCGCCTCCACGCGCCATTCATAGACGCGCTGGAGGGCAGTCGCCTCCAGATCCCAGGGCAGCAATCCAGTAAGGAGGTTGGGCGATTCGCCGGCGATCGTGCGGTATCCCCGGATCATTCGGATAGCCATGACCCTCTGGCATGCGACCAACTTTAGTGGTCGCGTCCGGATGCACAGGGCCCACACTGGGGACCCGTAGAGGGCCATGGACCGCACGACGCCGGCGTACAGCCTTCGGCAGGAGGCGTTTGGCCCGCTGAGATTAGGCAGGAGTCGCCTGAAGGCGGCTGCTTCCCGGTTCAGCTTTGGGGCCAAACTCAGGAAATGCTCCCTGAAGTTCCACCGGCTGTCGAGGACGAGTCCCAGGTACTTCATCGTCCTCCCGACGTCGATGCGAACCTCCTCCACCGTTATGTGGGACTCGGACCGTGGCGCGTTCCGACCGCCATGGAAGCACATGGCCTCTGTCTTGTGCAGCGCCACGTCGAGTCCCAACTGCCGGATCCTACGAACGACTGTCGCAACCGCTTGCGTCGCCAGGTCGGCCGCCGCCTGGTGCGACTCTCCCTGCGCCAGGATGAGCGTGTCGTCAGCGTAACATATTACGCTGACGCCGTCAGGGAGGTCGCCGCGCAGCACCCAGTCGTTTCCGATGTTCCACAGGGGCGGCCCCAAGACCGATCCCTGTGGGACACTGCACGACATCTCTCGCCGGTTCCACTCTCCCCAGTGACCGGGGTAGATGACGGATCTGTCCGTCAGGTAGTCCTCGACTATGCGACGGAGGTAGGTCGGCACGCGGTGATACCGGAGTGCCTCCCTGATGCAACTCCAGGGCAGGGTGTTAAAGGCGTTGGTGATGTCCAAAGACACCGCCAAGACGACCCTGCCCCGGGATACCGCGTCCCCCGTCGTGAGGGCTCTCACGCGCATGACGGCATCCACCGTCGAGCGCCCCCTGCGGAAGCCAAACTGGCACTCCGCAAGATCCGGGCCCACCCGATTCAGGTGCCCGAAGAGGCGGTCTACAATTACTCTTTCCAAGAGCATGCCCACCTCGTCGAGCAGCACGATGGGCCGGAATGCGGACGGAGAGTCCGCAGGGCGCCCGGCTTTCTGGATCAGGACCAGCTTTCCCGTCTTCCAGCGAAGCGGAAACTGGCCCCTCTCCAGGCATGAGTAGGCACTCCTACTGACAAAAACACTACACACAACACAATTTATTTATTATTTATTACAAATTAAGTGTCATTAACAGTCTCCCTACCGATATAAGTTTTTAAGCTTACATGGTCACTAACAGTCTGAACTACTAACCGAAACTGAAGAACTTATTAGGGATATTTACCATGTGTATTTATTGTTTTGAGTTTCCGATATTTCGGCACTGTTGCAAGCGCCATGATCACGGAAGAACTGAAGCGCATAAACTTCCACCCGCAATTACTTCAGTTCATCCGTGATCATGGCGCTTGCAACAGTACCGAAATATCGGAAACTCAAAACAATAAATACACATGGTAAATATCCCGTTTTAAGTCTCCCTACCGCTCCAATCCATCCAGATCGGGTGGAGTATATTTATGATTTTCCACCTGAAAAAGAAATTAAAATGTTAGTATGTCTACCAACCTGCATTGGGCCTGTGTGATGGAATACAGATTCTTGTCGAATTTTGCAGATCGGTTATGTATACAACGTGTAACGGAAACCCCATATCTATCCAAAAGGACTGAAGACAACATCTGGTATGGAATCTCTATGCACAGTTTCAGCACAAAATAACTGACTCAAAGAATTGATACCAAATTATTGGTTTCATATATTTCTTGAATACCAATCATAACAAACGTGTCACAGCACTACGAGGGTCAATAACTTTCCACGTCACTTGCCAATAAAACGATAATTCTTTTCGTTCTTCTTAATTTGAAAAATTCGGTCTCTGGTATCAGTGTATTGGAATTTGTAATACGTTCTACACACGTAGACTTAGGATTACAAAACCCTTGCCATATCGTTTGTTATCATTCAAAGAAGCCGTGCACTTGGTATGTATATACCCTTTAAATTACACGTTGCATACTAGCCTCTGCCCGCGACTTCGTTCACGTGGGAGGCATTCGCGTAAATCCCGATCCCGTGGAAATTCCGGGATAAAATGATAATAATAAATAAAAAGTAACCAATGTGTTATTCCAGGATGTCAACTCAGGTACTAAATTTCATTCAGATTCATTCAGTAGTTTTTGTGTGAGAGTAATAAACAGCCTTACATCTATACAGCATACATCAATCCTGACAAACTTTCGCATTTATAATACTAGTAAGATAGGTAGGTATGACGACCACGCCCACTCGAAAAGACACGCTGTCGGTAGCTAAAACCTATTAAATTCTCATAAATCATATGTATCGTAATGAAATGAACATCCGGACTTCTAAGATTGTAGACTATTTTAGCAACTAGGCCAGGTGGCGATAGTTCAAGGACCCACTAGCATTCGTCTGGCGAATTTTCTACGCCAATTTGAAGGTCAGAGGTGAGTTCAATGAATATAAGAGGCGAAAGGTCAGACTGAATCGTTGTTTGAACTCTGCTTGATGGAAATTGAATTTCCAGCAGAGACTAAAATAATAAAGAAATTGCTTTCTATTCAAATTCGAGAACAAAATAAAAGCCAGTTATATAATATTGTTAGAGTGGTTTCCATTTGAAATAAATTGCAGGTTATTGGAAGGTCGTTAGACGAAAATTGAGCTGAAAATTAATGGACTTAGTGATAGGAAAATGTAAAGGTTCAATATCTGTAAGTGAAGGTTTATTTTCTCCAAAAAATAGAAGAAGAATAACTAGGTTACTACAAAAAGGTTAGGTACCTTTATCAGTTGAATGAGACGAATGAAAATATAACAGGTAAATAAAAAGCAAGTGAGCGGTTTTCAATAATCTTTACACTTAATGGAAGAGAGGTGACACCTATCACAAGCAATTCTTTGCTTAAAAGATGACTCCAATCGCTGTAATTTTACACAAAATGCTAATGAAAATAAACATTTTGTTTTTATTTTACTTTAATTTTATTGAATTCACTACCAGAGTGTGTTTCCACATAGCTACTAAATGGTGTCTTTAAGCTGATAGTGAAATGGTACATCAAGTGTGCTTCATCACAACACACCAAATCATTGATTTCTATTTGATGAGATTGTCATTTTGTGATTTAATTCAAACATGAGTCTATCATTAATTTGTATTTAATTTTTTCGGTTGGATTACTTGCGTTATCTTATGTCCAAATACTACAATACTTGTAGAAGTTTCTGACCTCTTACCAGAACAAAATACAAAATTGGGTAGACACGAGTATCAAGTAATTAAGTTTTCAAGCTACTGAAATGTTCACTCGTCGAATAAATATCTTTATCAAGGTACATTGACTTCAAAACGGGGAAAAACAAGTGCTTAGTATGCAAAGCACAAGGAAAACTGGTCTTATCCTTTTGAGGGCATCATTTTATTGCGATGATAAGTTTCACCTGTAATTTTTGTTTTATTCAGCTTTACAACGTGTAACTTAAAGGGTATATACATAACAATCGCACGCCTTCTTTGGACGATAACAAATAATATGGCAAGGTTTTTGTAATCCTATGTCTACATGTGTGGAACTTATTAGAAATTTCAATAGATTGATACCAGAGGCCCATTTTTTCAAATGAAGAAGAACGAAGAGAATTATCGTGTTTTTGGCAAGTGACGTGGAAGTTATTGACCCTCGTAGTGCTGTGACACGTTTGTTATGTATGGTATTCAAGAAACATGGGAAACCGATAATTTGGTTTCAATTTTTTGAGTCACTTATTTTGAGCTGAAACTGTGCATAGAGTCTCCGTACCAGATGTTGTCTTCAGCCCTTGTGGATAGATATAGGGTTTCCGTTACACGTTGTATAATGGAGCACAATTTTATTTAATGTAGCTATAAACATCCCATCCTCATTGTTAATGTAATATAGGTACTCGTGCATATAAGGAATTGCCGGCTGGAGTCTGACTGTCGTATATGTAACATAGACATATTCTATAACCACCCTACGTAAGTTGTATTGTCATATAGACTGAAAGGATTGGCACCGTATGCCGAGATACACGTGTTCCACCTATTTCAACTGCAAATGGTCCTATATTGTACTGATACTTTTTTAACTGTGCTTGTTATTAGTAATAAATGATTGTAATTCTTCTTGATTATATTCTGATTACATATACAACGTGTAACGGAAAGAGTATATACATACCAAGGGCTCGGCTTCTTTGGATGATATCAAACGATATTGGAAGGGTTTCAACTCAAAATAAAATACTCCAAAAATTGATACAAAATTTTCAGTTTCGTAAGTTTCTTAAATTGAAATCATAACAATCGTGTCACCGCACTACGTAGATCAATAACTTTCCACCTTACTTGCAAAAAAAAAAATATAGACAAAAAATCCCAAGTCACATGAATGCTGTGGTCGGGTTCCAGTGTAAACAGTTAAAGTTAAATATCAGAATTGTATATGTCGTCTGATCAGTACAACCCACTTACCGGGTAACTTTTCAGTGGATATAAGAGTTATACAGAACAAAGAACTGTTGAGCAGACAGTTTTTGAGATTTCCCAACAATCGCCACATGGTTTGCTTGAAATATATCCTTTTCTGTTGCTTTTAAAATGCCTTCAGAATCACGATGAAATTATTATAGTGTTAATCAGCCTATGAGGTTTCCACTGTTGAGAGACAGGTCTCCTTTTTTTGAGAGGGAATGGGCCTTAATTAACCACGCAGTCCCAGCACGGGTAGGTGGATGTGGCTTGTCTTCAGGTTTCGGTCCTAGAACATGCACTCCTTACAATGTTTTCCTTCACCGTTTCAGTTAAGGGCCTATACTACCTCAGCGCTTCTCACTCTTTATCACGCTCGCACCCTACAGGCCGCGGTCACGCGAGCAGGCAAGACAGGGTGGCAGGGAAAAGACTCCAAGACACCGATAATTTAGTTTATTTCTTTTTACGGTGAAAATAATGGTAATTTAAAAAAAGTAAATAACATAAGACCTGCTTTATAAAGTTTCATTATCTAATTTGAAGTTATTTTTTAATACCAGCGCTTTATTGTTCGGTTTGGAGAGAACTTTGGACTTTTTTCTATCAAGAAAATTATGGTATCGTATTTTCGTCAAACATAGTACCTAACATTAATCCTTAACTTTACCGTATGTTTATTTCAAAATTATTGCTGCAGTATTTTCGACATAACGGAGGATCATGCTAAGCCATTTGAGGTAGTATAGGCCCTTAACATAAGATTAAATTAAACAATAATAGATCGTATTAAAATGTAACAGAAGCAAGTAGATGTTGCACCCAGTACCCTTACTAAGTTATAAAATAACTTGTAACTATTAAGGGCATTGGTACAAGCCCATACATAATATAATTCATAATTATTCAATAATTGCAAGTAGAGCAGTTTTTTTTATATAATAATGATAAGCAATATTTTAATTTAAAATTTATATTTATCATTTATTTAGTTGGTGGTATTTTTTTTATTTTCTTATGTGCA
Organism: Tholera decimalis; assembly: GCA_943138885.2. Classification (NCBI taxonomy): domain Eukaryota; kingdom Metazoa; phylum Arthropoda; class Insecta; order Lepidoptera; family Noctuidae; genus Tholera; species Tholera decimalis. The sequence continues at coordinate 18,007,797 of OW964551.2, forward strand.
ATGGTGATTGTGAGTGATGTGTTGTTTGTTATGATTTCTGTATGTGTGTGTGGTGTGTAGTGGTGATGATGAAAATTACACAAAGTAATGTTGCCTAGCTCGGTTCGAACTGACAATCAATAACTTATAAGTCGTACCTTTGAGCACTGGACCACCACTCTTCTCTCTCTAAAATAATTATATATTTACGTTGTTGTTCATTTCAACAATAAACACTCCAAGATGTCTCTCGTTGTACACAAAGCTCTTCAGAACGCGTCCATTCGTGTGTCACTGCAATTATCTCGAAAACAATAGGAGTATCTTCATTGTGATAACCGATTGTCTGGCTGTCTGTTTGTAAGATAACGTCGAGTTGTAATTGAAAACTGTCTCCTCATTTAGAGACTGTCCGTCTGTTCGTTTGTCTGTAGCGATTGTGTTTTGTCCTAATTTAATTATTTCTATTGGTGTTTGTTAGTCTTGAATATAAAGGTTGCTTTACTTGTGTTTGTTAATGAAATGTTTTTTTGAAGTGAAAACTTCTTTAGCGGCGTTGTGCACTTTTTTTGTAAGGGGTAAAAAATGTTAAACTCGCGTCAAGACTATAGTTGCAAAACTTCTGAATAATTCCGAATAATTCCGGAATACTTCGGGGAAAGTTTCTTTAAATGGGAATTATTCAAAATGATAAATTCATTTTGAATCATTCTGATTTAAAGAAACTTTTAATTATTTATTAAGATTTCAACTTTTTTTGCTGAAAAATCGTATTTTGCATCGACCGTCAATCTCTGTGCGCCGGCCGCTGCCGCCGCGCTGGCACCGCGATGCGCGCACCCGACTGCCACCGGCCACGAGTCGTGCGTGCAGGCGATGGCGGTGCGGGGTGCGGTAAGAGGGAGGGGATGCTGCTTCCCGGAGAAGTTTTCACTCGCGCGAGAAAGATTCGTACCCCGCAATCGAATGTTTCCGAATATTTCGCCCGAATAATTCAATGGGAATAAATGTGTTTGCTTGTTGTGTGGTGGGTGAGTTAATTATTGTTCACTGCGAGAGTACGTATGTACGCTACGAGAGTAAAATATAAATGTTTATTTTATTATAAATGGGATTGATTAAGTATATGTTGATATTTTTATAGGTAGATTTATTAGCCTGCGATTAACAGGATTTTTATTCTTTTGTTTTTAGGTAGGTACTATCGGCCAAAGATACGCATACTCACTTAAGAAAATATTTCTGCGGAAGCGCAGCTAGTGACAAACCACATCCCTTCCTGTTTTCGCCCAATTAGAAATAATATGCATTTTGTGAGTACAGGGCGTGTAACATTATATTAATACTTACTATTACGAACACTACTAAAATACGCTTCGTGCATCCTATTGGTCAAAATACATGCATTAGGCGATCGAGTTGTAAGTCGTGCTATGCGATTATAGCCTTAAATGTCAGTTGTGAAATAAAAAAACCAGGTCAAGCATATCTGATTTGCTATTTGAAAAAGGGTTACCTATGTTTTTGGTTAGTTTGTATGTAGCTCTGTACGCATCGCGAGTATTCGCGAGTCGCATAGGTAGGTATTAATCATTACCTACCTACTTAACGCGTATAATAGCCCAGTCAATAAAAGCAAATAAAGGCAAACCTTGCAAGCAAACACGTTTTGATGCGGTTTTCAGAAAAGTATTTGTTCTTACCTACTTAGGAGCAGGTTTTGGTATATTAACAGACTTCAAAGGTCGATTTTCCTGTTTTTTTTACAGTTGAAATATTCCCAAAGTTTCGGAATATTTCAGAATACTTCCGAAGTATTCGACGGGAATGATTCGGAATGTTTCCCGCCAGCATCTATAGTCAAGACACGTGACCTGATCGAAAATTCGTAAGACAGGCGGAGAGTAGACAGCCGTCTTTCTACGGCGCGGCGAAAATGTATGCCTGCGCAAACTTTTTAATGTAATATAAATTGTCATGTTTGTGTACGATAGCGCAATAAATAAATTTTGTATTCTACCACATAAATGATAGTACTTTTATACTGATAATTAAAGCAATTCGTGCAAAATTATTCCCTAACCATTCCAAAATATCAAAAATGCACAACGTTAATATTCAAGTTTTCACTTCTGCCGGCACTCCCGGAGTGCAACCCGACGTTTTTTTTATTATTTTCTTTTTCGGTTGGAGAATCATCAAATGGCTCTTCCCGGGGTGGTGCAGAAAGGAGTGTCAGACTTCTACTGGCTATAAACCGACTCTGTTGCTTCGACTGCCCCTACGTTTCGGGGCCGCGATATCTCGTTAGAACATTACCGCAATCCCAGCAGGCAATCGCCCCGTCAACGCTACTGACTGCTCTTTGAGGCGCGCGTGTAAAGCCCGATTTACACTTCAACAAGTACAGTAGCGAGTTAAGAACTCAGACAGTTAAGTAATAAGTAGTAAGTTGTAAGTAGCGTCCAAACGTAGGCGAGTGAGTAGTCATAAGTTGCCCGAGAAGAAGAAAAGAAAATAACACGTGTACGCGGCCGCAACCTACAAATTTATGGACTGTACTAGGGATGTGAAATAATAATCGATTATGGAAATAATCGATTAAAATCGATTTTTATCAAAAGAAAAATTGATTAATATAACAAAATCGATTATGTTCTTAAGAAAAATCAATTATTTATTAATCGATTTTTCATGCTAAATATATAATCGATTAATTAAAAATCGATTTTTATGTACAATGTTACATCCCTAGTAGGGCTGTGAAATAATAATCGATAATGGAAATAATCGACTTAAAATCAATTTTTATCAAAAGAAAAATCGATTAATATAACAAAATCGATTATTTTCTTAAGAAAAATCGATTATTTATTAATCGATTTTTCATGCTAAATATATAATCGATTAATTAAACATCGATTTTTTATGTACGGACGCCAGCACATCAAGCTACAACAATCTGTCAAATTTCTGTAATAGATTTTCGACTTTATTGTTATAGAAATAAGGTTCAAGGTTGATTGGGAAAATTTGACAGTTTCGGGTAGCTTCATGTGCTGGCGTCTGTACAATGTTACATCCCTAGTAGGGATGTGAAATAATAATCGATTATGGAAATAATTGATTAAAAATTGATTTTTATCAAAAGAAAAATCGATTAATATTACAAAATCGATTATTTTCTTAAGAAAAATCGATTATTTATTAATAGATTTTTCATGCAAAATATATAATCGATTAATTAAAAATCGATTTTTTATGTACAATGTCACATCCCTAGACTGTACTAAACTCGCCCGTCTACATGCCAGCCAGTTAAGTTGGAGGGGTGCGGGAGACGCGAGAGAGGGGGCTACTTCGCACTGGACTCGCCGAAAAATAGGATCGCGATCTATTTAACTCAACTTAATCAACAATTTACTACTTAACTCGCTTTTGCCGTTCAAACTACAATAACAACTTAACTCGCCGATGACGCAAGTTAACTCGTTACTGTACTTGTTGAAGTGTAAATCGGGCTTAATACGATGTGACGCGGACGCGCCGTCGACCCGTGCCTGGTCCCTACCGGGCAATGAGCTACCCCTGCTCATCGCCCGTGAGCCCACGCCTATGGCGGCCAAATGGGTTTAGACTATTGATTGACTCATTGGCATGGCTATCAGTAGTGCGGAATCATACATATGTCCAGTGCTTCAGGAAAGCCTCAATGTCGACATACTGACTGGCATCAATAAGAAATTAATAAAATAACAGAAAACCTTACAAACTATATTAGTACCTACTGTAAAATCACTGGGATTGAAATAACATAACATGTAGCGTAGGTCTTTTCATTAACTAGCATCTCTCACATGCAGGTTATATAAGCAACACATGACAGCCAAGTCTATTCAGTCCGTTGTCATTTTCAGAATACTGTTAAACAATACAATAGTACCTATACGTACATACATTTGTGTATGAGTGAACGAGTCCGTGGTCATACTACTAAGGCCATGAAAATAACGAAATAAATGCAAAAATGCTTGTTTATGTTTTAATACTTGCCCAGGTGGGGTCGGCCCAGTTGTTAAACGTACGATTTACTCATTTCAGATCGTCGCGCGTCGGTTCGAACGGGGCAGTCATTGTGTACTTAACTTAACTTTGTACTTTGTGTATTTTAAATAATGACCACTACTCTCGAAACGGTGAAGGTCTTCTTTTTTCTTTTTTCTCCTTTACTTCTTGGTGTGATACCTCTGCCGGTGTGCCGCAGGGTGGTGTTTTATCTCCTTTACTTTTCGTACTTTTTATCTTATCTTCAACGACTATCTTCTTTCTACCACTTGTATGCTGATGATCTTCAAATTTACACCCAAGCTCCACTCGTAGAGTTAGCTGATGCCACTGAAGCTATTAATTTGGACCTCGCTCGAATTAATGACTGGAGCGCTGAGTTTGGCCTGAAAATCAATCCTGCTAAGACTCAGGTTATTGTTGTTTGTAGTTCTCGTACTATTTCCAGGATTGATTGGACGGCACTTCCCCAGGTTTCTTTTAACAACACCTTCATATCTTTTAGTCACACTGTGAAGAACCTGGGAATACACATTGACGACACCCTTTCTTGGACTAAACAGTTACAGGAAGTTAGTCGTAAAGTATTTGCTTCTGCTATTACCCAACGAGCACATTAGTGGAAATTGCAGCCTATATTGTTACTTTCGCCTGTAAAATAGCGCTTTAAGGGTTCAAAAAGCAGTTCAAAGTTGCATATCTGCATCCGTAAACGTCTATAGCTATAAAATTTACTTAAGGTGGTATAAGCTGAATCAAATACTACCCTAGCCTTCACAGCAGTCCACGGTAGAACTCATTTACCACTTACACCTTTATATGAGAGTTACGAAGGTCATTCTGCCACACACAGCTGTACAGTGGTTTCCATTGTAAGTTTTATAGGTTATAGTTATAGTAACCACTATTATACTACTATAAGTTTCATTATAGAAATAATAGAAACTCTTATGCATACTATAATTACAAAAAAATCATTTATTTATTTATTTATTTATGTACACACATGACACTTACAAAAAAAAAAAAAAAATACAGACAAAAGAGCACAACATCAGTGTAACTATAGCCTTTAGTAGCAATAGTCATTCCTTGCAGGCTCAATCCATTCGCCATTTTACAGCCGCTTTTGTAACTATCATAAAACATTTAAAAACACTAAACACTAAACAATAAAAATGGATACTAAACGAATAAGTACGTAACTACATCTTATAACCTCAAAAACAAGAAAATAGGAGCTTTTTGTGGCTGTGAGTTGCACTAGGGGAACAAAAATCACTGGAAGCGTTAGAAGGGTGAAAATTAGCGCTGAATAGGCTCAATTGGACTTAAGAATAAAAGACTAGTGGACTGTATAAAAAATAGGTGTAATCCCACAATTAACCTTAGGTACAAAGAAATGCCCGTGGTGGAGCGCGTCGGTGAGCTGAGTGGTGTGGCGGGCGCGCAGTGGTCGCTCGGAGCGGGCTCGACCCCCCGGGACCCCGCACATTCCCCGCAGTGGATCACGCGCATAGGTGATGCGCCGACAAGCGCTATAATTCTCAAAAGGGAGTTATTAGAGCTAAAACTGCAGGTTATGACTACATTACAATGACGCCATGATTTTTTAAGGAAACTTATAATTCACTTGCAAAATTGAGTTGATATACATTGGTTTTTCAGTTAAATGTGCATTAAATGTACCGGTAAACAATCGGCCACTTGCAAATAGTAAGTTATCAACACGTAAAAATACGGAAATAAAATTTATTCTGTATAACAAATAAAAAATATCACATATCTTTTGTTAATTTTTGAAATATCATAAAAGCGGTTTAAAATTATACGAAAATTATCTTATATATCTACAGTAAACTGGACAGCGTTTTAAGTATCTTTATATATGTTGCTAATACAGAATACAAACTTTTACTTCTTTTTGTTTTATTTTCATGATGGCGACGAAAACACTTTACCAAAATATTACAAGTAATGTCAACTGAAGACATACAATAAAGAACTATAATCAATTCATTCGTTCAAAGTAGTTCAAAATCATTCAAAAGTAGCTCTATGAGAGCTTTAGTATAGCGTTAATAAATCGTTATAGCTATTAAGGAACCTTTATGCTACCGTTGTGCAGGTTAAATGGAACTTTAGGTTGCATAAAATGGCGCCCAAATAGCGCTAAAGCGGCTGCTTTAAGTCTGTAGTAGATGCTCTAGCGCTTACGTCTATTAACATAAGTAATAATCGGATACGCTCCAAAGCCCTTATGCAGCCCATTTGTGCTAGTTGGGTAGGTTTCGCCGGAATCTTCACTTACTTTCTCTACTTTATAATATGCTCTTTAATCCTTTTTATCTTAAGGAACGCTTTCAGTTCCTGTGTGACACATATTCTAGATCCCTGAGATCATCGGAAAATTTAGAGTTAAGTATTCGTATGCATTCCACTTCTTTCTTTGATAAATCATTCACTATTCAAGCTGCTCATTTGTGGAATGCATTACCCATAGAAGTATAAAAAAAAAAACATTAAACAACAACAAACAAAAACAAACAAAAAACATTAAACAACAACATTACAACTTTAAACATTTAGCTTTATCTCTCATGTTATATGAGGACTAAGGCCCGTATTACAGAACGAAACTCGAGCACTGATCTCTGTTTAAAACTAGTTTTGCGTCGAGATTTAATTTTAGAATGTTCCTCAAGTATAGATTCATCGATCATAGTTCAGCCGGGTACGGCTTTATTCTAGATCGTTACACAGTTGTAGATTCATCACCCAAGTATGGTCGACACCACGCTCGAGCAGAGATTTCCTTGTCAGTCAACTATTTGCTTTTCAGTTTATTATTTGATATAAAAATGGTAATTTTTGGCGAATGATGATGAAATCACATTTTATTTTGATAATTGGTTACAAATAACACTTTTACACGTAATTTTTTGCCATTTTAAGTTACTAGATGAATCCCGTGTTTTCTAACTTAAACAGATTATAACAATGATTTTTTCACCGATGATTTGAACAGAAAAACAGAACTTCAGCGTTCCATGTGAAGGGCTCATACAATTTTGCTAATAATTATTTTAAGAAATGGTATAGATTTTCACAAGATGAAGATTTTTGACAATTTGTAATACTGCCATCTATTGACCAAGAATTGTAAAACATATGCATTTCTGTTTTGTTTTAACTATAACTTTGTTTCCTTTTAATATTTTTATTGATCGTTGTTCCCAAGCCATTATTTATTTGAATTTTACTTATTATATGATTAATGAGCAATTCAAAACAACACTGTCACAGACATTATTTAGGATCCACTCCGTTCCACGAACAAGTTACTCTTGCTATATTTTTATATGTTAGAAAATATTGCCTTAACACCTTTTACCTTCAAGAATTTGCTTTTACAAATTCTTAAAAATAATTTCTATGGTGAAACCGTGCAATACATATTTTTTATTCTTAAAAATTTGGTATTAAAGTAAATTGAATTATTTACGATCATTCGTAGATCGGAACAGCGGAGACGAAGAAAATAAAACGTAAACGAAAACAGACTGATGCATAGACAATTAGATATTCTCTGCTTGAGGCTCGATTTGAATCTGAGTGTAGTTTTTTTATTACCATTCTGGAATAAGACCAATGCTCAAGTGTAGATTCTATATTTAAACTGAGATCGGGCGAATTAAGCTCAAACTGGACTTGAGGAACGTTCTGTAATACGGACCTTAGACATTCAGTCTTGGACAAAGCGCTGATTGTCGTTCAAAACCAGCGCTGTCTCAGTCCGAGACACACTAAACGGTCACATACACGCAATGCATACATATACAACGTGTAACAGAAATGGTATATACATACCAAGGGCACGGCTTCTTTGAGTGATATCAAACAATATTGGAAAGGTTTTTTAATCCTATCTCTACATGTTCGGAAGTAATGAAGTCACCGCCTGGACGGTAGGCTACTACAGTACTAGGCGCACAGAATTACGGAAGCGATTTATCGTGATATTTGCAAGTAACGTGGAAAGTTATTGACCTAGGTAGTGCGGTGACACGATTGTTATGATTTCAATTTAAGAAACTTACGAAACCGAAAATTTGGTATCAATTTTTAGAGTATTTTATTTTGAGTTGAAACCCTTCCAATATCGTTTGATATCATCCAAAGAAGCCGTGCCCTTGGTATGTATATACCCTTTCCGTTACACGTTGTATATGCAGATATTTTTCCTCTTGTGTAAATATTTTTTTCTTATTTTCTCACACAGCGCAAATTATTTAATTCCATAATTTCTTCTTTCAAAAAAATGCTTTTACTGTTCGATTCGTATCCTTTTATTGAGAGAGCAATAAAAAGATTGTATTGTAATAACCCCTTATTTCTTGCTTCTAGGCAAGCGTGCTCCATCTTCGACCACATCATCACTTACCATTAGGTGAGATGGTGGTCAAAAGCGAGCCTATTATCAATAAAAAAAAATTGTAGTACAGGATTATTAAACACATAAGTATTTTCCTCTTGGTGTCATCATGAGGTGTCATCACCGTCAATGACGTAGTTAAAATATTCACTACTGAAGTTTTGCTGAACTTTGGACCAATGAAACAATAAAATAAATAAAACAAATATGTATACGCCTAATTTTACCTCATTATGTTTTTGTCATTTGTGTGTAATACGAAAATTACACACAAATGACAAAAACATAAAACGTAATCGTTTCTGCATATTTCTTGACTCTGTACAAAGTTAACCATTTTAATTAAACAATCCATATATATCAATTAAAATAATCAATCTTTATTTTCAATTGCTATTCGTTAGTCTCGCTGCACTAAAGAACCACTCGACTTATTTGGCTAAATTTTGTTTTTAAATACTTGTGGAAGGCCAGGAAAAGTTGAAAAAGAGGAAAAATATTGTGTTCTGAAGTTTGCTGGATTAGATAGTTTTTAATAAATACGTTGTAAGTATTGGTCCAAATATATATTTTATGTAGACAGTTGATTCAAAGCACAATTGTAGACAATTGCCCATCACTGAAATATTATAAACAGACTTTAAATATGTAAAAACAATGAATTTATAGGACCTTGTCAACAGATTACTCAAAATCTTGAGCTGATAGATACACGTGTAGTTTCTGAGTATTAGACAGGATATACATATATGCATAGTTTTTTTTAAACTATCATTGTTTCAGAAGAAACAATAATTGTGTTGACCAGTAAAATCATTCCGTTTGATGGAATGCTAAGCAATGAAATATCCCATTTGTCATTATATTAACGACCCTCCTATACGTCACTTGGTAGGAAGAGAGTGAGTGGCTTCATACATTTCCTGTGGTTTCTAGAAATTACTTACCTTATTTATAATAGGTAATACCTTATTTGGTAGCAGAACGCAGCTGACGTAATTAAATGAATTTCACGTTCGCTGTCACAGACTAATTACTCAATGGATGACGATATGGTTGTCGCAGTCAGTGGTTGAGCGGGTTTGACTCCCGCGGACAAACGTTTGTATGGCCTAAAAATATTTGTTTCGGGAGGGTAGGGTATTTGTAAATATGTCGTTTAAAAAAAAAGGTTTTTGGAGCTATATAATTAACTATCAATCGCATTTTTTTTCGTGGGGATCATCTTCAAATCTCCCGCTCTGGGTGGAGCTGATGGGAGTGTGTCAGACTTTTCAGGGGCCGCGGTACTCCAGTAGAACAATCCTTTCATATCCCTGTCTCACAAAGAAATCGTCGAAATCGGCCGCCGCGGGAGACGCCCCGGGCGACGGTGATCGGGGGACGATCTCCGTCGAACATTCACGAGGCTTGTCCCTTTGAGAAAATAAGGATGAAATTGGTCAGTAGGACTATTAGAACTTATTGCAAAAACTAGATCTAGGTCAGTACACTAATTTTCAGTCCACTTGCATTTCTGCTTGTCCCGTTACGTCTCGTGAGTCATTTATTTACACCATACCTATTAAAGGATTTCACCGTTTTACGTGAACATTCTCTGACTCAGTAGTTACCGTATTGTCCTACTTTTGGAAAAACAAATAGACCCATTTGAGTTCTGTTTTCGTCTTTGTAATGTGGGACATGAGACAATGTATGTTTTGATGTAATCTAATCTTGTGAGATTACGAGCATGAGTAAAGTTTACATTTCATTCTAGTGTATTTCATAACTATATTTTCGACTGAAAAGGAAAGAAGAAAAATATGAAAGAAAATAATTAAATAAGGAAAATAAAGAAAGAAAGGATAGAAAATAATTCCTTTATTTTTAAAAGAACGTTCACTATTTGCAACTTCCAAAAGTTATTCCAAGGAAATGCATTGGTGTTTTTAATGTAAGGGAAAACCAAAAATCTATGCGAAACACATGACTAAAAGGTGATAACCTCCTTTTTTGAAAACGGTCAAAAATGGGTTAGCTTATGACTGTTGACTATTTGATAATGTTGAAGAAAATGGGCAGTGCCAACCCCAAGAAGCGAGTATCAAAATCAGAAATATTTTTTATCTCATAGCCCTACATAAGCACTTATGAAACGACGTCAAAAGCTTCACGTGGACTTCAAGATGCCCACCATCCAGCAGTTCATGAAACATGTCTCCAAGCGTTTCTTTGATACTGCAATCCAACATAGGAATCCCCTTATCGTATCGGCCGCCCAATACGAACCCTCGCGTATCTCTAAGATTCGCCAACCAAGGCATACCCTTGTCACTCCCGATGACGCAATCACCCTGCTCCAAGAGAGCCGTAGGGAAACAAGTACAAGTGGCACACAAACACAAAAACCGACCGTCCTTCCGTCCTCGCCGCCGAGGCACGCCGCGACGTCCCCGTAATAGTCCGCCCCGAGCCTTGCCAGAGCCAGTCCGCGACGCTGAGCCAGTAGCTTTAAATTCCCTTATTAATAATAATAATTGCCTGTCCCTAGCTGCCCTCCCCCTGCGACGCCCTAAGCCGAGGTCCGTACCCCACACGGGGTGCCCTTAGCGTGTAGTCGCCTAGTTTGTAAGTTTTTTAATAAGCCCTGGCTGGAGGCTTTAATTAATTTATTAATTAAGGCAACCACAGGCAAGCCCGGTTAAGCAGCCGACAAACTCAGAGGTTGACCTGCGAGACGCCACTCACAAAAAAAAAACTTCAAAAGCTAGTGCATGGTTCGAATTAGTCTTATCCTATGGAGAAGAACCAGCGAGACACTCCAAGTGAAATCTTTTCTAGTCTAGGTGGTCTCTTTTTTGGTACCTATAGTTTGTGAAAGTTATCGGTGTTCAGTGCTTTTTTTATTACTGATGAACCCACTCTTGACCTCGATCTCGCCTGATGGTAAGCGATAGATGAGGTCTACGATGGGACGAGCGAGCGCAGAAGATGCCTATTTATTCGTGCTTTAAAGACTGAAAGGTCATAAGTCGCAGGGAACACAGAAGCCGGCAGAGAATTCCACAGCTTGGCTGTGCACAATAAATGGAGAGGAGAAGCGCTTGGTACGACAAGACGGTATATCAAACAAGTGTGGGTGGTACCCAGCCGTGCGTCTGGTAGACCTGAGTGCTCCAAGTCAGGTGCCAAACCCATCATTATTCCTATTAAATCATCAGATTTGCCTTTTCCTAATTATGACAGGGTCGTCCTTCAGTCTGTATGCAGTTGAGTACTAGTATTTCACAAGGAGCAACTTCCTATCTGATTTTACAACCCAGCAGTTATGTAACACGTACAAAATACCCCTTGCCAAGACCAGTGTCCGACTTCTTGCCTTCTGACTACACGTAACGATTGTAAAAGCTGTACAGCTGACAGCCAGATTCAACCGCTTAGCGTGCGTCCCGAAACACAGAAGCATCTCGATATGTTGCGATGATCAATCAATCAATCAATAACTTTATTAACACACACAGTATAAAACCTTAGGATAAGTGACAAATACAATTATATACAAAACAGTGCAAATGGTTTTACAGTGACAGTACAAATCGCGAATGGCATCTTAGCTAGGTTACCAAGTAACCTGTGTTATTGATACCAGTCCCTTTCCCCGAAGTGTTACTCAGTACCTAATACCGTTACATTTTTTAAAATAGTGACAAAGTGACTAAAAACTAAACTTTACATACTCTTAAGTGTTAACCTGCGTGTGGGTAAATGGGTGTGTACCTATGTGAATGGGCGTGTACCTAATATGTAAGTATACAACGTGTAACAGAATAAACGCAATTCCTTAAAGTAGTTGGTTCAGAATAGGGCTTGCAATCCCGGAATACCGAGATCTCGGTATTGCGGGATCCCGCGTTATTTTCCAATACCGCGTGATGCGGGATTACAGGCTCGGGATCCGCGGGATTTGCGGGACTGAAAAAAAGCATGCATGCAACCTCTCGCGAGCGCGATCGCTCGATCAGCTCGGTGACTGGCGACTGGCAGTGTTGCAAAAACGCGGGGGCCGATGTCACCCGTTTGTCACAGCTTAAGTAGCCTAATATAGCCGAATTTCAGACAGTCGTAGCCAAAGCATGTAGTTTAAAATATCAGTAGAGTTTTTTATTCAGTATTTGTTACTATTTTTTGTGAAGAAAAAATGGTGTAATTTGATTGATCTCATACTAATAGTAATACGCACGTAATACGTATATAAATGTGGAGTTAGAAGATTAATTCATTGTTTTATTTGCCTTATATAAATGTGAATATTTTCAATACGCGGGATCCCGCAAATACCGAGATCCCGCGGGATTGAAAATTCGTAGTCCCGTAAATACCGAGATTGAATTCAGGCTGCGGGATTGCAAACCCTAGTTCAGAATCGGCTTCTGAATCGATTTCCGTCATAAAAAATAGGTGTTAAATTTTGACGGCAAAATCTATCATTTAACTTAAAATGGAAACAAAGTATCATGACAAATTAATACAATCCTTAATTCAAGAAAATGCGCTCGTGTGCGTGTCGGCCGCTAATATTGCATGAGTGTATGCGTCTGCGTAAGGATATTTTATGACGCACATACGTTTTGCGTTTATTAAGGATAACTATTTGATAAAAAATTACTAGGTTTGGTTTCAATTTATTAAGTTGCGGATGTTGTTTTAGACTTATAATTAAATATTCTAATTGGGGTGTCTGAGGTATTGCGATTAAACTGTTACACCTTGTAGACAAAAATTAAATTAAATTAAAATTCTTTTATTTCGGACAGAATCCATTTGGTTAGTACACACACAACTTATAGATTTTATTCATTTGTCCAGAGTTTTGTCTATGTAAAGCTAAGATTTTTTGGTAGACATTGCCTATGTATCACTATAGTTGGTACAAACAGTCAAGTAAATATAAAGAGAAACTACCAATAAAAAATTAAAAAAAAAACTAAGTAATTTGAGTGCTGCGCAGTTCACGAAACTTTTTTTGGTTTCCTTTATACCCAGGTCAATTGAACGACTACAAATTAATGTTCTACAAAAAGGTTGAACTCAACATCGTGTACTAGATTTTTTATTTCTTTCTCATTCCAACCCGACTTCTTTTAACTGTATTGTTAACTGTTCTATTCGTAGTTACGCTAGAAAAAACGATCAAACAGATGCAATAACACATTTTAATGGAGTTTTGTTTTTACTATCCTATTTAGAGTTATTTGATTTGACTTTCTTATAGTAATACCTTGAAAATGCACGAAAATTTAAATACCACCGTCTATTATGTGCTCCTAATACCTAATTCAAATCCCTACTTCCCTACTATTAATACCCACGAATACTATAAATGCGAAAGTCACTCTGTCCGTCTGCCTGTTACACGTTCACGTTTAAACTACTCAACAGATTTTGTCGGGCACATAGATGAGACCTTGGAAAAGGAAATAGACGTTGACAATTATTATTATCTTTGTCGACTTTTATTTATTTAAACTTTTTGTACCTACAATAGTGTTACATGGACGGATTTAATGCAGCAAGGCATTCTCTACCAGTCAACCTTTGGGTTAAAAAAACACGTTACGTAGTACGAGAACTTTTCCATTCTACCTTTTACGTCGGTCAAAAGTAATGTCATTGCCTTTTGTTTTGTTTTTTTTTTTTTGTTATTGTAAGGCCTACGTTTGACTACTCGTATGACTCACTTGCTGGTGTATTCTGTAAACATCTCACGGCGAAAACTTAAAATGTTGTGTATAAAATGCTACTGAATTATAATTCAAAGAAAGCATGTTGTGGTTCGAGGAATTCGTGGCTAAATAATACCACAACCACACTGTCTGGCAGTTTGAGCGATTTATACGGCCCACCCAAATGTCCTTACTTTGGTATTGTTCGTCAAATCGTTCCAGCTCCTTAAGGTTCTAAGTTGAGCTACGCGATATTTGACAAATGCTTGCACTGCTTGGACGGGCCTGCTCAAATCTATTTGATTCTGTCCTCTAAAGGGCGCCACAGACATTAACCTACATGGCTCCCATATGATTTGATCACTACAGATTGTCTGGACTTTAAAAAAGACGTTGACCTCTGAGTTTGTTTCAGTGTTTCTTCTCAGAGTAGTCAGTTAGGAAACACTGGCCTCATCTAGTTTACATTTACGAAAAAAAAAAGACATGTGAAAGTGTTATTTATAACCTATTTGCAAAAATAAACATCATTATCATTATCATTAATAACAGCCTGTTGAAGGTTAAGCAGTACTTGCCGATGGATGTCTATGGATGGATGACAATAATATTTATACAGCGTTTAATTTAAAGTGTATATACATACCAAGTGCATGGCTTCTTTGGATGATAACAAACGATATGGCAAGGGTTTTGTAATCCTAAGTATACGTATGTATAACTTATTACAAATACCAATACACTGATACCAGAGACCGAATTTTTCAAATTAAGAAGAACGAAAAGAATGATCGTGTTATTGGCAAGTGACGTGGAAAGTTATTGACCCTCGTAGTGCTGTGACACGTTAGTTATGACTGGTAATTAAGAAACATATGAAACCAATCATTTGGGGTCAATTCTGTGAGTCACTTATTTTGTGCTGAAACTGTGCATAGAGACTCCCTACCAGATGTTGTCTTCAGCCCTTTTGGATAGATATGGGGTTTCCGTTACACGTTGTATATTGAGAATTTTCCTTGCGTCGGAAAACAAGTTAAGCCGTTGGTCACGGCTAACCTTTGTACATCTTTAAAGGTTGTTACGGGAAAAACCAGAACATGTGACACTGGTCTTGCCAAAGGGTATCGTGTTACCCAGACGGCTGTGGAGGTCAGATAGGTAGCCTTGTAAAAAATAGTAAACAGGTTAGACTGGAAGCCGATTCCAGCAATGTTGGGATAAGGCTAAGCGGATGATGAAGCTTGAAGGTCATGGGTCTATAGGCTAGCCGTATATTTTTAAATCAACTCTGTAGGTATGACTCAGGTCGGCAATGATTCAGCCTCTAACCTTGACGGTCTGGTAAAATATCAGAGCTAACTACAGGGTACTGTCCCTGGTTGTAACGCCAGCTTACGACTTTTATGAGGTAAATGGAAGTTGTAATTTAGTATGAATGATATAATCTAAATTATAATACAGTATCATAAACATCTCAAAAGGTTCGTAATGTGCCTTTAGTCTAAGTAATAGCCAGCCCTTTAATCTCGGAAAGATTAAACAGCCATTTCGAAATTTCTTTGAAAAGGCCGTGAGCACATATGTAAAGCCCTAATTTTTGCTTGTATTTAACCCATGTTTAAGTCGATGGTACACAAATGAAAACAGAAAATTATACTCGTAGAGGGTATCCTCAACGTGTTTGTAAAATTCTTGGATGAAAATACATGCTTTCCTATTATTTTCTTGGCGTAGCAATGGCGATCTAAGGCACCGATTAAGATTCCGGGTCGACGGAGTGTCCTGATCCACGCAAGCCTCAAAGAGCAGTCAGCACCTTCGCTGGGGCCAATGCCTGCCAGGGTTTCGGAAATTTACGGTATATTCTAAGATATACCGTGGCCCCGGTGGTGGGCGTGGGTTTTTAGTCAGTAGAAGTCTTCCGCTCCTTTCAGAGCGGAAGGAGTAATTTGAAATTTTTACAAGATTGGTGTACGAGCTCAGATCAACATTTTATGCCGTCCATATTTAATTATTTTGCCCATTTATGCATTTTATTTTACGAACATGGGATTTTTTCAGCAGAAACAAGCATTCCAAATTGCCTGTGGAAAACCACGCTTGAAAAAACCAAATTGATCACAACTGATTGTAAATGCATATTAATAGCCGTGTTGTTTCCTTGGACAATTATTTTCCGTACCTTGTACCTGTTAATGAATACTTTATTAACAATACGGTACAGTTAATAGGCATGTGTTTACCGCCTATGAGTTTCCTTATAGACTAGGTGTTTTCGAAGGGTATAGGCCTCTGTCTTAGGACATGCTCTTGTTTTTCACGATTTTCCTTATTATTTCCTTGTTTGTACCTTCTTCTTTTCGAGTCGATGCTCAGACATCCTTGGACTAATATGCAGCAACCTGCACAGCTCTTTCAGAGGCCTTGTTCACATCCTGCAAAGTGCAGGTGGCCGTGCACGATGGACATGACAATAGGTGGGTCAAGGAAGCCCCATTTAGCTAGATTATACATACAACTTATTTTATACCTATATTTACAATCAGTTAAATAACTTAACATAAAATTAGTTGGATGAAATGGGAGAAACATTTGCCAATCTTTGATTCAAATTTTTTTCATCAGACTGGTTTAATGGTGTTTAGTCGTTTTTGTGGTAGAGTTTTTGATACAAGGAAGCTTGTTTTATTGTACTATTTTTTCTCTGTTATATATAAAAAAACAACACTATTAAATGAACATTTAACTTTCCGAAACTAATGATGAGTAAAAACGTTATTTATAACCAATTTGATATCATTTAATCCAACCACGCTTTTTTGAATAGAATTGTGTGTTAGAAATAAACCTTTCTTTATTTTATTTAACGTGGCTTCAACTCGTATAATTCTGGTGTATGTAATTAGGATGTCTTTTTTTTAAACTATTATATTATTAATTTTTCCAAAATTTCTATGGTGTTTTCATTTAATTTACACTAACTGAAAATTACAGTACGTAATACTTCTACTACTACGTAATAAATACTGAAGATAGATCGGTGTTAGCGATAAGGTGGCCCATTGTACCACCCTTTGTAGTTGTAAAGTACTTATTTAATTCTGTTAAGGTGTACAATAAAGAATATCGATATATATCTATCTACACAAAGGTATCCTTCACTACGGATTAAAAACCTAAGTAATTAACTACTCAATACCTGCGCAGCATTGGATTTTTTCTCTGGCATGACCTTACAATTTAAACATCGTGGAATGTTTTAGTAGCCGTACTGTCATGTAAACACTCATTATACTGAGTGAGTTAGCAAAAAGCGGGAAAACAGTACACCTGTCTTTGTACTGTGTACTCTAAGTTATCTCGTACGCGTGAGGAGATAATTTGTTTCCTGTAATGTTGTAAGAAAATCTATGGAAGTTTGTACTGTGACATAATTTATGTTTGTGTAATGAATAATATAATTCAGGCGTTGTTAAGTCTGTGTCATGTTCTTATTTTAATTATGTATTATTTATTTTGTTTGATAAGATTTAACTTAACGTTATTTATTTGTTAATTAATTAATAATTAATTGAATTGAAACCGCAAATTGTATTATCTATGATTTATTTTAAAATGGTGGTGTTATAATATAAAAAAAATGTAATTTTTCATAGTATCAAATAATAACTTAAAACTTGTAAATCTTACTTGAAATATGTATGAAATAAAAGGCTCTTTTTACTTATTTATTTATTACCATTTACTTAGGAGGAAAATTAACGTATGGCATCTTTTGTCGCGCCCATAACAAATTATAGGCGCGACTTATGAGACGACCTCATAAGTGGCGCCTATAATTTGTTATGGGCGCGTAGGTTCAAATTCAGACAGGTAGGTAGGTTTGTGAAATTTTCATCAACACGCTCTCAAAATGATGAAAACTACATCGTGAGAGAATGCTGTATAATTTGGCTGGTAGCCTCACTGGTACTATCTCTAAGTCAAGAGTGAATAGGTTACTTCTAGGTAAGCGTGCTTCATCTTCGACCACATCATCACTAACCATTAGATGAGATGGTGGCCAAACGCGAGCCTAGTTAAAAAATAAATAATGTGACGCATATTTGCCCCCTACCTTAAATATTTTCATGTTTTTACTTCCATTTTCTTATGCGTCATGTAACAGTAAATATGATATTATTTTCTTTCTATCAAATTCACGAGCGCAGACGCTGGCAGACCGCAGTAAAAAAGCATTGAAAATTTTTTCTTTAATAATTTTCCTTAATTTCCTTCATCCACCCTGCATCCTATTTCTTCTCAAACGGCATAAACAATCTTGCATCCACCTCTGTGCCCTCGTAAATTTTTGCACCCCTCACATCTTCGCTTTGGGGAGGCTGGGGTACTTTAGCACTCTCTGGGGCCGGAACACGCCCCGCATTTATTGGGACTATTTTCCCCGAATGGCATTGGATAGGAATGGTTACGCACGAGAGAATCAATAAATAGATGTGTTTCGTGTCTGGGACGGTCGTTAAACTGTTTGAAGTAAGGACCTGCCTATATCTACATATTAAGTTTATTTATCAATATTACAATAGTGAAATGAATAACGATGGTTATTTTGCTAATAGGTTATAAGTAACATTTTTACATGTCATTTGTAAATATTAAATAGATGAGGCCGGTTCCTAACCTTAAAAAGAAACATCGAAACAAACTCAGAAGTCAACGTCTCTTTTCAAGTCCATACAATCCGTACTGATCAAATCATATTAGAACTATGTAGGTTACGTCTGTGGTGCTCTTTTGAGGACAGAATCACACAGATTTGAACAGGTCCAAACAGTGCAACCATTTGTCAGTTATCGAGTAGCTCAACATAGAACTATTGTTATATGTTGAGCTACAACAACTCAATGAAATTATGTATATACCTACACTCAAATATAAACCCTAATCTAAAAATAATCTAAAAGATGGCGTCAAGAAATTATGCCCAAGACCCAACCCTACGGTCACGGGAACTGTCAACTATATTTAAGTATTTTTAAGGTATGGATTTTTAAGATAACAAGAAACCCTCGGTTTTCCGTTTTTCCTGTTTCGAAATGTCATTTTAATAAGGAAGGAAGGAAAGAGACAGAAAATAATAAGAATTATTCATAGTAACCTCTTATTTTTAATCGATTTCCTTGATTTTTCCTCTATTGAATATGAGAACCTACTTTTCAATAGCATTAAAGTAAATACATTAAACTATACACCGATAAATTAAATAAAAATAAAAACTTTTTTGCAAAAAGTAAAACCGACTTCCATATCAAAACACTACAAAGCCAAAAATAATTTTAATTTCGGAAGGCGGTGTTATTGGTTTTGTATTTTCTTTTTTTTTCACACCGCCTTCCGAAATTAAAATTATTTTTGGCTTTGTAGTGTTTTGATATGGAAGTCGGTTTTATTTTTTGCAAAAAAGTTTTTATTTTCGCGGTTTTTAGTGGGTCAGTGAATTTTCCAAATCGGTTCCTAAATGACGGAGTTATGCGCGAACAAAAAACGCAATGCAGAGTAAACGAAAAGATCATCAACGTAAATATTTTTTTTAGACTTTTGTTGATTTTTCAGAAACGGCTTGTCCGATTTCGATAAAATTTTCATGGGACCATTTGAGAAGTATACCCTTTTCAACAAAAAAAGAATTTTTCAATTAGGTTGGCAAGCGACGGAGCTATGCCCGAACAAACATAAAAAAAAAAACAAACAAACATCCGAATTGAGAACCTCCTCCTTTTTTAGAAGTCGGTTAAAAATACATCACGATTTCAAAGAGATCTTTAACGAGGCCACTCGTTGAAAAAAAGATAAAAAGGTCCAATGAATTCCTCTGTGTTCAAGATATATTTTTTTAAAAGCTCTATGATTCCTATCTAACTAAAAGGTCATTGCTCGGTTTGCACTATGACAACAGAAAAAAAAGTAGAATTAAACTTTAATTCAGAAATATAAACTGTATAACATATACTTATTTACTATTCACAAACACGAGGAATAATACCTATAACTTCAGAAAGAATAATATTATTGTAAACACTGGATTTTTTCCTCTAAACTCTAATAAGTTGCACGGAATTCTTTAACCAATAAGGTTAGATTTCTTATTTGCGCAGTGCTATGTTTGCCATCCATTTTTTCTCCACAGGAGAAAAAGCTCTGAATTTGTGACTGATGATTTCTAAATATTAAAATTACCATTATTTCATTTTAAAGACGTTCATTGCCGGATGTATGGCTCCTCGGCTGACTTGGGGACCCCATCACGTAATATATTATGTATGAATTTAGGTATGTTTGTTCGATTGTCTAAGGTAAAGGCGCCAATGAAGGCCCGCTTAATTTCAAAACCTCGTAAAATCTTGCAGATAAGTAAAGTAAAGAAAAAACATAATGGAAGTTGTAATATATTTATTTGAGAAACAAAATATGTAAAATAGTAGTACAGCTTTTGGCATTTTAACACAAATGTAAACACTTTTTTGAAACTTGGTATTGGGCTATCTTGGGAGACTGGTCGCTGAAGATGGCCCGAAAAATATTAATGAAAATATAATCATTATAAACACTTAAACACTTTTAACATAAATTACCAAAATAAAAACACATCCTTCTCATAACATTATTCATAAAAGGTAAATAACCAACCAAAAATTTAAATGTGGGCTATCTTAAATCTATCAAAATAAAAATTAACTATAAAATAAAATAAAACTACTGAATAAAATAAAATGTAACTTTGAAATCAACTTTGAAAGTAACTTTTCAAAAATTAAAATAAATCAGTTCTTTTTCTGTTTATTTTTTTAAATGTCATTCGAATGGGTGGGCTATCTAAGGAATACTGAAAATTAACTTTGATATCAATCAAATTATACTTAATTAATTAAAACAAATTAGACGCTACTGTCTTTAATTGAGTGTGTACACTCCCAAAAAATTAATCTGAAAAGAATCTCAAAAGTGAATTTACTTAATAGCTTAATCAGAACTTTAATTGCCTAAAAAAAGGTACCTAATTCGAGATTTATTGCAATCCAACAGTTTCCGAAACATGCGCAGACAAACTTAAAAAAAAAAAAACAAACAAACAAACACAAAAATATACTAATACTACATTTCAGTAATCCTAGAAAGGTCTGGGCTATGTTGGGGAATTATATTATGGGCCATGATAGGATATTACACCCGGGTTGGGTATAGTCTCGTAAAAATACAAAAATGGAAATAAAATAATAACACTCACCAGTCATTCGCTGATAAATAGATTAAATGTGAATTTTCACAGTTTACAGCAAAGAGATTTGTTTTAAATTTGTTAATTTTCAAAAGAATTTAGATAATGGAGGTTATAAAACGTGCATCGTCTTGACATTACCGAGCAAACTGTCACCTGTCTTCAAAATGGCGATGCGCCGGTAATGAAACTGACTTGCACTATTGTCTTAGGTACTAGTAGCATAAACCAGCGAAATTTCAAATGTTTCGAATAATCATAAATGTATTTTTTTTAAAGTGGGCTATCCTAGGAGCCGGGCCATCTTCGGCGACACTACCTTATACAAATAGAATTTGTAAGTGTGTGTGTTTGGGGAATGTGTAGTATTAGTAGTGTGTGTTGGTACCTATATGTTATTTAAGAATTTTAAACAGGTTTTCTATAAGTGTTTAAAGCGAATCTAGGAAATTTAAGTGTACCACAAATACATTTCTGCTTAACCCAAAGGGACATTCATGCATAGTGATATGATTTGCAAACCCAGATACTGATTCTACCTACGTAAATACCTATAATAGCATTAAGTTCCTAGAATAGCTCTATAACAAGCGTTAGTAGGTCATTGGAGATATATTGAATCCTGAAACCGACTGCATAAAATCTATATTGATTCTAGAAACAGTTTTGAATCTAATTTTGTATTAAACAAACCATTATCTATAGTAATCTGGAGATAAGAGTGTTACCTAAAATGAGGTCACGGTTTGGTAATCAATTTTGGCTAGAGATATTGACCTAGTCTGACTCCCAGATACGCCTTAAAACTTAATTTACTCGATACAGTTTTCTTTATGAAACCTGAGGACAATTTCTTTAAAGCAATGTTACGTAAAAGAAATAAAAATGTTCTGCAATTGCAAAGGCACGAATCAGTTTAAAATGATATCTGACACTTCTAAAAGAGAAATATTTTTTCGACCGACTTAAAGCAGATTAAATCACAGCTGGAATCCACGTGATCACAGAAAAATAACTGGGGATCTTTAAGTCAAGAGTGAACAGGTTACTTCTAATTACTTCATCTCCGACCACATCATCGCGTACCATCAGGTGAGACGGTGGTCAAACGCAAGCCCCTTAAAAAAATCTACACCCAATCAGCATAAACGTTTTCGAGAAAATATTATTGTTAAGAAATGCACAATAGTACCTAATCAATGTGCGGTAACATCGCATGTCTCGTTATTTGCATCCGAAGGTTACAAAGCCAGTGCAGTACTGTGTGCCACTATACTCGCTTGAGGGGCTTCAATCCGATTAACGGGGTCAAGCTCAGGCACATGAGACATGTCCATCTCTATAATGTGCTAAGGATATGTGCATAACTGTGGACTTGTAGACATTGTTGCAAATGAAATATCGATTCTGTTTTGCGTGGGGTACCTACAGAGATAAGGAACGTGATGGTTAAACGTATCTATGCTATAAGAATTTACTTGCTCTGCACGGAAACGTTTAATTAGAATACTAAGAAAGTTCATTGCTCGTAATTGATTAGGGAAATTGGAAAAACCATCCTTATTAACGCTTACCCAAAATCATCTGAAACACGTTCCAAGAAACTTGCAAAAAGGCAATCAAAAAGCCACGAGTTTACGCAAAAAGATGTAAAATCTAATGAAGGAGTGTTGATCCTACGTACTATGAGCAAAACGGTTTTTACACGCCTCAAGTGAATGCAAACCTTAACGTAAACACATACAAAGCTAGTGACGCCAGACGAACTGCACACAAACCAATTTATCACGGCCCCGGAGGGTATAAATAGGCGCGTCGCCCGCCGCCCCGCACTCTGCCACGAGCACTCCAAGAGAGCACGTCGCGTTCTATAAACCTTACTCAATATCAAACAATAAAGTTACAAGTAATCAACATGGTTGTGAAACTAGAAACTGTTGCCGCGCTGTACGCCGATGTTTACCCGTCGCTGCCTAAGCACCGTGACATGGAGACCGTCGTGACTGACTGCCCGCGGAGACAGAAGCTGAGGGGAACTGCACTCCCTGCGCTGGTGGAAGATGACTCCGAGGAGGTGTTTGAGCCAGAACAGAGGTCCTACGTGATGCGCACAGAGGGCCTCCGTCGTCAGAAGTCCATCTCGCCACAACGGCAGAAGCTGCGCCGTACTCTGGCGCTGCCATCTCTCTCCGAGGACGAGGAGCCTTGATCCACTCGCTCTCGCATCCCGGATGAAGTTATGAAGCTGTGGCCGGCTGTTCGGCTTCAACCCTCGGGTCCTGAACGATTCTGAAGGTGTACTGTGAAGTTTGAACCGCCTGGATATGTGAACCTTTGGAAAACCACGGTGGAAAAGTGTTGGGACATTTTGTGAAGTGAAACCAAAAAAGTTTTTTAGCCAAAGTATATGCCAATATAGGTGATAGGTCTAGAATAAGTTGTATATCGGGAATAAATGTGTTTTTACTGAATTTTACGTCTTTATTTTCTATTCTATGTAAGTACACCTTGACATCATTTACAATCTTGAACAAAAAAGAGCAGTTTCCTTTTTCGCTCAGTTTTTTTTTAATAGAAAGCTTTAAATGCTTGACACAGAATGCAAATTCGATACACTTGACAATACATAGGAAATACTTGAACTATTTCTGTACAAAAACATGGAAGACATTACAGAACTTACCTTGAATTGAGTGATCAATTATCCTGAATCTAATTAACACAAAAACAATGGATGTAACAATGACATTACATTCATTAAAAGGAATAACATTGAACATTACACATAATAACACACACCTGCAACCCTAAGTGTCTGGGAGAGCCACGGTCAAGCCCAAAGCCCTCTGACCTATACAGAGTTTAAACACACTTAGGTAAAGTTTGGCGAAATTGAACTGCGCATCGAGAAACTCCAAGTCATCTCTACAAGGGATCTTACAGTTACAGAGTGACCAATATTAAGTCCTTCTTTTTCATAATTTTCGCATACAGCAGCAAGTGTTACTGGTCTCCTCATGATTTCCAGGCGGTTTTATCCAGGGCCAAAGTTAACCACTGGTCGTTAGTATTGGTAGCAAGAGATAAGCCAAAAATGCACATTGTTTGTTTTTACATCGACATTGCATAAACATGTCTAGCTATTTTATTATGCAAATAACCTTCTTGGGAGCTCTTAACGAAAACAAACAAAGAAATGATGTAAACATTGCAACACTTCTACACTCATAGAGTTGCGATCACTTGGCACTGTCGTTACATAAAAAGAATTGGCATTGATGGTGACAATTTGATTAGAATTCAACCTATTACATGTAAAGTAAATACTTGGAGTCTTAGACAAATGTACATAGTTACTTAATGATTGAAATACTTATATTTCGTAGTTGATATTTTACGCAAAGTCGTAAAGAAAACGAGAATTTTGTCACGAAGCGGTCAAAATTACTACTAATGACGAAGTGTTTCTAAAGCCCGATTTACACTTCAACAAGTACAGTAGCGAGTTAACTTGCGTCATTGGCGGTTAAGTTGTTAATGTACTACTACTTAACTCGCTTTTGCCGTTCAAACTACAATAACAACTTAACTCGCCGATGACGCAAGTTAACTCGCTACTGTACTTGTTGAAGTGTAAATCGGGCTTAAATATGTATTAATATCACATATTTTTATTTCTTGGAAAAATCATCAAATGTAGGAGTCATATATTATATATATTATGAAGATTTCCCGCAAGGTGTGGAGCGAAAGGGAACATCAGACTTTAACTGGCTTTCACCGAAAATGTACTTCTGCTTTCCTTACATTCCACGGCCGCGGCATTTCGGTAGGACATTCCCACAACGCTGGGCATTCCCTCAACCCCCGAGATACCGCATTTACATAGAGTGACAATGAATGAGATAGATATGTGGGAGCGCACATTCCTATAGGTATTTATTTATTTATTAAAACTTTATGCAACACAAAATGTACAAAGGACAAGTATGCCTTAGGTATTCTCTACTTGTCAACCATGGGTGGTGAAGAGATAACATGGTATCACCTCAATATTAGATTTAAACTAAGCATTGCTGGAGAAATTTAAGTTGACTGCATTAGAGAAACCTTAACCGGCTATAGACGCTTTTGATATTGATCTTGCCATACAAATAGAAACACAAGCGTGACTTGATGATAAGTAACGTATAACAAATTGCTCAGTTGTTAAAAGTATTAATTAGCTTATTTTCTTGACATAATGAAAATCTCTCTGAAATATTTAAAATTACTCACTTAATAATATATATATTTATGTAGGGTACAGTAAAATGGTTCATTGCGCACTCATCTAGTAAGTATATAAGTACTTATTATACCAGTTTTCCTGTAAACAAGAAGAATTTATTAAGGAAAATTTAAATAACATGATTTGTAAACAATGTTTGTTATTTCAAAAATGATGTAAGGTCGGGGCTGTGAATTAATTTCGATATTAATGAACGGAATCGCACTTTGACCAAATACATTAATGGTAGGAATGTATTGTAGGAAAACAAACAATTACTGATGTCATTAAGATTCTATAATCACGTAACATTAAAAAACTATTATGGAAAAAGATGTATAAGACTTGATTTTGATAATAAGCCCCACAAAATTTCATTTGCATGTAGTCATGATTTAAATATTTCTCGAAAAAGCTACCACCAGATGTTATCAATTTTATTTTCATTCAACGATTATAATTTCATTTCAGTTTATCTTAAATTTATTATGCACCGATGCTATCAATATTTGATATAATGTAACGAATTTAATTAAATCTTATTTAACTTAATTTTATCAATAAAATTAATACTTCGTACGTAAGTTAGCTTAACTTTTATGTTATATGTGGTTTTAGCATGTTATTTTTGCACGGTAGCTTTATATGTATTTAAACATGGGCTTTATGTAAGAAATCAGTAGAACTATTATTGGTAAAACTTACAAAATAAGTAAAAAGTAGGGAGTAAGGGGGCGTTCATAAATTCGGGGTCGAGTCAAATCTCATATAATCTTACGTTGGAGAGAGAGGGGGGTCTCGGCAAATATCACGCAATTCTTTTTCTGATATAAGCAAAAAAAAACTACTATTTTGGTCCATTTAATCCATGCTTAAGATTTAATTTTAAGCGTATATCGTAATACGATTAAGATCATTGACTAATTCGTTCGAAAGAAAATAATTTCATTCATACTTCGACGTTATACATCTACTGACTGTCAAACCACCATTATTTGTTTTATACCAACTAGCTCAATTTAATCTGAATTTACGGTAGGTACAGTGTAGCCCGTTCTTTGTTTTCGCGCCACTGTCAACCGAACGCCAGTGTTGCTAACTCCAGCAAAATCTTCTCCCTAGATATATTATCTTAATTCGCTAGAAGTCACTAAAACTGATTCAATTAGAGACGGATCCCGATTTAGGTACTCACTTTCCGGTTACTGGAGGATTACGGATTGTCACAAGACGAGCTAATGAGTTACTGTGCGCAAGTGCCAACGGCTTAGAGTGACTAGATCAGAACGAAGTTGAAGGAGCAGATGATTTTACTGAAAATCATATAGACATGCTGGTTCCAATAGTCTCTCTTGAGACCGCGCATGATTCTCCATGGACTGAATTATAGTAGATATTCTTTTTTTAATCACAGTAGTCACGATTTAAGTATCCTATTGTTTAATTTTTATTACACTTATAACTCTCAGCAATATTGATTACTAGTCTTAACTAGTCGTAAATAAAAGCACGAAGCATTTTTTTTTCTTTTTATAATAACAATCCAACGCGTTTACGTAAGAAACCCACATTTTGAAAAATCTCACGTGAGATTGGGTGTTGGGGGTGGGGGTTAAATAAAATCTCACGACATCTCACCAGGGGGGAGGGAGGGACAGAAAATTTAAAAAAACACCTCACGTAATTTATGGACGCCCCCTAATGGATTCAACAGAAATCGTAAGCTATGCATACTTTCAGAATTGACGCGGAGTTTATTAACGACATAATAATTAGACTATAACGTTTCCACTGCTGTAACACATGTCTCCATTCAATGCGAGCGAATATGAATAGGGTTTTGAGAGCTGTGGTGATGTGAATATAAATTACATAAAGTAATGGGCCTGACTGGGTTCAAACCCACGGCCCACAAAACTCCTAGTCGGCCCTGTAACCACACCATAACTAGTCAACCATCCCGATTCAGGGCCAAAAGTGAATTAGATTTTACATATGATAACATATTTTATTTTTGCCTTACACTAGGAATTTCTTCTGTATTGTGAGATTAGAAACACCCAGACTCGGAACAATTATTTGTAGGCTACACGATCATTTTTTTCGGTACGGAAATCTAACCCACGACATGCAGTGCAGCAGCCAATCGCTCAACTACTGCACCAACCCTGTATGTCAAACATTTCTTCCACTCTCCACTTTCTACTAGTAATAAACGCACGATACGATTCTCAAATAAAATGGCAATGTTAACATTTGTTTACAATTCAACGTAAATGTATTCGTAAGTGTCATGTGACATTATGAACATTGGCTATTGTGCCTATTGTCAACCGACCGGTTGGCAACCACTCACGATCCGTATGCACACGTACATACATATGATGTATGTATGCGAATAAATGTTATCGGTAAGAGAACGACGCGTTGTTCGTAAATCGTTTCAAATTGCGTTGATTGCAGGCTTGCAGATGTATCATCATAAATGTATTGTAGGATCCGTCAATAATATCATTATTGATTATTGTAAGCGCCAGTAGTCGTAGCTAAGGTGTCGAGCTTATGATCGAGAAGTCACGGGTTCGAAGCCCACCCATTACACTATTGCTGTGAACCCACTCCAGATACAAGCATATTTAGCTTAGTCAAGATATTGCTAGTCATGTGAATTCTACCCACATTAATAATTCTCTTTTAAAAAAAATCCAATAAATATACACATAATTTGTATAAAGACGTCGACTACAGCTCTGAAGCTATAAATAAAAGAAATAAAAATAAACAAAATGTATTTAAGTCAAGTAACGTAACTCATATAAGATTAACATAATTAGAAACACACACACCAAATATTATTTTCAAAGAATAAATTAAAATGAAAATGACAATTACAAAAAAAGAAAACGAAATGAAATAAAAATGTCAATAAACAAAATAAAATTAATAAAATAAAATTGTCATAATAAATTTTTCTATAATTATACTATACAGATCATTCTTGAATGTTAAGCAGCGCTTACTAAGATTGGTCCGTTGATGGACTATCACCGTGTTATACTGAGATTCTTCTGTGCCTTGGAAAACATTCTAAGCCGTTGGTACCGGTTATTATTTGTACATGTTTGACTATCGTTACGGGTAGTCAAAAGCCAGAAAATCTGACAATAGTCATTTCAAGTAGTGATGCAACGAATACGAATACGAATATTCGTATTCGCCGAATAGTAGACATTTACCGAATATTCGTATTCGGCGAATACTAATACGAATATTTAAAAACTAATATTTTTGTACGCAACCTGCAGATTTGAAAAATTTCCAAGTCTGAAAAAACTCGCCCAAAAATATTTTTCACTGAAGCCATGTACAGTCGCCTCGGAAAGACTTTTTTCAACGGCTGGGAACACCCGGAATGAAAAGAGAAATCGCCTAAAACCAGAAAATCTACAAATTTTATGTTTTTTAAATAAAAATTTGCCTGTTGTAAATTTTAATTATTAGAAGAGTAAACATTCATCAAATAAATAAGTCTTTTATTACCATGGCGAGATATTCGTATTCGTATTCGCCGAATAGTAGGTTTGATATTCGTATTCGTAAAAGTAGTATTCGTTGTATCACTAATTTCAAGAGATATCGTGTTACCCAAATATCGCTGTGTTTTTGAGTTCAGATATGCAGTAGCTTCATTCAACTTCACACAATAGAATCGTAAGTGTTTAAATTAATAAGTAGGTAAGAGAGAGAGAGAGAGAGAGAGAGAGAGAGAGAGATATCTTTATTTGTTTAAACATGGTATACATACAAGAGCATGCAGGATATTATTATGTTTGTAGAATAGTGTGTGTGTAGTAGAATCTTTTAAGTATTAGGTGGAAAATGCCAATAGTAGTAGTAATGAAATTAGTGGCATTGAACTTGTTACCTTTGAATTTACTGGTGGCGATGTACCTAATATTGAAACTGTGCAAAATGACTTAAAATAATGAATCAATAAAATTGTGTAACTATGCCCCTTGTCCACACTCTGAATTGGCAATATGTAAAGAAACTATCTACAGAGAGTAATTTTGGTACATATATGACGCATCTATAGATAAATTTTATATTTTTATTTTTTTATTCGGGGTGAGCCCACTTTTGACCTCAATCTCGCCTGATGGTAAGCGATAGATGAGGTCTAGAATAGAACGAGTGAGCCCAGAAGAAGCCTATTGAATCTTGCTTTAAAGGCTGAAAGGTCATAAGTGGCAGGGAACACAGAAGCGCGCAGAGGAATTTATAATATGTACGTCATTTTTACTATATTTTCTGCTTCTTCTTCTCAGTCGCTTTACACTTGAGTCTTAACAGAGAGGTCGTGATCGTGGTATCTTTGTGTTGAGTGACCCGCTCTATCACCTACCGCCATTGTTACCTGGCATATGCTTTTTTGCAGCACTCATGTATGTTATTACCGGTATTATATTAACATAATTATTATAATAACAAGTCTCCCCTTACGCGCCGCGTCTATCTGTCTGTTTATTCTTTATTCGGACTAGTTACATTTAACTAGCGAATCGGACAAGTCGCACGCTCCCATTCTACTAATTCACACGACACCTCAATAAATTAGACACCTGAACCTTCCATATGAATCATTCTATCTATTGGTGAAAGCCACACGAAAATTTACTCAGTAGTTTTTGATTTTATCACAAACATACGGACAGACAGACGCGGTGGGTGACTTTGTTATATGTAAATAAGAAGAATAATAATGAAGAAATATTTTTACTTCTAAATTAATATATTATTTTTATTATCGTAGTACCTACGCTTAATACGCAGTAACTGGTGCACAACAAATATAACATTGAGAAACACAAGGTACCGTTTAAGGTCGACTACAAATGGGCATACACCATTATTGACTCACTAAATGACGTCAGTAAGTCGTCCATATAAACAAATATTATTATGAAGAAGTATTTGTTTGTGAGTTTCTATGCTTGTTATTTTATTGTTCATATGTTCATAGGCTTGCGTTTGCCCACCATCTCACTTGATGTTAAGCTATGATGTGGTCGAAGATGAAGCACGCTTGCCTAGAAGTGAGAGGTTATAGCTATCAGGAAACACAGACTCCTAGACTCACAGGCAGAGAATTCCACTCCTTAGCTGCACGCACAATGAAACTATTCCCAAAACGTTTTGTGTGTATGGCCGGTGTGTGTTCAACATGTTGCTATGTTGTAAGGGGGTAATCTCCGAAATTAATGATCCAATTCAAATTTTTCTTTCATTGGTAGTCTTTCAAGTCGTTTCACTGTTGACAGAGAGATTATGGTCGTCAATCAGGAACAGTTTGAGCGAAGCTCTGTTATACGGCGCCAATCTTGTCAGACCACAGCGTTTCTTTTCTTTCCTTTGTAGGTTTTTATTTTCTGGGTGGGAAAATCAAAATGACTTCTCCCTCTATGCGGAAGGAAGTGCCAGACTTCTACTGACTAAACATCCACCCTGCTCCTTCAGTTTTCTTTGCGTTCCGGGGCCGTGGTAGTACAATAGTCTATAAATTATTTCAAAATCAACGTGGAAAAAGTTGCAAGCGACGTTCTTGTCATTTCTAAACATGGTCTGCTCAACTAGTAACATATTAGGGAGACTATTAAATTCTTCTGGACAATGAAAACAGGTTTTATGTGTACATATTTTCATTCAATGTTTTCTTTTCTGCGTTGTTTGTTCAGTTAGGGCAGCGCTCTCAAGGCTACTATTCTACATTGTTCATTGTTCTGGCAATCAGTGTTGAAGTCCTGTGTTTCTTCATAGTATAAAGTTATTACGACGTACGTTAACGTGCTTAGGGTTAGCTTTTCGTTGTTCTTCCACCTTGTTTATTTAGGAAACTAGTGAAATATTTCTTTGATTTTCGGGTTCTTAGTCAGAATAAATGTGACAGTCCCTTCTGTTCCACATAGAGCAGGGGGGCATCATTTGATCCCCGCTCCCCAGAGACGAAAAAAATTATATACAGTCATTGGGTTTCATCAACTTGTAATGGAACTCTCTGCCGACTTCTGTGTTCCCTGCCACTTATGACCTTTCAGCCTTTAAAGCAAGAGTGAATAGGCATCTTCTGGGCTCGCTCGTTCCATCGTAGACCTCATCTATCAATAACCATTAGGCGAGATGAGGTCAAGAGTGGGCTCATCCCGAATAAAAACATAAAAAACCTTAGGGGCCAGTATCATTCGTCCATTTAACATTTCATTGTAGAACCAATGACAAGCATGTTGTCACTGTCCTCAGCATGTTTAAAGATATCTTTTTTTTTAAATTAAAAATCAATAAATAATAATAATAAGTACCATACTATAGGTATGTGCCCGACCCAGTTCTCGATAATGGCAATATTACACTGTACTGGGATCGGTCTATCATTACTGACAGGACTATTGTTGCCAATAAGCCTGACATAGTGGTGATAGACCGATTAGAGTGTCGCACAATGATTGTTGATATAGCAGTCCCCCATGACGAGAACCTCGTGAAAGCTGAGATAGATAAAAAAAATAAGTATCTTGACCTGGCACGCGAGGTTGTCGACATGTGGGATGTGGAGACAGCAAGCATTGTGCCGATAGTCGTCACAGCCAATGGTATAATAGCCAAGAGCCTCGACCAACATCTAAGGAGGCTCTCGTTGGGCAGCTGGATCAAGGGCTTGATCCAGAAAGCAGTACTCCTGGAAACGGCGCGTATTGTGAGGAGGTTCCTCTCTATGGAGCCCTGACCGCCGGTAGCTTGGACCCTGTTCCCGATACCGGTGGGCTACTATTTTTTATATTTTTAAATGTTTTTATTTGTTATATTAATATTTAAAAATGTAATTTATATGTTCATATATTAAATAAATGGAATAATAATAATATAATTGTGAAGGATGGCACGGTTGACATGTGTCGGGCATGTCACCGTCCGGGTGAATCAATCCGTCACATTATCTCTGGTTGTTCTCGTCTTGCTAATGGAGAATACTTGCATAGGCACAACCTTGCAGCCAAGATTATTCATCAGCAACTTGCTCTGAAATATTCTCTTGTGGAATCGGAAGTGCCGTACTATATAGGTATGTGCCCGACCCAGTTCTCGATAATGGCCTTATCACATTATACTGGGATCGGTCCATCATCACTGACAGGACTATTGTAGCCAATAAGCCTGATATAGTGGTGGTGGACCGAAACGAGAGGCGTGCCATGATTGTCGACATAACCATCCCGCATGACGAGAACCTCGTGAAAGCCGAGAAAGATAAGCAAATCAAATATCTTGACTTGGCGCATGAGATTGTCGACATGTGGGATGTGAACTCGGCAGTCATTGTACCGATAGTCATCTCAGCCAATGGCTTAATAGCCAAGAGCCTCGACCAACACCTTAGGAGGCTCTCGTTAGGCGGCTGGATCAAGGACTTGCTTCAGAAAGCGGTACTCCTGGACACGGCGCGTATCGTTAGGAGGTTCCTCTCTCTAGAGCCCTGACCACCGGTAGCTTGGACCCTGTTCCCGATACCGGTGGGCTACTATTTTTTATATTTTTAAATGTTTTTTTTGTGTTTTATAGAAATATTTAAAAATGTAATTTATATGTGTATAATTAGAAATAAAGGAAATAATAATATTCCACAACTTTTCACACAACGCCATCTAGACCCAAACTAAGCAGAGCTTGTGGTATGGGTACTAGACAACTGATAAACATACATATATATTTCTAAATTTCTAGATAAATTACACCCAGAGAAAGAACAAATGACCGTGCTCATCACACAAACATTTGTCGAACAAATTAAATCGAATGTCTCAGATTAACATCTATAACTTGACCAAGTTAGACCTTCGTGAACACCCACATTCCACCTTCCGAACTTCAACTTTTTTACTACTTTAAAAACATCTTATTTACACAGTTTTAAACTTCAAGCCCACAGAAATCCTTGTCCTCGCCTACAACACTTTAGTTCTACATAAAGTTTAACATTAGCATATACAAACATGGCATGGGCTTCCCCCATAGCCCACAAAATACGACTGCTGCCATTTCGCCTACACTAACCTTAGTTACGACCGGCTTTATTATAGTAGTTTCCAATTCAACTGTTTGGCTGTATTCCCAGATAAGAGTAGGCTATTACGCATAAATTAAGAATGCAACTTTGTATAACATAATCAGAATATAACGTGCCAAACGAACCAGCCCGCAATGCTGAGCACTGGCTCAGCATTGCGGGCTGGCAATAAACAACCCCTTTAATAATAATATGATCCAGCCTGACCTGCCTGACGATATTCTGCGGACAAGGAGACAACAACAATGGTATACCGCTCCTTATGTGAATCTATAATTACGTACTGTATTCCAGTATGGGGAGGGACGTTTAAAACTGTTATACTAAGAGCGGAACGCGCACAATGGGCAGTACTTAAAGTTATGTCGTTCAAAAAACGAATATATCCCACTGGACTGCTATACTCGGAAGCTCAAGTACTTACAGTTCGGCAATTATATATCCTCGTACCACAGTCCACACTACCTAGACACAGGTTGTTACCCGTAAGCCCAGATTTAATAAGCAAACGCACTGGGTTTCCCGTTTGTCAAGTTCCCAAATGTCGCACTAAACTTGCGTCTAGACACTTTTGGGCATTAAGTTCTAGGATCTACAATAGAGCAAATAAAACGATTCCAATTTATAAGCTTACGTTACATAAGGTCAAACAAATTTTGAAACCATGGCTTCAGTCTTTAAGCTATGACGACACTGAAAAATCTATTTCGTCAGTACAGTAAATTAAGCTATTCAAAACACTGACTCATATTAAAGCACACGCGTTCAGACACACATACACACACACAAACACACACATACACACTCCCAATTACGCACATACACTCAAACTTACACACACATACACGTTTCGCTTTTCTTTCAGTTATTCTCAATACCTTCTAATGTTACTTTTTGTTTGAAATTTATAACATAAAAATTAAAATGTGTATACATGTATAGCGTAGGACACTGATTCCTGTAACACAGGTTCGCCTAGCACAGGAGTCAGGGGCTTCATATTACCCTTTGCTGTCCTCCACCAACGACTCCGCTATGCCGAGGCCCTTACTCCACAGGGAGTGCCCCTGCGGTCGCTTAAATGTAAATATTAGTATGTAAGCCCTGGGTGGGGGCTTTAAATTTAGAGGTCACCACAGGATCGTCCGGTTAAGTAGTAACCAGCCTTAGTGTGCTGAACTACGAGAGGCCCTATAAAAAAATACATAGGCCTTGCCAATGCTATGAGACGGCTGTAATCCACCACGCGGGCCCAGTGTGGGTTGCTAGACTAAGTCTTGTTTTCGAATTTTCGGTCTCAGGACATTTTCCTCACGAAGTTTGGATTCACCGTTTTGAAAGCAATGGTGATAAAAACTCGAACCCTTAAAGTAACTTAGGCCATCACTGCTCTTTATTCCTGATTAAGTAGCATGATATTTCACATAAGAGTAAAGCTTTGTTTTCCTAGGAAAGCGGTGCCGTCATATAGCGGCCGTAATATTACGGACGCAAAAAGGCGGCCGTCTTTACGGTGACGACATGTGGAAAGATCCACGGCCGTTTTAACACACTGTCTGCTTCATCGCTATCTAGTATATTACATTCTCTTTGGAAACGTTCATGAAACCATCTGACACCGACAAGACGGCCGTCATGCAAATGGCGGCACCGCTTTTTGACGTTACGGTGTCAGTTACCGCTCTCTAGGAAACCGCGCCATTGTGTTTACATAGACAACGTTCTAGTGACGTCATTCACCGCTGTATTACGGCCGCTATTTGACGGCACCGCTATCCTAGGAAACCAAAGCTTAATGGATGAAAAGTGTGTTGCACAAACTTTTTAGTTCGTAACAGCCAAAGATGGCGGAATACTATCACAGAGAAGTTACTTCCATGGGGACTTCATGACGTTTCTTTCTTACTTGCTGTTCTTCGCGGAAATTCAGATCCTGAATAAAATGAGAGTAGCGGAATAAAAAACATAACTATATGGCGCTATAACCTCCCCTATAATAATAATAATAATATAATACTTTATTTTCAGACCAAAGTCCATATGGAGACACATTTACACATAAACAAAAAATAAACACACAAATTTAAAATATATATAAAATACAATAATAACAAGACAAATTAGAAGAAAAAGTAATTATTTAATGTATGTGAATGACGCTCTGTGAGTCGTCATCCAGTGCCACATTATTGGACTATTCATCCTGCCGGCGACGACAACTATCAGGCTGTTGGAGCTATCGCGCACTCGCCGCATCAAGGATGCTATACGCGACCGTATTAATGCAAAAAAATCAGGCACACCTGCCTTCGCAAACATCCCCGACGCACTGCAAAAGCGCAATAATAGCCTCAAGAAATTCGGGCCATTAAGCCATTTCAGAGATTATCCCGGACAAACAGGGAAATGGAAAAAATTTAAGAAATTAGTGCCGTGTAAATAACTATAAACACTTAATATAGTTATTTTAAATTCATTTATTTGTATAATTACATAGAAGTAGGTATTAATAAATTGCATTTAGTTTTTTTAGTAGGTACCATATACGGGAATATATGCATTTATTCTTCTACGTATTTGATAACAATCGTCGTCGTCGTCGATCAGAACTATATCTTCAGATTCTGATTATATCTTCGATGTTTTAAAATCGTGAAAAGATTTATTTTTCGTGCACGTTGTTTATATTCTAAAATATTTTCTTTTGTTATTTGAGGGTGTAACGATACCTTCTGCTTCTCCAATAAAAGAGGGTAAAATAGATGTACCATTAAATTTAATATATTAATAATATACAGTATTTTATAAAAAACCTGCCTATCTACCTAGCTATCCTAAAAAAACGGCCTACCTACCTAACTGACACACTCAGGAGAGAAGAGGAGGAGGTTTAGAGTATATTACTTGCGGGACGGCTTGGCAGACCACTCCAGGATCGCCTTCTCCTCCACGATGTCTTCGTCGTACAGCAGCTTGAGCAAGGCGGTCTGGCAGTAGGCTCCCAACAAGGCGTCTGGGCAGCAGGCTCTCAGCAAGGCGTCAGGGCAGCAGGCTCCCAGCAAGGCGTCAGGGCAGCAGGCTCTCAGCAAGGCGTCAGGGCAGTAGGCTCTCAGCAAGGCGTCAGGGCAGCAGGCTCCCAGCAAGGCGTCAGGGCAGCAGGCTCCCAACAAGGCGTCAAGGCAGCAGGCTCTCAACAAGGAGTCAGGACAGCGGGTACTGCACTTCCTCTTCCACCACTCTTCGTCGAAACTCGTCGAGAACTAAACTCTTCAGAAACTGGTCAAAGACTGAACCCCCGGAGATGGCCCCCAGCGCCTTTTATACCCAGCTCAGCGTTCAAAATCCATTCCATTCTCATTCTGTACCAGAATTCAAATTGTAGAGTCCAAAATAGTCCATCTTGCCAGTTATTTGATCAGCCAGTTATATTCGAGCATAATTTATTAAACCTCTTCGATAAAATCTGAGAGTGTGTTTTAGAAATTTATAATTATAATTTAAAATGCCGTTAATCAGTAGACAACCACAATATAATATACAATATTAAGCTAGTCCTATCGATAAAAGTGAATAACAATTATATAATAAAAGTATGAACAACCTTTTTAGTCTATTAGCCATTCAGTGACTACAAAGAAGAAGAAATTACAGTTTGTCAGCCTTGACGTAAAAAATGTCATGACAAGAAAATATTTGTTTTGATGGATGAATTATGGATTATGATTACAAAGAAAATGTAAGTTATTTGGTATTTGTAATAACAGATACTATAAGGGACGAGGAAATATAAATGAAAAACGGATTCTATTTTTATCGTCTCGTTTCGATGGAAAGTTCACGACTTTATTTTACGTAATAATTATTACAATTCACGTATAATGTCCAACTATAAGTGCGGGATTGAGGGAGTTAGGTAGTATTTTGTAATCATAATATTGACTAGCTTTTTCTCGCTACTTTGTTCGAAAACATTTTAGTTTCAATTCAAATTTCAGACTCTAAACAATTCATTTTTCAAAAAGAAGCATATAATTGTCCCCGCTTTTTAAAACAATATCTATGCCGAATCATCTAATTCAGCAATGAAAGTGTAAGAGACTGACAGGCAAACTTTCGCATTTGTTATATTACGGTATGGATTATTTAACTATGGATCTAATTTGGATAAATTATGGTAGATTACATAATTTGAAGTTCTAAGTTTTCAATTAAGATTGAATGTGCTGCAATGCAAGAGCAATTGAAGAAAAAGTGGGCAATTTCAGTCAGCCCTTCCGCTCCACCCAGACCGGGAGAAGTCATTTGAAAAAAGAATGTATCTTTTACATGATGTTACTGAGTCATTTCTATTGAAAATGCCTAACCACTCTTAGTTGTAAGGTTGTAACACGTTACACGACCGAGTCTAACACATTAATTGTAATATACCTACACAGCTAACCAGGATGGCCCGATATTTTCGATTCGCCTCAGTACCCAGTTTGAGCGGTCGTTGACTCTGTTTCGCCTCTTAGTTTGCTCTGCGATAGTTATACCTAATGACACATTGTGTGAGCACGAGGATCGTAACTTGATGACAAATGATATCATTATAATAACTAAGTACGTTGCGAACTTATCGATAAGACAGTTTATTATATATCTTTATTGGTACTACGTCACTTTTGTATTGCACAATCGTGAAACATCAAACAAGAGCTCGTGGCTAAATCCGAGGTTAAGCATCGTTTGTTGAGGTCAGCCCGTGGTTTGGTGACCATTTCAACATATTAGGATTCTTCTGTGCCTCGGGAAGCATGTTAAGCCGTTGGTTTCGGCTGTCTTTGGTACATCATTGACAGTCGTTACGGGTAATCAGAAGCTAGAAAATCTGACACTGATCTTGCGGTGTCAATTGTCAATCAGTGTCAATTTTCTAGCTTACTTAACGTAACATTCAGTTTATACAGGGTGACTGCCTATCTAGTCACCCTGTATAAACACTGGTACTCAGTTGCATCAATAGATGATTATGTGAACTTCTGTCAAATCCTTCAGTGAACAGTCTCGGATAACCACCATCTCACCTGATGAGAAGCGATGATGAATTCGAAGATGAAGCACGCTTACCTATACGTTACCTATTCACTTTTGACTTAAAGACGCCCAGATTATAGCTATAATCTGGGCGTCATCAGGAAATACAGACTCCGGCAGGGAATTCTACTCCTTAGCCGTTGCACAGTGAATGTATTCCCAAAACATTTCGTGCGTGTGGGTGGGATTTTGACCATGTAACGATGGCGCATCGCAGTAGTTACGTCTTGTATTCCAATGATGGAACGGTTTTAACTTATTATGAACCTTTAAAAGCTTATGGCAATTGGGGAAGAATTCTTAAAAAAAATCTGGAAAATGTATAAACAAAGATATTAAAGAGCGACTCCGAATAATTAGTGAATTACAATAGATTAGCAGTCACAGTCAAAACATAACCCTCCTTTCTTGCAGTCGGGTAAAAAGTAGTCTATAACCTTCGGAGACTGGACATAGTCAATTTAAATGTGTCCCTGATATGATGGTGTGTCAATTTGAGTGGAATGTAGTTAGTTTATTGTTACGAGCGATGCGTGTGCAACTACTAGAAATACACATACCTATATCATGTATTGTATATAAATATTTATTGGAGTAGTAAAGTACTTTATTATTATTTCTATTTCATGTTTATTATTATTATATTACATGTATATTATTATTATATTACATGCTGTTTCTTTATAATATTTGTAGTGGAAATATAGACTGCGCTGATCTAAGTAACTTAGTTTTGAGATTGAGCACACCGTCACGACGGACTAGGCACACTCAGCTTTTCGATGTACCACATGCCAGTACAAACTACGCTCAGAATTTAGTTATTAGTAGAATACTAAGGACTTTTAACAAAAACTTCTCCCATCTGGATATATTTAACTCCAAAAAAGGTATGTTTAGGAAGCAACTTTTATCCTCTGTACATGTCGATTTACCTAATCAGATCCTAACAGAAGTAAAATAGTACGAGATTAAGTATGTACACTACATGTATGAGTATGGTACACTACAGGCATTCATCATACACCATATACCTACACACACACATACACACACACACACGCGCACGCACCAAGACACAGTCATTTAATACTCCCCATGCACACTTCTTAATACTGTATAATAATGTTAATCTTATAAAAAAAATATTTCCTACATGTTTGTTACTAGTGAATAAATTGTAAATCCGTAATTGGCTGTAAGATTAGATTTAAGTTACTATAAAACATTGTTTTAAGAGCTGTGGATTTTGTTATAAATAAATAAATAAATAAATAAATAAATAAATAAACTGATTGACATCCGTACAGTCACTATTAGGACCAGTTGAAAACTAGCGTCGGGCACTAGTTGTCCGGCTTTTAGCTGAACTGGGCCTAAATGAGTGAGTGAGTGAGTGTGTGAGTCACACAGTAATATTAATCATCCTGGATCTATTCAATTTTACTTTTTTTATACAACGTGTAATTTAAAGGGTATATACATACCAAGTGCACGGCTTCTTTGAATGATAATAAACGATATGGCAAGGGTTTTCTAATCCTATGTGTACATGTGTGGAGCATATTAGAAATTTCAATACCTTGATACCAGAGACCGAATTTTTCAAATTAAGAAGAACGAAGAGAATTATCGTTTTATTGGCAAGTGACGTGGAAAGTGATGACCCTCATAGTGCTGTGACACGTTTGTTATTTCTGGTATTCAAGAAACATATGAAACCAACAATTTGGGGTCAATTCTGTGAGTCACTTATTTTGAGCTGAAACTTTGCATAGAGACTCCATACCAGATGTTGTCTTCAGTCCTTTTGGATAGATATGGGGTTTCCGTTACACGTTGTATACTTTATTTTAATATCTAATAATATGATTTTGTTTCTTTTTTTTTTACTGATTGTACTTGTGGCATGTCTCAATAAACGTTTTTTCTTTCTCTCTTTCTT